>JAQPZY010001290.1:0-1262500 GCA_029931535.1 Margaritifera margaritifera | reverse complement strand
TGAATAGATTTTTTTATCTGTGGTTTTGGAACACTGGTTGAGAAAAGTAGTTAACTTTCTTATACTGTATGTAACGTAAGTCAGTGGCGCACAGTTGTCTCAACAGTACTTGTACACAGTTTATAATAGCAGAATGTATAATTTCCGCCTGCGAAATTACTATGTTGTCTTTTGACTATTCGTTCCCTATAATTTTGCAGGAAGTAAATTACTGAAATGTTTGCACAGTTTCATTCTCTTGTTATATGTAATTTATAATATGTACATATATGCCGCCCTATGAGTTATGATACAACTCAAGAAAAATGTTTCTCTCAGTGGTAATTTAGTCTCAGTTATGGATTGCCGAGCGGGTTGCGACGCACCTCTTCCTTAATAGTGCTCACCCAATCCTTTTTATTTTAGTGTCCATATGATAATGGCGTGTCCTTTATATCTCTCTCTCTCTCTCTCTCTCTCTCTCTCTCTCTCTCTCTCTCTCTCTCTCTCTCTATATATATATATATATATATATATATATATATATATATATATATATATATATATATACGTAAGTATTTTCTTGGTCCGCCTCACTCAGGAACCGTTTAACATAAAACACCTTTGATCTGCATCAGCTATACGACACAGCTTTTAAAAATATCTTTGTTGACTTGAATTTTGTTTGAACTTGTAAGAAATGTTATGTTTTCATTGTATTCTAGCTCAGCCCGTGTGTGAGGAGGTGATGATTCTCAGCAAAAGAGAAAACTCTGACCTCCTGTACGCTACATCTGTGTCAGCCCGAGACGCCTTGGACAGCAAGTTCGTAGGATCACCGGAAGAGACAACATTGATTTATGTTCTGAAAAAAGAAATGAAAGTGGCCCAAGTTTTGCTTGTTGTTGAGAGAGGAGTTGAGAAGATTGTTACCACAGTTGGCTCATCACAAGTGGTATGTGAAAGTGACGTACAATGTCTTTCTCGTAATTTTCCCATGACAAACTAATGCTTATTTATAAACGCACTCCTGACTTAGATACTAACTGGCAAATTTATAATTCAGAAAGTTCTTCCCTGCCGCTGATGAGTCCGACCTAATGAATAAAGATACTTTCAAACAGACACATCACAGTGGAAATACTGGTATCATATATATTTCTCAATCGTCCACCCTGATGAACATGAGTGTAAAGTGTGTTTTGGTGACAGTGTTCAAATCATGCTCATTCTTTAGAGTAGGGATGATTTAATCTAGAGTCTGATGTTGGATAGCGTTGGCGTATGACGACAGAGTAACGCTTTGAAGTTTATAATAATAGGATGTACCAACCTAAAACTTTCATTTGTAAGCCTATTCCTTAGTTCAACACAAAAATGCCAAATTGTTAGCTTTTGATCTTCTTCATGCGTAGGAAGGCACTCATCCTCTCTCAGCACAATATAAACTGAGTGCCTTCCTACGCACGAAAGTTGGAATCATTCTTTTGAATATATGGATAATTTCTTTTCTTTTCTTAAATAAGATCAAAAGCTAACAATTTGGCGTTTTTGTGTTAAACTAAGGAATAGGCTTACAAATGAAAGGTTTAGGTTGATACGTCCTATTATGGCGTAACCCCCCAAAAAACCACCAAAAAATCCTTACACTACACTGCTTTTCATTTTCTTCCTACTCATTTTATTTTATAATCAGCGGGACCGAAAAAGTTATGGGCATTCCGATGTGACCTCTAATGGAGGCGTTCTAAACAAACGTCTTATTACCGCAGCAATTGAGAAATATAGTGACCGTTGGTAGTACGGCATCAAAGTGAAAGAAAAACCAGGAAATATTATGCAAAAGCAAGACATTTAATAATAAAATTTCAACATTAAACTCATACATTTAATCAAGATCTTTAAATGCCCGAGTTATAGTAAATCTATTAACTAATTATGATTTATGATATTCTTATGTTATATTACATGGTTTATTTATACTTATCCCCAACCCCAAACACTTCAGTTGTATGCCCAATGTCCAGAAAAAAGTTGAAGGGATGCCATGGTTAATCAACATCGAAGAGCGTCAGTCATGTTACCAATTCTGCTTGTATTGTTTAAGTTGTGAAGCAGACGATTTGTAGACATTGTGCTCGGCACGATTTTATGATTGAAAAGTACCAAAAGTTATTGTAACTGGATATGGTATGAATGGGATTTAACCACTTACTTAAATTGGTACATGTAAATGAAATCTACGAGTTTGTTTACCCTGAATAAAACGTTTCAGTAGTTATGCTTCAAATGTTTAATATTCACGGCTATGTGAACTTCCTGACATTACATACAGGTTATTCAGATGCTACGCATGCTGGCATCACTAACACATATGTTTAAATGCCGCGGTAATAGGCATACCGCGGTAATAGAACGTGACACCTAAATTCTGTGTGGGCAGCAATATAATAATTGTGTCGTCCGTTCATGCATGAATGTTAGTAGTGAAGAACTACATGGCGTTTACAAGGATTATTCTAGGTATATATGCTAATCCACCATGTGCATGCTTACAGGTCTGTCATAGTTTGGTGTCTATATGATAAAGCAAGCGATGTCGAGCAAACAGAATGATAACAATGCAATGATATATTTATTAATTAGGGCCAAAATAATGTGGTTGTTTTACGTTTAAAGGAAATAAGAATCAGCGACCCGACTAAACCATCCGCCCTGGCATTAAATCTCCTAGGAGCTGTTGGTCCGACAGTAGCAATAACCATTTATCCTCTGGGAAGTGAAGACGTTGTTGTTTCTGGCGTTACCATTAAAGCTTGCGTTGAAGGTACTATTTTTACTTCCACTTCTTCTCGTACTACTACTGGCAGCAGTGCTGCTGTTACTTGCATGATAACGATATTGATGGTGATGTTGATAATGATCGTAATACTAATGAAAATATGATGAGACAAGGTCTGTTGAATGCGTTCCCAAACACAACTATGATGTTGGTTTGGTTTTGGTGCAAAGAGTCCTGCCTTCTTTCCTTTCTCACGAGTTGAAATGTTTGTCTTCGTTATCATTCTATAAAAGTACGTCTTAAGCTATCTAGCTTTTAACTACTTCTCTAGATAGTAAGCCAGCTAAACTGCTGTCCATGGACATTCATTATGAATATTATAAACACTATAATAAAATATTTACTGAATCTCTTCTCCTTGTTTTATCTAGAAGTAATAGCAACCTTGTTTCAACCATGGACCACCCCTGGAGACCCAGAACAAGTACATTTGAAATAAAGCTACATTTTTAAGATAGATACATATACGTTGTGAAATGAAAGACGGGATGATGTCCATGCTATTTAGCTTCTGTACTAAATCAAGGAGTATTAGTCTTAAATTTGGAACAGTCCGCCAGTAGAATTAAAAGTATGTTCTAATCTCCGCATAAACTTTAAAATCAAGCTTGTCAACATATTTACACACGAAACATTTGTCGAGCAAATACGAAGATAAGATAAGTTGGTAATGGTTATCAATGTAAAGCGTAGTGGTAATGGTTATCAATGTAAAGCATTATAAATGCGAGAACATATCTGCAGTGTTTAGAACGAGATAATTGTTATGCTAGATAATTAATGGAGAATATCGATAGCCTTTTGAAGAAATATGAAATCAAACTGGTAAAGAAACCGAAACAATGTTGTAATTTTAGGTATAAATGAATGCATACCAAATTGTATATCCACCACATTATTGTTTCAGCCCGACCAGTTCCATGCGACGAGTTGATGACCGTTGACAAGGATGACAACGCCGACTTCCTGAAGCCCACCTCGGATTCCGCTGAGGAAGCACTATCCGGCACTTTCACAGGCCCATCGGAGGAGACTTCTCTTTTGTACGACTTACCAGATAACCTAAAGGTTGTCAACGTTCTTGTTGTGGCAGAGAGGGGTGTAGAGAAAGTCATAGCTAGAGCGGGACCTCTCGAATCGGTAATGGTTATTAGCAGTTTACATCTTCAATGTTGGTCCTAAGTTTGGATTTTTGTATTTTTCAAGTTTAATTTGTTTGGAAAAATAGTGTGTAAAAATGTGTCTGGAAAGAATAGTTTGTGAAAATGTGCTTGGAGATTTATAGAAAATGTCTTAATTCGTATTATGTAGATAACGGCTGTAGATTGATAAGTCTTTTAGTTTGATTATTGATGAGTTTGAACCAACAGAAAAGTATATGGGATTATTGGTTAATTTATGATTACTCATGTACTGATGACGTGTTGAATTCTGCGACGTGAACATAAATGCTATCAAGAATTATCTTTGCCAATGTCAGATGAAAAACAGCTCTATCAACATGACTTTAATAGCCAGAGAAGTGAGGAAAACCTATATGTTTGAACGTATTACGTATGTTAAATAAGAAGTTGTACAACCTTACAGGAGATACCGGTTCCTGACCTCGCCACCTCTCTTACGCTAACATTCAGCTTCCCAGGAGTTGTAGCCGACTCGGTGGAGCTGATAATCTATCCAAGGTCTGGAGAAAAACCTCAGGTGTCCGGTGTTGGCTTAAGAGCCTGTTATGAGGGTATGTAGTCATGACTTAGGAATAAAATGTAATCTTGAATTTGTTTTGAACGTTTTATCCAGAAAAAAAAAGAAAAATAAATACAAATAATGCTGTTAATTTTTACCTTTCTGTTATGTATTGATATACATTGTAGCATCCTTTAAAATTTGGAACAGAGACAATGTCTCTCAACCATGATGACAATTGAAGTTTCGCTGATGTTAGAATCGGCAAGGAAAATTGTTTATCTTGAAAAGAGGATAATTGTTTTTTGGTTGTAATAATTTTTTTGTGGATATTATAGCTGCTTGATATATAGCGATACGTGGCATTAGATGTCGGTATTGAAGTATTTGGCACGGAACAATTTTACGATCACTATAATACCTGAATGTCAACAAAGGGCAGAATGCGGTCAAAATATGTTTAAAATGTTTTTGAAACTTGGACGCCATCTATTGAACATGATTACTATTTCTGGGGAATCCTCGTTTGTTACAAATAGAACGTCAAATAATTGTTCATATTTATCCGTTGCACAATTTATTTTAATTTCAATAAGGACGAATAGTTCGGTTTTCATTAATTGTTTGCTGATTATGTCTGATATTTACACCTATAACAGATAATATACATTTTCCTATTTTGTTTTGAAACCATATGTATATTTACAGTAGGTTCCATAGGAATTGTTCCACTTGGCTATTCTGCGTTTCTTACGACAGGATCGACCTAGCTCTCTGCTCCTTGGTAATTTTTATTAATGTGAGTCGAGCAGGTTATGCAACATGTATTTAAATTTGCATACGTGTTAAAGTAAGAACAAACTTTTCTTTTCTAATTTTACTAGAAGCAACAACTCCCAGTAGCACAACAGCTGGTCCTTTATCAACCAGTGGTCCAATCGTCACACCTCGACCAAGCACGACACCGAGGGCACCAACAGGTTCGTGTTATATTTTCTTTTATCAGACATTGTCGAAATACTTTCCAAAACAAAATCGAATGATTCCTTCATGTTTAATATAGTTCAGACAAAACTAGTTGTCTCAGGGCAACTTTTCGTTTATTTGTATACACTGGAATGGTCAATGTATAGTCTTCCAAAGTGTTACTATTGATAAATAATGCTAAGGCATTCTTGTTTATAATATGCTGCATTCATAGAGAAACAAAAGATGGTAAATGTATTAATAATGTTAATCTGCACATCTCATCAAGACCAGTACATTAAGCTTTGGTCACTTACATACTGCATTTCTTCATGCAAATATATATATATATATATATATATATATATATATATATATATATATATATATATATATATATATATATATAGATATAGAGAGAGAGAGAGAGAGAGAGAGAGAGAGAGAGAGAGAGAGAGAGAGAGAGAGAGAGAGAGATATAGAGAGTAAATATTTGAAATTCCAGAATAGCACACTGAATACAAATTTATATTTTCTAACCTTCGTGGTTGTTTCGCTTCTTTACTTTTTTATTAGAAAAACCACCGATCTGTGATGAAATAATGACTGTAAGCAATAGCGAAAACCAAGACCTTATCAAAGCAGCATCGCCTGAAGCATTGAAAGCTCTTGAAGGCATATTTAAAGGCTCTTCAGAAAGACACAGTCTAATTTACAATCTAGAAGAGGAAATGAAAATTATTGATTTCTCGGTTCTTGTCTTGCGCAGTGTAGAAAAAATAGAGGTGAACGTTGGAGGTGCCAAAACGGTAAATATTTTTAATAATGTAATTTTCAGAAGTAATGTGAAATTGATTTAGAACATTTTGTGAATTATAACTGATAAAAAATTAATAATAAATTAGAGAACGTTAGATACAATAGATGCATCTTTTTGAATTTAAAATTGCTGTTTAAAATAGTTGTTTACAGCCAGTCAGTCTCATTGATAGTGCATGAGCAATTTTGCTTTTGCTTCAAAAATGTATCATTGTTGTGCATTATTTTAATGAAAATTTTCTACAAAGTTAATTACTATAGATCTTGACGGTCAAATAAATTACTTTGAAAAAGCTGAAGAAATTAAGGTTGTCAGACAGATTAAGTTAATAAATGATTTGAAGTAAAAAAGCGCAAAGTTCGGTTAATTGTAGCAAAAAATATTACTTTTGAACATAAACATTTGGTTTGTTGCCTAGGTTTGAAAGTAATCAAGATAGATTTCATCGTACTTATTGAGCTTTTTCATATCCTGCAAAAGTTTAATAAATGTCATAAAGAAATTATCTAGAGTAGATCAATTAATGTAAAGAACACAAACTATACTATGCAAAACACGATTTTTAAAAGTTATGCAACAATTGTGTGAATCATAAAACGTATACGAATTAAATGTGAAATTAGTTAAAAAGAAAACGTTTATTTGTATATTGAATACTGCATAGTGGAGACATTTGAGAATTTGTTGGATATAGTTAGCAAATTTTCTCTGAAAATTCCATACATTATACCTGCACCTGGTTGAATATCCAACTATGTATTACATTTCATACAAGTGTTGCTGACATTTTTACACAGAATATGTCTGATTACTATTAAATGCATACATTGGAATGGGGTGGAAGAAACAAATATTTGAAAGAAACTTTAGAAAAGGAAAACTGGTATGTTGTTGATTTTGTGCTTTTATCTACATATAACGCCTGTTGGTTTGATCGTGGAAGCCTAATTATGTTCCAGGTTTAATGAAGGAATAAAATAAGTGAGTGTGGCTTCAAAATAAGATTCATTCCATATACCTAATTTGTTAGTACAATATTGCATTCAATTACAAAAATAATGATGTTATTTTCAGGTGTATGTCTGTGGCAATAAGCCTACACCATTACCTCTTAAATTCCACCTCAAAGGCTTGGTAGCAGACAAAGTAGAATTGATTATTTACCCAAAAGATGGAGAAATGCCGGAAGTTTCTGGTGTACATCTGACAGGTTGTTTTGAAGGTGAGACATGCATAATGGATTGACCGACACGTACATTCTTGAATTAGAAGGAATCTCTGTTAATCTTTCGCAGCGATTAACCTCGCAGCAGATCTGAGAATACTCCATCAACTAATAAAAAAAAGCATTTTCTTTAAGTTTGACATTTGTCTTTTTGAAAAGAAATAATATTGATATAAAAAGGACTTTTGAGTATGCGATGAAAATGTTTTGACATTTGATAGCGAGAACTGTCGCAAATATGAAAATTTGACATTGTAAATGTTAAAAAGTGCAATCTGCATAGATGCCCAATCTGGACGCCTGTAGGCATGCTTAAGCAGCCAAAACACTTGGAGTCTATGTAAACATATACACCTAGCGCTTGATGATTATGTTCATCAGAATACATGTGATGTGAATGTGATTGGCAGCAGTCGAGATTATCAGAGGGATCAGTTGACTTCTATGAATTTTAAATCTGCTCATTTCATGACAATTACATGCATATCTAAGATTGATGCAAATATCTGGGAATAATAAGAAATAACTTTTATAAACGAAGAGGATGTTGTAAACTTTAATTTGAATGATTTTGTTTCAGGAGGGGGAATGATAGTAGAAGGCGAATATGTCGGAATCTATATTAAAATCAAAGTATGCACACCTAGTGAACTATCGTTAAATAGTTTTGACACAGATATACCAAATAAGCACCCTGAATCTCCATAAGATAGAAAATAAATTAATTGACCAAAAATGAGTAACATGAATCTAATTTGAAAGTGTTTGCAGTAACCATGGATTCATAAAATGTTTGATCACTGGCTAAAATTAGCAATGTCACAGTACAAAATTAGAATAATTGATCTTGACTTGGTCTTTTTCAGTGAAAACAACAACTCAAACACTAATGACAAGGATACCAACAGGACCCGGTATGTAACGTCCTTGAAGGAAGATGGATTTTCCTCAAGTTTCTTCCTCATTCTGTTGCCTTATCTATGCAGTCCATACACTCTCTGCTTTACATTATAGCCCCAGGCAAAGAATGCAAGGCCTATTGGTGTCCGTTACATAAAAACATGACAAAAACAGACAAAACGAATGTACGAAAACTATATCCCGAATACACAGTGTTCTCTAGATTTTTCGTCCCTTGGTTTTTGCCAATATAACTTACCGCAAATGAGATATCTGGTTTCGATTGCTCTGTAAACCTTTCTCGATTTTCCGCCACCTTCTTTTTTCTGACATTTTTCAAAGCATGCGAAAGTGGGCGAAACACGTGGGAACACCGTACAAATGTTATCATTATTATGGGTGGGTGTGGTGGTGGGGCAATGAGTAATGTACGATGCAATATAAAGTTTGAAATCAGTATTTGACAAACGACGTGCAAACCATTACTATTTGAAGAGCACAGTTACTTCTTGCTCATTCTATATCTTGTTTGTATCGTCCAATAATTTGTTATGTGTTGCCAAATCCTATTAAAATGGCACAAGTATATGTTTCTTGTATAAATTTGGAGAAAAATCGACATCTAATGTTCCGTTTACCTCTTGATAATTGAATAAAATCCATATAATTTTAAATATACTTTTTCTGGAGGCCATAACACTGTTTGGTTTCTTGATGACCTGAATCAATAATGGGTTTTCGATCTCAAATAAAATATAAATTGAGCGACTACAACATTTGTATCTGGAAATTATAAGTAGTACATAACTAAAGGTTTGCAATTTTATAAGTTTAGTATTTTTTGGAAACTTTACAAAGCTAATTGATTAAAGAAATAATAAATGTATTTTCAGTCTCGACCTATGCTGTTTGTGAGGGCGATATGGCAGAGCCAATTTTCGTTTTGCCCAAGTATGTAGCGGGTGATGATGTTAATGGTGACCAAGTCATACAGGGCCAACTCGGTCAGCCTCTGACTGTGAAGATAACATTCAAGAATACGGAAACGAAATCAGAAATTCTGAGCATATCAGTTGAGTTAGTCAACATAGAAACCTTTGAAGTCATGGTTGATGGTGAGGTCATACCACTTGAGGTGAGCTTAAGAGAAATGAAGTTTAGAGTTATAAAGTTAACACACATTCTTTTGCGGATATTTGTAGTTTTAGAAGTGTGAGCGGTTATTTTAAAATGATGAGTTACATATTATTTATATATGTCCTTAATTCCAGAAGTATATGAATATATCATTACTTTAATACATTTATGTTACCGACACAGACACAGACACAGACACACACACACACACACACACATATATATATATATATATATATATATATATATATATATATATATATATATATTGTTTTCAACTTAATACTTCTTTATTCCTTTTTTAATGGAGAACATTTCTTACGATTGCGTGTATCTTTCTGTTTAACGCCAGGGATACATTGAGCGTTTTTGAGCATCTTTGAGCATAAGAGGCCTATATCTAATACAAATATATATTTCTATATTACTATATACATTGGTACCTCACTTTAAAGCCCCTTAGTATACTTATCTCCCTCAAATGACGCAGGTTTCGTAATGGATACCATTTAAAGTACAAACTATATATCCTTTTATTTCCCTTAATATATTTCTCTTTTATAATTGTATCCGATAAGAATAAATTATAATACGGTTTCAAATTAATAAATACACATTTCGATTTGACAGTGTTGTAACAGACCCTAGTTTATTACACACTTGTATGATTCTTATGAGCATTGTAATGATGGATCATTGCGTTAGCTCTTTTGGTAGTCTTTGTGACAACATTTTTAATTTAATAATTTATTTTAGAAAGCTATATATGTCCTGTTTCTTTTGTCTCTCGTGGCAATTAAATTGATATAAAGTATTTCGGAGCATCGCTCTAACAGGAACACTCTTCAATAAATGATATAACTTGACATAATTACGTTTATTATAATTTCTCACTGAATAGTAAAAATATTGTAGATGATATATATATCTATAATATATATATTATATATATATATATATATATATATATATATATATATATATATATATATATATATATATGTATATATATAATGTGTGTGTGTGTTACACGGTTCAATATTTTCCTCACATGCAACATTGTTAAACACTTGTCGAAGACTGTTGCCTTTTCTACGTTACAAGACGTGATAAGAAGCAATAATGATGCAGAAGTTCGAAAAAAAAGACGTCACGTCGAGTTATGATTTTTGCGCCACTCAGTCACAAAAAAGTATTCATGATTTGAATCTTTTTTCTTTTTAGAATATTCCTCTGGTTAATGTTATAAAGAATAGTTTTATAACACTTTGTTTGTGTAAGTGAAACTTATATTATCAATGATTTGTTCTTTGTGTGCTGTCGAGTATTGTGGTTTCATCCAAAGTATGTAGGGTTTCCAAACTGGCCCTTTTGATGTTTTGTCTCATCTACATATCAAACAGTATTACAATTATCTGATTATTTGTTTTTTATTCAGGTATTTGATGGACCAATATCTAACACACCAAACGTACCTGTTGCATTTGTGATCAGTTTGCCCGAAGATGTGAAAGGTGTTGAACTTGGGCTCACATTACAGCCTCTAAAAGACCAGACACCCAAGGTATTAAGCATAGTTGTTGAGGCCTGCGCTGAGGTTCCAGGTGAGTTTTGAATATTGAATTTTTTTTCTCATTTTACTGTAACATCTAAGGTTGTAGGTTCTTTTTTATTATTTAATTTTTTTTAGCCGTTAGAAAATTATAGGCGAAAAAGTAAAGCAACATATTCAGCTCGCTCTAATTAATCAAATTTTCAACGTTTACCAAAACAAAAATTTTTATTTACGCAAAAGATTAAAATATAATAAAACACCTGCACAATTACCGCATACATTTATAAATGTTGACGTAAACTTGACAAATGCATTGCGTATGAAAAGTTCGCATTGGATGTGCACATGATGTCTGTAGTTGTACGTTGAAACAGATATAGATTTATATATATATATATATATATATATATATATATATATATATATATATATATATATATATATATATATATATATATATATATATATTGAATGCGTATGCATTTTCCTGTTCCGACTGTCTCCGCAACCTCTCGACTAAAAGCACCTTTGATCTACAACGGCTATACAACAGAACCTTAAATAAATCTTTTCTGACTTAATGTATCTTTGAACTTGTAGGAAATGTTATATTTTCTTTGTATTCTAGTCCAACCTGTATGTGATGAGGTGATGATTCTAAACAAAAGAGCAAATTCTGATCTCCTGTACGCTACATCTTTGTCATCTCGAGATGCGTTGGAAAGCAAGTTCGTGGGATCACCAGAAGAGACAACACTGATTTATGTCCTGAAAGAAGAAATGAAAGTGGTTGAAGTTTTGCTCGTTGTTGAGAGCGGAGTTGAGAAGATTGTTGCAACAGTTGGCTCATCGCAAGTGGTATGTGAAAGTGACGTACAATGCTTTCCACGTAATTTTCCCCATAACAAATTAATGCTTGATTATAAACGCACCCTTGATTTAGATACTAAATGTCAAATATGTAATTCAGACAGTTTTTCTCTGTCGATGATGAGTCCAACACAATGAGGAAAGGGTCTCCCCACCGGAAATACTGTTAGCATTTATATTTAATAATAGTCCACTTTGATGAACATGAGTGTAAAGTGTATTCTGGTGAGAATATTAAAATTATCCACGTCTTTAAATTAGGAATGATGTAATCTTCAAAATCGGATGTAGGAAAAATATAAGGTTGATGTTTGACGACAGAGTAACACTTTGAAATTTGTATCATGCCGAGGAAAGTTGAGTAAAGCGTCTTGCGAAAGGACACACTATCTGTAGCCAAGCATTCAGGCAGAGAAACCGGCAAAGGCACGAATAACTATTATCTTTAGTGATTTCCTTCGCATGATCGCGTTAATCATTCTTTTGAAGATGTGGATAATTTCTTTTGTTTTCTTAAACAAGATCAAAAGCTGAAAATTTGGCTTTTGTGTTGAATGAAGGAAAAGGCTTAGAAAAGAAAGATTTAATCAGTGTGTGCAACCACAGAATAACTGTGTCCTCCTTCAGTTCCTAAAGGTTAGCAGTGAAGAACTGCATGGTGTTTACAAGGGTTATTCTATGTATACACGGCAATCGATCATCTGCATGCTTACAGGTCAATCATAGTTTTGTGTCTATATGATAAAGGAAGCAATGTCGAGGAAACATAATGATAACAATGCAATGAGAAATAGATTAATTAGTGTCAAACTAATGTGGTTGTTTTACATTTAAAGGAAAAAAGAATCAGCGAACCGACTACACCATCCGCCCTGGCATTAAACCTCCAAGGAGCTGTTGGACAGAGAGTGGCAATAACCATTTATCCACTGGGAGGAGAGGACGTTGTTGTTTCCGGTGTCTCCATTAAAGCTTGCGTTGAAGGTAATATTCGTACAATCGCTACTGTACTACTAGTACTACTCTACTAATATCGCTTTTACTTTTATGATAATAATATTTGATGACGGTGTTGATAATATTGAAAATACAATAAAAAATGATGAGTCAAAGTCAGTTAAACGTGTTCCCAAAGAAACGATGAATTTGTTTCTTCTTGTTGTTTTCTGGTAAAAAGAGTCTTTCATTCTTTTCTGTCACACGAGGCGAAATGTTTGGCATTCAGTAAGAAAACGTCTTAATCTATCTAGCTATCTAGCTACTTATCTTGATAGTTAACCAGCTCAATTTCTGTCCATGGAAATTAATTATAATTGTATAGACATTATAACTGAATCTTTAATGAATCTCTTCTCATTGTTCTTCTTTGAAGTGATACCAACGACGGTTCCAACAGAGACCACCCCTGGCGTACCCACAACACGTATGTTTGAAATAAAGCTACATGTTTCAAGATACATAGATACTAATATATTGTGAAATGTTATTTAGCTTCTATACTAAATGAAGAATTATTAGTCTTAAAATCGGAACAGTTCGTCATTAGAATTTGAAATATGTTCTTATCTCCGCATAAACTTTAAAATCAATTTTGGCAACATATTTACATACGTAGCTTTTGACGAACAAATATGGATAAGTTGGTAATGGTTAATAATGTAAAGCGCAGTGAGACATTATAAATGCATTAAGATAATGCATTGTTTAGAACGAGATAATTGTTTTGCAAAATAATTAATGTAGAATATCGATAGCCTTTTGAAGAAATAAGAAATCAAGTGGTAAAGAAACCGCCACAATGTTGTAATTTTAAGCATAAATGAATGCATACCAAATTGTATATTCACCACATCTATTATTTCAGCCCGACCAGTTCCCTGCGACGAGTTGATGACCGTTGACAAGGATGACAACGCCGACTTCCTGACGCCCACCTCGGATTCCGCTGAGGAAGCACTATCCGGCACTTTCACAGGCCCATCGGAGGAGACTTCTCTTTTGTACGACTTACCAGATAACCTAAAGGTTGTCAACGTTCTTGTTGTGGCAGAGAGGGGTGTAGAAAAAGTCATAGCTAGAGCGGGACCGCTCGAATCGGTAATGGTTTATAGCAGTTTACGTCTTCAATGTGTATCCTCAAAGTAGATTTTGTTGGTTTCAAGTTTAATTCTTAGCTGCTCCCTTTGTGGCTTTTGCTTAGAACAAATAGTTTGAACAGAAATTGTGAAAGAAATAATTCCTTTTTTCATAGAAAATGTCCCAGATGTGGATCACATATATAACGGTTGCATATTGATATGTTTTGATATTGATTATTGATAAATTTAAAGCAACGGAGATGAATATGGGATTCTCGATTAATTTATGATTACACACATGTATTGTAGAAGTTTTCAATTCAACCATGTGAGCAGAAATACTATCGAGAATTATCTTTTCCAATGTGAGATGAAAAACAGCTCTATCAACATGACTTTGAATAGGCGGAGAAGTGGGAAACCTATATGTTTGAACATACTACATATGTTAAATAAGATGTTTGTACAACTTTATAGGAGATATCCGTTCCTGACCTCGGTACGCCTCTTACGCTAACATTCAGCTTCCCAGGAGTTGTAGCCGACTCGGTGGAGCTGATAATCTATCCAAGGTCTGGAGAAAAACCTCAGGTGTCCGGTGTTGGATTAAGGGCCTGTTATGAGGGTATGTAATCATACCTTAGTCGTAAGCTATCAATCTACCTGTGTCTTAAAATCATCACTTTAATAAAATTTGAAAGACAATTTTGTTTTACTTATGTAATTAGTGAATTCGATGTAGCGAAATGTTCCGTTGAAACCACGTATATGTGACATGCAACGTTTCTGGAAGGTAATGTTTTAAAATTGCTGACTTACTGGTTTGATATATCTGGTCGGTCAATATTATTCTTGTTTTTACACTATTGTGTAGTAAAAGAGATCAGTTTAATTTCTTTATTTTTAATCGTATCAAAGACAGCATGACAAGATCAGTAGACTATTGCTGATAGTATTTTTCTTTTACAGATCCCATGAAAATAGTAAATATGTTTTTTCACACGTGGATGTAATATCGTATTTCATGGTCTGTAAACATGAAAAAGAACTAGGACGATGTATCGCGAACAGTCACTTCGTTGCAACTTGGAAGTCGAATACTTACATAATTTTATTTCCTCTGATATGCATGTGTATATAAGAGGTATTAAATGAGATATTGAAATATAGTCATGGTAATTATATGCATATATTTGTAACGAATTTCTCTTCATAATTACACATTTTTAGGTACCAACACAGCTTTTGAGTATACTAGAAATTCACAATAGTAGATACAAGGTAGTAATCATATCTCTTATGAGAATTTATGAAGGTTCACAATTATATAAATATAACACGGAAGTGCCATTTATGTAGCAGAACTGTTTCTTTGGCCTATAAATCTGAGATCTTTGAAGTAAGTTCTTGTCTGTTCTATTCTATCAGAAGTACCAACTCCCAGTGGAACAACAACTGCAGAATTACCGATATCTGGTCCAGTTATTACATCGCCAGGAACACCTGCAACAACGCAGGTTAGTTAATAGACTTTTGTATCTGTTCGTTTTGGAACACTGATTTAGTTAACTTACTTGTATACTGTATGCAATACAAGACAGTAGCACACATTTGTCACAATGGTACTTATACAAAGTTTCTGTTAGCAGAATGTATCATTTCCGTCTGCGAACTTATCTTTTCTTTTGACGATTCGTTCCCTATAATTTTGCAGGAGTAAATTATTGAAAGATTTGCACAATTGTATTCTCTTGTCCATTGTAATTTCACATTTTTAACGAATATCGACATGAGATGCTTTTGGAAAGGTTTTGATTCATAATATGTTTTTTCTTTCAATCTATGTACTCCATATATTATTGGAGTTTCTTACGATAGTTGTTAAAACTATGAAGAAAAGAAAATAATGCATGTACAGATTGTAGCGGACACTTATCGCACGTATGGGACTGTGTTTGAATTTTTTTTCTCATTTTACTGTAACATCTAAGGTTGTAGGTCCTTTTTTATTATTTAATTTTTTTTAGCCGTTAGAAAATTATAGGCGAAAAAGTAAAGCAACATATTCAGCTCGCTCTAATTAATCAAATTTTCAACGTTTACCGAAACAAAAATTTTTATTTACGCAAAAGATTAAAATATAATAAAACACCTGCACAATTACCGCATACATTTATAAATGTTGACGTAAACTTGACAAATGCATTGCGTATGAAAAGTTCACATTGGATGTGCACATGATGTCTGTAGTTGTACGTTGAAACAGATATAGATTTATATATATATATATATATATATGTATATATATATATTATATATATATAATATATATATATATATATATTATATATATATATATATATATATATATTGAATGCGTATGCATTTTCCTGTTCCGACTGTCTCCGCAACCTCTCGACTAAAAGCACCTTTGATCTACAACGGCTATACAACAGAACCTTAAATAAATCTTTCTGACTTAATGTATCTTTGAACTTGTAGGAAATGTTATATTTTCTTTGTATTCTAGTCCAACCTGTATGTGATGATGGTGATGATTCTAAACAAAAGAGCAAATTCTGATCTCCTGTACGCTACATCTTTGTCATCTCGAGATGCGTTGGAAAGCAAGTTTCGTGGGATCACCAGAAGAGACAAACACTGATTTATGTCCTGAAAGAAGAAATGAAAGTGGTTGAAGTTTTGCTCGTTGTTGAGAGCGGAGTTGAGAAGATTGTTGCAACAGTTGGCTCATCGCAAGTGGTATGTGAAAGTGACGTACAATGCTTTCCACGTAATTTTCCCCATAACAAATTAATGCTTGATTATAAACGCACCCTTGATTTAGATACTAAATGTCAAATATGTAATTCAGACAGTTTTCTCTGTCGATGATGAGTCCAACACAATGAGGAAAGGGTCTCCCCACCGGAAATACTGTTAGCATTTATATTTAATAATAGTCCACTTTGATGAACATGAGTGTAAAGTGTATTCTGGTGAGAATATTAAAATTATCCACGTCTTTAAATTAGGAATGATGTAATCTTCAAAATCGGATGTAGGAAAAATATAAGGTTGATGTTTGACGACAGAGTAACACTTTGAAATTTGTATCATGCCGAGGAAAGTTGAGTAAAGCGTCTTGCGAAAGGACACACTATCTGTAGCCAAGCATTCAGGCAGAGAAACCGGCAAAGGCACGAATAACTATTATCTTTAGTGATTTCCTTCGCATGATCGCGTTAATCATTCTTTTGAAGATGTGGATAATTTCTTTTGTTTTCTTAAACAAGATCAAAAGCTGAAAATTTGGCTTTTGTGTTGAATTAAGGAAAAGGCTTAGAAAAGAAAGATTTAATCAGTGTGTGCAACCACAGAATAACTGTGTCCTCCTTCAGTTCCTAAAGGTTAGCAGTGAAGAACTGCATGGTGTTTACAAGGGTTATTCTATGTATACACGGCAATCGATCATCTGCATGCTTACAGGTCAATCATAGTTTTGTGTCTATATGATAAAGGAAGCAATGTCGAGGAAACATAATGATAACAATGCAATGAGAAATAGATTAATTAGTGTCAAACTAATGTGGTTGTTTTACATTTAAAGGAAATAAGAATCAGCGACCCGACTACACCATCCGCCCTGGCATTAAACCTCCAAGGAGCTGTTGGACAGAGAGTGGCAATAACCATTTATCCACTGGGAGGAGAGGACGTTGTTGTTTCCGGTGTCTCCATTAAAGCTTGCGTTGAAGGTAATATTCGTACAATCGCTACTGTACTACTAGTACTACTCTACTTAATATCGCTTTTACTTTTATGATAATAATATTTGATGACGGTGTTGATAATATTGAAAATACAATAAAAAAATGATGAGTCAAAGTCAGTTAAACGTGTTCCCAAAGAAACGATGAATTTGTTTCTTCTTGTTGTTTTCTGGTAAAAAGAGTCTTTCATTCTTTTCTGTCACACGAGGCGAAATGTTTGGCATTCAGTAAGAAAACGTCTTAATCTATCTAGCTATCTAGCTACTTATCTTGATAGTTAACCAGCTCAATTTCTGTCCATGGAAATTAATTATAATTGTATAGACATTATAACTGAATCTTTAATGAATCTCTTCTCATTGTTCTTCTTTGAAGTGATACCAACGACGGTTCCAACAGAGACCACCCCTGGCGTACCCACAACACGTATGTTTGAAATAAAGCTACATGTTTCAAGATACATAGATACTAATATATTGTGAAATGTTATTTAGCTTCTATACTAAATGAAGAATTATTAGTCTTAAAATCGGAACAGTTCGTCATTAGAATTTGAAATATGTTCTTATCTCCGCATAAACTTTAAAATCAATTTTGGCAACATATTTACATACGTAGCTTTTGACGAACAAATATGGATAAGTTGGTAATGGTTAATAATGTAAAGCGCAGTGAGACATTATAAATGCATTAAGATAATGCATTGTTTAGAACGAGATAATTGTTTTGCAAAATAATTAATGTTGAATATCGATAGCCTTTTGAAGAAATAAGAAATCAAGTGGTAAAGAAACCGCCACAATGTTGTAATTTTAAGCATAAATGAATGCATACCAAATTGTATATTCACCACATCTATTATTTCAGCCCGACCAGTTCCCTGCGACGAGTTGATGACCGTTGACAAGGATGACAACGCCGACTTCCTGACGCCCACCTCGGATTCCGCTGAGGAAGCACTATCCGGCACTTTCACAGGCCCATCGGAGGAGACTTCTCTTTTGTACGACTTACCAGATAACCTAAAGGTTGTCAACGTTCTTGTTGTGGCAGAGAGGGGTGTAGAAAAAGTCATAGCTAGAGCGGGACCGCTCGAATCGGTAATGGTTTATAGCAGTTTACGTCTTCAATGTGTATCCTCAAAGAAGATTTTGTTGGTTTCAAGTTTAATTCTTAGCTGCTCCCTTTGTGGCTTTTGCTTAGAACAAATAGTTTGAACAGAAATTGTGAAAGAAATAATTCCTTTTTTCATAGAAAATGTCCCAGATGTGGATCACATATATAACGGTTGCATATTGATATGTTTTGATATTGATTATTGATAAATTTAAAGCAACGGAGATGAATATGGGATTCTCGATTAATTTATGATTACACACATGTATTGTAGAAGTTTTCAATTCAACCATGTGAGCAGAAATACTATCGAGAATTATCTTTTCCAATGTGAGATGAAAAACAGCTCTATCAACATGACTTTGAATAGGCGGAGAAGTGGGGAAACCTATATGTTTGAACATACTACATATGTTAAATAAGATGTTTGTACAACTTTATAGGAGATATCCGTTCCTGACCTCGGTACGCCTCTTACGCTAACATTCAGCTTCCCAGGAGTTGTAGCCGACTCGGTGGAGCTGATAATCTATCCAAGGTCTGGAGAAAAACCTCAGGTGTCCGGTGTTGGATTAAGGGCCTGTTATGAGGGTATGTAATCATACCTTAGTCGTAAGCTATCAATCTACCTGTGTCTTAAAATCATCACTTTAATAAAATTTGAAAGACAATTTTGTTTTACTTATGTAATTAGTGAATTCGATGTAGCGAAATGTTCCGTTGAAACCACGTATATGTGACATGCAACGTTTCTGGAAGGTAATGTTTTAAAATTGCTGACTTACTGGTTTGATATATCTGGTCGGTCAATATTATTCTTGTTTTTACACTATTGTGTAGTAAAAGAGATCAGTTTAATTTCTTTATTTTTAATCGTATCAAAGACAGCATGACAAGATCAGTAGACTATTGCTGATAGTATTTTTCTTTTACAGATCCCATGAAAATAGTAAATATGTTTTTTCACACGTGGATGTAATATCGTATTTCATGGTCTGTAAACATGAAAAAGAACTAGGACGATGTATCGCGAACAGTCACTTCGTTGCAACTTGGAAGTCGAATACTTACATAATTTTATTTCCTCTGATATGCATGTGTATATAAGAGGTATTAAATGAGATATTGAAATATAGTCATGGTAATTATATGCATATATTTGTAACGAATTTCTCTTCATAATTACACATTTTTAGGTACCAACACAGCTTTTGAGTATACTAGAAATTCACAATAGTAGATACAAGGTAGTAATCATATCTCTTATGAGAATTTATGAAGGTTCACAATTATATAAATATAACACGGAAGTGCCATTTATGTAGCAGAACTGTTTCTTTGGCCTATAAATCTGAGATCTTTGAAGTAAGTTCTTGTCTGTTCTATTCTATCAGAAGTACCAACTCCCAGTGGAACAACAACTGCAGAATTACCGATATCTGGTCCAGTTATTACATCGCCAGGAACACCTGCAACAACGCCAGGTTAGTTAATAGACTTTTGTATCTGTTCGTTTTGGAACACTGATTTAGTTAACTTACTTGTATACTGTATGCAATACAAGACAGTAGCACACATTTGTCACAATGGTACTTATACAAAGTTTCTGTTAGCAGAATGTATCATTTCCGTCTGCGAACTTATCTTTTCTTTTGACGATTCGTTCCCTATAATTTTGCAGGAGTAAATTATTGAAAGATTTGCACAATTGTATTCTCTTGTCCATTGTAATTTCACATTTTTAACGAATATCGACATGAGATGCTTTTGGAAAGGTTTTGATTCATAATATGTTTTTTCTTTCAATCTATGTACTCCATATATTATTGGAGTTTCTTACGATAGTTGTTAAAACTATGAAGAAAAGAAAATAATGCATGTACAGATTGTAGCGGACACTTATCGCACGTATGGGACTGTGTTTGAATTTTTTTTCTCATTTTACTGTAACATCTAAGGTTGTAGGTCCTTTTTTATTATTTAATTTTTTTTAGCCGTTAGAAAATTATAGGCGAAAAAGTAAAGCAACATATTCAGCTCGCTCTAATTAATCAAATTTTCAACGTTTACCGAAACAAAAATTTTTATTTACGCAAAAGATTAAAATATAATAAAACACCTGCACAATTACCGCATACATTTATAAATGTTGACGTAAACTTGACAAATGCATTGCGTATGAAAAGTTCACATTGGATGTGCACATGATGTCTGTAGTTGTACGTTGAAACAGATATAGATTTATATATATATATATATATATATGTATATATATATATATATATATATATATATATATATATATATATATATATATATATATATATATATATATTGAATGCGTATGCATTTTCCTGTTCCGACTGTCTCCGCAACCTCTCGACTAAAAGCACCTTTGATCTACAACGGCTATACAACAGAACCTTAAATAAATCTTTTCTGACTTAATGTATCTTTGAACTTGTAGGAAATGTTATATTTTCTTTGTATTCTAGTCCAACCTGTATGTGATGAGGTGATGATTCTAAACAAAAGAGCAAATTCTGATCTCCTGTACGCTACATCTTTGTCATCTCGAGATGCGTTGGAAAGCAAGTTCGTGGGATCACCAGAAGAGACAACACTGATTTATGTCCTGAAAGAAGAAATGAAAGTGGTTGAAGTTTTGCTCGTTGTTGAGAGCGGAGTTGAGAAGATTGTTGCAACAGTTGGCTCATCGCAAGTGGTATGTGAAAGTGACGTACAATGCTTTCCACGTAATTTTCCCCATAACAAATTAATGCTTGATTATAAACGCACCCTTGATTTAGATACTAAATGTCAAATATGTAATTCAGACAGTTTTTCTCTGTCGATGATGAGTCCAACACAATGAGGAAAGGGTTCTCCCCACCGGAAATACTGTTAGCATTTATATTTAATAATAGTCCACTTTGATGAACATGAGTGTAAAGTGTATTCTGGTGAGAATATTAAAATTATCCACGTCTTTAAATTAGGAATGATGTTAATCTTCAAAATCGGATGTAGGAAAAATATAAGGTTGATGTTTGACGACAGAGTAACACTTTGAAATTTGTATCATGCCGAGGAAAGTTGAGTAAAGCGTCTTGCGAAAGGACACACTATCTGTAGCCAAGCATTCAGGCAGAGAAACCGGCAAAGGCACGAATAACTATTATCTTTAGTGATTTCCTTCGCATGATCGCGTTAATCATTCTTTTGAAGATGTGGATAATTTCTTTTGTTTTCTTAAACAAGATCAAAAGCTGAAAATTTGGCTTTTGTGTTGAATTAAGGAAAAGGCTTAGAAAAGAAAGATTTAATCAGTGTGTGCAACCACAGAATAACTGTGTCCTCCTTCAGTTCCTAAAGGTTAGCAGTGAAGAACTGCATGGTGTTTACAAGGGTTATTCTATGTATACACGGCAATCGATCATCTGCATGCTTACAGGTCAATCATAGTTTTGTGTCTATATGATAAAGGAAGCAATGTCGAGGAAACATAATGATAACAATGCAATGAGAAATAGATTAATTAGTGTCAAACTAATGTGGTTGTTTTACATTTAAAGGAAATAAGAATCAGCGACCCGACTACACCATCCGCCCTGGCATTAAACCTCCAAGGAGCTGTTGGACAGAGAGTGGCAATAACCATTTATCCACTGGGAGGAGAGGACGTTGTTGTTTCCGGTGTCTCCATTAAAGCTTGCGTTGAAGGTAATATTCGTACAATCGCTACTGTACTACTAGTACTACTCTACTAATATCGCTTTTACTTTTATGATAATAATATTTGATGACGGTGTTGATAATATTGAAAATACAATAAAAAATGATGAGTCAAAGTCAGTTAAACGTGTTCCCAAAGAAACGATGAATTTGTTTCTTCTTGTTGTTTTCTGGTAAAAAGAGTCTTTCATTCTTTTCTGTCACACGAGGCGAAATGTTTGGCATTCAGTAAGAAAACGTCTTAATCTATCTAGCTATCTAGCTACTTATCTTGATAGTTAACCAGCTCAATTTCTGTCCATGGAAATTAATTATAATTGTATAGACATTATAACTGAATCTTTAATGAATCTCTTCTCATTGTTCTTCTTTGAAGTGATACCAACGACGGTTCCAACAGAGACCACCCCTGGCGTACCCACAACACGTATGTTTGAAATAAAGCTACATGTTTCAAGATACATAGATACTAATATATTGTGAAATGTTATTTAGCTTCTATACTAAATGAAGAATTATTAGTCTTAAAATCGGAACAGTTCGTCATTAGAATTTGAAATATGTTCTTATCTCCGCATAAACTTTAAAATCAATTTTGGCAACATATTTACATACGTAGCTTTTGACGAACAAATATGGATAAGTTGGTAATGGTTAATAATGTAAAGCGCAGTGAGACATTATAAATGCATTAAGATAATGCATTGTTTAGAACGAGATAATTGTTTTGCAAAATAATTAATGTTGAATATCGATAGCCTTTTGAAGAAATAAGAAATCAAGTGGTAAAGAAACCGCCACAATGTTGTAATTTTAAGCATAAATGAATGCATACCAAATTGTATATTCACCACATCTATTATTTCAGCCCGACCAGTTCCCTGCGACGAGTTGATGACCGTTGACAAGGATGACAACGCCGACTTCCTGACGCCCACCTCGGATTCCGCTGAGGAAGCACTATCCGGCACTTTCACAGGCCCATCGGAGGAGACTTCTCTTTTGTACGACTTACCAGATAACCTAAAGGTTGTCAACGTTCTTGTTGTGGCAGAGAGGGGTGTAGAAAAAGTCATAGCTAGAGCGGGACCGCTCGAATCGGTAATGGTTTATAGCAGTTTACGTCTTCAATGTGTATCCTCAAAGAAGATTTTGTTGGTTTCAAGTTTAATTCTTAGCTGCTCCCTTTGTGGCTTTTGCTTAGAACAAATAGTTTGAACAGAAATTGTGAAAGAAATAATTCCTTTTTTCATAGAAAATGTCCCAGATGTGGATCACATATATAACGGTTGCATATTGATATGTTTTGATATTGATTATTGATAAATTTAAAGCAACGGAGATGAATATGGGATTCTCGATTAATTTATGATTACACATATGTATTGTAGAAGTTTTCAATTCAACCATGTGAGCAGAAATACTATCGAGAATTATCTTTTCCAATGTGAGATGAAAAACAGCTCTATCAACATGACTTTGAATAGGCGGAGAAGTGGGGAAACCTATATGTTTGAACATACTACATATGTTAAATAAGATGTTTGTACAACTTTATAGGAGATATCCGTTCCTGACCTCGGTACGCCTCTTACGCTAACATTCAGCTTCCCAGGAGTTGTAGCCGACTCGGTGGAGCTGATAATCTATCCAAGGTCTGGAGAAAAACCTCAGGTGTCCGGTGTTGGATTAAGGGCCTGTTATGAGGGTATGTAATCATACCTTAGTCGTAAGCTATCAATCTACCTGTGTCTTAAAATCATCACTTTAATAAAATTTGAGAGACAATTTTGTTTTACTTATGTAATTAGTGAATTCGATGTAGCGAAATGTTCCGTTGAAACCACGTATATGTGACATGCAACGTTTCTGGAAGGTAATGTTTTAAAATTGCTGAGTTACTGGTTTGATATATCTGGTCGGTCAATATTATTCTTGTTTTTACATTATTGTGTAGTAAAAGAGATCAGTTTAATTTCTTTATTTTTAATCGTATCAAAGACAGCATGACAAGATCAGTAGACTATTGCTGATAGTATTTTTCTTTTACAGATCCCATGAAAATAGTAAATATGTTTTTTCACACGTGGATGTAATATCGTATTTCATGGTCTGTAAACATGAAAAGGAACTAGGACGATGTATCGCGAACAGTCACTTCGTTGCAACTTGGAAGTCGAATACTTACATAATTTTATTTCCTCTGATATGCATGTGTATATAAGAGGTATTAAATGAGATATTGAAATATAGTCATGGTAATTATGTGCATATATTTGTAACGAATTTCTCTTCATAATTACACATTTTTAGGTACCAACACAACTTTTGAGTGTACTAGAAATTCACAATAGTAGATACAAGGTAGTAATCATATCTCTTATGAGAATTTATTAAGGTTCACAATTATATAAATATAACACGGAAGTGCCATTTATGTAGCAGAACTGTTTCTTTGGCCTATAAATCTGAGATCTTTGAAGTAAGTTCTTGTCTGTTCTATTCTATCAGAAGTACCAACTCCCAGTGGAACAACAACTGCAGAATTACCGATATCTGGTCCAGTTATTACATCGCCAGGAACACCTGCAACAACGCCAGGTTAGTTAATAGACTTTTGTATCTGTTCGTTTTGGAACACTGATTTAGTTAACTTACTTGTATACTGTATGCAATACAAGTCAGTAGCACACATTTGTCACAATGGTACTTATACAAAGTTTCTGTTAGCAGAATGTATCATTTCCGTCTGCGAACTTATCTTTTCTTTTGACGATTCGTTCCCTATAATTTTGCAGGAGTAAATTATTGAAAGATTTGCACAATTGTATTCTCTTGTCCATTGTAATTTCACATTTTTAACGAATATCGACATGAGATGCTTTTGGAAAGGTTTTGATTCATAATATGTTTTTTCTTTCAATCTATGTACTCCATATATTATTGGAGTTTCTTACGATAGTTGTTAAAACTATGAAGAAAAGAAAATAATGCATGTACAGATTGTAGCGGACACTTATCGCACGTATGGGACTGTGTTTGAATTTTTTTTCTCATTTTACTGTAACATCTAAGGTTGTAGGTTCTTTTTTATCATTTAATTTTTTTTAGCCGTTAGAAAATTATAGGCGAAAAAGTAAAGCAACATATTCAGCTCGCTCTAATTAATCAAATTTTCAACGTTTACCGAAACAAAAATTTTTATTTACGCAAAAGATTAAAATATAATAAAACACCTGCACAATTACCGCATACATTTATAAATGTTGACGTAAACTTGACAAATGCATTGCGTATGAAAAGTTCGCATTGGATGTGCACATGATGTCTGTAGTTGTACGTTGAAACAGATATAGATTTATATATATATATATATATATATATATATATATATATATATATATATATATATATATATATATATATATATATATATATATATTGAATGCGTATGCATTTTCCTGTTCCGACTGTCTCCGCAACCTCTCGACTAAAAGCACCTTTGATCTACAACGGCTATACAACAGAACCTTAAATAAATCTTTTCTGACTTAATGTATCTTTGAACTTGTAGGAAATGTTATATTTTCTTTGTATTCTAGTCCAACCTGTATGTGATGAGGTGATGATTCTAAACAAAAGAGCAAATTCTGATCTCCTGTACGCTACATCTTTGTCATCCCGAGATGCGTTGGAAAGCAAGTTCGTGGGATCACCAGAAGAGACAACACTGATTTATGTCCTGAAAGAAGAAATGAAAGTGGTTGAAGTTTTGCTCGTTGTTGAGAGCGGAGTTGAGAAGATTGTTGCAACAGTTGGCTCATCGCAAGTGGTATGTGAAAGTGACGTACAATGCTTTCCACGTAATTTTCCCCATAACAAATTAATGCTTGATTATAAACGCACCCTTGATTTAGATACTAAATGTCAAATATGTAATTCAGACAGTTTTTCTCTGTCGATGATGAGTCCAACACAATGAGGAAAGGGTCTCCCCACCGGAAATACTGTTAGCATTTATATTTAATAATAGTCCACTTTGATGAACATGAGTGTAAAGTGTATTCTGGTGAGAATATTAAAATTATCCACGTCTTTAAATTAGGAATGATGTAATCTTCAAAATCGGATGTAGGAAAAATATAAGGTTGATGTTTGACGACAGAGTAACACTTTGAAATTTGTATCATGCCGAGGAAAGTTGAGTAAAGCGTCTTGCGAAAGGACACACTATCTGTAGCCAAGCATTCAGGCAGAGAAACCGGCAAAGGCACGAATAACTATTATCTTTAGTGATTTCCTTCGCATGATCGCGTTAATCATTCTTTTGAAGATGTGGATAATTTCTTTTGTTTTCTTAAACAAGATCAAAAGCTGAAAATTTGGCTTTTGT
Organism: Margaritifera margaritifera; assembly: GCA_029931535.1. NCBI lineage: Eukaryota > Metazoa > Mollusca > Bivalvia > Unionida > Margaritiferidae > Margaritifera > Margaritifera margaritifera. The sequence goes on along the minus strand of JAQPZY010001290.1, from coordinate 1,235,428 downwards.
GTTGAATGAAGGAAAAGGCTTAGAAAAGAAAGATTTAATCAGTGTGTGCAACCACAGAATAACTGTGTCCTCCTTCAGTTCCTAAAGGTTAGCAGTGAAGAACTGCATGGTGTTTACAAGGGTTATTCTATGTATACACGGCAATCGATCATCTGCATGCTTACAGGTCAATCATAGTTTTGTGTCTATATGATAAAGGAAGCAATGTCGAGGAAACATAATGATAACAATGCAATGAGAAATAGATTAATTAGTGTCAAACTAATGTGGTTGTTTTACATTTAAAGGAAATAAGAATCAGCGACCCGACTACACCATCCGCCCTGGCATTAAACCTCCAAGGAGCTGTTGGACAGAGAGTGGCAATAACCATTTATCCACTGGGAGGAGAGGACGTTGTTGTTTCCGGTGTCTCCATTAAAGCTTGCGTTGAAGGTAATATTCGTACAATCGCTACTGTACTACTAGTACTACTCTACTAATATCGCTTTTACTTTTATGATAATAATATTTGATGACGGTGTTGATAATATTGAAAATACAATAAAAAATGATGAGTCAAAGTCAGTTAAACGTGTTCCCAAAGAAACGATGAATTTGTTTCTTCTTGTTGTTTTCTGGTAAAAAGAGTCTTTCATTCTTTTCTGTCACACGAGGCGAAATGTTTGGCATTCAGTAAGAAAACGTCTTAATCTATCTAGCTATCTAGCTACTTATCTTGATAGTTAACCAGCTCAGTTTCTGTCCATGGAAATTAATTATAATTGTATAGACATTATAACTGAATCTTTAATGAATCTCTTCTCATTGTTCTTCTTTGAAGTGATACCAACGACGGTTCCAACAGAGACCACCCCTGGCGTACCCACAACACGTATGTTTGAAATAAAGCTACATGTTTCAAGATACATAGATACTAATATATTGTGAAATGTTATTTTGCTTCTATACTAAATGAAGAATTATTAGTCTTAAAATCGGAACAGTTCGTCATTAGAATTTGAAATATGTTCTTATCTCCGCATAAACTTTAAAATCAATTTTGGCAACATATTTACATACGTAGCTTTTGACGAACAAATATGGATAAGTTGGTAATGGTTAATAATGTAAAGCGCAGTGAGACATTATAAATGCATTAAGATAATGCATTGTTTAGAACGAGATAATTGTTTTGCAAAATAATTAATGTTGAATATCGATAGCCTTTTGAAGAAATAAGAAATCAAGTGGTAAAGAAACCGCCACAATGTTGTAATTTTAAGCATAAATGAATGCATACCAAATTGTATATTCACCACATCTATTATTTCAGCCCGACCAGTTCCCTGCGACGAGTTGATGACCGTTGACAAGGATGACAACGCCGACTTCCTGACGCCCACCTCGGATTCCGCTGAGGAAGCACTATCCGGCACTTTCACAGGCCCATCGGAGGAGACTTCTCTTTTGTACGACTTACCAGATAACCTAAAGGTTGTCAACGTTCTTGTTGTGGCAGAGAGGGGTGTAGAAAAAGTCATAGCTAGAGCGGGACCGCTCGAATCGGTAATGGTTTATAGCAGTTTACGTCTTCAATGTGTATCCTCAAAGTAGATTTTGTTGGTTTCAAGTTTAATTCTTAGCTGCTCCCTTTGTGGCTTTTGCTTAGAACAAATAGTTTGAACAGAAATTGTGAAAGAAATAATTCCTTTTTTCATAGAAAATGTCCCAGATGTGGATCACATATATAACGGTTACATATTGATATGTTTTGATATTGATTATTGATAAATTTAAAGCAACGGAGATGAATATGGGATTCTCGATTAATTTATGATTACACACATGTATTGTAGAAGTTTTCAATTCAACCATGTGAGCAGAAATACTATCGAGAATTATCTTTTCCAATGTGAGATGAAAAACAGCTCTATCAACATGACTTTGAATAGGCGGAGAAGTGGGGAAACCTATATGTTTGAACATACTACATATGTTAAATAAGATGTTTGTACAACTTTATAGGAGATATCCGTTCCTGACCTCGGTACGCCTCTTACGCTAACATTCAGCTTCCCAGGAGTTGTAGCCGACTCGGTGGAGCTGATAATCTATCCAAGGTCTGGAGAAAAACCTCAGGTGTCCGGTGTTGGATTAAGGGCCTGTTATGAGGGTATGTAATCATACCTTAGTCGTAAGCTATCAATCTACCTGTTTCTTAAAATCATCACTTTAATAAAATTTGAAAGACAATTTTGTTTTACTTATGTAATTAGTGAATTCGATGTAGCGAAATGGTCCGTTGAAACCACGTATATGTGACATGCAACGTTTCTGGAAGGTAATGTTTTAAAATTGCTGAGTTACTGGTTTGATATATCTGGTCGGTCAATATTATTCCTGTTTTTACATTATTGTGTAGTAAAAGAGATCAGTTTAATTTCTTTATTTTTAATCGTATCAAAGACAGCATGACAAGATCAGTAGACTATTGCTGATAGTATTTTTCTTTTACAGATCCCATGAAAATAGTAAATATGTTTTTTCACACGTGGATGTAATATCGTATTTCATGGTCTGTAAACATGAAAAGGAACTAGGACGATGTATCGCGAACAGTCACTTCGTTGCAACTTGGAAGTCGAATACTTACATAATTTTATTTTCTCTGATATGCATGTGTATATAAGAGGTATTAAATGAGATATTGAAATATAGTCATGGTAATTATGTGCATATATTTGTAACGAATTTCCCTTCATAATTACACATTTTTAGGTACCAACACAGCTTTTGAGTATACTAGAAATTCACAATAGTAGATACAAGGTAGTAATCATATCTCTTATGAGAATTTATGAAGGTTCACAATTATATAAATATAACACGGAAGTGCCATTTATGTAGCAGAACTGTTTCTTTGGCCTATAAATCTGAGATCTTTGAAGTAAGTTCTTGTCTGTTCTATTCTATCAGAAGTACCAACTCCCAGTGGAACAACAACTGCAGAATTACCGATATCTGGTCCAGTTATTACATCGCCAGGAACACCTGCAACAACGCCAGGTTAGTTAATAGACTTTTGTATCTGTTCGTTTTGGAACACTGATTTAGTTAACTTACTTGTATACTGTATGCAATACAAGTCAGTAGCACACATTTGTCACAATGGTACTTATACAAAGTTTCTGTTAGCAGAATGTATCATTTCCGTCTGCGAACTTATCTTTTCTTTTGACGATTCGTTCCCTATAATTTTGCAGGAGTAAATTATTGAAAGATTTGCACAATTGTATTCTCTTGTCCATTGTAATTTCACATTTTTAACGAATATCGACATGAGATGCTTTTGGAAAGGTTTTGATTCATAATATGTTTTTTCTTTCAATCTGTGTACTCCATATATTATTGGAGTTTCTTACGATAGTTGTTAAAACTATGAAGAAAAGAAAATAATGCATGTACAGATTGTAGCGGACACTTATCGCACGTATGGGACTGTGTTTGAATTTTTTTCTCATTTTACTGTAACATCTAAGGTTGTAGGTTCTTTTTTATTATTTAATTTTTTTTTAGCCGTTAGAAAATTATAGGCGAAAAAGTAAAGCAACATATTCAGCTCGCTCTAATTAATCAAATTTTCAACGTTTACCGAAACAAAAATTTTTATTTACGCAAAAGATTAAAATATAATAAAACACCTGCACAATTACCGCATACATTTATAAATGTTGACGTAAACTTGACAAATGCATTGCGTATGAAAAGTTCGCATTGGATGTGCACATGATGTCTGTAGTTGTACGTTGAAACATATATAGATTTATATATATATATATATATATATATATATATATATATATATATATATATATATATATAGATATATATATATATATTGAATGCGTATGCATTTTCCTGTTCCGACTGTCTCCGCAACCTCTCGACTAAAAGCACCTTTGATCTACAACGGCTATACAACAGAACCTTAAATAAATCTTTTCTGACTTAATGTATCTTTGAACTTGTAGGAAATGTTATATTTTCTTTGTATTCTAGTCCAACCTGTATGTGATGAGGTGATGATTCTAAACAAAAGAGCAAATTCTGATCTCCTGTACGCTACATCTTTGTCATCCCGAGATGCGTTGGAAAGCAAGTTCGTGGGATCACCAGAAGAGACAACACTGATTTATGTCCTGAAAGAAGAAATGAAAGTGGTTGAAGTTTTGCTCGTTGTTGAGAGCGGAGTTGAGAAGATTGTTGCAACAGTTGGCTCATCGCAAGTGGTATGTGAAAGTGACGTACAATGCTTTCCACGTAATTTTCCCCATAACAAATTAATGCTTGATTATAAACGCACCCTTGATTTAGATACTAAATGTCAAATATGTAATTCAGACAGTTTTTCTCTGTCGATGATGAGTCCAACACAATGAGGAAAGGGTCTCCCTACCGGAAATACTGTTAGCATTTATATTTAATAATAGTCCACTTTGATGAACATGAGTGTAAAGTGTATTCTGGTGAGAATATTAAAATTATCCACGTCTTTAAATTAGGAATGATGTAATCTTCAAAATCGGATGTAGGAAAAATATAAGGTTGATGTTTGACGACAGAGTAACACTTTGAAATTTGTATCATGCCGAGGAAAGTTGAGTAAAGCGTCTTGCGAAAGGACACACTATCTGTAGCCAAGCATTCAGGCAGAGAAACCGGCAAAGGCACGAATAACTATTATCTTTAGTGATTTCCTTCGCATGATCGCGTTAATCATTCTTTTGAAGATGTGGATAATTTCTTTTGTTTTCTTAAACAAGATCAAAAGCTGAAAATTTGGCTTTTGTGTTGAATGAAGGAAAAGGCTTAGAAAAGAAAGATTTAATCAGTGTGTGCAACCACAGAATAACTGTGTCCTCCTTCAGTTCCTAAAGGTTAGCAGTGAAGAACTGCATGGTGTTTACAAGGGTTATTCTATGTATACACGGCAATCGATCATCTGCATGCTTACAGGTCAATCATAGTTTTGTGTCTATATGATAAAGGAAGCAATGTCGAGGAAACATAATGATAACAATGCAATGAGAAATAGATTAATTAGTGTCAAACTAATGTGGTTGTTTTACATTTAAAGGAAATAAGAATCAGCGACCCGACTACACCATCCGCCCTGGCATTAAACCTCCAAGGAGCTGTTGGACAGAGAGTGGCAATAACCATTTATCCACTGGGAGGAGAGGACGTTGTTGTTTCCGGTGTCTCCATTAAAGCTTGCGTTGAAGGTAATATTCGTACAATCGCTACTGTACTACTAGTACTACTCTACTAATATCGCTTTTACTTTTATGATAATAATATTTGATGACGGTGTTGATAATATTGAAAATACAATAAAAAATGATGAGTCAAAGTCAGTTAAACGTGTTCCCAAAGAAACGATGAATTTGTTTCTTCTTGTTGTTTTCTGGTAAAAAGAGTCTTTCATTCTTTTCTGTCACACGAGGCGAAATGTTTGGCATTCAGTAAGAAAACGTCTTAATCTATCTAGCTATCTAGCTACTTATCTTGATAGTTAACCAGAACAATTTCTGTCCATGGAAATTAATTATAATTGTATAGACATTATAACTGAATCTTTAATGAATCTCTTCTCATTGTTCTTCTTTGAAGTGATACCAACGACGGTTCCAACAGAGACCACCGCTGGCGTACCCACAACACGTATGTTTGAAATAAAGCTACATGTTTCAAGATACATAGATACTAATATATTGTGAAATGTTATTTAGCTTCTATACTAAATGAAGAATTATTAGTCTTAAAATCGGAACAGTTCGTCATTAGAATTTGAAATATGTTCTTATCTCCGCATAAACTTTAAAATCAATTTTGGCAACATATTTACATACGTAGCTTTTGACGAACAAATATGGATAAGTTGGTAATGGTTAATAATGTAAAGCGCAGTGAGACATTATAAATGCATTAAGATAATGCATTGTTTAGAACGAGATAATTGTTTTGCAAAATAATTAATGTAGAATATCGATAGCCTTTTGAAGAAATAAGAAATTAAGTGGTAAAGAAACCGCCACAATGTTGTAATTTTAAGCATAAATGAATGCATACCAAATTGTATATTCACCACATCTATTATTTCAGCCCGACCAGTTCCCTGCGACGAGTTGATGACCGTTGACAAGGATGACAACGCCGACTTCCTGACGCCCACCTCGGATTCCGCTGAGGAAGCACTATCCGGCACTTTCACAGGCCCATCGGAGGAGACTTCTCTTTTGTACGACTTACCAGATAACCTAAAGGTTGTCAACGTTCTTGTTGTGGCAGAGAGGGGTGTAGAAAAAGTCATAGCTAGAGCGGGACCGCTCGAATCGGTAATGGTTTATAGCAGTTTACGTCTTCAATGTGTATCCTCAAAGTAGATTTTGTTGGTTTCAAGTTTAATTCTTAGCTGCTCCCTTTGTGGCTTTTGCTTAGAACAAATAGTTTGAACAGAAATTGTGAAAGAAATAATTCCTTTTTTCATAGAAAATGTCCCAGATGTGGATCACATATATAACGGTTGCATATTGATATGTTTTGATATTGATTATTGATAAATTTAAAGCAACGGAGATGAATATGGGATTCTCGATTAATTTATGATTACACACATGTATTGTAGAAGTTTTCAATTCAACCATGTGAGCAGAAATACTATCGAGAATTATCTTTTCCAATGTGAGATGAAAAACAGCTCTATCAACATGACTTTGAATAGGCGGAGAAGTGGGGAAACCTATATGTTTGAACATACTACATATGTTAAATAAGATGTTTGTACAACTTTATAGGAGATATCCGTTCCTGACCTCGGTACGCCTCTTACGCTAACATTCAGCTTCCCAGGAGTTGTAGCCGACTCGGTGGAGCTGATAATCTATCCAAGGTCTGGAGAAAAACCTCAGGTGTCCGGTGTTGGATTAAGGGCCTGTTATGAGGGTATGTAATCATACCTTAGTCGTAAGCTATCAATCTACCTGTGTCTTAAAATCATCACTTTAATAAAATTTGAGAGACAATTTTGTTTTTACTTATGTAATTAGTGAATTCGATGTAGCGAAATGTTCCGTTGAAACCACGTATATGTGACATGCAACGTTTCTGGAAGGTAATGTTTTAAAATTGCTGAGTTACTGGTTTGATATATCTGGTCGGTCAATATTATTCTTGTTTTTACATTATTGTGTAGTAAAAGAGATCAGTTTAATTTCTTTATTTTTAATCGTATCAAAGACAGCATGACAAGATCAGTAGACTATTGCTGATAGTATTTTTCTTTTACAGATCCCATGAAAATAGTAAATATGTTTTTTCACACGTGGATGTAATATCGTATTTCATGGTCTGTAAACATGAAAAGGAACTAGGACGATGTATCGCGAACAGTCACTTCGTTGCAACTTGGAAGTCGAATACTTACATAATTTTATTTCCTCTGATATGCATGTGTATATAAGAGGTATTAAATGAGATATTGAAATATAGTCATGGTAATTATGTGCATATATTTGTAACGAATTTCTCTTCATAATTACACATTTTTAGGTACCAACACAACTTTTGAGTATACTAGAAATTCACAATAGTAGATACAAGGTAGTAATCATATCTCTTATGAGAATTTATGAAGGTTCACAATTATATAAATATAACACGGAAGTGCCATTTATGTAGCAGAACTGTTTCTTTGGCCTATAAATCTGAGATCTTTGAAGTAAGTTCTTGTCTGTTCTATTCTATCAGAAGTACCAACTCCCAGTGGAACAACAACTGCAGAATTACCGATATCTGGTCCAGTTATTACATCGCCAGGAACACCTGCAACAACGCCAGGTTAGTTAATAGACTTTTGTATCTGTTCGTTTTGGAACACTGATTTAGTTAACTTACTTGTATACTGTATGCAATACAAGTCAGTAGCACACATTTGTCACAATGGTACTTATACAAAGTTTCTGTTAGCAGAATGTATCATTTCCGTCTGCGAACTTATCTTTTCTTTTGACGATTCGTTCCCTATAATTTTGCAGGAGTAAATTATTGAAAGATTTGCACAACTGTATTCTCTTGTCCATTGTAATTTCACATTTTTAACGAATATCGACATGAGATGCTTTTGGAAAGGTTTTGATTCATAATATGTTTTTTCTTTCAATCTATGTACTCCATATATTATTGGAGTTTCTTACGATAGTTGTTAAAACTATGAAGAAAAGAAAATAATGCATGTACAGATTGTAGCGGACACTTATCGCACGTATGGGACTGTGTTTGAATTTTTTTTCTCATTTTACTGTAACATCTAAGGTTGTAGGTTCTTTTTTATTATTTAATTTTTTTTAGCCGTTAGAAAATTATAGGCGAAAAAGTAAAGCAACATATTCAGCTCGCTCTAATTAATCAAATTTTCAACGTTTACCGAAACAAAAATTTTTATTTACGCAAAAGATTAAAATATAATAAAACACCTGCACAATTACCGCATACATTTATAAATGTTGACGTAAACTTGACAAATGCATTGCGTATGAAAAGTTCACATTGGATGTGCACATGATGTCTGTAGTTGAACGTTGAAACAGATATAGATTTATATATATATATATATATATATATATATATATATATATATATATATATATATATATATTGAATGCGTATGCATTTTCCTGTTCCGACTGTCTCCGCAACCTCTCGACTAAAAGCACCTTTGATCTACAACGGCTATACAACAGAACCTTAAATAAATCTTTTCTGACTTAATGTATCTTTGAACTTGTAGGAAATGTTATATTTTCTTTGTATTCTAGTCCAACCTGTATGTGATGAGGTGATGATTCTAAACAAAAGAGCAAATTCTGATCTCCTGTACGCTACATCTTTGTCATCCCGAGATGCGTTGGAAAGCAAGTTCGTGGGATCACCAGAAGAGACAACACTGATTTATGTCCTGAAAGAAGAAATGAAAGTGGTTGAAGTTTTGCTCGTTGTTGAGAGCGGAGTTGAGAAGATTGTTGCAACAGTTGGCTCATCGCAAGTGGTATGTGAAAGTGACGTACAATGCTTTCCACGTAATTTTCCCCATAACAAATTAATGCTTGATTATAAACGCACCCTTGATTTAGATACTAAATGTCAAATATGTAATTCAGACAGTTTTTCTCTGTCGATGATGAGTCCAACACAATGAGGAAAGGGTCTCCCTACCGGAAATACTGTTAGCATTTATATTTAATAATAGTCCACTTTGATGAACATGAGTGTAAAGTGTATTCTGGTGAGAATATTAAAATTATCCACGTCTTTAAATTAGGAATGATGTAATCTTCAAAATCGGATGTAGGAAAAATATAAGGTTGATGTTTGACGACAGAGTAACACTTTGAAATTTGTATCATGCCGAGGAAAGTTGAGTAAAGCGTCTTGCGAAAGGACACTATCTGTAGCCAAGCATTCAGGCAGAGAAACCGGCAAAGGCACGAATAACTATTATCTTTAGTGATTTCCTTCGCATGATCGCGTTAATCATTCTTTTGAAGATGTGGATAATTACTTTTGTTTTCTTAAACAAGATCAAAAGCTGAAAATTTGGCTTTTGTGTTGAATGAAGGAAAAGGCTTAGAAAAGAAAGATTTAATCAGTGTGTGCAACCACAGAATAACTGTGTCCTCCTTCAGTTCCTAAAGGTTAGCAGTAAAGAACTGCATGGTGTTTACAAGGGTTATTCTATGTATACACGGCAATCGATCATCTGCATGCTTACAGGTCAATCATAGTTTTGTGTCTATATGATAAAGGAAGCAATGTCGAGGAAACATAATGATAACAATGCAATGAGAAATATATTAATTAGTGTCAAACTAATGTGGTTGTTTTAAATTTAAAGGAAATAAGAATCAGCGACCCGACTACACCATCCGCCCTGGCATTAAACCTCCAAGGAGCTGTTGGACAGAGAGTGGCAATAACCATTTATCCACTGGGAGGAGAGGACGTTGTTGTTTCCGGTGTCTCCATTAAAGCTTGCGTTGAAGGTAATATTCGTACAATCACTACTGTACTACTAGTACTACTCTACTAATATCGCTTTTACTTTTATGATAATAATATTTGATGACGGTGTTGATAATATTGAAAATACAATAAAAAATGATGAGTCAAAGTCAGTTAAACGTGTTCCCAAAGAAACGATGAATTTGTTTCTTCTTGTTGTTTTCTGGTAAAAAGAGTCTTTCATTCTTTTCTGTCACACGAGGCGAAATGTTTGGCATTCAGTAAGAAAACGTCTTAATCTATCTAGCTATCTAGCTACTTATCTTGATAGTTAACCAGCTCAATTTCTGTCCATGGAAATTAATTATAATTGTATAGACATTATAACTGAATCTTTAATGAATCTCTTCTCATTGTTCTTCTTTGAAGTGATACCAACGACGGTTCCAACAGAGACCACCCCTGGCGTACCCACAACACGTATGTTTGAAATAAAGCTACATGTTTCAAGATACATAGATACTAATATATTGTGAAATGTTATTTAGCTTCTATACTAAATGAAGAATTATTAGTCTTAAAATCGGAACAGTTCGTCATTAGAATTTGAAATATGTTCTTATCTCCGCATAAACTTTAAAATCAATTTTGGCAACATATTTACATACGTAGCTTTTGACGAACAAATATGGATAAGTTGGTAATGGTTAATAATGTAAAGCGCAGTGAGACATTATAAATGCATTAAGATAATGCGTTGTTTAGAACGAGATAATTGTTTTGCAAAATAATTAATGTAGAATATCGATAGCCTTTTTGAAGAAATAAGAAATCAAGTGGTAAAGAAACCGCCACAATGTTGTAATTTTAAGCATAAATGAATGCATACCAAATTGTATATTCACCACATCTATTATTTCAGCCCGACCAGTTCCCTGCGACGAGTTGATGACCGTTGACAAGGATGACAACGCCGACTTCCTGACGCCCACCTCGGATTCCGCTGAGGAAGCACTATCCGGCACTTTCACAGGCCCATCGGAGGAGACTTCTCTTTTGTACGACTTACCAGATAACCTAAAGGTTGTCAACGTTCTTGTTGTGGCAGAGAGGGGTGTAGAAAAAGTCATAGCTAGAGCGGGGCCGCTCGAATCGGTAATGGTTTATAGCAGTTTACGTCTTCAATGTGTATCCTCAAAGTAGATTTTGTTGGTTTCAAGTTTAATTCTTAGCTGCTCCCTTTGTGGCTTTTGCTTAGAACAAATAGTTTGAACAGAAATTGTGAAAGAAATAATTCCTTTTTTCATAGAAAATGTCCCAGATGTGGATCACATATATAACGGTTGCATATTGATATGTTTTGATATTGATTATTGATAAATTTAAAGCAACGGAGATGAATATGGGATTCTCGATTAATTTATGATTACACACATGTATTGTAGAAGTTTTCAATTCAACCATGTGAGCAGAAATACTATTGAGAATTATCTTTTCCATTGTGAGATGAAAAACAGCTCTATCAACATGACTTTGAATAGGCGGAGAAGTGGGGAAACCTATATGTTTGAACATACTACATATGTTAAATAAGATGTTTGTACAACTTTATAGGAGATATCCGTTCCTGACCTCGGTACGCCTCTTACGCTAACATTCAGCTTCCCAGGAGTTGTAGCCGACTCGGTGGAGCTGATAATCTATCCATGGTCTGGAGAAAAACCTCAGGTGTCCGGTGTTGGATTAAGGGCCTGTTATGAGGGTATGTAATCATACCTTAGTCGTAAGCTATCAATCTACCTGTGTCTTAAAATCATCACTTTAATAAAATTTGAAAGACAATTTTGTTTTACTTATGTAATTAGTGTATTCGATGTAGCGAAATGTTCCGTTGAAACCACGTATATGTGACATGCAACGTTTCTGGAAGGTAATGTTTTAAAATGGCTGACTTACTGGTTTGATATATCTGGTCGGTCAATATTATTTTTGTTTTTACATTATTGTGTAGTAAAAGAGATCAGTTTAATTTCTTTATTTTTAATCGTATCAAAGACAGCATGACAAGATCAGTAGACTATTGCTGATAGTATTTTTCTTTTACAGATCCCATGAAAATAGTAAATATGTTTTTTCACACGTGGATGTAATATCGTATTTCATGGTCTGTAAACATGAAAAGGAACTAGGACGATGTATCGCGAACAGTCACTTCGTTGCAACTTGGAAGTCGAATACTTACATAATTTTATTTCCTCTGATATGCATGTGTATATAAGAGGTATTAAATGAGATATTGAAATATAGTCATGGTAATTATATGCATATATTTGTAACGAATTTCTCTTCATAATTACACATTTTTAGGTACCAACACAACTTTTGAGTATACTAGAAATTCACAATAGTAGATACAAGGTAGTAATCATATCTCTTATGAGAATTTATGAAGGTTCACAATTATATAAATATAACACGGAAGTGCCATTTATGTAGCAGAACTGTTTCTTTGGCCTATAAATCTGAGATCTTTGAAGTAAGTTCTTGTCTGTTCTATTCTATCAGAAGTACCAACTCCCAGTGGAACAACAACTGCAGAATTACCGATATCTGGTCCAGTTATTACATCGCCAGGAACACCTGCAACAACGCCAGGTTAGTTAATAGACTTTTGTATCTGTTCGTTTTGGAACACTGATTTAGTTAACTTACTTGTATACTGTATGCAATACAAGTCAGTAGCACACATTTGTCACAATGGTACTTATACAAAGTTTCTGTTAGCAGAATGTATCATTTCCGTCTGCGAACTTATCTTTTCTTTTGACGATTCGTTCCCTATAATTTTGCAGGAGTAAATTATTGAAAGATTTGCACAACTGTATTCTCTTGTCCATTGTAATTTCACATTTTTAACGAATATCGACATGAGATGCTTTTGGAAAGGTTTTGATTCATAATATATTTTTTCTTTCAATCTATGTATTCCATATATTATTGGAGTTTCTTACGATAGTTGTTAAAATTATGAAGAAAAGAAAATCATACATGTACAGATTCTAGCGGACACTTATCGCACGTATGGGACTGTATTTTTTTTAGTAATTGCAGCATATATTTACAAATGTTGACGACAAAATTGACAAATGCATCGCGTATGAAAAGTTCGCATTGGATGTGCACATGATGTTTGTAGTTGTGCATTCAATCAGATAAAGATTTATAAGTCTTTCATAGCAATAAGAATACAATTGTGTCAAATTTCATTTAAGATTTGTTATTGTTATTGCCTTGCAAATATGGACCTGATAGGAATAAAATTAATTCGTTCCTTTACTACTTCGATGTATTTACGACTAAATGTACGAACCGCACTTCGCATTTATGTGGCAATATTTGTTATGACGAAACTGAAGAAAAAATATTTTTCTGAGTGGTAAATTTAGTCTCTGTTCTGCTATTCCGAGAATGGTGAAGAGTTCCGATGCACTACTGACTTAAAAATGTTCATCTAGTCCTTTGTATTGCTTCAAATAAAACAAATACTGTAATGTAAATGTGATATATATATATAAGGTGTTCTTTCCTTTAATTTATTTGCTCCATATATTATTGGAGTTTGTTATTGGAGTTTGTTATGACAATGTATCCAAGGTCTTGAGAAGTACCTCAGGTGTCAGGTTTTAGATTAAGGGCCTGTTATGAGGGTATGTTTTCATGAGTTAGGGATAAAATGTAATCTTGAATAATGATATTCAGTGTACCTCTTTGCTATGTACTGATGTAATGTTTAGCATCTTTCAGGATTAGGAGCAGAGATGGTGTCTCTGGGTCATAATGAGAATTCAAGTTTTGTTGATGCCGAAATTGGCAAAGAAAATGTTTTATCTTGAAAAGTTTGTGATATTGGGCATTCGATGTCGGTATTCAAGTATTTGGTACGGAAGAATTGTATGATCACTATAAAGCCTAAATCTCAACAAAGGGCAGAATGCAGGGAAAATTTGCTTAGAATTTTTTGTTGAAACTTGGACATCTATTGAACATGATTAATATTTCTGGGAGATCCTCGTTTGTTACAAATAGAACTTCAAATAATTGTTCATATTTATATATTGCACAATTTATTTTAATTCCAGTAAGGACGAATAGTTGTTCGGTTTTCATTAATTGTTTGCTTATTATGTCCGATATTTACAACTAAAACGCATTTAATATACATTTTCCCATTTTTTAAAACCATATTATATATTTACAGTAGGTTCCATAGGAATGGTTCCACTTCGTTATTCTTGGTGTCTTACGACAGGATCGACCTAGCTCTCTACTATCTGGTAATTTTTATTAATGTGAATCGAGTAAATTATGCAACATGTATTTAAATTTTCATACGAGTTAAAGTAAGAACAAACTGTGTTTTTCTAATTTTACTAGAAGAAAGAACCCCCAGTAGCACAAGAGTTGGTCCATTATCAACCACTGGTCCAATCGTCACACCTCAACCAAGCACGACACCGAGAACACCAACAGGTTCGTGTTATATTTTCTTTTATCAGACATTGTCGACATACTTAAAAAACATCGAATGATTCCTTCATGTTTAGTATAGTTCAGACAAAACTAGTTGTCTCAGAGCAACTTGGTGTTTATTTGTATACACTGGAATGGTCAATGTATAGTCTTCCAAAGTGTTACTATTGATAAATAATGCTAAGGCATTCTTGTTTATAATGTGCTGCATTCATAGAGAAACAAAAGATAGTAAATGTATTAATAATGTTAATCTGCACATCTCATCAAGACCAGTAAATTAAGCTATATGGTCACTTACATAATACATTCTGCATTTCTTCATTTCTTCATGCAATATATATATATATATATATATATATATATATATATATATATATATATATATATATATATATATATATAAAACGAGAGTAAATATTTGAAATTCTAGAATAGCAAACTGAATAAACATTTATATTTTCTAATTTACTTTGTTTTTTCGATTTCTTTATTTTCATTTATAGAAAAGCCACCAATCTGTGATGAAATAATGACTGTAGGCAATAACGAAAACCATGACCTTATCAAAGCAGCATCGCCTGAAGCATTGGAAGCTTTTGAAGGCATATTTAAAGGCTCTTCAGAAAGACACAGTCTAATCTACAATCTAGAAGAGAAAATGAAAATTATTGATTTCTCGGTTCTTGTCTTGCGCAGTGTAGAAAAAATAGAGGTGAACGTTGGAGGTGCCAAAACGGTAAATATATTTAATAATGTCATTTTCAGAAGTAATTTTAAATATATTTAGAACATTTTGTGAAGTATACATGAACTATAAGTAACAAATTAATTTTACTCAATCATAAATTGTAGAACGTTAAATGCAACAGATGCATGTTTTAGAAATTTAAAATTGTTGTTTAAAATAGTTGTTTACAGCCAATGGGTCTCATTGATAGTGCATGAGCGGTTTTGCTTTTGTTTCAAAAATGTATCATTTTATTGCCTTATTTTAGCGAAATTTTTCGACAAAGTTAATTACCATTGATCTTGACGGTCAAACAAATTACTTTGAAGCAACTGAAGAAGTTCAGGTTGTCAGACAGATTATGTTAACAAATGATTTGAATAAAAAACCCCACAAAGTTCAGTTAATTGTAGCATAAAAGATTACTTCTGAACTTAAACATTTGGTTTGTCGCCTAAGTTTGAAACTAATCAAAATAGATTTCATCGTACCTATGAAGGTTACTTTTTTATATCCTGCAAAAGGTTAACAAATGTCATAAAGAAAATATGAAAATATCTAGAGTAGATCAGTTAATGTAAAGAACACAAAATATACTATGCAAACACAATTATTTTAAAGTTATGCAACAATGGCGTGAATCATAAATACGTATATGAATTAAGGGTGAAATTAGTTAAAAGTAAAACGTTCATTTGTATATTGAATACTGCATGGTGGAAACATTTAAGAATTTGTTGGATATAGTTGATAGCAAATTTTCTCTGAAAATTAAATATTATATACCTACATCAGGTTGAATTTCCAACTATGTATTACGTTTCATACAAGTGTTGCTGAAGTCTTTACAGAGCATATGCCTGATTACTATTAAATGCGTACAATGGAATGGGGTGGAGGAAAATAAATATTTGAAATAAACGTTAGGAAAGGAAAACTGGTCTGCTGTTGATTTTGTGCTTTTATCTACACATAACGCCGTTGGTTTGATCGTGGAAGCGTAATTATGTTCCAGTCTTTTTTAAAGGAATCAAATAAGTAATCGTGTTTTCAAAATGATATTGATTACATATACCTAATTATTTTAGTAAAAATATTGCATTAAATCATAAAAACAATGATGTTATTTTCAGGTGTTTGTCTGTGGCAATAAGCCTACACCATTACCTCTTAGATTCCACCTCAAAGGCTTGGTAGCAGACAAAGTAGAATTGATTATTTACCCAAAAGATGGAGAAATGCCGGAAGTTTCTGGTGTACATCTGACAGGTTGTTTTGAAGGTGAGACCTGCGTAATGGATTGATAGACACGTACATTCTTGAATTACATGGAATCGATCTTAGTCTTTTTCAGCGAATTAACCGCGCAGCAGTCCACTAATAAAAAAAGCTTTTTATTTAAGTTTGAAATTTGTCTTTTTGAAAAGAAATACTATTGACATACAAAGGACTTTTGAGTATGCGTTGAACATGTATTGGCATTTGATAGAGAGAACTATTGAAGGTGTGAAGATTTGACATTGTATATATTATAAAGCGAAAACTGCATAGATGACCAACCTGGACGCCTGTATGCATGCCTAAGCTGCCAAAACACTTGCAGTCTGTGTAAACATTAACACCTAGCGCTGGTGATTATGTTAATCAGATGGCCATCGGAATACATGTGATGTAATAGATGATTGGCAGCAGTCGCGATTACCAGAGATATCAAGTGGATTCTATGAATTTTTAATCTGCTCATTTCATGACAGTTACACGCAAACCTAAGAGTGCTGACGCTTTGGTTTTATTCACCCGGAGGAATATATCTGCGATTAGTAAGAAATTAATTATTATAAACGAAGAGGATGTTGTAGGCTTGAATTGGAATGGATTTGTTTCGTGAAGGTGTTATGATAGTAGAAGGCGAATGTGTCTGCTGCTATATTAAAATCAAAATATGCACACCTTGTGAATTATCGCTAAATGGTTTTGACACAGATACACAAAATAAGCATCCTGAATCCCCACAGGATAGAAAAGAAAATAATTGACCAAAAATGAGTAAAATGAATCTAATTTGAAAGTCTTTGCAGTAACCATGGATGCATACAATGTTTACTCACTGGCTAAAATTAGCAATGTCGCAGTAAAAAATTCAAATAATTGATCTTAAATTTGTCTTTTCAGTGAAAACAACAACACAAATAAGAGAGACAAGGATACCAACAGGACCCGGTATGTAACGTCCTTGAAAGAACATGGATTTCCCTTAAGTTCCTTTCTCTCATTCTGTTGCCTTCTCTATGCAGTCCATACACTCGCTGCTTACATTATAGCTCCATGTAAGGAAAGCAACACCTACTGGTGTCCTTTAGGTTAAAACATGACAAAAAAACAGACAGGAAAAATGTACGAAGATTGTATATCCTGAATACATAGTGTTCTGTCGATTTTTCGTTTCTTGATTTTTGCCAACATAACTTACTGCAAATGAGATATCTGGTTTCGATTGCTCTGTAAACCTTTCTTGCGGATCTCGATTTTCAGCCACCTTCTATTTTCTGACATTTTCCAAAGTATGCGAAAGTGGGCGAAAACACGTGGGAACACCTTACAAATGCTATCATTATTATGGGTGGATATGGTGGAGGGTAATGAGTAATGTACAATGCACTATAAAGTTTGAAATCTGTATTTGACAAATGACTGTGCAGAACATTACTATTTGAAGAGCACAGTTACTTTTTTTCTCTTTCCATATCTTGTTTGTATCGTCCACTAATTTGCTATATGATGTCAAATCCTCTTAAAAAGGCACAACCAGATGTGTGCTGTAGAAATTCGGAGAAAAATCCACAGCTAATGTTCCGTTTGCCTCTTGATAATTGAATAAAATCCATATAATTTGTAAAATACTTTTTTTCTGGAGGCCATAACGATGTTTGGTTTCTTGATGACCTGAGTAAATAATAGGTTTTCGTTCTGAACTAAAATATCAATTGAATGAATAAAAAATATGTATCTGGAAATTAAAAGTAGTACATAACTAAAGGTTTGTAATTTTATAAGTTTATTATTTTTCGGAAACTTTACAAAGCTAATTGATTAAAGAAATGATAAATGTATTTTCAGTCTCGACCCATGCTGTTTGTGAGGGCGATATGGCAGAGCCAATTTTCGTTTTGCCCAATTATGTAGCAGGAGATGATGTTAATGGTGACCAAGTCATACAGGGCCAACTCGGTCAGCCTCTGACTGTTAAAATAACATTCAAGGATACGGAAACGAAATCAGAAATTCTGAGCATATCAGTTGAGTTAGTCAATATAGACACCTTCGAAGTCATGGTTGATGGTGAGGTCATACCACTTGAGGTGAGCTTAAGAAAATTAAGTGTAGAGTTATCAAGCAAACAAACATTTTTTGCGGATATTTTTAGCTTTAGTAGTGTGAGAGATTTTTTAAAATCATGAGTAATTTTTTATATATGTCCTTAATTCCTGTAGTATATGTATGTATGATGACTTTAATATATATGATACTGACACACACACACACACACACACACACACACACACACACACACACACACACACACACACACATATATATATATATATATATATATATATATATATATATATATATATATATATAGGTTTCAACTTAGTACTTCTTTGTTCTTTTTTTAATGGAGAACATTTATTATCATTGCGTGTATCTGTCTCCTTAACGCCAGAGATACTTTGAGCATAAGATGTCCATATCTAATACAAAGATATATTTCTATATTACTATATACATTGGTACCTCACTTTATAGCCCCTCATTATACAGAGGTTCCTCCAACGATGCATGCTTCGTCATGGATACCATTTAAAGTACAAACTATATATCCTTCTATTTCGATTAATGTATTCCTCTTTTATAATTTTAGCCTATAAGAATCAATTAGAATAGGGTTAAAATTAAGATATACACATTTCTATTTGACACAGTGCTGTAACATACCTTAATCTAATGTGGCTTTACTTATTACACACTTGTATGGTTCTTATGAGCTTTGTAATTAGGAATTATTGCGTTAGCTCTTTGGGTAATCTTTGCGACAATTTATTATTTAATAGTTTATCGTACAAAGATATTTATGTCCGGCTTCCTTTGTTTCCAGTGGCAATTAATCGACCTATAGTATTTCGGCGCATCGACTTAGCAGGAGCAATCTTCCATAAATGATATAACTTGACATAATTACGTATATTATAATTTCTCACTGACATAAAAAATCTAAGCACAAAATAGTAAATATATATATATATATATATATATATATATATATATATATATATATATATATATATATCGTGTGTGCGATACGGTTCAATATTTTCCTTACATGCAACGTTGTTAAACACTTATCGAAGACTGTTGCTTTTTCTAGGTTAAAAGACGTCATAACAATCTATCATGATGCAGAAGTTCGTTAAAAAAAAGTTACCTCGCGTCATGATTTGTGCGCCACTCAGTCACAAAAAGGATAAAGTATTCATGATTTGAATCTTTTTTCCTTTTAGAATATTATTCTATTTATTATTAGGAAGAACAGTTTTATTACACTTTGTTTTGTGTAAGTGAAAGTTATATTATCAATTAATTGTTCTGTGTGTGTTGTTGAGTATTTTGGATTCATCCAAAGTATATAGGGTTTCCAAACTTGCCCCTTTGATGTTCGGTCTCACATATCAAACAGTATTACAATTATATATTTATTTGATCTTTTGTATTCAGGTATCAGATGAACCAATATCGAACACACCAAACGTACCTGTTGCATTTGTGATCAGTTTGCCCGAAAATGTGAAAGGTGTTGAACTTGTGCTCACATTACAGCCTCTTAAAGACCTGACTCCCAAGGTATTAAGCATAGGTGTTGAGGCATGCGCTGAGGTTCCAGGTGAGTTTTGAATATTGAGTTTACTGTAACATCTATAATTGTCGATTTTTATTTGTTATTTAAAGTTTGTTAGCTGTTGGAAAATTATAGGTGAAAAAGTAATGATACACGTTCAGCTCACTCCGAATAATCACATTTTCAACTTTTACTGAAAAAATAAGTTTTTTACGCAAAAAATTAAATTATAAGAAAACAATTATGATTTTTTTGTAATAACAATTATGTGCGATTACGCAAAAGTTAAGACAACATGTATTTTCTATTCATAAACTCTAAGTGTCACTAAGAAAAGAACTCAATTAACATTACTTATATTGCTTGGAGACTTAGTACCACATTATTCTCTGTTTAGAATGGCGTAACATATGAGAGACACTGTTTAAACAAGAAAGCAGATGATCTATAGAGCAAATACATCTACAGTATTACTATGTGGATGAGTTCTATTGAAAGCCACATAAATAAACATAATTTTGAAATTCCAGGACAATTGTTCTTAATACTTAATTTAAGTTAAATCTCATCTAAAAAATAATTGCAGGTGATATACATTTAGATAAATCTTTGTTATTGCTGATATATCTAGATTGTATACTTTGATATTCTACCATTGGTGTGCATTCATATCTAGAAATAAGACACCACTGGGTGTATTATACGATTGCTATTTCTGCAATTAGTATATAACTACTGAAATAATACGTCTAATTTTAAACGTTGAGATATAGTTTTAAAATATCTGGCTGAAGAAAGTTAAAAATGAAAAGCTTGACAATCATCTAATAATGGAAAAAAATGTGCATTCTCGGAAAGTTGTGACATCTACAATGTTTCTGTTTGAAAATTATGGACCCTACAACTATGATTTCTGAAACAAAATCTCAGTTGATATGATATATAATTTCTAATTTCAGGAATTAGCACTACATCTACAGTTGGCCCAGGTACGATTTTTCATATTTATCTTGAGAGAGAGAGAGAGAGAGAGAGAGAGAGAGAGAGAGAGAGAGAAAGAGAGAGAGAGAGAGAGAGAGAACAAATGATAAAGGATGTTGATCTTCAGTGAATAATTTTTGTGAACGAATGTTTGTCGTTGACTCCTTGTACCATTCAGGAACATGGTGAGGTGTAGTGTGTGCACATTGAGCAATTCAGTGCAAGAACATATGTGCAAATAAAATGAACTATTTACAGCGCAATTTAAAAAATTCATAGTCTATATTTCTTTCAGACGTACGGTCTGCATTTCCCGCTTAACGGTGTCACTATAGGTGATATATAGTGTGCATTTCCCGCTTAACGGTGTCACTATAGGTGATATATTGTCTGCATTTCCCGCTTAACGGTGTCACTATAGGTGATATATTGTCTGCATTTCCCGCTTAACGGTGTCACTATAGGTGATATATTGTCTGCATTTCCCGCTTAACGGTGTCACTATAGGTGATATATTGTCTGCATTTCCCGCTTAACGGTGTCACTATAGGTGATATATTGTCTGCATTTCCCGCTTAACGGTGTCACTATAGGTGATATATTGTCTGCATTTCCCGCTTAACGGTGCTACTATAGGTAATGTCTTTTAGGTGCTGTGGGAGTTTAGTACTCGAGTACTTTGTAAGAAGAATGATTGCTGGAAAAATATAGTTTTCGCACAGGGAAGAAGAAACGTCTTAGTTTGCCCTTGCATTGGGACAATTGGTCTAATTTCTGCCTTGAAAATATTAATCAAAAACGTTCACCATATGGAATATGATGACAGATTAGATTTGGGTCCTTGGAGTGTGTGTCATTGTAGATGGCTAATAATGAAAATCACACTCCTAATACACATTGTGTGTCACACTACAATTTGTTCTTATTCACTGAAAACAAAACGTGCCAATCACAATAATTTATTTCCAAATCAAGTTATGTAGAGTTTAATTATATCCCTGAGGATATCGCTTTAAAGTAAATTTATACGAATCATGTAATTTTTACCTTAGAGTTCATATAATTTCTCGTTGACGTTTTAGCGTCTAGTCATTGCTGAAAATGAATATTAAGTATTTAGAAACAAAACCCCATTAAACAATAATTTGTCTACTGCATTTGCGTTTTAATACTATTATGAGTTTTTCAAATCTTGATGAGGGATTAATCGAAACTTTTTGCTTTTATTTTCAGAATGTACTGGTGTCATGTATGATGATTCATCTAGTGTCGATGTAGAGCTCGATGGCATACCTGCCAGCTCTCTCTTAACGCCTGAGGGTTTGTTTTCTATCCCGCCAAGTCAAGGCCCACCTTCCAACCAATCCGTCAGTATTAGTTTTAGAGGAGATGAAGTCCTCCTAAAGTATCTTCACATTGATGCTGTGAATGCTTTGAAAGTTATTTTCAGTCTCAGAGGACCTTACCCTTATTCAACGGTACGTGAAAATTGAGTGTCGGAAAGGAAATCTCTCTCTCTCTCTCTCTCTCTCTCCATATGTATGCTCGAGGGCCGTCTGCTCTGTTGGTTATAAGGATGTCTGTATATATTATTTAATTATTTTGGTATGATCACTATTAAAGTCAATTAATACTAGGTTTAATGGCTTACAATAAAACTAGCTAATCCTTATTTTTGTCCAAGTATCATGGTCAATCTTTGAAGTTTTTAAATGAGGAATGGCTGTTGTACATCAGCGATATACTCATATATATATATATATATATATATATATATATATATATATATATATATATACTCCATTTATATCAGATTTCTCATAGACATATGTTTAAATAAGTAACCATAGTATTCAGTAATTTTATATTTCTGCTGGTACATATCTGGTGCTATAGTCAGTTCACCAAACTCAGGTTAAGTCCTTGATGTTTTTTTCCTTCCAGATTATGTACAATACAGCTATGGATGTTCTAATCGGATTCAAGCTTGATATGCCCCCTGGATATCCAGTTACTGGAATTAATATTAGTTTAGAAGTTGCTTCCGGCGAAACTCTTACATTAAGCGGCCTTATCGTTCAAGTTTGTGCTGAACCAGGTATTGTATATCTTTCCTCCAACCTTATGTTTTTACATATCTTAAAATCTGTTTTATATCTAAAATAATTATTCGGCACGTGGTTTACAATATTTCATTTTAGACAAGCTTTCGCAATTGGGACCATAGTACCAAGCGTGTTACTTGAGTCTTCTTTGATAACATTGTTTTATTCCACTAGCATAGCTTTACAAAGAACGTGTTTAAATGCAAAGTGCTTGAACGATCACATTCAACTTTTTGGAGTACAAATACAGTTTTGAGAATAATTATAAATAGGTGGACGCAAGAAAAACTTCTTTGTAAACATCACTTAATTGTAATGAGTTACCGAATGTCTATTAAGGCAGAAGTGCGACAATAAAATACGTCAGTATTTGAAAATATGTCACATTTTATATTTAATAACGTTTTGGTGATAATACCTCTCAAGATATTAGTTTGTTTAGTTCGTATATTTGCATTCCGATAGATAAGAGTCTTGAACCATTATATTGTCTCTGTTTTGCAACCATACTAGTATAATTGTTGGCTTTTAATTTATACCTTTCCGTGGCTTGCTGACTTGCTGACTTGTTGCGCAAAATATTATGTAGGGTGTTACATACCACCAAAGTTATTTCTGCGAACATTATTACAAACTTGAAAGAAGAATGTCCATGTTAAGGAGATAATGAAAAAAATAAATAAATAAACGTAAGAAAATTAATATAACAGTCATTACACTGGATCAATATAAACCTACTTACTGTTATAAAAGCTATAAAGATGAGCTAATATTCTACACAATCCTATAATTTAAAATAGAACTTGTTGTCGTTATACAAAACATTTGTGGTCTAAGCTTTTGTTCAGAAATAATGTCAACGTTACAAACTTCTCTGATGTTCATAGGAACAATTTCAACTGGAACAGTGCCCGGAACACCAACTAGAACAGGACCAGTAACAGTACCCGAAACGCCAACAGGGCAAGTGACAGGAACAGAAACTGGAGCGCCAACTGGAACAACTCCAGCTGGTATGTTGCCGATTGTTTTTGGTTCCATTGATTTCAGCATTGTTTAGGAATTTCTTGAATTTAGAGGAAACATTTTAGTAAATATCTTTTGATTATAAAGCTTAATCTAGGAATTGAATACCTACACTTAAATTTAACAATTATCATAAATCAATTTTTATTATCATTATGATTATTTTCATCTTCGACATTATTATTATTATTATTATTATTATTATTATTATTATTATTAAAGCATGCGAAGAAGGAGCCGAATTGAATATAAACGAATGGAATGTCGGCGAATTCTTCACGCTACAGGCTTCAGATACCATCATAGATTCTGAACCAATCGATGCCTTTAAGAGTCAAATAAACCCATTGTACGCTGGACTGCAGTTCTTGCCGACGGGAGCAAATTATCTTTACATTTTCTTCAACGAACCTCTGAGAGCACTGTTGATTAGCTTCACCGTGCAAAATGTAGAGAAGGTCATAATTGAGAAAATCAAAAATCAGGAATCTGAAGCAATTATGCAGGTGAGAAATTTAAAATATTCCACAAAGAAATCAAAAGGGATAGGAGTGAGGATAGGGAAATTGTAGATACAAATTGTCATCTGTTTGCAACAAGGAATTGTAAATTATGAATCATAGGCAAAAACGGTTCAAAATGTGTATCATATCAAATTTCTATAAGAATGAAAATATTTGCCATTGGTTTTCTCAATATAGTTTGGATTGATGCGATGGAGGAAGTTTGAAATTTTGGAGTTTCTAATTGATGATAAGATAATTAAACTTTTGGACGGTATGACATCAATTTTACCTCCTACTTAATAGTATATCCCTCTCCACATAATTCATTCTTTAACAAATTCTGAGATAGGCATGCTTCATATGCAATTAGTAGATAAAATAGCATCAGTTATTTTATTTTATGAGACAAATTGTCATAATCTTACAGAAAGTTTCACGTTATTTCATTAAAGGAAACATTCATCAAGTTTAAAAGGAAAATTCAGTTTTAACCGAGCTGGGTGATTTTGAAACAGTTGGTTCAAGTCCCAATCAACATATTCGATAAATACTGGTAAAATGCTCTAATAATTTGTATCATCCAGTATATACTCACCTTAATATAAGTTTCATGTTTTCTGCAAATATTAGCAAATTGATGAGCCTGCAAAGAAAACGAGATTGACCGTGGATCTTGAGGGTAAAGTGTTGACGGCGTTGCACATAGTGTTCCCTGGAGTGACTCACCTGCCCATCGGATACGTAGAAAGCATAAAAAATGTAGTAGTAACGGTTTGCTATAAGACAATGGGTAAGTTAATTCATTTATTGGAACTTGCAGAAATCATTATTCAGTTTTAGGCATGTAGATGAGTTCTTTCATGAACAAGTTAAGAATGAAGTTCAGATTATTCCTGCTGCCGTATTGTATCAACGTTGTTAATAGTTGTGGAAAAAATGTCAATAGTAAATTACAGCCGATTTTTAAATCTTTGTTAGAACAAAGTTTTCTTTATGAAAGCATGAAAGAACGAAACAAGAAAAATATAAATCTGTTTCATAATTATGATATTTTAAAAATAAGATGTCAAAACATATATAGGCATTACGATATATGAGAAGGAATATTAGAGTTGGATGTTCCTGGTTTATATTGTCTGTAGCAGCAAGTTTCAATACAAATACAGATTATAACGCTGAATTCCTTTAACATCATGTATATCCGTGTATAATGAGCATCCAATTAGGCACATCATATACCCTGTCCTGCCATCGCTTATTATGCTGTTTGTTCAAAACCTGTGCTGCTCCCTTGAAATGTTATGCATTTAAAAATTAAAAAGTTTGAAATTTTGTTTGAACGATACAAATTAGGTTTTATGATGTCTTTCTGTAGATTCCTGAGAAAAGTAAGCTGTGCTACGTAGAAAAATGAATGCTGTATTATACAATGTATATTTTCAATATATATTCACATGCTACAATATTATGCTGAATTAAAATATAATATTTTATGAAGATTTATATCTTGTGCTTCAGTTATGACGTCGTATGAAATTTTCATTCGATTAAAACTGTCACAGTAATATACGCATAGGAAGGACTTTTTATAGTACTTATGTTTTACTACCATTATCGCTTTAAAGAAAATAATAAAAGTAACATATGTAAAATAATATTCACCAAGACGATTGACGATATTTTTGGAGAACTGTGCAGCCAACTAGTAATCAATCATGCGAACTATGACAACGTCGAGAAAAACTGGGCATCCTTCCGAGACTCTGTGTACTCGGCTGCATACAAAACGATACTGACATATAGAGACTACTGAACGAGAAACATCAGCTCCAAAAGGCCTGTTTAAAAAAACAAAAACAAAAGCAGTACTTCATGATCGAGGAAGGCAGCTTTTAAGAACATCTAGAGGACCGTCCAAAGCAAACTCGGAGAGTTGCAAGACTCATGACTGAGCAATAAGGCTGGTGAGATTCAATCCCACGTAGACAGGAATGACAAGAAGAACTATGATGCTTTCAAGACAATCTACGAGCCACAGTCATCCGAAACATCTCCAATACTGAGCGCTGTCGGCACCATACTGCTCACGGACAACGAAATGATACAACAAAGGTGGCCAGAACATGTCAACAATATCCTCAATCATTAATCATCTATTAGTGAGGCGGCAATTTATCGACTGCCCCAAATGGATATCAACATTTCTTGATGATCCTCCAACGCTGACTGAAACTGTTAAAGCTAAAATGGGCAGTCCATGTCACCAGAATGTCAAACGAGCGACTACCAAAGAAGACCTGTGTCGAGCTGAAGAAGGGAAAGCGATGTCACCGAGATTAGAAGAAATGTTTCAAATACTCCCTCAAGTCACCCTTGAAACACTTCAACATTGACCCTGAGCTTTGGGAAGATCTCACACAGGATCGTTCAACTTGGCGCACTCTATTCCGTACCGGAAATACAGCCTTTGAGCTGAGAAGATTTGCAAAGGCAGTGCAGAAGGGCACACAATCGTAAATCTAGTGCCTACAGCAAGTCCTCTGCTGATTAAGCAACCCCAAGTGGCATCTTCTGTCCAGTGTGCCACAGACAGTTCAACGCACAAATTGGCATGACAGCTACTCATGTGCTCACAGAAACCAAACCAGTTAGTGATGTAATGGTCATCTTTGAACTCGAAGGAGGAAACAACAACAATAGCACTATATATATATATATATATATATATATATATATATATATATATATATATATATATTCATACATATATACACGGTATGACACAAAAGTTTCGTAATGGCGCAGTATTCCAGCGATCAAGGGTTTCGTCAGGGTAAGAAAAGAGATAATGTTATAAACAAACACGTTCCACAAAAGCCGCGAGAATTAATTACGTGATTGATTGACTGAGGAAAAAAGATGTGTAATGAAAGCTAAAGCAGATGAAGAAAAAAAACTCTTTCTCCCTCTTTCTTTCTCTCTCTCTCTCTCTCTCTCTCTCTCTCTCTCTCTCTCTCTCTCTCTCTATATATATATATATATATATATATATATATATATATATATATATATATCTCTTTCAGAACAAAGTACAACTATTGTCACTACATTTTCAACACCAGAAGTTACAGAAGTGAGTATGACCACACTAACTGAAGTGACCAGAACTTCATTAACCACCACTTCAGTCTCTCCATTTACAACACTCGAAGTTACAGAAGTGAGTAAAACGACAATGACTGAAATGGCTAGAACTTCAATAACCACTTCTACCACCACGCCATTTACCACGCCAATGGTAACAGCCGTAAGTATAAGAAAAAGCATTGAAGAATGTATGTTGTATCATGAACATTACGGCGAATCCAATATAGCAATTGTTTTGGCTGAAGTGAAAATTAAATTGCTAGAATTATTGCCACATATTAAATCCAATTAAAGATAGCGCCCTTCGTGATTTACAAAGCTCGGGGAAAAATTTAGCACGTTTAAAGCCCTAGATACGTAAAACATACAACAGGAGCGAAACAGGAGCTTTATAGATTTAAAAATGAGAGTACTGTTAATATTAAGTAATGGAGAATGGCCAGGATTGATTATTGGATGAGTTTGCAAAACATTATTTAATGATAACTTCAATTTTCATAGTCTTATAATATTTATAGAGAAATGACGATTCTATCCTCTCAGTTTTCTCACGCGTGAGAGACAACAGATCGCAGCAGTAAAACATTTTTGTACAGCAGGTCCCAGACCTTCTGATTGTATGCATTGTGTCAAAAGTTCTTTATGTTCTACAGAAATGTATGTAAGAATGCTTAAGCCAGTTCACTTCGCACTAACCGTGAATTCGTTGTATCCGTGGACTTTCTAACCGTATTTGACCGTGCCACGTTCAAAATCTATAATAAATGTGCACAATATTTTTCTAGTAGCAATAATACACTAAAAGTACATATCAATTTTCTTCTTGCGATATAACTTATGTTTTCTAAACCAATATGATCATTTACTAGACTCATCGGGTATCATCTTTATATTGACCATTCTTTCCCAGATGTCATTTATAAAGCTGTTCACATTCAATGTCACTGAAGATACATGAACAGAGATTATTAGGAAAAGGTTCCCAATGTACAACCATATGCAAGAAAAAGAAAAACGTTTCTGAGACGTTATTTTGAAAAAAGCCAGAAAAAGCCAAAACCACTGCTTCATTGCCTGTTTAAAGTCTTCTTCCACGCATTCACTTTAAAAAAACAAATCATATAGGGCAAATTCTGTTTGTTTCAGGTTACTTGCAGCCATGACCAGGAGATGTGCTCCGACGATAAAACATGTGCATATTTCTGTGACATGAATCCAGAATGTTTAGAAATGGAAGATGAAATAAATTGCGGACACATTACAAGTACAATATTTTACTTTTCTTA
Source organism: Margaritifera margaritifera (assembly GCA_029931535.1). Lineage (NCBI taxonomy): Eukaryota > Metazoa > Mollusca > Bivalvia > Unionida > Margaritiferidae > Margaritifera > Margaritifera margaritifera. Next base: position 1,206,182 of record JAQPZY010001290.1, on the reverse strand, counting down.
CCATTTAATATTTTTTGTGGCAGGTAAAAATAAACATTTTATAAAAATCATCTCCTACCAGTGAATTGCAATGCTAAACTCGTTCTTGCTATTATTACTTACTAATGAAAGTAACATTTACTTTGTAGCAATGGTATGAAGTCTATAACTGTCTTAAAATATATTTTAAGAGTCATAAAACATGAAAATTATATTTCTATTTTGAAATTGTTAATTATTTTGAATTTGCAATGATTTCCTTTCATGTATCTTTCTATCGTTTCCGCTAATTACAGTATTACTTATCGTATTCATCATATATATATATATATATATATATATATATATATATATATATATATATATATATATATAAACTTCAAAATGTTGGTTTTAGCTTGGCAATTAACTTGAACTTAATGATCATGATTTTAATGAGTTTAATGACAATTCTGTACCATATGCAACATTTTATATTTTAAACATTTAGAATTTAAAAACAAAAAGGTAAAAGGACCAGTATTTTATTGACTTAAAAATAGTGCTACGGAGTGGTTATATAGAATAGTAAAGTATACATAAACTGTTTTGGTTAATTTAAATACTGAGTATTTCAAATATATTACGCTAATAACGTAGTCGAGAAAGTATGATATCACAAATGAAAATAATATAATTACATACAGAAGTATTATTCATTTACTAGCTTCATCAGTGGAAAGTACATCCCCTACAACGACACTTCTACTAGAGCGTGAGTATTTTCCCAAACTATATATACAAGGAAAAATGACGTAATTTAACAACAATTTTGTATATTATAAAAATATTTAATGTTAAACTTAATATAAGTTGGAGATAAATTTGCTTCTTGTTTAATTCCAAGGAAAGTCATAACACTCTAGAAAATGAACAGCCAGACATAAAGAGAAAAAACTTAGATAGAAGAAACCCTTACACTTAAAGTGTGCGAGTTTTCTAGTTAAGTCAAATTATATTTCCAGAATATAAATACACAAAACTTCATACGTGTTTGTTCTGCGTCGGCAGAAAGAACGAAGTTGATAGGGCTTAGGAATACGTCGAGGCTATCTTTCGCCCGACTCAGTACAAAACACGAATGCGGTTTTGTATTTATTACATACCCCTTTTTACGATTTCTAAATATTTGTAGCTTTACTGTATGAACGAAATTCAAAACGAACTGGGATTTATAAAACTTCGATTCATTACGTCTAAAAATATCTACGCGCGGACGTCAAAGAAGGAACTTAAGTAATTCAAATCTGGGTGTGTGATACGAAAATACGGATTGAACAGCTGTATCGAACGCTAGATCAAGCATGCACGATTAAATGGGTATATAACAAAAACATATTCCTCATACTTATAAATAAAGGGTGAATAGGTATTTAGTTCAAACGACAAAGTGATGCATGTGTTCACTAGCACATCTAGCTGTAATTATTATAGGTGAGAAATAAATTCAATCTGTGATGATATATTTTCTTAAATTTGTGATTAATTATACAATATCTACAACTAAAGAGAATCCCAACATATTCTTTCAAGCACTTTAAAACATACCCTGTTTTGTCTATCACATTAATGACCGGCATAAGAAAATCCAATGAAACAAATACTCTTATTTAAGGAAAAGAAGTATATTTCGTGTTACATAAGTTTTTTTCCCCTCACAGCCACGACGACTCGTGAAGCAGAATGCCTAACCTTTACATGTGGAACTGGAGAGTGCATGGAAAGTGGGGTCGTATGCAATGGTGAATGTGACTGCATAGATTGTTCTGATGAAAGAGAAGATTATTGCGGTAATTTCTTTAAATTTTGTTCATATTTTAATTTAGTAATTTGTCATAGTAATAAATATATATCGTCATGCTTTTCTTTTCTCAACGCAATGTAAATAAAAATATGTTAAAGGTATCAAGGACATACGTGTCTTACATAGATAAAATATGGACGGGATTAAAGTCAAATTGTCAGTATTGAAAAGCATTTTCTCTTTAATGCCTTTTGTAGCCAGAATTTGTTATATCAGTTAGAAATATTATTCAGTATTTATCACAATAATACTAGTGATTAAGTTCGTTTACTTGCTAAAATAAAGACGAAAATTTGTATTTTAAATGTATTGTATGTCAAATTCAACACCACCATATTTAAGGCAGTATTCTCGTTATTGACTGATTCCAAACGTTTTTTTTCTTGCCCCGCCTATCATTTTATTTTACTATTAATATTAACAACATGGCGGCCGTCTTTCTACTCGGTAACCGAGTGGACATTAGAAAGACAAAGAAGACTATCATAGAACGCACACCAGAGGTTACGTAGGTCGAAATATGGCATACATATAATTCCCCGAGCGGCAAAATTAAACTAGAACATAATTAAATTTGAGGGGACGTTCGCAATTTACTGTAGGTGGATACCGTTTTCTATTCCTTTTGACAGAGTATAATTGAGTACATCAGTGTTCCTTCATTATTCTCATAATTCTATAGATCATAGTCAAGGTTGTGTTGCTTGGGTAAGCAAATCAGTTTTCATTTACGCTGTAACTGAGTGTGCCGTTTGAGGATGTAGTGATAATTTCCTAAGTAAGAATGAAATAACCAATAACTATTCGATCGGGAATGTTAACATAGATAATTAGTGCTAACGAGAGTCAGTGCTTTCGTAATGTGAAGAAATATAATTCACAAAGTATTGAAAATATATATGCTTCTGTGTTAGAAAACGTTTTAAGTTACACGTGAAATTTTGTATAATTTCAGGAACGTCTCGAAAATTCACCTTACCAACTGTTACAAGTAAGTAATTGACGTGTAGTATATATATATATATATATATATATATATATACAATCTTAATTCAATTCATCGAAAACACTTACTTTCCCTCCTTCTGTGTTTCTTTATTGGCATTCAACAAATCCCCTAATACAAATCAATCAAAATATAAATTGCAGTTTTTGAAATTCTATAAATAAATTCAGCTTTATAGTCAATACATAATGACAGTTTTCCAGGTTCTTATTTGACATATGCAACAGCATGCACGGAAATAAGTTGGAACAATTGTTATACCAGTTTATAACCATGCACAGAGAGAGAGAGAGAGAGAGAGAGAGAGAGAGAGAGAGAGAGAGCGCGAGAGAGAGCGAGAGAGAGAGAGAGAGAAAGAGAGAGAGAGCAAGGATCTATCTAAAATGATCACATCGACAGCAATTACTTGTGTTCAATCTCATATTCTTTTGTTTATTATTCCTTGAAGCTGATCTCACACACGCGCATATAATATTATTGAGTTTGATTTTTAGAAATGAAGTGTAATCTTAAGCATAATATACATCTTTAATGGTATTCTTTTATCAATCTTGGTATATAACTATACAATTACCATTAACAGATTTTAAAGATTATTTCATAGGTGATTTGGTGATTTTTAATGCACATACGTACAAAAGATAAAACCGTTTCGTACCATTTAACTTGCACAAGTACCCGTTATGATGCTCTTTTCTGTATTCAGGTACAGTCTCCACCACAACAATAGCTGGTGAGTTAAACTAGTTTTGTACTTTAATGTGGGTTTGTGCATTAGTGATACTTGTATAACAATTAAACTTTACACAAAATGCAATTCTCGTGCACTATATTAAATTCAGGATCGTAGTCTTTTTTTATAAGCAAATAGTATAAAATCGGCTGGTACACTGCTTAAAGGACTATTTTATATATTTGTTTTGAAGGAATTAATGAATTTCAGAAATTAATAATTTTCAAAGAAAATATTCCATTTCAACATAGATTACCGTATATTGATATTTCAACATCGATTACTGTACATATTTGTTTCCCCACTAATCCACTCAATACAGACATATTTTTATGGAGATAATGGAAACTTTGGTGTTAATCATTGCTCTGATATTGTCCTTAATTTCTATTAAAGACGGTTACAGTGGGTAATTTTCTTTGACATGATACTTGGCAAATATGATAATATATAGAAACGAATGTGAACCAAAAATAAGCCAAGGATTCTGCGTAGACCTCTTTTAGTTAGGGTGGCTAACGCAGTTGGAACAGGTAGGGTTTTGTTATGGAAACACTATATCTGTACCAACTTCGGTATCTACCCTGATAGAGCCACCAAACCAAACATTTTTATAACAATCTAGGTGACTAGGATGAAGTTATATAAATTTGGAGATCTTTTGACTTGAAAATAATAAAAACACACAGCTGTTACGTGCAAAGCGTTAAGTTTCCGGATTTAGGTTTGCAAACACTTATCAATTATAAGATGAAATAAAAGCTACTGTTAAAGGAAACAGTACAAGTTTTATATGCGTAACATCCCTTAAATTGATTTAATTAGGACATACGAATTATACAGCGAGAAAATATGAATAAATGTATATAGCATGACTCCGATGTAATGAAACATATTAGAGAGTTATGTTTCGTTACAAGCACAACTCAGACCCGTGCCGTGGGTAATGGCACATATCGCTTGGCTCTCATGAATCAGTTCCCTAACCCAATGGGGCATGAGCTCAGTCCCCACAAGGAAGGAACAAGGTCGAATGAAAGGACTCGAGGTACATGGAACTCACTTGTTAGGCATAGCGAATTAAACATTCAGCTAAATCCACAAACCCACTCGATTTCAATTTAGAAGTTCAGGGTATATATATATATATATATATATATATATATATATATATATATATATATATATATATATATATGTATAAAATTATGTTTACAAATTGATCTGTATATGCCAAATCAATAGGACAGCGCTTAACCTGCACCCCACACTGCATGTATGGATGTATAAATTTATGAAATAAATTTATGTGGAATGAAACTGGTGTAATCAAACAGGTTATACAATTATTATATGTCCAAAAGAGAACCGAATTAATTCGACTTATATTTAGAAATGCAAAGTATATGCATATATATGCATGAAACTATGTTTATAAATTTACGACTATATGCCAAACATACATAAAAATCCGCTTCAGTAGATCACGCTCGATTTAAATTTATAAGTAAACAATATACATGTAAATTTGCATCAATATATTAAAATCGTATTCGTTATATAAAAATAAATTTATGATTGTATGAAATCAATTTATATAGACCAACACCGATATAACTAAATAAGCTTGATAGTTATACTTCACTCCAAGTAAGAATCGAACACGTGCTGTGAATAACGCTTCTGTTGCCCACTTTCTATGCGCTAACACCCTAAACCCCTCGGCAAAATACTAATTTCAAGAAAGGGTGTAACAAGTTCGAAGGAAATGACTAGAGGTACACGGAACTCACTCGTAAAGCAAGCGAATCTTTAATACTGTTACATATGCACAAAACCACTAGATTTCTAGGTATATGCTTGAATGAATATGCACAAACCACTAGATTTCAATAAAATATACGTGATATAATCTGCGGTTACACCAATTTACATTAAAAAATAGACGGCGCTGTGGCTCCTCCCTTTGTAGGTCAATACCAACTAGTTTACAACATCATCAGCTGAGTTAAAACCAACTAGACGACACATCAAACAATTTCTAGCAGTGATTCCCTTAGATATAGTTATGTAAACTTTGTAATTTGAACGCTTTTTGTGTGTGTGTTCGTATATATATATATATATATATATATATATATATATATATATATATATATATATATATATATATCGAAAACTATGCGCCAAAATTATCTCTATTCTTCTAATTGTGTAGATTTACATATTTCAAGATTGAAACTTTAACGTACGACGTCACAAACTTTTCAATACTTATTTATTGCAACAATTGATATAATGTACTATGTCACATTATTTACTAGGAAGCATTTCATTTGATAAAGGAAAGACTCGAAAAGAAAACGTGTCTTGCTGCGCCCCTAGCAGAGGAAGAAAGTTGATATTCTTTTAACTATAATCTGAGGTGACAAAACAAATGTTTTAATGTATACAAACTGGAGCAAACCCTTCCTTAGCTAAAATTTAAAATATGTCTAGGCACGATTAATCAAAGTAAACAAGTTATAACTGCCAGAAGTTTGACAAAAATCAATTTCTTTTAGGAACCACTGCAGGTCCAGGCACAACTGCTGTCCCGGGCACCACAGTAGCAAGGACCACAGTTCCTCCAGGTACCACAGTACCAGCCACCACTGGAACTTTTGTAGCTGCCACCATTGCACCTCCGTTTGGGGGAGACAGTTTAAGAGATTGTAATAGGAAAAAATATAGCTCACTGTAAGCAAGTAGAGATTTAAAAAACAATCGAATATAGGGAAACAAGTAGATGTATACCTAAGTCATGAACCCAGAATAAAGTCAATCCATTTATACAACTGTATATTGCTTTAATAAGTGGTACATTACAAAGCCGATTTTCATACCCCAAGATAATTAAATTATAAAGTAAAATATTCCTGTACAAATTGTGTGGTCAAAAACGTACAAAACATACATTTCTTTTTCTTCCCTTAATTGCCTTCAATCAGCAACCCTGAATTATGAATAAGGTGTGATTAAAACATTGCAATACAAAATTAGGTCAGGGAAATAAAACTCAAACGTAGGTCAAGGATCTTCTGGATTTATGAGGCGAATATTCATGAGACAAATTTCCATTTCGCCCACTAAAGCAAATAGAAAAAATATTTAATTATTCCACAATTTAAAAGCAGTACAAAATGTTTTCAATAGACGATAGTAGGTATAACTCAGTCCGCTGCAGACTTTTTTCCCTTCTCACAAAATCGTTGCGATGCTGCACAGAGGCCGCGCAAAGTTAAATGCACTGCAAATACGATTTGCTTCAAAGCAAATCCTCGCCTAATAGTAGGATATTGCACTTAAATTAAGTTGCTGCTATTAACATTATCGGAGCAAATAAAACAGGTACAAAGTGGAGTGTCCTTAGATGAAGTAGAACTACCAGTACTGTTTATTAAATCTGGATGAAAAGTTCTGTCTACACACTGTCGACATCAAAGAGTCGCACGCAATTTACATAAGTCAACCGAACAAGTGGCAAAGTTTGTAAGACATTAGTATGTACTAACCAAAAATATTAACTTTGATAGAATGTCCATAACACCTTTATGGAGATGCAGTGACCTTATATATTGCTGTTGACTACGTTGGTATGTACTAAGTAAGAATATTGTCTTTGGTAGAATGTCCATATGGAACCAAGAAAATACCTATCACAAATGACAACGTAGAGGATGTGATACAAGAAGTCTCATCATCACGGCCTTCAGAGGGTACAGAGCCCACCAATGCGTTTGATGGAAGTCCAAATGATCTGACATTGGTCCCACTAGAAGATGGTCAGGTGTATCTGGAGTTGATATTCAATGAACCTGTTCCCCTCATGTCCGTGAAAGTAACCGTAGAAAATGCCAAGGATGTTACCATACTAGCGAAAGAGGATGAAACAGACAAGTACTTTGACACAATTGCGCGAAAGGTAAATGTTGCATTACGATTACACCGTAACTTTAGGTATTTTGAAACAGAATAATGTTATGAAGAGTAAGGAACCACATGCACGAGAAAACTATCCAAAATAGCCTTAGAAATATTTTAGAATAGGGCAGATGTTTCAGTCATTCGAATAATCTCGACAGCGATTCGTTTCCTAGGCGGCTGATGATCTATAAACTCTGAGCACTTCGCCTGAATTTAGAGGCTTATATCATACAACCGCCTTGCAATATATGTACCTAGGTATCGAGCCCTTTGACATACAAATGCTATGCTTGATAATATTTCCTCGCTCCTGTATATTCGAAATTGTCTATAAGATCCATTTTAGTTCTGCACAAGTATTTCGTATATTCTTAAGAAGTAATTTGAAAATAGTGTGATACAATTACGTCAGACGTAGAAACTGGAACGTAAAAGGTTCCATTCGATATTAGTGTCGCATTCCCAAAAAATTTCAATCATTAGGTAAGAGAGCTTAATAGGATCTTGTCCGCAGCATTGCTATGATGACTAGATTTGATATTTATATGATAATTTATTATCCATGAACAGGACATAGAAAAACCAACCACTGCAGAGACTGTGAAGGAGCAGTTCCCTGGAAATGAGGTATTTGTCGTGCGCCTGGTCTTCACACCAGCAAATAACGAGGATGTTGTTGTAAAGGATCTTACCGTCACGACTTGCTCCGAAGAGAGAAGTAAGTACAATGGTTACAGTAGTCTTCTTATGGAAGTAATTAGTGTCTGAAAGGTTCGCTTCTAATCCAAAGTTCTCAAAAGTTTATTGAGGTTAGGTCATGTATCTTCTGACTTTCTGAGCTGCATATTCTTTAGACACATTTTCATTTCGGCTACTAAAGCAAAGGCCCATAATATTGAATAATTCTGTAATTTTAAAGTAGCACTATTCTTATGCTTTTGATAGAGGATAGTAGGTGTAATTGAGTCAGTTGCACCTGTGTTGTCGTAGTCACAATAATGTTGGGACCATCAACACATATCTCGCATGATGTTACCCGCACTGTCACTATGCATTGTTTCAAAGCAAGTCTTTGTCTAATGGTAGAAAATTGCACTAAAATTTAGTTCCTGCTATCAACTCTACCAGAAAAAATAAAATTAGTACGAAGCGTAGCGCTCTTAGGTGAAGTAGAAGTACGAATACTTTTCTGTACAACTGTAGCCGATTGCTTGTTCAGACATTGTCAACGTTAAAACAGTCTCATGCGAATTTATATAAGTCCACCGAGCAAGTGGCAGGGTTTTAAAACTAATCGATTTCTTTTTCAGCCACCACAGCAGCACCCACCACAAGACCACCCTTCGGTACTACTGCAGTTCCTGCAGGTAAGAGTTCTGGAATGAACATTCTGATTATATTACACTTGACATTTTCGTCCAACGGGTTAAAAACTTTATGAAACATTCAATGCAATTTTAGAGGAATACTAAGAGATATTCACAGTACGTAGACGTGTAAGAAAGTCAGTTACTGTGAGCAGCAGTGGCAGTTGACTAAGCTCAGCGGCTTTACACACTTGCAAGAATATATTGTCAGTCACACCTAATAATACTGAATTCAAAGCATGAAGGTAATTTGGTCGTAACTTCGCGTTTCTCACATGCCGTATGTAGTTTTCTAGGAGAGATGGTAGTCAATTGAATGCATTGACTGCCCGACTGCATTGAATGTAAGAAACAAATTTGATCCATCTTGTGTTTTTAATCTTCCGCTAAATTCGAAGTACACTGTAGAGTCTAGAAAATGCTGAATATAGGAGCTCTTTTTGTCCTTTATTGAGATGCAGTGAGCTTATATATTGCCGTTGACTACGTTGGTATGTACTAAGTAAGAATATTGTCTTTGGTAGAATGTCCATATGGAACCAAGAAATTACCTATCACAAATGACAACGTAGAGGATGTGACACAAGAAGTCTCATCATCACGGCCTTCAGAGGGTACAGAGCCCACCAATGCGTTTGATGGAAGTCCAAATGATCTGACATTGGTCCCACTAGAAGATGGTCAGGTGTATGTGGAGTTGACATTCAATGAACCTGTTCCCCTCATGTTCGTGAAAGTAACCGTAGAAAATGCCAAGGATGTTACCATACTAGCAAAAGAGGATGAAACAGACAAGTACTTTGACACAATTGCGCGAAAGGTAAATGTTGCATTACGATTAAACCGTGACTTTAGGGGATTTTGATACAAAATAATGTTATGAAGAGTAAGGAACCACATGCACGAGAAAACTATCCAAAATAGCCTTAGAAATATTTTAGAATAGGGCAGATGTTTTAGTTATTTGAATAATCTCGACAGCGATTCGTTTCCTAGGCGGCAACTGTTCTATAAACTCTGAGCACTTCGCCTGCATTTAGAGGCTTATATCATACAACCGCCATGCAATATATGTTCCTAGGTATCGAGCCCTTTGACATACAAATGCTATGCTTGATAATATTTCCTCGCTCCTGTATATTCGAAATTGTCTGTAAGATCCATTTTAGTTCTGCACAAGTATTTGGTACGTTCTTTAGCAGTAATTTGAAAATAGTGTGATACAATTACGTCAGACGTAGAAACTGGAACGCAAAAGGTTCCATTCGATATTAGTGTCGCATTCCCAAAAAATTTCAATCATTAGGTAAGAGAGCTTAATAGGATCTTGTCCGCAGCATTGCTATGATGACTAGATTTGATATTTATATGATAATTTATTATCCATGAACAGGACATAGAAAAACCAACCACTGCAGAGACTGTGAAGGAGCAGTTCCCTGGAAATGAGGTATTTGTCGTGCGCCTGGTCTTCACACCAGCAAATAACGAGGATGTTGTTGTAAAGGATCTTACCGTCACGACTTGCTCCGAAGAGAGAAGTAAGTACAATGGTTACAGTAGTCTTCTTATGGAAGTAATTAGTGTCTGAAAGGTTCGCTCCTAATCAAAAGTTCTCAAAAGTTTATTGAGGTTAGGTCATGTATCTTCTGACTTTCTGAGCTGCATATTCTTTAGACACATTTTCATTTCGGCTACTAAAGCAAAGGCCCATAATATTGAATAATTCTGTAATTTTTAAGTAGCACTATTCTTATGCTTTTGATAGAGGATAGTAGGCGTAATTGAGTCAGTTGCACCTGTGTTGTCGTAGTCACAATAATGTTGGGACCATCAACACATATCTCGCATGATGTTACCCGCACTGTCACTATGCATTGTTTCAAAGCAAGTCTTTGTCTAATGGTAGAAAATTGCACTAAAATTTAGTTCCTGCTATCAACTCTACCAGAAAAAATAAAATTGGTACGAAGCGTAGCGCTCTTAGGTGAAGTAGAAGTACGAATACTTTTCTGTACAACTGTAGCCGATTGCTTGTTCAGACATTGTCAACGTTAAAACAGTCTCATGCGAATTTATATAAGTCCACCGAGCAAGTGGCAGGGTTTTAAAACTAATCGATTTCTTTTTCAGCCACCACAGCAGCACCCACCACAAGACCACCCTTCGGTACTACTGCAGTTCCTGCAGGTAAGAGTTCTGGAATGAACATTCTGATTATATTACACTTGACATTTTCGTCCAACGGGTTAAAAACTTTATGAAACATTCAATGCAATTTTAGAGGAATACTAAGAGATATTCACAGTACGTAGACGTGTAAGAAAGTCAGTTACTGTGAGCAGCAGTGGCAGTTGACTAAGCTCAGCGGCTTTACACACTTGCAAGAATATATTGTCAGTCACACCTAATAATACTGAATTCAAAGCATGAAGGTAATTTGGTCGTGACGTCGCGTTTCTCACATGCCGTATGTAGTTTTCTAGGAGAGATGGTAGTCAATTGAATGCATTGACTGCCCGACTGCATTGAATGTAAGAAACAAATTTGATCCATCTTGTGTTTTTAATCTTCCGCTAAATTCGAAGTACACTGTAGAGTCTAGAAAATGCTGAATATAGGAGCTCTTTTTGTCCTTTATTGAGATGCAGTGAGCTTATATCTTGCCGTTGACTACGTTGGTATGTACTAAGTAAGAATATTGTCTTTGGTAGAATGTCCATATGGAACCAAGAAATTACCTATCACAAATGACAACGTAGAGGATGTGACACAAGAAGTCTCATCATCACGGCCTTCAGAGGGTACAGAGCCCACCAATGCGTTTGATGGAAGTCCAAATGATCTGACATTGGTCCCACTAGAAGATGGTCAGGTGTATGTGGAGTTGACATTCAATGAACCTGTTCCCCTCATGTTCGTGAAAGTAACCGTAGAAAATGCCAAGGATGTTACCATACTAGCAAAAGAGGATGAAACAGACAAGTACTTTGACACAATTGCGCGAAAGGTAAATGTTGCATTACGATTACACCGTGACTTTAAGGGATTTTGATACAAAATAATGTTATGAATAGCAAGGAACCACATGCACGAGAAAACTATCCAAAATAGCCTTAGAAATATTTTAGAATAGGGCAGATGTTTTAGTTATTCGAATAATCTCGACAGCGATTCGTTTGCTAGGCGGCTGTCGTTCTATAAACTCTGAGCACTTCGGCTGCATTTAGAGGCTTATATCATACAACCGCCATGCAATATATGTTCCTAGGTATCGAGCCCTTTGACATACAAATGCTATGCTTGATAATATTTCCTCGCTCCTGTATATTCGAAATTGTCTGTAAGATCCATTTTAGTTCTGCACAAGTATTTGGTACGTTCTTTAGAAGTAATTTGAAAATAATGTGATACAATTACGTCAGACGTAGAAACTATAACGTAAAAGGGTCCATTCGATATTAGTGTCGCATTCCCAAAACATTTCAATCATTAGGTAAGAGAGCTTAATAGGATCTTGTCCGCTTCATTGCTATGATGACTAGATTTGATATTTATATGATAATTTATTATCCATGAACAGGACATAGAAAAACCAACCACTGCAGAGACTGTGGAGGAGCAGTTCCCTGGAAATGAGGTATTTGTCGTGCGCCTGGTCTTCACACCAGCAAATAACGAGGATGTTGTTGTAAAGGATCTTACCGTCACGACTTGCTCCGAGGAGAGAAGTAAGTACAATGGTTACAGTAGTCTTCTTATGGAAGTAATTAGTGTCTGAAAGTCTCGCTCCTAATCAAAAGTTCTCAAAAGTTTATTGAGGTTAGGTTATGTATCTTCTGACTTTCTGAGCTGCATATTCTTTAGACAGATTTTCATTTCGGCTACTAAAGCAAAGGCCCATAATATTGAATAATTCTGTAATTTTTAAGTAGCACTATTCTTATGCTTTTGATAGAGGATAGTAGGTGTAATTGAGTCAGTTGCAACTGTGTTGTCGTAGTCACAATATTGTTGGGACCATCAACACATATCTCGCATGATGTTACCCGCACTGTCACTATGCATTGTTTCAAAGCAAGTCTTTGTCTAATGGTAGAAAATTGCACTGAAATTTAGTTCCTGCTATCAACTCTACCAGAAAAAATAAAATTGGTACGAAGCGTAGCGCTCTTAGGTGAAGTAGAAGTACGAATACTTTTCTGTACAACTGTAGCCGATTGCTTGTTCAGACATTGTCAACGTTAAAACAGTCTCATGCGAATTTATATAAGACCACCGAGCAAGTGGCAGGGTTTTAAAACTAATCGATTTCTTTTTCAGCCACCACAGCAGCACCCACCACAAGACCACCCTTCGGTACTACAGCAGTTCCTGCAGGTAAGAGTTCTGGAATGAACATTCTGATTATATCACACTTGACATTTTCGTCCAACGGGTTAAAAACTTTATGAAACATTCAATGCAATTTTAGAGGAATACTAAGAGATATTCACAGTACGTAGACGTGTAAGAAAGTCAGTTACTGTGAGCATCAGTGGCAGTTGACTAAGCTCAGCGGCCTTACACACTTGCAAGAATATATTGTCAGTCACACCTAATAATACTGAATTCAAAGCATGAAGGTAATTTGGTCGTGACGTCGCGTTTCTCACATGCCGTATGTAGTTTTCTAGGAGAGATGGTAGTCAATTGAATGCATTGACTGCCCGACTGCATTGAATGTAAGAAACAAATTTGATCCATCTTGTGTTTTTAATCTTCCGCTAAATTCGAAGTACACTGTAGAGTCTAGAAAATGCTGAATATAGGAGCTCTTTTTGTCCTTTATTGAGATGCAGTGAGCTTATATATTGCCGTTGACTACGTTGGTATGTACTAAGTAAGAATATTGTCTTTGGTAGAATGTCCATATGGAACCAAGAAATTACCTATCACAAATGACAACGTAGAGGATGTGACACAAGAAGTCTCATCATCACGGCCTTCAGAGGGTACAGAGCCCACCAATGCGTTTGATGGAAGTCCAAATGATCTGACATTGGTCCCACTAGAAGATGGTCAGGTGTATGTGGAGTTGACATTCAATGAACCTGTTCCCCTCATGTTCGTGAAAGTAACCGTAGAAAATGCCAAGGATGTTACCATACTAGCAAAAGAGGATGAAACAGACAAGTACTTTGACACAATTGCGCGAAAGGTAAATGTTGCATTACGATTACACCGTGACTTTAAGGGATTTTGATACAAAATAATGTTATGAATAGCAAGGAACCACATGCACGAGAAAACTATCCAAAATAGCCTTAGAAATATTTTAGAATAGGGCAGATGTTTTAGTTATTCGAATAATCTCGACAGCGATTCGTTTCCTAGGCGGCGGCTGTTCTATAAACTCTGAGCACTTCGCCTGCAATTAGAGGCTTATATCATACAACCGCCATGCAATATATGTTCCTAGGTATCGAGCCCTTTGACATACAAATGCTATGCTTGATAATATTTCCTCGCTCCTGTATATTCGAAATTGTCTGTAAGATCCATTTTAGTTCTGCACAAGTATTTGGTACGTTCTTTAGAAGTAATTTGAAAATAATGTGATACAATTACGTCAGACGTAGAAACTATAACGTAAAAGGGTCCATTCGATATTAGTGTCGCATTCCCAAAACATTTCAATCATTAGGTAAGAGAGCTTAATAGGATCTTGTCCGCTTCATTGCTATGATGACTAGATTTGATATTTATATGATAATTTATTATCCATGAACAGGACATAGAAAAACCAACCACTGCAGAGACTGTGGAGGAGCAGTTCCCTGGAAATGAGGTATTTGTCGTGCGCCTGGTCTTCACACCAGCAAATAACGAGGATGTTGTTGTAAAGGATCTTACCGTCACGACTTGCTCCGAGGAGAGAAGTAAGTACAATGGTTACAGTAGTCTTCTTATGGAAGTAATTAGTGTCTGAAAGGCTCGCTCCTAATCAAAAGTTCTCAAAAGTTTATTGAGGTTAGGTTATGTATCTTCTGACTTTCTGAGCTGCATATTCTTTAGACAGATTTTCATTTCGGCTACTAAAGCAAAGGCCCATAATATTGAATAATTCTGTAATTTTAAAGTAGCACTATTCTTATGCTTTTGATAGAGGATAGTAGGTGTAATTGAGTCAGTTGCAACTGTGTTGTCGTAGTCACAATATTGTTTGGACCATCAACACATATCTCGCATGATGTTACCCGCACTGTCACTATGCATTGTTTCAAAGCAAGTCTTTGTCTAATGGTAGAAAATTGCACTGAAATTTAGTTCCTGCTATCAACTCTACCAGAAAAAATAAAATTGGTACGAAGCGTAGCGCTCTTAGGTGAAGTAGAAGTACGAATACTTTTCTGTACAACTGTAGCCGATTGCTTGTTCAGACATTGTCAACGTTAAAACAGTCTCATGCGAATTTATATAAGACCACCGAGCAAGTGGCAGGGTTTTAAAACTAATCGATTTCTTTTTCAGCCACCACAGCAGCACCCACCACAAGACCACCCTTCGGTACTACAGCAGTTCCTGCAGGTAAGAGTTCTGGAATGAACATTCTGATTATATCACACTTGACATTTTCGTCCAACGGGTTAAAAACTTTATGAAACATTCAATGCAATTTTAGAGGAATACTAAGAGATATTCACAGTACGTAGACGTGTAAGAAAGTCAGTTACTGTGAGCATCAGTGGCAGTTGACTAAGCTCAGCGGCCTTACACACTTGCAAGAATATATTCTCAGTCACACCTAATAATACTGAATTCAAAGCATGAAGGTAATTTGGTCGTGACGTCGCGTTTCTCACATGCCGTATGTAGTTTTCTAGGAGAGATGGTAGTCAATTGAATGCATTGACTGCCCGACTGCATTGAATGTAAGAAACAAATTTGATCCATCTTGTGTTTTTAATCTTCCGCTAAATTCGAAGTACACTGTAGAGTCTAGAAAATGCTGAATATAGGAGCTCTTTTTGTCCTTTATTGAGATGCAGTGAGCTTATATATTGCCGTTGACTACGTTGGTATGTACTAAGTAAGAATATTGTCTTTGGTAGAATGTCCATATGGAACCAAGAAATTACCTATCACAAATGACAACGTAGAGGATGTGACACAAGAAGTCTCATCATCACGGCCTTCAGAGGGTACAGAGCCCACCAATGCGTTTGATGGAAGTCCAAATGATCTGACATTGGTCCCACTAGAAGATGGTCAGGTGTATGTGGAGTTGACATTCAATGAACCTGTTCCCCTCATGTTTGTGAAAGTAACCGTAGAAAATGCCAAGGATGTTACCATACTAGCAAAAGAGGATGAAACAGACAAGTACTTTGACACAATTGCGCGAAAGGTAAATGTTGCATTACGATTACACCGTGACTTTAAGGGATTTTGATACAAAATAATGTTATGAATAGCAAGGAATCACATGCACGAGAAAACTATCCAAAATAGCCTTAGAAATATTTTAGAATAGGGCAGATGTTTTAGTTATTCGAATAATCTCGACAGCGATTCGTTTCCTAGGCGGCGGCTGTTCTATAAACTCTGAGCACTTCGCCTGCAATTAGAGGCTTATATCATACAACCGCCATGCAATATATGTTCCTAGGTATCGAGCCCTTTGACATACAAATGCTATACTTGATAATATTTCCTCGCTCCTGTATATTCGAAATTGTCTGTAAGATCCATTTTAGTTCTGCACAAGTATTTGGTACGTTCTTTAGAAGTAATTTGAAAATAATGTGATACAATTACATCAGACGTAGAAACTGGAACGTAAAAGGTTCCGCTCGATATTAGTGTCGCATTCCCAAAACATTTCAATCATTAGGTAAGAGAGGATAATAGGATCTTGAACGCAGCATTGCTATGATGAATAGATTTGACATTTATATGATAATTTATTATCCATGAACAGGACATAGAAAAACCAACCACTGCAGAGACTGTGGAGGAGCAGTTCCCTGGAGATGAGGTATTTGTCGTGCGCCTGGTCTTCACACCAGCAAATAACGAGGATGTTGTTGTAAAGGATCTTACCGTCACGACTTGCTCCGAGGAGAGAAGTAAGTACAATGGTTACAGTAGTCTTCTTATGGAAGTAATCAGTGTCCGAAAGGCTCGCACCTAATCAAAGGTTCTCAAAAGTTTATTGAGGTTAGGTTATGTATCTTCTGACTTTCTGAGCTGCATATTCTTTAGACAGATTTTCATTTCGGCTACTAAAGCAAAGGCCCATAATATTGAATAATTCTGTAATTTTTAAGTAGCACTATTCTTATGCTTTTGATAGAGGATAGTAGGTGTAATTGAGTCAGTTGCAACTGTGTTGTCGTAGTCACAATATTGTTGGGACCATCAACACATATCTCGCATGATGTTACCCGCACTGTCACTATGCATTGTTTCAAAGCAAGTCTTTGTCTAATGGTAGAAAATTGCACTGAAATTTAGTTCCTGCTATCAACTCTACCAGAAAAAATAAAATTGGTACGAAGCGTAGCACTCTTAGGTGAAGTAGAAGTACGAATACTTTTCTGTACAACTGTAGCCGATTGCTTGTTCAGACATTGTCAACGTTAAAACAGTCTCATGCGAATTTATATAAGTCCACCGAGCAAGTGGCAGGGTTTTAAAACTAATCGATTTCTTTTTCAGCCACCACAGCAGCACCCACCACAAGACCACCCTTCGGTACTACTGCAGTTCCTGCAGGTAAGAGTTCTGGAATGAACATTCTGATTATATTACACTTGACATTTTCGTCCTACGGGTTAAACCCTTTATGAAACATTCAATGCAATTTTAGAGGAATACTAAGAGATATTCACAGTACGTAGACGTGTAAGAAAGTCAGTTACTGTGAGCAGCAGTGGCAGTTGACTAAGCTCAGCGGCTTTACACACTTGCAAGAATATATTCTCAGTCACACCTAATAATACTGAATTCAAAGCATGAAGGTAATTTGGTCGTAACTTCGCGTTTCTCACATGCCGTATGTAGTTTTCTAGGAGAGATGGTAGTCAATTGAATGCATTGACTGCCCGACTGCATTGAATGTAAGAAACAAATTTGATCCATCTTGTGTTTTTAATCTTCCGCTAAATTCGAAGTACACTGTGGAGTCTAGAAAATGCTGAATATAGGAGCTCTTTTTGTCCTTTATTGAGATGCAGTGAGCTTATATATTGCCGTTGACTACGTTGGTATGTACTAAGTAAGAATATTGTCTTTGGTAGAATGTCCATATGGAACCAAGAAATTACCTATCACAAATGACAACGTAGAGGATGTGACACAAGAAGTCTCATCATCACGGCCTTCAGAGGGTACAGAGCCCACCAATGCGTTTGATGGAAGTCCAAATGATCTGACATTGGTCCCACTAGAAGATGGTCAGGTGTATGTGGAGTTGACATTCAATGAACCTGTTCCCCTCATGTTCGTGAAAGTAACCGTAGAAAATGCCAAGGATGTTACCATACTAGCGAAAGAGGATGAAACAGACAAGTACTTTGACACAATTGCGCAAAAGGTAAATGTTGCATTACGATTACACCGTGACTTTAAGGGATTTTGATACAAAATAATGTTATGAAGAGTAAGGAACCACATGCACGAGAAAACTATCCAAAATAGCCTTAGAAATATTTTAGAATAGGGCAGATGTTTTAGTCATTCGAATAATCTCGACAGCGATTCGTTTCCTAGGCGAGGCTGTTCTATAAACTCTGAGCACTTAGCCTGCATTTAGAGGCTTATATCATACAACCGCCATGCAATATATGTTCCTAGGTATCGAGCCCTTTGACATACAAATGCTATGCTTGATAATATTTCCTCGCTCCTGTATATTCGAAATTGTCTGTAAGATCCATTTTAGTTCTGCACAAGTATTTGGTACGTTCTTTAGAAGTAATTTGAAAATAATGTGATACAATTACGTCAGACGTAGAAACTATAACGTAAAAGGGTCCATTCGATATTAGTGTCGCATTCCCAAAACATTTCAATCATTAGGTAAGAGAGCTTAAAAGGATCTTGTCCGCTTCATTGCTATGATGACTAGATTTGATATTTATATGAGAATTTATTATCCATGAACAGGACATAGAAAAACCAACCACTGCAGAGACTGTGGAGGAGCAGTTCCCTGGAAATGAGGTATTTGTCGTGCGCCTGGTCTTCACACCAGCAAATAACGAGGATGTTGTTGTAAAGGATCTTACCGTCACGACTTGCTCCGAGGAGAGAAGTAAGTACAATGGTTACAGTAGTCTTCTTATGGAAGTAATTAGTGTCTGAAAGTCTCGCTCCTAATCAAAAGTTCTCAAAAGTTTATTGAGGTTAGGTTATGTATCTTCTGACTTTCTGAGCTGCATATTCTTTAGACAGATTTTCATTTCGGCTACTAAAGCAAAGGCCCATAATATTGAATAATTCTGTAATTTTAAAGTAGCACTATTCTTATGCTTTTGATAGAGGATAGTAGGTGTAATTGAGTCAGTTGCAACTGTGTTGTCGTAGTCACAATATTGTTGGGACTATCAACACATATCTCGCATGATGTTACCCGCAATGTCACTATGCATTGTTTCAAAGCAAGTCTTTGTCTAATGGTAGAAAATTGCACTAAAATTTAGTTCCTGCTATCAACTCTACCAGAAAAAATAAAATTGGTACGAAGCGTAGCGCTCTTAGGTGAAGTAGAAGTACGAATACTTTTCTGTACAACTGTAGCCGATTGCTTGTTCAGACATTGTCAACGTTAAAACAGTCTCATGCGAATTTATATAAGTCCACCGAGCAAGTGGCAGGGTTTTAAAACTAATCGATTTCTTTTTCAGCCACCACAGCAGCACCCACCACAAGACCACCCTTCGGTACTACTGCAGTTCCTGCAGGTAAGAGTTCTGGAATGAACATTCTGATTATATCACACTTGACATTTTCGTCCAACGGGTTAAAAACTTTATGAAACATTCAATGCAATTTTAGAGGAATACTAAGAGATATTCACAGTACGTAGACGTGTAAGAAAGTCAGTTACTGTGAGCAGCAGTGGCAGTTGACTAAGCTCAGCGGCTTTACACACTTGCAAGAATATATTGTCAGTCACACCTAATAACAATGAATTCAAAGCATGAAGGTAATTTGGTCGTGACGTCGCGTTTCTCACATGCCGTATGTAGTTTTCTAGGAGAGATGGTAGTCAATTGAATGCATTGACTGCCCGACTGCATTGAATGTAAGAAACAAATTTGATCCATCTTGTGTTTTTAATCTTCCGCTAAATTCGAAGTACACTGTAGAGTCTAGAAAATGCTGAATATAGGAGCTCTTTTTGTCCTTTATTGAGATGCAGTGAGCTTATATATTGCCGTTGACTACGTTGGTATGTACTAAGTAAGAATATTGTCTTTGGTAGAATGTCCATATGGAACCAAGAAATTACCTATCACAAATGACAACGTAGAGGATGTGACACAAGAAGTCTCATCATCACGGCCTTCAGAGGGTACAGAGCCCACCAATGCGTTTGATGGAAGTCCAAATGATCTGACATTGGTCCCACTAGAAGATGGTCAGGTGTATGTGGAGTTGACATTCAATGAACCTGTTCCCCTCATGTTCGTGAAAGTAACCGTAGAAAATGCCAAGGATGTTACCATACTAGCGAAAGAGGATGAAACAGACAAGTACTTTGACACAATTGCGCAAAAGGTAAATGTTGCATTACGATTACACCGTGACTTTAAGGGATTTTGATACAAAATAATGTTATGAAGAGTAAGGAACCACATGCACGAGAAAACTATCCAAAATAGCCTTAGAAATATTTTAGAATAGGGCAGATGTTTTAGTCATTCGAATAATCTCGACAGCGATTCGTTTTCTAGGCGAGGCTGTTCTATAAACTCTGAGCACTTAGCCTGCATTTAGAGGCTTATATCATACAACCGCCATGCAATATATGTTCCTAGGTATCGAGCCCTTTGACATACAAATGCTATGCTTGATAATATTTCCTCGCTCCTGTATATTCGAAATTGTCTGTAAGATCCATTTTAGTTCTGCACAAGTATTTGGTACGTTCTTTAGAAGTAATTTGAAAATAATGTGATACAATTACGTCAGACGTAGAAACTGGAACGTAAAAGGGTCCGTTCGATATTAGTGTCGCATTTCCAAAACATTTCAATCATTAGGTTAGAGAGCTTAATAGGGTCTTGTCCGCAGCATTGCTATGATGAATAGATTTGATATTTATATGATAATTTATTATCCATGAACAGGACATAGAAAAACCAACCACTGCAGAGACTGTGGAGGAGCAGTTTCCTGGAGATGAGGTATTTGTCGTGCGCCTGGTCTTCACACCAGCAAATAACGAGGATGTTGTTGTAAAGGATCTTACCGTCACGACTTGCTCCGAGGAGAGAAGTAAGTACAATGGTTACAGTAGTCTTCTTATGGAAGTAATCAGTGTCCGAAAGGCTCGCACCTAATCAAAAGTTCTCAAAAGTTTATTGAGGTTAGGTTATGTATCTTCTGACTTTCTGAGCTGCATATTCTTTAGACACATTTTCATTTCGGCTACTAAAGCAAAGGCCCATAATATTGAATAATTCTGTAATTTTTAAGTAGCACTATTCTTATGCTTTTGATAGAGGATAGTAGGTGTAATTGAGTCAGTTGCAACTGTGTTGTCGTAGTCACAATATTGTTGGGACCATCAACACATATCTCGCATGATGTTACCCGCACTGTCACTATGCATTGTTTCAAAGCAAGTCTTTGTCTAATGGTAGAAAATTGCACTGAAATTTAGTTCCTGCTATCAACTCTACCAGAAAAAATAAAATTGGTACGAAGCGTAGCGCTCTTAGGTGAAGTAGAAGTACGAATACTTTTCTGTACAACTGTAGCCGATTGCTTGTTCAGACATTGTCAACGTCAAAACAGTCTCATGCGAATTTATATAAGTCCACCGAGCAAGTGGCAGGGTTTTAAAACTAATCGATTTCTTTTTCAGCCACCACAGCAGCACCCACCACAAGACCACCCTTCGGTACTACTGCAGTTCCTGCAGGTAAGAGTTCTGGAATGAACATTCTGATTATATCACACTTGACATTTTCGTCCAACGGGTTAAACCCTTTATGAAACATTCAATGCAATTTTAGAGGAATACTAAGAGATATTCACAGTACGTAGACGTGTAAGAAAGTCAGTTACTGTGAGCATCAGTGGCAGTTGACTAAGCTCAGCGGCTTTACACACTTGCAAGAATATATTGTCAGTCACACCTTATAACAATGCATTCAAAGCATGAAGGTAATTTGGTCGTAACTTCTCGTTTCTCACATGCCGTATGTAGTTTTCTAGGAGAGATGGTAGTCAATTGAATGCATTGACTGCCCGACTGCATTGAATGTAAGAAACAAATTTGATCCATCTTGTGTTTTTAATCTTCCGCTAAATTCGAAGTACACTGTAGAGTCTAGAAAATGCTGAATATAGGAGCTCTTTTTGTCCTTTATTGAGATGCAGTGAGCTTATATATTGCCGTTGACTACGTTGGTATGTACTAAGTAAGAATATTGTCTTTGGTAGAATGTCCATATGGAACCAAGAAATTACCTATCACAAATGACAACGTAGAGGATGTGACACAAGAAGTCTCATCATCACGGCCTTCAGAGGGTACAGAGCCCACCAATGCGTTTGATGGAAGTCCAAATGATCTGACATTGGTCCCACTAGAAGATGGTCAGGTGTATGTGGAGTTGACATTCAATGAACCTGTTCCCCTCATGTTCGTGAAAGTAACCGTAGAAAATGCCAAGGATGTTACCATACTAGCGAAAGAGGATGAAACAGACAAGTACTTTGACACAATTGCGCAAAAGGTAAATGTTGCATTACGATTACACCGTGACTTTAAGGGATTTTGATACAAAATAATGTTATGAAGAGTAAGGAACCACATGCACGAGAAAACTATCCAAAATAGCCTTAGAAATATTTTAGAATAGGGCAGATGTTTTAGTCATTCGAATAATCTCGACAGCGATTCGTTTCCTAGGCGAGGCTGTTCTATAAACTCTGAGCACTTAGCCTGCAATTAGAGGCTTATATCATACAACCGCCATGCAATATATGTTCCTAGGTATCGAGCCCTTTGACATACAAATGCTATGCTTGATAATATTTCCTCGCTCCTGTATATTCGAAATTGTCTGTAAGATCCATTTTAGTTCTGCACAAGTATTTGGTACGTTCTTTAGAAGTAATTTGAAAATAATGTGATACAATTACGTCAGACGTAGAAACTATAACGTAAAAGGGTCCATTCGATATTAGTGTCGCATTCCCAAAACATTTCAATCATTAGGTAAGAGAGCTTAAAAGGATCTTGTCCGTTTCATTGCTATGATGACTAGATTTGATATTTATATGAGAATTTATTATCCATGAACAGGACATAGAAAAACCAACCACTGCAGAGACTGTGAAGGAGCAGTTCCCTGGAAATGAGGTATTTGTCGTGCGCCTGGTCTTCACACCAGCAAATAACGAGGATGTTGTTGTAAAGGATCTTACCGTCACGACTTGCTCCGAGGAGAGAAGTAAGTACAATGGTTACAGTAGTCTTCTTATGGAAGTAATTAGTGTCTGAAAGTCTCGCTCCTAATCAAAAGTTCTCAAAAGTTTATTGAGGTTAGGTTATGTATCTTCTGACTTTCTGAGCTGCATATTCTTTAGACAGATTTTCATTTCGGCTACTAAAGCAAAGGCCCATAATATTGAATAATTCTGTAATTTTAAAGTAGCACTATTCTTATGCTTTTGATAGAGGATAGTAGGTGTAATTGAGTCAGTTGCAACTGTGTTGTCGTAGTCACAATATTGTTGGGACTATCAACACATATCTCGCATGATGTTACCCGCAATGTCACTATGCATTGTTTCAAAGCAAGTCTTTGTCTAATGGTAGAAAATTGCACTAAAATTTAGTTCCTGCTATCAACTCTACCAGAAAAAATAAAATTGGTACGAAGCGTAGCGCTCTTAGGTGAAGTAGAAGTACGAATACTTTTCTGTACAACTGTAGCCGATTGCTTGTTCAGACATTGTCAACGTTAAAACAGTCTCATGCGAATTTATATAAGTCCACCGAGCAAGTGGCAGGGTTTTAAAACTAATCGATTTCTTTTTCAGCCACCACAGCAGCACCCACCACAAGACCACCCTTCGGTACTACTGCAGTTCCTGCAGGTAAGAGTTCTGGAATGAACATTCTGATTATATCACACTTGACATTTTCGTCCAACGGGTTAAACCCTTTATGAAACATTCAATGCAATTTTAGAGGAATACTAAGAGATATTCACAGTACGTAGACGTGTAAGAAAGTCAGTTACTGTGAGCAGCAGTGGCAGTTGACTAAGCTCAGCGGCTTTACACACTTGCAAGAATATATTGTCAGTCACACCTAATAACAATGAATTCAAAGCATGAAGGTAATTTGGTCGTAACGTCGCGTTTCTCACATGCCGTATGTAGTTTTCTAGGAGAGATGGTAGTCAATTGAATGCATTGACTGCCCGACTGCATTGAATGTAAGAAACAAATTTGATCCATCTTGTGTTTTTAATCTTCCGCTAAATTCGAAGTACACTGTAGAGTCTAGAAAATGAACAATATAGGAGCTCTTTTTGTCCTTTATTGAGATGCAGTGAGCTTATATATTGCCGTTTACTACGTTGGTATGTACTAAGTAAGAATATTGTCTTTGGTAGAATGTCCATATGGAACCAAGAAATTACCTATCACAAATGACAACGTAGAGGATGTGACACAAGAAGTCTCATCATCACGGCCTTCAGAGGGTACAGAGCCCACCAATGCGTTTGATGGAAGTCCAAATGATCTGACATTGGTCCCACTAGAAGATGGTCAGGTGTATGTGGAGTTGACATTCAATGAACCTGTTCCCCTCATGTTCGTGAAAGTAACCGTAGAAAATGCCAAGGATGTTACCATACTAGCGAAAGAGGATGAAACAGACAAGTACTTTGACACAATTGCGCAAAAGGTAAATGTTGCATTACGATTACACCGTGACTTTAAGGGATTTTGATACAAAATAATGTTATGAAGAGTAAGGAACCACATGCACGAGAAAACTATCCAAAATAGCCTTAGAAATATTTTAGAATAGGGCAGATGTTTTAGTCATTCGAATAATCTCGACAGCGATTCGTTTTCTAGGCGAGGCTGTTCTATAAACTCTGAGCACTTAGCCTGCATTTAGAGGCTTATATCATACAACCGCCATGCAATATATGTTCCTAGGTATCGAGCCCTTTGACACACAAATGCTATGCTTGATAATATTTCCTCGCTCCTGTATATTCGAAATTGTCTGTAAGATCCATTTTAGTTCTGCACAAGTATTTGGTACGTTGTTTAGAAGTAATTTGAAAATAATGTGATACAATTACGTCAGACGTAGAAACTGGAACGTAAAAGGGTCCGTTCGATATTAGTGTCGCATTTCCAAAACATTTCAATCATTAGGTTAGAGAGCTTAATAGGGTCTTGTCCGCAGCATTGCTATGATGAATAGATTTGATATTTATATGATAATTTATTATCCATGAACAGGACATAGAAAAACCAACCACTGCAGAGACTGTGGAGGAGCAGTTTCCTGGAGATGAGGTATTTGTCGTGCGCCTGGTCTTCACACCAGCAAATAACGAGGATGTTGTTGTAAAGGATCTTACCGTCACGACTTGCTCCGAGGAGAGAAGTAAGTACAATGGTTACAGTAGTCTTCTTATGGAAGTAATCAGTGTCCGAAAGGCTCGCACCTAATCAAAAGTTCTCAAAAGTTTATTGAGGTTAGGTTATGTATCTTCTGACTTTCTGAGCTGCATATTCTTTAGACACATTTTCATTTCGGCTACTAAAGCAAAGGCCCATAATATTGAATAATTCTGTAATTTTTAAGTAGCACTATTCTTATGCTTTTGATAGAGGATAGTAGGTGTAATTGAGTCAGTTGCAACTGTGTTGTCGTAGTCACAATATTGTTGGGACCATCAACACATATCTCGCATGATGTTACCCGCACTGTCACTATGCATTGTTTCAAAGCAAGTCTTTGTCTAATGGTAGAAAATTGCACTGAAATTTAGTTCCTGCTATCAACTCTACCAGAAAAAATAAAATTGGTACGAAGCGTAGCGCTCTTAGGTGAAGTAGAAGTACGAATACTTTTCTGTACAACTGTAGCCGATTGCTTGTTCAGACATTGTCAACGTCAAAACAGTCTCATGCGAATTTATATAAGTCCACCGAGCAAGTGGCAGGGTTTTAAAACTAATCGATTTCTTTTTCAGCCACCACAGCAGCACCCACCACAAGACCACCCTTCGGTACTACTGCAGTTCCTGCAGGTAAGAGTTCTGGAATGAACATTCTGATTATATCACACTTGACATTTTCGTCCAACGGGTTAAACCCTTTATGAAACATTCAATGCAATTTTAGAGGAATACTAAGAGATATTCACAGTACGTAGACGTGTAAGAAAGTCAGTTACTGTGAGCATCAGTGGCAGTTGACTAAGCTCAGCGGCTTTACACACTTGCAAGAATATATTGTCAGTCACTCCTTATAACAATGCATTCAAAGCATGAAGGTAATTTGGTCGTAACTTCTCGTTTCTCACATGCCGTATGTAGTTTTCTAGGAGAGATGGTAGTCAATTGAATGCATTGACTGCCCGACTGCATTGAATGTAAGAAACAAATTTGATCCATCTTGTGTTTTTAATCTTCCGCTAAATTCGAAGTACACTGTAGAGTCTAGAAAATGCTGAATATAGGAGCTCTTTTTGTCCTTTATTGAGATGCAGTGAGCTTATATATTGCCGTTGACTACGTTGGTATGTACTAAGTAAGAATATTGTCTTTGGTAGAATGTCCATATGGAACCAAGAAATTACCTATCACAAATGACAACGTAGAGGATGTGACACAAGAAGTCTCATCATCACGGCCTTCAGAGGGTACAGAGCCCACCAATGCGTTTGATGGAAGTCCAAATGATCTGACATTGGTCCCACTAGAAGATGGTCAGGTGTATGTGGAGTTGACATTCAATGAACCTGTTCCCCTCATGTTTGTGAAAGTAACCGTAGAAAATGCCAAGGATGTTACCATACTAGCGAAAGAGGATGAAACAGACAAGTACTTTGACACAATTGCGCAAAAGGTAAATGTTGCATTACGATTACACCGTGACTTTAAGGGATTTTGATACAAAATAATGTTATGAAGAGTAAGGAACCACATGCACGAGAAAACTATCCAAAATAGCCTTAGAAATATTTTAGAATAGGGCAGATGTTTTAGTTATTCGAATAATCTCGACAGCGATTCGTTTCCTAGGCGGCGGCTGTTCTATAAACTCTGAGCACTTCGTCTGCAATTAGAGGCTTATATCATACAACCGCCATGCAATATATGTTCCTAGGTATCGAGCCCTTTGACATACAAATGCTATGCTTGATAATATTTCCTCGCTCCTGTATATTCGAAATTGTCTGTAAGATCCATTTTAGTTCTGCACAAGTATTTGGTACGTTCTTTAGAAGTAATTTGAAAATAATATGATACAATTACGTCAGACGTAGAAACTATAACGTAAAAGGGTCCATTCGATATTAGTGTCGCATTCCCAAAACATTTCAATCATTAGGTAAGAGAGCTTAATAGGATCTTGTCCGCTTCATTGCTATGATGACTAGATTTGATATTTATATGATAATTTATTATCCATGAACAGGACATAGAAAAACCAACCACTGCAGAGACTGTGGAGGAGCAGTTCCCTGGAAATGAGGTATTTGTCGTGCGCCTGGTCTTCACACCAGCAAATAACGAGGATGTTGTTGTAAAGGATCTTACCGTCACGACTTGCTCCGAGGAGAGAAGTAAGTACAATGGTTACAGTAGTCTTCTTATGGAAGTAATTAGTGTCTGAAAGGCTCGCTCCTAATCAAAAGTTCTCAAAAGTTTATTGAGGTTAGGTTATGTATCTTCTGACTTTCTGAGCTGCATATTCTTTAGACACATTTTCATTTCGGCTACTAAAGCAAAGGCCCATAATATTGAATAATTCTGTAATTTTTAAGTAGCACTATTCTTATGCTTTTGATAGAGGATAGTAGGTGTAATTGAGTCAGTTGCAACTGTGTTGTCGTAGTCACAATATTGTTTGGACTATCAACACATATCTCGCATGATGTTACCCGCACTGTCACTATGCATTGTTTCAAAGCAAGTCTTTGTCTAATGGTAGAAAATTGCACTGAAATTTAGTTCCTGCTATCAACTCTACCAGAAAAAATAAAATTGGTACGAAGCGTAGCGCTCTTAGGTGAAGTAGAAGTACGAATACTTTTCTGTACAACTGTAGCCGATTGCTTGTTCAGACATTGTCAACGTTAAAACAGTCTCATGCGAATTTATATAAGACCACCGAGCAAGTGGCAGGGTTTTAAAACTAATCGATTTCTTTTTCAGCCACCACAGCAGCACCCACCACAAGACCACCCTTCGGTACTACTGCAGTTCCTGCAGGTAAGAGTTCTGGAATGAACATTCTGATTATATTACACTTGACATTTTCGTCCAACGGGTTAAACCCTTTATGAAACATTCAATGCAATTTTAGAGGAATACTAAGAGATATTCACAGTACGTAGACGTGTAAGAAAGTCAGTTACTGTGAGCATCAGTGGCAGTTGACTAAGCTCAGCGGCTTTACACACTTGCAAGAATATATTCTCAGTCACACCTAATAATACTGAATTCAAAGCATGAAGGTAATTTGGTCGTGACGTCGCGTTTCTCACATGCCGTATGTAGTTTTCTAGGAGAGATGGTAGTCAATTGAATGCATTGACTGCCCGACTGCATTGAATGTAAGAAACAAATTTGATCCATCTTGTGTTTTTAATCTTCCGCTAAATTCGAAGTACACTGTAGAGTCTAGAAAATGCTGAATATAGGAGCTCTTTTTGTCCTTTATTGAGATGCAGTGAGCTTATATATTGCCGTTGACTACGTTGGTATGTACTAAGTAAGAATATTGTCTTTGGTAGAATGTCCATATGGAACCAAGAAATTACCTATCACAAATGACAACGTAGAGGATGTGACACAAGAAGTCTCATCATCACGGCCTTCAGAGGGTACAGAGCCCACCAATGCGTTTGATGGAAGTCCAAATGATCTGACATTGGTCCCACTAGAAGATGGTCAGGTGTATGTGGAGTTGACATTCAATGAACCTGTTCCCCTCATGTTTGTGAAAGTAACCGTAGAAAATGCCAAGGATGTTACCATACTAGCAAAAGAGGATGAAACAGACAAGTACTTTGACACAATTGCGCGAAAGGTAAATGTTGCATTACGATTACACCGTGACTTTAAGGGATTTTGATACAAAATAATGTTATGAATAGCAAGGAACCACATGCACGAGAAAACTATCCAAAATAGCCTTAGAAATATTTTAGAATAGGGCAGATGTTTTAGTTATTCGAATAATCTCGACCGCGATTCGTTTCCTAGGCGGCGGCTGTTCTATAAACTCTGAGCACTTCGCCTGCAATTAGAGGCTTATATCATACAACCGCCATGCAATATATGTTCCTAGGTATCGAGCCCTTTGACATACAAATGCTATACTTGATAATATTTCCTCGCTCCTGTATATTCGAAATTGTCTGTAAGATCCATTTTAGTTCTGCACAAGTATTTGGTACGTTCTTTAGAAGTAATTTGAAAATAATGTGATACAATTTCATCAGACGTAGAAACTGGAACGTAAAAGGTTCCGCTCGATATTAGTGTCGCATTCCCAAAACATTTCAATCATTAGGTAAGAGAGCATAATAGGATCTTGACCGCAGCATTGCTATGATGAATAGATTTGACATTTATATGATAATTTATTATCCATGAACAGGACATAGAAAAACCAACCACTGCAGAGACTGTGGAGGAGCAGTTCCCTGGAGATGAGGTATTTGTCGTGCGCCTGGTCTTCACACCAGCAAATAACGAGGATGTTGTTGTAAAGGATCTTACCGTCACGACTTGCTCCGAGGAGAGAAGTAAGTACAATGGTTACAGTAGTCTTCTTATGGAAGTAATCAGTGTCCGAAAGGCTCGCACCTAATCAAAAGTTCTCAAAAGTTTATTGAGGTTAGGTCATGTATCTTCTGACTTTCTGAGCTGCATATTCTTTAGACAGATTTTCATTTCGGCTACTAAAGCAAAGGCCCATAATATTGAATAATTCTGTAATTTTTAAGTAGCACTATTCTTATGCTTTTGATAGAGGATAGTAGGTGTAATTGAGTCAGTTGCAACTGTGTTGTCGTAGTCACAATATTGTTGGGACCATCAACACATATCTCGCATGATGTTACCCGCACTGTCACTATGCATTGTTTCAAAGCAAGTCTTTGTCTAATGGTAGAAAATTGCACTGAAATTTAGTTCCTGCTATCAACTCTACCAGAAAAAATAAAATTGGTACGAAGCGTAGCGCTCTTAGGTGAAGTAGAAGTACGAATACTTTTCTGTACAACTGTAGCCGATTGCTTGTTCAGACATTGTCAACGTAAAAACAGTCTCATGCGAATTTATATAAGTCCACCGAGCAAGTGGCAGGGTTTTAAAACTAATCGATTTCTTTTTCAGCCACCACAGCAGCACCCACCACAAGACCACCCTTCGGTACTACTGCAGTTCCTGCAGGTAAGAGTTCTGGAATGAACATTCTGATTATATTACACTTGACATTTTCGTCCAACGGGTTAAACCCTTTATGAAACATTCAATGCAATTTTAGAGGAATACTAAGAGATATTCACAGTACGTAGACGTGTAAGAAA
This sequence comes from Margaritifera margaritifera, assembly GCA_029931535.1. Taxonomy (NCBI): domain Eukaryota; kingdom Metazoa; phylum Mollusca; class Bivalvia; order Unionida; family Margaritiferidae; genus Margaritifera; species Margaritifera margaritifera. The sequence continues at coordinate 1,175,255 of JAQPZY010001290.1, read as the reverse complement.
GTCAGTTACTGTGAGCAGCAGTGGCAGTTGACTAAGCTCAGCGGCTTTACACACTTGCAAGAATATATTGTCAGTCACACCTAATAATACTGAATTCAAAGCATGAAGGTAATTTGGTCGTAACTTCGCGTTTCTCACATGCCGTATGTAGTTTTCTAGGAGAGATGGTAGTCAATTGAATGATTTGACTGCCCGACTGCATTGAATGTAAGAAACAAATTTGATCCATCTTGTGTTTTTAATCTTCCGCTAAATTCGAAGTACACTGTGGAGTCTAGAAAATGCTGAATATAGGAGCTCTTTTTGTCCTTTATTGAGATGCAGTGAGCTTATATATTGCCGTTGACTACGTTGGTATGTACTAAGTAAGAATATTGTCTTTGGTAGAATGTCCATATGGAACCAAGAAATTACCTATCACAAATGACAACGTAGAGGATGTGACACAAGAAGTCTCATCATCACGGCCTTCAGAGGGTACAGAGCCCACCAATGCGTTTGATGGAAGTCCAAATGATCTGACATTGGTCCCACTAGAAGATGGTCAGGTGTATGTGGAGTTGACATTCAATGAACCTGTTCCCCTCATGTTTGTGAAAGTAACCGTAGAAAATGCCAAGGATGTTACCATACTAGCGAAAGAGGATGAAACAGACAAGTACTTTGACACAATTGCGCAAAAGGTAAATGTTGCATTACGATTACACCGTGACTTTAAGGGATTTTGATACAAAATAATGTTATGAAGAGTAAGGAACCACATGCACGAGAAAACTATCCAAAATAGCCTTAGAAATATTTTAGAATAGGGCAGATGTTTTAGTCATTCGAATAATCTCGACAGCGATTCGTTTCCTAGGCGAGGCTGTTCTATAAACTCTGAGCACTTAGCCTGCATTTAGAGGCTTATATCATACAACCGCCATGCAATATATGTTCCTAGGTATCGAGCCCTTTGACATACAAATGCTATGCTTGATAATATTTCCTCGCTCCTGTATATTCGAAATTGTCTGTAAGATCCATTTTAGTTCTGCACAAGTATTTGGTACGTTCTTTAGAAGTAATTTGAAAATAATGTGATACAATTACGTCAGACGTAGAAACTATAACGTAAAAGGGTCCATTCGATATTAGTGTCGCATTCCCAAAACATTTCAATCATTAGGTAAGAGAGCTTAAAAGGATCTTGTCCGCTTCATTGCTATGATGACTAGATTTGATATTTATATGAGAATTTATTATCCATGAACAGGACATAGAAAAACCAACCACTGCAGAGACTGTGAAGGAGCAGTTCCCTGGAAATGAGGTATTTGTCGTGCGCCTGGTCTTCACACCAGCAAATAACGAGGATGTTGTTGTAAAGGATCTTACCGTCACGACTTGCTCCGAGGAGAGAAGTAAGTACAATGGTTACAGTAGTCTTCTTATGGAAGTAATTAGTGTCTGAAAGTCTCGCTCCTAATCAAAAGTTCTCAAAAGTTTATTGAGGTTAGGTTATGTATCTTCTGACTTTCTGAGCTGCATATTCTTTAGACAGATTTTCATTTCGGCTACTAAAGCAAAGGCCCATAATATTGAATAATTCTGTAATTTTTAAGTAGCACTATTCTTATGCTTTTGATAGAGGATAGTAGGTGTAATTGAGTCAGTTGCAACTGTGTTGTCGTAGTCACAATATTGTTGGGACTATCAACACATATCTCGCATGATGTTACCCGCAATGTCACTATGCATTGTTTCAAAGCAAGTCTTTGTCTAATGGTAGAAAATTGCACTAAAATTTAGTTCCTGCTATCAACTCTACCAGAAAAAATAAAATTGGTACGAAGCGTAGCGCTCTTAGGTGAAGTAGAAGTACGAATACTTTTCTGTACAACTGTAGCCGATTGCTTGTTCAGACATTGTCAACGTTACAACAGTCTCATGCGAATTTATATAAGTCCACCGAGCAAGTGGCAGGGTTTTAAAACTAATCGATTTCTTTTTCAGCCACCACAGCAGCACCCACCACAAGACCACCCTTCGGTACTACTGCAGTTCCTGCAGGTAAGAGTTCTGGAATGAACATTCTGATTATATCACACTTGACATTTTCGTCCAACGGGTTAAACCCTTTATGAAACATTCAATGCAATTTTAGAGGAATACTAAGAGATATTCACAGTACGTAGACGTGTAAGAAAGTCAGTTACTGTGAGCATCAGTGGCAGTTGACTAAGCTCAGCGGCTTTACACACTTGCAAGAATATATTGTCAGTCACACCTAATAACAATGAATTCAAAGCATGAAGGTAATTTGGTCGTAACGTCGCGTTTCTCACATGCCGTATGTAGTTTTCTAGGAGAGATGGTAGTCAATTGAATGCATTGACTGCCCGACTGCATTGAATGTAAGAAACAAATTTGATCCATCTTGTGTTTTTAATCTTCCGCTAAATTCGAAGTACACTGTAGAGTCTAGAAAATGAACAATATAGGAGCTCTTTTTGTCCTTTATTGAGATGCAGTGAGCTTATATATTGCCGTTTACTACGTTGGTATGTACTAAGTAAGAATATTGTCTTTGGTAGAATGTCCATATGGAACCAAGAAATTACCTATCACAAATGACAACGTAGAGGATGTGACACAAGAAGTCTCATCATCACGGCCTTCAGAGGGTACAGAGCCCACCAATGCGTTTGATGGAAGTCCAAATGATCTGACATTGGTCCCACTAGAAGATGGTCAGGTGTATGTGGAGTTGACATTCAATGAACCTGTTCCCCTCATGTTCGTGAAAGTAACCGTAGAAAATGCCAAGGATGTTACCATACTAGCAAAAGAGGATGAAACAGACAAGTACTTTGACACAATTGCGCGAAAGGTAAATGTTGCATTACGATTACACCGTGACTTTAAGGGATTTTGATACAAAATAATGTTATGAATAGCAAGGAACCACATGCACGAGAAAACTATCCAAAATAGCCTTAGAAATATTTTAGAATAGGGCAGATGTTTTAGTTATTCGAATAATCTCGACAGCGATTCGTTTCCTAGGCGGCGGCTGTTCTATAAACTCTGAGCACTTCGCCTGCATTTAGAGGCTTCTATCATACAACTGCCTTGCTTGCAATATATGTTCCTAGGTATCGAGCCCTTTGACATACAAATGCTATGCTTGATAATATGTCCTCGCTCCTGTATATTCGAAATTGTCTGTAAGATCCATTTTAGTTCTGCACAAGTATTTGGTACGTTCTTTAGAAGTAATTTGAAAATAATGTGATACAATTACGTCAGACGTAGAAACTGGAACGTAAAAGGGTCCGTTCGATATTAGTGTCGCATTCCCAAAACATTTCAATCATTAGGTAAGAGAGCTTAATAGGATCTTGTCCGCTTCATTGCTATGATGAATAGATTTGATATTTATATGATAATTTATTATCCATGAACAGGACATAGAAAAACCAACCACTGCAGAGACTGTGGAGGAGCAGTTCCCTGGAGATGAGGTATTTGTCGTGCGCCTGGTCTTCACACCAGCAAATAACGAGGATGTTGTTGTAAAGGATCTTACCGTCACGACTTGCTCCGAGGAGAGAAGTAAGTACAATGGTTACAGTAGTCTTCTTATGGAAGTAATCAGTGTCCGAAAGGCTCGCACCTAATCAAAAGTTCTCAAAAGTTTATTGAGGTTAGGTCATGTATCTTCTGACTTTCTGAGCTGCATATTCTTTAGACAGATTTTCATTTCGGCTACTAAAGCAAAGGCCCATAATATTGAATAATTCTGTAATTTTTAAGTAGCACTATTCTTATGCTTTTGATAGAGGATAGTAGGTGTAATTGAGTCAGTTGCAACTGTGTTGTCGTAGTCACAATATTGTTGGGACCATCAACACATATCTCGCATGATGTTACCCGCACTGTCACTATGCATTGTTTCAAAGCAAGTCTTTGTCTAATGGTAGAAAATTGCACTGAAATTTAGTTCCTGCTATCAACTCTACCAGAAAAATAAAATTGGTACGAAGCGTAGCGCTCTTAGGTGAAGTAGAAGTACGAATACTTTTCTGTACAACTGTAGCCGATTGCTTGTTCAGACATTGTCAACGTTAAAACAGTCTCATGCGAATTTATATAAGTCCACCGAGCAAGTGGCAGGGTTTTAAAACTAATCGATTTCTTTTTCAGCCACCACAGCAGCACCCACCACAAGACCACCCTTCGGTACTACTGCAGTTCCTGCAGGTAAGAGTTCTGGAATGAACATTCTGATTATATTACACTTGACATTTTCGTCCAACGGGTTAAACCCTTTATGAAACATTCAATGCAATTTTAGAGGAATACTAAGAGATATTCACAGTACGTAGACGTGTAAGAAAGTCAGTTACTGTGAGCAGCAGTGGCAGTTGACTAAGCTCAGCGGCTTTACACACTTGCAAGAATATATTGTCAGTCACACCTAATAATACTGAATTCAAAGCATGAAGGTAATTTGGTCGTAACTTCGCGTTTCTCACATGCCGTATGTAGTTTTCTAGGAGAGATGGTAGTCAATTGAATGATTTGACTGCCCGACTGCATTGAATGTAAGAAACAAATTTGATCCATCTTGTGTTTTTAATCTTCCGCTAAATTCGAAGTACACTGTGGAGTCTAGAAAATGCTGAATATAGGAGCTCTTTTTGTCCTTTATTGAGATGCAGTGAGCTTATATATTGCCGTTGACTACGTTGGTATGTACTAAGTAAGAATATTGTCTTTGGTAGAATGTCCATATGGAACCAAGAAATTACCTATCACAAATGACAACGTAGAGGATGTGACACAAGAAGTCTCATCATCACGGCCTTCAGAGGGTACAGAGCCCACCAATGCGTTTGATGGAAGTCCAAATGATCTGACATTGGTCCCACTAGAAGATGGTCAGGTGTATGTGGAGTTGACATTCAATGAACCTGTTCCCCTCATGTTCGTGAAAGTAACCGTAGAAAATGCCAAGGATGTTACCATACTAGCGAAAGAGGATGAAACAGACAAGTACTTTGACACAATTGCGCAAAAGGTAAATGTTGCATTACGATTACACCGTGACTTTAAGGGATTTTGATACAAAATAATGTTATGAAGAGTAAGGAACCACATGCACGAGAAAACTATCCAAAATAGCCTTAGAAATATTTTAGAATAGGGCAGATGTTTTAGTCATTCGAATAATCTCGACAGCGATTCGTTTCCTAGGCGAGGCTGTTCTATAAACTCTGAGCACTTAGCCTGCATTTAGAGGCTTATATCATACAACCGCCATGCAATATATGTTCCTAGGTATCGAGCCCTTTGACACACAAATGCTATGCTTGATAATATTTCCTCGCTCCTGTATATTCGAAATTGTCTGTAAGATCCATTTTAGTTCTGCACAAGTATTTGGTACGTTCTTTAGAAGTAATTTGAAAATAATGTGATACAATTACGTCAGACGTAGAAACTATAACGTAAAAGGGTCCGTTCGATATTAGTGTCGCATTCCCAAAACATTTCAATCATTAGGTAAGAGAGCTTAATAGGATCTTGTCCACAGCATTGCTATGATGAATAGATTTGATATTTATATGATAATTTATTATCCATGAACAGGACATAGAAAAACCAACCACTGCAGAGACTGTGGAGGAGCAGTTCCCTGGAGATGAGGTATTTGTCGTGCGCCTGGTCTTCACACCAGCAAATAACGAGGATGTTGTTGTAAAGGATCTTACCGTCACGACTTGCTCCGAAGAGAGAAGTAAGTACAATGGTTACAGTAGTCTTCTTATGGAAGTAATTAGTATCTGAAAGTCTCGCTCCTAATCAAAAGTTCTCAAAAGTTTATTGAGGTTAGGTTATGTATCTTCTGACTTTCTGAGCTGCATATTCTTTAGACAGATTTTCATTTCGGCTACTAAAGCAAAGGCCCATAATATTGAATAATTCTGTAATTTTTAAGTAGCACTATTCTTATGCTTTTGATAGAGGATAGTAGGTGTAATTGAGTCAGTTGCAACTGTGTTGTCGTAGTCACAATATTGTTGGGACTATCAACACATATCTCGCATGATGTTACCCGCACTGTCACTATGCATTGTTTCAAAGCAAGTCTTTGTCTAATGGTAGAAAATTGCACTGAAAATTAGTTCCTGCTATCAACTCTACAAGAAAAAATAAAATTGGTACGAAGCGTAGCGCTCTTAGGTGAAGTAGAAGTACGAATACTTTTCTTTACAACTGGAGCCGATTGCTTGTTCAGATATTGTCAACGTTAAAACAGTCTCATGCGAATTTACATAAGTCCATCGAGCAAGTGGCAGGGTTTTAAAACTAATCGATTTCTTTTTCGGCCACTACAGCAGCACCACCGCGCACAACGGCACCCGTCACCACAGCACCACGCACTACTATTGCACCAGAAACCACTGCAGCAGCACCCACCACAAGACCACCCTTCGGTACTTCTGCAGTTCCTGCAGGTAAGAGTTCTGGAATGAGCGTTCTGATTATATTACACTTGACATTTTCGTACAATGGTTTAAACCCTTTATGGAACATTCAATGCAATTTTAGAGGAACACTAAGAGATATTCACAGTACGTAGACGTCTAAGACAGCCAGTTACTGTGAGCAATCAGTGGCAGTTGACTAAGATCAACGGCTTTACACACTTGCAAGAATATTTTGTCATTCACACCTAATAATACTGAATTCAAGGTTTTAAGGTAATTTGGTCGTGACGATGCTGTAACAAGATAACCGGGTTGGATTTCGGATTTATAACAGAACACTGTTGATGGTGATAAAAATGCTATATTTATTGATGAATGACTTGAATGGGAAGAAGGGTTATGATTAATACGTGCGTGTATAGGGTACAAATATTGGACAAATTAACATAATCAGCACGAACCTAATAATGTAACCCAAATATGAATGCAAATAAATAAATACACAGTGCAATGATAAAGGCTAATGATTCACCGTAATCTCAGACGACTAAAGGAATGATGTGTTTTACTCAGATAGCAAAAATGATGTATTTTACTCATATAGCAAAAATGTATACCCTCAAATAATGAAACATGAGGCACTTTATTCAAATAATAAAATGTGGTGCAAACAAATGGGATAGATATCATGCAAAATATCTTTACACTCCCAAACCACTGGGTATCACAAAAACCCAAAATTAGCCCACGGCTAAAAGATTACATATATGGAGTGACTCAAAACCACTCCGTCACTAGCATACTTCGCACTGGTCAATCAAGCGATCCACGCCCACCAATGGGTCAGCAACGCCCGATCACCTGGTATTCAAGCAACACACTGTTTATTCAGCTCTACGGCTGCTATGGTTAGCTTTACAGCTGCTATAGTCAACTTCTATTGTCCCCTCCATAGCTGGGACCTCGTCGACTCTGATCAGCTGAAAATAAATTTAACACCGAGTAGTATGATTGACACGGGCATATACGGTAACACGTAATGACGTTATATACTTTAAGTTCTACAAATTACATTATCGGCACAGCATTAAAAAGCAATAACCAAGTTCAGAAGTGAACCTATACGTGTCCGATAAGAATCTTATGGTACTAAACGTTTCCTAAAAATGCCACTTTATATTGCTAATATAAAGCTCTTATTAAGAACAAACAAGAATAGAAAATATTTGCATTGTACTACGCAAGCCGAAGCTACATAGAAAATATACACCATAAATTAATAAATAATTTACGTACCACTACAGCTGAAGACGTGCAAATCCTTAAGTAGACTGTTCACTGACAAGACGTTCCGTAATGTAAAGATTTAGTCTTACGGTGAGGCATTTATACACAGACGATGCAGCTCTGCATCGTCCGTACGCTTGATGCATTCGGCTTTTCCCATCGAAAGCACTTCGCACGTGCGGCATGGGGTGAACCGAACTCACTGTTTCGAAATATTGTAAAATATACATAAATCACTCTCGGGTATCGTTGTTACACTGAAAAACGAAACCCGAGTACATGTATTTAATAAAAGGGATTTATACAAATCCGTGACAGACGCATATCCCACATGCCGTATGTACTTTTCTAGGAGAGTTGGTTGTCAAATGAATGCGTTGACTGCCCGACGGCATAGAATGTAAGAAACAAATTTGATCCATCTTGTGTTTTTAAGCTTCCGATCAATTCAAAGAACACTGTAGAGTCTTGAAAATGCTGAATATAGGAGCTCTTTTTGTCCTTTATTGAGATGCAGTGACCTTATATATTGCTGTTGACCACGTTGGTATGTACTAAGTAAGAATATTATCTTTGGTAGAATGTCCATATGGAACCAAGGAATTACCTATCACAAATGACAACGTAGAGGATGTGACACAAGAAGTCTCATCATCACAGCCTTCAGAGGGTACAGAGCCCACTAATGCGTTTGATGGAAGTCCAAATGATCTGACATTGGTCCCACTAGAAGATGGTCAGGTGTATGTGGAGTTGACATTCAATGAACCTGTTCCCCTCATGTCCGTGAAAGTAACCGTAGAAAATGCCAAGGATGTTACCATACTAGCGAAAGAGGATGAAACAGACAAGTACTTTGACACAATTGCGCGAAAGGTAAATGTTGCATTACGATTACACCGTGACTTTAGGGGTTTTGATACAAAATAATGTTATGAAGAGTAAGGAACCACATGCACGAGAAAACCATCCAAAATAGCCTTAGAAATATTTTAGAATAGGGCAGATGTTTTAGTCATTCGAATAATCTCGACAGCGATTCGTTTCCTAGGCGGCTGCTGTTCTATAATCTCTTAGCACTTCGCCTGCATTTAGAGGCTTATATCATAGAACCGCCTTGCAATATATGTACCTAGATATCGTGCCCTTTGACATACAAATGCTATGCTTGATAATATGTCCTCGCTCCTGTATATTCGAAATTGTCTGTAAGATCCATTTTAGTTCTGCACAAGTATTTGGTACGTTCTTTAGAAGTAATTTGAAAATAGTGTGATACAATTACGTCAGACGTAGAAACTGGAACGTAAAAGGGTCCGTTCGATATTAGTGTCGCATTCCCAAAACATTTCAATCATTAGGTAAGAGAACTTAATAGGATCTTGTCCGCTTCATTGCTATGATGAATAGATTTGACATTTACATGATAATTTATTATCCATGAACAGGACATAAAAGAACCAACCACTACAGAGACAGTGGAGAAGCAGTTCCCTGGAGATGAGGTATTTGTCGTGCGCCTGGTCTTCACACCAGCAAATAACGAGGATGTTGTTGTAAAGGATCTTACCGTCACGACTTGCTCCGAGGAGAGAAGTAAGTACAATGGTTACAGTAGTCTTCTTATGGAAGTAATTAGTATCTGAAAGGCTCGCACCTAATCAAAAGTTCTCAAAAGTTTATTGAGCTTAGGTCATGCATCTTCTGACTTTCTGAGCTGCATATTCTTTAGACACATTTTCATTTCGGCTACTAAAGCAAAGGCCCATAATACTGAATAATTCTGTAATTTTAAAGTAACACTATCCTTATGCTTTTGATAGAGGATAGTAGGTGTAATTGAGTCAGTTGCAACTGTGTTGTCGTTGTCACAATATTGTTGGGACCATCCACACAGGTCTCTCATGATGTTACCGGCACTGTCACTATGCATTGTTTCAAAGCAAGTTTTTGTCTAATGATTGAAAATTGCACTGAAATTTAGTTCCTGCTATCAACTTTACCAGAAAAATAAAATTGGTACGAAGCGTAGCGCTCTTAGGTGAAGTAGAGGTACGAATACTTTTCTTTACAACTGGAGCCGATTGCTTGTTCAGACATTGTCAACGTTAAAACAGTCTCATGCGAATTTATATAAGTCCACCGAGCAAGTGGCAGGGTTTTAAAACTAACCGATTTCTTTTTTGGCCACCACAGCAGCACCACCACGCACAACGACACCCGTCACCACAGCACCACGCACTACTATTGCACCAGAAACCACTGCAGCAGCACCTACCACAAGACCACCCTTCGGTACTACTTCTGTTCCTGCAGGTAAGAGTTCTGGAATGAACATTCTGATTATATTACACTTGACATTTTCGTCCAATGCTTTAAATCCTTTATGGAACATTCAATACAATTTTAGAGGAACACTAAGAGATATTCACAGTACGTAGACGTCTAAGACAATCAGTTACTGTGAGCAGCAGTGGCAGTTGACTAAGATCATCGGCTTTACACACTTGCAAGAATATTTTGTCAGTCGCACCTAATAATACTGAATTCAAAGTTTTAAGGTAATTTGGTCGTGACGACGCATTTCCCACATGCCGTATGTATTTTTCTAGGAGAGTTGGTTGTCAAATGAATGCGTTGACTTCCCGACTGCATAGAATGTAAGAAACAAATTTGATCCATCTTGTGTTTTTAAGCTTCCGATCAATTCAAAGTACACTGCAGAGTCTTGAAAATGCTGAATATAGGAACTCTTTTTGTCCTTTATTGAGATGCAGTGACCTTATATAATGCTGTTGACCACGTTGGTATGTACTAAGTAAGAATATTATCTTTGGTAGAATGTCCATATGGAACCAAGGAATTACCTATCACAAATGACAACGCAGAGGATGTGACACAAGAAGTCTCATCATCACAGACTTCAGAGGGTACAGAGCCCACTAATGCGTTTGATGGAAGTCCAAATGATCTGACATTGGTCCCACTAGAAGATGGTCAGGTGTATGTGGAGTTGAAATTCAATGAACCTGTTCCCCTCATGTCCGTGAAAGTAACTGTAGAAAATGCCAAGGATGTTACCATACTAGCGAAAGAGGATGAAACAGACAAGTACTTTGACACAATTGCGCGAAAGGTAAATGTTGCATTACGATTACACCGTGACTTTAGGGGTTTTGATACAAAATAATGTTATGAAGAGTAAGGAACCACATGCACGAGAAAACTATCCAAAATAGCCTTAGAAATATTTTAGAATAGGGCAGATGTTTTAGTCATTCGAATAATCTCGACAGCGATTCGTTTCCTAGGCGGCTGCTCTTCTATAATCTCTTAGCACTTCGCCTGCATTTAGAGGCTTATATCATAGAACCGCCTTGCAATATATGTACCTAGATATCGTGCCCTTTGACATACAAATGCTATGCTTGATAATAGTTCCTCGCTCCTGTATATTCGAAATTGTCTGTAAGATCCATTTTAGTTCTGCACAAGTATTTGGTACGTTCTTTAGAAGTAATTTGAAAATAGTGTGATACAATTACGTCAGACGTAGAAACTGGAACGTAAAAGGGTCCGTTCGATATTAGTGTCGCATTCCCAAAACATTTAAATCATTAGGTAAGAGAGCTTAATAGGATCTTGTCCGCTTCATTGCTATGATGAATAGATTTGACATTTATATGAAAATTTATTATCCATGAACAGGACATAAAAGAACCAACCACTACAGAGACAGTGGAGAAGCAGTTCCCTGGAGATGAAGTATTTGTCGTGCGCCTGGTCTTCACACCAGCAAATAACGAGGATGTTGTTGTAAAGGATCTTACCGTCACGACTTGCTCCGAGGAGAGAAGTAAGTACAATGGTTACAGTAGTCTTCTTATGGAAGTAATTAGTATCTGAAAGGCTCGCACCTAATCAAAAGTTCTCAAAAGTTTATTGAGCTTAGGTCATGCATCTTCTGACTTTCTGAGCTGCATATTCTTTAGACAGATTTTCATTTCGGCTACTAAAGCAAAGGCCCATAATACTGAATAATTCTGTAATTTTAAAGTAGCACTATTCTTATGCTTTTGATAGAGGATAGTAGGTGTAATTGAGTCAGTTGCAACTGTGTTGTCGTTGTCACAATATTGTTGGGACCATCCACACAGGTCTCGCATGATGTTACCGGCACTGTCATTATGCATTGTTTCAAAGCAAGTTTTTGTCTAATGGTTGAAAATTGCACTGAAATTTAGTTCCTGCTATCAACTTTACCAGAAAAATAAAATTGGTACGAAGCGTAGCGCTCTTAGGTGAAGTAGAGGTACGAATACTTTTCTGTACAACTGTAGCCGATTGCTTGTTCAGACATTGTCAACGTTAAAACAGTCTCATGCGAATTTATATAAGTCCACCGAGCAAGTGGCAGGGTTTTAAAACTAATCGATTTCTTTTTCGGCCACCACAGCAGCACCACAACGCACAACGGCACCCGTCACCACAGCACCACGCACTACTATTGCACCAGAAACCACTGCAGCAGCACCCACCACAAAACCACCCTTCGGTACTTCTTCTGTTCCTGCAGGTAAGAGTTCTGGAATGAACAATCTGATTATATTACACTTGACATTTTCGTCCAATGCTTTAAATCCTTTATGGAACATTCAATACAATTTTAGAGGAACACTAAGAGATATTCACAGTACGTAGACGTCTAAGACAGTCAGTTACAGTGAGCAGCAGTGGCAGTTGACTAAGATCAGCGGCTTTACACACTTGCCTTGCAAGAATATTTTGTCAGTCGCACCTAATAATACTGAATTCAAAGTTTTAAGGTAATTTGGTCGTGACGACGCATTTCCCACATGCCGTATGTATTTTTCTAGTAGAGTTGGTTGTCAAATGAATGCGTTGACTGCCCGACTGCATAGAATGTAAGAAACAAATTTGATCCATCTTGTGTTTTTAACCTTCAGATCAATTCAAAAGAACACTGTAGAGTCTTGAAAATGCTGAATATAGGAGCTCTTTTTGTCCTTTATTGAGATGCAGTGACCTTATATATTGCTTTTGACCACGTTGGTATGTACTAAGATAGAATATTATCTTTGGTAGAATGTCCATATGGAACCAAGGAATTACCTATCACAAATGACAACGTAGAGGATGTGACACAAGAAGTCTCATCATCACAGCCTTCAGAGGGTACAGAGCCCACTAATGCGTTTGTTGGAAGTCCAAATGATCTGACATTGGTCCCACTAGAAGATGGTCAGGTGTATGTGGAGTTGAAATTCAATGAACCTGTTCCCCTCATGTCCGTGAAAGTAACCGTAGAAAATGCCAAGGATGTTACCATACTAGCAAAAGAGGATGAAACAGACAAGTACTTTGACACAATTGCGCGAAAGGTAAATGTTGCATTACGATTACACCGTGACTTTAGGGGTTTTGATACAAAATAATGTTATGAAGAGTAAGGAACCACATGCACGAGAAAACTATCCAAAATAGCCTTAGAAATATTTTAGAATAGGGCAGATGTTTTAGTCATTCGAATAATCTCGACAGCGATTCGTTTCCTAGGCGGCTGCTGTTCTATAATCTCTTAGCACTTCGCCTGCATTTAGAGGCTTATATCATACAACCGACTTGCAATATATGTTCATAGGTATCGAGCCCTTTAACATACAAATGCTATGCTTGATAATATTTCCTCGCTCCTGAATATTCGAAATTGTCTGTAAGATCCATTTTAGTTCTGCACAAGTATTTGGTACGTTCTTTAGAAGTAATTTGAAAATAGTGTGATATAATTACGTCAGACGTAGAAACTGGAACGTAAAAGGGTCCGTTCGATATTAGTGTCGCATTCCCAAAACATTTCAATCATTAGGTAAGAGAGCTTAATAGGATCTTGTCCGCTTCATTGCTATGATGAATAGATTTGACATTTACATGATAATTTATTATCCATGAACAGGACATAAAAGAACCAACCACTACAGAGACAGTGGAGAAGCAGTTCCCTGGAGATGAGGTATTTGTCGTGCGCCTGGTCTTCACACCAGCAAATAACGAGGATGTTGTTGTAAAGGATCTTACCGTCACGACTTGCTCCGAGGAGAGAAGTAAGTACAATGGTTACAGTAGTCTTCTTATGGAAGTAATTAGTATCTGAAAGGCTCGCACCTAATCAAAAGTTCTCAAAAGTTTATTGAGCTTAGGTCATGCATCTTCTGACTTTCTGAGCTGCATATTCTTTAGACACATTTTCATTTCGGCTACTAAAGCAAAGGCCCATAATACTGAATAATTCTGTAATTTTAAAGTAGCACTATTCTTATGCTTTTGATAGAGGATAGTAGGTGTAATTGAGTCAGTTGCAACTGTGTTGTCGTTGTCACAATATTGTTGGGACCATCCACACAGGTCTCTCATGATTTTACCGGCACTGTCACTATGCATTGTTTCAAAGCAAGTTCTTGTCTAATGGTAGAAAATTGCACTGAAATTTAGTTCCTGCTATCAACTTTACCAGAAAAATAAAATTGGTACGAAGCGTAGCGCTCTTAGGTGAAGTAGAGGTACGAATACTTTTCTGTACAACTGTAGCCGATTGCTTGTTCAGACATTGTCAACGTTAAAACAGTCTCATGCGAATTTATATAAGTCCACCGAGCAAGTGGCAGGGTTTTAAAACTAATCGATTTCTTTTTCGGCCACCATAGCTGCACCACCACGCACAACGGCACCCGTCACCACAGCACCACGCACTACTATTGCACCAGAAACCACTGCAGCAGCACCCACTACAAGACCACCCTTCGGTACTACTTCTGTTTCTGCAGGTAAGAGTTCTGGAATGAACATTCTGATTATATTACACTTGACATTTTCGTCCAATGCTTTAAATCCTTTATGGAACATTCAATACAATTTTAGAGGAACATTAAGAGATATTCACAGTACGTAGACGTCTAAGACAGTCAGTTACAGTGAGCAGCAGTGGCAGTTGACTAAGATCAGCGGCTTTACACACTTGCAAGAATATTTTGTCAGTCACACCTAATAATACTGAATTCAAAGTTTTAAGGTAATTTGGTCGTGACGACGCATTTCCCACATGCCGTATATATTTTTCTAGGAGAGTTGGTTGTCAAATGAATGCGTTGACTGCCCGACTGCATAGAATGTAAGAAACAAATTTGATTCATCTTGTGTTTTTAAGCTTCCGATCAATTCAAAGTACACTGTAGAGTCTTGAAAATGCTGAATATAGGAGCTCTTTTTGTCCTTTATTGAGATGCAGTGACCTTATATATTGCTGTTGATCACGTTGGTATGTACTAAGTAAGAATATTATCTTTGGTAGAATGTCCATATGGAACCAAGGAATTACCTATCACAAATGACAACGTAGAGGATGTGACACAAGAAGTCTCATCATCACAGCCTTCAGAGGGTACAGAGCCCACTAATGCGTTTGATGGAAGTCCAAATGATCTGACATTGGTCCCACTAGAAGATGGTCAGGTGTATGTGGAGTTGACATTCAATGAACCTGTTCCCCTCATGTCCGTGAAAGTAACCGTAGAAAATGCCAAGGATGTTACCATACTAGCGAAAGAGGATGAAACAGACAAGTACTTTGACACAATTGCGCGAAAGGTAAATGTTGTATTACGATTACACCGTGACTTTAGGGGTTTTGATACAAAATAATGTTATGAAGAGTAAGGAACCACATGCACGAGAAAACTATCCAAAATAGCCTTAGAAATATTTTAGAATAGGGCAGATGTTTTAGTCATTCGAATAATCTCGACAGCGATTCGTTTCCTAGGCGGCTGCTGTTCTATAATCTCTTAGCACTTCGCCTGCATTTAGAGGCTTATATCATACAACCGCCTTGCAATATATGTTCCTAGGTATCGAGCCCTTTAACATACAAATGCTATGCTTGATAATATTTCCTCGCTCCTGAATATTCAAAATTGTCTGTAAGATCCATTTTAGTTCTGCACAAGTATTTGGTACGTTCTTTAGAAGTAATTTGAAAATAGTGTGATACAATTACGTCAGACGTAGAAACTGGAACGTAAAAGGGTCCGTTCGATATTAGTGTCGCATTCCCAAAACATTTCAATCATTAGATAAGAGAGCTTAATAGGATCTTGTCCGCTTCATTGCTATGATGAATAGATTTTACATTTATATGATAATTTATTATCCATGAACAGGACATAAAAGAACCAACCACTACAGAGACAGTGGAGAAGCAGTTCCCTGGAGATGAGGTATTTGTCGTGCGCCTGGTCTTCACACCAGCAAATAACGAGGATGTTGTTGTAAAGGATCTTACCGTCACGACTTGCTCCGAGGAGAGAAGTAAGTACAATGGCTACAGTAGTCTTCTTATGGAAGTAATTAGTATCTGAAAGGCTCGCACCTAATCAAAAGTTCTCAAAAGTTTATTGAGCTTAGGTCATGCATCTTCTGACTTTCTGAGCTGCATATTCTTTAGACATATTTTCATTTCGGCTACTAAAGCAAAGGCCCATAATACTGAATAATTCTGTAATTTTAAAGTAACACTATCTTTTGCTTTTGTTAGAGGATAGTAGGTGTAATTGAGTCCGTTGCAACTGTGTTGTCGTTGTCACAATATTGTTGGGACCATCCACACAGGTCTCGCATGATGTTACCCGCACTGTCACTATGCATTGTTTCAAAGCAAGTCTTCGTCTAATGGTAAAAAGTTGCACTGAAATTTAGTTCCTGCTATCAACTTGACCAGAAAAAATAAAATTGGTACGAAGCGTAGCGCTTTTAGGTGAAGTTGAGGTACGAATACTTTTCTGTACAACTGTAGCCGATTGCTTGTTCAGACATTGTCAACGTTAAAACAGTCTCATGCGAGTTTAAATAAGTCCACCGTGCAAGTGGCAGGGTTTTAAAACTAATCGATTTCTTTTTCGGCAACCACAGCAGCACCACCACGCACAACGGCACCCGTCACCACAGCACCACGCACTACTATTGCACCAGAAACCACTGCAGCAGCACCCACCACAAGACCACCCTTCGGTACTACTTCTGTTCCTGCAGGTAAGAGTTCTGGAATGAACATTCTGATTATATTACACTTGACATTTTCGTCCAATGCTTTAAATCCTTTATGGAACATTCAATACAATTTTAGAGGAACACTAAGAGATATTCACAGTACGTAGACGTCTAAGACAGTCAGTTACTGTGAGCAGCAGTGGTAGTTGACTAAGATCAGCGGCTTTACACACTTGCAAGAATATTTTGTCAGTCACACCTAATAATACTGAATTCAAAGTTTTAAGGTAATTTGGTCGTGACGACGCATTTCCCACATGCCGTATGTATTTTTCTAGGAGAGTTGGTTGTCAAATGAATGCCTTGACTGCCCGACTGCATAGAATGTAAGAAACAAATTTGATCAACCTTGTGTTTTAAGCTTCCGATCAATTCAAAGTACACTGTAGAGTCTTGAAAATGCTGAATATAGGAGCTCTTTTTGTCCTTTATTGAGATGCAGTGACCTTATATATTGCTGTTGACCACGTTGGTATGTACTAAGTAAGAATATTATCTTTGGTAGAATGTCCATATGGAACCAAGGAATTACCTATCACAAATGACAACGTAGAGGATGTGACACAAGAAGTCTCATCATCACAGCCTTCAGAGGGTACAGAGCCCACTAATGCGTTTGATGGAAGTCCAAATGATCTGACATTGGTCCCACTAGAAGATGGTCAGGTGTATGTGGAGTTGACATTCAATGAACCTGTTCCCCTCATGTCCGTGAAAGTAACCGTAGAAAATGCCAAGGATGTTACCATACTAGCGAAAGAGGATGAAACAGACAAGTACTTTGACACAATTGCGCGAAAGGTAAATGTTGTATTACGATTACACCGTGACTTTAGGGGTTTTGATACAAAATAATGTTATGAAGAGTAAGGAACCACATGCACGAGAAAACTATCCAAAATAGCCTTAGAAATATTTTAGAATAGGGCAGATGTTTTAGTCATTCGAATAATCTCGACAGCGATTCGTTTCCTAGGCGGCTGCTGTTCTATAATCTCTTAGCACTTCGCCTGCATTTAGAGGCTTGTATCATACAACCGACTTGCAATATATGTTCATAGGTATCGAGCCCTTTAACATACAAATGCTATGCTTGATAATATTTCCTCGCTCCTGAATATTCGAAATTGTCTGTAAGATCCATTTTAGTTCTGCACAAGTATTTGGTACGTTCTTTAGAAGTAATTTGAAAATAGTGTGATATAATTACGTCAGACGTAGAAACTGGAACGTAAAAGGGTCCGTTCGATATTAGTGTCGCATTCCCAAAACATTTCAATCATTAGGTAAGAGAGCTTAATAGGATCTTGTCCGCTTCATTGCTATGATGAATAGATTTGACATTTACATGATAATTTATTATCCATGAACAGGACATAAAAGAACCAACCACTACAGAGACAGTGGAGAAGCAGTTCCCTGGAGATGAGGTATTTGTCGTGCGCCTGGTCTTCACACCAGCAAATAACGAGGATGTTGTTGTAAAGGATCTTACCGTCACGACTTGCTCCGAGGAGAGAAGTAAGTACAATGGTTACAGTAGTCTTCTTATGGAAGTAATTAGTATCTGAAAGGCTCGCACCTAATCAAAAGTTCTCAAAAGTTTATTGAGCTTAGGTCATGCATCTTCTGACTTTCTGAGCTGCATATTCTTTAGACACATTTTCATTTCGGCTACTAAAGCAAAGGCCCATAATACTGAATAATTCTGTAATTTTAAAGTAGCACTATTCTTATGCTTTTGATAGAGGATAGTAGGTGTAATTGAGTCAGTTGCAACTGTGTTGTCGTTGTCACAATATTGTTGGGACCATCCACACAGGTCTCTCATGATGTTACCGGCACTGTCACTATGCATTGTTTCAAAGCAAGTTCATGTCTAATGGTAGAAAATTGCACTGAAATTTAGTTCCTGCTATCAACTTTACCAGAAAAATAAAATTGGTACGAAGCGTAGCGCTCTTAGGTGAAGTAGAGGTACGAATACTTTTCTGTACAACTGTAGCCGATTGCTTGTTCAGACATTGTCAACGTTAAAACAGTCTCATGCGAATTTATATAAGTCCACCGAGCAAGTGGCAGGGTTTTAAAACTAATCGATTTCTTTTTCGGCCACCATAGCAGCACCACCACGCACAACGGCACCCGTCACCACAGCACCACGCACTACTATTGCACCAGAAACCACTGCAGCAGCACCCACTACAAGACCACCCTTCGGTACTACTTCTGTTTCTGCAGGTAAGAGTTCTGGAATGAACATTCTGATTATATTACACTTGACATATTTGTCCAATGGTTTAAATCCTTTATGGAACATTCAATACAATTTTAGAGGAACATTAAGAGATATTCACAGTACGTAGACGTCTAAGACAGTCAGTTACAGTGAGCAGCAGTGGCAGTTGACTAAGATCAGCGGCTTTACACACTTGCAAGAATATTTTGTCAGTCACACCTAATAATACTGAATTCAAAGTTTTAAGGTAATTTGGTCGTGACGACGCATTTCCCACATGCCGTATATATTTTTCTAGGAGAGTTGGTTGTCAAATGAATGCGTTGACTGCCCGACTGCATAGAATGTAAGAAACAAATTTGATTCATCTTGTGTTTTTAAGCTTCCGATCAATTCAAAGTACACTGTAGAGTCTTGAAAATGCTGAATATAGGAGCTCTTTTTGTCCTTTATTGAGATGCAGTGACCTTATATATTGCTGTTGATCACGTTGGTATGTACTAAGTAAGAATATTATCTTTGGTAGAATGTCCATATGGAACCAAGGAATTACCTATCACAAATGACAACGTAGAGGATGTGACACAAGAAGTCTCATCATCACAGCCTTCAGAGGGTACAGAGCCCACTAATGCGTTTGATGGAAGTCCAAATGATCTGACATTGGTCCCACTAGAAGATGGTCAGGTGTATGTGGAGTTGACATTCAATGAACCTGTTCCCCTCATGTCCGTGAAAGTAACCGTAGAAAATGCCAAGGATGTTACCATACTAGCGAAAGAGGATGAAACAGACAAGTACTTTGACACAATTGCGCGAAAGGTAAATGTTGTATTACGATTACACCGTGACTTTAGGGGTTTTGATACAAAATAATGTTATGAAGAGTAAGGAACCACATGCACGAGAAAACTATCCAAAATAGCCTTAGAAATATTTTAGAATAGGGCAGATGTTTTAGTCATTCGAATAATCTCGACAGCGATTCGTTTCCTAGGCGGCTGCTGTTCTATAATCTCTTAGCACTTCGCCTGCATTTAGAGGCTTATATCATACAACCGCCTTGCAATATATGTTCCTAGGTATCGAGCCCTTTAACATACAAATGCTATGCTTGATAATATTTCCTCGCTCCTGAATATTCAAAATTGTCTGTAAGATCCATTTTAGTTCTGCACAAGTATTTGGTACGTTCTTTAGAAGTAATTTGAAAATAGTGTGATACAATTACGTCAGACGTAGAAACTGGAACGTAAAAGGGTCCGTTCGATATTAGTGTCGCATTCCCAAAACATTTCAATCATTAGGTAAGAGAGCTTAATAGGATCTTGTCCGCTTCATTGCTATGATGAATAGATTTGACATTTATATGATAATTTATTATCCATGAACAGGACATAAAAGAACCAACCACTACAGAGACAGTGGAGAAGCAGTTCCCTGGAGATGAGGTATTTGTCGTGCGCCTGGTCTTCACACCAGCAAATAACGAGGATGTTGTTGTAAAGGATCTTACCGTCACGACTTGCTCCGAGGAGAGAAGTAAGTACAATGGTTACAGTAGTCTTCTTATGGAAGTAATTAGTATCTGAAAGGCTCGCACCTAATCAAAAGTTCTCAAAAGTTTATTGAGCTTAGGTCATGCATCTTCTGACTTTCTGAGCTGCATATTCTTTAGACACATTTTCATTTCGGCTACTAAAGCAAAGGCACATAATACTGAATAATTCTGTAATTTTAAAGTAACACTATCTTTTGCTTTTGTTAGAGGATAGTAGGTGTAATTGAGTCCGTTGCAACTGTGTTGTCGTTGTCACAATATTGTTGGGACCATCCACACAGGTCTCGCATGATGTTACCCGCACTGTCACTATGCATTGTTTCAAAGCAAGTCTTCGTCTAATGGTAAAAAGTTGCACTGAAATTTAGTTCCTGCTATCAACTTGACCAGAAAAAATAAAATTGGTACGAAGCGTAGCGCTTTTAGGTGAAGTTGAGGTACGAATACTTTTCTGTACAACTGTAGCCGATTGCTTGTTCAGACATTGTCAACGTTAAAACAGTCTCATGCGAGTTTAAATAAGTCCACCGTGCAAGTGGCAGGGTTTTAAAACTAATCGATTTCTTTTTCGGCAACCACAGCAGCACCACCACGCACAACGGCACCCGTCACCACAGCACCACGCACTACTATTGCACCAGAAACCACTGCAGCAGCACCCACCACAAGACCACCCTTCGGTACTACTTCTGTTCCTGCAGGTAAGAGTTCTGGAATGAACATTCTGATTATATTACACTTGACATTTTCGTCCAATGCTTTAAATCCTTTATGGAACATTCAATACAATTTTAGAGGAACACTAAGAGATATTCACAGTACGTAGACGTCTAAGACAGTCAGTTACTGTGAGCAGCAGTGGTAGTTGACTAAGATCAGCGGCTTTACACACTTGCAAGAATATTTTGTCAGTCACACCTAATAATACTGAATTCAAAGTTTTAAGGTAATTTGGTCGTGACGACGCATTTCCCACATGCCGTATGTATTTTTCTAGGAGAGTTGGTTGTCAAATGAATGCCTTGACTGCCCGACTGCATAGAATGTAAGAAACAAATTTGATCAATCTTGTGTTTTAAGCTTCCGATCAATTCAAAGTACACTGTAGAGTCTTGAAAATGCTGAATATAGGAGCTCTTTTTGTCCTTTATTGAGATGCAGTGACCTTATATATTGCTGTTGACCACGTTGGTATGTACTAAGTAAGAATATTATCTTTGGTAGAATGTCCATATGGAACCAAGGAATTACCTATCACAAATGACAACGTAGAGGATGTGACACAAGAAGTCTCATCATCACAGCCTTCAGAGGGTACAGAGCCCACTAATGCGTTTGATGGAAGTCCAAATGATCTGACATTGGTCCCACTAGAAGATGGTCAGGTGTATGTGGAGTTGACATTCAATGAACCTGTTCCCCTCATGTCCGTGAAAGTAACCGTAGAAAATGCCAAGGATGTTACCATACTAGCGAAAGAGGATGAAACAGACAAGTACTTTGACACAATTGCGCGAAAGGTAAATGTTGTATTACGATTACACCGTGACTTTAGGGGTTTTGATACAAAATAATGTTATGAAGAGTAAGGAACCACATGCACGAGAAAACTATCCAAAATAGCCTTAGAAATATTTTAGAATAGGGCAGATGTTTTAGTCATTCGAATAATCTCGACAGCGATTCGTTTCCTAGGCGGCTGCTGTTCTATAATCTCTTAGCACTTCGCCTGCATTTAGAGGCTTATATCATACAACCGCCTTGCAATATATGTTCCTAGGTATCGAGCCCTTTAACATACAAATGCTATGCTTGATAATATTTCCTCGCTCCTGAATATTCAAAATTGTCTGTAAGATCCATTTTAGTTCTGCACAAGTATTTGGTACGTTCTTTAGAAGTAATTTGAAAATAGTGTGATACAATTACGTCAGACGTAGAAACTGGAACGTAAAAGGGTCCGTTCGATATTAGTGTCGCATTCCCAAAACATTTCAATCATTAGGTAAGAGAGCTTAATAGGATCTTGTCCGCTTCATTGCTATGATGAATAGATTTGACATTTATATGATAATTTATTATCCATGAACAGGACATAAAAGAACCAACCACTACAGAGACAGTGGAGAAGCAGTTCCCTGGAGATGAGGTATTTGTCGTGCGCCTGGTCTTCACACCAGCAAATAACGAGGATGTTGTTGTAAAGGATCTTACCGTCACGACTTGCTCCGAGGAGAGAAGTAAGTACAATGGTTACAGTAGTCTTCTTATGGAAGTAATTAGTATCTGAAAGGCTCGCACCTAATCAAAAGTTCTCAAAAGTTTATTGAGCTTAGGTCATGCATCTTCTGACTTTCTGAGCTGCATATTCTTTAGACACATTTTCATTTCGGCTACTAAAGCAAAGGCACATAATACTGAATAATTCTGTAATTTTAAAGTAACACTATCTTTTGCTTTTGTTAGAGGATAGTAGGTGTAATTGAGTCCGTTGCAACTGTGTTGTCGTTGTCACAATATTGTTGGGACCATCCACACAGGTCTCGCATGATGTTACCCGCACTGTCACTATGCATTGTTTCAAAGCAAGTCTTCGTCTAATGGTAAAAAGTTGCACTGAAATTTAGTTCCTGCTATCAACTTGACCAGAAAAAATAAAATTGGTACGAAGCGTAGCGCTTTTAGGTGAAGTTGAGGTACGAATACTTTTCTGTACAACTGTAGCCGATTGCTTGTTCAGACATTGTCAACGTTAAAACAGTCTCATGCGAGTTTAAATAAGTCCACCGTGCAAGTGGCAGGGTTTTAAAACTAATCGATTTCTTTTTCGGCAACCACAGCAGCACCACCACGCACAACGGCACCCGTCACCACAGCACCACGCACTACTATTGCACCAGAAACCACTGCAGCAGCACCCACTACAAGACCACCCTTCGGTACTACTTCTGTTCCTGCAGGTAAGAGTTCTGGAATGAACATTCTGATTATATTACACTTGACATTTTCGTCCAATGCTTTAAATCCTTTATGGAACATTCAATACAATTTTAGAGGAACACTAAGAGATATTCACAGTACGTAGACGTCTAAGACAGTCAGTTACTGTGAGCAGCAGTGGTAGTTGACTAAGATCAGCGGCTTTACACACTTGCAAGAATATTTTGTCAGTCACACCTAATAATACTGAATTCAAAGTTTTAAGGTAATTTGGTCGTGACGACGCATTTCCCACATGCCGTATGTATTTTTCTAGGAGAGTTGGTTGTCAAATGAATGCCTTGACTGCCCGACTGCATAGAATGTAAGAAACAAATTTGATCAATCTTGTGTTTTAAGCTTCCGATCAATTCAAAGTACACTGTAGAGTCTTGAAAATGCTGAATATAGGAGCTCTTTTTGTCCTTTATTGAGATGCAGTGACCTTATATATTGCTGTTGACCACGTTGGTATGTACTAAGTAAGAATATTATCTTTGGTAGAATGTCCATATGGAACCAAGGAATTACCTATCACAAATGACAACGTAGAGGATGTGACACAAGAAGTCTCATCATCACAGCCTTCAGAGGGTACAGAGCCCACTAATGCGTTTGATGGAAGTCCAAATGATCTGACATTGGTCCCACTAGAAGATGGTCAGGTGTATGTGGAGTTGACATTCAATGAACCTGTTCCCCTCATGTCCGTGAAAGTAACCGTAGAAAATGCCAAGGATGTTACCATACTAGCGAAAGAGGATGAAACAGACAAGTACTTTGACACAATTGCGCGAAAGGTAAATGTTGTATTACGATTACACCGTGACTTTAGGGGTTTTGATACAAAATAATGTTATGAAGAGTAAGGAACCACATGCACGAGAAAACTATCCAAAATAGCCTTAGAAATATTTTAGAATAGGGCAGATGTTTTAGTCATTCGAATAATCTCGACAGCGATTCGTTTCCTAGGCGGCTGCTGTTCTATAATCTCTTAGCACTTCGCCTGCATTTAGAGGCTTGTATCATACAACCGACTTGCAATATATGTTCATAGGTATCGAGCCCTTTAACATACAAATGCTATGCTTGATAATATTTCCTCGCTCCTGAATATTCGAAATTGTCTGTAAGATCCATTTTAGTTCTGCACAAGTATTTGGTACGTTCTTTAGAAGTAATTTGAAAATAGTGTGATATAATTACGTCAGACGTAGAAACTGGAACGTAAAAGGGTCCGTTCGATATTAGTGTCGCATTCCCAAAACATTTCAATCATTAGGTAAGAGAGCTTAATAGGATCTTGTCCGCTTCATTGCTATGATGAATAGATTTGACATTTACATGATAATTTATTATCCATGAACAGGACATAAAAGAACCAACCACTACAGAGACAGTGGAGAAGCAGTTCCCTGGAGATGAGGTATTTGTCGTGCGCCTGGTCTTCACACCAGCAAATAACGAGGATGTTGTTGTAAAGGATCTTACCGTCACGACTTGCTCCGAGGAGAGAAGTAAGTACAATGGTTACAGTAGTCTTCTTATGGAAGTAATTAGTATCTGAAAGGCTCGCACCTAATCAAAAGTTCTCAAAAGTTTATTGAGCTTAGGTCATGCATCTTCTGACTTTCTGAGCTGCATATTCTTTAGACACATTTTCATTTCGGCTACTAAAGCAAAGGCCCATAATACTGAATAATTCTGTAATTTTAAAGTAGCACTATTCTTATGCTTTTGATAGAGGATAGTAGGTGTAATTGAGTCAGTTGCAACTGTGTTGTCGTTGTCACAATATTGTTGGGACCATCCACACAGGTCTCTCATGATGTTACCGGCACTGTCACTATGCATTGTTTCAAAGCAAGTTCTTGTCTAATGGTAGAAAATTGCACTGAAATTTAGTTCCTGCTATCAACTTTACCAGAAAAATAAAATTGGTACGAAGCGTAGCGCTCTTAGGTGAAGTAGAGGTACGAATACTTTTCTGTACAACTGTAGCCGATTGCTTGTTCAGACATTGTCAACGTTAAAACAGTCTCATGCGAATTTATATAAGTCCACCGAGCAAGTGGCAGGGTTTTAAAACTAATCGATTTCTTTTTCGGCCACCATAGCAGCACCACCACGCACAACGGCACCCGTCACCACAGCACCACGCACTACTATTGCACCAGAAACCACTGCAGCAGCACCCACTACAAGACCACCCTTCGGTACTACTTCTGTTTCTGCAGGTAAGAGTTCTGGAATGAACATTCTGATTATATTACACTTGACATATTTGTCCAATGGTTTAAATCCTTTATGGAACATTCAATACAATTTTAGAGGAACATTAAGAGATATTCACAGTACGTAGACGTCTAAGACAGTCAGTTACAGTGAGCAGCAGTGGCAGTTGACTAAGATCAGCGGCTTTACACACTTGCAAGAATATTTTGTCAGTCACACCTAATAATACTGAATTCAAAGTTTTAAGGTAATTTGGTCGTGACGACGCATTTCCCACATGCCGTATATATTTTTCTAGGAGAGTTGGTTGTCAAATGAATGCGTTGACTGCCCGACTGCATAGAATGTAAGAAACAAATTTGATTCATCTTGTGTTTTTAAGCTTCCGATCAATTCAAAGTACACTGTAGAGTCTTGAAAATGCTGAATATAGGAGCTCTTTTTGTCCTTTATTGAGATGCAGTGACCTTATATATTGCTGTTGATCACGTTGGTATGTACTAAGTAAGAATATTATCTTTGGTAGAATGTCCATATGGAACCAAGGAATTACCTATCACAAATGACAACGTAGAGGATGTGACACAAGAAGTCTCATCATCACAGCCTTCAGAGGGTACAGAGCCCACTAATGCGTTTGATGGAAGTCCAAATGATCTGACATTGGTCCCACTAGAAGATGGTCAGGTGTATGTGGAGTTGACATTCAATGAACCTGTTCCCCTCATGTCCGTGAAAGTAACCGTAGAAAATGCCAAGGATGTTACCATACTAGCGAAAGAGGATGAAACAGACAAGTACTTTGACACAATTGCGCGAAAGGTAAATGTTGTATTACGATTACACCGTGACTTTAGGGGTTTTGATACAAAATAATGTTATGAAGAGTAAGGAACCACATGCACGAGAAAACTATCCAAAATAGCCTTAGAAATATTTTAGAATAGGGCAGATGTTTTAGTCATTCGAATAATCTCGACAGCGATTCGTTTCCTAGGCGGCTGCTGTTCTATAATCTCTTAGCACTTCGCCTGCATTTAGAGGCTTATATCATACAACCGCCTTGCAATATATGTTCCTAGGTATCGAGCCCTTTAACATACAAATGCTATGCTTGATAATATTTCCTCGCTCCTGAATATTCAAAATTGTCTGTAAGATCCATTTTAGTTCTGCACAAGTATTTGGTACGTTCTTTAGAAGTAATTTGAAAATAGTGTGATACAATTACGTCAGACGTAGAAACTGGAACGTAAAAGGGTCCGTTCGATATTAGTGTCGCATTCCCAAAACATTTCAATCATTAGGTAAGAGAGCTTAATAGGATCTTGTCCGCTTCATTGCTATGATGAATAGATTTGACATTTATATGATAATTTATTATCCATGAACAGGACATAAAAGAACCAACCACTACAGAGACAGTGGAGAAGCAGTTCCCTGGAGATGAGGTATTTGTCGTGCGCCTGGTCTTCACACCAGCAAATAACGAGGATGTTGTTGTAAAGGATCTTACCGTCACGACTTGCTCCGAGGAGAGAAGTAAGTACAATGGTTACAGTAGTCTTCTTATGGAAGTAATTAGTATCTGAAAGGCTCGCACCTAATCAAAAGTTCTCAAAAGTTTATTGAGCTTAGGTCATGCATCTTCTGACTTTCTGAGCTGCATATTCTTTAGACACATTTTCATTTCGGCTACTAAAGCAAAGGCACATAATACTGAATAATTCTGTAATTTTAAAGTAACACTATCTTTTGCTTTTGTTAGAGGATAGTAGGTGTAATTGAGTCCGTTGCAACTGTGTTGTCGTTGTCACAATATTGTTGGGACCATCCACACAGGTCTCGCATGATGTTACCCGCACTGTCACTATGCATTGTTTCAAAGCAAGTCTTCGTCTAATGGTAAAAAGTTGCACTGAAATTTAGTTCCTGCTATCAACTTGACCAGAAAAAATAAAATTGGTACGAAGCGTAGCGCTTTTAGGTGAAGTTGAGGTACGAATACTTTTCTGTACAACTGTAGCCGATTGCTTGTTCAGACATTGTCAACGTTAAAACAGTCTCATGCGAGTTTAAATAAGTCCACCGAGCAAGTGGCAGGGTTTTAAAACTAATCGATTTCTTTTTCGGCCACCATAGCAGCACCACCACGCACAACGGCACCCGTCACCACAGCACCACGCACTACTATTGCACCAGAAACCACTGCAGCAGCACCCACTACAAGACCACCCTTCGGTACTACTTCTGTTTCTGCAGGTAAGAGTTCTGGAATGAACATTCTGATTATATTACACTTGACATTTTCGTCCAATGCTTTAAATCCTTTATGGAACATTCAATACAATTTTAGAGGAACACTAAGAGATATTCACAGTACGTAGACGTCTAAGACAGTCAGTTACTGTGAGCAGCAGTGGTAGTTGACTAAGATCAGCGGCTTTACACACTTGCAAGAATATTTTGTCAGTCACACCTAATAATACTGAATTCAAAGTTTTAAGGTAATTTGGTCGTGACGACGCATTTCCCACATGCCGTATGTATTTTTCTAGGAGAGTTGGTTGTCAAATGAATGCCTTGACTGCCCGACTGCATAGAATGTAAGAAACAAATTTGATCAATCTTGTGTTTTAAGCTTCCGATCAATTCAAAGTACACTGTAGAGTCTTGAAAATGCTGAATATAGGAGCTCTTTTTGTCCTTTATTGAGATGCAGTGACCTTATATATTGCTGTTGACCACGTTGGTATGTACTAAGTAAGAATATTATCTTTGGTAGAATGTCCATATGGAACCAAGGAATTACCTATCACAAATGACAACGTAGAGGATGTGACACAAGAAGTCTCATCATCACAGCCTTCAGAGGGTACAGAGCCCACTAATGCGTTTGATGGAAGTCCAAATGATCTGACATTGGTCCCACTAGAAGATGGTCAGGTGTATGTGGAGTTGACATTCAATGAACCTGTTCCCCTCATGTCCGTGAAAGTAACCGTAGAAAATGCCAAGGATGTTACCATACTAGCGAAAGAGGATGAAACAGACAAGTACTTTGACACAATTGCGCGAAAGGTAAATGTTGTATTACGATTACACCGTGACTTTAGGGGTTTTGATACAAAATAATGTTATGAAGAGTAAGGAACCACATGCACGAGAAAACTATCCAAAATAGCCTTAGAAATATTTTAGAATAGGGCAGATGTTTTAGTCATTCGAATAATCTCGACAGCGATTCGTTTCCTAGGCGGCTGCTGTTCTATAATCTCTTAGCACTTCGCCTGCATTTAGAGGCTTGTATCATACAACCGACTTGCAATATATGTTCATAGGTATCGAGCCCTTTAACATACAAATGCTATGCTTGATAATATTTCCTCGCTCCTGAATATTCGAAATTGTCTGTAAGATCCATTTTAGTTCTGCACAAGTATTTGGTACGTTCTTTAGAAGTAATTTGAAAATAGTGTGATATAATTACGTCAGACGTAGAAACTGGAACGTAAAAGGGTCCGTTCGATATTAGTGTCGCATTCCCAAAACATTTCAATCATTAGGTAAGAGAGCTTAATAGGATCTTGTCCGCTTCATTGCTATGATGAATAGATTTGACATTTACATGATAATTTATTATCCATGAACAGGACATAAAAGAACCAACCACTACAGAGACAGTGGAGAAGCAGTTCCCTGGAGATGAGGTATTTGTCGTGCGCCTGGTCTTCACACCAGCAAATAACGAGGATGTTGTTGTAAAGGATCTTACCGTCACGACTTGCTCCGAGGAGAGAAGTAAGTACAATGGTTACAGTAGTCTTCTTATGGAAGTAATTAGTATCTGAAAGGCTCGCACCTAATCAAAAGTTCTCAAAAGTTTATTGAGCTTAGGTCATGCATCTTCTGACTTTCTGAGCTGCATATTCTTTAGACAGATTTTCATTTCGGCTACTAAAGCAAAGGCCCATAATACTGAATAATTCTGTAATTTTAAAGTAGCACTATTCTTATGCTTTTGATAGAGGATAGTAGGTGTAATTGAGTCAGTTGCAACTGTGTTGTCGTTGTCACAATATTGTTGGGACCATCCACACAGGTCTCTCATGATGTTACCGGCACTGTCACTATGCATTGTTTCAAAGCAAGTTCTTGTCTAATGGTAGAAAATTGCACTGAAATTTAGTTCCTGCTATCAACTTTACCAGAAAAATAAAATTGGTACGAAGCGTAGCGCTCTTAGGTGAAGTAGAGGTACGAATACTTTTCTGTACAACTGTAGCCGATTGCTTGTTCAGACATTGTCAACGTTAAAACAGTCTCATGCGAATTTATATAAGTCCACCGAGCAAGTGGCAGGGTTTTAAAACTAATCGATTTCTTTTTCGGCCACCATAGCAGCACCACCACGCACAACGGCACCCGTCACCACAGCACCACGCACTACTATTGCACCAGAAACCACTGCAGCAGCACCCACTACAAGACCACCCTTCGGTACTACTTCTGTTTCTGCAGGTAAGAGTTCTGGAATGAACATTCTGATTATATTACACTTGACATATTTGTCCAATGGTTTAAATCCTTTATGGAACATTCAATACAATTTTAGAGGAACATTAAGAGATATTCACAGTACGTAGACGTCTAAGACAGTCAGTTACAGTGAGCAGCAGTGGCAGTTGACTAAGATCAGCGGCTTTACACACTTGCAAGAATATTTTGTCAGTCACACCTAATAATACTGAATTCAAAGTTTTAAGGTAATTTGGTCGTGACGACGCATTTCCCACATGCCGTATATATTTTTCTAGGAGAGTTGGTTGTCAAATGAATGCGTTGACTGCCCGACTGCATAGAATGTAAGAAACAAATTTGATTCATCTTGTGTTTTTAAGCTTCCGATCAATTCAAAGTACACTGTAGAGTCTTGAAAATGCTGAATATAGGAGCTCTTTTTGTCCTTTATTGAGATGCAGTGACCTTATATATTGCTGTTGATCACGTTGGTATGTACTAAGTAAGAATATTATCTTTGGTAGAATGTCCATATGGAACCAAGGAATTACCTATCACAAATGACAACGTAGAGGATGTGACACAAGAAGTCTCATCATCACAGCCTTCAGAGGGTACAGAGCCCACTAATGCGTTTGATGGAAGTCCAAATGATCTGACATTGGTCCCACTAGAAGATGGTCAGGTGTATGTGGAGTTGACATTCAATGAACCTGTTCCCCTCATGTCCGTGAAAGTAACCGTAGAAAATGCCAAGGATGTTAGCATACTAGCGAAAGAGGATGAAACAGACAAGTACTTTGACACAATTGCGCGAAAGGTAAATGTTGTATTACGATTACACCGTGACTTTAGGGGTTTTGATACAAAATAATGTTATGAAGAGTAAGGAACCACATGCACGAGAAAACTATCCAAAATAGCCTTAGAAATATTTTAGAATAGGGCAGATGTTTTAGTCATTCGAATAATCTCGACAGCGATTCGTTTCCTAGGCGGCTGCTGTTCTATAATCTCTTAGCACTTCGCCTGCATTTAGAGGCTTATATCATACAACCGCCTTGCAATATATGTTCCTAGGTATCGAGCCCTTTAACATACAAATGCTATGCTTGATAATATTTCCTCGCTCCTGAATATTCAAAATTGTCTGTAAGATCCATTTTAGTTCTGCACAAGTATTTGGTACGTTCTTTAGAAGTAATTTGAAAATAGTGTGATACAATTACGTCAGACGTAGAAACTGGAACGTAAAAGGGTCCGTTCGATATTAGTGTCGCATTCCCAAAACATTTCAATCATTAGGTAAGAGAGCTTAATAGGATCTTGTCCGCTTCATTGCTATGATGAATAGATTTGACATTTATATGATAATTTATTATCCATGAACAGGACATAAAAGAACCAACCACTACAGAGACAGTGGAGAAGCAGTTCCCTGGAGATGAGGTATTTGTCGTGCGCCTGGTCTTCACACCAGCAAATAACGAGGATGTTGTTGTAAAGGATCTTACCGTCACGACTTGCTCCGAGGAGAGAAGTAAGTACAATGGTTACAGTAGTCTTCTTATGGAAGTAATTAGTATCTGAAAGGCTCGCACCTAATCAAAAGTTCTCAAAAGTTTATTGAGCTTAGGTCATGCATCTTCTGACTTTCTGAGCTGCATATTCTTTAGACACATTTTCATTTCGGCTACTAAAGCAAAGGCACATAATACTGAATAATTCTGTAATTTTAAAGTAACACTATCTTTTGCTTTTGTTAGAGGATAGTAGGTGTAATTGAGTCCGTTGCAACTGTGTTGTCGTTGTCACAATATTGTTGGGACCATCCACACAGGTCTCGCATGATGTTACCCGCACTGTCACTATGCATTGTTTCAAAGCAAGTCTTCGTCTAATGGTAAAAAGTTGCACTGAAATTTAGTTCCTGCTATCAACTTGACCAGAAAAAATAAAATTGGTACGAAGCGTAGCGCTTTTAGGTGAAGTTGAGGTACGAATACTTTTCTGTACAACTGTAGCCGATTGCTTGTTCAGACATTGTCAACGTTAAAACAGTCTCATGCGAATTTATATAAGTCCACCGAGCAAGTGGCAGGGTTTTAAAACTAATCGATTTCTTTTTCGGCCACCATAGCAGCACCACCACGCACAACGGCACCCGTCACCACAGCACCACGCACTACTATTGCACCAGAAACCACTGCAGCAGCACCCACTACAAGACCACCCTTCGGTACTACTTCTGTTTCTGCAGGTAAGAGTTCTGGAATGAACATTCTGATTATATTACACTTGACATTTTTGTCCAATGGTTTAAATCCTTTATGGAACATTCAATACAATTTTAGAGGAACATTAAGAGATATTCACAGTACGTAGACGTCTAAGACAGTCAGTTACAGTGAGCAGCAGTGGCAGTTGACTAAGATCAGCGGCTTTACACACTTGCAAGAATATTTTGTCAGTCACACCTAATAATACTGAATTCAAAGTTTTAAGGTAATTTGGTCGTGACGACGCATTTCCCACATGCCGTATATATTTTTCTAGGAGAGTTGGTTGTCAAATGAATGCGTTGACTGCCCGACTGCATAGAATGTAAGAAACAAATTTGATTCATCTTGTGTTTTTAAGCTTCCGATCAATTCAAAGTACACTGTAGAGTCTTGAAAATGCTGAATATAGGAGCTCTTTTTGTCCTTTATTGAGATGCAGTGACCTTATATATTGCTGTTGATCACGTTGGTATGTACTAAGTAAGAATATTATCTTTGGTAGAATGTCCATATGGAACCAAGGAATTACCTATCACAAATGACAACGTAGAGGATGTGACACAAGAAGTCTCATCATCACAGCCTTCAGAGGGTACAGAGCCCACTAATGCGTTTGATGGAAGTCCAAATGATCTGACATTGGTCCCACTAGAAGATGGTCAGGTGTATGTGGAGTTGACATTCAATGAACCTGTTCCCCTCATGTCCGTGAAAGTAACCGTAGAAAATGCCAAGGATGTTAGCATACTAGCGAAAGAGGATGAAACAGACAAGTACTTTGACACAATTGCGCGAAAGGTAAATGTTGTATTACGATTACACCGTGACTTTAGGGGTTTTGATACAAAATAATGTTATGAAGAGTAAGGAACCACATGCACGAGAAAACTATCCAAAATAGCCTTAGAAATATTTTAGAATAGGGCAGATGTTTTAGTCATTCGAATAATCTCGACAGCGATTCGTTTCCTAGGCGGCTGCTGTTCTATAATCTCTTAGCACTTCGCCTGCATTTAGAGGCTTATATCATACAACCGCCTTGCAATATATGTTCCTAGGTATCGAGCCCTTTGACATACAAATGCTATGCTTGATAATATTTCCTCGCTCCTGAATATTCAAAATTGTCTGTAAGATCCATTTTAGTTCTGCACAAGTATTTGGTACGTTCTTTAGAAGTAATTTGAAAATAGTGTGATACAATTACGTCAGACGTAGAAACTGGAACGTAAAAGGGTCCGTTCGATATTAGTGTCGCATTCCCAAAACATTTCAATCATTAGATAAGAGAGCTTAATAGGATCTTGTCCGCTTCATTGCTATGATGAATAGATTTGACATTTATATGATAATTTATTATCCATGAACAGGACATAAAAGAACCAACCACTACAGAGACAGTGGAGAAGCAGTTCCCTGGAGATGAGGTATTTGTCGTGCGCCTGGTCTTCACACCAGCAAATAACGAGGATGTTGTTGTAAAGGATCTTACCGTCACGACTTGCTCCGAGGAGAGAAGTAAGTACAATGGTTACAGTAGTCTTCTTATGGAAGTAATTAGTATCTGAAAGGCTCGCACCTAATCAAAAGTTCTCAAAAGTTTATTGAGCTTAGGTCATGCATCTTCTGACTTTCTGAGCTGCATATTCTTTAGACAAATTTTCATTTCGGCTACTAAAGCAAAGGCCCATAATACTGAATAATTCTGTAATTTTAAAGTAGCACTATTCTTATGCTTTTGATAGAGGATAGTAGGTGTAATTGAGTCCGTTGCAACTGTGTTGTCGTTGTCACAATATTGTTGGGACCATCCACACAGGTCTCGCATGATGTTAACCGCACTGTCACTATGCATTGTTTCAAAGCAAGTTCTTGTCTAATGGTAGAAAATTGCACTGAAATTTAGTTCCTGCTATCAACTTTACCAGAAAAATAAAATTGGTACGAAGCGTAGCGCTCTTAGGTGAAGTAGAGGTACGAATACTTTTCTGTACAACTGTAGCCGATTGCTTGTTCAGACATTGTTAACGTTAAAACAGTCTCATGCGAATTTATATAAGTCCACCGAGCAAGTGGCAGGGTTTTAAAACCAATCGATTTCTTTTTCGGCCACCATAGCAGCACCACCACGCACAACGGCACCCGTCACCACAGCACCACGCACTACTATTGCACCAGAAACCACTGCAGCAGCACCCACTACAAGACCACCCTTCGGTACTACTTCTGTTTCTGCAGGTAAGAGTTCTGGAATGAACATTCTGATTATATTACACTTGACATTTTCGTCCAATGGTTTAAATCCTTTATGGAACATTCAATACAATTTTAGAGGAACATTAAGAGATATTCACAGTACGTAGACGTCTAAGACAGTCAGTTACAGTGAGCAGCAGTGGCAGTTGACTAAGATCAGCGGCTTTACACACTTGCAAGAATATTTTGTCAGTCACACCTAATAATACTGAATTCAAAGTTTTAAGGTAATTTGGTCGTGACGACGCATTTCCCACATGCCGTATATATTTTTCTAGGAGAGTTGGTTGTCAAATGAATGCGTTGACTGCCCGACTGCATAGAATGTAAGAAACAAATTTGATTCATCTTGTGTTTTTAAGCTTCCGATCAATTCAAAGTACACTGTAGAGTCTTGAAAATGCTGAATATAGGAGCTCTTTTTGTCCTTTATTGAGATGCAGTGACCTTATATATTGCTGTTGATCACGTTGGTATGTACTAAGTAAGAATATTATCTTTGGTAGAATGTCCATATGGAACCAAGGAATTACCTATCACAAATGACAACGTAGAGGATGTGACACAAGAAGTCTCATCATCACAGACTTCAGAGGGTACAGAGCCCACTAATGCGTTTGATGGAAGTCCAAATGATCTGACATTGGTCCCACTAGAAGATGGTCAGGTGTATGTGGAGTTGACATTCAATGAACCTGTTCCCCTCATGTCCGTGAAAGTAACCGTAGAAAATGCCAAGGATGTTACCATACTAGCGAAAGAGGATGAAACAGACAAGTACTTTGACACAATTGCGCGAAAGGTAAATGTTGTATTACGATTACACCGTGACTTTAGGGGTTTTGATACAAAATAATGTTATGAAGAGTAAGGAACCACATGCACGAGAAAACTATCCAAAATAGCCTTAGAAATATTTTAGAATAGGGCAGATGTTTTAGTCATTCGAATAATCTCGACAGCGATTCGTTTCCTAGGCGGCTGCTGTTCTATAATCTCTTAGCACTTCGCCTGCATTTAGAGGCTTATATCATACAACCGCCTTGCAATATATGTTCCTAGGTATCGAGCCCTTTGACATACAAATGCTATGCTTGATAATATTTCCTCGCTCCTGAATATTCAAAATTGTCTGTAAGATCCATTTTAGTTCTGCACAAGTATTTGGTACGTTCTTTAGAAGTAATTTGAAAATAGTGTGATACAATTACGTCAGACGTAGAAACTGGAACGTAAAAGGGTCCGTTCGATATTAGTGTCGCATTCCCAAAACATTTCAATCATTAGATAAGAGAGCTTAATAGGATCTTGTCCGCTTCATTGCTATGATGAATAGATTTTACATTTATATGATAATTTATTATCCATGAACAGGACATAAAAGAACCAACCACTACAGAGACAGTGGAGAAGCAGTTCCCTGGAGATGAGGTATTTGTCGTGCGCCTGGTCTTCACACCAGCAAATAACGAGGATGTTGTTGTAAAGGATCTTACCGTCACGACTTGCTCCGAGGAGAGAAGTAAGTACAATGGTTACAGTAGTCTCTTATGGAAGTAATTAGTATCTGAAAGGCTCGCACCTAATCAAAAGTTCTCAAAAGTTTATTGAGCTTAGGTCATGCATCTTCTGACTTTCTGAGCTGCATATTCTTTAGACACATTTTCATTTCTGCTACTAAAGCAAAAGCCCATAATATTGAATAATTCTGTAATTTTAAAGTAGCACTATTCTTATGCTTTTGATAGAGAATAGTAGGTGTAATTGAGTCAGTTGCAACTGTGTTGTCGTTGTCACAATATTGTTGGGACCATCAACACAGGTCTCGCATGATGTTAACCGCACTGTCACTATGCATTGTTTCAAAGCAAGTTTTTGTCTAATGGTAAAAAATTGCACTGAAATTTAGTTCCTGCTATCAACTTTACCAGAAAAAATAAAATTGGTACGAAGCGTAGCGCTCTTAGGTGAAGTAGAGGTACGAATACTTTTCTGTACAACTGTAGCCGATTGCTTGTTCAGACATTGTCAACGTTAAAACAGTCTCATGCGAATTTATATAAGTCCGCCGAGCAAGTGGCAGGGTTTTAAAACTAATCGATTTCTTTTTCGGCCACCACAGCAGCACCACCACGCACAACGGCACCCGTCACCACAGCACCAGGCACTACTATTGCACCAGAAACCACTGCAGCAGCACCCACTACAAGACCACCCTTCGGTACTACTTCTGTTCCTGCAGGTAAGAGTTCTGGAATGAACATTCTGATTATATTACACTTGACATTTTCGTCCAATGGTTTAAATCCTTTATGGAACATTCAATGCAATTTTAGAGGAACACTAAGAGATATTCACAGTACGTAGACGTCTAAGACAGTCAGTTACTGTGAGCAGCAGTGGCAGTTGACTAATATCAGCGTCTTTACACACTTGCAAGAATATTTTGTCAGTCACACCTAATAATACTGAATTCAAAGTTTTAAGGCAATTTGGTCGTGACGACGCATTTCCCACATGCCGTATGTATTTTTCTAGGAGAGTTGGTTGTCAAATGAATGCGTTTACTGCTCGACTGCATAGAATGTAAGAAACAAATTTGATCCATCTTGTGTTTTTAACCTTCCGATCAATTCAAAGTACACTGTAGAGTCTTGAAAATGCTGAATATAGGAGCTCTTTTTGTCCTTTATTGAGATGCAGTGACCTTATATATTGCTGTTGACCCCGTTGGTATGTACTAAGTAAGAATATTATCTTTGGTAGAATGTCCATATGGAACCAAGGAATTACCTATCACAAATGACAACGTAGAGGATGTGACGCAAGAAGTCTCATCATCACAGCCTTCAGAGGGTACAGAGCCCACTAATGCGTTTGATGGAAGTCCAAATGATCTGACATTGGTCCCACTAGAAGATGGTCAGGTGTATGTGGAGTTGACATTCAATGAACCTGTTCCCCTCATGTCCGTGAAAGTAACCGTAGAAAATGCCAAGGATGTTACCATACTAGCGAAAGAGGATGAAACAGACAAGTACTTTGACACAATTGCGCGAAAGGTAAATGTTGCATTACGATTACACCGTGACTTTAGGGGTTTTGATACAAAATAATGTTATGAAGAGTAAGGAACCACATGCACGAGAAAACTATCCAAAATAGCCTTAGAAATATTTTAGAATAGGGCAGATGTTTTAGTCATTCGAATAATCTCGACAGCGATTCGTTTCCTAGGCGGCTGCTGTTCTATAATCTCTTAGCACTTCGCCTGCATTTAGAGGCTTATATCATTACAACCGCCTTGCAATGTATGTTCCTAGGTATCGAGCCCTTTAACATACAAATGCTATGCTTGATAATATTCCCTCGCTCCTGTATATTCGAAATTGTCTGTAAGATCCATTTTAGTTCTGCACAAGTATTTGGTACGTTCTTTAGAAGTAATTTGAAAATAGTGTGATACAATTACGTCAGACGTAGAAACTGGAACGTAAAAGGGTCCGTTCGATATTAGTGTCGCATTTCCAAAACATTTCAATCATTAGGTAAGAGATCTTAATAGGATCGTGTTCGCATCATTGCTATGATGAATAGATTTGACATTTATACGAAAATTTATTATCTATGAACAGGACATAAAAGAACCAACCACTACAGAGACAGTGGAGAAGCAGTTCCCTGGAGATGAGGTATTTGTCGTGCGCCTGGTCTTCACACCAGCAAATAACGAGGATGTTGTTGTAAAGGATCTTACCGTCACGACTTGCTCCGAGGAGAGAAGTAAGTACAATGGTTACAGTAGTCTTCTTATGGAAGTAATTAGTATCTGAAAGGCTCGCACCTAATCAAAAGTTCTCAAAAGTTTATTGAGCTTAGGTCATGCATCTTCTGACTTTCTGAGCTGCATATTCTTTAGACACATTTTCATTTCGGCTACTAAAGCAAAAGCCCATAATATTGAATAATTCTGTAATTTTAAAGTAGCACTATTCTTATGCTTTTGATAGAGAATAGTAGGTGTAATTGAGTCAGTTGCAACTGTGTTGTCGTTGTCACAATATTGTTGGGACCATCAACACAGGTCTCGCATGATGTTAACCGCACTGTCACTATGCATTGTTTCAAAGCAAGTTTTTGTCTAATGGTAAAAAATTGCACTGAAATTTAGTTCCTGCTATCAACTTTACCAGAAAAAATAAAATTGGTACGAAGCGTAGCGCTCTTAGGTGAAGTAGAGGTACGAATACTTTTCTGTACAACTGGAGCCGATTGCTTGTTCAGACATTGTCAACGTTAAAACAGTCTCATGCGAATTTATATAAGTCCGCCGAGCAAGTGGCAGGGTTTTAAAACTAATCGATTTCTTTTTCGGCCACCATAGCAGCACCACCACGCACAACGGCACCCGTCACCACAGCACCAGGCACTACTATTGCACCAGAAACCACTGCAGCAGCACCCACTACAAGACCACCCTTCGGTACTACTTCTGTTCCTGCAGGTAAGAGTTCTGGAATGAACATTCTGATTATATTACACTTGACATTTTCGTCCAATGGTTTAAATCCTTTATGGAACATTCAATGCAATTTTAGAGGAACACTAAGAGATATTCACAGTACGTAGACGTCTAAGACAGTCAGTTACTGTGAGCAGCAGTGGCAGTTGACTAATATCAGCGTCTTTACACACTTGCAAGAATATTTTGTCAGTCACACCTAATAATACTGAATTCAAAGTTTTAAGGCAATTTGGTCGT
Source organism: Margaritifera margaritifera (assembly GCA_029931535.1). Classification (NCBI taxonomy): domain Eukaryota; kingdom Metazoa; phylum Mollusca; class Bivalvia; order Unionida; family Margaritiferidae; genus Margaritifera; species Margaritifera margaritifera. The sequence continues at coordinate 1,135,531 of JAQPZY010001290.1, read as the reverse complement.
GACGACGCATTTCCCACATGCCGTATGTATTTTTCTAGGAGAGTTGGTTGTCAAATGAATGCGTTTACTGCTCGACTGCATAGAATGTAAGAAACAAATTTGATCCATCTTGTGTTTTTAACCTTCCGATCAATTCAAAGAACACTGTAGAGTCTTGAAAATGCTGAATATAGGAGCTCTTTTTGTCCTTTATTGAGATGCAGTGACCTTATATATTGCTGTTGACCCCGTTGGTATGTACTAAGTAAGAATATTATCTTTGGTAGAATGTCCATATGGAACCAAGGAATTACCTATCACAAATGACAACGTAGAGGATGTGACGCAAGAAGTCTCATCATCACAGCCTTCAGAGGGTACAGAGCCCACTAATGCGTTTGATGGAAGTCCAAATGATCTGACATTGGTCCCACTAGAAGATGGTCAGGTGTATGTGGAGTTGACATTCAATGAACCTGTTCCCCTCATGTCCGTGAAAGTAACCGTAGAAAATGCCAAGGATGTTACCATACTAGCGAAAGAGGATGAAACAGACAAGTACTTTGACACAATTGCGCGAAAGGTAAATGTTGCATTACGATTACACCGTGACTTTAGGGGTTTTGATACAAAATAATGTTATGAAGAGTAAGGAACCACATGCACGAGAAAACTATCCAAAATAGCCTTAGAAATATTTTAGAATAGGGCAGATGTTTTAGTCATTCGAATAATCTCGACAGCGATTCGTTTCCTAGGCGGCTGCTGTTCTATAATCTCTTAGCACTTCGCCTGCATTTAGAGGCTTATATCATTACAACCACCTTGCAATATATGTTTCTAGGTATCGAGCCCTTTGACATACAAATGCTATGCTTAATAACATTTCCTCGCTCCTGTATATTCGAAATTGTCTGTAAGATCCATTTTATTTCTGCACAAGTATTTGGTAAGTTCTTTAGAAGTAATTTGAAAATAGTGTGATACAATTACGTCAGACGTAGAAACTGGAACGTAAAAGGGTCCGTTCGATATTAGTGTCGCATTCCCAAAACATTTCAATCATTAGGTAAGAGAGCTTAATCGGATCGTGTTCGCATCATTGCTATGATGAATAGATTTGACATTTACATGATAATTTATTATCCATGAACAGGACATAAAAGAACCAACCACTACAGAGACAGTGGAGAAGCAGTTCCCTGGAGATGAGGTATTTGTCGTGCGCCTGGTCTTCACACCAGCAAATAACGAGGATGTTGTTGTAAAGGATCTTACCGTCACGACTTGCTCCGAGGAGAGAAGTAAGTACAATGGTTACAGTAGTCTTCTTATGGAAGTAATTAGTATCTGAAAGGCTCGCACCTAATCAAAAGTTCTCAAAAGTTTATTGAGCTTAGGTCATGCATCTTCTGACTTTCTGAGCTGCATATTCTTTAGACACATTTTCATTTCGGCTACTAAAGCAAAAGCCCATAATATTGAATAATTCTGTAATTTTAAAGTAGCACTATTCTTATGCTTTTGATAGAGGATAGTAGGTGTAATTGAGTCAGTTGCAACTGTATTGTCGTTGTCACAATATTGTTGGGACCATCCACACAGGTCTCGCATGATGTTACCGGCACTGTCACTACGCATTGTTTCAAAGCAAGTTTTTGTCTAATGGTAAAAAATTGCACTGAAATTTAGTTCCTGCTATCAACTTTACCAGAAAAAATAAAATTGGTACGAAGCGTAGCGCTCTTAGGTGAAGTAGAGGTACGAATACTTTTCTGTACAACTGGAGCCGATTGCTTGTTCAGACATTGTCAACGTTAAAACAGTCTCATGCGAATTTATATAAGTCCGCCGAGCAAGTGGCAGGGTTTTAAAACTAATCGATTTCTTTTTCGGCAACCACAGCAGCACCACCACGCACAACGGCACCCGTCACCACAGCACCACGCACTACTATTGCACCAGAAACCACTGCAGCAGCACCCACCACAAGACCACCCTTCGGTACTACTTCTGTTCCTGCAGGTAAGAGTTCTGGAATGAACATTCTGATTATATTACACTTGACATTTTCGTCCAATGGTTTAAATCCTTTATGGAACATTCAATGCAATTTTAGAGGAACACTAAGAGATATTCACAGTACGTAGACGTCTAAGACAGTCAGTTACTGTGAGCAGCAGTGGCAGTTGACTAATATCAGCGTCTTTACACACTTGCAAGAATATTTTGTCAGTCACACCCAATAATACTGAATTCAAAGTTTTAAGGTAATTTGGTCGTGACGACGCATTTCCCACATGCCGTATATATTTTTCTAGGAGAGTTGGTTGTCAAATGAATGCGTTGACTTCCCGACTGCATAGAATGTAAGAAACAAATTTGATCCATCTTGTGTTTTTAACCTTCCGATCAATTCAAAGTATACTGTAGAGTCTTGAAAATGCTGAATATAGGAGCTCTTTTTGTCCTTTATTGAGATGCAAAGACCTTATATATCGCTGTTGACCACGTTGGTATGTACTAAGTAAGAATATTATCTTTGGTAGAATGTCCATATGGAACCAAGGAATTACCTATCACAAATGACAACGTAGAGGATGTGACACAAGAAGTCTCATCATCACAGCCTTCAGAGGGTACAGAGCCCACTAATGCGTTTGATGGAAGTCCAAATGATCTGACATTGGTCCCACTAGAAGATGGTCAGGTGTATGTGGAGTTGACATTCAATGAACCTGTTCCCCTCATGTCCGTGAAAGTAACCGTAGAAAATGCCAAGGATGTTACCATACTAGCGAAAGAGGATGAAACAGACAAGTACTTTGACACAATTGCGCGAAAGGTAAATGTTGCATTACGATTACACCGTGACTTTAGGGGTTTTGATACAAAATAATGTTATGAAGAGTAAGGAACCACATGCACGAGAAAACTATCCAAAATAGCCTTAGAAATATTTTAGAATAGGGCAGATGTTTTAGAGTCATTCGAATAATCTCGACAGCGATTCGTTTCCTAGGCGGCTGCTGTTCTATAATCTCTTAGCACTTCGCCTGCATTTAGAGGCTTATATCATTACAACCACCTTGCAATATATGTTCTAGGTATCGAGCCCTTTGACATACAAATGCTATGCTTAATAACATTTCCTCGCTCCTGTATATTCGAAATTGTCTGTAAGATCCATTTTATTTCTGCACAAGTATTTGGTAAGTTCTTTAGAGTAATTTGAAAATAGTGTGATACAATTACGTCAGACGTAGAAACTGGAACGTAAAAGGGTCCGTTCGACATTAGTGTCGCATTCCCAAAACATTTCAATCATTAGGTAAGAGAGCTTAATAGGATCGTGTTCGCATCATTGCTATGATGAATAGATTTGACATTTACATGATAATTTATCATCCATGAACAGGACATAAAAGAACCAACCACTACAGAGACAGTGGAGAAGCAGTTCCCTGGAGATGAGGTATTTGTCGTGCGCCTGGTCTTCACACCAGCAAATAACGAGGATGTTGTTGTAAAGGATCTTACCGTCACGACTTGCTCCGAGGAGAGAAGTAAGTACAATGGTTACAGTAGTCTTCTTATGGAAGTAATTAGTATCTGAAAGGCTCGCACCTAATCAAAAGTTCTCAAAAGTTTATTGAGCTTAGGTCATGCATCTTCTGACTTTCTGAGCTGCATATTCTTTAGACACATTTTCATTTCGGCTACTAAAGCAAAAGCCCATAATATTGAATAATTCTGTAATTTTAAAGTAGCACTATTCTTATGCTTTTGATAGAGGATAGTAGGTGTAATTGAGTCAGTTGCAACTGTGTTGTCGTTGTCACAATATTGTTGGGACCATCCACACAGGTCTCGCATGATGTTACCGGCACTGTCACTACGCATTGTTTCAAAGCAAGTTTTTGTCTAATGGTAAAAAATTGCACTGAAATTAAGTTCCTGCTATCAACTTTACCAGAAAAAATAAAATTGGTACGAAGCGTAGCGCTCTTAGGTGAAGTAGAGGTACGAATACTTTTCTGTGCAACTGGAGACGATTGCTTGTTCAGACATTGTCAACGTTAAAACAGTCTCATGCGAATTTATATAAGTCCGCCGAGCAAGTGGCAGGGTTTTAAAACTAATCGATTTCTTTTTCGGCCACCACAGCAGCACCACCACGCACAACGGCACCCGTCACCACAGCACCACGCACTACTATTGCACCAGAAACCACTGCAGCAGCACCCACCACAAGACCACCCTTCGGTACTACTTCTGTTCCTGCAGGTAAGAGTTCTGGAATGAACATTCTGATTATATTACACTTGACATTTTCGTCCAATGGTTTAAATCCTTTATGGAACATTCAATGCAATTTTAGAGGAACACTAAGAGATATTCACAGTACGTAGACGTCTAAGGCAGTCAGTTACTGTGAGCAGCAGTGGCAGTTGACTAAGATCAGCGGCTTTACACACTTGCAAGAATATTTTGTCAGTCACGCCTAATAATACTGAATTCAAAGTTTTAAGGTAATTTGGTCGTGACGACGCATTTCCCACATGCCGTATGTATTTTTCTAGGAGAGTTGGTTGTCAAATGAATGCGTTGACGGCTCGACTGCATAGAATGTAAGAAACAAATTTGATCCATCTTGTGTTTTTAACTTTCCGATCAATTCAAAGTACACTGTAGAGTCTTGAAAATGCTGAATATAGGAGCTCTTTTTGTCCTTTATTGAGATGCAGTGACCTTATATATTGCTGTTGACCACGTTGGTATGTACTAAGTAAGAATATTATCTTTGGTAGAATGTCCATATGGAACCAAGGAATTACCTATCACAAATGACAACGTAGAGGATGTGACGCAAGAAGTCTCATCATCACAGCCTTCAGAGGGTACAGAGCCCACTAATGCGTTTGATGGAAGTCCAAATGATCTGACATTGGTCCCACTAGAAGATGGTCAGGTGTATGTGGAGTTGACATTCAATGAACCTGTTCCCCTCATGTCCGTGAAAGTAACCGTAGAAAATGCCAAGGATGTTACCATACTAGCGAAAGAGGATGAAACAGACAAGTACTTTGACACAATTGCGCGAAAGGTAAATGTTGCATTACGATTACACCGTGACTTTAGGGGTTTTGATACAAAATAATGTTATGAAGAGTAAGGAACCACATGCACGAGAAAACTATCCAAAATAGCCTTAGAAATATTTTAGAATAGGGCAGATGTTTTAGAGTCATTCGAATAATCTCGACAGCGATTCGTTTCCTAGGCGGCTGCTGTTCTATAATCTCTTAGCACTTCGCCTGCATTTAGAGGCTTATATCATTACAACCGCCTTGCAATGTATGTTCCTAGGTATCGAGCCCTTTAACATACAAATGCTATGCTTGATAATATTCCCTCGCTCCTGTATATTCGAAATTGTCTGTAAGATCCATTTTAGTTCTGCACAAGTATTTGGTACGTTCTTTAGAAGTAATTTGAAAATAGTGTGATACAATTACGTCAGACGTAGAAACTGGAACGTAAAAGGGTCCGTTCGATATTAGTGTTGCATTTCCAAAACATTTCAATCATTAGGTAAGAGAGCTTAATAGGATCGTGTTCGCATCATTGCTATGATGAATACATTTGACATTTATACGAAAATTTATTATCTATGAACAGGACATAAAAGAACCAACCACTACAGAGACAGTGGAGAAGCAGTTCCCTGGAGATGAGGTATTTGTCGTGCGCCTGGTCTTCACACCAGCAAATAACGAGGATGTTGTTGTAAAGGATCTTACCGTCACGACTTGCTCCGAGGAGAGAAGTAAGTACAATGGTTACAGTAGTCTTCTTATGGAAGTAATTAGTATCTGAATGGCTCGCACCTAATCAAAAGTTCTCAAAAGTTTATTGAGCTTAGGTCATGCATCTTCTGACTTTCTGAGCTGCATATTCTTTAGACACATTTTCATTTCGGCTACTAAAGCAAAAGCCCATAATATTGAATAATTCTGTAATTTTAAAGTAGCACTATTCTTATGCTTTTGATAGAGGATAGTAGGTGTAATTGAGTCAGTTGCAACTGTGTTGTCGTTGTCACAATATTGTTGGGACCATCCACACAGGTCTCGCATGATGTTACCCGCACTGTCACTACGCATTGTTTCAAAGCAAGTTTTTGTCTAATGGTAAAAAATTGCACTGAAATTAAGTTCCTGCTATCAACTTTACCAGAAAAAATAAAATTGGTACGAAGCGTAGCGCTCTTAGGTGAAGTAGAGGTACGAATACTTTTCTGTGCAACTGGAGACGATTGAAAGTTCAGACATTGTCAACGTTAAAACAGTCTCATGCGAATTTATATAAGTCCGCCGAGCAAGTGGCAGGGTTTTAAAACTAATCGATTTCTTTTTCGGCCACCACAGCAGCACCACCACGCACAACGGCACCCGTCACCACAGCACCAGGCACTACTATTGCACCAGAAACCACTGCAGCAGCACCCACCACAAGACCACCCTTCGGTACTACTTCTGTTCCTGCAGGTAAGAGTTCTGGAATGAACATTCTGATTATATTACACTTGACATTTTCGTCCAATGGTTTAAATCCTTTATGGAACATTCAATGCAATTTTAGAGGAACACTAAGAGATATTCACAGTACGTAGACGTCTAAGGCAGTCAGTTACTGTGAGCAGCAGTGGCAGTTGACTAAGATCAGCGGCTTTACGCACTTGCAAGAATATTTTGTCAGTCACGCCTAATAATACTGAATTCAAAGTTTTAAGGTAATTTGGTCGTGACGACGCATTTCCCACATGCCGTATGTATTTTTCTAGGAGAGTTGGTTGTCAAATGAATGCGTTGACGGCTCGACTGCATAGAATGTAAGAAACAAATTTGATCCATCTTGTGTTTTTAACTTTCCGATCAATTCAAAGTACACTGTAGAGTCTTGAAAATGCTGAATATAGGAGCTCTTTTTGTCCTTTATTGAGATGCAGTGACCTTATATATTGCTGTTGACCACGTTGGTATGTACTAAGTAAGAATATTATCTTTGGTAGAATGTCCATATGGAACCAAGGAATTACCTATCACAAATGACAACGTAGAGGATGTGACGCAAGAAGTCTCATCATCACAGCCTTCAGAGGGTACAGAGCCCACTAATGCGTTTGATGGAAGTCCAAATGATCTGACATTGGTCCCACTAGAAGATGGTCAGGTGTATGTGGAGTTGACATTCAATGAACCTGTTCCCCTCATGTCCGTGAAAGTAACCGTAGAAAATGCCAAGGATGTTACCATACTAGCGAAAGAGGATGAAACAGACAAGTACTTTGACACAATTGCGCGAAAGGTAAATGTTGCATTACGATTACACCGTGACTTTAGGGGTTTTGATACAAAATAATGTTATGAAGAGTAAGGAACCACATGCACGAGAAAACTATCCAAAATAGCCTTAGAAATATTTTAGAATAGGGCAGATGTTTTAGAGTCATTCGAATAATCTCGACAGCGATTCGTTTCCTAGGCGGCTGCTGTTCTATAATCTCTTAGCACTTCGCCTGCATTTAGAGGCTTATATCATTACAACCGCCTTGCAATGTATGTTCCTAGGTATCGAGCCCTTTAACATACAAATGCTATGCTTGATAATATTCCCTCGCTCCTGTATATTCGAAATTGTCTGTAAGATCCATTTTAGTTCTGCACAAGTATTTGGTACGTTCTTTAGAAGTAATTTGAAAATAGTGTGATACAATTACGTCAGACGTAGAAACTGGAACGTAAAAGGGTCCGTTCGATATTAGTGTTGCATTTCCAAAACATTTCAATCATTAGGTAAGAGAGCTTAATAGGATCGTGTTCGCATCATTGCTATGATGAATACATTTGACATTTATACGAAAATTTATTATCTATGAACAGGACATAAAAGAACCAACCACTACAGAGACAGTGGAGAAGCAGTTCCCTGGAGATGAGGTATTTGTCGTGCGCCTGGTCTTCACACCAGCAAATAACGAGGATGTTGTTGTAAAGGATCTTACCGTCACGACTTGCTCCGAGGAGAGAAGTAAGTACAATGGTTACAGTAGTCTTCTTATGGAAGTAATTAGTATCTGAATGGCTCGCACCTAATCAAAAGTTCTCAAAAGTTTATTGAGCTTAGGTCATGCATCTTCTGACTTTCTGAGCTGCATATTCTTTAGACACATTTTCATTTCGGCTACTAAAGCAAAAGCCCATAATATTGAATAATTCTGTAATTTTAAAGTAGCACTATTCTTATGCTTTTGATAGAGGATAGTAGGTGTAATTGAGTCAGTTGCAACTGTGTTGTCGTTGTCACAATATTGTTGGGACCATCCACACAGGTCTCGCATGATGTTACCCGCACTGTCACTACGCATTGTTTCAAAGCAAGTTTTTGTCTAATGGTAAAAAATTGCACTGAAATTAAGTTCCTGCTATCAACTTTACCAGAAAAAATAAAATTGGTACGAAGCGTAGCGCTCTTAGGTGAAGTAGAGGTACGAATACTTTTCTGTGCAACTGGAGACGATTGAAAGTTCAGACATTGTCAACGTTAAAACAGTCTCATGCGAATTTATATAAGTCCGCCGAGCAAGTGGCAGGGTTTTAAAACTAATCGATTTCTTTTTCGGCCACCACAGCAGCACCACCACGCACAACGGCACCCGTCACCACAGCACCAGGCACTACTATTGCACCAGAAACCACTGCAGCAGCACCCACCACAAGACCACCCTTCGGTACTACTTCTGTTCCTGCAGGTAAGAGTTCTGGAATGAACATTCTGATTATATTACACTTGACATTTTCGTCCAATGGTTTAAATCCTTTATGGAACATTCAATGCAATTTTAGAGGAACACTAAGAGATATTCACAGTACGTAGACGTCTAAGGCAGTCAGTTACTGTGAGCAGCAGTGGCAGTTGACTAAGATCAGCGGCTTTACGCACTTGCAAGAATATTTTGTCAGTCACGCCTAATAATACTGAATTCAAAGTTTTAAGGTAATTTGGTCGTGACGACGCATTTCCCACATGCCGTATGTATTTTTCTAGGAGAGTTGGTTGTCAAATGAATGCGTTGACGGCTCGACTGCATAGAATGTAAGAAACAAATTTGATCCATCTTGTGTTTTTAACTTTCCGATCAATTCAAAGTACACTGTAGAGTCTTGAAAATGCTGAATATAGGAGCTCTTTTTGTCCTTTATTGAGATGCAGTGACCTTATATATTGCTGTTGACCACGTTGGTATGTACTAAGTAAGAATATTATCTTTGGTAGAATGTCCATATGGAACCAAGGAATTACCTATCACAAATGACAACGTAGAGGATGTGACGCAAGAAGTCTCATCATCACAGCCTTCAGAGGGTACAGAGCCCACTAATGCGTTTGATGGAAGTCCAAATGATCTGACATTGGTCCCACTAGAAGATGGTCAGGTGTATGTGGAGTTGACATTCAATGAACCTGTTCCCCTCATGTCCGTGAAAGTAACCGTAGAAAATGCCAAGGATGTTACCATACTAGCGAAAGAGGATGAAACAGACAAGTACTTTGACACAATTGCGCGAAAGGTAAATGTTGCATTACGATTACACCGTGACTTTAGGGGTTTTGATACAAAATAATGTTATGAAGAGTAAGGAACCACATGCACGAGAAAACTATCCAAAATAGCCTTAGAAATATTTTAGAATAGGGCAGATGTTTTAGAGTCATTCGAATAATCTCGACAGCGATTCGTTTCCTAGGCGGCTGCTGTTCTATAATCTCTTAGCACTTCGCCTGCATTTAGAGGCTTATATCATTACAACCACCTTGCAATATATGTTTCTAGGTATCGAGCCCTTTGACATACAAATGCTATGCTTAATAACATTTCCTCGCTCCTGTATATTCGAAATTGTCTGTAAGATCCATTTTATTTCTGCACAAGTATTTGGTAAGTTCTTTAGAGTAATTTGAAAATAGTGTGATACAATTACGTCAGACGTAGAAACTGGAACGTAAAAGGGTCCGTTCGACATTAGTGTCGCATTCCCAAAACATTTCAATCATTAGGTAAGAGAGCTTAATAGGATCGTGTTCGCATCATTGCTATGATGAATAGATTTGACATTTACATGATAATTTATCATCCATGAACAGGACATAAAAGAACCAACCACTACAGAGACAGTGGAGAAGCAGTTCCCTGGAGATGAGGTATTTGTCGTGCGCCTGGTCTTCACACCAGCAAATAACGAGGATGTTGTTGTAAAGGATCTTACCGTCACGACTTGCTCCGAGGAGAGAAGTAAGTACAATGGTTACAGTAGTCTTCTTATGGAAGTAATTAGTATCTGAAAGGCTCGCACCTAATCAAAAGTTCTCAAAAGTTTATTGAGCTTAGGTCATGCATCTTCTGACTTTCTGAGCTGCATATTCTTTAGACACATTTTCATTTCGGCTACTAAAGCAAAAGCCCATAATATTGAATAATTCTGTAATTTTAAAGTAGCACTATTCTTATGCTTTTGATAGAGGATAGTAGGTGTAATTGAGTCAGTTGCAACTGTGTTGTCGTTGTCACAATATTGTTGGGACCATCCACACAGGTCTCGCATGATGTTACCCGCACTGTCACTACGCATTGTTTCAAAGCAAGTTTTTGTCTAATGGTAAAAAATTGCACTGAAATTAAGTTCCTGCTATCAACTTTACCAGAAAAAATAAAATTGGTACGAAGCGTAGCGCTCTTAGGTGAAGTAGAGGTACGAATACTTTTCTGTGCAACTGGAGACGATTGCTTGTTCAGACATTGTCAACGTTAAAACAGTCTCATGCGAATTTATATAAGTCCGCCGAGCAAGTGGCAGGGTTTTAAAACTAATCGATTTCTTTTTCGGCCACCACAGCAGCACCACCACGCACAACGGCACCCGTCACCACAGCACCACGCACTACTATTGCACCAGAAACCACTGCAGCAGCACCCACCACAAGACCACCCTTCGGTACTACTTCTGTTCCTGCAGGTAAGAGTTCTGGAATGAACATTCTGATTATATTACACTTGACATTTTCGTCCAATGGTTTAAATCCTTTATGGAACATTCAATGCAATTTTAGAGGAACACTAAGAGATATTCACAGTACGTAGACGTCTAAGGCAGTCAGTTACTGTGAGCAGCAGTGGCAGTTGACTAAGATCAGCGGCTTTACGCACTTGCAAGAATATTTTGTCAGTCACGCCTAATAATACTGAATTCAAAGTTTTAAGGTAATTTGGTCGTGACGACGCATTTCCCACATGCCGTATGTATTTTTCTAGGAGAGTTGGTTGTCAAATGAATGCGTTGACGGCTCGACTGCATAGAATGTAAGAAACAAATTTGATCCATCTTGTGTTTTTAACTTTCCGATCAATTCAAAGTACACTGTAGAGTCTTGAAAATGCTGAATATAGGAGCTCTTTTTGTCCTTTATTGAGATGCAGTGACCTTATATATTGCTGTTGACCACGTTGGTATGTACTAAGTAAGAATATTATCTTTGGTAGAATGTCCATATGGAACCAAGGAATTACCTATCACAAATGACAACGTAGAGGATGTGACGCAAGAAGTCTCATCATCACAGCCTTCAGAGGGTACAGAGCCCACTAATGCGTTTGATGGAAGTCCAAATGATCTGACATTGGTCCCACTAGAAGATGGTCAGGTGTATGTGGAGTTGACATTCAATGAACCTGTTCCCCTCATGTCCGTGAAAGTAACCGTAGAAAATGCCAAGGATGTTACCATACTAGCGAAAGAGGATGAAACAGACAAGTACTTTGACACAATTGCGCGAAAGGTAAATGTTGCATTACGATTACACCGTGACTTTAGGGGTTTTGATACAAAATAATGTTATGAAGAGTAAGGAACCACATGCACGAGAAAACTATCCAAAATAGCCTTAGAAATATTTTAGAATAGGGCAGATGTTTTAGTCATTCGAATAATCTCGACAGCGATTCGTTTCCTAGGCGGCTGCTGTTCTATAATCTCTTAGCACTTCGCCTGCATTTAGAGGCTTATATCATTACAACCGCCTTGCAATGTATGTTCCTAGGTATCGAGCCCTTTAACATACAAATGCTATGCTTGATAATATTCCCTCGCTCCTGTATATTCGAAATTGTCTGTAAGATCCATTTTAGTTCTGCACAAGTATTTGGTACGTTCTTTAGAAGTAATTTGAAAATAGTGTGATACAATTACGTCAGACGTAGAAACTGGAACGTAAAAGGGTCCGTTCGATATTAGTGTTGCATTTCCAAAACATTTCAATCATTAGGTAAGAGAGCTTAATAGGATCGTGTTCGCATCATTGCTATGATGAATACATTTGACATTTATACGAAAATTTATTATCTATGAACAGGACATAAAAGAACCAACCACTACAGAGACAGTGGAGAAGCAGTTCCCTGGAGATGAGGTATTTGTCGTGCGCCTGGTCTTCACACCAGCAAATAACGAGGATGTTGTTGTAAAGGATCTTACCGTCACGACTTGCTCCGAGGAGAGAAGTAAGTACAATGGTTACAGTAGTCTTCTTATGGAAGTAATTAGTATCTGAAAGGCTCGCACCTAATCAAAAGTTCTCAAAAGTTTATTGAGCTTAGGTCATGCATCTTCTGACTTTCTGAGCTGCATATTCTTTAGACACATTTTCATTTCGGCTACTAAAGCAAAAGCCCATAATATTGAATAATTCTGTAATTTTAAAGTAGCACTATTCTTATGCTTTTGATAGAGGATAGTAGGTGTAATTGAGTCAGTTGCAACTGTGTTGTCGTTGTCACAATATTGTTGGGACCATCCACACAGGTCTCGCATGATGTTACCCGCACTGTCACTACGCATTGTTTCAAAGCAAGTTTTTGTCTAATGGTAAAAAATTGCACTGAAATTAAGTTCCTGCTATCAACTTTACCAGAAAAAATAAAATTGGTACGAAGCGTAGCGCTCTTAGGTGAAGTAGAGGTACGAATACTTTTCTGTGCAACTGGAGACGATTGCTTGTTCAGACATTGTCAACGTTAAAACAGTCTCATGCGAATTTATATAAGTCCGCCGAGCAAGTGGCAGGGTTTTAAAACTAATCGATTTCTTTTTCGGCCACCACAGCAGCACCACCACGCACAACGGCACCCGTCACCACAGCACCACGCACTACTATTGCACCAGAAACCACTGCAGCAGCACCCACCACAAGACCACCCTTCGGTACTACTTCTGTTCCTGCAGGTAAGAGTTCTGGAATGAACATTCTGATTATATTACACTTGACATTTTCGTCCAATGGTTTAAATCCTTTATGGAACATTCAATGCAATTTTAGAGGAACACTAAGAGATATTCACAGTACGTAGACGTCTAAGGCAGTCAGTTACTGTGAGCAGCAGTGGCAGTTGACTAAGATCAGCGGCTTTACGCACTTGCAAGAATATTTTGTCAGTCACGCCTAATAATACTGAATTCAAAGTTTTAAGGTAATTTGGTCGTGACGACGCATTTCCCACATGCCGTATGTATTTTTCTAGGAGAGTTGGTTGTCAAATGAATGCGTTGACGGCTCGACTGCATAGAATGTAAGAAACAAATTTGATCCATCTTGTGTTTTTAACTTTCCGATCAATTCAAAGTACACTGTAGAGTCTTGAAAATGCTGAATATAGGAGCTCTTTTTGTCCTTTATTGAGATGCAGTGACCTTATATATTGCTGTTGACCACGTTGGTATGTACTAAGTAAGAATATTATCTTTGGTAGAATGTCCATATGGAACCAAGGAATTACCTATCACAAATGACAACGTAGAGGACGTGACGCAAGAAGTCTCATCATCACAGCCTTCAGAGGGTACAGAGCCCACTAATGCGTTTGATGGAAGTCCAAATGATCTGACATTGGTCCCACTAGAAGATGGTCAGGTGTATGTGGAGTTGACATTCAATGAACCTGTTCCCCTCATGTCCGTGAAAGTAACCGTAGAAAATGCCAAGGATGTTACCATACTAGCGAAAGAGGATGAAACAGACAAGTACTTTGACACAATTGCGCGAAAGGTAAATGTTGCATTACGATTACACCGTGACTTTAGGGGTTTTGATACAAAATAATGTTATGAAGAGTAAGGAACCACATGCACGAGAAAACTATCCAAAATAGCCTTAGAAATATTTTAGAATAGGGCAGATGTTTTAGTCATTCGAATAATCTCGACAGCGATTCGTTTCCTAGGCGGCGGCTGTTCTATAATCTCTTAGCACTTCGCCTGCATTTAGAGGCTTATATCATTACAACCGCCTTGCAATGTATGTTCCTAGGTATCGAGCCCTTTAACATACAAATGCTATGCTTGATAATATTCCCTCGCTCCTGTATATTCGAAATTGTCTGTAAGATCCATTTTAGTTCTGCACAAGTATTTGGTAAGTTCTTTAGAAGTAATTTGAAAATAGTGTGATACAATTACGTCAGACGTAGAAACTGGAACGTAAAAGGGTCCGTTCGATATTAGTGTCGCATTCCCAAAACATTTCAATCATTAGGTAAGAGAGCTTAATCGGATCGTGTTCGCATCATTGCTATGATGAATAGATTTGACATTTACATGATAATTTATTATCTATGAACAGGACATAAAAGAACCAACCACTACAGAGACAGTGGAGAAGCAGTTCCCTGGAGATGAGGTATTTGTCGTGCGCCTGGTCTTCACACCAGCAAATAACGAGGATGTTGTTGTAAAGGATCTTACCGTCACGACTTGCTCCGAGGAGAGAAGTAAGTACAATGGTTACAGTAGTCTTCTTATGGAAGTAATTAGTATCTGAAAGGCTCGCACCTAATCAAAAGTTCTCAAAAGTTTATTGAGCTTAGGTCATGCATCTTCTGACTTTCTGAGCGCATATTCTTTAGACACATTTTCATTTCGGCTACTAAAGCAAAGGCCCATAATATTGAATAATTCTGTAATTTTAAAGTAGCACTATTCCTATGCTTTTGATAGAGAATTGTTGGTGTAATTGAGGCAGTTGCAACTGTGTTGATGTTGTCACAGTATTGTTGGGACCCTGCACAGATTCTTCTCATGATGTTTCCTGCACAGTCATTCTGTATTGTTTCAAAATAGTATTAGTCTTGTGGTTCAACTTTGCACTTAAATCTAGTTATCTGCTTTTATCACTACCTGAAAAATTTAATTTTTTATGAAGCGTAACGTTCTCAGTTGAAGCATAAGTACGAATACTTTTCAGTAGGTCTTTATCAGACTGTTTCTAAGTTCAGTGTCAACGTTAAAACAGTCTAATGCGAATTTGTATAAGTCCACGAAACAAGTTTCGGGGTTTTGAATCTAATCTTTTTATTTTCCAGGCACCACAGGAGTTCCAACACGCACAACGATACCCATCACAACTGCACGACCCGCTACAACAGTTACAGTAACAGGCATCACTGCAGCAGGCACTACTATTGCAACAGAAACCGCTGCACCACTACCCACCACGACACCTCCCATTCCTACTACTGCATTTCCTGCAGGTAAGTGTTATTGTAGAACATTATGATTATATTACACTTTGTATTTTACTTCAATAGTTTATGCTCTTTATGAAACATTCAATGCAATTTTAGGTGAATACTAAGATATATTCACAATACGTAGACGTGTAAGAAAGTCAGTTACGGTGAGAAACAGTGGCAGTTGACTAAGTTCAGCGGCTTTTACACATTTGCAAGAATACTTTTTCAGAGGAAACATAAAACTGATGAATAGATTTCTTAACTGTCTTGTTGAATTCTTTATGGACATCACGAAAAGAATCAGTTATGAATGACTTATATTTTTAGTTGAAGTAATGAAACCTTGCAAGCAAGAAAGACAGACGGTCATCCAACATTACATATTTTCTATTTGTTTATTCATAGAAACAACTGAAGCAGCATCAACCCTGGTTTCAACCATAACATCGTTCCGTCAAACTACTGGAGGAGCATTGACGACAACAACAACTGTATCAAAGGGAACAACATCATTATGTATGTTGTCGAATGGCATGGACTCACCGAGTCTTATACCAAGTGAAAACATTGAAACGAACGATGAAGGTGTTAATGCTAATAAAGACCGTTTGAGACCAAGTGAAGAGAATCCCATTGAAAGTAGAGAAGACCAGTTTTATGTCACAGTGAGCCTAGATAATCTAGGAACGGAGGGCGTTATCGTCAAAAGCGTGTCACTAAATACAAATGACAATATCAGGAAATATATCGTTAGCATCACTGAGGTGGATGATACAAAAGTCAAATATATAGGCGTTGTAAGTTTTTCGGTTTCTTTACTTTTTTGTTACTTTCTCTGTAATATAATATCAAAGTTTCGGGACCTAGATTGTAAACAATGTAACTGTTCATATTATGTTGGGAATAACCGATTCAGTAAGGGTGTATTTCTTGGCTAGAGTACTTTGTTCTTCTGAATTAAAACTCCTCTGCACCAGATCAGCTTAATAATATATCACAGCGTAAATCTCAATGTATCTCCTGCGGGCTTGGGGTATAGAATAGGTCGGTTTTCCCTCCAGCATGTCGTAAGAGGCGACGAATAAAGGCAAGAGCCGCAATGATTCAGTGGTTAGAATGTCAGACTCTCGACCGAAGGTGTGCGTGTTCGAATACTACCATAATATCAGCCCGAATTGACTACAGTTGTGTACCCTTGGGCAAGACACTTTACTCCAATTACCTTGGCACTAAAAAACCTATTTGTGTTGATGTGCGAAACCACTTGAACTGAATCTCATTGTACAATTAATTAAAAGGATCCAAAAGAATGTTTTTCGCGAGAGATTGTGGCGTAAAAATGTATCCAGCTCTCCGAAAGTAAGTAAGCTGCATAAAAAGAACTTAATGATGAGAGTTTTTGGTGAAGAAAATGTTCTACGAGTCACGAGTTCACTTTGCATCTGTATTAGTCAAATACGAAAGTATGTTTTAGTATAATTAGGGACAATTACTTCCTCGTCATTATCTAAAATCATACGTATGGGTGGTTTTTCAAATATTTACAAAACCTAATGATTTGGTTGGATACAGATTATTTATTGCCGTGCAAATGAGGTAATACAGCTGCGATGTGTATGCGTGTATATGTTTCTGTAACCGTATGGATGGATGGATGAATTAATGCATGTATGTATGTTCCTAAATGATAGAAAATAGATGAACAGATGCACCCATGTGTGTTTTTCAACGATGTATTTTATGTGTGCCCTTTTCTTGCAGCCAAAATCAGGTTCAGACGAATTTACTTTACCGCCAGTTCCAGTTTCGAAAATAACAGTTTACATTGTGGAAAAGTTCATACCACAGAATCCAATACGTATGACTTTAGATGTGAATGCTTGCTTTGAAAGAGGTATGCTAATTTGCATTGTATTTCAGATCTCCTTTACAACTAGTTTGCTGAATCAGAGAATCATTGTTCCTATTAAAAAAAAAAAAAAAAAAAAAAAAAAAATAACAAATAAAAAAGGCCAGAGAAACATTCAAGTAAAAACTTATAATCTTTGCTTGTACAGTTTCTCTTTCTCTCTCTCTCTCTCTCTCAATATGTATAAGTACTATTTATCAATAAATCCAAGTCTAAGATAGCATCTATCGGTAAATCTAAGTTTAAGGTACCACGTATCAATAAATCCAAGCAGAAGGTACCACGTATCAATAAATCCAAGCCTAAGGTACCCCGTATCAATAAATCCAAGCTTAAGGTACCACGTATCAATAAATCCAAGTCTAAATTGTATACGCCTTATGTGGATAATAAAACAAGTCCTATTTACGAGTGATTGTACAGGTGGCTGAGAGATAAACGTTTGCTTTGTAAATAATTCTGTATGCTGAATCTTAAAAAGAAAACTATTCTTCTACCTGGCTCTAATCAGTTTAAACAATTGTCAGAAAAGAATAAAATTTACATAGAACAAAATATGTAATAGATGTATAGCATTCGACGAACGAGTGTCTACGTTGCACAGTGTTGCTCTTTATGAGAGAGTTGTTAACTTTTTCGCTTCCAGCCACAACTGTACTGACTATTCCAGGAACAACTCAGACATCAACAACTGAAATATTCCGCTGCAATGAGACTGAAGGTAACTACAGGATACCGAAAGAAAGTTTCAGCGCTGAATCAGATGAATCAGACGTTGGAAAGTTGATATCAGGTGCAGAGAGTCCCTTCAAGAGCTTTAAGGATGTTTTAATTGTGCATGTCAAGATTCCTGCTGACGCCATCGTGATGTCCATCTCCTTGTCAACTGACTATAATGTAGAGAAATTTTCTGTGTCCATACGTGTTGGTGAGGAGCTTGTGGAGCTGACCAACAGTGTACGTCATTTTAGGATGATATACTTCTACGTAAAGTAATGCTGCTGGGTTTGAAATTATGTTATTAGATAATGTAACTATATCTTTATGCATAACAAATATGGGGAAAATTGTAGTTTGAATATTTATGTTACAATTCAGTAATTCCATTATATGACTACACTTACTTTGGAATTGTTTTTTATAGGGTTGTTTTTGTCTTTGTTAAAAATGTATTTAAGTTCTAAGTTAAAGTAGAGAAAGTAATTGCAAGCTTAAGCGGCATATGATTTATACTCTGGCTCATATGTTGCGCTTACATTACACTATCATCAGCAATTGTAAGTCTCACAAAGTTATGGACATAGATTCTACATATATCCATATATTTATCAATTAAATAATATTAACATTTAAATAGCTCTTTCATATACCAGATGTATATTTTACCTTCCATTTTTCTCAGCCATTTGGACCACAGGACACAGCCGAACTCCCGAGAGATGTCCTTTATGACGAAATTATACTAACGATCCATCGAGACATAACGCAGCCAGATGCATATATGCAGGTTACAGTTGATGTTAAAGCATGTATTAAAGGTGAGATATATTTGCTCTTAATAAATATTTTGAGATCGAATATATTTTCAAGCCAATCCATAGAGCAATACTGCCATAAGATACACAGTTTAAACTAGACGTCACCGCAAATCACAGTTCTATATAGAAAACATTCAGAAGTGTACCCAGTCTGAATCTCTTGTTCACTTCCTGCAGGCCATCCCCAATCACACACCCCAAGGTGTAACAATAGTTGCACGGCGTTACTCATGCCATCACACACATCTTTACATTGAAAAAAACGAGGTATTATATTCCCCACAACTTGATATCTCTTCCAGTGTCTTGCTATCTATTAAAATGCAAAAGAATATGTGTAAATGAGTATACTTAGATGTCATACTGAAATTACGCTGATAAATGCTATCAAAAGTATTTAAAAACACGTAGCGCTGTTACTGCCTAAATCCCATTTATAAAAAAACAAGCAAGACATTCAACATGCAAACTATGTGATAGTTTTACAGAGATGGTGACAGAATTGCCGCCAACAACAAAATCTACAACTCCGTGGGTCCAGACATCAGGCCTAGCGTCTCCAAGTAAGGATTATAAATTTCGTCATAAGAGAAAGCCGACGAGTAAAAGGAACAGACTACAGAGATTTTTAGAAAACATTGATAGTTGGACTTCTACCCCTGCTCTCCCATCATTCAGAAATAATAACAATAGCATATTTGATATCTACAAACACAGTTGCATTAAAATTGTACATCTTATCTCAATATTTAACAGCGTGAAGCATATTTTCTCTGCTCCTGCACCTTCATTTAATTTAGGCCGTTTTTCAAATACAAAAAATTAGAAGACCCCACCCCGAAAAAAAATAAAAAATAAAAAAATAAAATAAAATAAACCAAACAAACAAAAAAAAAAACAAACATGGAATGAATCGATATCCATTTAGCAGACTGTAAAGGTTTCATTATTCTCTCAAGGTCATACATTGCTATGATAAATATCTAGCACCGATGAATAAAGCACTCAAATCATGAAACAAATAAAGCACAACGCTGACCAAACGATGAAACGACCAAAGCACTATACATCAGAGAAATAGCAGCAGAAAACACACGAAAATGAATGATCTTCTAAAGATTAAATTTTACAGATAAATATGTCCTACATTAATGCGAAAACCCGGTCACAGTTAGATCGGTAAATAATTTGTAATTTGAAGATAATTCTCATGTGAAGACGTTATATTTTAAAATACAAACTTATCTTATCTTCTTCGCTAACATGCATTCGGTTAGCAGTAACGCAACGGTTGCTTGTGCTGACAACGGATGTAATGAAACATGTTAGAATTGATTTCAAATCAGCTCAAGCTAGAAACAAAATACAAATCGAGCTTGACTTTATGAGGGAAAATAGACACATTAAAACAGAATATTTGAAGAGAATTCCGTGTAGGATATTGCTTGATTCACGTCACACAAATCCCTTATTTTCTATTTTAAGCCACCACAGTCCCAGCCACAACAGCAGCACAACGCACTACACCAGGAGCTACCACTGCAGAACCAGAAACAAAACGAACGGCACCAGCTACAACTGCAGCACCAGCAACCAGAGGTACGCATCCAGCCACCACTGCAGCACCAAGCACCCGAGTTACGCCTCCAGCCACCACTGCAGCACCCGTCACCACTATTTCACCTGCAAGTGAGTTGTATGCCATGTCTTCCCTTTGCATTCAGACTTCTAAAACATTTGCAACCATCAACAAAAACAGTGCCTATCGAACAAACTTGCCTTTCTTCAAAGTGAAAAATTCTCTTCCATTTTAAATTTACACAATTTCAGAAACTCCATAGCGTTTGAATCCTCATGAAAATTTCCACATGCAATTGAACTGAAATTGTTTCTATACTTTTAAATAGCCTTATACATTTCTAACAGGTTGTGAGGAAGGAACGTCTAAAGTGGTACTCGGAAAGGATGAGATACGGGAAGTTGCCACACTGGATTCATCCGACATTGCTGGCATCTTCAAGAAAATTGATGCCTTCGAACCCACTGGACTATCATTACTGCCGTCAGGAGAAGTATTCCTAGAATTCGACTTCACAGAACCCGTCACTGTTATGGCTGTCCAATTAACGGTGGAAAATGTGGCCAAAGTTGTCGTAGAAGGAAGAGAACCAGGAACAGTTGGCTTCCGGGAACTCATTTCACAGGTAAATTGTGACAACCCTAATTATATTAGCAACTTTAAAGTATCATTTTGATGCCTAGTGATTACGTCTGTGCAAGTAAGAGGCCAGGAATGCCTATCCAAAGTATCAAGCACATAATTAAACAATCAGGTGAGTATTTAGAGGTCTGGTGTCTTCCACAGTTGGGTGGAAAATAACACAACTGAGCAAGTTTTCCATTTATACCCCAGGCCTCTCATTCAACTTCAACATTGCCCAGTGATAATTGTAAAACAGGTCCAGCACAAACCTAAGCACCATAATATCAGTATTATCATATTACTCAAGTTTAGATATTTGTTTTGAAGAATGGATCAAGCGCAATTTCAAATGCGGTTGAAAATGTACCTTTGTATTATTAATTAAAGGTTAGCTGAATAAAATGCCTCCTACAACATTAACATAATAATAACACAAACATTCTATTACGAGCGGAAATTGCGATTCCACAGCAACAACTAATGGGTATCCAATGCAGCCTTTCTGAAGAATGTTTGCCATCTAAATCATTACCTATATCCGTCAAGTATCAGTTTCAGTTCACAAGCATACGTCAAACTTTCTGTCAGCATCCTTGCCTATTTCGATTTATGCATAGCACATTAAAACGTGTGCAGGTCATATAGGTGAAAGTTTCTACTGAGATTCTTTCAATATTTCCTTACGCACATTGTGGCTGATATATCTCAGAGGCTGCACAGAAAACTATTGTTTCTCTTGTAATCGTGCCAATTGCCGAGGAAGTCAAAGTCAAAGCTGTGGTCTGATACTGGGCCTTGTACATGGTATTTATTACAAATTATGTATTTAGTCTAAGTAAATTGGCATTAATGCCTTTAAGCTTTCGAACGTCGTCACAAAGAAATTACGTTAAATGGCTAAATATTTGCCTTCCTTACAGCCTACTCGAAACCGAGGCAACGAAGAATCTCTGACCATACCTGTTCCAGCACGAAGAGTGAATAAATTGCGACTTGTCTTTAAACCTGTGTCAAACGACGTTGTAGTGATAAAAGATCTGGGAATCGAGGTTTGCGTGGAGTTACCAGGTAAGAAATGGTACACAGGTATGAAACTGTACTTTAAGTCTCGTTAAAAGTATAGTCATTTTCTGATACTCTATAGCGCATTAGGAAATTCCTCGATACATTCTCTTGTCATGGCCCCTTGCATTTACTGCTCAGTGTTATTTTAAAGTAGATTGGCAAATCGTCCAAAGGCATCATTGTTATCTTCTTCGCTAACATGCAATCGGTTAGCAGTAATGCAAAGGTTGCTTGTGCTGACAACGGATGTAATGAAACATGTTAGAATTGATTTCGAATCAGCTCAAGCTAGAAACAAAATACAAATCGAGCTTGTCTTTATGAGGGAAAATAGACATATTAAAACAGAATATTTGAAGGCTTCCGTTTCAAAACATGTATTGCGCAAGAAAATTGAGTGTAGGATATAGCTTGATTCACGTCACACAAATCCCTTATTTTCTATTTTAAGCCACCACAGTCCCAGCCACCACTGCAGCACCAAGCACCCGAGTTACGCCTCCAGCCACCACTGCAGCACCAAGCACCACCATTTCACCTGCACGTGAGTTGTATGCCATGTCTTCCCTTTGCATTCAGACTTCTAAAGTATTTGCAACCATCAACAAAAACAGTGCCTATCGAACAAACTTGCCTTTCTTCAAAGTGAAAACATCTCTTCCATTTTAAATTGA
Source organism: Margaritifera margaritifera (assembly GCA_029931535.1). Classification (NCBI taxonomy): domain Eukaryota; kingdom Metazoa; phylum Mollusca; class Bivalvia; order Unionida; family Margaritiferidae; genus Margaritifera; species Margaritifera margaritifera. The sequence continues at coordinate 1,112,541 of JAQPZY010001290.1, read as the reverse complement.
CACAATTTCAGAAACTACATAGCGTTTGAATCCTCATTGAAACAAAAAACATCTTTCCACTTGCAATTGAACTGAAATTGTTTCTATACTTTTAAATAGCCTAATACATTTCTAACAGGTTGTGAGGAAGGAACGTCTAAAGTGGTACTTGGAAAGGATGAGATACGGGAAGTTGCCACACTGGATTCATCCGACATTGCTGGCATCTTCAAGAAAATTGATGCCTTCGAACCCACTGGACTATCATTACTGCCGTCAGGAGAAGTATTCCTAGAATTCGACTTCACAGAACCCGTCACTGTTATGGCTGTCCAATTAACGGTGGAAAATGTGGCCAAAGTTGTCGTAGAAGGAAGAGAACCAGGAACAGTTGGCTTCCGGGAACTCATTTCACAGGTAAATTGTGACAACCCTAATTATATTAGCAACTTTAAAGTATCATTTTAATGCCTAGTGATTACGTCTGTGCAAGTAAGAGGCCAGGAATGCCTATCCAAAGTATCAAGCACATAATTAAACAATCAGGTGAGTATTTAGAGGTCTGGTGTCTTCCACAGTTGGGTGGAAAATAACACAACTGAGTAAGTTCTCCATTTATACCCTAGGCCCCTCATTCAACTTCAACATTGCCCAGTGATAATTGTAAAACAGGTCCAGCACAAACCTAAGCGCCATAATATCAGTATTATCATATTACTCAAGTTAAGATATTTGTTTTGAAGAATGGATCAAGCGCAATTTCAAATGCGGTTGAAAATGTACCTTTATATTATTATATAAAGGTTAGCTGAATAAAATGCCTCCTACAACATTAACATAATAATAACACAAACATTCTATTACGAGCGGAAATTGCGATTCCACAGCAACAACTAATGGGTATCCAATGCAGCCTTTCTGAAGAATGTTTTCCATGTATATCATTACCTATATCCGTCAAGTATCAGTTTCAGTTCACAAGCATACGTCAAACTTTCTGTCAGCATCCTTGCCTATTTCGATTTATGCATAGCACATTAAAACGTGTGCAGGTCGTATAGGTCAAAGTTTCTACTGAGATTCTTTCAATATTTCCTTACGCACATTGTGGCTGATATATCTCAGAGGCTGCACAGAAAACTATTGTTTCTCTTGTAATCGTGCCAATCGCCGAGGAAGTCAAAGTCAAAGCTGTGGTCTGATACTAGGCCTTGTACATGGTATTTATTAAAAATTATGTATTTAGTCTAAGTAAATTGACATTAATGCGTTTAAGTATTCGAACGTCATCACAAAGAAATTACGTTAAATGGCTAAATATTTGCCTTCCTTACAGCCTACTCGAAACCGAGGCAACGAAGAATCTCTGACCATACCTGTTCCAGCACGAAGAGTGAATAAATTGCGACTTGTCTTCAAACCTGTGTCAAACGACGTTGTAGTGATAAAAGATCTGGGAATCGAGGTTTGCGTGGAGTTACCAGGTAAGAAATGGTACACAGGTATGAAACTGTACTTTAAGTCTCGTTAAAAGTATAGTCATTTTCTGATACTCTATAGCGCATTAGGAAATTCCTCGATACATTTTCTTGCCATGGCCCCTTGCATTTACTGCTCAGTGTTATTTTAAAGTAGATTGGCAAATCGTCCAAAGGCATCATTGTTATCTTCTTCGCTAACATGCATTCGGTTAGCAGTAATGCAAAGGTTGCTTGTGCTGACAACGGATATAATGAACATGTTAGAATTGATTTCGAATCAGCTCAAGCTAGAAACAAAATACAAATCGAGCTTGTCTTTATGAGGGAAAATAGACATATTAAAACAGAATATTTGAAGGCTTCCGTTTCAAAACATGTATTGCGCAAGATAATTCCGTGCAGGATATGGCTTGATTCACGTCACACAAATCCCTTATTTTCTATTTTAAGCCACCACAGTCCCAGCCACCACTGCAGCACCAAGCACCCGAGTTACGCCTCCAGCCACCACTGCAGCACCCATCACCACCATTTCACCTGCACGTGAGTTGTATGCCATGTCTTCCCTTTGCATTCAGACTTCTAAAGCATTTGCAACCATCAACAAAAACAGTGCCTATCGAACAAACTTGCCTTTCTTCAAAGTGAAAAATTCTCTTCCATTTTAAATTGACACAATTTCAGAAACTACATAGCGTTTGAATCCTCATTGAAACAAAAAACATCTTTCCACTTGCAATTGAACTGAAATTGTTTCTATACTTTTAAATAGCCTAATACATTTCTAACAGGTTGTGAGGAAGGAACGTCTAAAGTGGTACTTGGAAAGGACGAGATACGGGAAGTTGCCACACTGGATTCATCCGACATTGCTGGCATCTTCAAGAAAATTGATGCCTTCGAACCCACTGGACTATCATTACTGCCGTCAGGAGAAGTATTCCTAGAATTCGACTTCACAGAACCCGTCACTGTTATGGCTGTCCAATTAACGGTGGAAAATGTGGCCAAAGTTGTCGTAGAAGGAAGAGAACCAGGAACAGTTGGCTTCCGGGAACTCATTTCACAGGTAAATTGTGACAACCCTAATTATATTAGCAACTTTAAAGTATCATTTTGATGCCTAGTGATTACGTCTGTGCAAGTAAGAGGCCAGGAATGCCTATCCAAAAGTATCAAGCACATAATTAAACAATCAGGTGAGTATTTAGAGGTCTGGTGTCTTCCACAGTTGGGTGGAAAATAACACAACTGAGTAAGTTCTCCATTTATACCTTAGGCCTCTCATTCAACTTCAACATTGCCCAGTGATAATTGTAAAACAGGTCCAGCACAAACCTAAGCGCCATAATATCAGTATTATCATATTACTCAAGTTAAGATATTTGTTTTGAAGAATGGATCAAGCGCAATTTCAAATGCGGTTGAAAATGTACCTTTGTATTATTCTATAAAGGTTAGCTGAATAAAATGCCTCCTACAACATTAACATAATAATAACACAAACATTCTATTACGAGCGGAAATTGCGATTCCACAGCAACAACTAATGGGTATCCAATGCAGCCTTTCTGAAGAATGTTTGCCATGTAAATCATTACCTATATCCGTCAAGTATCAGTATCAGTTCACAAGCATACGTCAAACTTTCTGTCAGCATCCATGCCTTTTTCGATTTATGCATAGCACTTTAAAACGTGTGCGGGTCATATAGGTCAAAGTTTCTACTGAGATTCTTTCAATATTTCCTTACGCACATTGTGGCTGATATATCTCAGAGGCTGCACAGAAAACTATTGTTTCTCTTGTAATCGTGCCAATTGCCGAGGAAGTCAAAGTCAAAGCTGTGGTCTGATACTGGGTCTTGTACATGGTATTTATTACAAATTATGTATTTAGTCTAAGTAAATTGGCATTAATGCGTTTAAGCTTTCGAACGTTGTCACAAAGAAATTACGTTAAATGGCTAAATATTTGCCTTCCTTACAGCCTACTCGAAACCGAGGCAACGAAGAATCTCTGACCATACCTGTTCCAGCACGAAGAGTGAATAAATTGCGACTTGTCTTCAAACCTGTGTCAAACGACGTTGTAGTGATAAAAGATCTGGGAATCGAGGTTTGCGTGGAGTTACCAGGTAAGAAATGGTACACAGGTATGAAACTGTACTTTAAGTCTCGTTAAAAGTATAGTCATTTTCTGATACTCTATAGCGCATTAGGAAATTCCTCGATACATTTTCTTGCCATGGCCCCTTGCATTTACTGCTCAGTGTTATTTTAAAGTAGATTGGCAAATCGTCCAAAGGCATCATTGTTATCTTCTTCGCTAACATGCATTCGGTTAGCAGTAATGCAAAGGTTGCTTGTGCTGACAACGGATATAATGAACATGTTAGAATTGATTTCGAATCAGCTCAATCTAGAAACAAAATACAAATCGAGCTTGTCTTTATGAGGGAAAATAGACATATTAAAACAGAATATTTGAAGGCTTCCGTTTCAAAACATGTATTGCGCAAGATAATTCCGTGCAGGATATGGCTTGATTCACGTCACACAAATCCCTTATTTTCTATTTTAAGCCACCACAGTCCCAGCCACCACTGCAGCACCAAGCACCCGAGTTACGCCTCCAGCCACCACTGCAGCACCCATCACCACCATTTCACCTGCACGTGAGTTGTATGCCATGTCTTCCCTTTGCATTCAGACTTTTAAAGCATTTGCAACCATCAACGAAAACAGTGCCTATCGAACAAACTTGCCTTTCTTCAAAGTGAAAAATTCTCTTCCATTTTAAATTGACACAATTTCAGAAACTACATAGCGTTTGAATCCTCATTGAAACAAAAAACATCTTTCCACTTGCAATTGAACTGAAATTGTTTCTATACTTTTAAATAGCCTAATACATTTCTAACAGGTTGTGAGGAAGGAACGTCTAAAGTGGTACTTGGAAAGGACGAGATACGGGAAGTTGCCACACTGGATTCATCCGACATTGCTGGCATCTTCAAGAAAATTGATGCCTTCGAACCCACTGGACTATCATTACTGCCGTCAGGAGAAGTATTCCTAGAATTCGACTTCACAGAACCCGTCACTGTTATGGCTGTCCAATTAACGGTGGAAAATGTGGCCAAAGTTGTCGTAGAAGGAAGAGAACCAGGAACAGTTGGCTTCCGGGAACTCATTTCACAGGTAAATTGTGACAACCCTAATTATATTAGCAACTTTAAAGTATCATTTTGATGCCTAGTGATTACGTCTGTGCAAGTAAGAGGCCAGGAATGAATATCCAAAATATCAAGCACATAATTAAACAATCAGGTGAGTATTTAGAGGTCTGGTGTCTTCCACAGTTGGGTGGAAAATAACACAACTGAGTAAATGCTCCATTTATACCCCAGGCCTCACATTCAACTTCAACATTGCCCAGTGATAATTGTAAAACAGGTCCAGCACAAACCTAAGCGCCATAATATCAGTATTATCATATTACTCAAGTTTAGATATTTGTTTTGAAGAATGGTTCAAGCGCAATTTCAAATGCGGTTGAAAATGTACCTTTATATTATTCTATAAAGGTTAGCTGAATAAAATGCCTCCTACAACATTAACATAATAATAACACAAACATTCTATTACGAGCGGAAATTGCGATTCCACAGCAACAACTAATGGGTATCCAATGCAGCCTTTCTGAAGAATGTTTGCCATGTAAATCATTACCTATATCTGTCAAGTATGTTTCAGTTCACAAGCATACGTCAAACTTTCTGTCAGCATCCTTGCCTATTTCGATTTATGTATAGCACATTAAAACGTGTGCAGGTCATATAGGTCAAAGTTACTACTGCGATTCTTTCAATATTTCCTTACGCACATTGTGGCTGATATATCTCAGAGGCTGCACAGAAAACTATTGTTTCTCTTGTAATCGTGCCAATTGCCGAGGAAGTCAAAGTCAAAGCTGTGGTCTGATACTGGGTCTTGTACATGGTATTTATTACAAATTATGTACTTAGTCTAAGTATATTGGCATTAATGCGTTTAAGCTTTCGAACGTCGTCACAAAGAAATTACGTTAAATGGCTAAATATTTGCCTTCCTTACAGCCTACTCGAAACCGAGGCAACGAAGAATCTCTGACCATACCTGTTCCAGCACGAAGAGTGAATAAATTGCGACTTGTCTTCAAACCTGTGTCAAACGACGTTGTAGTGATAAAAGATCTGGGAATCGAGGTTTGCGTGGAGTTACCAGGTAAGAAATGGTACACAGGTATGAAACTGTACTTTAAGTCTCGTTAAAAGTATAGTCATTTTCTGATACTCTATAGCGCATTAGGAAATTCCTCGATACATTTTCTTGCCATGGCCCCTTGCATTTACTGCTCAGTGTTATTTTAAAGTAGATTGGCAAATCGTCCAAAGGCATCATTGTTATCTTCTTCGCTAACATGCATTCGGTTAGCAGTAATGCAAAGGTTGCTTGTGCTGACAACGGATATAATGAACATGTTAGAATTGATTTCGAATCAGCTCAAGCTAGAAACAAAATACAAATCGAGCTTGTCTTTATGAGGGAAAATAGACATATTAAAACAGAATATTTGAAGGCTTCCGTTTCAAAACATGTATTGCGCAAGATAATTCCGTGCAGGATATGGCTTGATTCACGTCACACAAATCCCTTATTTTCTATTTTAAGCCACCACAGTCCCAGCCACCACTGCAGCACCAAGCACCCGAGTTACGCCTCCAGCCACCACTGCAGCACCCATCACCACCATTTCACCTGCACGTGAGTTGTATGCCATGTCTTCCCTTTGCATTCAGACTTCTAAAGCATTTGCAACCATCAACAAAAACAGTGCATATCGAACAAACTTGCCTTTCTTCAAAGTGAAAAATTCTCTTCCATTTTAAATTGACACAATTTCAGAAACTACATAGCGTTTGAATCCTCATTGAAACAAAAAACATCTTTCCACTTGCAATTGAACTGAAATTGTTTCTATACTTTTAAATAGCCTAATACATTTCTAACAGGTTGTGAGGAAGGAACGTCTAAAGTGGTACTTGGAAAGGACGAGATACGGGAAGTTGCCACACTGGATTCATCCGACATTGCTGGCATCTTCAAGAAAATTGATGCCTTCGAACCCACTGGACTATCATTACTGCCGTCAGGAGAAGTATTCCTAGAATTCGACTTCACAGAACCCGTCACTGTTATGGCTGTCCAATTAACGGTGGAAAATGTGGCCAAAGTTGTCGTAGAAGGAAGAGAACCAGGAACAGTTGGCTTCCGGGAACTCATTTCACAGGTAAATTGTGACAACCCTAATTATATTAGCAACTTTAAAGTATCATTTTGATGCCTAGTGATTACGTCTGTGCAAGTAAGAGGCCAGGAATGCCTATCCAAAATATCAAGCACATAATTAAACAATCAGGTGAGTATTTAGAGGTCTGGTGTCTTCCACAGTTGGGTGGAAAATAACACAACTGAGTAAATTCTCCATTTATACCCCAGGCCTCACATTCAACTTCAACATTGCCCAGTGATAATTGTAAAACAGATCCAGCACAAACCTAAGCGCCATAATATCAGTATTATCATATTACTCAAGTTTAGATATTTGTTTTGAAGAATGGTTCAAGCGCAATTTCAAATGCGGTTGAAAATGTACCTTTATATTATTCTATAAAGGTTAGCTGAATAAAATGCCTCCTACAACATTAACATAATAATAACACAAACATTCTATTACGAGCGGAAATTGCGATTCCACAGCAACAACTAATGGGTATCCAATGCAGCCTTTCTGAAGAATGTTTGCCATGTAAATCATTACCTATATCTGTCAAGTATGTTTCAGTTCACAAGCATACGTCAAACTTTCTGTCAGCATCCTTGCCTATTTCGATTTATGTATAGCACATTAAAACGTGTGCAGGTCATATAGGTCAAAGTTACTACTGCGATTCTTTCAATATTTCCTTACGCACATTGTGGCTGATATATCTCAGAGGCTGCACAGAAAACTATTGTTTCTCTTGTAATCGTGCCAATTGCCGAGGAAGTCAAAGTCAAAGCTGTGGTCTGATACTGGGTCTTGTACATGGTATTTATTACAAATTATGTACTTAGTCTAAGTAAATTGGCATTAATGCCTTTAAGGATTCGAACGTCGTCACAAAGAAATTACGTTAAATGGCTAAATATTTGCCTTCCTTACAGCCTACTCGAAACCGAGGCAACGAAGAATCTCTGACCATACCTGTTCCAGCACGAAGAGTGAATAAATTGCGACTTGTCTTCAAACCTGTGTCAAACGACGTTGTAGTGATAAAAGATCTGGGAATCGAGGTTTGCGTGGAGTTACCAGGTAAGAAATGGTACACAGGTATGAAACTGTACTTTAAGTCTCGTTAAAAGTATAGTCATTTTCTGATACTCTATAGCGCATTAGGAAATTCCTCGATACATTTTCTTGCCATGGCCCCTTGCATTTACTGCTCAGTGTTATTTTAAAGTAGATTGGCAAATCGTCCCAAGGCATCATTGTTATCTTCTTCGCTAACATGCATTCGGTTAGCAGTAATGCAAAGGTTGCTTGTGCTGACAACGGATGTAATGAAACATGTTAGAATTGATTTCGAATCAGATCAAGCTAGAAACAAAATACAAATCGAGATTGTCTTTATGAGGGAAAACAGACATATAAAAACAGAATATTTGAAGGCTTCCGTTTCAAAACATGTATTGCGCAAGATAATTCCGTGCAGGATATGGCTTGATTCACGTCACACAAATCCCTTATTTTCTATTTTAAGCCACCACAGTCCCAGCCACCACTGCAGCACCAAGCACCCGAGTTACGCCTCCAGCCACCACTGCAGCACCCATCACCACCATTTCACCTGCACGTGAGTTGTATGCCATGTCTTCCCTTTGCATTCAGACTTCTAAAGCATTTGCAACCATCAACAAAAACAGTGCATATCGAACAAACTTGCCTTTCTTCAAAGTGAAAAATTCTCTTCCATTTTAAATTGACACAATTTCAGAAACTACATAGCGTTTGAATCCTCATTGAAACAAAAAACATCTTTCCACTTGCAATTGAACTGAAATTGTTTCTATACTTTTAAATAGCCTAATACATTTCTAACAGGTTGTGAGGAAGGAACGTCTAAAGTGGTACTTGGAAAGGATGAGATACGGGAAGTTGCCACACTGGATTCATCCGACATTGCTGGCATCTTCAAGAAAATTGATGCCTTCGAACCCACTGGACTATCATTACTGCCGTCAGGAGAAGTATTCCTAGAATTCGACTTCACAGAACCCGTCACTGTTATGGCTGTCCAATTAACGGTGGAAAATGTGGCCAAAGTTGTCGTAGAAGGAAGAGAACCAGGAACAGTTGGCTTCCGGGAACTCATTTCACAGGTAAATTGTGACAACCCTAATTATATTAGCAACTTTAAAGTATCATTTTGATGCCTAGTGATTACGTCTGTGCAAGTAAGAGGCCAGGAATGCCTATCCAAAGTATCAAGCACATAATTAAACAATCAGGTGAGTATTTAGAGGTCTGGTGTCTTCCACAGTTGGGTGGAAAATAACACAACTGAGTAAGTTCTCCATTTATACCTTAGGCCTCACATTCAACTTCAACATTGCCCAGTGATAATTGTAAAACAGGTCCAGCACAAACCTAAGCGCCATAATATCAGTATTATCATATTACTCAAGTTAAGATATTTGTTTTGAAGAATGGATCAAGCGCAATTTCAAATGCGGTTGAAAATGTACCTTTATATTATTCTATAAAGGTTAGCTGAATAAAATGCCTCCTACAACATTAACATAATAATAACACAAACATTCTATTACGAGCGGAAATTGCGATTCCACAGCAACAACTAATGGGTATCCAATGCAGCCTTTCTGAAGAATGTTTGCCATGTAAATCATTACCTATATCTGTCAAGTATGTTTCAGTTCACAAGCATACGTCAAACTTTCTGTCAGCATCCTTGCCTATTTCGATTTATGTATAGCACATTAAAACGTGTGCAGGTCATATAGGTCAAAGTTACTACTGCGATTCTTTCAATATTTCCTTACGCACATTGTGGCTGATATATCTCAGAGGCTGCACAGAAAACTATTGTTTCTCTTGTAATCGTGCCAATTGCCGAGGAAGTCAAAGTCAAAGCTGTGGTCTGATACTGGGTCTTGTACATGGTATTTATTACAAATTATGTATTTAGTCTAAGTAAATTGGCATTAATGCGTTTAAGCTTTCGAACGTCGTCACAAAGAAATTACGTTAAATGGCTAAATATTTGCCTTCCTTACAGCCTACTCGAAACCGAGGCAACGAAGAATCTCTGACCATACCTGTTCCAGCACGAAGAGTGAATAAATTGCGACTTGTCTTCAAACCTGTGTCAAACGACGTTGTAGTGATAAAAGATCTGGGAATCGAGGTTTGCGTGGAGTTACCAGGTAAGAAATGGTACACAGGTATGAAACTGTACTTTAAGTCTCGTTAAAAGTATAGTCATTTTCTGATACTCTATAGCGTATTAGGAAATTCCTCGATACATTTTCTTGCCATGCCCCTTGCATTTACTGCTCAGTGTTATTTTAAAGTACATTGGCAAATCGTCCCAAGGCATCATTGTTATCTTCTTCGCTAACATGCATTCGGTTAGCAGTAATGCAAAGGTTGCTTGTGCTGACAACGGATGTAATGAAACATGTTAGAATTGATTTCGAATCAGCTCAAGCTAGAAACAAAATACAAATCGAGCTTGTCTTTATGAGGGAAAACAGACATATTAAAACAGAATTTTTGAAGGCTTCCGTTTCAAAACATGTATTGCGCAAGAAAATTCCGTGTAGGATATGGCTTGATTCACGTCACACAAATCCCTTATTTTCTATTTTAAGCCACCACAGTCCCAGCCACCACTGCAGCACCAAGCACCCGAGTTACGCCTCCAGCCACCACTGCAGCACCCGTCACCACCATTTCACCTGCACGTGAGTTGTATGCCATGTCTTCCCTTTGCATTCAGACTTCTAAAGCATTTGCAACCATCAACAAAAACAGTGCATATCGAACAAACTTGCCTTTCTTCAAAGTGAAAAATTCTCTTCCATTTTAAATTGACACAATTTCAGAAACTACATAGCGTTTGAATCCTCATTGAAACAAAAAACATCTTTCCACTTGCAATTGAACTGAAATTGTTTCTATACTTTTAAATAGCCTAATACATTTCTAACAGGTTGTGAGGAAGGAACGTCTAAAGTGGTACTTGGAAAGGATGAGATACGGGAAGTTGCCACACTGGATTCATCCGACATTGCTGGCATCTTCAAGAAAATTGATGCCTTCGAACCCACTGGACTATCATTACTGCCGTCAGGAGAAGTATTCCTAGAATTCGACTTCACAGAACCCGTCACTGTTATGGCTGTCCAATTAACGGTGGAAAATGTGGCCAAAGTTGTCGTAGAAGGAAGAGAACCAGGAACAGTTGGCTTCCGGGAACTCATTTCACAGGTAAATTGTGACAACCCTAATTATATTAGCAACTTTAAAGTATCATTTTGATGCCTAGTGATTACGTCTGTGCAAGTAAGAGACCAGGAATGCCTATCCAAAGTATCAAGCACATAATTAAACAATCAGGTGAGTATTTAGAGGTCTGGTGTCTTCCACAGTTGGGTGGAAAATAACACAACTGAGTAAGTTCTCCATTTATACCCCAGGCCTCTCATTCAACTTCAACATTGCCCAGTGATAATTGTAAAACAGGTCCAGCACAAACCTAAGCGCCATAATATCAGTATTATCATATTACTCAAGTTAAGATATTTGTTTTGAAGAATGGATCAAGCGCAATTTCAAATGCGGTTGAAAATGTACCTTTGTATTATTCTATAAAGGTTAGCTGAATAAAATGCCTCCTACAACATTAACATAATAATAACACAAACATTCTATTACGAGCGGAAATTGCGATTCCACAGCAACAACTAATGGGTATCCAATGCAGCCTTTCTGAAGAATGTTTGCCATGTAAATCATTACCTATATCCGTCAAGTATCAGTATCAGTTCACAAGCATACGTCAAACTTTCTGTCAGCATCCTTGCCTATTTCGATTTATGCATAGCTCATTAAAACGTGTGCAGGTCATATAGGTCAAAGTTTCTACTGAGATTCTTTCAATATTTCCTTACGCACATTGTGGCTGATATATCTCAGAGGCTGCACAGAAAACTATTGTTTCTCTTGTAATCGTGCCAATTGCCGAGGAAGTCAAAGTCAAAGCTGTGGTCTGATACTGGGTCTTGTACATGGTATTTATTACAAATTATGTATTTAGTTTAAGTATATTGGCATTAATGCGTTTAAGCTTTCGAACCTTGTCACAAAGAAATTACGTTAAATGGCTAAATATTTGCCTTCCTTACAGCCTACTCGAAACCGAGGCAACGAAGAATCTCTGACCATACCTGTTCCAGCACGAAGAGTGAATAAATTGCGACTTGTCTTCAAACCTGTGTCAAACGACGTTGTAGTGATAAAAGATCTCGGAATCGAGGTTTGCGTGGAGTTACCAGGTAAGAATGGTACACAGGTATGAAACTGTACTTTAAGTCTCGTTAAAAGTATAGTCATTTTCTGATACTCTATAGCGTATTAGGAAATTCCTCGATACATTTTCTTGCCATGGCCCTTTGCATTTACTGCTCAGTGTTATTTTAAAGTACATTGGCAAATCGTCCAAAGGCATCATTGTTATCTTCTTCGCTAACATGCATTCGGTTAGCAGTAATGCAAAGGTTGCTTGTGCTGACAACGAATGTAATGAAACATGTTAGAATTGATTTCGAATCAGCTCAAGCTAGAAACAAAATACAAATCGAGCTTGTCTTTATGAGGGAAAACAGACATATTAAAACAGAATTTTTGAAGGCTTCCGTTTCAAAGCATGTATTGCGCAAGAAAATTCCGTGTAGGATATGGCTTGATTCACGTAACACAAATCCCTTATTTTCTATTTTAAGCCACCACAGTCCCAGCCACCACTGCAGCACCAAGCACCCGAGTTACGCCTCCAGCCACCACAGCAGGACCCGTCACCACCATTTCACCTGCACGTGAGTTGTATGCCATGTCTTCCCTTTGCATTCAGACTTCTAAAGCATTTGCAACCATCAACAAAAACAGTGCATATCGAACAAACTTGCCTTTCTTCAAAGTGAAAAATTCTCTTCCATTTTAAATTGACACAATTTCAGAAACTACATAGCGTTTGAATCCTCATTGAAACAAAAAACATCTTTCCACTTGCAATTGAACTGAAATTGTTTCTATACTTTTAAATAGCCTAATACATTTCTAACAGGTTGTGAGGAAGGAACGTCTAAAGTGGTACTTGGAAAGGATGAGATACGGGAAGTTGCCACACTGGATTCATCCGACATTGCTGGCATCTTCAAGAAAATTGATGCCTTCGAACCCACTGGACTATCATTACTGCCGTCAGGAGAAGTATTCCTAGAATTCGACTTCACAGAACCCGTCACTGTTATGGCTGTCCAATTAACGGTGGAAAATGTGGCCAAAGTTGTCGTAGAAGGAAGAGAACCAGGAACAGTTGGCTTCCGGGAACTCATTTCACAGGTAAATTGTGACAACCCTAATTATATTAGCAACTTTAAAGTATCATTTTGATGCCTAGTGATTACGTCTGTGCAAGTAAGAGGCCAGGAATGCCTATCCAAAGTATCAAGCACATAATTAAACAATCAGGTGAGTATTTAGAGGTCTGGTGTCTTCCACAGTTGGGTGGAAAATAACACAACTGAGTAAGTTCTCCATTTATACCCCAGGCCTCTCATTCAACTTCAACATTGCCCAGTGATAATTGTAAAACAGGTCCAGCACAAACCTAAGCGCCATAATATCAGTATTATCATATTACTCAAGTTAAGATATTTGTTTTGAAGAATGGATCAAGCGCAATTTCAAATGCGCTTGAAAATGTACCTTTGTGTTATTCTATAAAGGTTAGCTGAATAAAATGCCTCCTACAACATTAACATAATAATAACACAAACATTCTATTACGAGCGGAAATTGCGATTCCACAGCAACAACTAATGGGTATCCAATGCAGCCTTTCTGAAGAATGTTTGCCATGTAAATCATTACCTACATCCGTCAAGTATGTCTCAGTTCACAAGCATACGTCAAACTTTCTGTCAGCATCCTTGCCTATTTCGATTTATGCATAGCACATTAAAACGTGTGCAGGTCATATAGGTCAAAGTTTCTACTGCGATTCTTTCAATATTTCCTTACGCACATTGTGGCTGATATATCTCAGAGGCTGCACAGAAAACTATTGTTTCTCTTGTAATCGTGCCAATTGCCGAGGAAGTCAAAGTCAAAGCTGTGGTCTGATAATGGGCCTTGTACATGATATTTATTACAAATTATGTATTTAGTCTAAGTAAATTGGCATTAATGCGTTTAAGCTTTCGAACCTTGTCACAAAGAAATTACGTTAAATGGCTAAATATTTGCCTTCCTTACAGCCTACTCGAAACCGAGGCAACGAAGAATCTCTGACCATACCTGTTCCAGCACGAAGAGTGAATAAATTGCGACTTGTCTTCAAACCTGTGTCAAACGACGTTGTAGTGATAAAAGATCTGGGAATCGAGGTTTGCGTGGAGTTACCAGGTAAGAAATGGTACACAGGTATGAAACTGTACTTTAAGTCTCGTTAAAAGTATAGTCATTTTCTGATACTCTATAGCGCATTAGGAAATTCCTCGATACATTTTCTTGCCATGGCCCTTTGCATTTACTGCTCAGTGTTATTTTAAAGTAGATTGGCAAATCGTCCAAAGGCATCATTGTTATCTTCTTCGCTAACATGCATTCGGTTAGCAGTAATGCAAAGGTTGCTTGTGCTGACAACGGATGTAATGAAACATGTTAGAATTGATTTCGAATCAGATCAAGCTAGAAACAAAATACAAATCGAGCTTGTCTTTATGAGGGAAAATATACATATTAAAACAGAATATTTGAAGGCTTCCGTTTCAAAACATGTATTGCGCAAGATAATTCCGTGCAGGATATGGCTTGATTCACGTCACACAAATCCCTTATTTTCTATTTTAAGCCACCACAGTCCCAGCCACCACTGCAGCACCAAGCACCCGAGTTACGCCTCCAGCCACCACAGCAGGACCCGTCACCACCATTTCACCTGCACGTGAGTTGTATGCCATGTCTTCCCTTTGCATTCAGACTTCTAAAGCATTTGCAACCATCAACAAAAACAGTGCATATCGAACAAACTTGCCTTTCTTCAAAGTGAAAAATTCTCTTCCATTTTAAATTGACACAATTTCAGAAACTACATAGCGTTTGAATCCTCATTGAAACAAAAAACATCTTTCCACTTGCAATTGAACTGAAATTGTTTCTATACTTTTAAATAGCCTAATACATTTCTAACAGGTTGTGAGGAAGGAACGTCTAAAGTGGTACTTGGAAAGGATGAGATACGGGAAGTTGCCACACTGGATTCATCCGACATTGCTGGCATCTTCAAGAAAATTGATGCCTTCGAACCCACTGGACTATCATTACTGCCGTCAGGAGAAGTATTCCTAGAATTCGACTTCACAGAACCCGTCACTGTTATGGCTGTCCAATTAACGGTGGAAAATGTGGCCAAAGTTGTCGTAGAAGGAAGAGTACCAGGAACAGTTGACTTCCGGGAACTCATTTCACAGGTAAATTGTGACAACCCTAATTATATTAGCAACTTTAAAGTATCATTTTGATGCCTAGTGATTACGTCTGTGCAAGTAAGAGACCAGGAATGCCTATCCAAAGTATCAAGCACATAATTAAACAATCAGGTGAGTATTTAGAGGTCTGGTGTCTTCCACAGTTGGGTGGAAAATAACACAACTGAGTAAGTTCTCCATTTATACCCCAGGCCTCTCATTCAACTTCAACATTGCCCAGTGATAATTGTAAAACAGGTCCAGCACAAACCTAAGCGCCATAATATCAGTATTATCATATTACTCAAGTTAAGGTATTTGCTTTGAAGAATGGATCAAGCGCAATTTCAAATACGGTTGAAAATGTACCTTTGTATTATTCTATAAAGGTTAGCTGAATAAAATGCCTCCTACAACATTAACATAATAATAACACAAACATTCTATTACGAGCGGAAATTGCGATTCCACAGCAACAACTAATGGGTATCCAATGCAGCCTTTCTGAAGAATGTTTGCCATGTAAATCATTACCTATATCCGTCAAGTATGTTTCAGTTCACAAGCATACGTCAAACTTTCTGTCAGCATCCTTGCCTATTTCGATTTATGCATAGCACATTAAAACGTGTGCAGGTCATATAGGTCAAAGTTTCTACTGCGATTCTTTCAATATTTCCTTACGCACATTGTGGCTGATATATCTCAGAGGCTGCACAGAAAACTATTGTTTCTCTTGTAATCGTGCCAATTGCCGAGGAAGTCAAAGTCAAAGCTGTGGTCTGATAATGGGCCTTGTACATGGTATTTATTACAAATTATGTATTTAGTCTAAGTAAATTGGCATTAATGCGTTTAAGCTTTCGAACGTTGTCACAAAGAAATTACGTTAAATGGCTAAATATTTGCCTTCCTTACAGCCTACTCGAAACCGAGGCAACGAAGAATCTCTGACCATACCTGTTCCAGCACGAAGAGTGAATAAATTGCGACTTGTCTTCAAACCTGTGTCAAACGACGTTGTAGTGATAAAAGATCTGGGAATCGAGGTTTGCGTGGAGTTACCAGGTAAGAAATGGTACACAGGTATGAAACTGTACTTTAAGTCTCGTTAAAAGTATAGTCATTTTCTGATACTCTATAGCGTATTAGGAAATTCCTCGATACATTTTCTTGCCATGGCCCCTTGCATTTACTGCTCAGTGTTATTTTAAAGTACATTGGCAAATCGTCCCAAGGCTTCATTGTTATCTTCTTCGCTAACATGCATTCGGTTAGCAGTAATGCAAAGGTTGCTTGTGCAGACAACGGATGTAATGAAACATGTTGGAATTGATTTCGAATCAGCTCAAGCTAGAAACAAAATACAAATCGAGCTTGTCTTTATGAGGGAAAAAAAAATGTTAAAACAGAATATTTGAAGGCTTCCGTTTCAAAACATGTATTGCGCAAGAAAATTCCGTGTTGGATATTGCTTGACTCACGTCACACAAATCCCTTATTTTCTATTTTAAGCCACCACAGTCCCAGCCACCACTGCAGCACCAAGCACCCGAGTTACGCCTCCAGCCACCACTGCAGCACCCGTCACCACCATTTCACCTGCACGTGAGTTGTATGCCATGTCTTCCCTTTGCATTCAGACTTCTAAAGCATTTGCAACCATCAACAAAAACAGTGCCTATCGAACAAACTTGCCTTTCTTCAAAGTGAAAAATTCTCTTCCATTTTAAATTGACACAATTTCAGAAACTACATAGCGTTTGAATCCTCATTGAAACAAAAAACATCTTTCCACTTGCAATTGAACTGAAATTGTTTCTATACTTTTAAATAGCCTAATACATTTCTAACAGGTTGTGAGGAAGGAACGTCTAAAGTGGTACTTGGAAAGGATGAGATACGGAAAGTTGCCACACTGGATTCATCCGACATTGCTGGCATCTTCAAGAAAATTGATGCCTTCGAACCCACTGGACTATCATTACTGCCGTCAGGAGAAGTATTCCTAGAATTCGACTTCACAGAACCCGTCACTGTTATGGCTGTCCAATTAACGGTGGAAAATGTGGCCAAAGTTGTCGTAGAAGGAAGAGAACCAGGAACAGTTGGCTTCCGGGAACTCATTTCACAGGTAAATTGTGACAACCCTAATTATATTAGCAACTTTAAAGTATCATTTTGATGCCTAGTGATTACGTCTGTGCAAGTAAGAGACCAGGAATGCCTATCCAAAGTATCAAGCACATAATTAAACAATCAGGTGAGTATTTAGAGGTCTGGTGTCTTCCACAGTTGGGTGGAAAATAACACAACTGAGTAAGTTCTCCATTTATACCCCAGGCCTCTCATTCAACTTCAACATTGCCCAGTGATAATTGTAAAACAGGTCCAGCACAAACCTAAGCGCCATAATATCAGTATTATCATATTACTCAAGTTAATATATTTCTTTTGAAGAATGGATCAAGCGCAATTTCAAATGCGGTTGAAATTGTACCTTTGTATTATTCTATAAAGGTTAGCTGAATAAAATGCCTCCTACAATATTAACATAATAATAACACAAACATTCTATTACGAGCGGAAATTGCGATTCCACAGCAACAACTAATGGGTATCCAATGCAGCCTTTCTGAAGAATGTTTGCCATGTAAATCATTACCTATATCCGTCAAGTATGTTTCAGTTCACAAGCATACGTCAAACTTTCTGTCAGCATCCTTGCCTATTTCGATTTATGCATAGCACATTAAAACGTGTGCAGGTCATATAGGTCAAAGTTTCTACTGCGATTCTTTCAATATTTCCTTACGCACATTGTGACTGATATATCTCAGAGGCTGCACAGAAAACTATTGTTTCTCTTGTAATCGTGCCAATTGCCGAGGAAGTCAAAGTCAAAGCTGTGGTCTGATAATGGGCCTTGTACATGGTATTTATTACAAATTATGTATTTAGTCTAAGTAAATTGGCATTAATGCGTTTAAGCTTTCGAACGTCGTCACAAAGAAATTACGTTAAACGACTCAATATTTGCCTTCCTTACAGCCTACTCGAAACCGAGGCAACGAAGAATCTCTGACCATACCTGTTCCAGCACGAAGAGTGAATAAATTGCGACTTGTCTTCAAACCTGTGTCAAACGACGTTGTAGTGATAAAAGATCTGGGAATCGAGGTTTGCGTGGAGTTACCAGGTAAGAAATGGTACACAGGTATGAAACTGTACTTTAAGTCTCGTTAAAAGTATAGTCATTTTCTGATACTCTATAGCGTATTAGGAAATTCCTCGATACATTTTCTTGCCATGGCCCCTTGCATTTACTGCTCAGTGTTATTTTAAAGTACATTGGCAAATCGTCCCAAGGCTTCATTGTTATCTTCTTCGCTAACATGCATTCGGTTAGCAGTAATGCAAAGGTTGCTTGTGCAGACAACGGATGTAATGAAACATGTTAGAATTGATTTCGAATCAGCTCAAGCTAGAAACAAAATACAAATCGAGCTTGTCTTTATGAGGGAAAATAGACATATTAAAACAGAATATTTGAAGGCTTCCGTTTCAAAACATGTATTGCGCAAGAAAATTCCGTGCAGGATATGGCTTGATTCACGTCACACAAATCCCTTATTTTCTATTTTAAGCCACCACAGTCCCAGCCACAACAGCAGCACAACGCACTACACCAGGAGCAACCACTGCAGCACCAGAAACCAGACGAACGGCACCAGCTACCACTGCAGCACCAGCAACCAGAGGTACGCCTCCAGCCACCACTGCAGCACCAAGCACCCGAGTTACGCCTCCAGCCACCACTGCAGCACCCGTCACCACCATTTCACCTGCACGTGAGTTGTATGCCATGTCTTCCCTTTGCATTCAGACTTCTAAAGCATTTGCAACCATCAACAAAAAAAGTGCCTTTCGAACAAACTTGCCTTTCTTCAAAGAGATAAATTCTCTTCCATTTTAAATTGACACAAGTTAGTAAACTGCTCAGCGTTTGAATCCTCATGAAAACAAAAAACATCGTTCCACTTGCAATTGAACTGAAATTGTTTCCTTACTTTTAAATAGCCTAATACATTTCTAATAGGTTGTGAGGAAGGAACGTCTAAAGTGGTACTTGGAAAGGATGAGATACGGGAAGTTGCCACACTGGATTCATCCGACATTGCTGGCATCTTCAAGAAAATTGATGCCTTCGAACCCACTGGACTATCATTACTGCCGTCAGGAGAAGTATTCCTAGAATTCGACTTCACAGAACCCGTCACTGTTATGGCTGTCCAATTAACGGTGGAAAATGTGGCCAAAGTTGTCGTAGAAGGAAGAGAACCAGGAACAGTTGGCTTCCGGGAACTCATTTCACAGGTAAATTGTGACAACCCTAATTATATTAGCAACTTTAAAGTATCATTTTGATGCCTAGTGATTACGTCTGTGCAAGTAAGAGACCAGGAATGCCTATCCAAAGTATCAAGCACATAATTAAACAATCAGGTGAGTATTTAGAGGTCTGGTGTCTTCCACAGTTGGGTGGAAAATAACACAACTGAGTAAGTTCTCCATTTATACCCCAGGCCTCTCATTCAACTTCAACATTGCCCAGTGATAATTGTAAAACAGGTCCAGCACAAACCTAAGCGCCATAATATCAGTATTATCATATTACTCAAGTTAAGATATTTGTTTTGAAGAATGGATCAAGCGCAATTTCAAATGCGGTTGAAAATGTACCTTTGTATTATTCTATAAAGGTTAGCTGAATAAAATGCCTCCTACAACATTAACATAATAATAACACAAACATTCTATTACGAGCGGAAATTGCGATTCCACAGCAACAACTAATGGGTATCCAATGCAGCCTTTCTGAAGAATGTTTGCCATGTAAATCATTACCTATATCCGTCAAGTATCAGTATCAGTTCACAAGCATACGTCAAACTTTCTGTCAGCATCCTTGCCTATTTCGATTTATGCATAGCACATTAAAACGTGTGCAGGTCATATAGGTCAAAGTTTCTACTGAGATTCTTTCAATATTTCCTTACGCACATTGTGGCTGATATATCTCAGAGGCTGCACAGAAAACTATTGTTTCTCTTGTAATCGTGCCAATTGCCGAGGAAGTCAAAGTCAAAGCTGTGGTCTGATAATGGGCCTTGTACATGGTATTTATTACAAATTATGTATTTAGTCTAAGTAAATTGGCATTAATGCGTTTATGCTTTCGAACGTCGTCACAAAGAAATTACGTTAAATGGCTAAATATTTGCCTTCCTTACAGCCTACTCGAAACCGAGGCAACGAAGAATCTCTGACCATACCTGTTCCAGCACGAAGAGTGAATAAATTGCGACTTGTCTTCAAACCTGTGTCAAACGACGTTGTAGTGATAAAAGATCTGGGAATCGAGGTTTGCGTGGAGTTACCAGGTAAGAAATGGTACACAGGTATGAAACTGTACTTTAAGTCTCGTTAAAAGTATAGTCATTTTCTGATACTCTATAGCGTATTAGGAAATTCCTCGATACATTTTCTTGCCATGGCCCCTTGCATTTACTGCTCAGTGTTATTTTAAAGTACATTGGCAAATCGTCCCAAGGCTTCATTGTTATCTTCTTCGCTAACATGCATTCGGTTAGCAGTAATGCAAAGGTTGCTTGTGCAGACAACGGATGTAATGAAACATGTTGGAATTGATTTCGAATCAGCTCAAGCTAGAAACAAAATACAAATCGAGCTTGTCTTTATGAGGGAAAAAAAAAATGTTAAAACAGAATATTTGAAGGCTTCCGTTTCAAAACATGTATTGCGCAAGAAAATTCCGTGTTGGATATTGCTTGACTCACGTCACACAAATCCCTTATTTTCTATTTTAAGCCACCACAGTCCCAGCCACCACTGCAGCACCAAGCACCCGAGTTACGCCTCCAGCCACCACTGCAGCACCCGTCACCACCATTTCACCTGCACGTGAGTTGTATGCCATGTCTTCCCTTTGCATTCAGACTTCTAAAGCATTTGCAACCATCAACAAAAACAGTGCCTATCGAACAAACTTGCCTTTCTTCAAAGTGAAAAATTCTCTTCCATTTTAAATTGACACAATTTCAGAAACTACATAGCGTTTGAATCCTCATTGAAACAAAAAACATCTTTCCACTTGCAATTGAACTGAAATTGTTTCTATACTTTTAAATAGCCTAATACATTTCTAATAGGTTGTGAGGAAGGAACGTCTAAAGTGGTACTTGGAAAGGACGAGATACGGGAAGTTGCCACACTGGATTCATCCGACATTGCTGGCATCTTCAAGAAAATTGATGCCTTCGAACCCACTGGACTATCATTACTGCCGTCAGGAGAAGTATTCCTAGAATTCGACTTCACAGAACCCGTCACTGTTATGGCTGTCCAATTAACGGTGGAAAATGTGGCCAAAGTTGTCGTAGAAGGAAGAGTACCAGGAACAGTTGACTTCCGGGAACTCATTTCACAGGTAAATTGTGACAACCCTAATTATATTAGCAACTTTAAAGTATCATTTTGATGCCTAGTGATTACGTCTGTGCAAGTAAGAGGCCAGGAATGCCTATCCAAAGTATCAAGCACATAATTAAACAATCAGGTGAGTATTTAGAGGTCTGGTGTCTTCCACAGTTGGGTGGAAAATAACACAACTGAGTAAGTTCTCCATTTATACCCCAGGCCTCTCATTCAACTTCAACATTGCCCAGTGATAATTGTAAAACAGGTCCAGCACAAACCTAAGCGCCATAATATCAGTATTATCATATTACTCAAGTTAAGATATTTCTTTTGAAGAATGGATCAAGCGCAATTTCAAATGCGGTTGAAAATGTACCTTTGTATTATTCTATAAAGGTTAGCTGAATAAAATGCCTCCTACAACGTTAACATAATAATAACACAAACATTCTATTACGAGCGGAAATTGCGATTCCACAGCAACAACTAATGGTTATCCAATGCAGCCTTTCTGAAGAATGTTTGCCATGTAAATTATTACCTATATCCGTCAAGTAATAGTTTCAGTTAACAATCACACGTCAAACTTTCTGTCAGCATCCTTGCCTATTTCGATTTATGCATAGCACATTAAAACGTGTGCAGGTCATGCAGGTCAAAGTTTCTACTGAGATTCTTTCAATATATCCTTACGCACAATGTGGCTGATATATCTCAGAGGCTGCACAGAAAACTATTGTTTCTCTTGTAATCGTGCCAATTGCCGAGGAAGTCAAAGTCAAAGCTGTGGTCTGATACTGGGCCTTGTACATGGTATTTATTACAAATTATGTATTTAGTCTAAGTAAATTGGCATTAATGCGTTTATGCTTTCGAACGTCGTCACAAAGAAATTACGTTAAATGGCTAAATATTTGCCTTCCTTACAGCCTACTCGAAACCGAGGCAACGAAGAATCTCTGACCATACCTGTTCCAGCACGAAGAGTGAATAAATTGCGACTTGTCTTCAAACCTGTGTCAAACGACGTTGTAGTGATAAAAGATCTGGGAATCGAGGTTTGCGTGGAGTTACCAGGTAAGAAATGGTACACAGGTATGAAACTGTACTTTAAGTCTCGTTAAAAGTATAGTCATTTTCTGATACTCTATAGCGCATTAGGAAATTCCTCGATACATTTTCTTGCCATGGCCCCTTGCATTTACTGCTCAGTGTTATTTTAAAGTACATTGGCAAATCGTCCCAAGGCTTCATTGTTATCTTCTTCGCTAACATGCATTCGGTTAGCAGTAATGCCAAGGTTTCTTGTGCTGACAACGGATGTAATGAAACATGTTGGAATTGATTTCGAATCAGCTCAAGCTAGAAACAAAATACAAATCGAGCTTGTCTTTATGAGGGAAAACAGACATATTAAAACAGAATATTTGAAGGCTTCCGTTTCAAAACATGTATTGCGCAAGAAAATTCCCTGTAGGATATGGCTTGATTTACGTCACACAAATCCCTTATTTTCTATTTTAAGCCACCACAGTCCCAGCCACCACTGCAGCACCAAGCACCCGAGTTACGCCTCCAGCCACCACTGCAGCACCCGTCACCACCATTTCACCTGCACGTGAGTTGTATGCCATGTCTTCCCTTTGCATTCAGACTTCTAAAACATTTGCAACCATCAACAAAAAAGTGCCTTTCGAACAAACTTGCCTTTCTTCAAAGAGATAAATTCTCTTCCATTTTAAATTGACACAAGTTAGTAAACTGCATAGCGTTTGAATCCTCATGAAAACAAAAAACATCGTTCCACTTGCAATTGAACTGAAATTGTTTCTATACTTTTAAATAGCCTAATACATTTCTAACAGGTTGTGAGGAAGGAACGTCTAAAGTGGTACTTGGAAAGGACGAGATACGGGAAGTTGCCACACTGGATTCATCCGACATTGCTGGCATCTTCAAGAAAATTGATGCCTTCGAACCCACTGGACTATCATTACTGCCGTCAGGAGAAATATTCCTAGAATTCGACTTCACAGAACCCGTCACTGTTATGGCTGTCCAATTAACGGTGGAAAATGTGGCCAAAGTTGTCGCAGAAGGAAGAGTACCAGGAACAGTTGGCTTCCGAGAACTCATTTCACAGGTAAATTGTGACAACCCTAATTATATTAGCAACTTTAAAGTATCATTTTGATGCCTAGTGATTACGTCTGTGCAAGTAAGAGGCCAGGAATGCCTATCCAAAGTATTAAGCACATAATTAAACAATCAGGTGAGTATTTAGAGGTCTGGTGTCTTCCACAGTTGGGTGGAAAATAACACAACTGAGTAAGGTCTCCATTTATACCCCATCCCTCTCATTCAACTTCAACTTTCCCCAGTGTTAATTGTAAAAGAGGTCCAGCACAAAACTAAACGACATAATATCAGTATTGTTATATTGTTCAATTTAACATATTTTGTTTTTGAGGAATGGATTAATCGCTACTTGAAATACAGTTGAAAATGTACCTTTGTATTATTCTATAAAGATTAGCTGAGTAAAATGCTCCCACAAAACTTACATAATAATAACACAAACAGACTATCACGAGCAGAGATTGAGATTCCACAGAAACAATTAATGAGTATCCAATGCAGCCTTTCTGAAGAAAGTTTGCCTTGTAAATCACTACCTATATCCGTCAAAAATCAGTATCAGTGCAGAAGCGTAAGTCAAACTTTCTGTCAGCATACTTGCCTATTTTACGGAATACATAGCACATTAAAACGTGTGCAGGTCATATAGGTCAAAGCTTCTACTGAGATTCTTTCGATATTTGCTTTCGAGCATTGTGGCTGATGTATCTCAGAGGCTGCACAGAAAACTATTGTTTCTCTTATAATCGTGTCAATTGCCGAGGAAGTAAAGTCAAAGCTGTAGTCTGATAATGAGCTCTGTACATGGTATTTATTACAAATTATGTATTCAGTCTAAGTAAATTGGCATTAATGCGTTAGAGCTCTCGAACGTGGTCACAAACAAATTGCGTTAAGTGGCTGCATATTTGTCTTTCTTACAGCCTACTAGAAACCGAGGCAATGAAGAATCTCTGACCATACCTGTTCCAGCACGAAGAGTGAATAAATTGCGACTTGTCTTCAAACCTGTGTCAAACGACGTTGTAGTGATAAAAGATCTCGGAATCGAGGTTTGCGTGGAGATACCAGGTAAGAAATGGCACACAGGCATGAAACTGTACTTAAGTGTCGTCAAAATTATAGTTCTTTTCTGCAAATACTCTATAGCACCTTAGGAAATTCCTCGATACATGTTCTTGTCCTGGCTGCTGCTACTTATTGCTCAGTGTTATTTTACAGTACATTGGAAAATCGTCCCAAGGCTTCATTGTTATCTTCCTCGCTAACATGCATTCGGGTAAAGAGTTCAGTATTCATTTTGAATCAGCTGAAGCTAGAAATAAAATACAAATCGATGCTTGTCTTTATGGGGACAAATAAACATATTAAAAAGAATATTTGAAGGCTTCCGTTTCAAGACATGTATTGCGCTAGATAATTCCATGTAGAATATTGCTTGATTCACATCACACTATCCCTTATTTTCCATTTTAAGCCACAACAGCTGCACCACGCACTACACCGCGAGCTACCACTGCAGCACCAGAAACTAGACGAACGGTGTCAGCTACCACTGCAGCACCAAGCACCAGAGTTACGCCTCCAACCGCCACCGCAGCACCCGTCACCACCATTTCACCTGCACGTGAGTTGTATGCCATGTCTTCCCTTTGCATTCAGACTTTTAAAGCATTTGAAACCATGAACGAAAAAGTGCCTTTCGAACAAACTTGCCTTTCTTCAAAGTGAAAAATTCTCTTCCATTTTAAATTGACACAATTTCAGAAACTACATAGCGTTTGAATCCTCATTGAAACAAAAAACATCTTTCCACTTGCAATTGAACTGAAATTGTTTCTATACTTTTAAATAGCCTAATACATTTCTAACAGGTTGTGAGGAAGGAACGTCTAAAGTGGTACTCGGAAAGGATGAGATACGGGAAGTTGCCACACTGGATTCATCCGACATTGCTGGCATCTTCAAGAAAATTGATTCCTTCGAACCCACTGGACTATCATTACTGCCGTCAGGAGAAGTATTCCTAGAATTCGACTTCACAGAACCCGTCACTGTTATGGCTGTCCAATTAACGGTGGAAAATGTGGCCAAAGTTGTCGTAGAAGGAAGAGTACCAGGAACAGTTGGCTTCCAGGATCTCATTTCCCAGGTAAATTGTGACAACCTTAATTATATAAGCAACTTTAAAGACATCATTTTGATGCCGAGTCGTTACGTCTGTGCACGTAAGAGACCAAGAATACCTATCCAATGTATCAAACACATACTAAAACGATCAGGTGAGCATTTAGAGGTCTGGTGTCTTTCACAGCTGGGTGGAAAATAACACGACTGAGTAAGTTCTCCATTTATACTCCAGGCCTCTCATTCAACTTCAACATTCCCCATTGTTAATTGTAAAAGAGGTCCAGCACAAAACTAAACGACATAATATCAGTATTGTTATATTACTCAATTTTCGATATCTTTTTGAAGAATGAATCAAGCACAATTATTATTCTATGAATATTAGCTTAATAAAATGTCTCTCACAACACTGACATAATAGTAACACAAACAGTTTATTACGAGCGGTAATTGCGATTCCGTTTCATCAATGAATGGGTATCCAATGCAGCCTTTCTGAAGAAAGTTTGCCTTGTAAATCACACCTACGTCTCTCACGTATAGATATCATTTCACAAGCGTAAAGTAAAACATTTTGTCAGCATCCTTGCCTATTTGAAAAGTGTATGCGACATTAAATCATGTGCAAGTCATTTACTTCAGTGATTATACACTGTTCCGTTGTATGGTGTTTTTCGAGAAATTTGACTGATACAACTCGAGGCTGCACAGAAAACTTGTTTCTTTTGGAATCGTGCCAGTTGCAAGGGAATTAAAAGGTTTAAATTATGGTCTTTTAATGATCCCTACACATGGTAATTATTACAAATTATGCATTGGGTCTAAATACATTCTGATTAATACGCTGACAATGTCAAATGGCGCCAAAGGAAAGATTACAGTAGATTACAACAAAGTTGCTTTCTTTACAGCCTACTGCAAAGCAAGGGAAAAAAGAATCTCTGGCTATACCTCTTCCTGGACGAAAAGTGAATAAATTGCGACTAGTCTTTAAACCTGTGGCAAACGACGTTGTAGTTGCAAAAGATCTCTCAATCGAAGTTTGCGTGGAGATAGGTAAAATACAATTTTAAAAGTCTAAAATTTTTTTAGTAAAGCCTCTTCAAACACCTAGTCCATTTCTGCTCAGTATCTATATCAGATTAGTTAATTCCTGAATATGTTTTCCTTAGAATTCACTCTTACTTTTCAGGATTTTATTGATTGCTAATTAACAAATTTAGAAATAAATTGGGTATAATTTTCCTTTTCTCGAAATCAAACTGAATTTTTGTGTAAAGCAAGAATTAACGTTAACATCTGCTATGCTTACAAGCCAATTTTTGCTAGCTCTTTTAAATATGAAATTATATATAGAATTTACACTTGGATATATATTACTTTGACAATGAAAAAAAAACATTCTAGAAGTTTAGTAGATTAATATAGTATTAATTATGTTTTGCAAGAATGTGTACCTGTCTTTAAGCAATATATATATATATATATATATATATATATATATATATATATATATATATATATATATATATTTATACAATTCCATCTAATATCTTTTTCATACATAGTTGAACCTGTGCATAAATGTTTTTTGCCTAGAGAGGCCTTAATGACCAGGTGACCATTTTATACAGGTAAATGTGTATTGACTTATGAATGAAAGGAACTTTTGACCTGACTTTAATAAAGTGGCATCATTTACATAGAGGAGACTATTATTGCAGGCTTTAATGTAAGTCCAATGAAAGGGTTTTAAGCAAAAAGGTAACATTGTACATTATACATCACAAATCCTGCATTTTGCATTTTTAGCAACCACAACCCCAGTCACAACAGCAGCACCAGGCACAACAGCCCCAACTACCTCCGCAGTGTCACCCACTTCAGCAACAGAAACCACAGGCTCCACCTTAAGCACCACTGTACCTATGGCCACAACAACTTGGGTTACATTACCACCAGGTGACTGTTGGCTTCTGTACCCACTTGATATCTTAAGAAAAGATTTTGATGTGCATTTTATACACGTGTTCTTGCATATAATTACACCGACATGTTAGTTGATTTTACAAAATCCACATTTACCTAAATGTATGATTTTGAAGAGTGGGTGAAAAAATTGGCAATCATTCCTTGAAATTGTAATGTTATCCTTGAAAAACGTTTGTAGGCCCTCTTTTATTTATATACAGATTTCTCAATAAGTCTCATTTTTGTGAAAAATATCAGACAATAAAAGTACCACAAGATATGTTTAACCTTTTTCAGCATTTATTACATCAGTATCAGCATTTTCTAAGAAATATCTAATCAGAATTTGCTGTTGTAAATCTCCTCACATAAACACACAATATACCTGTCTACTCATTCAAACCTTTATTTAGCATTCAATTTTTGAGGCCGTTAAAATGTGGCTCCTGCTAAGCAGAGTTATTGTTGTTTCTGTCTGCATGTCTGACGTCAGCCAATTTTAGGTCAACATTTCAATATTATAAAGATTTTTTTTTATATTAGGTTTAATTGCAATATGTTTAAGATCAACAAATGTAAACCACTATTTGTTAAAAGGAAATAATTCTTTTCATACCGAAATTCAAACAATGAGCACCATTTTCTTCTTCATAATGACATAATGATAATATAGTGTGTAATGACTAATATATGACTCTTTGAGTATATATAGTTTTGTCAGAAATATATATTCGGAGAATAAAAATAAAATGAAATCCTTAACATTTGATAAATCATTTAGTTAGATTCATCAACTTGTTTTATTTGTACAACCTTTGCAATAAGTGTATATAAATTTGTTAGTATCTATAAAGTCAGAATTGATTGCAATTTCCTGTACATTTAAAAGTATAATTTAAATTTTCAGGCAAATGTTTGTTTGACATGTACCAGATCATTAACATGCTTGGCCAAACATCACCAAATGTAATACCTTGGATAGAAAAAGATGGTGAGAAGGGTCCAACATCTGAGGATGAATATGTTGAAACTGGTGACATCATAGATGAAGGTGTTGTCATTAGCATCAGCTGTGATATTTGGTGAGTACTATCTTGTAGAATAGTTTGACTCACATGAGTGGTACGGATTACATTCAGTGTCGCCCCCAGACTACTAGTAAGGGCGGACTGCTGTTTGTCCATTTAAGCACAGTAAAGTCTTTTAAAAGTCACCCCTTCTAACAGAGCAGATATTTATTTGCACATCAATTTTACAATTAATATAGTATTTGAAATCCATGACAATTAGGTTAAATGATGCCAAGTTGATTCACAAAATCCATGTATATAATGATACTAAATGGCATGCATCAAAACCTCTGGAAATTTAAGACAGGGCAGCTCCCAAGGAAGACAGTGCACATACTTGAGAGAGTAAATGGGCCAACTAATGGAGAGTGGGCTAGGAACAACATTAACATTAATTTCTAGAATCAGATACAATTGCATGACTAATCATCAGTGATCAATTGATGATCAATTAATTGTAATCAATTCAATTATCCTCATGATGTTTTGTCCAAACGTGGTCTATTTCTCAAATAGCTTATAGCTCAATACAGCAGGAATGGTGCAGATCAAAATTTGAATAGAATAGCAATAGATGACATTACAATACTACAGCAATGGATAGTTAAGATACGTAATTTGTGAACTATGGTGGGGATAAATTAACTCATAAGTATGCAAATTGAGCAAAGTGACACGTGTAATCTTAACGTCAAATTTAGAAGCTTTTCTTATAGTATTTCAGTTCCATGATTGGAAATAGGACAATGTTTATTTCTTTGATAACTTGAAGGAAATATCACTCTTGTCTACATTACATACTTGTATTGCATACTGCACAAAAAAGGTAATTGGATACCATAATAACAGATTTGGGTGTTTGTACTCTCAAATATTGCAGGTGAGACCAAAATAGGGCAAGCTTGTAAGTCAAATACTCTTTGGACGATATCACAATAACTAACAATACCGGTGCAGGCTACCAGTAGTTTTGTACTTATAGATATCACAATAACTAACAATACCGGTGCAGGCCACCAGTAGTTTTGTACTTATATATATCACAATAACTAACAATACCGGTGCAGGCTACCAGTAGTTTTGTACTTATATATATCACAATAACTAACAATACCGGTGCAGGTTACCAGTAGTTTTATACTTATAGATTCTGTTGTCAGAATTTCACTTTTATACTTTGTCATCACTGGAGATATATTGATTGGAAGTCATTTGAAATTAAACCCATAATCAGTCATGTTTATCTTGTGCTTTTAATGGTTAAGGTTTGGTTCATTATAACACTAGACTGCATTTTATTAGGTCAGCATTCAATAGTATATAAACATTTGTATGAGACCTTGTTGAAGTTACTGACTGGAATTCTGTATATCATATTTATCTTCATGAACTATGGGCACCTAACTGTGAAAAGTGTAGACCCAACTGTTATCGCATATTAACCTCTAGGACTTTTAGGGAATGCACTGCCTCTCTCAACATCTCTCTTTAAATGGTGCTTTTCTCCCAGATTAAAAAGTTATTAACAGAGGACATTTAAGTCAGTTGGGCAAATTTTATGAATTTTGGATGAAAAAATTACATGTTGTAAAGATCGGAAATTGTACGTTACACGGCCAAGTAATACTCTTGTCAGACCACTAAGTTATACCTATACAAAAGCAAATAGGTAAGCATATATACCTACCTGGTTGATCAGGTAGAAAGTGGAAACATTTAAGAAGTTTTAGTTTAAATATCTTGTAACTTTACCACTCTTATATCTTGTAAACTATTGGTCCAAATTAGATCAAAATTTGGGATTTAACCTAAAATGCTGCAAACTGAAACACTGCTCAATATCATCTTGAAATAGCTACAATTGGAGAAAAAAAATGTAGGCACAAAATAAGTTAGGCAGAGTGATCCAGCCTTTATCAGATAGATCAACAGTTTATTGGAATATTTGCCATGTGGTATTTGATTGACATCCCAGGTCAATAGCACACGCATATCATGGTCTACAGTGTTAACTTGACATTGTAAGTAGAAGAAATAATGTAAGTCCTTATCTGCATTACATTATGCATTTTCATACTGTCAGTTATTATATTATTCCTTTTATCATTATTAAACTGAATTCATATCAAATTGCAGTCTGTGCTCTGAAGGTGACCTTACATGTGAAAAGAAAGGCTGTGAAGGTATGTACAAATGCTGCTTTTGTCTACTTTCTATACTTTCTAATTGTAAATTCTTTCAAATTTTGTATATTTAATTACTGGTAGCTATTTTGAAAATTGGTTGCATTACTCAAGTTATCTCAAAATTGCATTGACTACTATCCAACATAAATTCTTTCATATTACTGTGAGAATCAAAATTTTACAAATTAGAAAATAATCCTGAGGGCATTAAGTATTATTAACACCCAATTTATTTTTCCTCCGACTGAGATTATCTGCAAAAACAAATATATTGTCTGTATTTTCCATAATTTTCCCAAACACCTGATTTTTGTATGCCAACAATTCATGTCAATTATAATTCATTTTTGTACTTTAATTTTCTCATACTCAAGGTTAATGCTAGCAAAATATTTTCAATATTGTTTACATAAGAATTACTGGTAACATTTTAGTTATTGCTTTTCTCTAGAATTATCTCTAAATCAGTAATAAAGTTCATAAACAGTCCACAGAAA
Organism: Margaritifera margaritifera; assembly: GCA_029931535.1. NCBI lineage: Eukaryota > Metazoa > Mollusca > Bivalvia > Unionida > Margaritiferidae > Margaritifera > Margaritifera margaritifera. The sequence continues at coordinate 1,080,728 of JAQPZY010001290.1, read as the reverse complement.
ATTACTGACAATACGGTAATTTATATCCAATATGTCCGAAAACTCTGTTGCATGCAAACTTTGTACAATCCCCTTATTATCCTTTTATTAGAACTACAAAAATTGTTTAAATGTTTATTTTTCCAGAAAATGTCATTAAGCAGATTCCATATATATTGTACTGATTGGAGTCTTGATTGTGATTAGGCTGTTATCAGACAGATTTATTGTTATTAAAAAGTGATCTTCAGTACAAGAATTTTCAAACTGTAGTGTAAAAAGATGCTACAGTAGAACTGGTAATTTTGGCAAACACTGCATTTTATTGTTATTGTGTACATTATAAATATTTAAAAGATCGGTTTTGATGAAAGCACTGTGATACAATTTTATTTCATATTACCATGTATATATATATATATATATATATATATATATATATATATATATATATATATATGTGTGTGTGTGTGTTTTAAGTATTATCTGTAAAGTACATAAGTACATTGTATGTTTTGTTATGCGTACATGTTTTTACTTATTCTACCTACATATTAATTTTCCCTTCAGTGTGAAAATTATATTTCTAAACAATATGTGCATTTTGATGTATATTTTGCAAGAAGTTTGAATTTTCACTATGGTTAATAATTAAGGGATTGAATAAAAAATTATTTTGATTGTGTATTTTCTTCAGAATGTGTATACACACAGTGGTCAGACTGGTCACCATGTAGTCAGGAATGTGATGTAGGAAGCAGAAACAGAACAAGAGAACCAATTGGAGTCACCTTCATTTGCAATGATAAATTGATAGAATATGAGGACTGCAATATTGAACCTTGTACAGGTGAGTTTTAAAAATAATTAAGCATATCCTCTCTTAAATTTAAACATAGTCTATAATGGACTGTTTTTCCTAAATTTGTGTGAAATAACAGCAAAAATGGAGGTATAAAATGTCTGTTTTTGACAAGCTAGGAGATTAAACAGTAATGGATTATGAGGAATGTGAATATTTAAATTCTCTTTTCTTTACTGAAAGGCTATAGACAGATACAAATTATTACAAATTAGTAGTCAATAAAAAATGACCATTATTTGGTATCTTATTGCCAAAATAATCAGCAGGTGGGATGGGTTGGGTAGCATGTTCCCTGGCTTGTGTATAGTCCTTCCTCTAAAAAAGTACATTAGTAAAAGAATGACAGGGAGAGCCTCATTGATCAATATAAAGTATTTTAACTGCACTAATATACTAAAATTGATAGACAATGTTCTTACATGAAACTGAAATTTAATGTTCTGAGATTAAGTGTAACACCTCTAATAAAGAAGGTTTTCTAAGCACACAAGTGAAAATATTAGCGTAAATAAATTTTTATGAAAAATATTTTTTTGCAACTTAGGTGTGACAATTCACTAAAACTATATTCACTTTAATGGCAAGATTACATACAAGATAAATGTTAACAATCAGCCAATTCTGACTGTAATGTAATGAATTTGTTCAATGTGAACAAGTTAATGATGTTCTTTTATACAATGATTTTAAGTAATCTTATTTTTAATTTGAGATCACAGCTTTTGCTTTATCATTGCAGTACCAACCCCAACTTGGTCACCATGGGCTCCATGGAGTCCATGCTCTGCTAAAGAACCCTGTGAAGTTGGCACTCAAGTTCGAGGACGAACCTGTCTTGAAGGAGATTCTTGTGAAGGCGACTCTACTGAAACAAGAGGATGCTTCACAACTGAGAAATGCGAGGAACCAAGTAAGAACATCTTGTTTTGTTTTCCTTTTTTTTTTTTCAAAAGTAAATTATTTTCATGATAGTAACAATTTATTTTCATGCTAATACATGTAATACCTAATCCCTATTGAACCATAATCATTTTAGCCCAGCTGATGTAATAATTCTTTAACTGTTTTTTTTGGTCATCTTCTCAGTAGGAGAAAGGATAAATCTATTAATTAACACTGTTAAATTTTTCATCATGTTTTTCTTGTTTCATCATGAAAGAAAAGGTTGTACGACAGTTTCATTTTAAAAATAACATTAAAAATAATAATACAGTTAATACAAGTAATTCCTTATATGTGGAATTGATCATCTTATTAATGTTTAACACACACACACACACACACACACACAAACATATGTATATATATCCATCCATTCACCAATCACTAGGTAGCTTGTTAGCATGAATAATCAGAAATCTATTGAGATCGATAAATGAAATTCAAGGAATGCATGTTTCTACATTTTGATTTTTGTGATAGTTATATGTATATTTTGTATTATTTCTCCTTCTCAATCTTATTATGTGTTTGTGTCATTACATTTTTATAAATATAGTTGATTATTTATGTTAACCACATCAAATTTTCATAAAACTCATGCTTACAAATTAAATATGTCTTTTTTGGCAAACAATAGTGTACTACCAAATTCACTAACATTTTTTGATCGCTAAAATTGTATGATTTAATTGCAGTGTATCATATTAAATTTAAATTATTGTATCATCTAATACAATAGAACTATGTGCTGATGGAATGATCTGGAAGAACTGCTCTAATCCTTGTGAGGAAACATGCATGAATATCCGAATGGGTTCTTGTGTTGAAGAAGAAGAATGTGTACCAGCCTGTGTATGTGCTGAAGATATGGTAATGGATGACCAAGGAAACTGCGTACCAATGGAGACATGTTCCTGCTACACAGAAGCTGGTGTGCCAGTATTGCCCAATAATCCAATGGATTCACCTTCAGATTGTGAAGAATGGTATGTAAACATTTCTTTAGATATAAAGAGAAAAGATAACAAAATCTTACAGAATTCTGTATTTCCCGTAATACAAAGGATTACCTTAAGTTTTTCAGAATTGTTCAGAAAACTTACCGAGATTGTGCTTACATCAAGTTATCTGGAAGAAAGTTTGCTTGCAGAGTATTTATTTGTGACTTTATGCTTAACATTTCTTAATTTGTTTCTGAAAATGTTCAGAGCTGTTCAGCAAGTTTCTGAATTGTTCAGCCCAGTGTTGATCTGTTCAGCAACATGTCTGCAAAGAAAACTCCACACAAAACAATAATTGTTTTATAACAAAACTGGTAATATCACATTATCTGTACTTTAGAAAAATACATGTTACAATTTGGTATTTAGTTTATGAAAGTAAGGATCATCATACCAATTAAAAATGCAGACTGCAGATATTTGAATTTGCTGTTACCTGAAAAAAGTATAGCAAAGTATTTCGAGTTTTAGTAATGTCTTATGGAATTTTCTCTGTGTGTGTGTGTGTGTTTTGGTCTGTCTGATTTATAGTGCTTATTGTAGTAAATTCATAATGTATGTCATGCAATACATGGAAATCTTTTTCTTGGAAAGCTATATATGCAAAGTCATCTAGAAAGATACTTGACAAAACAGCTATAACCTGCATTATCTGTTATTTTGTACCCTACAACTTTTTGTATACTGCCCTGCATTCATAAAAATCAACTTGTTTTTCTTCAAATTTTTTTGTACAGAGAACAAAAGTTGTACTACTGTTAAAATATTTGTTCTTAAGAATGAGCCAAAATGACATTAATGCTTTGTGTCCTATCTTTATAGCATCTGTGGTATGGATGGAGAGATGATATGCACCCATATACCTAATTGTAAGTAAAAGCTTTCCAGCTGTTGTTTGTTACAGAAGACACATGATCCATTTCTGCTATGCAAGAAATTTTGTTTATTAACTGAACTGTACAAAAACCAAGGGTTGTTGTTGTTGTATTGAATCTTGGAACTATATTTTTAGCTCAGCTGAGAGAGATTTCATCCAATTTCAATAAAACTTTGTAAAAATGTTTATATCTTCAAGGTCATGGGTGAGTTTGATTATAAGTTGGATCTATATAAAATCCCTATTCCCTCATCTTTGGAAAAGCATTTTATTAAATTAAAGTACAATTGTTAAAGTGGACTTGATATAAGATTAGGAGATAGTTTGCATAGGGTTGTGTTCTTGCAATACTATATAAGTCTACTAGTGAAATAGTCAATTGACTGTTTAGTATGAAAAAGTTTCATCATTGACAACATAAAAAACTGTTGTCTTACAGGTGGATGTCAAAATAATTGACAAGAATGTTCTCCCAAGTTAGTGCTGCACAGTGCATTCATTCTATACTTGTAATAGATTGAACATTAAGCTTATATAAGTATTGCAACAAATTGTAAAGGATTTATGATATGAATATATTTCTTTTTACTGTGGAAAATATATGTACTTTTCATTACAAATACCATATATACTCACTTACAAGTTGAGTCCAACTGCAAACTGCACAGACCCAGATCTGCCATTGCATAATGCACCAGAAGATCTGGGTCTATGCACTTTGTTAGGAGTAATCAGTAGAACAAAAAACATAGACCCTGATCTGCCAGCACATTATGCAATGGCAGACCAGGGTCTATGTTGTTTGCAGTTGGACTCGACTTATATACGTATATATGGTAAATCAGGTAAAGCGAAAAGACTTACTCATGATTTCAACCATTAAATCTTATTTGATTGATTTCACTAAATAATCTACAATCCAAATATTTCCTCCCCCAACTGAAACAAAAGATACAGAAAAAATAATTTGCTGTTTAAATCATGCCATAGCTAGTACTGGATCTACAAACAGATTTTCAAAATGGAGAAAATTATATGGCACATGTTTCCTACTATCTTTCTGGCCAATATGAAGGTCATTAGATTTTAATCATGCATACTGTATATAGTCGCTTATAAGTAAAGTCCAACTGCAAGCAACACAGACCCTAATCTACCATTGCATAATATATATGGTAACACTTTCCATAAATGTGTAGATGTAAGTCCAAATAACTAAAATGATGATGATATCATCAATATTATAATCCACAGGCAATGAAGGTATACTATTAATGTTTAGATGATGATGATGATGATGATGACGACGACTTAATAGCCCAAGAGTGTAATTTACATTAGAACCTATCCTAATAGACTACCTATGGCTACATTTACATTAGAACCTATCTTAATAGACTACCCATGGATACATTTACATTAGAACCTATCTTAATAGACTACCTATGGTTACATTTACATTAGAACCTATCTTAATAGACTACCTATGGCTACATTTACATTAGAACCTATCCAAATAGACTACCTACGGCTACATTTACATTAGAACCTATCTTAATAGACTACCTATGGATACATTTACATTAGAACCTATCTTAATAGACTACCTATGGTTACATTTACATTAGAACCTATCTCAATAGACTACCTATGGCTACATTTACATTAGAACCTTATCTTAATAGGCTACCTATGGGAACATTAATAAAAGGTCCTTCAAGCCAGGTGGTATTCAAATATAGGATATTGAGCATCAAACTATCAAATATAAGATTACATTTTGTTGTCTCTCACGTTAGGTTGTCTCATAAAAGAGGTGGTCTTTAGCAGAGGCTCACTAGTGAATGTATACATTCATAAATACATACACAATAGTCATTATTATTATTATTATTATTATTATTATTATTATTACTACTTCAACAGGCCATGAGTGTGTGTACTCGGATTGGACAGACTGGGGAGACTGCCATACTCCATGTGGTGATGGAGAGAAATTAAGATACAGGTAGATGATTCAATAAATAAATAAAATTTCTCATTAACTCTTTTCTTGGTATATTTTTAAAAAGAAGGTAAAGTAAACAAAAAGATATTTTAAACTAACTAGGTGGTAGCTTAAACAATCAATAGCATAAAATACTGATCATCTGGATTTAAAGTATCAGTATTCATCTAAACCCATGGACAGTTCCTTTTATGTACAAATTCTTAATGTTATCAATATTTAGGATAGTTTATTACCTGAACAAATTCCGTGTATCGTAATAAGTCCAAATCAGAAGAAAAAAAATTACATAAATAAAAAACCATCTATCCAGTACAAAAATTGTTCCATTAGCCATTATAAAGTAATTACAAGTGTAACAAAACATGTTATGTCACAGTTTTGTAAAAAATAATAACTCCCATATTGTTTGCAATTTTCTGTACTTTTTTATTTTTTTGTAAAGAGGTAGACAAAAATTAAAGGAAAAGAAATTCTAATTTTTACCTGATTGTAAAGTACAAATATTTTAAAATTTGTAAAAATAATACAAAGTTCCCTGTATGAAAAATTAAAAGGAAAAACATAATAATTATTTTTATGAATTAAAGGATGTTTAAAAAATCAGAGGGTTTTGAAAAATAACATACAATATGGTAACTGTAATGACATACAATATGGTAACTGTAATGACATACAATATGGTAACTGTAATGACATACAATATGGTAATCATAATGACATGCAATATGGTAAATGTAATGACATACAATATGATAACTGTAATGACATACAGTATGGTAACTGTAATGGCATACAATATGGCAATTGTAATAACATACATTATGGTAACTGTAATGACATACACTATGGTAACAGTAATGACAAACAATATGGTAACTGTAATGACATCCAGTATGGTAATTGTATTGACAAACAGTATAGTGATTGTAGTGATGTTTGAATATGTTAAGATGGAATGATCTACAGATACTGACTAAAAGTGTTATCTGCAGACAACTGGAGAAAGGTACACCAGAAGAATGTCTTGAACCACTGGTAGAATCAACGCCATGTCAGAAACCTGATTGCCCACCATTGTGTAACGTACGAGGCAAAGACTACAACTTCCAGGAAACAACCAAGGAGGATGATTGCATGAAATGGTATGTCTAACAGTGACAGATCAAGAGAGGGGTTGAACACCCATCCCCCTTTGATACACATTTCAGCAAAAAGAATGAGAAATAGACCATTTTTAACAGTACAACCACATCATTTAAAGATTCCCCCTAGGCCCCAAATAATAATCTGGATCTGCCATTGTATAACTCATGCTAATATACAGTAAAATGTTCTTCAACTGGCCACTGTTTTAGCACTAATTGTGATTGCTTTATAGAGATGGACACTTTATGGAGGTTTGATTATTATCTAAATAAATCAATTGGGACTAAAATATTTGGTCAGTCTACAGAGAAAGTCATTTTATGGATGGTCCAGAATAAGAAAGTATTTTCATTCAAATAATTAAAAGCTCACCTTTCATGAGACCATGTTTACAAAAGACTTTCATATGATTTTTTTCATTTAATTTTGTAGGTAATTTTTTTGTAGTGCTTAAGCTGTAAGCTTTACAACATAGAAACAACAAAGTGTGTCTACAACATTTGTGCTTCAAATGCGAAAAAAAATAATCTTTGTTTTAATTCCATGTATTAAATTTTTTTTAACTCATCCCCTATACTCTAAAACTTGTCACACGCTGACAGAAAATTTAGTTTCAAGCACTGAATAAAGATACATGACTCCTAAATATATCTGAAGCCAATTTTCTATATCGAGATAAAAACAATTCTCATTGATCCTTTAGATCTCTGATATTCTCTTTAATAAACAAAGCAAGTTTTAATAATGTTAAATTAAAATTGTAACCAAAAAGAACTTCATAACTCAGTTTAAATACTGTTGCCTAGGAAAAGCTCATTAATATGAAACTAAATTTGTGATTTTAATTCCTTTGGTTTCATTGTTTTGAATTATGATTTATAATTTCACTGTTCTTAAATATTTTTCTAGATATGTTTTGAAAATTTGGAGGGCAAATCATGATATATAATGTAGTAAACAACTGGAATACCTAAACTCAACATATGGTAGTCCACACCTAGAATTCTGGTAGCCCCTGCTTGGGTTTTGTAGCCCAGACCTAGAATTCTGGTAGCCCCTGCTTGGGTTTTGGGCACAATATTTATTGAAGCCTGTAATGCAATTCTATTGGATAAATCTCCTGTATAATTATAGTTTCCATTTTTCTTGAGGAAATACCAAATAATAATTAATAATTAAATAAATAAATACCAAATAATAATTATAAATTAAATAAATAAATACCCAAAAATATTAAGCACATACAAAAAGGGGTCTCATTGATACTTTTCTCATCTTTTTCAGTATATGTGGAATGGATGGAACAGAGAAATGTAACGACAAAATGGATGCTGTTGGTATGTAAAATAATCTCTTCTATATTCTCAACAATTACTGTCAAAGATAAGAATTTTTAACAAGTATGCAAACATAATGTTAATAATATTAACAAATGATTCTCTATATTATCAACAATGGCTGTCAAAGATAAGAATTTTTAACAAGTATGCAAACATAATGTTAATAATATTGACAAATGATTCTCTATATTATCAATTTGCATAGAAAACATTTTTAAACTTAAAAAAAATGAACTAATGAAGGAATATTGTTCCACTTCTGAAGAAAATGCATGACACGACTGATATATTTCAATATCTCATTATGAAATATATAAAAATTATATTTCATAAATTGTGATATCAACCCATGTATAATTCCATATGATGTCTGTAAATGTTAGGACTTATTTCCTTGGCTATAAATTACAGTTAAATTTCAACAAATTTCAAATGCTCATGTACAGTGGTCCTATAGGGTACCACAGTATAGCATGGTCCCTAATATAATACAGGTGACAAGCATCATTACGAGGGAGCACTGTATGTATGTGTGTAGGGAGATAGGTAGGTAGGTAGGCAGGTATGCATTTAGGTAGGTAGATAGGTAGCTATGCTGGTATGCATATATCTATGTAACCCCAGTAAATATTCTTTTATTATGACATTGTTCATGGACAGCTTTAAAGTATACCACATTTGTAGATGAGGCGGCCATCACAAAACCACAAATAAATTATGTTACACGTACAAGCACATTATAATTGGTTTGAATTAGCCAACATCTAAAATCAAGTGAAATAAATAATAATAATAATAATAATAATGAGGACTTTGTATAGCGCCTAAACTTTAGACGCTCTAAGCACTTTACAACATTAGATAACACCTAAAAAACATATATAATGATATGATTACGAAAAACAAACACCATGAAACTAGAAAACAAAAACATGCTGAAAATAGTTAAGGTAAGGAAACATTAAGTCTTTAAGTCTATTCTTGCATTGTATGGCAAATTGAGTATGGCAATAACAAAACTAACTTCAGCAAGTATAATTTAATTTATGTCCCAGGACTCACAAAAAGAACTTATCCACTCATCCTAACCGGGCGCAAATTGGCTGGGCTGAGCAAAACTTTCCTATGTACTCATCCCTGGGCCAAGTAAATGCAGATTCACACCTTGAAAATAAATCTGAATGCATTTTCTACCCTTAACAAGTGCCGAAGTGCAACATCACTTAACATTTGCCATGCGTCAGTTGTAAATAACCAATGCCTAATCTACCGACTTGCTTTCAGTTTAGAATACGTTGTAACGGAAATGACTTCATTTTTTGTACACAGGTACCAGGTATAAGCTTCATATTAAAATGGGTAATATTATGAACATATTATGTTGCAGTTTTACACTTAGCCCTTGATTTCCTAATGGTATTTGCATTTACAGTGACACTTTTCAGCAATTTAGGGGTCATTTTGATGTAGAGAAAGTTTCCCTTTCAACGAGCTATCACACATCTTTATGAATCAGAACTCTGAGACACTAAGAGACAGAGAATGTCAAAATGTTTTCATCTGGTCAGGCAATGTTACAGTTGACCCAGGTCAATAGTATTTTCAAGACTGAATCTTTATTGATTGTCATGCCAAATGGAAGATGACTGCAGATATTTCTGTAAGCATGTAATTACTTTTCACAAGAAAAATGAGTATTTTAAGTGTTTCAGTTGATTCCCACCAACTTTCACACAATGCATGATGTTGCAATCTATTTATAAAGCAGAGAAAGTCAACATAACAGCTGATTGGTCAAAATCTAGTTGGCGGTAATGGCTTAAAAATCTTCCTTTTTATGGTGCTGATGTGTAGTTTTCTTGAATGGAGACTTGAACAAAATGGATCATTTAGTATGAAAGTTGGTGGAAATTGATACTGTTGGAATTCTTTTAAATGCAAGTTACTAACATTTTTCTTGCGAAAAGTAATTTAATACTTATATAAATATCTGCTGGAGTCTTTACTTTGGCATGACAATGTATTAATAAAGTTGCACAGTCTATAAAACACAAGTGATCTTGGGCAAGCATAACAATGTTTGATCTGACCAAAATAATACAATTTTGACATTCTATATATCTTAACTTCTCCAATATCTTACTCATAAAGATGTGTGATAGCTTGTTGAAGTGGAAAATTATGACACCTAGATAACTGAAATGTTTCACTGTAAACATGATTACCTCTAAGAAATAAAGGGCTATGTGTACAACTGCAATTTCTCAAGTTACAAACCTTGTCTATTATTATATGTTTATCTAAGGAGCCACACATTAGAAAATAATATTTGTATGGTTTTGACTCATTTTAGTATCAAGCATATATCAGGTACCAATGGTTGTTTAGTAAAAGTGTAAGCAGAGTACTGGAGAAGTGTATTGTGTTGAGATTAATGAGGACAGGGATGAGTAACTCTTGCAACTCACTCGTTCCAGGGACAAGTGCTTGGGAAATTTTTTCCTGAGCCCTGTGTCCATACCATATATCCAGCATAGTGGTACACAGTATATGTGTATTATCATACCATATATCCAGGGCAGTGGTACACAGTATATGTGTATTATCATACCATATATCCAGGCAGTGGTACACAGTATATGTATATTATCATACGATATATCCAGGGTAGTGGTACACAGTATATGTGTACTATCTCATTATAATGTAATTCATGGGTGCCATAAAAGTGACCCACTTAAAAAGTGTGGCTTCCAAATGTTGCCAATTCTAACAAAGCTGTGTCAATTAGGTACACAAATGCTGTGTCAATTAGGTACACAAATGCTGTGTCAATTAGGTACACAAATTCACAAAAAGGAGGGTATATAAGGAGATGAAACAACATTATAATTGCTTATCATCAGCTAAGAACTAAAATGAAGTGAAATGAATATAGCATTGATAGAACAATATTCAGCATATTAAATGGGATCCATGACCTTATCCATATTGTACAATCATATAATATTATACAATCATGTAAGTACAATCATGCCACCATCCATATTACTGTAAATAAGGCACAGCTCTATACTGAAGGGTGTTATAAAATGATGGACCAATGTTCATAAAGGCAATACACAAAGAAACTACTGTATCTATCAAATTGAAAGTGAAAATACAATTTTCCTTTTTGTTTCTAGTTGATGGCGATTGGTCGGACTGGACAAATTGGACAAGTTGCTCCAAGCCATGCTCTGGTGGTAAACAATACAGCTACAGACTCTGTAATAATCCTGTGCCCAGATGTGGTGGAGAACTGTGTGAAGGTCTCAATACAGTGGAACGTCCATGCAATGAGGATATACCATGTAAGTACAATCATGACACCAATTTTTATCTTACCAGTGAATGGCAAAACATAGGCATTACATTTCCAACGGCAACATATAGGCATTACTTTTCCAATGGCAACACAGAGGCATTACTTTTCCAATGGCAACACATATGCATTATGTTTCCAATGGTAACAACAGTGACAACTTCAGCAAGATTGAGATCCTGTTTTAAAAGTCTTTATCTTCTACATCAGAAGCTGTATTGAAGTGAAACCATGGTATGGTACTACAGTCAACATTGGTATGGTACTACAGTCAACCTTGGTATGGTACTACAGTCAGCCTTGCTATTGGACTACAGTCAGTCTTGGTATGGTACTACAGTCAACCTTAGTATAGTACTACAGTCAACCTTGGTATAGTACTACAGTCAGCCTTGGTATGGTACTACAGTCAACCTTGGTATAGTACTACAGTCAGCCTTGCTATTGAACTACAGTCAACACTGGTATAGCACTACAGTCAACCTTGGTATAGTACTACAGTCAACCTTGGTATGGTACTACAGTCAACCTTGGTATGGTACTACAGTCAACCTTGGTATAGTACTACAGTCAGCCTTGCTATTGGACTACAGTCAACCTTGGTATAGTACTACAGTCAACCTTGGTATAGTACTACAGTCAACCTTGGTATAGCACGACAGTTAACCTTGGTATAGCACTACAGTCAACCTTGGTATAGTACTACAGTCAACCTTGGTATGGTACTACAGTCAACCTTGGTATGGTACTACAATCAACCTTGGTATAGTACTACCATCAGCCTTGCTATTGGACTACAGTCAACCTTGGTATAGTACTACAGTCAACCTTGGTATAGTACTACAGTCAACCTTGGTATAGCACTACAGTCAACCTTGGTATAGCACTACAGTCAACCTTGGTATAGTACTACAGTCAACCTTGGTATAGCACTACAGTCAACCTTGGTATAGTACTACAGTCAACCTTGGTATAGTACTACAGTCAACCTTGGTATAGTACTACAGTCAACCTGGGTATAGTACTACAGTCAGCCTGGGCTGGCCTCGGCAGGTATAAAAAAAGACCTATGACCCTTGGATACTGAGTGTGATGCTCTTTCAAATGAGCTGCTGTGGCTCCCCAAAGTGAATGGACGATCCTTGTCTAGCAGAGTTGTAATTTATATTGATACAGTGAAACCTGTCTTGGCAGGCACAAACCATTATACATGAATACAGTGAAACCTGTCTTGGCAGGCACACCCATATAAATGAATACAGTAAGATACCTCTTAGTAAAGGACATCATTTTTAAACCTCAATATAAAGACATCTGTCTATAAAGGGAAAAATTTGAGGTTCTTTTAAAGACAAGTAATAATGTATTTGATAATACACAATTGTACCTAACAAATATTCAACAAATAGCTACACCTTTTCATGGAAGTTAACCAGTATTTGAATATTTTAAAATCAGATGGCCACAGTTTATTTAGTTAAAACAGATTTGTTACTTTAGTGTTATAAAATTAGTTTTATAACTGCTTAAGTTATCCACTCTAGTCTTTTACCTTATTACTAAAATTTTAAGCTGTCAAAATTGCAGTATTAAATTGGATTTCCTCAGGTTTTCAATCATACAGAATCTGGTAAACAAATACAATACTAAGTATAAGTATACAGAAATTAAAACTTATTTACCTATATATAATAATAATAATAATAATAATAATAATAATAATAATAACAATAATAATAATAATAATAATAATAATAAATATAATGCTTTATTTAGAGAAGGTAATTGAATAAGTACAAAATTATTCTCCCCATAAGGCCTTCTCTGCAATCTACATATGTATAATATATACATAATTATTTCTTATGAGGACACCTGCTCATAAAGTTATAAAGATTAGTTTCTATGAGTCCCTGGGGTACAAATTTTAGACAAGTTTGACTGTAATTCAAAACCTTAATAATTTCAGGCTGTGAAGTTGGCCCATTGTCAAACTGGACAGAGTGCAGCAAGTCATGTGATTCTGGTGTACAGACAAGGACAGCAGAGTTTTTGGATGACAGATCTTATGACTATTGTGATACCAGTGTACTCACAGAAGAAAGACCATGCAACAAAGAACCTTGCAATGGTGAGTATAACGTTATGACTATTGAGATACAAATGTACTCACAGAAGAAAGACACTGTAACAAAAAACCTTCAATGGTGAGTATAACTTCCAATTTAAGACCATGTAACAAAGGAACATTGTAATGGTGAGTATAACTTCCAATTTAAGACCATGTAACAAAGGAACATTGTAATGGTGAGTATAACTTCCAATTTAAGATCATGTAACAAAGGAACATTGCAATGGTTAGTATAACTTTATGACTATTGTGATGCAAGTCTACTCACAGAAGAAAGACCCTGTAATAAAAGAACCTTGCAATGGTTAGTATAACTTTATGACTATTGTGATGCAAGTGTACTCACAGATGAAAAACAATGTAATAAAAGAACCTTGCAATGGTTAGTATAACTTTATGACTATTGTGATGCAAGTGTACTCACAGATGAAAAACAATGTAGCAAAGAACCTTGTAATGGTGAGTATAACTTCCAATTTAAGATCATGTAACAAAAGAACCTTGTAATGGTGAGTATAACTTCCAATTTAAGATCACGTAACAAAAGAACCTTGTAATGGTGAGTATAACTTCCAATTTAAGATCATGTAACAAAAGAACCTTGTAATGGTGAGTATAACTTTATGACTATTGTGATGCAAGTGTACTCACAGATGAAAAACAATGTAACAAAGAACCTTGTAATGGTGAGTATAACTTCCAATTTAAGATCATGTAACAAAAGAACCTTGTAATGGTGAGTATAACTTTATGACTATTGTGATACAAGTGTACTCACAGACAAAAAACAATGTTACAAAGACCCTATTTTGACATCCCAAACCTGCATGGTGAATGTTGGAACAGAGGTGACGAGGGCATCCAAAAGGAATTTTCTACCATGAGTGGGATGGCCATTGATCTGTGCCATATATACTTGTTTATAATTCAGATCCAATTGAAAACAACATCACATAATGCACCAACAGTTCTATGCTGTTTGCTATGAGTGATCAGTAGAACAAACAATGCAGATACTGATTTACCAGTACAATATGTAATGGCAGATTAAGGTCTATGTTGTTTGCAGCTTGGATCTAACATATACGCAAGTATATACAGTATATGTTTTTAAAGTCAAAAGCGAAGATTATGTCAGATAAAGAATAATGGTTTTGATGCAAAGTTTTCAGCTGATGGATTTTTAAAATATTATTTTATAATTTTTGTCACAGGTTCCATAGTACTATGGCATTATATGCAGAATCGCATTATAGCAAAGTGCATTACAACAGGGGAGAGCTGTATGTTAATCTTCCCTACATGGGCAACATGAAGGGAATGTTATTTGTTATGACCTTTTTGTGTTAAATGAAGTAGCAGAATGAACAAACAGACTCCTAAGATCCCACTAGTATAGATTTCATGTTCTTAAATTTCTTCCCACAGCCACATGTGTTGTATCGGACTGGGAGGAATCCCCATGCTCAGAAACCTGTGGAGCTGGTTACCTTACCAGGCGAAGGAGCATTATCAATGATGCTGAGGATTGTGTAAACTTCCCACTATTAGAAAGTCTACCATGTGAAGCCGAGCCTTGTCTGCATGGTAATTTATTCTACTTTATTCACCCATATATAATACTCGTCCAGCTGCAAACAGCACTGAACATGATACTGCAGTTGCATACTGTGCTGACAGATAAGGGTCAGCTGCTTTCATTCTAGTCAGTAATGACAGATAAGGGTCAGCTCCATTCATTCTAGTCAGTAATAACAGATAAGGGTCAGCACCATTCATTCTAGTCAATAATGACTTTTATGGGTCAGAACCATTCATTCTTGTCAGTAATGACATATAAGGGTCAGCACCATTCATTCTAGTCAGTAATGACAGATAATGGCCAACACCATTCATTCTAGTCAGTAATAACAGATAACGGTCAGCACCATTCAGTCTAGTCAGTAATGACAGATAAGGGTCAGCACCATTCATTCTAGTCAGTAATGATTTCAAGCAAACAGCAAAGATCTTGATCTGCAAGTCTGCTTTTGTAAAACCAACTCTTACTGCGCAGCTCAAAATTATGAGATCATTATATTATGATGCCATTGATATGACATCACTTTTTACCTACTATTGTTGGTGGTAAATATGAATTTTTCTGCGATAATTATGTATATGAGCTATCTTTTTA
The DNA here is from genome assembly GCA_029931535.1 of Margaritifera margaritifera. Classification (NCBI taxonomy): domain Eukaryota; kingdom Metazoa; phylum Mollusca; class Bivalvia; order Unionida; family Margaritiferidae; genus Margaritifera; species Margaritifera margaritifera. The sequence goes on along the minus strand of JAQPZY010001290.1, from coordinate 1,064,896 downwards.
GTAATAAACACAACATAATTGAATAGGGTTAGATATTCACTAATTATTGACTTAGAAAAGCTAGCCTTGCTAGGACTATATAATGTTTTTATAGTTTACAAGAAAAACAATTATTACAGATCACATCCATGTCTGAAACTGCAACAGTTGTTCTGGTTACACTGCACATAATATGACTTGTTCTTCATCTTGCCACCTACTGGGACAACAATTTTAATTGGATATTACTCTCTGAACAGGTTGCCATTTATGTGCTGGAATCTGTGGAAAATCTATGTACACCCTAATCCTTTTGTGGAATGGATTTATTCTATTTGAGGATACAATCTCTTATAATAGTCATCATTTTTGGAAAATAATTAAATTAAAGGTTTTGTACAAATTTATATATAAACTGGAATTATGGTTTGCAATAAAAAAATACATAAATCACGAGTAATAGCCCTTCTTGCATGTTTTAGGTGTATTTCAGTGCTCTTGGAGAGATTGGATGTAAAATGACATGGTTGCAACTTATGTCTCTTATCAAATAATGAAAAAGAGAAATGCATATACAATTTAATAATTGCAATTACAGTCCTGTGAAAGAAAATATTAAAATGAATGTGAAGTATACAAAACCTCAGGAAATCATTATTGATTTAAAACCTGCTGTAAATTGGCCACACAGGCTTTTGGCTGTGGCAAACCGATATGATCTAAATAAATGTGTCATACTGAAAACATTCACTCACTAAATTACCCTTTTTCTTTGTGCATTTGACAAGAGGAATATATGATCTTTAACATTTGCAAATTTTATGAATTTACGACATGTAAATTAGACACAGGCTTTCTGCTGTGGTAAACCAATGTGGACTCAATAATTGCGTTAATCTTAAAACATTCACTCACCAACATACACTTTCTTTTTGTATTTGATGAGAGAAGAGGATGATTTTCGACCTCTGCAAATTTAACCAATTTTTAAATACAAATTCAGCTAAAATATTATTGACAGTTAGTGACAGTGTACCTTTTCCCATACTTTGCAATGTAATGATCCTTTTTGGGGATTCCCATACTTTGCTATGTAATGATCCTTACATGGGGATTCACATACTTTGCTATGTAATGATCCTTACATGGGGATTCACATACTTTGCTATGTAATGATCCTTACATGGGGACTCCCATACTTTTGCTATGTAATGATCCTTACATGGGGATAAATATTCAACTAAGAGTAGTGCAAGGAAATGCACAACAATGTATACATTTTTAAGTGGATTTTGGATTGCCTGAACACTTCAGCTAATTGTATACATTTTTAAGTGGATTTTGGATTGCCTGAACCCTTCAGCTAAATGTATACATTTTTAAGTGGATTTTGGATTGCCTGAACCCTTCAGCTAAATGTATACATTTTTAAGTGGATTTTGGATTGCCTGAACCCTTCAGCTAAATGTATACATTTTTAAGTGGATTTTGGATTGCCTGAACCCCAAGCTCAATCAGAGCTTCCTGTGCCTTTTCCATCATATGCTAGAAGACAAAAAAACTCAGGTGTAAATAATGGCCATTTTGAACTGATCTCAAGCCCATGGTTGTTATTACATCATAATAACTTCATTAATGTCACAATGACTAGATGACATGTCATGACTAACAGCAATGTAAGCAATAGTTTCAGGCAATTGAAACCGAATGATTTCTTCAATTTGTTCATTACAAAGTTGCATGAATTATATTACAAATTAAAGTGCAAGCATTTTCTTGATTGTTGAAACATTGTCATTGTGTTATTTGCAACACCTATCAATTTATAAGAATCTGTTCTTTGCACATCTAGCTGTGTATTCATCCACCAAAATCTTACCAATTTGGGAAGTATCACTATTACATCTGAGTCTGTTTCAAAGAGTCGAAGTTATTTGACTCGCATCAGAAAAAGATGAGATTGTTCCTAATGCCATTAAGCTATGTAAAAATATACATTTTAAAACTGTTCAATACTCCAACATTTCACTAGTGATGATCCCTAATGCAAGTTCTAATACAGTTGCGCAAGTTTGATTGTCATTATTTTCCATAAAATTTGACCAAGTTATGGCCCCTTTTTGAACTCCATTATGCATGCATTTAGTATAAACTTTTGTCTACCACAGACTAAAGTCATGGATAGAGCTTGAAAACATGAATCTGAAACTGCATCTTAAAATGCTATAGAATGTTGTGAATGAGTTTATTAACAAGTCTTCAGGTGCCACAAAAAACCCTGATCTCAATGTAAATCAGGCCCAATTCCAAAATAAAATCAATCTCAGTCATGTCAGATTCCAATTTTAGCTTTGAAATTCTGAAAATGGTGTTATCATTGATAATTTATCCTAATCAAAGTATTCAAAATACTGATGGCTTATATGGTTGATATTTTATTATATTAGTCCAGGCCACAAGGCTGAACATAACATACATGTCATTATTTTCATGTTTCATTTTATAATGATAATAAGAAAATATCAGTACTGAGCCAACTAATTTTAGTCATAATTGCTTTGAAAGTATTGTTTTCACCGCTTGATAAATGTTATACAACAACATCTATACAATAATTTTAAAAAAAAATTTTTGCAATGAGTTTTACAGACAGTTTTCTACTACCATTGACTCTGAAGCAATCAAAAGAGTTAACTACAGTAATGGTAATTAATTTCCTCTGAATGTTAAAAGTTGAGTTATGTCCCATGCCCAAAATAATAGATGATACATGTAAATATAGGAAGTTACTTTATCAGAAACACACATTTTTTTGTACTAACTGAAGAATAGGCAGCAACCACAGACTTCAGAAGTACTGAAATCCTTCCAAGCTAGAAATAATGGCCTCAGGTTTTTCTTAAGTCAATATTGAAAAATCCATGAGAGTAAACACTATCTATAAACACTATTTCCTCATACATTCCAGAATGTGGAGAGAACATGGTGTTTGAGAAGTATAGTTTATGTTACAACCAGACCTGCAAGTCTAGGACAGAGAATGTGTACCCAGAGTGCATGGAAATCCCATTGGATGGCTGTGTCTGCAAAGAGGGCTACTTCAGAGAGGGAGACCATTGTGTGCCAGAAAAGAAATGTGACATATGCATGGTGGATGGCTGGGAGAAACAGGTATTGTTTAAATCAAGGGTCTGATAAATCTTATGCCTGTAGCCCTGGGGCTACCAGAAGGCTGATATCATGCCCTGATCTACATTTTTTTCTTAAAAATTAGCCTTAACACGTTTCCTATGATTAATTATTTACTTTGATATATAAGAGCCTAGTTTATATGAGCTACTGAATTTAAGCTTGGCTAATAGATTCTTACTGAATTTAAGCTTGGCTAATAGATTCTTACTGACTTTAACCATGGCTAATATATTCTTACTGAATTTAAGCATGGCTAATAGATTCTTACTGAATTTAAGCATGGCTAATATATTCTTTTCTTATTTTCTATCTTTGTGAAAAACAAGTCACATATGGAAAGCATGATTCAATGAATCATAATTGTAAAATGTAAACACATGAAACAACCTTTAAGTCCACATGTCATTGAATATGAGTAAACTCCACACATAATTATAAAGTGTAAACACATAAAACAAACTTTAAGTCCACATGTCCTAGAACATCAGTAAACTCCACACTTAATTATAAAATGCACATTATTTGTCTCTTAATGAGTTTAATGAACATGTATATTTTGTTCCAGAATGGTGATGTATGGACTGATGGATGTGATTACTGCCAATGTGTATATGGCATGACAGTATGCCAACCTAAATGTGAAGTACCTAAATGTGGAGTAAGTATCATAGGAGTGAAATGATATGCCTGTGCTATGTATTGATATGTATCATAGGGTGAAATGATATGCCTGTGATATGTATCAATATGTATCATGGGGGTGAAATGATATGCCTGTACTATGTATTGATACGTATCATAGGGTGAAATGATATGCCTGTGCTATATCAATATGTATAATGATACACTGCCTATGATTGATACATATAATGAATAACGAGGCAAATGACTAATAATTAGTAATTGCCATTGAAGATTAAAAGTTACTTTTATAAGGTAAATATGGTTTTGTATCAATTATTGACCTTTAGTATCAATGTATGTATCAAAACACCAAATTATCAATTCATTGATTCATTGGTGAATACCCCCTAATTAAATCATAGTATCAGTTAGTAAAAAAACACAAAATATAATACTCTTTTGAACCATAATCCCATTTAAGAAACAATTTTTGACCTGGCCAAATGATTAAATGTGAAACTTGCCAAGAACACTATCAACACTGTAATATGGCTACATCATTAGTTTCATAAAATTACAACACTCATTCAGGACATCTTGAAAGTTTTTAACAGCAGTGTTACAAGCATATAACTTTAAATCCTATTTTATTTCTTCAGTCACTTAGAAAAACATTTAAACTCTTTCCTATTTAAAGTGAGAAATAATTTAAATAAAATTTCAAAACTTATATTTCAACTAAATCCTGGTGCAGTACATATTTTTATATCCATGTATTACTTCAATTAATGCAATACATGTATATGTGAAAATTCACTTTTTTCACCATCTCTGGTAAGATTCATTATGATAAAATGATTGGTCAATTTCTTTTCCTCCTGAAAGAGTTTGATATGTTAATTCCTTTCCAGTTGTTGGTATGGTACTCAGCCAAAACCCCCCCTCCCCCAAAAAAACATCTTTTCTACAAAAACAACAATAAAAAATTGGTATGTAATGATTTATACAGAAGCAATTTTTGACTTCATGTACTAAATTTAGTGATCTGATTATACTGGGTTCTCTCTTTATAATGTTGTTCATCGGAGCCACAAAAGTGACCTTCATTATATTGAGTGAGCCTTATACTGAGAGATGGTCAAATATGGCTTTGTCATAATAGTGCATGCAAACACAAAATTAGTGTATGTAATTATGTAAAAACACATTATAAATGGTTCTCTTTAGCCAAGAACTAAAATTACAGAAAATAAATAAAGTGGTATTTATAATCAAAATGTTACAAATTTAATTGAATCCATGACCATAGCTGCATTATGAGATTTGCAGTATACTGAGGGGGATTTATAGTAAGGGATTACTGTATCATTGCTTTTATAATACCTTTCAGGCTGATGAAGAACTAAGTTATGAAGAAGACCAATGCTGTCCAAAATGCAAGAAGCAAATAGGTAAGGCGATTGCACTTGATCTCTCTCACTCTCTTGACAAGCAAATAGGTAAGGTGATTGGACTTGATCTCTCTCTCTCTATTGACAAGCAAATAGGTAAGGTTATTGCACTTGATCTCTGTCTCTCTCTTGACAAGCAAATAGGTTAGCCGATTGCACTGAATCTCTCTCTCTTGACAAGCAAATAGATAAGGTGATTGCACTCTCTCTCTCTCTCTCTTGACAAGCAAATAGGTAAGGCGATTGCACTTGATCTCTCTCTCTCTCTCTCGACAAGCATATAGTTAAGGCGATTGTACTCTCTCTCTCTCTCTTGACAAACAAATAGGTAAGGTGATTGCACTCTCTCTATCTCTCTCTTGACAAGCAAATAGGTAAGGTGATTGCACTCTCTCTCTTTCTCTCTCTCTCTCTCTCTTGACAAGCAAATATGTTGGGCGATTGCACTCAATCTCTCTCTCTCTCTTGACAAGCAAATAGGTAAGGCGAATTTACTATCTCTCTCTCTCTCTCTCTTGACAAGCAAATAGGTAAGGCAATTGTACTATCTCTCTTTCTCTTGACAAGCAAATAGGTAAGGCAATTGTACTCTCTCTCTCTCTCTTGACAAGCAAATAGGTAAGGCGATTGCACTCTCTCTCTCTCTCTCTTGACAAGCAAATAGGTAAGGCGATTGCACTCGATCTCTCTCTCTCTTTTGACAAGCAAATAGGTAAGGCAATTGCATACAATCTCTCTCTCTCTCTCTCTTGACAAAAGTACAGGTCACTCTCATTAATCCATCTTCTATTTATCTGTTGATCTGAATTAACACAATTTACCAAAAGTCACATTAAATCAAAAGTCTCATGAAATTAAAAGTCACATTAAATCAAAAGTCACATTAAATCAAGGTTGTTTCTCTAACAAGCATATATGTCGAACATTCTTATTTGCTATGATTCATGTCAGGTTCACCATTACACTGTACTCTCATAGCTGGTCAAGTTTTAAGCAAGCAAAATCTTTTAGTGAATATACAAAGAAGATATATTTACACATTTTTCCCAGCATAAGTGATATGGTAAAGTATTTTGCATCACTTGCTCACACACATTGTATGTTGCAACCCTTTCAGTCAAACAGGCTTTAGTGATGAAACATTTTCTGTACCAGGGTTTGTTCTAGAACTGAAGATTAGGATTGAAAATCTGACTCTGTTTAAAAAAGAGGGAAATTTTCTAAATATAGGAGAGATTTAATGAAATAAAAGAAGATAGGGCCTGCACAAATTTTAATTTTCATGCATTCAGTTCATTTTTTGGTATGATTTAAAAACAAAAAACAGCGTGAATCCCACAATCACACATCCTAGAATAGACCTTGCTGTATAACCTTGGAGTTTCAGTGGATAGCATGCTGGTCATGCAACCAGAAAAGTGCATGGTTAGATCCTTCCATTGGATCAGCTTGGAGTTGTCTACTGTGGTCAGTCCCTGGGCAAGGCAGTTTACTCCAACTGCTTTGGCACTAAATGGACTTTATGTGTTTATGTGACCTAAAACATCAAATCTAATCTTGGTTCTTTATTACAATGGTATTATAATTGAATGATTTACACTATCTCTCTCTCTCTCTCTTTCTCTCTCTCTCTCTCTCTCTTAGACTACATCCCTGTTTCTCCCTCTTTCAATTTCGTAGGTCAAAACTACAACCGAAAATGTTTTTCAATATCTTAATTTACTTGTCAGTGAAAGTGAAAAATATTATTTTTTATTACTTAAATCTATTCTAGACACATGTTCACTGAAGACAGTAACAGAAACCCTCTCAGATGGCAACTGTACAACAGATGGTCCTGTCGACTTCAATTACTGTTCAGGTGGATGTGGAATCAGCATGATGATGCCCACTCTAGGATATTACCACCAATCTTGTCGATGCTGTATTGGAGAGTTCCAAGAATTCAAGACTGTTCCAGTGAAATGTGGTCCTGAAGGCAAACAGACTTTGACCACAGCTACAATACCCATCTTCTCTGGTTGCAAGTGCAATAAGTGCATACAAACAGAAGGTAACACACATTTGTTATCTCTTGCTAAAACTTCTAATAGTTTTTACAATTTGTGAATTTTCACAGCTAATAATTATGTAACTGCTTATTTATGTGGTATTGAAGAATGTTTTAATTCACAAAAATTTGTTTGAGCACATTGAAATACATCATGGCTAAGTGTGCACACAATTTCATTGGTTTGTAAGAAGTAAATAAACAAATCATTGGTTTAAAATCTTGAACTTTCCAACCTGTTTCTACCATATCGATCCCTGATATAATTTCTAGGTCAACACATGAGCTCAAACTTTCACTTTGTTACAATCATTTCTCCCTCTCAAAATTCCTACCATAAAAATGTAAATTGCCACTTTCATAAAATGTAAATTACCACTACACATTTATTTTAGAGGCCGACTATTCTCAAGATTTGGAAATTAAAGATTGTTCATCTTTTTTTTTGTTCTATCAATCAAGTGTCCAAAGACATTACTACTTGTTTCATCAATGAAGTGTCCAAAGCCATTATTACTTTTCTCATCAATGAAGTGTCCAAAGTCATTATTACTTTTCTCATAGCGGGATAATTATAACATGATTTTACATTTAAAGTCATGACAAGTGGCTGTGACCTATATTTTATGATTTGGTTCCCCACAAATCAGTACACTGACTTTTCTGCAAATAATTTATGTTTGTATTTGGTTTTGTTTCAGGACCAGCACAAGGAGGTCAAGAAATCATGAGACGAAAATGATAATCATGCATCACTTCCAGACCATAGGACCCAACACAACCAATTTTATGTTAGTGATTGTTACTGTGTCATGTTGAAATGATAAAAGTTTATTTGTATCTAAGCAATGACTTTCAACTTTGATACACTTATTTGTTAATAAAGCATTTGCAGAAAAACCTCTTGTTTTTATTTAGATTCATTTCTCTTCTTGAGTTTGTTTATTTGCTCCAAATTTGATTTAGACTGTAAATATACACAAATATAGGAAATAATTAAAAAGTAATGATCCCAGGTACCTATATCTTTATATATGCATCCATCCATCTATCCTGCATCTGTCTCTCTATTATTTTTAAATATTATCTACCATCTTAACTACTCTTAATTACACAAACAAATCTCTATTATATATTCAACCGAAATTCCCATATGCTTCTCTTTTCACAACTTTTGCAATCAATTTGAAAGTCATCAAAAATTAACCCACCAAAAATTAAGAGAGTAAAATAGTTTGCATCATTAAGTTCAAAAATAAAAAAAATAAACATACTGAATGTACTGGTAGACATTTACAACAATTTAACAAGGAGGAAATTTTTCCATATGTGGTATATACAGCACCATTTCTATAATTCAATGAAAACAGTTCAGATTAAACTTGTTAACTCAACTGTAAGATGAATTAACAAGTTTTTCCATGACTTAAACTATCACTGGGTCCAATCAGAGGACCTAAACAATCATTGACTCCAATCAGAGGGCTCATAAAGATTCATTGACTCCAATCAGAGGGCTCATAAGCATTCACTGACTCCATTCAGAGGGCTCATACAGATTCATTGGCTCCAATCAGAGGGCTCATAAAGATTCATTGACTCCAATCAGAGGGCTCAAAGATTCATTGGTTCCAATCAGAGGACTCATAAACATTCATTGACTCCAGTCAGAAGGCTCATAAACATTCATTGATTCCAATCAGAGGGCTCAGCAGATTAACAGAAGGGGAATTAAGGAGACAAGACAGTACATTGGTGCCTCACTATAAAGCCATTCTTTATACCACTTGATCTATTATAATGGCAGTATGGTCAGGGATCACATTAAGTGGTTAAATTTCATTTTATTGTGGCTACTAAATTAATCCACTTGATTGTACTTCCTGGCTGTTTAGAACTAAATGCAGTATTCCCTCATTATAATGCTGTCTATGGGAGCAATGGAGTACACTATGTTATACTGAAACTGTCTTATAATGAAGTACATGATACAGTACTCCCTCATTATAATGCTGTCTATGGGAGTCATGGAGTATACCATCTTATAGTGAAACTGCCTTACAATGAAGTACACTATACATATAATTTAACTACTACATAGTAAAATTGGATTCATGGCCATACCTGCCTTATAATGAAGTACACTATACATATAATTTAACTACTACATAGTAAAATGGGACTCATGACCATACCTGCCTTATAATGAAATACACTATACATATAATTATAATGAAGTACACTATACATATAATTATAATGAAGTACACTATACATATAATTATAATGAAGTACACTATACATATAATTATAATGAAGTACACTATACATATAATTTAACTACTACATAGTAAAATGGGACTCATGACCATACCTGCCTTATAATGAAGTACACTATACATATAATTTAACTACTACATAGTAAAATGGGACTCATGACCATACCTGCCTTATAATGAAGTACACTATACATATAATTATAATGAAGTACACTATACATATAATTTAACTACTACATCGTAAAATGGGATTCATGACCATACCTGCCTTATAATGAAGTACACTATACATGTAATTTAACTACTACATAGTAAAATGGGATTCATGACCATACCTACCTTATAATGAAATACATGATACAAATAATTATAATGAAGTACACTATACATATAATTTAACTACAACATAGTAAAATGGGATTTATGGCCATACCTGCCTTATAATGAAGTACACTATACATATAATTTAACTACTACATAGTAAAATGGGATTCATGGCCATACTTGCCTTATAATGAAGTACACTATACATATAATTTAACTACTACATAGTGAAAAGGGATTCATGGCTATACCTGCCTTATAATGAAATACATGATACATATAATTATAATGAAGTACACTATACATATAATTTAACTACTACATTGTAAAATGGGATTCATGGCCATACCTGCCTTATAATGAAGTACACTATACATATAATTTAACTACTACATAGTAAAATGGGATTCATGACCATACCTGCCTTATAATGAAATACATGATACATATAATTATAATGAAGTACACTATACATATAATTTAACTACAACATATTAAAATGGGATTTATGGCCATACCTGCCTTATAATGAAGTACACTATACATATAATTTAACTACTACATAGTAAAATGGGATTCATGGCCATACTTGCCTTATAATGAAGTACACTATACATATAATTTAACTACTACATAGTGAAAAGGGATTCATGGCTATACCTGCCTTATAATGAAATACATGATACATATAATTATAATGAAGTACACTATACATATAATTTAACTACAACATATTAAAATGGGATTTATGGCCATACCTGCCTTATAATGAAGTACACTATACATATAATTTAACTACTACATAGTAAAATGGGATTCATGGCCATACCTGCCTTATAATGAAGTACACTATACATATAATTTAACTACTACATAGTAAAAAGGGATTCATGGCTATACCTGCCTTATAATGAAATACATGATACATATAATTATAATGAAGTACACTATACATATAATTTAACTACTACATAGTAAAATGGGATTCATGGCCATACCTGCCTTATAATGAAGTACACTATACATATAATTTAACTACTACATAGTAAAATGGGATTCATGGCCATACCTGCCTTATAATGAAGTACACTATACATATAATTTAACTACTACATAGTAAAATGGGATTCATAGCCATACCTGCCTTATAATGAAGTACACTATACATATAATTTAACTACTACATAGTAAAAAGGGATTCATGGCCATACCTGCCTTATAATGAAGTACACTATACATATAATTTAACTACTACATAGTAAAATGGGACTCATGGCCATACCTGCCTTATAATGAAATACACTATACATATAATGTAACTATTACATATTAAAATGGGATTCATGGCCATACCTGCATTATAATGAAGTACACTATACATATAATTATAATGAAGTACACTATACATATAATTTAACTACTACATAGTAAAATTCGATTCATGGCCATACCTGCCTTATAATGAAGTACACTATACATATAATTATAATGAAGTACACTACACATATAATTTAACTACTACATAGTAAAATGGGATTCATGGCCATACCTGGCTTATAATGAAGTACACTATACATATAATTTAACTACTACATAGTAAAATGGGATTCATGGCCATACCTGCCTTATAACAGGAACTGTGTTTTAATGAAGGACCTTGTAGTGAGGTGGTGCTGTATAAATAGGCATCATATGATTAAAAAATCTTTACTATGCTTTGTGCACTATAATGACATAGACTTGTCAGAACATACAACAGTATAAGATATTATTATTATTATTATTATTATTGCACAATCGGGCCTCATCTATGTGAATCGCTTTTATGGCTCTTATGAACTGCATTATAAAGTGGGACTAATTAGGAAAAGTTTGAGGGCATCGTCATGACAGTCAGTTGACTCTTTCACATCTGAATAGATCAGGGCATACCACATTTATGATGATTCCATTGAAACTCAATCGAAAGATATAATTAATAGGTTAATTAGTTTCATATTTCTCATTTTATAAATTACCAGTGAAATCATCTTCAATTATTGCATCTGCAATTTGTTCCTCATAATTATTTTCATCATAAATAGGATGTTCAAATGTACAATCAAAATTGTCTACACAAGCTGCTGCCAATTTTACGCTATTTACATGTACCAAAAACAACTTGGAAAATAACTGACTTTCACAGAAGATAAGAATAGCACTAGCATTATTTTGAAATTGAAGAATACAAACATGGGCTGAAAATAAGTATAGCAAATGGGACACACAAATATGAGTTGAAAATAAGTATAGCAAATGGGACATACAAACACAAGTTGAAAATAAGTATAACAAATGGGACATACAACACGAGTTGAAAAAAGTATAGCAAATGGGACATACAAATGAGTTAAAAATAAGTATAGTAAATGGGACATACAAACATGAGTTGAAAATAAATATAGCAAATGGGACATACAAACATGATTTGAAAATAAATATAGCAAATGGGACATACAAACAGGTAACTGGCAACACTTTCACTAACTTGGAATTGGAAAAATGGACGAAAATCAAATTAAGAAAACATATGAGATTTTTTTTATTAATGTGCAATTAACTAAAATATCTAAGTCATTGTCAGATGTCTTCATCCTAATTACTGGTAATTTATGAAATGAGAAATTTGAAACTCCTCAACAAGCTTATGTAAAAGCAGCTTCAATGGATGAATACAAAGAATTTGATAAAAGAGATTTAAACAGATGATACACAATATCAATTAATTAAGCCTCATTAAAAAATTTAATTAATATTGTATTACCAAGAAGCTGGCCCCCCCTCCCCCCCCCCCCCCCGCCCGGTCAAAAAAGAAAAAAAAATGCAATTTTCTAAATATGACAAAATAAGATCTTAGCACCCAACTTTATTGCAATAAAATGTTGATGTAGCTTCCTTAAGTTTTTAGGCTCAATAAAAGAAAAAATTAAATGGACATCACCAAATAGTAAACTTCTAGGTGGATCTTCACAACAGCTGTTAGAATACACTGTTAACAAAAGACAGTAAATAAGAGTTCTTGCGGAAATAGAAATGCAAGAATCAACGAAAATGAACCTTTCCAGCAGCAGGTAAAGGAGCAGAGACACTAATCAATGATTACGACACAAAAAAATAATTTCAAGTGGAGAACTTATTTACTATGCAGGGAGAAAGGGAACAAAGAGTTATGTAAAAGTTTTAGACCAGTGTTGCACAACTCAAACGTTTACATGGGCCAGATTCGACCTTGACTGGAACTAAGTGTGTCGTACAGCGAAAGTTTTGTGTCTTTAATAAAAGCATAAACACACATGCGTTAAGTAAGGAGACGGGCCGCAGAAAATGTGTTGGCTGGCCGCATGCGGCCCGCGGGCCGTATGTTGTGCCCCCCTGCTTTAGACGAATGCTGTAGAAGCTGAAAATTCGAAAATAGAACATTTGAAATCAGGCGTTGAAACGTACGACAAACAGATAAAGGACATACAGGCAGAACTAACCCCAGAAAGTTAAATCTAAATAACTATTGCAAAATGTTGATAGTAAAGGAGCTCAGGTGGATGGATATTTAACAGTTAACAAACGTAACTTTAAAGATAACATTGGAAAAAAATTAATTCAATCGTTAAAGAAAAGTTATAATTATTTAAGGCTAAATCAATTGTTTAAAGATAAATGTGTGGCAATTGCAACGATTATAACAGCTACAGGTATCATTGTAATAAATTCTTGCTTTTCTATGGAACATTTGGTAACAGGAGAAACAAATGATATCAGAAATGTGATGGAAAAGATAGCAAAGAGTCATTAATGGAATATGCTAAAGAAGGCATGAAAATATTGTTAACTTTTGTTCGAGCTATCCCAAATGGCAGTAGCAGCTTTTCTTATTATTATCATTGGCAGTGTAATAAGCTGGTTTATGAAAGCAGTTGGACGGGTTCTTTAATTATTGACTGATCATGTCAATTTGCTTATTCAAGCATTGTTTTCAGTTTTAATAAAAAGGTTTAGACACTGCAACAAAGAGATTTAAAAATTGATCACATATTCCAAAAAATAAATTGATCCAGCTCCTGCAATCATCATGCTTATAGTATTGTTTGCTTATTTCACAATCTTTGTCTTTAAAATTATGTGTTGCGATTACAAGACTTTCACCATTTTTGTTTTTCTTTTCTACATAATGCTTACCCACGTTTTGCTACTTTTGGACTAATTATATAGACTGCTTATCAGCTGTTGGAATAATATTTTTTGCCGCGTCATTAGTTTTAGCAGTATTCAGTCCAAGTTTAAAGCTATCTGAGTTTATGTTGTATTCAATGATGTTATCTGTTTTCATCACCATATCACTCAATATAAAAGTATACCATCACCACCAACAATTAAGTCTAACTTCTGAGTCCGAAATATATTGCTAAGTATATTGCTAAGTATATTGCTAAGTATATTGCAAAGTATATTGCTAAGTATATTGCAAAGATATTATCGAAATGTTTTCATCTTAGTCATATCCTTGTAAATATCGTTTGATTCTTTTTTTTTTTTTTTTTGTTTTGGCGGCGGGGGGGGGGGGTACAGTGTCAGGAACAGTGAAAATATGCTGCGTAATATATGTGCTATTTTGAACTTGAGCAACGTAAATACACAGCACATGTTATACTTTGAGTCAATTTTGCTATTACTTCTTCTCTCAGGCTTGTTATCTTGCAGAATAAAATAAGTCCATCCTCATTTTTCATTATTTGATTATATTGAGCTAATTTCATAAACTGACAATTTTTGCCTGTATTCAACAGTACCTGCTCTATAGTTGTAAGGACATTTGTATGCTTTACCACATTAACAGGTGTAGACTCTCCAAAACCTTGATGTACCGTTTTATGTTCTTCAGGCCCATTATCAATCAACTACATTGTATTTATTGTTCCATAATATATATCCATTCATGATTAGGTGGAATGCTAAATTTATTACAGATCTGTGGTCTTTTTGGTTGAATTAAATGCCTGTTCATTAGGAAATGGCATTGAACATTCAGACAACAGTTTTTGGTCTGTTAAATGCCGGTGCATTTAAACAAAATAGCTGCTTTCCATGTATTAGATTTTCATCCCTTTAAATATTTGTGCAATGTCTCGGCTAAATGGGGCGTTAAGCTGAGTTGCAGGACAAGAATGGAGTGTATTGTTTGTTAATGCAGTAAACCTGAAGTCCATGATTTAATTGTCACAAATGTTCATACTTCAACCGAATCATAAACTGTAGCACATTTACACTCTTGTTTTTCGTTTTCTTGCTTGTTTTCCTCTTCCATTCATTTTTATAATTCCTCTTTAGCTTCTCTTTCTTTGTGTTGCATGTATGCATTTGATCCTCAATTTATTTTTATATGTTTGATGAATTCTTTTCCACATATCTTTTGTGTTGTTTGTCAACCAATATATATTTTATCGGATTTGTAAACTTACATTTAACCTTTCATCATCAACAATTTTCGATATGTAATAATACGTTATCGAATATTCACTATCACATTTATGTTTAGATACACAGTGCTTGCATCTTTGATACCTTGCTTCACGTTTTTCCATCTCTTCTATTTTCTTCTTTCTTTTTTCAACTGTCACATTTGGCAGTCTCCATTTATTTGTCAAACTGAATTTACTATAGCCTAAGTAGATATAGTAAGTAGTCAGATAACTGATGGTTATCAGTCACTTTCTACTGACATACTTATGTATTTTCAAGGGTATGGTCCTCATTAAAAAGTGATTAAAGTGGGTGGGTGGAGGTAATTGATCAATACATAAGAGTGGGTGGCTTGTATCAGTTACCTTTGCACTCAGATATTAGGGAATTCTTGCATTGGCAAAGAGTTTTTCTTCATACTGTGTTACGACTCTATGGTCTAGAAAAATGTAACAGAAAGAAAGTGAAACCAACAACTCAAGTAGAAATCAACAAGCAATTTATTTCTAGATAATTCAGATGAAAACTCAAAAAGACACTTACAGTAATGTGTATTGAAATTTAAATAATCCAATAAGAATTAGTGTTCTAATCACAAGTCCTAAATATATAATGTTCCGAATTCACGGCTGTATCCTCGAATGTTATGATGTGCCAATGGTCTTCAAAGTCCTGATGTACTAGTAGTCTTTAATGTGCTGATGTCAAAATGAAGTACTCCAAAATATCTCTGAATAAGTTCACATACATTCCAAAATCATCAATTAAAAATCCAAAATCCAAAAGTCTATGAGCTCTGTTATAATCCAATGAATATTTAAATAATTCCTCTCTTAGAATTTTAAATTATTTTCCAGAACTGTAATAGCTCTTTACAAGACTGATAGTAATGTCGAAACTGAAAAAGTGTCCACTAAACATGGTATATATAAAGATTGGTCACATGACAGAATGTTCTAGAATATGTCATCTTAATGGAATTTTACTTGTATGGACATGACCTTTTACACATAACTCTAAGGATTTTCCAGTTTTATCTGTAAACAAAATCAACCTTGACCTCAAATTCAGTAAACATTTTGTTTATCAAAACTATCCTTTAGCTCAAATCTGAAGTAAACAATCTCATTCAAGGACACTAGTTAAACATATTTTCCTGATAAACAACATTAAGATTTAAGCAAATATTAAAGTCAAGAAACATTTATAATTTCCTGAAATATTTATAATATTATATAAACATCATAACACCTCCCCTCATAAAGAAAAAGAAAGATTTATGCAATAAAACTTTCTTTTGAATATACATCTAATACTATAATAACCAATATGACATAAGAAAATGTGTTATGATACTGAACTTAATTACATCAAACAATATAAGATTTCTATGCACGTGAGAGTGCATCTGCAATCACATTGTCTTTTCCACTGATGTGTTTGATGTCAATGTTATATTCCTGCAATATTAAACTCCATCTCAACAATCTCCGATTTTTATTTTTTATTCTGTTGATGAAAGTAAGGGGATTGTGATCACTGTACACAATAATTGGAGAAAGAGCCGAGGTAACATACACTTCAAAATGCTGTAACATTCCTTCTCAATTGTGGAATACTTTTTCTGGTGCTTGTTTAGTTTTTTAGAAAAAAACACACAGGGTGATCCACACCACTTTCGTCTTCCTGAATCAAATCTCCATCAACCCCTACATCACTTGCATCAACAGATAATTTAAATAATTGGCTGAAATTTGGTGCAGAAAGAACTGGTGCATTCTTAAGCATGGCCTTTAACTTGTCAAAAGATTCCTGACACTTGTCAGACCAATGAAATTTGGTTTTCTTACTCAATAAACGTGTCAAAGGTTCAGCAATTTTGGAAAAATTTGAACAAAATTTCCGATAATATCCAGCCATACCTAGAAATCGCATCAGTTGCTTTTTACAAATTGGTACTTGAAATTCAGAGATAGCTTTGACCTTAGCTTTTATAGGTTTAACTTGACCTTGTCCCACAATATGTCCTAAAAATGTTACACAAGCATGGCAAAACTCACTTTTGCTCAAATTAATTGTCAGATTCGCATCGCTGAGTCGATCAAAGAATTTTCGAATGGTTTCCAAATGATCTTCCCAGGTGTTGTTATAGATAATGACGTCATCGATATAAGCGTCACAATTATCAAGACCAGATGTTATCATGTTCATCAAACGGTGAAACGTTGCCGGCGAATTTTTCATTCCAAACGGCATGACTTTATATTGATAAAGTCCATCTGGAGTTACAAATGCTGAAATTTCTTTTGCCCTTTCCGTCAGTGGAATTTGCCAGAATCCTTTTAAAAGGTCAAACTTGGTGACATATTTCGCATTTCCAATTTTATCAATGCAATCGTCCATTCTTGGGATTGGAAATGAATCTGTTTTGGTGACACTGTTAACTTTTCTATAGTCAGTACACATACGGAATGTATTATCTGGCTTGGGAACAAGAATACATGCTGAACTCCAGTTACTTTTACTTGGTTCTATGAAATCATTCTCCAGTAAATACTGAATTTCTTTCTTCAAATAGTTCTGTTTCAGAGGATTCATCCTATAAGGATGCTGTTTCACAGGCGCAGAATCTACAATGTCAACGTCATGATAAATTTTACTTATTCGTGTTGGAACATCAGGAAACAAGTGCTCATAGTCATGTAATAGCTGTTTTAGTTCATTTCTTTCCTGTTGTTGTAGATGTGAAAGTTTCTGGTCTAGATTGTTCAATATTTCTGAATTCCGAAGATTGGTTATACCAGAGTCACTATAGTCTGATTGTATTTCATCGTTGATATTTTTGCTGTGTGGGAAAGGTACAACTAAATTAACAGAATAATTAGCTGGGCTATCTCTGTCAAAATATTCCTTTAACATATTTATATGACAAAGTTGTTTCTGTTTCCGTCTCCCAGGAGTGTTAATGATATAATTTGAGTCATTTACTTACTTTGCAACAGTATAAGGACCATAACATTTAGCCTGAAGAGGATTCTGAGGTATGGCAAGAGAGCCAGAACTTTGTCAACAGGTTTAAAACTCCTTTCCTGTGTATTTCTGTCATACCTTAATTTCATTTTTGACTGGGTAGTGTGAAGATTAGTTCTTGCTACTTCACAGGCCTTTGACAACTTGTATTTGAAATCAGCGACATAATGAAGAAGATTAATCTTTGAATCTTCGTTTGAAAGAAGTTTCTCTTTCAATAATTTCAATGGTCCACGGACAGTATGACCAAAAGCTAGTTCAAAGGGACTAAAACCCAACGACTCTTGAACTGATTCACTAACAGCAAACAACAACAAATGAACACCCTCATCCCAATCCTTTTCTGTATCAAAGCAATATGATCGAATCATATTCTTCAATGTTTGATGAAATCTTTCTAAAGCACCTTGACTTTCAGGCTGATAGGCAGAAGATTTAAACTGTTGGATGCCTATTTCATGCATAACTTGTTGGAAAATTCCAGACATAAACTGTGACCCTTGATCCGACTGGACAGATTTAGGAAGACCAACAAGTGTAAAAAACTTCACCAAAGCTTTCACAATAGTTTTAGTTTTTATATTTCTCAGAGGAATTACCTCGAAATCTTGTAGATGGACACATGATGGTCAACAAGTATTGGTTGCCTGACTTAGTCTTAGGTAAAGGACCAACACAGTCTACCCTTATTCTACTAAATGGTTCATCAAATGCAGGAATAGGTTGCAAATGAGCCTTAGGTATCTTCTGATTGGGTTTTCCTACCATTTGACAAGTGTGACAAGATCTGCAGTATTTAGAAACATCACTTTTGAGTTTCGGCCGATCAAAATGATTCAAGATCTTGTGATAAGTCTTACAGACTCCTAAATGACCAGCTAAAGGAGTTTCATGGGCTAAATTAAGAATTTCCTGTCGATATGACTTAAGAAAAACAATTTAATAGCTCACTGACCACTCGTCACCAGCGGGTACCTCAGGTGGTCTTCATTTCCTCATAAGGGCCCCATTTTTCACAAAGTAACACACTGGAACTTGTGTGGCTTCAGTTTCACTAATAGCCCTCTGAAACAAACAAGATATCTCGGGATCTTGCTCCTGTTCAACGACAAGGGATTGTCGTTTGCCACCCTGATTAGAACAAAGATAATGAGTTGCCAAAAGCGGATCACTGTGATCAATGCCGTTTGATTGATCAATACCTGAGGAAAAAGTGACCTCAGCAAAAGACTGACCAATACATGTGTCAGCTAAAGGAATAATATCCTGAACAACATCACTCTCAAGAGCTCTTTTTGCCATAGCTCTAGTAACTGCACAAGCAGGGTATAAATCAGGGATTTCAATTTCGACAGGATCAACTTTCTGATCAAAACAAGGCTTGTCAGTTACAAGTGGATTAACCACAACCTTATCTCCAGCTAGGTCATTGCCTAGTAATAAATGAACACCCTATATGGGTAAAGAAGTCACTGCCCCAACAGTCACAGGTCCAGAAACTAAGTCTGATGCCAAATTTACACAATGAAGAGGAACATTTACAAAGCCGCACTCTACTCCCTGAACAAGAACACTTTCACTTGAAGAAGACTCCTCAGACCAAGGCAAAGTACCTGATAATAAAAGACTCTGAGAAGCTCCAGTGTCCCTTAATATTTTAATTGGGATAGGCTTGGCAGAATCACCAATAAGTGATATAGAACCTTCTGACATGAATGGTTCATAAGCCTCCAAAATAGAATCAGATTGGGGTTTGTTTGACCCAACAAATGTATTGCTTTCAATACAAGACCGTGACCTTGACCTCGTAGAAATAAGAGCATTCGGAAAAGCTCTGTCTTTACTCTGTTGCTTATTTTTCAAGTTGAAGCAATCAGAAAAAACGTGCCCATTCATTTTACAATAAGTGGACGTAGGAAGAGATAAGGATTTCTGATCAGTCTTATCAGATGTTTGATTCCTAACAGTTGTGCTGTTGTAAAATTTGGAAGTACTCGTATGAGATTGAAATGATTTTTTACCAGAAAACTGCTGAGAGGACGACTTACTGCCAAATGGAATTTTGTGAGTCAAGGAATAATCATCAGCCATACGAACAGCATTTTCCAAAGTTTCCACATTCTGCTCGTCAAGATAGGTTTCAACATCACTATGGATGCACATATTGAACTCTTCAATTAATACGAGCTGTCTGAGGTTATCATAATCTTGATCAACTTTCTTGGCTGAGCACCACCTATCAAATAGTTGTTGTTTTTCCCTTGCAAATTCGACATGAGTTTGTCCAGTTTCTTTTCTACAATTCCTAAACCTTTGTCGATATGCCTCTGGTACCAACTCATAAGCTTTCAAGATGTACTCCTTAACCATATCATAATCAGTGCTTTGTTGTACTGACAGTGAAGTGTAGACTTCACGAGCTTTGCCAATAAGTACACTTTGTAATAACAAAGTCCAATGCTCTCGGGGCCATTTCAAGTTTTCAGCAATTTTCTCGAAATGAAGAAAGTATTTATCTACTTCTTTTTCCTGAAAAGGGGGTACTAACCTAATATATCTAGTAACATCAAACCCTGAACTTGTGTTTAAAAGAGTGGAGTGTGCTCTGTTTGCCAGTTCTAATTCTCTTAATTTAAATTGCATTTCCCTTTCTTCTCTTTCTCTCTCTGCATCTCCCTCTCTCTCTCTCTCTCTCCATCTGCATCTGTCTCTCCTCTTTCTCTCACTCTCTCTCTCTCTGAATCTGAAGCTTTGCCAATTCTAAATCCATCTGGTTCTTTAACTCTAATTCCCTTAATTTCCTGTCAGAACCAGATACAGGCTTTCTCTTCAAGCTTAAAGCACTATTATCCAAAATTCCCTTTCCTACTAAATATTGAATTAAAATAATCTTTATCTCCTGTTTTGTCAATGTTACTTTCGCCTCAGACAGACTGTATTTTCTGGCAAGTTCGAGCAATTCATCCTTTCTCATACACTCTAACCCCTCTTGGGTAGGTTTTGAAATGAAATTCTGAACATTAGATGCCATTGTGAATGCTTGTTGGTTTCACACAAAAAATTATCTATTTAAAATCTTTGCCAAAGATAAAAAAAATTATGAGACAAAATCAATATGAATTTCAAAAATAACTTTAATATCTCTAATATGCTTTAAAAAAATTCGATCCCGAAACGGCCCCCCAATTTCTGTTACGACTCTAAGGTCTAGAAAAATGTAACAGAAAGAAAGTGAAAGCAACAACTCAAGTAAAAGTCAACAAGCAATTTATTTCTAGATAATTCAGATGAAAAATCAAAAAGACACTTACAGTAATGTGTATTGAAATCCAAATAATCCAATAAGAATTAGTGTTCTAATCACAAGTCCTAAATATATAATGTTCCGAATTCACGGCTGTATCCTCGAATGTTATGATGTGCCAATGGTCTTCAAAGTCCTGATTTACTAGTAGTCTTTAATGTGCTGATGTCAAAACGAAGTACTCCAAAATATCTCTGAATAAGTTCACATACATTCCAAAATCATCAATTAAAAATCCAAAATCCAAAAGTCTATGAGCACTGTTATAATCCAATGAATATTTAAATAATTCCTCTCTTAGAATTTTAAATTATTTTCCAGAACTGTAATAGCTCTTTACAAGACTGATAGTAATGTCGAAACTGAAAAACTGTCCACTAAATATGGTATATATAAAGATTGGTCACATGACAGAATGTTCTAGAATATGTCATCTTAATGGAATTTTACTTGTATGGACATGACTTTTTACACATAACTCTAAGGATTTTCCAGTTTTATCTGTAAGCAAAATCAACCTTGACCTCAAATTCAGTAAACATTTTGTTTATCAAAACTATCCTTTAGCTCAAATCTGAAGTAAACAACCTAATTCAAGGACACTAGTTAAACATATTTTTCCTGATAAACAGCATTAAGATTTAAGCAAATATTAAAGTCAAGAAACATTTATAATTTCCTAAAATATCTATAATATTATGTAAACATCATACATAATAACTGTACGTTCTGGTAACTTAGTTATACTGTAACGGACCAGGTTATCAATCACGGTTTCGGACGACACATGCACTATTACTCTTTCAGGCACTACGTGTCTCTGCAGTTTCAGAATTGTTTCGGAATTACGTAAATTGTTCCGGAATTACATAAATCAAAATCATAATAATCCTTTTTAATCACAGTCCTTGGAAATCAGCTTTATATTTATTTATTTATTTCTTTTGGTTGGTGGTTTTGGGGGAATTTTTTTATTACATCTAAAAGAATCTAGGTTCCAATTCACCTACGAAACATTCAGAATTTAAAGTTCATCACCACATGTTACACATTCGGCCGGAGTTAAAAAGTATTAGTACATTACGTGATAAATTCTTTAAGTTCCTATTGGCTAACTACACTATTTTTTTTTTTTTTTTTTTTTAGGATGGCGACGACACTTTGTCTCTTGGTCGCTTTATCCACCAGACAACACTGTAAGAGACTAGTGCCTAAGGGAGAATACACAAATGAATTTAGTATTTTAAATGACGTAATGTAACATCATATACCGTCGGCGCGTGGCAATATTGACTGCAGGATCATGGTTAATGACCGTAGCAAAGGATAGTATGGGCTGAAGATGACAAAGGCCTACTTAATCTGTCACATCAAAAGCATCAGAAACATCTATTCCATTAAAGTTAACAATCATAGATTTTCCAGTGAGAAGGAAATAATTGAAACCCTAAACGAACATTTTGTTAATGTTTCTTAATCTATTCAGACTAAACTGTTCAGTCCTGAGGACCATATTGTGACTGTGCAACACCTTCAAGATAAACTATCTAAAGAAAATACACCACCTATAAACATATATGATATAATAGAATATATTGAAAAACGCAAAGGCTATATGAATAGATGGCATTGGACCCAAGATTATTACACTCTGCAATCTTGTATTAGCTTCACAAATAACCCACCTAATCAATCTTTGCATTAATGCAAACATTTCCCCAGCTCTGTTGAAGGTGGCGAAAACAACTCAAATTTATAAGGGATTGCAAAGATGACCCTGACAATTATAGACCTATCTCTGTTTTACCAACTCTATCTAAAGCCATTCAAAGACTTGTGTCGACTCATCTGTATAGGTATTTGTCTAATACAGAATACTTCATTTGCTCAATCAGGTTTTAGAGACAAACATTCATGTCAAGCAGACCTTGTTGACCTTGTTGAATATTGGGTAGAATACATTGATAATAATAGCATCGTACGTACTGTCTTTGTTTATCTATAAAAAGAAACCTTTGATCTTGTTGACAATCAAATACTTCGGTGCAACTTAAAATTACTTAATATGACATCTTTGAGACTAAAATGGTTCCAGTCTTACAGCAAACTTCGCCATCAACAATTAATCTTAGACAACCAAACCTCAACACATCAGTATATTGCCACAAGGGTACCACATGATTCTATTCTGTGCCATCTGTTGTTTATGACCTACCACTATATGCAAATAAATGCAGTACTGATATGTATGCTGATGACACTGCAATGTATTCGAAGGATAATACCCGTACAGAAATAGAATTACATCTACAGGAAGACTTGAATGATATTGTAAAGTGTGTCATAACAACAACATAGCAACTAATAAACAAAAAACTTATTGTGTATTATTTAATAGTCAACAAATGTTAGCAATTCACGATTCTTTAAAACTTGTGATCGAAAACCATGTTTAAAATGCTGTGAAATCACAGAACGTTTTAGGTATATATGTGAATAAATCATTGCACAGGGCTAAGCAAATATGTAATGTGTATTCCAAACTAGCCTCTGCGGTTGATTTACCAAGAAGGCTTAACAAACATCTCTCTGATGATACGAAACAAGACTTTCTAAAGTGCTTATGTTGCTCCCATTCTTGATTATGATGCACTAAGTTGGGGACATTGCTCAAAGGAACAAACACGTTACATAACAAAGATGCAAAAGCAGGAATTGAGAATAGTGTTTTACAAAATCCTCTATGATAGTTAGCGAGGACCATTTTAAAAAATTTAACATCTTACCCTTTGAATAGAGAATCAAAGTCACACGTGTGTCCTTGCATACAAAATGTTAAATGATTTAGCACCAGATATACTCAAAATCTGTAGTAAAATCTATATATCTGAACTGCCAGTATAGCTTAAGGTCATGCTCGAGGGAACAACTAATATTGCCTAGACCAAATTCAGAACTCTTTAAAAATCATTTAATTACAATGGTATCCAAATATGGAATGCCATTTCACAAAAAAGTTAGAAAATGGCAAACTATAGTAAGTTTAAAGTAAAATTTTACGAAATTTCTGAGACAACTTATTTAAAAAACGATCCATAATTCAGACATGACTTTCTTAATCTGCTGCAATTGTGCATGCTCAGCTAACTTCTTATGCTATCTTTCCTGCTTGATTGTTATTATATTCATTAGATGCTCGTTAGTTTATTCCTTTTTAGACATCTGTGCAGATGTTTAAAGTGTTTGTGATACATTTTATTTCAAATTAAAATGTTCTTTTGTGCTTGTTAGCTTGTTCATTGAATGTATATTTAAGATGAATGTTTGTGTAACTGTGCATGTGTTTATGTATATGTGCGTGTGTATAGTAAATGATGGGTTCGGTAGCTATATTTTTATATAGTTATTGGAATTTGGCATCTAGTATAATGTTTATATAAAGCGAGTACACGTGTAAATACTTCCTTACATGTGTTTTGAGAGTTGAAAAAGCCATTTTTATTTTTTTAGTGATATTTTAATTTTAAAATAAGGATAATTTACTGTAGTGTACATTCTTAGTAACATACACGTGTCTTCACTATTTTTCTTTGGGGCCATACGGAAGATAAGCATCAGCAGTAGTTAGGGGGGAGTGAATAGGGAAAAAGGGGACACTTGGGGGAATCTATGGACGTTTAACATTGGGGGGACACTTGGGGGAAAAAGATGGCGGAGGGCTTACGTTTAACATTGGGGGGACACTTGGGGGAAAAAGATGGCGGAGGGGGTCTCTCTGGTTATACCGTAATGTAGTGACGAAGACAACGTCTTCTACCATCAAGAAAGGGTGAGGGGTGTTTTTGATAGTAGTAGACGTTGTCTTCGTCACTACATACGGGGCGTGGGAATACTTGGCAAGGATGGAAATAATTAATCTTTCTTGTAAAATGGGTGGTCCTGATAAGGACCGTTGGTTTTTTTGTGGAAGAGTTCATTTTAGAGGTGGGAGCATCTCCCTAGCTTTGCCCTGCATGCAGGGCAGCTCCCCCTCCAGATTTCTTCTTTTGTTGTTGATTTTGTTTTTAAAAAGAAGGGAGGATGGTTTGCTTCAAACTCCCACTCCTCTTGAAGCATAGTGTGATCTCTGATCGGGATTTTGCTCTCCCTCTTTTCCTCTTCCTTCTTTATCATATCTTGGATGACGTGTGTTATTACATCCAAGATTTTGCTTAATCTGCCGTAGGTTTCTTAAGCTGCTCATTTTTGATTTGAATAAAACGGGGTAGCTTAACCGGTGAAGACGTGGTTTTAATATACTAGAAGCGCGGACGTGAAGGAAAACATCCCTTACACCTAAAAAACAAAAAAAAACATCACCCACTACCCCTGCTTCTGACGTCATTCGTTCTACGTCATTCTTGGCTTCGCGGAGTTTTACACTTCATGAACCCTGACTCTAAAAAGCGCGGACCTAAAAGAAACTACTTTTGATAAAAATCAAACCTACACACCATACCATTCCTAATTTTTTTTTTAGAAACCAAACACACACCACAAACATACAATTTTTTTTTTATAAACCAAACACACACCACAAACATACATTTTTTTTTATAAACCAAACACACACCACAAACATACAATTTTTTTTATAATCCAAACACACAAGGGAAAAGGGTTTTTTGTTTTGGTGGGCTATCACAAACAAACAAACATACAAACATATAAAAAAACACACACTTATAGATATTTTGGCAATATTGGAGAGTAGTAATCTTTTTCTAGAGATTGGGTGGCCCTAAGAAGGGCCGTTGGGTTTAAGAAGTTATGTTTTTTTTTAACTTCTTTAGGTGGATGTAGCCGTGGCAGTAGCAGCTCCAGCAGGTCGGCCACATTTAGCGATAGTTGGTCTTACCGCTTTCAGACAGGTCTCTTTCGGGTGAAAGAGAAAGCAAGTTCCTCGCAGTCAATCTTGCATTGGACTTCACCGTCAAATAGTTTGCTGGACTGCTGTTGCTGCTGCTGCATAAGTTGTTGCTGCTGTTGCTGTCTTTGTTGCTGCTGCTGCTGCTGTAGGCGTTGTGCTGCTTCCCATTCTGTTCTTTCTCTAAGTATTTCTTCTCTCAGGACCTCTTCTACTAGATCATGAGCCATTTGAATGAACGTCATGGTCTTTCTCTCTGGGTTGGTCTCCATCAAATGATTCTTCACCCTCATTATGTTCACCATAGCTTCATTCAGCTTTGTAATCTTGGTGGCAGCCATCTTCTTCTTTTTCTTCTTGGAACTGTTGAGATCTTGACGAGTCAACGAGAATGACTACACTGGCCAGTGAACCGCCTTATATGCTTAGCGCGCGGACGCGATGGAAAACATGGTAAGGTTTTTTTTTCTTTTTCAGATCGACAGTGAAATCGTAGATAGAGGTTTTTTAGATCGATAGAAAGAGAGAGAAAGAACATATTCATTATTTTTTCAAATTCAATTAAAAAAACCACACAACACCATTTTTTTTTCAACAATTCACAAACGATGTTTTATTCAACAATCCACAAAAATTGAAAAAAAACTAACCATGTAACAATAAAATTTCAAACAGGAACATATTTACAAGGTTGACAACGTTGGAAAGGTAAAGTAAATGTCAATCTTTCTACATCATCGACATCATTATTTTGATGTACACTACGATTGTGAGCTAAAGACAAGAGATAACCATAACGTTGACAAAACCATTGTTGTACTTTTGCATCATTTCGAACATAGTCACTATCAAAATAAGTCAGTAAATGTTCTAAGGAATATCCAAGACTACGTTGATGAAGATAATGAACACAATATTGTCCACACACCATAGAATCTGATCCTTGTAGTCTCACATTATTGAATCGAGTTGAGACGGCATTTCTTCTCATAAACTCGATGATGTCTTTTTCCAAAGGAGGTAATCCATAAGAATCAAAATATTCCACACCACCACCACCATTGTGATCGTTGGGAAAGTACACGGCAATCCAATGGGTTCCTGGTAGATGACTGTCGTCGGTATTGATGACATAAGCATGAACGTCTTTTGGTTTACGATGAGGTAGTTCATCTTTAGCACATACCACAGGATTCCAAGAAGAAGTATAGGAACTACGATTCAATAAGTAATGAAGTTCCCTGGTATCCATTTTTTTGTCTTCAACAATGGAAATAACTCACTATCAATTCACACCTGACTTTATGCTTGAATTGTTCTGTCTTGTAATTCCAGGAATATTCACGTCGGATAGGCTCTGCACTCTGATGAATGAGTCCTTCAATCCGTTTGATCTCCAGAGAAGTAAGTGGAGGAAAAGAAGAAGTCTGCAAGACTTTATACCACTGTGTCAACACGTGTTTATCTGAGAGTTTTGACCAGGCCGTTTCCAAATATTCATCCAATTGTTCTTCACCTGTCATCATCATACATTTGTCGTGTTGTATCTGACTGGGATGATCGGTTTGACATCCATAACATTGTTCTTTAATCAGACTGTTAATGATTGGACTAAATTCCTGAGCATAACAGGTCACTAACTGTTTTTCGTGTTCTGGCCATCGAGAAGCCATAAATCCAGTAAACACAGGAATGGAATGGTTTTTTTCTTCTTCTTCTTTTTCTTCTATTCGAGGTACTGAATGAATGACTTTGTCATCATCATCCTCCTTTGTGGTAGTTGGTGACTGGTGAATCACTTCACAAAATCCCTCATCTATCTCCATAGGTTCTACGTTCTGCATCTTTGTTTCTTCTTTCTTCTAATAGTCTACAATCACTTCTCTCAAACTGTTGATCTCTAGAGTGTTATCAAATTCTGCAAACAAGACGACGTTCACTGTCTGGCCTAGAGGTTGACCAAACTGAAGTTCCACACGAAGAGGGCCTGATTTTATAGGGTGGAAATGTCCTTCATCGCTGCCTTGGTCCGGAGTGAAATCAAATCCCCACAAGGCATACCCTCCTGCATAATCCTGGTACGAAATGCCGTGGCTGGTGTCGCGACCTAACTGACCTGTGGCTTCAAACAGACTCAATTAAGATCGTAAGTAATTTCTCTGGGCACCAAAGTCAGGTTCAAAAGGTCTGGTACACAAGGTCTTGCCATCTCGACTGACATCTATCTTGGTGACGTTAAAGTGTTCAAACTGGAATGGATTCTGAGTGATGGTTCCGTTGAAGGCAGAATTAGAAACCATACCAATGATCAAACGTTTAGGGAGCTGTCCTTGGAAGATGTGATCCTCGACTATGGATCGGAGTCCAGCGGCTGCAGTAAAGGTTTTCACTTCCACACGTCTAAGAGGATACTTAGCAGTGGTTCTGCTCAAGGTTTGACTGATGCCGTTAGCTACTTTCGGTAAGATTTCCACACGTCGCACGTAAAGTTTGGCTTGTTGAATGATGGTTTTCCACTCGTTAGAAAAAGCTATCAAATGGAAAGCGGCACTACTGCGATTTAGTCTCACACGTACATCTACTCCGTTCAACAAATACTTGTCTTGCAACCACATGTCCAAATGCAAACGATCCATCAGTTCTAAACTGTCCCCTCTGATTTTCTTTCGGCGGTCGTTAAATCCCACATTGTGCGGCTCTGCTGGAATTATTTTATGATTAGCATCATCAGTCTTGTCAATCCTCGCCCCTACTGACGGGGATATGTCGTTGAAGGCACCCGCGGTGTCAGGTTTCCAGATCACAGAAGCATCCAGATGAGTGTTCTTGGCATCTTTTCCGTACGATAAGAGATTTTCCAAATAAGCACGGTAAGGGTAAGTATCCAAACTGCTGCTGATCAGTTTGTTATTCAAGTACAAATCTATTCCACTGAACAAAGAATGAAAGAAATTATTGACGGGAGCGACTAGGGAAGCTTCCCCAGGAAGGCTGTTGTCATTTTTTTGTACTTGAAGTTTCAGGTACAAGTAACTGTTATTCAGATCGATGTAATCTTCGGTTTGTCCTTTGATATCAAATTCGATAGGAGCTGATTCCGTCAAAGACGATACAGGATGAAATTCCACCCATTGGGATTCTTGCATTGTCATCATGGTGGGACGCATAGAAAACAGATCTAGTTCGGACTTGGAACATTCGCAAGAATCTCGGTGCATCATTTTCACAGTTTTTTAATAATCTAATACGTCTAATTCTCTACCAGTTCTTCTTCTTTTTCTATTCTTTCTGGAAGTACTACCGTGTGTTCTTTTATGAACTTTGAAAGGATTTCGAGCTCGTCGTCGTCGTCTCTTTCTACCTTGTCCTTGCTGCTGTGAAGTAATGCCAGAGCCTGAAGCGTGAAGCGTATTTATAGGATTTTCTCGGAGACCTAAAAGATCTTTACCAGTCGTCATCAACACATTTTTGCCTGCTCTCAAAAAGGCTTCTTTTGGATTTTGTTTGTCGATGAGAACATTTTGCAAAAATTTTTTTCCTTGTGTCAAAGCGGCATCTTTTAAGGCATGAAATCCTCGAGACACCATCGGTTTCAAAATAGGAGCTACCGTCCGAAAAGCTGATTTTAACATATCTCCTAAACCATGTCCTCGTTGTCGAGCCACTCCTTGGTACACTGGAGACATTTATTTTTTGAGGAATGTTAGAGAATTTGTTGTTTTTTTCGAAAATGTAGTTTCAACGTGACTTTTCCTTGGTCAATGAATGGTACATCTTGTCCTAAATCTCCTTTTATACTAATCTGGACACTGTCAAAATACGATTTACTGACTGGAAGATATTGAGGATGAACAAATTCACGGTGAACGTGAAAGGTGTTGCCACCAATACTAGCATTACTAGTGGTAGTACTTCCACCCTCTTCGTCCACAGTAACACTAGAACCACCACCACCACCAATATCCAATTTGAAAGGCATGACTCTCAGTAACGGAGCAGATGTGTGTCCCACCACGTTGTACTCCACCACATCGGAGTACACAAACATTAAATTCAGTCCACCATTCAATTCGATAGGATGTTTAAATTTATGTCCAAATTCTACATTGGTTCCAAACTCTAAATCACTTTCAGCGGTAAAATCTTTATTTCCACCCAAAATACCAAACAATCCAGAGCAAAATTCAATGGTCAAATATTTTCTCTCTTCCAAAGGTAAACCTTTATCTTTCTCAGTAATGAGTTGCCCTCTCTCTTTGAAAAATTGGACAATTAAGCGGCGTGCCAAAGCATGGTAAGCAATTCGTACAAATTTATTGGCTGCTGATATGGCTTGGCTAAATTGCCGTGCAAACTGGGTTCTAATGGTGTCCACCAAATGTTCAGGACTAAAATAATATCCTGTAGGAATTCTCAGAGTAATCTGAGAATAGACAGTAGGTTCAGTAGATTTAGGATCTGGTACTAACTTTTTGAATGCCCCCTTCATGTCTGGATCTTCAGGGTCTTCTTTCCCGATTTCAATATCATTATTTACCAAGTGATCATGTATTTTTTTGTTCAAGATTTGTACAACCATAGTGTTTTGAGTTTTGTTGATGTTTATGATTTGCGTAGGATGAATGATTTCTACCAAACTCACTTCCCAATGAGTATCGTGATCCAATTGAATGGCTTGAGGTAATTTGGCTGTGAAACAACATAAGCGGTTGTTGGAAACACATCCATGGAACTGTCACTAGGTAACGTTAAATAAAATTAGTCATTCATAGTTCTAAGGTGGTGGTTCTGGTGTCCGAGGAGTCACTTAAGTGGACAGAAGAAGGATGTTCAAAAGGTTCCAAAAGAGGACTGGTAGTATTTTGGTGGTGGTGGTAACTGGACGAAGAAGAAGAAGGTGGACTGGCGTTGTTGTGGTGACTGTTGTCGGTCGTTGTCGTAAATTTCAAAGAGGGACTGGGTAAAAGATAACCGATGCAACTGCTCAGTAAAATGGTCCACAATTGTTTGTCTCCTTGTTGTAAACTCAAATTAGCAATCGCTGCTCCGATGACACAATACACTACAAAGATTTGGCAGAAAAAGACGATTTGATTTTTAGGCACACGTTCTCCACACCACACCCAAAGGGGTTGTTTTTGTAATTCTTGAAGAGAAGAACTCTGTGAAGGAGTCGTTGAAGTCGTCGTCTCGGTGGCTACTGTGTTGAATGGCATGTTGTGAGTTTACTTCTTTTTCTTTTTATAGTCGACGACTTGAGAAGCTGCAATCCAAGAATCAAAACTAGGGGGATATCCTTTCCAACGTACTTTGACTTCTTCTATTCGTCGTTTACCAACTTTCCGTGTTCTTTGTTCGAGAATGTCTTCTTTTTTAGTCACTCGTTGTAACTCAGGCAAGTAAAATGTTCCTTTGAGTACTTCACCGTGCATGTCTTCCAATTTATAGACGGGAGGATCACGTCCACGGACGGGGGTAGTGACACGAAACAATTCGGTAGTCCAGTTAGGTAAATAACCTTTGTCAAAAGTACGTTTGGTTTTTCCGATGCGAACCCAATCTCCCGTCTTTAACTCCAACAAAGGTGTCTTTTTCTTTTTCTTTTTGGTCTGGGATGAACCAAATAATTTATCAAACACGGTCACTTCGTTTTCAGGGCTGACCTCTTCGGGGGTACATCCAATGCTACGATGGTACGATTGATTGTACGCTTTGACCAAACGAGGTAACACGTCGATGTACTTGAGAGTATGTTGATGTGTAAAATATTTCCACATGCGTTCTTTCAAAGTTCTTTGAAAACGTTCCACGATACTGGCTTTGGTTTCAGGATTTTCGGTAGTAAAAAAATGAATGTGTCTTTGTTTCAATTCTTTTTGAAAAGCTTGCTTTAGAAATTCGGTGCCTTTGTCCGTTTGCCATCGTAAAGGTTGGCGTCCACTTTGAATCAAGACCAATTTTAAGGCCCGTACCAATTCGGTACTGCTTTTAGAAGTCAAAGGCACGACCCAAGCAAATTTGGAAAACACGTCGATGACACAAAACAAATATTTGTGACCACGATTGTAAGTGGCTAAATGAGAGACGTCCGCTAAATCGGCTTGCCATTGATGATCGATCCCTTCCACTTGAGTGGTACTTCTAGAAAATTTACGTCGAATGGGTTTGTGTAACGTGTACGTCGATTGTTCTTGTAACCATCGTCGTACTTCGGGCAAACGTACACTTTTCAATTGACTTTTAGCAGCTCGATATAATTTTTGAACTCCTCCGTAACCAGCAGCATGACCAGGATTGTAATAAATGGTAGCTAACAGTTTCTCCATGATTTTTTTTTTCTCAATAAGTCAACCAAGTTCCAATTCTATTTTCTTCATAAGGTATCGTTTTGGATTGTTGTTGTTTACGTGTCCGACGTGCTACTGGGGTAAAGGGAGTTTGATCAGGGATCATCGGTTATGTTTTGACTTCTTTCTTCACTTCTTTCTTTTTCTCTTCTGAGGGTAATGGGGTAGACAACATCTTTTTCATCCAACTGGGCGTGGCTAACTTTTTTTTCTTTTTAAGAGAAGGTGGAGTTGGTAATTCTTCTTCTTCTTCTTCTTCTTCTTTGACTTTAGGTTCGCTTTTCATCATCGTCTTAAAATCTCTCAGAGTGGGTGGAGCTGTTTCGTCGACTGCTTTTTGACGAAAGAGTTGTAAAAGTTGTAAAAGTTGACCGTACCGTTGCGATTTTTCTGTTTCAGACACATTGTTTTGTTCCATCAGGGATTGTATTTCTTGTTGTAACTGAGACATTTCGTTGAGATTAGGATTGGGTGGTAAATGAGGTATCCGTTGTTCGTTCCGACGATGAAATTCCATCCATCGTTTGTAAGGTACTAAAGTCAGTTTTCGTCCTTCCATTTCATCCAAAGGTACCAAAAAGGTGTGGTCTTTTCAGAGAAGGGTGGTCCTTTTTATCTTCTTTTTTTGGGGGTTATCGCATGACCCCTCCTAAAAGTGGTCCAGCAATCGTTCCTAACAAAGGAGCGGCTATTTTTAACAACGGACCTATCAACATAGGTAGAAATCCACCTCGTTGTACCAACATTATTTTCTTTTGTTGAAGAGGTATTTTCTTTTTGACCATTTGACGAAGAACATTCCGATGTTTCCCTAATGTTTCTGTATCTTGGACAAAGGTACCGTTCCTTTCAACACGTTCAAACAACATTTACACACGGTATCGATGATTTCTTTAGGAGCTGTTTGAATGAGTTGTTTTCGCATGGGAGGATTGGATTTGGTCAAGACAGACAAGACATCCCAATGTTTCGCCAGACGAGGGGGAAGTTGTCGTCCTTTTTTGGTGGTTTTCTTCTTCTTTTTTTGGTGGTGGTGGTGGTGTGCACGTTTGGGAGCCATCTTTTTTAGTCGGTAGAAAACAAGTCTGAAGTCTTTTAGCAGGGTACCCTTCTATTTTATACTGGAATACGTCTCCACTGATTGTCTGCACGACGTACCAACTTCACGACAGGTCTGACTCGACGTTGAGGTGTTTTCAAGGGACTAAATCGTCTCAATTCTTCTTTGGATAAATCCACTAAACTTTGTAAGATGCCAGTTCTTTCTTGGACTTTGGTTTTAGGGGATGGTACTTTGTCGGTGGCTGCTGCCATGGCTAAATCAGCTGAAGTCGACGGTCCCGACGGGGTGACTTTAGAAATAGGTTTCCATTTTTGCATCAAATTAGGAAACACGGATCTTAAGTCTGGTTTGACAGGCATCATGGTAAAAGAGGGTGGTGAAGAAGACAAAGAGGAAGAGGTGGACGCAAAAGGAGACCTCGCCATCATGGGGGACTGTGATGGTGGTGGTGATGTTAAGGGTAGTGGTGGTGTTTTGCGGGTGTACGTTTGCGTCCTGGCTGCAGTACCTCTTTTACGTCGGGTGATAGAGGTGGTAGTAGTGGTAGGTGTGGTTTTCTTCTTCTTCTTCTTCTGGGTACGACTTTTCTATTTCTTAGGGCTGGTTTTCTTCTTCTTCTTTGGACTTTTCTTCTTCTTCTTTTTAGGTGATTTGGGTTTTTTGGCTTTGGCTTTGGTATCATTAGGATCCCATTTCAAAAGGGAACGAATCATAACTCCTCCTAAAGAACCACTTCCACCAGGAGTTAAAATGATTTGTTTTTTAGTCCGTGAATCGATTCTAGGATCAGCCAGTTGTGACAATGCTACTTTATGTCTTTGAAAAAAACGTTGAGTTTGATGAGGGATGTGAATGATGCCTTGTAGTAATTGACGTGCTGTCAAAGTAAACCATCGTAACACTTCTTTCAGACTCGCTTCTAACAAATGAGCACGGACTTGTGCATTTTTTTCACGACTGATGCCATACAAGGCACGAATCAATTTAGCTGAAGGATGAGGTTGGAAGGAAGTCATCTTCTCTCAAAAAGAGTGTGAGACTGAAATGACGTCGTAGGTTGTTTTTATAGTTTTTTTTTTAAATGAGCTGAAGGGGACGTGTAAATGACAGGACCTCCTTCTTGACCCCAAGAGTGAAAGATACTGGCACGAAATCTCAAATAGTCAGGAGTGGTCGGTTTTAAGTCAATGAGTAAATACTCGTGAGGGGTTTGAGTGGCATCGTCGTACGCATAATTCAACCAAGGAGCCCCTAACTGTTTGGCTAACACTTGTACTTGAGATTTGTCTCTGGGACTTTTAAACAAGACCACGTAATGAGCATTCAGACTGATGGTTCGATGGGCTTTACCTTGTGAAATAAATTTTGAGTAATGTAGACAATACTAGCATTACGATGGTGTCCTTTTCGTGTAAACCAAAGTTTAATTTCTTCTTCGTCTTCTCCTAACATGTCATCAAAAATAACTAAATGAGTTTGACTCAAGTCAGACACAATTCCATCGTCTTCGTGAGGAATACCATCCACAAAGGAAATGGTTTCTCCTTGACTTTCTTTCAATAACGTGTAAGACGGTTGCCACTCTTTGTAACACCACACGATACGTTGAGGTGGACGATCAAACAAATCAGTTTTGTGTTCGATCAATCGTTTGACAAATTCGGTTTTGCCTGAACCACTGGGTCCAGCAATCATCATGTTAAATGGATGGCGCATATACAAAGCATTCCAACTTTGACGATCTAACTTTTCGTCAATCACTTTAACCACAGAAGAGGAGGAGGAAGCAGACAAGGTAGAAGAAGATGATGTAGCCATGATTGAGGTAAGAAGATTTTTGAGAAGAAGACAAAAAACCCAAGGCATTTTATACGATTTTCATACACGTTTATTTAAAAAAAAAAAAAAAAAAGTAACCAACCAACCAACAAATAACATATTTATTTTACAAGTCATTCATTTTTTACAGTACGAGTGAGAAAATAGCCAAGTAAAATCATCAGGTACACAATGAAGGCTCCTACTAAAACCATCAAACTGTCATATAAACACGTCAATATACAACAATAGTTTCGTGTCCTAGTCATGAAAGACACTGTGTTTTGTGGTGACATTCTTCTGCTCGTCTTTTGTTTTTTTTTTTTAATCCTCTGACGGTAGCGGTGGTGTTAAAGAAGGGTGGTGGTGTTCCTCCTCAAGAGGTATTGGAACCACAGTAGTGGTGGTGGTGTCAGGTACTTCTTCTTCTTCTTTTTCTTCTTTTAGGGTTTCCCATCGAGGTTCCCATTTTTTCACTTTTAGAACCTTATGAACAAGTGGCCAAATCTTTGGCAAACTGAGCCACTTCTTGTAACCAATATTGGAAACCAAGGTTTCTCCAGGGTCGTACATCTTTCCAATGGAAAAGGCGTTGGTGTAACTCACAAGCAAAACACACTTCTTGAAATGTTTTATACACAGATAAAGTGTGACGAATGTCTTCTTCACATGGAAGTGCGTCACTAATTTTCATTACCACTCTCAACGCTTTACGTACAATGTTTCTTTCGTGGACTGATAAAATTAAGTTTTTATAGTCTTCTTCTTCTACTAAGTCCAAAGAAGAACACACGGTCATATTGTTTTTTGGAACTCAACAATTGAGTCCAAAACAACCACGGATCCTTCAAAAGAATCCAAGGCAAACACTTGTCCTCAAAAATAGTCCACAACGAATGTCCTGGAAAACGAATTCCAAGATAAGAAGTCACTATGACACACACCACATAACGTCCAAAATTCAATGGACACAGTTCTTGTATCACTTTTTTATAATCCTCTAAGGTCTGAACACAATCTGTGATTTCCTTCCACGGAATCCGTTTCACAAGTGGTGTGTAGAGTTCAGGCATACCCTCTCTTTTATAGTAGTCAGGCTGTCCAATACTAGACACTTAGTGGTGACGGCTAGATCTTTGGCAAACTGTGGTACTTCTTGTAGCCAAGCATCGAAGCCAACACTCTTCCAGTCACGTACATCTTTCCAACCTTGAAGTTGTTGGTACATCCAACTAACAAGACACACTTCTTCAAACGTGTCAAGGCAAGATAAATTTTGACTAATGTCTTTTTCCCCACTTGGAATGTTCATCACCACTCTCAACACTTTGAGTATAATTTCTCTTTCGTGTACCGATAAAGCATGAAGGCTCATGTTTGACTTCCTTCCACGGAATCCGTTTCACGAGTGACGTGAACAGTACAGTCGTGCCGCCTCTTTATAGGGGTCGATGGCTAAGGTTGGTATCTTGGGTGGCATGTTTTTATAGCCAGGCTCCCAAGGTTGGTACCTTTTGAGACAGTCTCCTTCAGGATAGTAGTTGCGATATAAGTTTGCCAGAATCAGTCTTCTACGACTTTGGAAGAGAGCATAGTTCACAACTCGAGAAATGACTTTGAGTTTACGTTTCACTTGGATTTTGACAAACTCTTGGTAAATCTTTTCGCGCACATTCAAAGGCATGCCACTAATGTACTTGGGTAAAGTTTCCGATTTGGAAAGAAATACTTCTCTTTTGTATTCTTCACGATACTGGTGATAGTCGTTGTTCAGAATCAAATTTCTGATGCGGTGAAAGTAGCCATAGCCTTGAAATCGAGGAATCACTTAAAGTTTACGTTTCACTTGAATCTGAACCAACTCATCGTAAATCCGTTTTTGCAACTTTGAAGGCAAGTCACGAATTCGGTCTTGTAGAGTAGGCTTCTTTGTGACAAAATACTCACACACCAACCAAACGGAATCGGTAGGTAAAGTATATGAATATGATCCAACACAAGTTTCAGTGATTATCCTATCTAATTTCAAACCATGAAAAGGCGATTCGTCTTGAGGGGACAGTTCTTCTAACAGTTTTTGGTATTCGTCTATTTTAGTCACATTTTTTTCCTTCACATCCTTCCATCGAATTCTATATTCCACTGCTACATTGTAGGTAGCCCCCACCAATTTCTTAAATTGGTGATGTAAATCTTCATCAATGTCTGACCATTTGAATATCTTCTTAGCAATCAAATGTCTTATTGTCTTCAAATACCATTGGTTACAACAGGTCTGTCGTAAAGGATGTAACTGTTCTTTACGTTTCAGTTGAATCTGAACA
Organism: Margaritifera margaritifera; assembly: GCA_029931535.1. Taxonomy (NCBI): domain Eukaryota; kingdom Metazoa; phylum Mollusca; class Bivalvia; order Unionida; family Margaritiferidae; genus Margaritifera; species Margaritifera margaritifera. The sequence goes on along the minus strand of JAQPZY010001290.1, from coordinate 1,026,712 downwards.
AATTCTTGGTAAATCCGTTCTCGTATCTCCAAAGGTAATTTACCAATACGATCTTCTAAAGTAGGAGGAATATACTGAAAAATGCGTTCTTGCAACTCTAAAGGTAAACCACAAATAAGTTCTTCTAAAGAAGAAGTATTCTTCTCCATTGTATTACTTCTTGGTATCTGGTTCATCGTATCCGTATTCTTCTCGAGCCACTAAAGGTAAGAACTGACAATGCGGAGACCATCGAGCATGTTCGATGTCAGCTAAGTCGTAAGGCTCCCAATAGCGAAGTCTCACACCGCAACTGAAACACTTCACTTGATCTCCAACTCCCACGTAAAAAAATCCAGATCTGGCTAAAGCTTCGGGTTTAGGTCCATTTAAATATTTTGGCCACTTGTCTTGGAACGACTCGAGACGATTTTCATACTTGGAATAGTAAGACACAGCCAAGGGTATCATCAATCCATTAGGACTGCAGGGAGTACCGTTTTGTGTACGATTAGTAAAACATAAAGGGCGTCCTGCATCTTTTGAGTTGGATCGCCGGTGAGTGACTGAATCCACGATGTCACAACGTACGGAATCCGTTTGATCGTGTGATTCGGGGATACCAACGCTTACGGCATCGGTCTCGTCATTGCATGGTTCCGCATCGCACTCAAATTCCTCAAAACTGGAAAAAATACTCATCTATTTTTTTTTCTTCTTGCTCGGTTCACGTGAAAAGTCAGAATGAAGGTTAGGTTTGGAAGGGGTTCCTTTTTTATACCTGTCGACTGTACCATCCGAAAAGTATTGTAATGTGATCCGTGGAAACGCCAAAGAAAGGTAAGCACAGTTTGGTGACCATCTGGTATGTTCCACGATAGCTGAATCTTTAGGACTCATGCGAATGCTTGCACCACAACTAAAACATTTCACTAAACTTCCCTGTTCAAAGTAGACAAATCCTGCTCTGGCTAAAGAGATGGCTGTGGGTAATCGATCCCCTTTAGGCCATTTTTTAAACGTCTTCAATCGACTGGTACAATCAGCATAGTCAGGCAAAGCCCATGTTGTTGAATTCATCTTTTCTGTTTTTTCAAGAGGGTTTCCTTTTTTTATACTTCTCCAAATCGGCGTGTCCGTAAGGTAAAGTCGTGTGATCTGGAAGTCTCACTCTTTTTTGGTACACGATACGATACACTTTTTGAACAGGTCGAGTCACGATTTGATGATTTGGTAGGCGAACAATCTTGTGAGGTTCTAACGTGGCTGCTTGAAAATCTTTCACTTGTCCAGACAGCAGAGCATTTTTTAAAACCTCAAAGTTCACGACTTGGTTAGTTCGATAATTCAGAGTCAATCCTTTGACTTTACAGGAGGTGTGAAGTTGACCTTGCGGGTCTCGGTATCGGTACCCATAATTTTTAGGGCCACCGCTAGCAAAACTCAAAATGGTATCTTGAGGGTGCTCGTCTGTCCAGGCTCCTAAACGATCTCCTTGAATGGTAGGGTGGGGGCAACCGGGACGATGAATGTAAATGCAACTGTCAGTATCAAAATACAGAACACGATCTCCCAAGACTTCTAACGCTTCGTCGTACAATTTCAAACGAGCATGAGCTGTCACGTAAGCGGCAATGACTACGTTGCTAAAGTCGTCAGGTTTGACAAACTTGGGTTCTTCTTCAAAATTGACATAGATCAAATCCTCACGGACGATTTCGACGTGTTTAACTAGTATACTTTTGTTGTCCACCAATTCAAAGTAACGATAAGGATCGTCCACGTATTCCGTTTTGGGTAAGATCGTACGTTGGGCCATTTTTCCCCACAAACAATTCAACATCACTTTAGCAAACGATCTTTTTCCTTCATTTTTTTCTACGTCTTCTAAAGTGATGCCTTCGATGTCACGGTATTCTTCTTTAAATCGAACTTGGTCTTCGGGAGTTTGACACCACGAAGGATAACCACTAGCTTCTTGTTTCAGTTTGAGAAATTGGTTCACGTACCCCGAGAAAATGCCTGGATGATTAGTGGCGTCGTCCTTTTGGTATTGGGCTGTAGTTGGAAAGTGCCAAATTTCATACACGTTCAATAAACGGTATCCACGATCCAGAGCTCGAAACAATTCGGTACTGACCCACGTTCCTGTCAACGACCGTTCTTCCTTCGTGTGGCAACAGGGATGATCTTGGTTGCACGTTTCGGCACACGTCCGACATAAAGGAAACATCAATTTTCCTTGACAATGGTGAGGTAAGATGGGATGAAACAAGTTTGTCGGAGGTAAGACTTTACATTTGATCAATCCTTCGTATTGACGAATGTGTTCCACGTCAATGTGTTCTGTTAAAATTTCAGGGTGTCCGGTGGGAAAACGAGCATATTTGCACACCCAAGGATACAAAGAACACACGTCGATGTATTTGATTTCTTCTCCTTGGGATTCATTCACGTCGTACAGTAAACGAGTGGCATTGGTTCGTCCTCCAAATAAACTGTGGCGTGGATCTAAAGGTTCGATGTCGGCTGCGTCGTAACTTTGAGTAATGGTTTTAAATTCAGGATCGGTTTTCAAACGTCGATCGTATTCGTGTTCCCACATTTCTATCACTTCGTAACCTTGACTTTCTAACTGGAGTCGTCGTTGACAAGTCTGTTCGTATAACTGATCCATGGTAGAATCTGATTAAGGGCTTTCCATCTCTCGGTTAGGATAACAAGTATAGGGCATCCGTGAAATAAACATCCCTGAAACTCGTACACAATGTGCGGGTTTTCTAAATCCCAACCATCCACGGAATAACCTCCAATCTTTTTTTCTCCTCCTCCGTTTCTAGCATGTTGTATCCATTTGTCTTCTTTTTGACACAAGTAATGAAGCCAACGTAAAGCTTTGACCGAATATTGACGACTGGCAAAGAGTCCCGTATTGGAGTCGATGATGGCTAGTTGGTTCTCGGGCATGAAATTTTGTCTGTAGACTAAGGAACAGGCTTTAGGTAAGGTGGCTGCATCTTTCAAAGGATCGACCTCCGCACTATCGAGAAATAACTCTCGAAACTTTCCACAACAACGCCTTAAAATATCTACATCCGATCGACAATATTTGAGCATCTCTTCTTGAAAGTCAAAGGGATCGTTCTGGTGAGTACGGTACCAAGCGTGAAAAGCTTCTCGCTGTTCGGGTCGCATTCCATCGGGGTCGTAATCACGAAGGTCAGGTAAATGAGGTAGGACGGCCTGTTGATTAGCTTCCGTGTTAAAGAAGTGAGGAAAGTAACCTTTAGCCATTTGTGTCATGCCAAACGTTTTTGGCATTCGACTCAAAGGCATGGCCAAATAACTCATCGAATCTTTGAATTGGACTTGTCCTACTTTCATGTAGATGAGCTTTTTTCCGTTCATGGTGACTTCAGGGCGTTCGGTTCCATGGTTCAAATAATAATGAAGTAAAAACTGTCCATCGTATCCCGAAAAATTGTGAGCTATGACAGTTGCATACCGATGACAACTTCCGTAACGATGAATGTCTTCTTCGCTCCAAGTGTCGTGGGTGGTAGGGTCTAAAACCCATTCAGCAAACTCAGACAAAGTATTCACTCCACGAAAGATTTTTTCACGTCCTCCTGGAATCCGACTACAATGAGGACAGTGAAAATGAATCGATTCTTGAATGCACTGATTACAAGCCCGATATGCTACACAGAAATTTGGAATGTGAATGCCTGTTTCTTGCATGCATTCAAAATCAAAGAAGATGAAATCTACTTGGTTCTTGTTCTTCTTCATCTTTATTTCTTTCTTCTCTATCTTGTCGTGTTTTTGAATAAAACATCGATGATCAAAATCGACGATCTGATGACAAATAGAACATTTTTTCTTGCCAGCACAAATGTGTGTTTTGGAGTTGTTGGTTCGAATCAGCTGTCCACACGTAGAACACGATTGCAATAACTCACAAGCACATTTTTGTTGGTGACCTTGGGTCTTGCGATGTTGTTGGTAGCAAGTAGGACTGACAAAACGGCGTCGACAGGTTTCACAATAAACGTGATGTTGTTGTGGTTCAGGAAGGCATGGTGTGTCGGCTAAACAACCCCGACATCTCGCTCCACAACCAATGTATTTCTCCCGACTATTACACCCTTTGTTACATTTCTCACAGAAGTATCCGTATCCCAAAAATCCAGTAATACTGGTAATGGTATCAAAATGTTCTTGATGGTGATAAAGATGAATGTATTTTCCTTCAGGAAAATCGGGGCCTCGAAACAGTAGAGCTCCGCGCACTTCTTGAGGGTGAACTTTTAACGTATAATGAGGAGCCAAAACATCTTGAAGTTGCTGTAATTGAGAAATACCACACACGGTCTCTTTAGGGATCCCTGCTTGTTTCAACAGGAGTTCTGCTTCTTTTCGTTGTTTGGCATTCTTTGACTTTCGAATGTTTTCCCAGGCTTTTTTCCATTCTTTGCTCTCGTTCTTGTTAGCATACGCACGACCCACCACAATAGCTCGAGCCAAACACATCTGGTCTTCAGTATTGTTGATTTGGACGACACTGTGTTTGGTAGTACGAAGATCGTCCACCAATAACGGTTTTCTGCTTCGTCCACTTCCTCGAGGTGGAGAAACGTGTGTCATGTAAAGGGTCGCCTTTCCATCGGTGATGGTAAACTTGTCATTGGATTGTTGTACATGTTCTATTTTAGACATGACTTTATCTGGCGTTAATTCTGCCGGAGTGCTAAACTCAATCCAAACGGGACTCTTCAATTGGTCATGATGGATGGCCAGTCTCAAGCGATCCTCTTCTTTGGCTCCACATTGCCGTTTCAAATTCTGTAAGACAGATTCCCACAAATTACTAATGAACCCTGCCACTTTCTCGGGAGGTACTTTGGACTTGAAGTCTTTGAAGTGTACTGTGTGAGTGTACGCCGTGGTCCTAAATTTTCGAGAAGTTATTTTTTGTGTCTCTCGAATTGTATAGTAATTTTCAGGAGCCACGGCGGTAGTAGGCCTTTCTTGGTCAGGGATTCTGGTGTTGGTAGTGGCTTTTGTTTTGGGTGGTGGTTATTTGGAAGTTTGGGTTTCAGGTTGTTCACTCATCTCGTCTTCGAAGTCACTGGCATGGACTTGAGCCAGTAGTTCGTCTAAGGGTGTTTCAGGGGGTACGGAATACCTTCGTCGTCTCTTGGTTTGTTCTTGTTCTTGTTTCTCATGGTTTGGGCGTGATCTTTTCATCTTGAACTTTACTTTGAAACTGATTCAGTTTTCACCCAGGTACCTTTATATAAAGAGAGAAGAGTATATAAAGAGAGAGCTTCTTACCTTCAGAATCAGTCTTTGGTGATTGAACTTTCAAACTGTCAAGATGAAAAAGTCAAGAAGCACTATTCCAGTGAATAACCCTGACGAATACTCTACGGCAATTAACAACAGGATATATCGAGACAACTACACTGGAGATAACAATCAAGATACTTGTTACCTCTGCCAAAAGAAAGGACATTGGGCTTCCTATTATCCACAACGTCATCAACAAAGAAAAGAAAAGAAGTATGATTGGAAATATTTAACCGAAGGAAGTACACTGAGAGATAAAAGTCAAGATACTTGCTATATCTGTCAAGAGAAAGGACATTGGGCTCCAGAATGTCCACAACGTCAACAGCAAAAGAGAGACAAAAGTCAAGATACTTGCTATATCTGTCAAGAGAAAGGACATTGGGCTCCAGAATGTCCACAACGTCAACAGCAAAAGAGAGACAAAACCAAAGATATCTGTTATCATTGTAAAGGACCAGGACATTGGTCTTCGGAATGCCCTCAGAAAGAACAAGAAGAAGAAGAAGAAGAGAGGGAGGAAGCTGATTCAAAAACAACAAACCTAGAAGAAGAAGAAGAACATATCATCAAGAAAAGTAAGAAGAGAGTAAGAAGAATGGAAGACAGTGAGAATGATGAAGAAGAAAAGGAAAACAGGATTCCTATGAAGAAGAAATTTAAGAAACACAAGAGAGACAGTGAGAATGAAGAAGAAAAGGAAACTATGACTCCAGTGTTTCAATTCAAGCCACACAAGCATTACAGAAAGTGAACTTTATTTTCTTGTGTGTTTTTTTTTTGGTGTTATATGTTATATTGCCGAATTATTTTTGTAAAAAAAAATTGGATGAATACAACAGACTGGAGAGAAAAAAAGTAAGTGGTTTTGTGTTATTTTGTTTTAGAGTAGAAATGCACGCACGCACGCACTCACACTTTTACTATGGTGGGATTTTTTAAAGTTTTAACTTGATTTTTGGCAATTTGATTTCTTTTCTAGAAATCTGGTGGTCCTTAGAAGGACCGTTGGGTTGTTTTGTTTTTTGGTTTCAAAACAAAAACTTTCAAATTAACTTCAAATGCCGTAGTCCTTTACCACGGCCCAATCCATATCCTGTTAATGCTGCTGCTACTGATGGTGTTTTCATTATGGTGGTAGTCACTGGTGGTGGTGTTGGTGGTGGTGGCATCTCACTAGCACTGGAAGACTTAGAAGAAGAAGAATATTGTTTAGCCCGTGATGGCCTTTTTCGTTTAGGTGGCTGATGAGTTAAAGAATACTTATAGACATTGGTCATCCATTTTAACTCATATAATATCTCTTCTAACAGACTTACAGTTCTTTCTTGAAGACTGATGCTTTCCTTTCCTGTTTCCTTCTTCTCCTCCTCTTGTAACTGCTGCTGCTGCTGCTGTCTGATTTCTTCTTCACTTTGTTTTCTTCTCTCTTCTTCTTCTTTCTGTTGTTGTTGAAGAAGAAGAAACATTTCTTCCTCTTCCCGTTGCTTTTTTACAAAATTTTCCATCTCTTCCATTTGTCTTTTTTTAAAATCATCCACCATTGGTACAGTAGTAGCAGTAGTAGTAGTATTCTCAAACTCTTGATTTAGTAAATCTAAATCAAAGTCTTCCGGCCGGAAGTTCAATAATGCCGCAGCATCCATTATCGTTGCAGGATCACTCCAATACATTGTTGTAGTACTTGTCTTTTCAGTCTCCATGAAGGCTGTCGAAAAAAGTAATAAACCCCCTACGAACGCTACGATACCTTTATACCCGAGATGACGTCACACCCCCGCTCTCTTCCCATTGGAAGAAAACCCGACCGACTTGTAACGCACGTTTGGATTGGTAGTTGATTTCGATCCATTTCAATCCGATCGCAAGGTATATATACAACCGCTGGTTTCATAAAGCTTCACCGGTTTTTTCTCCAAGACCACTCCTAAAAAAAATCATGTGGGTTAGTGTGGAATCCTCCAACATTGTTTCAGGAATGCTGTTTAATCCAGCATTCCTCATGTATGTAAAAGCTTCATGGGCTACCACAAAAATTACAGACACAGCTACATGGCATAGACAGACTTATGTGGAGAGACAAGGCTGTCTAAAAAGGGTTTTGTTGTATGGGCCCGAAGTCCGAAGAAGTTTAAGAAAAAAAAACCTTCTAGGAGATGCTCCTGTTAAAACAACAACAACAACAACAAAAAAACCAACGGTCCTTTTTAGGACCACCCATTTTTCAAGAAAAGATTAATTTTTCCAATATTGCCTATATAAGTGTGTGTTTATATATGTTTGTAATGTTTTTTTTTTTTGTCATAGTCTACCCTCCTCAAACAAAAAAATCCCTTCTCCCATGTATGTTTTATGTGGTGTGTGTTTTTTTTTTTTGGAAAAAAAGGGGGGATGTTTTCCATCACGTCCGCGCTTCTCGCATATAAAGCGGTGCCTTCCACAGTTGCGCCATTCACACTTCACACTGAAGAATGAATACGGTAGAATTGTTGCAGGAAGCTTGGGATAGGATGGTGGATGTTGAGTCGTTGATGGAAAGGTTGGAGTATTGGTGGAGATATCCTACCACCAAACCATTTGTCACCAGCCAACTAGCGGCTCTTATTTCAGCGAGGAGGTTGGTGAATGATGTTTTGGTGGAGGAAAGAGTAAAAACTTCCTCAACCCCTTGCCGTGTGGGGTTCATCAAGAGAAGTCTGGATTTACTGCATGAAGTGGAGAACTTCCTTCACCTTGTTCAACAAGATGAATGGTTGTATCCACCTACCAGTAACGCCAGGCGAGAAGAGGTGAACCTTCACATGGTGAAGGTATTGTTAAAGAAAGTTTTAGAAAAGGAAGTAGCTCAAATTAAAATCTTGTGGGCTCTTGAACGCTCCAAGAAAGAACAGGCCAGGAAAGAAATGGAATTTGAAAGCCTGAATTTAAATTGGATGAAAATCCAAGATATATTCAGGCGGATGAAACATCCTGACTGGCTACCACCAACACTTCCAACCAAGAAAAAAAGATTCACCACCTTCCTAAACTTTTTTACTAAATGTTGGAGGAAATAAAATTATTCCTCCAATGGTCCTTATCAGGACCACCCTTTATCAAGAAAGATTAATTCTATTCCCACACCCCTCCCGTAATGTAGTGACGAAGACAACGTCTACTACTATCAAAAACACTCCCCACCCTTTTTTGATGGTAGAAGACGTTGTCTTCGTCACTACATTACGGTATACCCAGAGAGACCCCCTCCGCCATCTTTTTCCCCCAAGTGTCCCCCAATGTTAAACGTAAGCCCTCCGCCATCTTTTTCCCCCAAGTGTCCCCCCAATGTTAAACGTAAGCCCTCCGCCATCTTTTTCCCCCAAGTGTCCCCCCAATGTTAAACGTCCATAGATTCCCCCAAGTGTCCCCTTTTTCCCTATTCACTCCCCCCCCCCTAACTACTATCAGCTAAATATGTAACCCTCATTCAATACAGTTATTATTAATATCCCAGAGTCAGGGGAAATTAGTACCGTCCTAAAATAAATCCCTGTAGTTAACTAGTCGGAACTCTAGAATGTATCATGTGACGTAATAATATCATAATAGAACACGTGAATTTTGTGGACGGAGCCAACGCGACAAACAGTTACATTATATCAGTCCTTGTTGGTTTTGTTTTATCGGCCATACAATTGACATGTTACTCGGTACAGGTGTACTCGGGCAAACTCTGTTGTTGTGTCAAAAGATGTTATGGTACAGGCCTAGACTGGATTTTGAACTCAGATAACACTAGCAAAATATTATATTGCAATAAATGATAAACGAGTAGAAAAGATTTCAAATTCTAAACATTATCCTTGTACTAATTATCTATGGTTGAGAGAGACAAATGGAATTTTCTTTAGTGCCTATGAAGTGTGTTCAATGAAATAGGTCATTTGTATTATGTAATCAATCGTGTAACGAATCCGCCTTACGGTTAGATTGAACATTATTACAACAGTACCTGTAACAAAGCTTATTTGCCAGTTATATAGTATTACTATACCATACAAGTACTCGATCTTACGAACTTTAATTTTCGATATAAAAATTCCAGTATAAAATTGTAGTATGTTTTAATAACTTTGTTTTCAAAATAACGGTCTTAATTTTTCTGTATTGTTCAATAAAATACAAATTATTCTTATACCGAATCTCAAGCGAATCACCTTCCATACGTTAAAGTCTGCAGCTTGAAGTGTCCCAGCCATGGTTTTTATAGTAATGGGTGATGTACCTATGTAAATATGTTGATTGAAAAGTTCAGCATATTTTAAACATGCAATTTCGGTACAAATATGTCAAATGGTGTAACATTATTTCATCTAGTTTATGAACTAGATACATTTCTTTTGGGTCGCGGGGGGGGGGGGGGGCGGGGGCGGTTGGCCGAGTGGTCTAAGGCGCTCGCCTTTACCGATCACTGAAATCTCATCTCTGGCTTGGCCAACATGGTATGTGACAAAGTTTGACAGTATCTTCCCGTGAGTCGGTGGTTCTTCCCGGGTTCTTCCTCCACCAGATATACTTGCCGCCATTTATAGCCAACCATGTGCTGAAAAATGGTGTTAAACCCACAACAACAACAACAACGTTTTGGTCTGATAAGAATACCTGTGGAGCTGTGAACATGATGAGTCGCGTCTCTTAACGTCGTGGGATGAAGCTGCCAAACGGTACTTGGATCATTCTGACATCTTCCTTCTGATGCTCTGTATTGCACCACATCCCAGACTGACATTTGACAAATTTAGATGTTTTATTATAAAAGTGTTTTCGACTGTCGTGACTTCACTAACAATGTATTGTTCTTGTCATTGGCTTCTTTTAATATGTCTGTGTTTTATTATAATCAAGCGACAACGTATATGTATAGGTTATTAACTGAGTATTGAAAAAATATTGGACCCGAGGTTATGTGGCGCAGGATGCCCGAACTTGCGTTAAATGAACGAGGGCCCAATATATTTTAATACTCAGTCAATACCCTTTTCAAAACAAGCATAGTCATTCTGTTATGTTATAGGAATAACACAATTCAAACAACAAATGATTTCAACGTACTAAACATTTTACACGTCGTTCATTTAATGAATGAAACCTGAACACTGCGCAGTACTACACGCTTCTTACCTGCAATGTTAACGCACGTATATGGAGTGATTCTCATCATTCAACACTGAACGAAAGTATGTTTGTTAAAGACGATGGAATGTCATGTAGCCAAAGAAACACAACGAAATATTGATATTAGGAAAAAATGATGCAATACATCAATGAAAATTTAAGATACCATTATGAAAAGATGATCCAGAAAAATTCTGTCTAAGGTTGTTGCAATGTTACTGTTATGGGGGCAGGTAAGTTTGAAATTGCAGTGTGCGCCATCACTGTTGCCATGGTATTGTGGTCCTTCGGTCTTGGATAATATCTCAAAAAAGGATATAGATTCCTCTTGGGAGTTGCCTGTTTTTTAAATGAATTCCAAGTAAAGGATTAAACAATGTGATTCAGAGTGGATGAAAGTGCACTGTTTACGTGAAAAAGAAGTTGTTGACTGATACACTGCATCAAAGGTCGGTTTGACTCTGTCTGTCTCTCTGTCTCTCTCTCTCTCTCTCTCGTTCTAACAGCAGCAACTAGCCATCACTAACCGTCCATTTTCAATATTCTTTATAAATCATATTTATTTGTTATTTTTCTCAATGCAATTTAAATCTTTGGATGTATTCAGGTTTTCTTTATTTAATTTGCATGATATATATTTTTATTTGGATGAGAGCTAGATCTACTGATTCTCCAGCCATGGCGTCAGGTAGAAAGGGTTACAGTCTTTGTCAGCATCTGATTGTCACGGAATTGTGTATACTTTATATCAATGTATATATGTGAACGAAAATGTACTCGGGTTTCGTAGCCACGTACAGCGTTACCCGGGGGTGGTTTATTTTTTCGGCTCTAGTTATTTCGAAATACTGAGCGTGATTCATCCTATGCAGCATGTGCAAATTGCCTGCAGTGAAAATCCAAGTACATCGAGTTCTCTAGCTGCGCATATTCATCGCAGCTAAGGTACTTTTAGAGCGAATTCTCTATGTACAATTACATTACGACGAGTCTTGTCAGAAAGCTTACCACTTTACGGGAGCAATCTTCAGCTGTAGATGTATGTGAAATTTAAAATTGCATTCTTTATTACTATCCGTTTTATATGATAGAAATATTGTATATATTAGACGTTCCGGAATTTATTATAAATTTTACAGAGTCAAAACCTAGGTCATATAACGCCATGCTATTAGAAAGACAATAGTCTGGTTCAAGTTAGCCATTTGTTATAACTGAACAGACAGATTGAATTTAATTATGCGTTGCATGCATTGAATGATGAGATTAATGTAATGTGCAACGAAACGAATTCATGTGCGCGCATGCTCAACATATATCATTGCATTTGTACTTAACCGTGCCATATGTACTACACGGCTCAGTTATTATACTTTTAGCAGTTTTTATGTGTTCATGACGTGGAGTCGTAGAACTCTGTGGGGTTCATTGGAACCTGAACGCTGCTGTCTGGTGACGTTGGCTCGGAAGAGAGTACTGGTGCTCTCGATGTGAGGAATCAAGGCTTCGCGACCAGCGGGTCTGTGTTGAATGAGAAGGCTCTCGAGGGACCCTTCAACAGACTGGGACGGGCGAGCCATGCATGGTGGCTCCATGACCATTGAATAGAGCGGAGGAACCGGAAATACATCTTGGTCGTCACCTGGACGCCACGATATATATATATATATATATATATATATGTGTGTGTGTGTGTGTTCCATGTTGTAATTGGTTATTTCACTATTGATATCTGAGCATTAATTCATAATTCATGAATTCATATTTAAATATCGCTAAATGAGTGATAAATTCATAATTCAAATATCACGAAATGAGTGATATATTGATAAATTCGTAATACATGCGTCCTACTTGTGGATAAATGATTAATGATACATAGTTCGTAACTGTATATAAATCACATGCTTTGGTCACCCTTTGTACTGAATAAGACATTGTTTGTATTAGGGTGTAAATCATATACTTCCATTCGTTGATTAGTGATAGAACAGTGTTCATAATTGCTTATAAGTTCCATTTGTTGATTCTTATTTTATTTTCTCGTTGAAGTTACTTGTTGTTGATTAGTTCCATATTACAAACTACATCATTCCTTATATCTTTTTGTTAGAATGGTGTCCGATTCATTCATCGTTTAAATGCATTATAAATAAACATCTCATTAACGCAATTGCTTTCGGTGCATTCGCTAATCCAATCCCAACCCGGGTTCATCCTGTTACACTGATGGCCATTAGATTTATGACGTGGTCAGCGTTCCACGTTTCCCTCGCCATTTTTTTTAGCTGAAGCCAGAAGTAGTTCATCGAATGCCGGCACGTGCTTACCATACAAGGAAGCGGTAAATATTTGGACTTCACTGCGGTCAATACCGCTGGATATTGATCGGTGTAAACAACGTGAAACTAATGGGACTATTTATGAAGTCTATAATAAATTTATATGTTTTAAAGGCACAGCAGCACAATCCTGACTATATAGTGCGGCGTAAAAGAATGTATCGTATGTATGTATTAGGGTTTAATGGTACCTCAGCACAATAGTGGCTATATTGTGCCGATTAAAGGCAAATTATAAAAATGTAAATATAGAGAAGTGCAGAAAATAACAAAAAAAAGACAAGAAAATAATTCCTTCCGATGAAACTTTTTATTCGTGTTGACATTTAAAAAAAAAAAAGTATTGTCTCACTGGGTGGAAGTCTATACACTCGACACCAAGCGACAATTGCATTTACCGGGGGGGGGGGGGGGATGCCGAATAACAGATATTAATAAAAATGAACCTGGTTTTTTTCCGGGGTGTGGTCTGATAATTATGTTGGCGATCTTGCAACATATAATTCTACAGTATTGGCAAGAATGATTTTTTGCAGTTTCTTGGTCCGGTATAATTCATATATCAAAAAGAGGAATTGAATTCGGTTTCCAAGTTTCAAAGATTTGGAATTTGGGCCTAAATACAACATCATGTGCCGGAGTAGATGGATTAGAGTATTATGTGGGTAATGTACTGAAGAGACAATTTCGTTCGTCTGAAATAAAGTAATGGGTCATTATATATAAACAGTTTATCTCCATTAACGTTAATATATTATCGTCGAGACTGATGTAGGTATAAGTGATGTTTGAGAGCGAGGAAAAAATATATAACTCGCCATAGTTACATGCCCTACTTCTATTATTTTTGCAAATAAAAGTATCTATTGCTTTCAATTAAGTTTTATTTTAGAACAAAAGCAGGGTTGGAGGGTCAACATTTTCAAACTACCATTGTACATGTGCTAAGTATTAGTATTAGCATTACATTGAACAGGTTCATTTCATGCAACTCTATAACTATGTTGTAAGGATAATTTCTAAATGTTTGATGTCTTCTGATCCTATAAGCAAAGCAATCGACAGACAATACTTTTGAAATTACAGATATAATATAACCATAGTTGGTTTTTGTTTTGCTTTTGTTAACTTTGCATCTAAATTTTGTTGGATCATGTCAGCCAGAGTAGGGCCAATGAAAGATGCAAGAGCTTTCAGACGTTAAGGAAGATTAGTGGAGGCAGTACAGGAACCTATGGTAACAAAGCGAAAAGCACGTGACGCACGAGGAAACGGCTATTACAGGGAAGAGGGAGATGAAGGCTAACTCGTTCAGGTATCATCAAATTTGGAGGAAGATGTGGCACTTCCTGGTACCTGAACAGGTGGTAAAATATCTCCAAACATTCCACTTGTGGAGGGTATAATTAATTAATTTTGATCAAATGTGTGTTTGTTGGGGGGGAGGGGGGGGGCAGAAATGAAAGATGTCTTGCGCGAGTGTGCCAGTAAGCCATGAAGGGGTATTAAACATAATTATGTGTGGCGAGGATTATATAGGCGTATACATTCCACTGATACTAAGGCAAAAGATTTCGACAAATCTGTATAAATGTGGCTTTACTTTTGAAAGAAAACGCACAGTTGAATGATTTATTTTCTGGTGACATTTTGCATGTTAGTGACACGGGTCTGCTGGAATCAAAGCCGAATTATCGAAAGAAAAAATCCAGTCCAAAGAATAATGGACTGATGCCTTCTTGAATTTCATACGCATTTATTTACAAAAACATAGTGGCAAAGTGTTTGAACTGCTGCAGTATATTTCAATTATAAGAGATGCTGCAGCATTGGGGAGGTATTAGGGTGATGGATTTATGACGAGCAGTTTCGTATTAGACAAAGTTAATAACTTCGATCAAGGGAAAAAAATTAACACTGATCTTTGGCTAAGAATTATGAAATTATTTAGTCTTGCAAACCCAGGAGAACACAACCACATTTCAAGGGGTACACTAATTTGGCTGACTTACGCCCATGCAAGGTCTTCAATAAGGATTATTGTTGTTGGCATCGATCCAAATTCAAACATTAATGCAAGTTGTGTGGCTGTTCTTGACACGGCATGTTTCGCTGCCGATCACATAAATGAGCAGGCAATCAGATACGAGTTCCATTGCATTATACTGGTTCAAGATTACGTAATAAATCTAAACATTTCAAAACAGTTGAAGAAAATCTTCACATGGTAGCCACTAAAACTGAAAATGAAGTGCAGAAGAGTAAAGTAGTTGGGCCATTTGATAATGCCTCATTTCTACACTACGTGCGCCACCATTTGGTGTAGTTGACAAAACACCTCAAGGGGAATATAGGCTTTATCACCTCTGATCGTATCCTTCTGGTGATTCAGTCAAGGATGCTATTGATCCTAATCTGTGTTCAGTTATACAAGCTTTGATCTCTAGGAAATGGGCCATGTCAAAAGTGATAGAAGCAATATCATTGGGAACTAAAATTCCAAATATTTCCTATACACGCTGGAAGCGAAATCCAAAATCATTGACAGCCTGGTTAAATCATTATACATGATATTACATTTGCTGTCCAACAGAAACTCTAACGCTTTTTCTTGTAAGACTGAGTTCGAAGCAGTTAGTCAATCGATGGGTTTCTTGCAATTGCTGCTTGCGCTGTACTGGAGAAATGTGTACGGCTAGTGTGTGGCTTTGGCATATACAATAACATTACTTTTTGGAAGGGTAACGTATCTAAAGCACAAGTAAATATCTTGCACACCTGCAGGTATATGTAGAATACTCATGCCCCATGTTGACATTGATAACATTGGTACACCAACGTTTACATGTATTTACAAGATTTACACTCGGCACATGGTTCAAGAGATGAGTCAGGGCTGTTTATTAGACAAGGCAGACATTGGATCAGGTTTTCGCTTATTGCCTGCTAGGCTCCATGATTTTGACGAACTTGGTTTTAAATTTCAAGGATGTTACTATTATGATAAGTATTTGCTCTTAGAATGTACAATTAGCCATGCTACATTTGAAACGTTTTCAACTTTCTTAGAACATGGTCATGAAAAAATCTACATGTGGGTATCTGAAGCATTACTTAGATAACTTTCTTTTCGCTGGAAAGAAAGATACTGATCAGTGTAGGTCAATAATGTTAACCTTGTTTAATTATCTTGCCAAATTGGGGTTATCTGTTGCAGATGATAAAACAGTATGACCAACTACTGTAACAGTTTTCTTGGGTCTCGAACTAGATTTTGTTGCAATGAAAATAAGAATGCCTTTGGAGAAAATGAAAGAAATCGGGAACAAAATAAATGAGATACTTTCCAAAAAAAAAGGTTACATCCAACGTTATACAATGTTTGATAGGCAGCTTGAATTTTGCTTGTAGAACAATTGTCCCAGGCAGCCCATTTTGCAGGAGGCTGGTAGACGTTACCAGAGGATTATCACAGCTTTATGACCATTTACGTGGTTATAAGGGAATAGTTCAGGATGTGAAAACCTGGTTGATGTTGTTGATAAGGTATATGGCATGTATGTTTTTCGCAATAGATTTGGGGCACGTTAACTTGTTTGCCGATAGTGCATCTAGCATAGGGCGAGGTTTTTGGTGCCTTTTTTCATGGGACGTGGATCTCTGAAGCTTGGCCTGATAAGTGGCACATTGAGGGTATCACAAACGACATCACAGTTCTTAAAATGTTTCCAATCTTGATATGTTTATATATCTAGGAAAAGGAATTGGTAAAATAAGAAAAAAATTATCCTGTAGGTGGGGTGATGATAATCTCGCTATTGTGAATATATTGAATAATGTGATCTCGAAATCAGAGCCTTCACACTGAAATGTTTGCAGTTTAATATTGTTGCAAAAGCCAAGCATATTAGCGGTGTAAAGAATATTTTATCTTATAGCCATTCACGTTTACATATCAGCAAGTTTCATCTATTAGCAACTTATGCAAAACCCATACCAGAAGCAATGCTAGACCATATATAGGAATATTAGAACTGGAGTGCAGCAACTTCTAAAAGTCAGCATTTGCTGTAATACAAGAACATCATATGCAAACGCATTGCACGTTTTTGAAGTTTTGTGCTGCATATCAAAAGCGGTGTTCTTGGCCAGCGCCATATTCCCATGTAATTTGTTTCATTTCTCACCGTTTTAGAAAACGTTATTCTGCTAACATAGTCGCTACGTACTTATCAGGTTTACATTTAAACACAAAGTGAATAGTTGGAATGACCCAACATAATTATATGTGGTCAGAAAATGGAAGGTTTCAGACGTTTAAGTGAAAGTAGAGATGTTAGGGTTCCTATCACTGATGAAGTGCTGGTTAAAAAAAACTCATTCTAAAGTCTCTCTTTGCAGACAATTATGATACATTTTTTGGTTTCAATCAGTCTTTTGCTTGGCTCACGTTTGTTTGTTTCGTGTGGAAGAGTTAGTTCATACAAACTAAGATAAACCATATTCAGCTATACAATAAGAAATATATTTGTACACCTTGGAGTACATCATCGTTCGCATTAGAAAATCCAAAATCAATTAAACGAGTAGGCCAGTCTACTTAACAACTCCCCCCTGTGAGAAGGGTAGCAATATTTGCCCAATCCTGTCTTTATATATGTCTTTAAAGAAGAAATCCAGTGTTAACGGCAATGTATTATGTTATGCCAATGCTGAAAAATTAAACAGGTATAAACTTTGTACTGTATTGTCAAAAGCATCAAGACAGCTGGTTTCGCGTACAGGCCAATTCAAAAACCATTATTTCAGAATTGAGAGGGCAACTATTTTGCCAGGGCGTGTCAGATGATGTCATTAAGAAGGTAGGTAGAAGGCAGTCAAATGCCTATAATGCATATATTGGAATGGATAAAATTGTACATAGGGTAAGCATAAATATTATTAAGATGACAATTATTATTTCAAATGAAATAATTTCTTTCTAAAAGAAAACCCAAACAAACTTGCATTAATTTAGATGTAAGTGTATTTTCAGAGATTTTGCATGTGGAATCATCTATCATCTATTGGGGGAAAAAAACCTGCTTGGGAACGTGGGAGGCCTAATTTCGATTCAGATGATAATATGTTCTTTGCATGGATAGTGAAGAAGGGGTGTATTGGCACGATCTGTAGACGAACGACCCGGTACCTTTCTTGCATTTCAAAGCTGTTGCCAAAGACTTTGATACTCTGATATGATATTATGTTATGGCAGGGATATGATACATCGCAAGCTGGGATATTAGGTCAGAAACGCCGTCGTGTGAACAGGCATTGTATGAGAGTGAAAACTAGTGTTGTCAATGACGAACATGCTTATCGTGACATCACCATAGATTTACCAGGCCTGTTTCGAGAAGACGGAACACATTTATCTGAATCAGGGAACGATTTATGTCTAAATTCTTTGCAAGATGGCATAGGAAACATTTTCAAGAAGCCAAATTGTGCTTTTTTAAAAAGTGACTTAGCGTTTTAATGATTTGCGCTGAAGCTATGGACTTATTATTGTGATATATGGAAGGACGTGTATGTATTTTAGTTTAGTGTAACTCGGAAAAATGCACGGCCGGAACTCCCCAACCTCCCCAACTCAGGATGGGCACTATCCGACCATCTGGGCCGACCCGTTACATTAGTATTGTATTGTTTGATCATCCTTTGCTATTACTCGAGAAAGTTCGCTTAGAATTCTCGCAAATTTGGATAGCAATCGAATTTGAGTAATGGAATTCTGGTAATCAATAGTTGGAAGTTACAAAGTTGCTGATTGCATTCTCTGATGTGGTTTATAATGGTTTGTTGGACTTGATGTTGTCCCATCTTTATGAACAGCTACATATGGAGGAAAATACTGCAGATGGAACAGGTTAGGTTTGGATGTGACTGCTAGTGTGCGTCCTACACAAGCGCAACAATTTTGTGGTCGTGGACATGGATTTGTAATTTATTATTGGATGGATATATTGGATTCTGAACATGATCAGCAACGTATATAGTAATCTGTTTTGTTCTCTTGTTCAATACCAACATTTAATAGAGACTTAGATGTTTGCCCAGAATACTCCTGTAGTGTGTAAACATCTTTGTAAATCTCTGGAAGATTATAGAGGATTTATACAATTTTGAATTTTGGAGAGAAGCACTAGTCTAACCTGATCACTGGATTTCTGTCCACATGTCGGGATAATTTCAGACGGCAGCCACATTTTTTTCAATACAAACTCAATTTTTTTATCTTACTTCCTGTGTTCTGGTTTTCGTTTAATTTTGGTTCTTAAAATAAATGTGTATATTGCTTTTCAGCTAACAGTTTTATTTTAGAACAAAAACAGGGTTGGAGGAGTCAAGGTGTTTAGTATATTAAACTTTTGAAGTACCATTGTACGTATGCTAAATACTTGTACTACAGATCATCAAATAGAAATGTAGTTTTGTGTGTGTGTGTGTGTGTGTGTGTGTGTGTGGTAAAACTAAATTTAATGATGTAATACTAGCCAGTCATTATTGCCTGGTTCATTTAACGCACCTATTTGAATAGTTTATTATGATAAGTTCTATAGGCATGACATCTTCTTGCCCTGCAGTTGAAACTCCAGACACACCAAAAATGCCAGACCTAAATTTGTGTTGTATTTAGCGATGCATAAGTATACAAATATTATGGGGGACTATCACAGGGTTAGAAGTGAAATTAACTTTAAAAATTTGAGAGTTTAAAAAAAAAGAAAAATTCAAGGTTTTAAAATTTGTGTTGAGGCTCAAGACACAAAGCAGTTACCAGATTATCTCCATGGAGAGCATAACAATTATGAAAAATTTGAATATCCACATACAGAGAAAAGGGACTCTGTTGTGGAGTGGCGAAGAGACCATTCCGTGAGGACCGTTGCCCAACCTGGACAGACTGTCCTCAAATACGTTCTTCTTCCCCGGAATGTGGCGCTTCACGAGGAATGTGGCTGGCTCAGAGGGTTATCCATTCCAAGGCATCCAGCATGTGAGCCTCCTTGACGTCGGAGATACGCTACGAGGAACGTGTTGTCGGAGGAGACCATGACACAACGGCCCCTTACTCTGTCGATGCAGCCTAAAACACTTCTGATAAAAGAATCTTAACCCGAACAAAGGTTGAAGCAAACGGAATTCAAACGGTGCAGAGATTGAAGCGAACGCAATGCTAACGCTGTTGATGATCCGACAACAATATGCCGTTATGGGTTTATCAAATGAATGATAGAATAAAATGATAGGATGTCTTTAACTTGCACAAGTCGCGTGCTTTATTGACTGCTCGGCTAGTCTAACGAAAAACCGCGTGCAAAAACAATTTTTGTAGGGTTGGGGTAGAGCCGTTCATCATTTTTTCAAAGTTTGATTTCATTTTATTTAGGTTTCCTTCAGTTTTTTTTCGCTTTTTGTTTAGGTTTGTAAGGTCAAAATGAAATTTGAGGGTTTTCGAGTTTTTTTATTTAAGTCCACTGTGGACCCTGTATCAGGATGAGATGAGAAAGATTGTGGAGATCCTGACTTGGTCGAGAACTTGCAGAATTTTATTTTGAAAGGTGGGAAGACATAAACATACAGATTACAGACGATCCCACTTCAGACTGAAGGCATCTACAGCCTAGACCATCTGATCCGGCACTGGAGAGACATAAAGAGGTAGCTTGTTGTTCAGTCTTATAGCAAATAATTCCACTTAGGTCTTACCCACAGCTGAAAGAGAGCGTCTGCTACTGACTGGTGCGGAGACCATTCTGTGAGGACCACACAGCCCCGGAATATGGAGGTCACTAAGAGTAATCTCTGAAGACACTGTCCATTGGAAGAGATTCCAGATTTCAGCGAAAAGAGAAGTAGCACGTGTTCCTCCTAGATGCCTCTCAGAAGGAGGCTATAAAAAAGGTTTAGACTTATAACAATTTCAAACTTCCTCCTTTTCCAACACCCGCTGAGACAGGTGGGAAGGAGCTGGGGACCCTAATGGAAGAGAAGGACCCACTGCAACCAATTTTTTTTTTTTTTTGAACTCATTTGAGCCCAACAAAATAGAAAGAGCACCATCATCCTAAAATTGATCCTGAATGAGACAAGACTGGTCTTCCTGGCCTCCAACTTCGGACAGGAAGACGTTGAATTGGGGTTTGCATCATTCTATATCTGCTCACAGGATGGGTAATGGGACTAACCCTACTGTCTTTCATCCTAGGTGAATGATATCTCTGATCCCTTCTCAAAGGTCTTGGAGGAAAGTGGTGGCCCACCTCCATTTTGTTGGATGAGGTTGGAAGGGATAGAGCAGATCTATAACATGTTGTGTCTGCATACCTTGAAACCTAGGCAGGAACATCAAAGATGTCATGGGAGGTAAAGAAGACTCACTCCCAGGTAGTGGGGGTCTCCAAATCCTATATATTCAGGTGGAGTGAGTGTTCCACAGAGACGCCTTGTGCCATTCTTAGTTACACCCTGTGAAATATTATGTCATGGAAAGAGAAAATTTATGAAAACAAAATAACTAGGAACCAAAAAAGGGTAGACGATATTTACCTTGACACCAGTACTAAGAAAGGGAACAATTAACAGAAGCACTGGTTTGTGGAATAAGGCACAAGAACCCATAAAATTTAGCAAGACGAACAAAAGAAACACTCAATCTTTGCAAGGACTGGGGAGAAAATGACTCAATCAAAACAAAAAGGTACACGATTTGGCCATAAAAAAAGTTTAAAGACAGCAATGAGAATGTGAATTTCATTGACTGTCCTTACACAGGAGTACTCACACGATATTCCAAGGAAAAAAGAGGAAGATTTCCATATGACTAAGGGATCAGACTAGGATCATGTTCTTTTTAATTCTCGGTGGGAATAATTAGCTTGGACTTGGGGCTTAATGTCCTGGAAAATAGTAGCAATGCAGTAGTAGGAGATATTGGATTACTGCTATCAAATAAAAATTATTTATCACAGAGATAGGCAGACATACAGAGAAAGAGAAAATGATTGAGATAAGTACTGTGTTTCCGTACAAATAAAGAAAAAAGCAAGCAAGAATGATAGATACAGTTTGATATATAAATAGAAGACAGATGTGTAAAATAAGGACCAAAGTCGTACAAAAAACAGTCTACATTTGTATCTGACAGATACAAAGATGTCCTTGAACATGTGAACTGATACGTAGATATAGAGAGATATGGGCTTTTAAAGACAAAAACAAATAAAAACAAATGATGCAAACCCAAAAGATTTTGCTTGCAGATTTTATTTTATGCATCTGTATTTTTTTTAAAACATTTTTAACATGCATATCAACATTTCACTCTAAAAAGTTCATAAATAAAGTCCAAACAAAAGCGGTAGTTATCCAAAGTCAGTTGGAGTACATGGTGGATTCAAGGACCTCAAGATGTTACTCTAACCTAGAGCTGAAATAAAAAAAATAGAACAAATTAGTGCATGACAATTATACATTTCAGTATATTTATTTACGAGCTGATATTTTTGGCATCTCGAGTATAATAATAAGATCATTTGAAATATTTCTGATCAAATTACCCATATATCAAATTCACATTCCACTGAGCAACATCAAATTTTGCTTACATGGGTGTTGAGGAGATTTATTATTTTGGAGTGTCTCCTTTGTGGGCTCTGATGAATTTTCGAAAACAAGTGGGATAGCCATTAAATTTTGTATCCATTTTTTGTGAAACATGAAGTCAGCCATATTGGCCTCATCACCCTGTTCGAACACCTTGGTTTAAAAAGGAACATAAACAAAAAAATGACTTATGTCAGGTTGTCAGATTGACTGATATGTGCGTACCGGTACATGAAGATACATTGTGCTGTGGCAACAGAAGTAAAGTGTCTCTCCCTCGGAAACACCATGATGGCAAACCCAGTCTGGTTTAGGCAGTATTCACCTATCAACCTGAACCTTTTGCTTGTGTGTCTGGCGTGCTTACCACAGCGTTTCAGAATGTCAGCTATCAGGCCTGGTTTCATCAACATTCTCAGGACTTATTCATTTAGATTTTTTTAATCTTCAGCTTAATACACTATCAACACTGTCATGCATATAACTGATGGAAAAGATTCACAAACAAACCATGTACAGCTGACTGGTATGGAAACTGCATTTTATTTTTCGTAATAAGTACCGGTATAAAGGAATTTCTAGATTTATGGAGATCGTTACAAACCAGTTACAAATTTATTTTGACAAATTCAAGATAAAAGAACTCAATTCTAAATTTATCCACTCAGAAAATTAGTAAAAATTCTTAAAGATCAGAATTACTACATCACCTTATGAAATTATCTGAAATCTTTTGGAAAAATGTATTTATTCGAAAAATGCATTCCTCTGAGTTAATGCAACTTGTAAAATATATTTTTATTCAGTTTTTTAACATAATACAGTAACGGATAAAAGGTTATGATTATTGAAACCAACAAGAGTCCCTTAAAGGACTGACATTCTACTGGTTGAAAAGAATTTCCAGGAATTCAAGATAAGACAATTTCTTCCTTTTAACTACTGTATATTGAAACTGTCTCCGATATTCTTCTCAGCAAAAACAAAGATTTTTAAATTAGCTGCTGTGGTGGACATATTGGATGTAAGGTCAGCACCATTTTCATTTAGGACAAAGTAGACATCATTTAAAGTCTTTTTGTGAAAACCCCATGTCAATATGACCATCCATTCAAGGAGTAGCAACAGCAAGATTTTCACGACAACCATCATGGCAGCCATACTCGATGTATGATTGGCGCCATTTTCATTTAGGACCAACTAAGTATCATAAGACGTCTATTGGCAAAAACCCCATGTTGATATAGTCGTCCATTTGGGAAGAGTAAAGATAATAAAGAACAGTATTTTCAAGATCGCCATCATGATGGCCATATTGAGGGTCAATTTGCATCATTTTCATTTAGGACCAACTAGACACCATAAGAACTCTTGTGATGAAAACCCCATGTAAAATTGACTTTCCATTTAAGATGAGTAGCAATAACACGATTTTCCAGATGGTCATCATGGTGGCCATACTTTACACCAGATCAGCACCATTTTCATTTAGAAAAAATAAGAAATTACAATAAGTCTTCATGTGAAAACCCCATGTTAATATGTCTTTCCATTTTGGAGGTGTAACAATAACAAGATTTTCAAGATGGTTGATATGTTGGCCATATTGGATATCAGATATGCACCATTTCCATTTAGGACCAGCAAGACATCATAAGAAATCTTCCTTGTGAAAGAACAATGCTGATATAACCAGTTATCTAGGAGAAGTAGCGGTAATAAGATTTTCCAGATGGCCATTGTGGCTGCCATATTGGAGTTCAGATGGGCATCATTTTCATTTACGACCAACTAGACTTTATAAGAAGTCTGTCAGTGAAACCACCATGTACTGATATGATCATTTATTCTGGAGAAGTAGTGCTAACAAGATTCTCAAAATGGTCACTGCCGTGCCCATACTGGATGTCTGTGCAGCACCATTTTAATTTTGGACTTACTAGACATCATAAGAAATCTTTTAGTGAAAACCCCATGTTGATCCATTCACAAGGAGTAGCGGTAACAAGATTCTTAAGATTGCAGAAGTGACAGCTATATTGGATGTGCGAGTGGTACCATTTTCATTTAAGACCATCTTGACATCATAAGAAGTCTCCTGGTGAAAACTCCATGTCAATATGACTTTTGGTTATGGCGGAGTAGTTATATCAAGATTTTCAAGACGGCTGCTGTGCCAGCCATACTGGATATCAAATCAGCACCATTTTTATTTAAGACCAATTAGACTTCACAAGAAGTGAAAACCCCCAATTGATATAACCATTAATTCTGGAGGAGTAGCGATAACAAAATTTTCAAGATGTCTGTTGTGGTGGCCATATTCGATATCAGATCTGCACCATTTTCATTTACGACCAACTAGATATTATAAGAAGTCTTTTGGTGAAAACCCCATGTTAATATGACTTTCCATTCAGGAGGAGTAGCAATAACATGATTTTCAAGATGGCGGCTGTGGTGGCCATATTGGATGTCTGAGCAGCACAATTCTCAGTTAGAACCAACTAGATCATAGGATGAATGTTTGTGTAAAGTTTAATGGCAATCCATTAAGTAGTTTAGGAGGAGTAGTGATAATAAACTTGTGCCAACAGATGGAGAGACAACTGACGGATGACAGACGAAATACCTTCCCATAAGCTTTTCTGGTCTATGACCTGTAGAGCTAACAAATAAAAAAAAAACAACAAACAAAAAACTTACTCTGCAGACAGCGGTTACATCCACAGTTAGAGATGACAGGAAGTCTGAATAATTGCTTGTATTCTCCACAGTCCATTGTTATATTCCTGTAACTGGTCACAGTGCCAGTGCAGCATTCACAAGATGTGTCTATCTCCAAGGACACTACAGTATTGTCGAAAGGAATAAGATTTGGCATGGAGTGGCTTGCTTTACAGCGACCAGAACAGTAGTCAAATGTAACAGATCCGGTGGACACACAGCCTTTGCTTTCCAGCACTTTAGTGGCTTTTTTCAGAGTGCAGGTTTCTGGATAAATACATAAATATGGTAAAAGAATAAAAATTCATGGAGGAATTAATTTAGTTTTTTCATGGGTAATATTACAGTCACCACAAATATAGTATTGTTGTATTTGCTGCTGAGGTAAAGCAGTGCGACTCCTGCAAAAAATATGATCCACATGAAATTGTCTATTTACTCCAGTAGCGTAGCAAGAAATTCTGCCCCCCCCCCAAAAAAAAACAAACTTAATCATGGGGACCCCTCCCAATAAAAAAGTTATTTGATGCAAATTTTGGGTCTCCATTGGGCCTGACCCCCTCCCCCCCCCCCCACACTAGTTGCAGGGATTGCTTGGGCAGTTGCTATGCCACTGGTTTATTCCAAAACCATGAAATTGTATCCCCACAAATATTTTCTGATTTTGCAGTAAATACACACAAATAATGAAATAAATTTTTAAAAAACCTGTTTCATAAATAAATTTAAACTTTAAAATGGAATAATTAAAGCTGATGTTCTATTTTGACACTTTTTATCCCAGATATATGGTAAATTATCAAATTAAGATATTTAGTAAACAATGCTCACGGAAAACATAAAATTTGCATTCTCCAATGAATATAACTACGGACCTTGCATTAAAAATGGTACTGCAAAATATGGTTAACAAGTGCAAACATGAAATATGTATATACAGAAATAACGGTGTAAACTTTGGAAAGCTGTATACAAATATTAAGCATATATACATGTGTAAAAAAGTCGAAGACATCAAGTTCATTCTTGAAAAACCTAGAGGAGGAAAATGTTACTCTTTATTTATCTCTTTTGTTATTCTACCTTTTCCTCTTCCTTTTCTTAAAATAAATAATCTTTAAGAAATATAAATATTTTGTTTTTAAAAATGTATTTATTTTTATTTGTCAATTCATGTATATAATATTTGGGATATTTTGCACTTTATTATGATGTTTCTTCCTTGCCTATACAAGGTTTTGCACTTGGGTTTTCTTTCTGAATTTCCTATGTAGAATTTAACCAATGTAGTCTGGTTAGGTTTAGTAAACATGGGTTGTCATGGAAACTTGTCAAATTTACATGGTTGTATTGATGGCAAATAGTTGTATATTTACTAGTAATTACTTTTCATGTCAATTGGATAAGTCATATATATTTTCTTTGATGACTTTCGTCTAATCTAGTATCTACATGAATTCATGAAAAGTCTGATTCTTCCCTTCTTTTTGCTTTTTTATAATCTGAATACTGAAATAATATCCGAAACTTTTTAGAAACTCCAACATACCTAATTTGCCAACAAAAATATTTTCTCGCATGTTTGAGCTAACTTGTGCACAAAATAAGTGCTGTATACAACTATTTGCCATGGCTTTAGACCTTGAACCTGATATCATTTACTGTCAAGAAATACCCCAAGTTAATTTAGGTTTAATCCACAATATAAAATATATTTTTTAAAGAAATGACAAGTTCCTGAAATACCATCATTTAAGTTATTCTTCCTACAGATACATACCCAAAAAAGGGTTAGATGAAAATCCATTCATACTTGTTTGTGTTATCGTGCTTAAAAATCACCACAGATAAAAAAAATCAGTCAAGACTTTTGATTTTGAAAAAATAAAATACATAGTTCAGTTAAAATTCATTTTTATATGTATAAGAGACTGTGTTCATAAGCTCAATTAAGTACAACAACAAGGCCAGTGCCATGTGCCAACTCTTTTTATTATTACAAACGATATAGTCTTATATACAGTCATGTTCTTTCATGGTATGGAGTATGATTGTATTTACTCACACTGACCCTAAGATGGTCATTACAGTTGCCATTTTAGAGATCATATCAGTTTCATTTTCATTCAGGATCTGCTAATGTTGTAGTGTTTTAGTGAAAAACCCATGTTGATACAACCATCTGTTCAGGCAATGTAACATAAGAAAATGTTCAAGATGACTGCCAAGGCAACCATTTTAAAGATTTGCAACATTTTAATGTCTGACTAACTACATATGCCTATTACTGGTTACCATACATTGTTCACTTCCTTGATACAGCTGGACATATCAACTTGTCAGCAATTATTTTTGCAATTATGATCATAAAGGGCTCTAATTGGGCATCTGTAAGCAGTAAGTACCCCGATACATATATTTTCTTACTGCTCGTACTTGGGTGTCTGTAAGCAGTGAGTGCATGTATCTACTTCTTGCTCCAAGTTCTCTATTAAAATCTCAGGGAAATTTGCTTTGAAGTCAGATAACTATCTGCATAGCTGAGTTATGAATGCATGCCTTTACTGTCCATAATTTGCTATGGTCATGGTTGGGCTGCCTGCAATGTTCTTGTGACATAAAATCTTGTTTATAATTCTGAACATTTCAGAGTAGATGTGTTGTAGTACATGTTACAAATTGGAATACACATAAAACAAGAGACCCTCAATGAGACTGATGCTCTTCTGACTGAGAAGAATGTCAAGGAAACCATGATAATTTCGTTTCTTCTGCCCTTTTATTCTTTTTCACTGCTGAGTATTGAAATGATCTAATATTCTTGAGAAACTCCAACATAACAAATTTGGTAAGAAAATATTTTCTGACATGTCTGAGTTAACAGGCTTCCAAGATACTTCTAAGTGCGGTAAAAAATTCTTTGTCTTGGCCTTTCACTTTGAATCTGATATCATCGACAGAAGATCAGTGAACTTAATTGTCTCAGACAATGTCAAGATATACCCACATACTAAGTTTGGTTACATTTCTAATTATTAACTTTTTGAAAACAAATTCCCAAAAATCTCCCAAGTTATTGAACTGACACCATTCAAGGTATTCTTCAGATGTGTCAACAAATTGGGTTGGATAAAAATGCATTCATTTGTATAAGTCACTGTGTTCATAAGCTCAATGATGTATAAAAATCAAAAGGACTACCTTTGACTTGATCCTAAGTTTAAGTGGATCTAATTTTCAAACCCCTTCACAAATATGGAGATGTGTTGGTGATCAGATCTGTACTATTTACATTCAGAACTATTCACATATTGCTATAGTGTTTTTGTGAAAACCCCATGTTAATATGACCAGCTTTTCAAGAGAACAAGTTAGATATCGTACTGTGGTCCCCCTCATATAAGGCCACTCTTTCTGCAGCAAGAAAGAGGGGTGGCCTTTCAAGAGGGGTCTCACACAGATCTAAGTAATAATTATATATAACTTAAGAAAGGTGTAAATAATTTTTTATTTTCATGTAAAATCCCATATGTATGAATTAATGTGATAAAACTTGTATTAATGTTATTTAAAATAATTTGGAATAAACATTATTCACAGGGTAAAAACATTTAGAATCATTGTCAATAAAACCAGGGTACAAACATCTGACTATCATTCTCTGTCCAAGATGATGCTTATGATATTGTAACTATCTCTGTTCATTCCATGTTCCTACTGCTGCAGAATGTATATTGATGATGTTTATTTCAATCTTTCTGAAGTCAGATTTCTCAGCAATGATCATAGGACTCAACCTATTTTCATCTAGTCCTATTGTTTCCACTTCTCCTTCTAAATCAAGAATGTCTGATGACAATTGGCACTTTTTGCAACAACTTAATCCTTCATTGCCAACCATACCACTTTAAAACTAATTTGTAGCTATTATGGTAAACTCGCATGTCTACCAAGTTACTGCACAAAATGCTCAATTTTTACAAAGTAAGCTTGTTGCATGATCAACCGATAATACCCTGGTACTCTTTCATATAGATCTAGTTATCTAAGAAATCATAACATTTAACATACCTATGTTACTTTATGGTGACCGGGCATTCCAATGACTTGAACTAAATACCATGCTTTTCAGCTGTAAGCTTTTGTCATCTTGATAATTATTGGTAGTAATAACAGCCACCAATTGCATCAAAGGGACAAAATCTGACACTTACAAAACATACAGCAATAAGGATATTTACCTCCTTGTATGCATTAAAGTAAGTTACTTTATTGGCATGTTGTAACCAATGTGAATGTGTTGAATTTAGAAATCAATAAATATTCATGAGATTTCCACCAGTAAACCTGAATATGTGTCTGCTCTTGAGGGGTAAATTTTAATTTTTGCTCTAATATGCTGACTAGGTTAGACCAGTGGCCATCCTAGTGGGGTACTTTGAACACAAACTTGTCAGTGCCAAGAGATTCAGTCCATAAAAAGCGGGTTGCTCTCGGTCGCATGGGGGAATTAAAGAGGGGGACCATTGTACAAAGTCTTTTAGTAAAAACCACATGTCTATAAGACTATCTGTTCAGGGGAAGTAGTGATATTAAGATTTTGCCGGTGTCTACCATGGAAACCATACTGGAGTTTTTTTTATCAGCACCATTGTTATTTAGGACCAACTATATATCATAAGAAGTCTGTTACTGAAAACCCCATGTCACTATGACAAATTATTCATGAGAAGTAGCAATAACAATATTTTCAAGATCTTCTTCATGGTGGCCATATTATAGGTCTAATCATCACTATTTTAATTAAAGACCAACTACATATCATGAAAAGACTTGCAGTGAAAATAACATGCTGATATCATCAACATTCACAAAAAGCTAGTCAAATCAGCACCATTTTCATTTAGGACCAACTAGTAAGACATTTTAAGTAAAGACCCATGTCACTATGGACACATGTTTAGAAGGAGTAGCAATAACAAGAGTTTAAAAAAGTCTGCCATGGCAGCCATGTTTTAAGTTATATTGGCACCATTTCCATTCAGAACTAACTAGACATCATATGAAGTCTTTTAATGAAAACTTAATACAGCCATCCATTCTGGAGGAATACCAATAACAAGATTTAAATCAACAACATACAGCTAGTATGTGCTGACATGCCATTAAACTGTAATGTATAACTTAACATTCAAATATAAGTGTATATATTTATAATCGAGAATTTACAGAAACATTATTACACATAATCAATCAATCAATTAAGGCACAAACACAATAAACCTTATAAATAATATGAAGACAAACCTGTAGATTGTACACATTTCGGGTGGCACACATTAGTGTTGTCAAGTTCTTCACCATACTGGAATTTAAATGAGTAAAGAATAAATCATACTTGAGCTAGAAACGTTTTCATAAAACATAAATATCCCATCATCATTTTTTCGACCTTTCAGCCCAATGTGTGCATGAGAAACCTAAACAGGACTTAAATGCAGTCACTTAAGCATGAAATACAAATCACACTGACCTAATTGTGGGAAGGAGGCATTATACTCACCAAGAATTAGCTACACACAAAACTGCATGCTTCTGTGGCCAATAACACCATAGAAACTTACCTAAATGGAAACTTAATGAACATCACAGAAGGATTTAGGTCACAGGAATTTACTTTTGATAGTACAGTGTTATACGTACATGTTTCCATTACTATGTAGCTTACAATACCGAGAATGTGACCTAAATGCAAAACCTTAACTGAGGTGTAACAGATGGACAGACAGATGGACAAGGGTAACACTATATGATCCTTCTATATTTGTGGTGGGGCAAATAAATAAAGTAGGCTGACTCAATCAGACAATATTTTGTAGAATAAGATGAAGAAATTACTGATGAAGATGACAATGACAAAGACAACATCAATGATGATAACGAAAGAAAAGAAGGAGAAGCTGGAAGTGTTTGAAAAGAAGAGGCAATAAAAACCAGGAAGAAAAAGTACATTGCAAATTTAAATACTTAAATTTTTCAGTGATGTCTTGTGGACAAATGGATCATATGCTTGCAATAAACATGCAAATTTACTAAAATAATCCTTCCTTAAGTAAAGATGAAAAGCTGCTGCTACATATATTATTTGTTGGTTCTTGGAGACATATTTGAGAAAGATACACTAAAATAGACTTGCTGATATGCTGAAAGTGTTAAGAACAAATTTTATTTATTGATCATAATATCAAGGAAATTCATAAATAACTATATTTCAGTCACAAGCTCATATTCTATAAATTATAACATCATGCTTAACATCTGTATCTTTGACATAATTTCTGCTTACACATCGTATAATTCATCTCAAGTTCATTTAGGTGGAATTTTATTACTCCACATTTTTCTCTTCATATTTGGTTTGATTCATTTTTTCCGATGGCATGTTAGGGAGGATATCATGCTTACAAAATATGAATAACACAAAAATATCATCTGCATTTATAGTCAATCACTGATGGCCCACATTAATTCTATGGACCTCAATATTCTACCACATACTGACTGGTTCCCTCTTTGACAAGTAATTAGTGATTTTTGACCTTTCAGACATAACAAGCATTCAAGATAAATACTTACTGCACATATTGGTGTAATGGTCGTATCAGTGCACTCCATCTTCCCATCAATACACTGGCAGTACTGACAACCTTTTACCATGGATTCACCATTCTACAGAAAATTAAAGAAAAAAAATATCCCTCCAGTTAAGATTTTAACTTAATGCATCAATTCATTTGTAATACCGCCAGTATTTTTTAAAATCTGTTTTTGTCCAATATCGAGCACTCCTGCATATGAAAAGGCAAGATATCTGATATTTTGCATAGAGTATCAAATAAGGATATACAAAACAATATTTCAAATACTGTATGATACTTTTTGTTGACTTTGGCTTCAAACTGGATCAGATTGATATCAGAAACATCTCCACTCGTGTACTCTCTTGGAATTTTTCATTTCCTGATATGAAAATAAGTTTTAATTTTGATACTGTATACTTGCTACTGGAGACCAGTGGTGGTTGACATTTTTTATACTAGCTGCTGGAGACCAGTGGTGGTTGACATTTTTGCGCACTAGCTGCAGGAGACTAGTGGTGGTTAACATTTTGTACACTAGCTACAGGAGACCAGTGGTGGTTGACATTTGTTCTTGGAGGATGCCCCTGCATTTTTGCTCACTCTCCAGCATTTTAAAATGAGATGATCTCCAGCATTTTGCCTTTGAGCTTAGCACATATTGTGATTAATATAACCTGTTTTAAAAATGTGTACTTTGTACTCTTGATTGCTTAGCTACATATAAATGAGCCTCTGTAAGTATACTTCACACACACACATACACACAAACACCTCAAGAATGAACTTGTTAACTTAACTACACTTCCATCTATTCAGAATATTGATAACTTGCTGATCAGGGAAGAACATATTCTTCCAGGATAAGGCCAGTTTTTGCTGGCTTGAGGTGTGTGATTTTGTGATGCTGCTGCCCTCAGACATTGGCATTGCATGTACTGCTTGAGAACATGTTTTTCTGTATTTAGAAAGTTTCTTTCAATGGGTACTTGGTGTATACCTGATGGACTTAGTAACTAATCATGTAAAAATAACCAACTCAAACAGTTTGCCCATACTCGTGCAAATGTTTTCACACACCAAACAGTGTATATGATCCATATATATTGATTTGTGCCATGTTTTAAAACAGCAATAAACAGCATTATTGTAAGGACACACTGTACAACTTACCTTGAATGTTCTATTGTCATATTCACATCCGCATTCAATCACACACTTATCCCCTTGCGTGACCATCTTGTCTGGGCATACACAACCTCCGCTGACATATTCCATGCAGTCACCCACATCTGTGTTGAGTTGATGGGTACATGTCTTGTTGTGGCATTGTGTGTAGTTTGTCCACACAAGTGGCGGTGCACAGTCTTGGAAAAGAAAATGTACATATTAGATAAAGATTTTTTAAAAAATTCTGACATTACACATGACATATTTGTAAGTATTGAAAATATAATATATGTGTTCTGTATTTGATGCGGTCAAACAATATGGTTTTCTAAGAATAGGCCAACATTGAAAACTTTCAAATTCTGATGTATGTGCCAACATCATTCAATTAATATACACATGAACACAATTTTCAAGGTCTAAAAATTTACATGCACAACTTTTATGACTGGTTTTGTGTAAAGGCCAATCACACTAAATGACAGCTTTTATGAAAAGGTTTCGAAAAAATAAAGCAACTGACATTCATTTTTTTAAGTAATGCAGTTGCCTCAAGTACTATAAGCTACGATGTGTCTGCTAGTAACTAAGGCTAAACTCATTAAGTTGTATATTTTCTGCTAATCCAGGGACTTTCAGAAAAAATTAGATGATGTCAGTGTGTGCAAAATGCACCTTATCACTGTTATTTAGAGAGAAAACAATTACACGAAAGAGTGGATTAAACACCTTGGGAAACAACATGACAGTAACAGTAAGGTCATGTGCCAGTTTTTCCTGTTAACAGAGGGTGCTGTATATTGACATAATTGTAATGAGCATGTTGATGACCATGCATACAAAAACGGATGGAGTTTTTTTTTTATATGTATTCTACACACACATCTGAATGCTCTTTATATCTTTAGCCTTTCCATTGTACTTGTATTTGAATAATAAGAATAAAAATAAAAAATACTTCCTTCCCAAAAGCAATATACATTTCATCCCTAAAACATTCACACAAGTATAAGATTAAACTTTGTCATACCTGACATATTTATACAACAAAAGATTTACATTAGTGTTTTTCAGTTATATGTCTACTTTAAATATGTTTGTCAACACAAGTGTCTTAGGACTGTTCCATTTAAACATACATCGTACCCAGGGAAGGCAGTTTAAAAAAAAATAGAAACCAGGGTATTCTGATTACTCAAAGAGTTCATATAAAAATGATACAGAACTCTAAACTGCATCTATGGGTGACTACTTCATGTTGAAAGTGCCTTCCCGATGTCCCAAGTATATTTTACTGGAACAGTGGTTATGCAGTAGTTACAAATTCAATGAATAATTCCACCATGTCAATCAACCTTACTCAGTAATTCTTTATCTCTATACCTACCACCGATAGCCAAGCAACCATCTGCTGCATGGCGTGAGTGACTGCAAAGTATTATATAATACAGGTAAACATTTATGAGCAAAAACCAGCAAGGTCTGGACCCATAAAGTTGACCAAAATGTAAAGAACATACAGTAACTTTGAGCTTGGATGACTCCGAAAGTTTGGATTTGATTTTGCTCAAATTCTGAAGTTAGCTTACTTTTATTAAATGCAACATGTAAAATTTTATAATATTTGTACAATTTGTAACGATTTTATTATACAAATGAGGGTGGGCAGGATTTAGGACAAATACTGGGGCTATTAATATCAATTCTCAAGTGTGTTCTATCTAGACAGATAGATGGATAAAGTTGATTACTTACAGCAGTCCCTCTCCATACAAACATCTTCCTGTACCAGATCAATAGCATTACACTCGACTGCAGAAGTAGTAGCAGAAACAGTTCTTGACCTCTTCCTTATACCTGCCCCACATTGTACGTCGCATGGAGTCCATGCAGTCCATTGTCCAATTATGCAAGTGGCTGGTAATATATAAAACAGATTTTAAATTTACCATAGTCCAAAACTAATAAAAGGATCAGTAAAAGACACTAAAACAGATAATACTCATGTATGATATAGCTGACGTTTCAAATATTGTCCATGTTGAACAATAAAACAGATAATATTGATGTATGATATAGCTGACATTTCAAATATTGTCCATGTTGAGCAATAAAACAGATACTATTGATGTATGGTATAGCTGACATTTCAAATATTGTCCATGTTGAACAATAAAACAGATAATATTGATGTATGATATAGCTGACATTTCAAATATTGTCCATGTTGAGCAATACAACAGATTTACACATTCAGACAAAGTGTTGTATGAACAGTCCTGGATAAACAGTAATACACTTTTTTACAGATTCTAACAATATTGATTTAAATATTCATTTACAATATTGATGTAATATCCCAGTAAATTATTAACTGGCAATAAATCATAATATTATGTTTCCACAAGATACCAAAGGAATGAATAAGCAAATTATTGGTTACTTTTTGTTTCAGTTAAATGCAGAAGATCTGAAGAATCCTCTCACAAGGTTTTAATCAACTTATTTTGACAATTTATTTTGGTATACATTTAATATGGCTAGTGTTAGGCAACCAGGCTAACAATCCTACTGTGTGGGTCATTAGTGAGAGGCATTTGGTGGCCAAAGCCAATATAAATGAGACATAATGCACTGTAAACAATGCATGCAAATTTAATTTTACTCATAAAAGAACTTGCCAACTGCGACAAGTAAACAGAGGTAAGGAGAACCTAGACATTTAGTTCATTTACATCACTTGTTTATTGTCTGTTTGATGTAAAGTTGGGCCTAATTATTCAACAATATTTGCTAAATATACATTTTCTGAACGTAAGTAATGTTTATTTGTTAATCTCCGAAAAGCAAGGTTTACAAATTGAACAAAGTCAATGCTATCCCAACACAATGCAAGCATTTGTCCACCATATAAAGTTCCCACCAGAGAGGACAGACTGTTCAGTAGAGCCTACCCATTTTCCACACTGACAGTGTATAACACTATCCTTGTTCCTAGTCTAATCAGAGATTTTTCTTGTACTATCTGGGTTTTTCAGAGGGAAAGAAAGGTGAATAACATCAATCAAGTAGGTCACAAATATCTCCATTTTCACATAAGAGAAACGAAGAAAAAAAAACACAACTTCACCACATGACTGACTTAAAAGAGCTCCTAGACAAAGCTAGATAAACACTAGCTGTAAGTTCCTAATGTAATATGCATGCATCGCATTAATGTCCTGGAACGTTTGCAAAGCAGAGAGAGAGATAGAGATTGAGCATTTTTACCACTTATTAATATTCTTTTAGGTGTGCAAAGAATTATATATAATTAACTACTGCTTTCTAAGGTACCTGAAATTTTCAAAATTTTAACAAGATTTTCAGACTACCCAACCCTAACAAGACCTTCTCAGTAAGGCAGTTGATATTGTTCCACAAGTTAGACCAAATGTCAGTAAGGTGTAACAAAATGTCATTTACTGCTATTGTAGACTTGGACAATATGTATTTGAAAAATTCAGAAGCGTGTTCTGATGCAGTGAAGGCAAACATTATGTTCAACTAAAAAGTTTGTAAAGTACACTCAGACTTTAATAACCTCCAGTACAGTTTTCATAACTGCAGTTCCAGACCCCATGGAGTTTGATTGCTTTCTTCTCACAACTTAACATAATCGTTGTTGTTTTTTTCAATTTCAGATGGTGACAGTAATCACCTCTCCTGCCATAAGACATACTAAAACTCAACATGACATGATGTCCAATAAATGTAATTGATGTCCAATAAATGTAATTGATATCCAATAAATGTAATTGTTGCCCTTCCTGTTTTTTTTCTCCAAGAATGTGAATACTCCTGTTTATACTTCTGTGCTGTTTGAACTTTTTAAGAGGCTGATTGTCCCTTTCGCCTTCAACGTGTTTTCATTGGTTGTATGACATTTTGAGAAATGCTATACATTCTTGACCATGTAGGCATTTTGCATGAAAACATACAGAATAAAGCGTCTGAGGTACTCCTTTAAAGTTAGTCTGGTTAACTTTCCTGACCAACTCCACTGAATCTAATATGCAACCCTAATCTGGATCAAATCTGGATAAATCAATTTCTGGATTTGATCACAACAATTGTATTTTGTATTATTTTGATATTATTCTGCAAGTCGATAAGTTGAGGGTCATTTCAGTTAACCTTACAGTCTAATCATAAGGGTTTGCTTTTCTGGATTATAGCCCTCTGTACCAAAACTTATAAGACACAAATTATAATTTCTATTTAGATTGCTGGTGCATGAAAAGTTACAGACAATTCTGTAGACACACACATACACACACATGCACAAGAATAAGGACAAAAACCTACTGTTGCATGGATCATTATTGCATGGTCTTGACTCAAGTACATTTTTGTCACAGCTTGCAGAGTTGGCTGCATCTATAAAGCTTCTTGTTCTGGTCTGTATGCCATCACTTCCACATGTGGCACTGCATGTTGACCAAGTAGACCACTGATTTACAGAACAGCCTGAAACATAATTCCAAGTAATGTATTATCACTCAGAGACTAAAAGAATACAGTTGTATCTGCTACAGTAGCCACATCTATATAACACCCTTTGTATAAAAGATGTACATCTCAAAAGTAAATCCCAGTTTTGCACATGAATTGTGATTTCCACATTTATTGTAATAATTATAGATTTTACACATGGAATCAATGCAATATTATATTTATTATGCGATAACACATGCAATCATATACTGTTCATATCATAACATTTTGTGTAAAATCATATACTGTATAGCACATTATCTTGTCACTGGAGAAATTTGTATCTATTTAACAGTCTCAGATTGAGATCAAGAAAATGAATCCTGTTAAAATTTATTAGCTACCAAAATAAAAATTTCCAATATTTTTACCCTTTCATAAAACTTTGAAATGAAAACACAACAGAGCCAGGATCTAATTCATTTAATGAGAAATGCTTTGAAATGGAAACACAACAGCACCATGCTCTAATTCATTTAATGAGAAATGCTTTGAAATGAAAACACAACAGAACCATGCTCTAATTCATTTAATGAGAAATGCTTTGAAATGAAAGCACAACAGAACCATACTCTAATTCATTTAATGAGAATGCTTTGGTTCTGTATATACTCGCATACAAGATCCAACCGCAAACTGCATAGACCCAGATCTGCTGGTGCATTATGCAACAGCAGATATGGGTCTTTGCAGTTTGTTTGGGGTAATCAGAAGAACAAACAACATATACCCTGATCTGCCAGCGCATTATACAATGGCAGATCAGGATCTATGTTGTTTGCAGCTGGACCCGACTTGTAAGTGAGTATAAATAGTATTTTATGCTCAGCATGCATGGTAAAAATACTAAAATTACTAGACGATATCTGAAATAAAGGTTTATTTCTTCCCTGGGGAATCAAATATTTAGTTCTGATACTTTTAATGAATAATGAACAAACAGTTTTCATTGATATCATGAATAAAGAGTTTTAGGGACCGTGGGAATTTATCCACTCCTATGGACAATATTAAGGACTAACCAAGCTGTTTTCTTGGACTGACAAGTCAGTAGCCAATCAAACTCACACTGGAAGGTTGGAGAATATTCATGTTTTTTTTTTATCCCTCCAACATCTCAGATTTACCTGACACCATTGTATATCATTTTTCTAATGGAACAAACTGACATGTCAATCAAATTTCATAATCTGATTGCATGATTGGTTCCTCTTGATGTTTCCCTTCCTGAATGGTAAACAAGTTTTTTGGTAGACTTACAGCATTTTGTAATCTACAGTTAGTTATTCAGTATACATTAAAAGTTACATTTTTGCAAGGGGTAATAAATATTGATGAATGTCCTTCCTAAAATAACAAGAGTACCTTGAAGGGATTGACACTCTACTGGCTGAAAAGAATTTCCAGGAATTCAAGATAAGGCCATTTCTTCTTTTTAATTACTAAGTGTTGAAACCATATCTGATATTCTTCAGCAATAAGATTTTCAAATTAGCCACTGTGGCAACCATATTGGATGTAAGATCAGCACCATTTTCATTCAGGACAAACTGGACACCCTTAGAAGACTTTTGGTGAAAACCCCACATTGATATGATCATCCATTCTGGAAAATTAGTGACAAGATTTTCAAGATGTTCATTGTAGTAGCCATATTTGAGTCAGATTGGCACCATTTTCATTCAATACCAAGTATATATCATAATTAGTCTTCTGGTGATAACCCCATGTTGATATGACTTTCCATTTAAGAGAAGCAACAACATCAACATATTCAAGATGGCTACCATGGCGGCCATACTGCATGTCAGATTTTGTGCCATTTTCATTTAGTATCAGATATAAGTCTGCTGGTGAAAACCCAATGTTGATATGATTTTCCATCTAGAAAAAAGTAGCAATAAGATTTTCAAGATGGCAACGGTGGTGGCCATACTGGATATCAGATTGACACAATTTTTATTTAAGACCAACTAGACACCATAAGATGTCTTACTGTGAAAAGACCATG
Source organism: Margaritifera margaritifera (assembly GCA_029931535.1). Classification (NCBI taxonomy): domain Eukaryota; kingdom Metazoa; phylum Mollusca; class Bivalvia; order Unionida; family Margaritiferidae; genus Margaritifera; species Margaritifera margaritifera. The sequence continues at coordinate 987,152 of JAQPZY010001290.1, read as the reverse complement.
CTGGTATGCCTTTCCGTTTATGAGGAGTAGCATTAACAACATATGACCATCCACTCAGGAAGAAGTAGTGATAAGATTTTTTTTCAAGATGGCTGCTGTGGTGGCAATATCGGGTGTCTGAACAGCACCATCTTGATTTAGGAAGAACTAGTCCATGGGATTAAGGTGTGTGTACATTTTTAGTTTAGGAGGAATAGCAATTAATGGATGGATGGACAACGGATGTTGGACGGTGCATGACAGATGACAGACAACTAGCCATCCTATAAACAATTCTGGTCTATGATCAGCATAGCTAAAAATCTTCTAATAACTGCTATTGCTAAAATATAAATCATTAAAATGCAAAAAACACTTTCCTTTTTATAAAATCGCTAAATTTTATGTCTGCAAAAGTAACCTGTTATATGTTATATATATACATACATATAGTCATTCATATCAAATCATAATGTGCCATGTTAGCTATCACATCACATCACATCATCCAAAATCTCCATTTGTATGCAGGCTATTTTCTTAAAATGTGTTGACCCCTGAAACAAGATTGGCTATTTGTAAGAAAAAAAAGTTATAAAGATATAAATAAATAATTATGACACAATATTTTGGTAAGTCCATGAATCAAAATGAGCAATTAGGTCGGATGGGTTGTTTTTGTTATGAGCAGATAAGTATTCTGAACTCAGAAATACATGTATTTGGCAGTACAGGTCAATACTTACAGGATACATCTTCATTGCAAGATGCAAATTCTTTGAATGTGTCATTTTGTGCCATGCATGATAATCCACCGCATCGCTGCACAGGACTGTTGCAAATACGGGCTCTCTGTTTGATACCTCCTTTGCATCTACTGGAACACTGACTCCATTCCTGCCAGTTAGTCCAGCCTCCATTTACTGTGAAATAGACATATAATTTAGAAGAGACAATCAAATACCTGTTTGACATTTTCCATTCTCCAGTCTTACAGTGGGTTACCTCCCTCTGGTAGAATAACACCATTCCCACAACACTATAAATTTGGTGGTAAAATGCCACCTGAAGAAAACCATTCTTTGGTAACTTTATCATACTAAATACAACTTTAACTGTCTGTAATCTTAAGTCTTTTACGGTTTTAGTGCTGATTGTGTAGATTTTGTGGAATACAAAGGAGTACAAATTCAGGAATTGGTTACTTGCAGTGATGGAACACAAGGTCATTGGTGTTGCAAAGTGGCATGTGAGCTGACAACATAATACACAAATGACATTACAATAAGGCACATCTTGACAACCACACTTAGCCTGTTTGTATTTGCTTTGTTTTTTAATTCGAAAAACACAACTTTTCACCCCAAACCCCACAACACAGTCTTGTTTATAAAAACACAATTTAAAGGAAATCTTATGAAGATAGAGACAGAGTGACTGATAGAGACCTTTTCTGATACCATGATATATACCATTGACCTGTGCAAACAGTAAACAGTCATGCTTAATGCTCAGAAAAACTCATCATGGGGCAGTTTATACAGTTAATTGTCATAGAGACCATTAAAAGGTAAAGGTGGTCAGATATAAAGAACCAACATTATGCAAATTACTTAACTGACTGACAATAGCTAGGGTGATGTTGTCCTCTCAGCACTGATGTGGGAGGGCCCATTAGGTTAATTTGCATACGTAAAGTACACAAAAAGGAACAATCCAATTCGTTTGAAGTTAGGTAGATCAAAGAGATGCGTGTTAAAGAAGAACCAAAAGCTATTACACTTAATTGCCTTGAATAAGAATGTTTAAGCCATCTTTATTAAAAATTATTGGCAAGTTCTTGATCAGTGACAATGTTTCTTTCAAGTCAGATTTGAATCCATATATAAATTCCAAACATAAATATTTTGGTAGTTGGAATAGCAACAAAGTGTAATTCATTTATGAAGGCAAAATGTCGAAACACAGCTATGATTCAGTGATGGATGAGTCATATGTGAAGTGTGCAAAGCCTAACAAAACTAAATTTCAGAACTCCTGGTTGACCAAGTTTGACTTTGTGAAGCACAGTTGCTGGGGGGGGGGGGAGGGGGGGCATTTTATTCTTTCCACATACTGCAAACACCATATTGGCATTAGTCATTCTGATGTACAACATCTATTAGTATAGTAATACCACCCAGCATTGGGGCAATGCATGAATACAGAACTCAGTTCCAAAAGAAACTAACTTGTTTAAATAAACATCAACAGGCCATGTAACAAGAGCCAAAGTGCATTTCTATTTCTTAGTTAGTAGCAGAGCTAAATCTGCCATTTGCAATTGCTGGTCATTGAGACACGTGTAAGGAAATATTCCCGGACAGCGATATAACCAAGAAATTTTAGTTTCTAAGGAACAAAATGCTGATGATAATTCATTAAGTGCTTCAAGGAAGTTTGAAAAACAGTACCATCTAGTCTCTAATAAGTGCAAAGACACAAACTATCTAATATCTACTTTTCGAGGGGGGGGGGGGCTTTTTTTTTTGTTTTAACAAAAAAAGTAATTCCATTGATCATTTTAGTGGACGAAAAAAATGTATTATTTTGATATCAAAGATAAAGAAAAAAAAATGTATATCATGTTTGGAAAGAAAATTCCTGCCACCCTCCCCGATCCCGCTAATTAAAAGATCCATCCTTAATAACACTAGCATCACCTTCAAACTCTCCTCTGAAATACTGAGAGCAGCGAGGTCTGCATCTAATTAAGACTCTCTTCCATTGTACAGTGGATTTTAAAGACAGAAACTTGATGCATTTTTTATTTAATATCTGTGTAATATCAATCATATATGTAAGTGTGATGACATATGACAGTGCCAAGTCTACCAACTATTTTATGTCTGAAAGTGTATCAAATGCTTCAAGGAAAAAATGTAGTTTATCTTCTTTCATTCAAATTTGAATTTCCAGTCATTTTCTATAGGGTTATATGAGTAGATAACTCATCCTCAATTGTATGATGGATCATGTGCACTGAACTGGATCAACCCCACCCCCCGCCACCCCCACACACAGTCTCAGAAACCCCCATTACTGTCTGGCAAGTTGACAGGTAATGTGCATTGTAATATAAAATAGGATCCAGTCAAGATGCTTGTGCACTGCTGAAGGAACACATGTATTACTGTGCTATGTGAAGACAATGGACTAAGATTTAGATGACCAAGGGATTAACACAGCCTTAAGGAGCGATACAATATGAAAGAGTATTAGCTGTAAGGAGTATATCTCCAGTATATAAAGTCTTGCAAAAAATCCATTGAGATACAAGATAATTTTCTTATAGGTGCATTGAGCCAAAACAGCAATACCTCACTATAATGCTGCTCAGGGGAGCCAAACATTGCACCATGTTACATATTAGGTTGCCTTATAATGAGGTAGGTCCAACATCATAACTTATATCCCTTAAATATGGTCCATGACCACACCTTTGTTAGATGAGGGATAGAGTTATATTGAAGTGCTTTATAGTAAGGGACCACTTTACTGTTATTTCATTAACTTTTACAAAATGTGAGCAGGTTAGAAAGTATGTGAGTACTTGAGATAATGACTAAAAGTGCTTGTTACTTTTGCTTACTGCCAGTAACTCAATCTGTAGCTTTTTAAAAGTAGTTGCAAGCCAGAAGGAGTAGACTTAGATTTACAAACCTCATGTCAATCTATTTAACATAAATATCCAAAAATAACAAATAATATCATGGAAAAATTAAGCTTCAGAAATAGAGTTTTATGTGAGAAATTACAAACTATGAATTATATATATATATATATATATATATATATATATATATATATATATATATATATATGTATATTCCATAAAGATTGTTTATTATGTTCTTGGATACAACGTTTCCTCTATTATAACATCTGACTTTAAATTCCCTGGCCAAATTCCTAACTAATACGTATTTCAAAGGCTTTGTTATAACATTCCTTTGTTACAATGTTTAATCGGTTATATCGTTTGATTTGTGTTGTCCGCCTGAGAAATGTAGCTCAATTATAACATTTTTATCACCTGGCACGCCAAAGCCAGATAAACAATGGCGGTCAGTGCTACAAAAATCCAATAGCCCGACGCATGGGGCCCCTCTAATTTCAGATCGGGCCCCTCCTGTATTCTAAGTGAAGTGCCCTTTGGGCTTGTCGAAAAAAAATCATTTGCCTGAGAAAACTTTGATTGCACTGATGAAATGCGGCATTTTATTTTCCAGTTGTTGAAAGACTAGTAAATTATTAATATGTCCTTATGTATGCCCCTTATGAAGATCATCCACCAGACTTCTATCAAAAACTGTAAACTTTGTGTACAAAGTGAAGCATGTGACTTATGAATGGGGAACAGATTGCCTGGGTTACCTATAATAAGTGCTCACTTGGATTTAACATACATGTTATTCTACCAGCAGTAGGACAAAAATACCATTTTTTTGTAATCTGTTGAGTTTAGGCCAAATGAAGGATGTTTTTTGAGGTGTTATAAATAATAAAGGGATCAAATGTGGTCCATGATGACTTTTGAGCCTTTGATCAAAAATCTGCCATCCTTTGGAAATACCGATTCAAAAATCATTTCGGCAGAAAGACTTGAGTAAGGATTTAATTGTTTGTCTTGTTTAATTGCCATTATATTGTTCGAGATGTTTCAAGTTAGCGTTTAATTAATAATAATTGAGCTGTCCTTTGCTCATGCTTACACTTGTGTAATGTTGATACTTTCATCAGATGGTACAACTTACTGATTTATCATTTTTTTCTTCATGTTAACATGTATTTATACAAACGTATGTTGTTTCTTGAAAATTTTATTACCATTATATACGCGTTCTGACAGTAATCATACCTGTATAAATTGTTTACTACTTGTCCAACGTCACAGAACATTTTGCAAAAACAATTAATTTGGATATGATTCTCGGTTATAACGTTCTAAAATTCTAAAATCCCAGACCCCTCTAAACCTCTAAAATGTGATAAACAATCTTTACTGTATGCACACACACACACACACACACACACACACACACACACACACATATATATATATATATATATATATATATATATATATATATATATATATATATCTTCACACGAAACACTTAAGTGTGAAATACAAATAATTATGGGTGAAATAGTTTTCATATCTTTTTAATTCCATTATTTTCATACGTGAAAAATATATCCATATATTTTCACACCTGCAATACAGAATTTCCCATCATGTCATGCAACCCTTACTTGTGTGTGCCAATAGAAGTGATATTTGCAGCAATAAAAACATGCATTTTGTGAGCTGGATCAATAAATGCAAACTGCATTACATCTCAGGCCTGAAAATTATTGTTCCCAAAGATATCTAACTCATTAACATTTGCTTCTTCACACAGTTATGTCCCTTTTACTACTCTGACAACAATGTGAAAATCCCGGTGTGTTGCATCGCTCAATCAGACTTGTTTTTGTAGTCAGATAGAGTAAAATAGTTTACAAAGTGTAAACAATGTAATTCACTGCAACAGCTTAGTTCATCCCAAATTAGCAGTTCTCTCTAATGGTTGATATGTTTTTGATCAGCCAGTAAATTACATTGAAATGGAGTTGAACTTACAAAAAGGGTGGGTGGTCAGTGGTGTGATAAAGAGGGAGTTTAACCTTTGAAGCTTCAATTCAGAAGCAAGTTTAGTGTATAATAAAAAGATAATTTTCTTTTCCTGCATAAATACTGGATATATTTCATCTTGTGGCACACAAAATACGTAATACACAAAACAATATATTTTAACTTGTGGCAATTACATTTTATGTAACACACACTGAAATATACCTGGTATTAATGTAGGAAAAGAAACTCTCTCTCTCTCTCTCTTTATATATATATATATATATATATATATATATATATATATATATATATATATATATATATATATATATATATATATATACAGAATGTTATATTTTTTTAATTGAAAATTTATCAAAAAATAAAAATTAGACTTTTTGAACTCCACTGAGTTTAATTTGTGTTTAATGTTCCAATTACTTGATTTGTAAACATCACAGTGCATAATTGTAATCATGTTTTTTTTGTAATGGAGTGTTATTACATAGTGATTTGCACACAAGAGAAATCTTTTTGAATGTACCATAAGTACTCACGTATAAGCCGTGTCCAAATGCAAACAACATAGACCCTGATCTGCCATCGCATAATGCGCATGCAGATCAGGGTCTATGTTGTTTGTTTTACTGATTAGTCCTTACAAATTGCACAGACCCAGATCTGCCGGCACAATATGCGACAGCAGATCTGAGTCTATGCAGTTTGCAGTTGGTACTGGCTTACATGCGAGTATTTACGATAATCAATCACAACTGATAATGAGTGACAAAATCATGGAATGGATAAGGATACCAATAGACAACTCAAACATGAATGGATACATCATTAATAAAATAAGCGAGAATAAGCATATAGAAAATTTACCATTAGAACTTGGTTTCTGTGCACACATCTTCTGTAATGTGACTTCTTCACAGTAGCTGAAAACAGTAAAAATCAGCATGATAATTTGACACCAAATATACTATATTTGTATCATGTATAACATGGTCCCAGCTACACAAAAGTGTAGACCCCAATCTGCTGACAGATGCATAATGTGCTGGCAGATCGAGGTCTATGCTGATTGGTCTTCATAAGATTTTGAGAAAAAAGGGTAGACCCAGATTTATGCCAGCACATTATGTGGCATCAGATCTGGGTCAATGCAGTTTCAAAGATAGATGTGCATTACAAATGGGTAAATACATTATATTTAAAACCTGAGACAAACACAAAATAATAAAACAACAACGAAAAAAAAACAAGAACATGGCATGATTTGTTTAATTCAGCATGTTAATAATATGATATTTTTTGCAAATAATTAATCAGGAATATGTATATTTCACCTTGTGAAGAGGGGACTGCTATCCCTGCAAAAACAATTCTTGCTAATTCTGCGTAAAATTATTGTTTTATTATTACAAGTAAAGTCTTTAAACCAGTCAGCTGGGCCAGAAAAGGTAAGTTCTTATTTGTCAAGTAAGTGAAACTTGCTATCTAACAAGGTGTCAAACCTAAACACTTATTGGGTGATCTGGTGGAGCATTGTGTCATAAGCTAATCAGTCCTTCCCCCTCCCTGAGACAATGCTGGGTGATTAATCAGGTGTCAAATTACACTTGTCAATCACTGTTGTAAGTAGCTACCCAGGCCAATGAGCCAATCAGATTCCAATTAAAAGCATTCTTCCTTGATGGCAGCTAGTTTCAAGTGGAATCAATGCAAAATTTCCCTCCTCCAAACATAGAACATTTCTGAACTTGAACAATTATTGGTCTGGGATAAAATCATATCTTTGTCTTCCTGAATGTTTAAAACCCTTAAAATGTTATCTTTTCATAATTTATCTGGATAATTTTTTGTGAATTTGTTTGAAACTTCCATTTAAATTTGATTTTGTTTAAAGAGATCTTTACACAGAAGGAGATCTAAGGAGATTCATTGTTTCTTAAAAATAGAGTTAAATTGTACTAGACCCTGATAAAATTACATACACTGAAAGTGCAAGAAAATATTCTAACTACTTCTGTGTTTACCTCTCCCATAACTTTTATAGAATTTTATGGCAATCTCAACCAGTGAATGTAAATCAAAGTTTTCACTTGTGGATTTCAGGCAGTAATACAGTTATATATTGAATCAATATTTTTTCCAGTATAAGTTGATGGGGAAGCCTAATAAATTTGTCAAAAAAAAGTGTGGGGGGGGGGAGTTGGGGTATTATCAAACAGATATTCTTGGCAAATATTTGCAAAAAATATGCAAAAATGGAGAATGGGCTTATCATCAGATAAAGACGGCAATAAAAAGTCTAAAATAATTGAAATCTCAGTCGGTGTGATAAATGTGGACCAATTATCGCATAAACGAAATTGAAATGGACCCCTGATCAATCCATTTGTCAGGTAGGTGTAATCACTAAAAACTGTTTTTTACGTTAAAACGAGCGATACATCAAGGTTTTATTTATCGCGATTTTGTTCACTTTCAACAAATAGGGGCCAATTTTTGTGGTATTTTCTAGTAAAAAAAAATGGGATCCACGCCTGACCTCGCGTTATAAGCAGGTTCGCGAGTTATCCGGGCACGAGCTATCGAGGGAGTGGTATATTATAGGAAGTTGTGACAAATTATAGCAGAATATATAGGGATCAAAAATAGGAATTTTAAAGGGATTTATATAAAATATAGTGATGACTGGAAGGAACGTATGACCACTATCGGAAGCATAATTCATGCATCAGTAATAACCTTAATTGGCTACAAAAACATGTCGTCATAGATACAGCCCATCACCAAATTTCATAATTACAGGTATAAACAGTACATATGTAGGGTGGTCCTGAGCTCAATTTAACAACTTAACCTAAGCCAATAAATTGTGAACTGTAGGCTGCAGTGATCTGTTCTTGTTATAACGGTGTAGCACTAATACAGAGATGTATGCAATCATCTAGTTTAATGAGCCTAGGATGAATAGTACCTGGGAAATAAACTTTAAACACAAACCTGAATCCAAGTCAGTGAAGCATAAAATATGGGTCACAGTAAACAACTTTTGTGAGGAGGGTGTAGTAATTTTCAAACTGCATCTCCTCCCCATGTTTCACGATTCCATGTATAACTATGTTGAAAGGGTGCAAAAACCTGAGCTAAACACAAAACTGAACCAAAAATGTACAATTTAAGGTACATACATATAACCCATCATGAGGTGGTAGATGCTATGAAACCCATTCAAAACTGTTGCCTATGACCTTTAAAGCAACAATGATTGACATGCAGTGAGGATGTATGTATGTATATGCATTTATATGTGCTGACAATAATGTAAATGCTAGTGCAAGTACAATAGCTCTCCTATCCTAAAACTTGCTAAAGAACTGTGATTTGTCGATATGCACATCTTCAGATGATGACCATAATATGTACCACATTTCACAGCAATCCAATAAAAGCTGAAGGACTAGTTGCGCTGGTAAGATTCTGTTATATACTATATAAAGCAATATGTCAAAAAGGGCAATAACTCTAACAAAATTGCAGAATCACAGTGATTTGTCAAAATGCACATCTTCAGATGATGATCATAACATTTGCAAAATTTCATGGTGATCTACATTTCCCAAGTTTCGTGGCTATCCATTGAAATCTGAGACTAGTTGTTGTAACAAAATTCTGCTGTACACTACATCCAGTTGCAAGTCAAAATAGGCCATAGCTCTGACAAAAATCACAGGAGCATAGTGATATGCTGACATGCATCTACAGATGATGATGATAATATGTACCAAATTTCTAAGTAATCTATCAAAACCTCTGAAACTAGCTGTATTCAAAAAAGGCTGCAATACATGCATTCAGCCGCAAGACAAAAAGGGCAATAAAAAAATTTGGAGGATCAAACTGATTTGTCAAAATGTGAATCTTAGATGATGACCATAATATTTACCAAGTTTCATGGCAATCCACTGAAAAATGTGAGACTAGTTGCATTCACAGGATTTGGTCAAACACATCATTCAGTTACCAGTCAAAAAGGGCAATAACTCTTATAAACATTTTGGGAGCACAGTGATTTGTCAATATGCACATCTTCAGGTGATGACCATAATATTTACTAAGTTTATGGCAATCCATCAAATACTGCAGGACTAGTTGTGCTAACAAGATTTTGTGCCAGACAGAAGGATAGAAGGGCAGATATAAGAATTCCTATATAGAGGTCAGGGATACAAAGATCTATATTAATGTGTAGTCAGAACATTTGCCATTTTTGCACGAGGTCAATTAAAGAAGTGAATATACTTTTCAAACAAGTAACTTAAGTCTTACCAGTATGTGCATTCTGTCTCCTCTATGGTCTCATTGACTGCATAGTTTTTACAGTCAATAGTGCAATTTCTGTTACAGTCTGGTTTGTTGCAAGATTCTGCTTCCGTATCAGAACCACACTCGCCTTGGTTCCCAGATATTAGAGTTCTGGCAGAAGAAATACCATCATTTATTTACTATTTAAAATTATCATTTTATCTTGAATATCTTATCTGGAAAATTAATGTCTCTATTGTCATGACTACCATAATGGAAAACTGTTATGTAAATATCTGGATAACTTTTTCCAGAGTCCTAGTTCTATCCAGGATGTAAAAACTAGAAGCCAAAAATACACCATTAAAAGTGGTGCTGATAGCTGTGCATCTGAATGAAATATTCACAATTCAGCTCTAAGGAGAACACTTTATTTGTTCTAGTAACATAAAATTTGTTTCGAATTCATCGCTTTACGATAATCAACTAGAAACCATTGTGTGCTTTTCAACAACATAATTCATACTCTCTCAATGTTTTATCTGTTATTATCCCTCATATTTTCATTGATTTTGCACTTAGTTTTGCCTATGTGTGGCCAATATCAAAAATTTGTATTGAACATAACATAAATATTAAGTTGTTTGATGCATGTTCTTTGTGTGTCTTAATGTAAGTTTTTCATTCTCCCCTGAAGATCTTGTATAGGACAAAACACTGGGAAATCCTGTTTTTCCCCACACCATTTCCAACTTTTGTGTCTGTTAGTTTCATTGGAAGAATCCCACTTTTTATTACATATGTTGCTGTGGTTTTATGTACCTTTTCCTTGATCTATTGTCTGTACTGCAAGGAACCTTACACTCGTTCCAAGGTGACCATGTGCTCCAAGCACAACCTAGTAATTGGAACAAAAATAATCTCTTATCAGTATACATGAAATAATTTTTTTTTTATATAAAAATAATTTAAATTCATATCAACCGAAAATAGGTTTTATCATTCACAACAATGTGATGGTTCAAGTAAAAAAGTGGAAGATAAAAAGATCATAATCTGTATGTTAAGCCATGCTCATATAAAAAACTTTAAAATCATATTAAGAGTCCCTTAAAGGGACTGACAGTCTACTGTCTTAAAAGAACTTCCAGGAATTCAAAATAAAACCATTTCATCTTTTTAAGTACTAAATGTTCAAATCATCTCTGATATTCTTCAGGAATAAGATTTTCAAATTAGCCACTGTGGAAGCCATATTTTAGACCATTATAAGTCAGTTTTGAAAATCCCTTGTTGATATGACCATCCATTCAGGAGAATTAGTGACAAGACTTTCAATATGTTCATAGTGGCATTCATAGTTGAAGTCAAATCAGCACCATTTTCGTTCAGGACCAACTAGATATCATCTCAGTCTTCTGGTGAAAACCCCATGTTGATATGATCATAACAAGATTTTCAAGATGGCTGTTATGGTGGTCAAATTGGTTGTCAGACTGGCACCATTTTTATTTAGCACAAACTATGTCATCACAAGAAGTCTTCTGGTAAAAGCCCAATCTTTATACGAGTTTCCATCTAGAAGGAGTATTGATAAGATTTTCAAGATGGCTACTGTGGTGGCCATATTGGATATCAGATTGGCGCACTTTTTATTTAAGACAAACTAGACAACATAAGATGTTATCAGGTGAAAACCCCATGCTGATATGACATTCTGTTCAGGAGGAGTTGAGATAAAAAGAGTTTCAAGATGGCTGCTGGCAGCCATACTGAACATCAGATTGTCACCATTTTCATTTAGCACCAAGTATACATCATTAAAACTCTTTATATAATGGATCATCATGAGTATGTATATACTTATATAATGGATCATTACAAGTGTGTGTTCACCTATATAATGGATAGTTCTGAGTGTGTGTACACTTTTATAATGGATCATTCTGAGTGTGTGTATACTTATATTATGAATCATCATCATTTTCTGTATACGTTTATAATGGATCATTACAAGTGTGTGTATACTTATATAATGGAGCAGCATGAGTATGTGTATACTTTTATGATAGATCATTACAAGTGTGTATATAATTATATAATGGATCATTCTGAGTGTGTGCATACTTATATAATGGATCATTCTGAGTATGTGCAATCTTTTATAATGGATCATTCTGAGTGTGTGTATACTTATATAATGGATTATTATGAGTATGTGTACACTTATATAATGGATCATTGTGAGTATGTATTCCTATATAATGGATTATTATGAGTGTGTGTATACTTATATAATGGATTATTATGAGTGTGCATACCTATATGATGGATTATTATGAGCATGTGTATACTTATATAATGGATTATTATGAGCATGTGTATACTTATATAATGGATCATTCTGAGTGTGTGTGTATTTATATAATGGATTATTATGAGTATGTGTATACTTATATAATTGATTATTATGAGTGTGTGCATACTTATATAATGGATTATTATGAGTGTGTCTATACTTATATAATGGATCATTCTGAGTGTGTGTATACTTACATAATGGATTATTATGAGTGTGTCTATACTTATATAATGGATCATTCTGAGTGTGTGTATACTTATATAATGTATCATTCTGAGTGTGTGTATACTTATATAATTGATCATTCTGAGTGTGTGTATACTTATATAATTGATCATTCTGAGTGTGTGTATACTTATATAATGGATTATTATGAGTATGTGTATACTTATATAATGGATCATTGTGAGTGTGTATACTTATCAAATGGATCATAACATGTGTGTATCCTTATACAATGGATCATCATGAGTGTGTATACTTCCATAATGGATCATTGTGAGTGCGTTTATACTTATATAATGTATCATTGTGAGTGTTTGTATACTTATATAATGGATCACTATGAGTGTGTGTATACTTATACATGTATAAGTACCCTTAGAATGAAAGCACAACTTACAGTTAGGATTGACTGTGCAATTCAATAGCCCATTATAATCACACATGCTGAAAGTAAAATTAAATACTTCTCATTAATTATGTGCAGCTAGTATAATACAGGTTACATAATTTCTAAATATCTGAACATCAAAAACAATTTTAATGTCTGAATATTAAACAGGTCTACTGATAAAAACAAAATGGTAAGAAAATAAGAATATAAAAGGAAATTATACAAATATGTTTTTTAAACAGTTTTAAAAAGTCAATGAAAAATATGAAAAAGTACATTTCTGCTGACTTAAATTAAGGCTTACACACACTAAACAATAATAGTAATCTATCCATTGTCATGGTACCATTGTCATGGTAATTGGGAATGATTATGATATGTGAATACTTGAATGTCAGTTTTGTTATTTTGATCAAGATATGCTTTACAACAAGACTCATGAGCATGACAATGAATGTAAACAAGAACTTTGTGGAATACTGTGCCCCCTCCCCCCCCCCCCCACACTTGAAATGACATTCAAAAACATCAACATACAAATTTAACACAGAATCCTATGGTGGAAGACACCACATTCACTACCATCACCACCAGAAAACTAATACACTTGTCTTGCCATAAACCTGAATTAAATAATTCATCATGTTTGCTGCTGTGGAGTAGGGAAATCCCACCTGAAGGTAAATATCTGTGGGTGCGATTGATGTTTTTCTTAGTTCCTGCCCACAATTTCTAATTCCAGAGGAGGGTCCACATCTCACACTGACATGTGATGAATAATTTTTCTTTCATTTTTAATCAGGAAAGAGTGGTGAACAAAAAGATGTCAATCATCAGTATGGATGTAACTGGAGAAATATACAGTATTTCCTGAAAGTGTTTACATCATTAAAAAGAGCACAAACATTTAAGTTTACAATAAAGAATTTGTTGGAAGCAAGGATTACTATAGACAGGCAAAATTTGTCTTTTCAATACAAAAATTACAAGAAACATTGCTGATGTTCCTGTAATTGTAAGCATAATGATGTCATCCACAGTGTCAATGAGTGCAGTCTTGTGGGATAGGAAAATCCCACATTACTTTCTAACATGGGTAACCTGTATTACACATATCTGACAATGAGAGCATTTCTTTTCTTTATATTCATCAATATTATTGGAGTAGTATATCTTACATATAGTGGTAAATTATTCAAAAGATGGATGTGATTCCTACTTACCCAAACAAAAAAATTCTCACTGATAAATGTAAAGCTCTTGTTAGGTTCATTTGGATTCACATTTAAATTACATACCTAGGAGTAAATGTTTCCAAAAGTGGAGTTGTATGTCCAATAATATTTAACTTCAGGCAAAATTAGGGAATGTTTAACATGGGTCACGCTGATCTTAGACACCGAAAGTTGGTAGATTTACACTTTACAAATTAAAAAGACTTCTTTCTGTCAATCTGTATACAGCGATATCCAAAGCACCCACACATAATTATTTGATATCTTATTAAGTGGACTTTAATATACTAACCAGGTCTCACAAGGATTTGTTGGTGATGGAACTGTCATGTTTACAGCGATTGCATTTCCTTCGTCATCATAGCAGGGACATTGGGATTCATTGACACAAGTGCGATCCATATCCACCATTCCATGTGGGCAGACACAACCCGGTTTGCAGGTGTCTGATTCAACACATGTAGCCGCTTTCCTCAATGTTAAACAGTTGTGACCACAAGATGATGTACAATTAACGTACACCTTGTCATCCGGACAGACTGTTAAATAATAATAATAAATAAATGAAACAAAAATGTATTAGTTTGATTCATTCAAAGAAAATGAATAAAGCATTTTACATTTTGCCCAATATATAATGAAAATAAATGGGCTAGGAAATATACCATCTATTTGAACTTTTAAAATCAACTTACTCAAGATGTTGGCAACTGCCAATTTACTTACATTCACTAAATATCATCTGCAACAACAACCAAAATGTACTTTTTTTGGGGGGGGGGCAGGGTAAAACTAATTTTTCTTATGAAATACTTACCTGCTATTACTGTGTTGCTACATCTTTTCCTGGCACCTGTCCCAAGTACAAGGACATTATTCCCTCCACCAGTTAATAATAGGAGGTCTTGAATACAAAACAACATGACCCCAGTCTGATACCTCAGTCCATTTCCAATAATCGGAATATCATGCTTCTTTGACTTGGACCAAGACTGATGGACATCAGAGTGGGAAGGGAGGAGGGAATCTGGCAATAATAGTAGGCAAGTATTACATACCCTAATTGAAATTAGTTTCCCCCCCCCCCCAAAAAAAAAACAAACTACATTTTAAAAACGGTAATACATTGCCTGCTATTACTGTCTTGATGAATTTGCCAGTCTAGTGGAAGGCTTATGGATGAAGATAAGCTGTCAAGTGAACTTACCATTGTTGTCATTTGTATGTTCTAATGCAAACTGGAGAATGGCTTGAGGAGTTGTTGGGCTTATACAATTGGGCCTAATTCATAAATACCCTCACTCTGGTGTTACATTGATCGAAGGTAAAATTATGAGAAAGTGGTGTGGGATCACCAGAAGGCAGCTTTCATAACATCATCCAAAGAGGAATGATTAAAATAGGCCCAAGATGCAGCAATAGTCCTGACCTCATTGGCTTTGACTTTCGTGAAAGAGAGATCCCTTCTGATGAGAGATTGATAAGTTCTTTCAGAAGTTCAAACAATCCTTTTAGAGGTAGAACAAGATGGTTATGACCCTTTCTCTTCTCCTTTGATTTAGACAGATAGAATTGTAATGCCCTAACTAGGCAAAGAGTCTATCTTGATGATTCCCAACACAGATACAAATGAGACTGTGAATTGCAATATGAACAGGAGCTACAGAGGGAATTTGCTTCCTGGCCAGAGACCCAAGTTGGCAAAGAAAAGAGACTGAATCATGGTTATCATTGAAACATTTTAAGAACCCTTTTCCATGGATAAAGCATGAATTTCACTACTTCTCTTCTTCCATCTTAGCAGTAATGAGTGAGAGACTGGTCTCTGGAGCTCAAGGTACCTGAAAGATGTAGGTTGGAGTCTATAGTATAACCCATAGAGAACTTAATAGTATTAGAGTGTGCTGCTCTATAGTCCTTAATAATGAATATTGAGCGATCATTCTCGTCGAAAAGAAAAATAAGAAAATCTGTAGCTGCAGTTTAAGGGTGGGGAGGGGGGGGGGGCAGATAGGTTTAACATATTTCCTACTGCATCAATTACAGAAAATTCTCTGCTTGGCATCATAAACTTTGGAAGGTGACTGCTATCTAACCTGAGTGATGCATTTGGCAACCTTGCTTGAAAACTGGTCCAGGCATGAAGGTGAAGAATTTGAGGAGTGCTGAGTGAGGGACCTCCTGTGCTATGACAGCAGATCCCTCCTAAGTTGTAATTCCCTAGGAACATTGACCAAGTGGTTGAGGAGATTGCTGAACCATGATCACTGAGGCCACAGGGGAGCTATCAGGATGAACCTTGACCTGCAAGTCCTGCGTCTGTGAAGAGCATGAGGAATTATTCTGAAAGGTGGGAAGCCATATGTGTACAGTCGATAACACCTTAGACTGAAAACATCCACCACTCATGCCCTCTGGTCTGGCACTGGAGCGATATAAAGAGGGAGCTTGTTGTGCAGCTTTTTTTGTGTGAGCAAGTCAAACACTTGCCTTCTCCACAGATGAAAGAATATCTCTGCTACAGACTGGTGAAGAGACCATTCAGCCATGGACCAGTGTTGCTGATCCCTAAAATCTTGCAAGACCACTGTTGCGAGTAGCTCTCCAAATAACGTCTCTGCATCAAGAGGGTCAGCTCACAAAAGGCTTTGCTTTGTTCCAGCAAGATTTTTGATTCTGCAAGGCATCATCCATATAGAGGTGAAGTAGCTCTGTAGAGAGCTGCATTGATATTGAGAGTGCATGTTTTGATGTCTTGGCAACAACCTCTAACAATCTCTGCAATGTCCATGGAGATAATGACTCCTCCAACATACTGAAGGAAGCAGCTGAAAATAGATCAACATGCGAGTCTATGGTAACTAGTCTCCACGCCTTCAGCTCTAAAACCTCAAAAGCCCTGATGGGGAGATGAGCCCAGATCCCTGCCAAATTCCCACCTGGGAGGCACCTAAGTGCAAAGTGGGGGTTTAAGGGACCAAGCAGGGTCCGAAATGTAGAAGAGGGGATGTACCACCCTTTCTGTTGTCTCCCTTCTTGACCCTTATACATTTCTAGAGTCAGCTCCCTCACCATTGCTGAGTGATGGAGCAACAACAGGTCTGACTTGGACTGTGCCCCAGACAGCCTCTCCAAGCTGGAGAGGATTCTAGCCCCTGATTATCCCAAAGGTTTGGGATAAAGATCTGGGGAAGTAGGCAGTAAACCACATTTACCGCCTTATCAAAAGTCCACACCTCTTCCTCCTCCATGAGTTGAGTGGTGCAAAGAAAGTGAACAAAACAGATGAGAAGGACCAGGTGCAATGGGTTCTTCTGGGAACTCATTTGTGTCCACAAAAATCAACAGCTCGTCATCCTGATTTTGCTCTCGGGGCAAGACAGTACTATTTTATGTTTTCTCCCCCGTAGGTGAAGGGGTCTTCATAATATACTTGCATGGAAACATTTTCTCACTTATAACTCTCATGGTTCAAATCATACCTCTCTGATAGTTGTTTTTGGTAACATTAAATCAAAACTTATGTTCATTGTCAAAGGAGTTCCACAGGGATTTATTTTAGGGCCTGTATTATTCATAATATATATAAATGACTTGCCCCTGTATGTACAACATTCAAAAACTGATCTATATACTGATGATACTACTTTGCTTAAATCTGACTTTAATGTTAAAACTTTGAAATAAGAAGTGGGCAAAGACTTATATCTAGTTGAATATTGGTGCTCACTGAATAACATGTTTATCAATCTCCTAAAAACCAAGGCAATGTTGCTTGGAACTAGACAAAGATTATAAGTGAACAGAAATCCCAATCTTGAGCCTGTATATTGAAGATAATCTAATTAAAAATGTTGGCACAGAAATTCTTTTGTGACTTCATCTGCAAGGATTTTATCTGAAGGGTGGATCACCCCACTTGTCACTAAGGCACAGCATTCCTCCCATTTCGGTGTTGTGTTGTAACTGTATGTCCTGTAACAGCCAAGATTTCTGAAACTTTGCTTCAAACGGTGGTTTCTTCTTGGCAGTTCATCTAACTTGGCAGCTGACATCATTTTAGAATTATCATCCTCCATTTGGTGAGAAGCTCCACTTCATCCTTCAATTTCTTCATTCTGCCATACACTGGGCACATTTGCACCAGCACTGACTTGAAGTTGAATTGAATCAGTAATATTCCACCCAGTCATGCTTTGACTCACCTTCCAGATATGGACCAAAAGTTCGTGCACGTGCAAATATGAGGAAAGGACATCAATTGCAAAACTCCTCTAGTACACATATTTTTCTGTTATAATAATTAGCAGGATTTCCAATCATTTTTTTGTATTAACCTACATCTGCATACTTTGGAATGGACAGAGATATCCTGATCAGTTAAGTTTCCTTACTTGTCAATTTTTTTTATAGATTTTTATTTATTCAGTTTATTTTAACAGTTAAATAACAACTCTGTACTGAACAGCATGCATTTTTATTTGATAAGAATCTAGACTGGTGTAAGCAAACACATTTGCTTTGTAGTAAGCTCAAAAATGTATCATTTACAGAGGATGAAAAAGTTATCTACCACTCATTTATCGGAAATTATTTTACAATGCATTCATTCTTCCTTTTTTGGACTACTGCTGCACAATTTGGAGAAATACTACCAATAAAAATATTGAAAAAAATCCACAAACTTAAAAATAAAACAAACAAGAATTGTCCTATATTTACCATTTGATACACCATCCACAATTATACTTTTGGCATTGAAATGGCTTAAATTTAAATACAGATTAACCATTATTAAAGTTCATAGTATAGAATGAACATTGTCTGCAATGTGTGCATGGTATGTTTCATTTTAAGTCAGAAGAACAACAAGAAGGACTTAAATTGAGATCGATTACTAACGATCAATTAAGAACACCATTTCCAAAAACAAATACTTTAAAAAATCATTGGCTTACATCTCGTGCTATTTTATGCAATGAACTCCCCAAAACCATTAGATCAGAAACAAATCTAAATGTGTTCAAAACAAAATTTTATGACCATTATCTTGAAAGGGAGTTGTCATAGTAAATATTGAAATACATGCACTCCAATTTACTCTGTTAATGCATATCGGATACACTTTGTGGTTTTATATTTAATGTATTGAGAGGGCCTCTGGGGAGTATTATATCAATAACTGAGCTAGCCTCCTAAAACAAAGAATTTATTATTATTATTATTATTATTATTATTATTATTATTATTATTATTATTATTATTATTATTATGAATGCTTGTGCTTGCTATTTGGTGACTGGTGCTTGGTGTTTGGCCAACAGTGCTCAGTGCTCTCTGAACAGTGACCCAAGACTGAAAACGGAACATCAGCAGCATAGTCCAAACCTGATGATTGGTGCCTGGTGCCTGGTACCCATTGCTAGCTGTCCAGTGCCCGGTGACACACTCGGTGAATGTCACCTGGGACATCACCCGGTGAATGATGCCCAATGTCTGATGACTGGTACCTGGTCACCTGCTGCCCGGTGTCTGGTTACAGACATGCTATGACAGTCACTTGACACATTCCTCGGTGGTCAGAGACCAGTGACAGACCTCCAAAGACTGTCATCTGGCACAGTGCCGGATGTCTAGTTACCAGGCAATGACTGGTCAGATGACATAGATCTTATCTCATTCCTGGAATTTTACTCTTACGAATGAGATCTCGATTCAATTCCAGGTCTACTTGGGTGAGATGATGACCACACTTTCCTTGTATCAGGAAGGTGGGGACCATTATTGGGGGCTTGCAACTTTCCTATGTCGGGAAGTGCTGAGAGTTTCTCACTCAATGATCCCACCAAGTGTAAGTGGGCAATTTATTTATCACAAATGTCTCTCTCGTGGAGGATGGCAACTTCCCAATACCGGGAAATGCTGTAGGCCTGTCCTATGAATAGAGGAGGTTATTGTTAGAGAAAGTGGAAGAAGCAAGACCCTTTTTCCTGGTCCTATAGGCCAAGTCACTTTCGGCCAAGTCTCAAAACCTGGTTGGGGGACACAAACAACAAATTGGGCAACAGTCCATGTGTACACACGCTGTGCATGCAAAACAGGTATTGTGTGTGTCTCATGCAGCCTTTTTATGCCCATATTTACCAACACCTTAAGGCATTACTGAAGGCTGAAAGGAATATAAGAAGAAAACAATAAACTGGGACAACAATTTGGTAGGAATTACTTACTCTGATACCAGTTACTATTTGAGGGATGCAACGCAAGAATTACCACTTTGCTAGCAATGTACTAAAAACCTTCAAAATCAACAAAAAGGAATACTGATACATGAAACTAAAGCAAGGACTAGATGGAAAATAACACAAACAGAACAAAAAAGCTTACAACTGACAGTACATTTGCCAAAAGACGATGAAGTGCTGAGTACCCAAGAGACATGTAGAAATGCATGGAGTCCAAGGAAAAGAAGGATGATATTCTGATTATTGGAAGTGGAGTGAGGTGTCAAATTTGGATCATGTTGTTTTTATATTAAAGACATCCAATTACTCATTGAAGTAGGGAATAATGTCCTTGGACTGGGGACTTGTGCCGGGAAGAGATATTGGAATGCAATAATAGCATGTATTGCAGGGCTTGAAATGAATGTTTGTCAACAACGATATAAATATTAAAACACATTGATTGGTATAATTCTGGATTATTTGTTAAGTTGGCAAATGCGACCTTTTCCGATTGGTCAATAATAGCCTGAGACCCTATACCTTTTGTTATCATCAGTAATTTATTCAGTACTTGGGAGCAGTACACCAGGCTTGTTCTACGTATGCGAGGACTGTTTTGACCATAATCACACTAATTTACTTGATGAGTGGACAATTTTGACAATAATCACACTCATTTACTTGACGAGTGAATGAGTGGTGTAAGTCCTGTCCACTTGCGCCGGAAGCATTTATTGTACCTCTTCAAGAGCAGGATGTTTGTAGGTAATCAATTAACACAAGAAACAGATCAATTAACCATTAAAGGGAATGCCGACCACTTGCTATCAGTTAAGATAGCGACCAACGGTAACGTTCACTGCTCCAACGGATTAGTGATGGCTGGGTTTTAGCGATCTGTTGGCAAAATCACTAACCACGGGATACAGGATTTGCATTAATTTCATGCCCTTGTATTTTATTATTGCTATCAAAATTAGTTTCTACCACTTTCGAGCAATGGAACATGAAGATACTAGTAGTTTTTCTGAAAATTATTCTCAGGAAGGAAATTAAAAAAGAACTACAGGGGTGCCGTATTTCATCGATGGGACCACACAATCTTAATTATTCTTTATTCTGTGCAAAATCCTTGGTAGGTCCAGAAAAAAAGTTTCACGTTTTATATAAGGAACATGTTTCTTTTCGTTGCTATTGACACAAATACTGCACCGAATTCATAATTAAAAATGGTGTGGCTACCTCTTCCCTCCTGTAACAGGCGCAGTTTCTTTAAAATAAAACATATATTAAATAAATAAAGTTCACAGAACATGAGCATCAAAGCAAATGGTACAATCTATCAATACTTACATTTTGTGGTAATAGGGGGGGTGGTTGTCATGGTGATGGTAGTCTCAGCAGTGCTAATGGTCGTTGTCGTTGGACAATATATGAAGCACAATTCTGTTTCGAGTTCTTGTTCCATGTTTGGACACGTTCGTTTCCTCATCCGTACACCGGTAGTATAACATCCTCCAGTACATGGCTCCCAAGTCTGCCATGGACTGCAAATTGGCGGTGTTGTGGTTGTCGGTATTTGTGTGGTGGTTGTCACTGTCTGCGATGTTGTTGTAGTGTGTGGTTGTGCTGATGTTGTCGTGGACTGCATGGATGTAGTAGTCACTTTTGAAAAAAAGAAGTGAATGGCATATACTTCTTTGATGAATGATGCTTTTAGTGAGAATTATTTCCATTGCCCACGATGTTGGAGGGAATTAGCTGTTTTCATGCAATTTTGTATGTACCATTTATTTGCCTTTCCTTTTTTAATTTGTTATAAGGGCATAATTCTGAACATCATGCATACATGTCAAGGATTTTTTGAGTTTGGACTTAATGACTTATGAATAACCAAGGAAATTGTTTAGGTTCATATTCCATTACAACATTCAAATTACACTGAATTTGTGTTGCAAAATTCTCTGAATGCCTTAAGGATGCAAGGTTTACACGTGTACAAATGGCTTAGTTTAGTTTACTGCCTGCAAATGTCTACAAAATCGTAAACCATGTCAGTGACGCAGGAACTACCTTTTCAAATTAAATTAAAACTTTCCACTCTGGTATAGTAGGACTTGTTTTATTAATTCTTTTCTTAAAATATGTATCATTTTCACGTCCAATGTGGCATCGTAAGGAAAAGGCCAAAGCTGATGCGAATTGGTTGAACAGCACATTACACAACATTACACATCAGGTTGATTGACTGAAAATGCTGATAAAAAATGTCTTTAAACTACATTATTTACCTTTGAACAACATGTTCATTAACAGAACCTTTCACGACTAACATTTCATTGTAAAGAAACACAGTTTCAAGTTTGTTGGCCACTGCAGAGTTTTTTTTTTTTTTCTTCAGTCATTGTAATTCCTACAAAAGCATCCTATGTGCATGTCCAGGCAGTATGTCCAGTTGCTTGATCGATGTTTTATCAAGTACATATATGTAGCAGTATAAAACAATATCATGATGATCCTAAGAACATTTTACCTAAGTTTTCAGATATATTCAACAAAGACATGTTTTACAAACTGAATTCTGTCATCATAAGATGCAAAGGACATACAGCAAATGAAATAATTGCAAGCTGAGTGAAGATGTCATGCACACTGCCAATGCCTAACATATAAATGTAAGCTATAAGCCTAACATGCAGATCTATGAAAAGGTTGAGTTTCAAATCGATTTCATTAAATGGCATCGTTTTGGTTATTGTTTACCACGTACACATTTAGAAAGTTTAGTAAATGATGCAGCCTTACAATGTCTCCAAAGTAGTGGACAAAATTTTTTAACATGCTCTTTACTTAAAATACTTTGGATTGAGTACATGTACACAGAATCTTAACAGTAATACAATGAATATTAGATCATTTATAAGATGCTTGGAAGCTTATCTTATTATTTCAAGATCTGGCTTTAATTCTGATTATCTCTGCCATGCAACTTTCGTAAAAGTTTGCAACTACTGTATATCCTTGCTTATAAGTCAACGTTTTAAAAGGAAAATTTGATTCATGCAGAGTAGGGGTCATCTTATAAGTGCAACATAGAAAAATGGGAAAACCTTACCCTTATCCCTTAGCCTGAAAAGGAATCACATATTTTATTTTCCCAGTTGACAATCCTTTGATCAAGTGCAAATCTGATACTTGTTCAGTGCCAAGTAAAGTGCTACATTCAGTTAACTGTGGGTGTTTATTTGAACTCCCTGTGATCATGCTGCACAACTGACACATGTTCAGTTGTGGCAATCTGTAAATTAGATTTCACAAACTGTATGATCAAAGTGTCACTTACTGAGACCATTAGCACAGTCTCCACATAAATAATGACCCAAGTTTCTGAATCATCACTGTTCTATTAGTTACTGGATATCCTGTCACCTGGATATTGAATATAATGAATTACTAAACTTTGGTAGTTTCACCAATATAGGGAAAAGAAAATATAATGCTTATCATAGAGCATTCAAGTTAGAAGTTACAGACTTTATAGAAAAACATAACTGCACTGCAGAATGTAAATTTGGTGTGTTGTTTAAAACAGGTGAATGACTGGCACAAGAAGAATAAGTCAGCTATTAGTGGTAGTGCCAGGCATTTGCAGAAAAATGGAGTAATGGAAAGCTCTTATGCAAAATGGTAGTGTAGTGAATGAGTGGATTCTGGAGCAGCGTCAAAATGGGCATGCATTCACTAGAAACACCATTAGATTGAAGGCCCTTTGTACTGCCAATGCTAACAGTGGTGAATCATTTAAAGCTACACCTGGATGGTGCCTGCAATTTATGAGACATCATGGACTTCCACTTAGACAATGCACACACACAGAGCAGAAACTGCTGTCAATGTTGAAAAAGTGAACACTTTCTTTAAATTTGTTATAAATGAGAGGAAACAGGATGATTTGCATTCTGGACTAGCATTTGTATATGTGACCTATAATCAAATTCATGGATCTATCATATATATGGATTTAAAATGTCAAGCATTATGAACTTCTATGGAGTTTATTACATCAAGATGGATACAATGTAAGTTGTCAATTTATTTGTGACATATTCCACTCCTTAATATAACTGTATTTATTTTACACTGGTTTTGTCTTTATTTTTCTTATCTATCTATCTATCAGCCAGTTTAGCTTATTTATTTTTCCAAAGTGCAACTCTTACTCACTGGCGATAAGTCACCTCTTACAGACGGATTTGATTTGCGAAGTTCACCCCAACTTATAAGAGGATCAAAGAAAAATTAGCTTTTTCACAGCTTTAAAATGATGGTGATGGGGAGTTTGACTTATAGTTGAGATGTCTTATTGAGTATAGACAGTATTTGCATTTTAGAGAATATATGGTGCACAATTCTGATTTAGTTACATCCAATTATGATTCAGAGGCACAAGCAATCTAATGTTTCTGTTGAAAGAAATGATCCTTGGTTAGGATCAAATACCATGGCAACAAAGAAATAATCATTGGTTAAAATAAAATACCATGGCAAACAAAGAAATTGGAAACAACGAAATTGCCGCTTCAACCAAACTTCTTAATATGTGCCTAAAATGTATGCATGGCTATATGAAGTCGATATACTGTGACATATTCTGACAAGGTGTATCAATCTGATAACTTTGTTCAGTTACCGTATATACTCGCATATAAGCTAAATAATTAGTACATGAGGACTTGGGGATTCAGGTTAGAAGGGTATATATATATATGTATATTATATATATATATATATATATATATATATATATATATATATATATATATATATATATATATATATATATATATGTGTGTGTGTGTGTGTGTGTGTGTGTGTTTGGGGTTATCTTATTTGACCTGTTTCCTCTATTTCTCATTATATGTCATGTCAGACTTATGGGTTGTTGTATCCACAGGTCATGCAATTTTTAATGTTTTACCTACTCAGTTGGGGGGTGGGGTGACTTATAAGCGAACTGGTTTATATGCGAGTATATATGGTATATGGTTGTAGAATAAAAGATGTATAGTTAACTTATATTTTCCATCAACATCATGGTGCTGTGATCAAATATCATATGACTACTGTGTTATTTAAGTTATTATAACCATGTCATATTTTTACATATCACACACATGTAATAATAACAACTGATGGCATCCAGATGATGTTATGATATTATTTTAATGTACTGTATAGTAAATATAATTTTTTGTGATTCAATTTTGGCCATCGAGGCTGAAAAATCAGTTAGTGTCTAACTCAAAGATTGCCAAAATTATTTTTATAATTTATCAAAAGATGTCAATAAATGTCTCTCTTGACATTCTATCAAAATTCAATACCTGCCATTGATATGACTTCAGAAAATCTGCCAAATTATGGCATGGGCGATAGACGGTGCTACACGGTAATTAGTTTTTAAAAGACTCATAAATTTGGAATCAAACAGTGAGAATAATAAACTAAAATAAGTTATGAATAGTTCTTCTTACCAACACAATGAGGTTCAGTATAACATTGAAGTGAGCCATACAAACACATACTGAAAGAGATAAAGTGGATTTTGATTATAAAAAATTATTTACATAACAGCAGTAGTTTCATCAGAATGCGAGATTGCATGAATCCGCCTAAAGGTAATTGTACCCCCGCCCCCTTACAAATAAGCAAAAGCATGAAAATCGCAGTCAATCAATCATGAGCATTATGAAACTTGTAACATTAATTTATTATTAACAATGCTCAATTTTATCATGAAATTGCTTGACTTTTAGATCAACTGCCACAATCAAGTGACTCTGCAATTGGGCAATGACATGCTTTCATTATCTAATTATTAAAAGTGTTGTACCAGCAGCTTAGTGAGGTTGCACAATGGCATACCTCCAGTTTTCAGTATTTGGTGGTAATGTATCTGCTGTTATATGCAGTTCAAATGCACACAATATAGCGTCATTGTTATAACAAGTGACTGATGCAACTTAAGTTTTAACTTTATTCACTTAAAGTTATTGATCACACAGATTTTGGTTTGAACATACTATAAGGGTTATATTCAAAGAATCAATAAATTGAAAACACATCATGTACCAACATTTTATCATTCTAATATATCTGAAAAGTTCCTGAAAACAAATCACATGTACTTTTCAATACAATGCTCATAGGCAAGTACAAAAATAAATCTTAAAATTAATAAGAACTAGTTGTCTTACCTGCATGTGGAAAATTGTTATACAAAACTTTAACATTGATGTTGATGATGATGATACTGCATTACCAGAAATGTGATACCTATGTCTTGCCATGTTAACACCGTTGGGACAAACATGAAAAAGAACCATGCGAAACATCTTTCACTTCCGTTCACATTCACTGCTTTTTAAAAGCATGCTAATAATTTCATACCTTCACGTCTATGGATAGTTGAAATAAATTAAACAAGAATCAAAGTTCTGACCCAGGTACAAAGTTTATCACAGCCTCAAGATTTCAATACAGGACAGAATCTACAGCATGTATACAGTGGTGAATTTACTGAATCTAAAATATGCACAGTAGCAACACCACAGGAATTTTGAGTTGTAATTTTCATTCTATAATTTTTTCAGCATTGCAAGTCTAATGGGATTGGAGCAATGCTGAGGACAGTTCCATGTGTATAACTAAAGAACAAGTCTTTCAGTTATAATCAGTGAAAATAAATCTCACAGACATTACAATTTTGACTTATGGATTTTTGTTGCTAGTCATGCTATTCATATTTGTCTTAAAACAGTGTGGACTCTCAACCAATTGCGTCCAAATAAAACCGAAACAATGTATTACAGCACCAAAATAGCAGCCCGCTACTGGCAATTGCACCACAGGGTTTGTGCATGGGCATACATCACAGAGCACAGGTCAAAGCAAAAGCATACAGCACATGATATACACAACTGAAATCTTCCTTGCAAGTGGACTCATCCAAAACATGGCTGCACACAGTTGCATTGTTTCTACTGTTAAGCATGATGTGATAGATGACAAATTATGGTAGGTGTCCCGCAACATACTACCATGCAGAATAATTAAAACAAGAGTCCCTCAAAAGAAATCATGCTTTCCGGTCTAAAAATGTTCCAGTAATTCAAGATATGACAATATCTTCTTTTTAACTTCTGTGTGGAAACCATCTCTGATATTCTTGAGTGATTGAATGATATGATTTTCAAATTAGCCATTGTGGCAGCCATATTGGGTGTAAGATTGGCATGATTTTCATTTAGGGCAAGCTAGGCACCATTAGAAGACTTTTGTTTACAACCCCATTCAGAAGAATTAGTGACAAGATTTCAATATGTTCATTGTGGCAGCCATATTGGATGTCTGAAAGGCATATTTTCATTTAGGACCACCTAGATATGATAAGAAGTCTTTTGCTGAAAAATCTATGTAAATATGATCATCAATTCTGGAGGAGTAGCAAACAGCAAGATTTTCAAGATGGCCAATGTCAGGTCGCCATTACTTTCATTCAGAACCAACTAGACAACATAAGAACTCTTCTAACAAAAACCTCATGTTGATTTGACTTTTTACGTAGAAGGAGTAGAGACTAGAATATTTTCAAGATGACTTCCATGACTGTTATATTTGAAGTCAGATCGGCATCATTTTCATCCAGGACCAACTAGATATCATAATAAGTCTTCTGGTGAAAACCCCATGTCGATATGACTATCCATTTAGGAGTAGCAACAACAAGATTTTCAATTTTCAAGATGGCTGTCATGGTGGCAAGACTGGATGTCAGATAGGCATCATTTTCATTTAGTACCAACTATGACATCATAAGAAGTTTCCTGGTGAAAACCTAATGTTCATATGACTTTCCATATAGAAGGAGTTGCAACAAGATTTTCAAGGTGACCAATGTGTTACCCATATTGGATATCAGATTGGCACTATTTTTATTTAAGACCACTAGACACCATAAGAAGTCTTCTGGTAAAAACAACATGCTGAAATAACGTCTGGTTAGGAGAAGTAGAGATAAGTTTTACAAGATGACTGCCATGGTAGCCATTTTGAAAATCAGGTTGGCATCATTTTCATTTATGAACAAACAGACATCATAAAAATACCTTTCCTCAAAACCCAAAGTTGATATGACCATCCATTCAAAAGAAGCAGCAATAAGATTATCAACATGGCCAATGAGGTGGCCATATTGACTGTCCAAGCAGAACCATTTTCATTTAAGACCAACTAGACATCATAAGAAGTTCTGGTGAAAATCACATGTCAATATGACTTTCCATTCAGGGGAAGAGCCATAACAAGATTTTAAAGATGTCTGCTGTACTGGCCATATTGGACATCAGATCAGCATCATTTTTATTTACAACAAACTAGACCTAATACAAAGTATTTTGAGTGAAACTCCTATGCTGATATGACAATCTATTCAGGAGGACTAGTGATAACGAGATTTTCAAGATGGATGCTCTGATGGCTATCTTGAATGTCCAATTGGAACCATTTTCATTAAGGAACAACTAGACGTGATAAAAAGTCTTCTGCTGAAAACCTCATGTCAGTACGACTTTCCATTTGGGAGGAGTAGTGATAACAAGATTTTCAAGATTTTCAAGATGGCTGCCATTACGGCCTTATTGGATGTCAGATTGGCACCATTTTCATTTAGAACCAACTACACATTGGGATGAGTATGTGTGTGTGTGTGTGTTTAGGAGGAGTAGCAATAACAAACGTGTGCCAATGGAAAGATGGATGACAGATTATGGACAACAGACGAAAAACAGGCCATCCCATAAGCTCTTCTGATAATGACCAGTAGAGATATAAATGATTTTAAAAAGGTATATACGACTTTTAAAAGGTATGTAATGTTAACTGTATTCATTAGATTACCAATAGCAGAATTAGTCTATATACAGAGTACTTACCAATAAGTACAACTGTTGATGATTACTGTTACGTTTGAGGCCATTGCATCATTTATATACACAGCTTCATTTTCATTTGTTTTCCCTGGGATTGTATCTTTCTCTATGTATCCCACATAGCCATTCGCCGGGGGTTCTTTTCCAAATTTCTGTGTGTAGGTTTCTCTTGATATTGTACATACTTCAAAGATAAAGAAACAAATAAATAAATTATTCAGTCACAAATAAATTTTAATTCTGACATTGTTTAAAGTTGGATCAACAGTAATACACAGTGGTCCTTCACTATAGTGCAATGCAGTATAACATGGTGAATGATATAATATAAAGGGTATAACTCATGATGCCATTGTGCTGACAGAATTACAGTTTTTAAAATAAAATGTACCCCACTATAAGGTGACCTCACCTACATGTATATCACTATCCACTTTCATGGTTTCCCTGAACACTATTAAAGCAAGGCACCAATGCACAATCACAAAACCTTTATCATTATTGATCATATGTATATATGTATGTATTAGTGTTTAATGGCACATTAGCACAATAATGGCTATATGGTGTCAATTAAAGTAAAGTTTTAAAAATGTACAAATGAAGAATTACAAGATAAAATATAAAAGGTACAGATGTTAAAATTCTGCAAAATGTATATAAAATGAAATATGAAGGTAAAACTATAAAATCTTTAAAATATATGGTCAAATTTTGTTGCATAAACCACATTCCCTTAAAATATTTCTCTAGTGGAACATCATCACAAAGTTCTTTAATCAAATTTAAATACAAAACTTCCGTTTCACAGGGTGGAGGTTGATATACACTACAAGAATGTGTTTCGCCCTCAGTGGACACTTGCAGGATATGCACTCTGGTCAACATTCACCCTTCAGGTGGTATGCATGAGTCGAGTGTGTGTTCACAAATGATAACTTTCAGCAATTTTTGTTTTCATTTAGCTTTGAAAATAAATAAGAAAACATATTTTTGATGAAGACTGTCATGCAACATGTAAATATTAAGTTTATAATAATACAGTGGTCACTCATAATAAAGCTACTCAGTATACCACTGCCCCTTTAATAATGCAGGTATGGACATCGATCCCATTAAATTGGTGAAATGTTTCTTTATCACCTCTACTTAATTTATTTCACTTCATTCTACTTCTTGGCTAATGAGAACCAGTTATAACGTGATTGCACATAAATACCCTATGTTCAAGTTTTTATGTACCATTATGACACAGCCATGTTACAACATCCTGCAGTATTAGGTTTCCTCATTTACAACAGGTGTCACTTTAATGGCTCCTGTGAACCACATTATAAAGGGGAAGCACTATAATTAGTAAAATAATTATGCTGCGAGATGCACTAGAGTTTTGTTCATAAGAGAATCCTGACAGAGGGATTTTGTCTTAGCATATGAAATGACATGGAGTGAAATAAAATAGTATAGAATTTAAATAGAAAGCACTAAATCAATTTGTAAAATCCAGAAATTATAGCCTCACATACAATGAAAACTGCTTCTTCATCACTGTAAACCTTTGTCTTGGAATCGCTTTAGATTATTCATGTCCCGCCCCACCCTCTCCCCATTCTGCATGACCTTATAAGGTTAGTTGAACTACAGACTTATAAACTAGAAATGTGGCCATAGGACATGGATGCACACACCAATATGATGCAATCGAAGGGCAAAGTTCTTAGACAAACGGAGGCTATAATTCCATAAAACTCTGCCAGAAAATGGTTAAAATCGAATATGACCTAGGTCTTCTTAAAAGTCAAATATGGAGGGTTCATTTAAGCATTTTTTTAAATCTTCCATACCTGAAATCCCAATATGTTGTGATTATAAATTTCTATTGAATCATTTATAAATAACTGTATTTAAAATTATGACCCTCACAATACAGCTGCAGGTATTACCTGCCCCTGATATCCATGTGGAAGTGACTTATAATACAGAACTTGCTGATATAGCAATTATATTGAATGGAATTTGCTATAAGTTCTGAAATGAACAGTGATTCTGTGGAATTTTAAAAGACTGAAATTACTTATGCTTTCCCTGCAGCCAATATTTTCACTGAAAGATGAAGATAACAATAGAGTGATGACAATTATTAGAAAGAATTATATATTAAAAAAAACATAAAAAATACATTCAAATGTAGAACAATGAATTCTGCACGTTTTCCAACTTTTATATTATATAAGCCACACTAAGAAAATAACTTCATTAGAAAACATTAGAAAAAAAATTACTTCTCTCGGTCCAGATAATTATTGTACTAATAAAATCATAAGTTTTCCTCAACATTTTCTAAAATAAATGAATATCTTCATTGTTGGGATTGTGTATCGATGAGCCCAGCAGGTTCAAAGCTGGTTGGAAGTGGTCTAGGTTGTATCATATCCTTGCTTGCCAACAAAGAACATGGTAATTTTTCGATGTGTTTTCTTTTACAAATTTAATAACGAATTCTGGTTGGATTCGTGATGTTTTGTTTGTAAAACTATGACAATCTGTTTGTTGTGTACATGTACTGGCAATAAGTCTCAATCATTGCTAGAAACCTTTCAACAACCATGACCCAGATCTAATATCGACAATGTTTCAAAACATAAAAATTGACTTCCACAACAGACTGTATCAAATAATATACATCTACTCATATTATCTTATCTCTGTAAATCTTAACGATAATCCATATTTTCCTTCCAAAAAATTAAGTGATATCAGCATTGCAATTCCAAACATTGCAACGATTGCCCTAAATATGTACATGATCCAACTCACTTAGACTGGTTCGGTAATTTAATTTCAGAATATGGAATATCATTATTTGTAATGTTATTATAGGTATGAAGTCCGGTTCATTCTTTACATCTGTATCACTAAATCATCCGAATTTTACACATTTTATCGAAAATCAGTTTTGCCAACATTGATATCGAAGCTTACATCTGACTTGTTTAAGCCTTCATAGTCCTAATTCTAATCATCCAAACTCAAGAATGTGCTGAATGAAATTTTGGATAATGGAGAATCCAACCCAGTTACTTTAAATAGCAAATTATGACCATATCTTAAATAACAACCACATGATGTGATGTAATGGTCATTTACCTCAATGTCTGTAGTTTCTAATAGAAGGTTTTCACCACAGGTGGCACTACAAAAAACAGCTCAAAATGGCCAATCGAAACGCAGATGGTGCACAGGTGTCCAAATTGCGCTTGTATCCAAATCGGACTGAAGTGTCTAAAAGTGTCACCACTCCAATGCAGTAGAGGCTTATGAGAGGTAAAGGGTTAACAAGTTCACAACTCAATTTGTTTTTGGGAACTGCGTTGTCATGAGTTGTCAGCTGTTTTTATTGCCGCCCATCAACAACACCTTCAGTAGTCCATGAGTAATCAAAGTAGTCTCATGGCCTGAAGGATGACTACTTGATCAATAGGTTTTTAGTACAGATAAAACACCCCAGTCTAGGTTCCAACTTAATTTTTTTTTTGGCGGCATTAAAAAACCTTGCTTGGTGTTTTTTGTTGCGTTATAAAAAAATTAAAAATTATGACAAATTTTGAGAAAAGAGTATCCAGAAAATCAGAGGGTCCGATTATCTAGTGTAATTATAGTACATCAAGTCCCTATTTTTAGCAAAACTTTTTGACAACAGCCCTTTGAAAATAAACTGCAGTTCTTTGCAATGGTACCAAGCAAGGGGGGGGGGGACCCCATCCCTTTTAAATGCAGCACCTTATCTACAACCATAATAGTTTGCAATGTTCTACTTGATATTTGCTGCTTGTTTCTTCACCATAAGACTCTAAGCAAAAGATTAAATGAAGATACCTCTTTTCAGTTCAAATTTCT
Source organism: Margaritifera margaritifera (assembly GCA_029931535.1). Classification (NCBI taxonomy): domain Eukaryota; kingdom Metazoa; phylum Mollusca; class Bivalvia; order Unionida; family Margaritiferidae; genus Margaritifera; species Margaritifera margaritifera. The sequence continues at coordinate 953,867 of JAQPZY010001290.1, read as the reverse complement.
GCACTATATGAAAGGGAATGACTAATTGTTCAATATTCTTCTGCTCTGATCTCTTGTTATATTCTTGGAAAAAAATTATAATGTGTATTGTTCCCTTTAGAAATTTATAAAAGAACAAACAAGAGCACATTTTGTTTTTGACCGCAATATTTAATGTCTTTACCTGATGATATTTACAGGTGTTTTTTTCTGCCAACTGTTATGGCTATAATGGAAATCATTATACAGAACTTAGTTATTCTAGGGAACAACGGTAGTTTATTGGTAGAGTGTAAGACTTCTAATCCAAGGGTCGCGGTTTCGATACCTGCCTAGGCCAGCCCAAGCTAGCTGCCTTGGTGTGTCCTTGGAAAAGGCACTTAGCTCCTATTTCCCCAGCATGACATAACCAATAATGTGTTAAGAGCGCCATTAAAACCAACAACAACTTAATTGTTCCAATCAACAAACAACCCTTTAAACCTGCAATTTTGCATACACTTCTACATTAGTGGTTGGTCAGTTTGTTCTAGAATGACCTCACACATAACAGCAAACTGAGCCTTGATCAAGAGAGGTAATACAGTCAGTAATTTTGGACAGTCCAATGCTTCATTAATTTTAATGGTACATTTGTGGAAATTCAGTTGGGGTAAATTTTACCTAAGAACATAGTTTTAATCTACACATAATGTTTTAAAAAAAGCATTAAAAAATCTACATTAGAAAATTTTCTCCATAGTGGAAATTTAATGCAAAAGCCTCATACCAAATTCTGTGACAATTTGTGGAAGTACCTCAAAAGTTTGTGTTGCAGATAGGAGTGTTTAATGCACCTCAGTTCAAAAGTACCTATATTGTGCCACTAAAGATAAAGTTCAATAAATGCAAAACTTGAATTGCACAAAAGTTTAGGAAGATAAATGCAAACATCATGTACAACATTAATAAAATATAAAATGTATACAAAATAACAGAAAAAAATCCTTCAAACGTGGTTAACATTTGTTCTATAAACCACATTCCCTAAAAAAGTCCAAGACTTTCTTAGATGGTACATACTCAAATAGTTTCTTCATGCAGTTCACGTTAAAATACTTATGTCTCACAGGGTAGAAGTCGACATACTCGACAAGAATGAGTACAATCTTCAAAAGTTAATGAGTGGATAATGAAGGACAAAGTTCCATGTTAAACAGAGGACATAACCACATACAACTGTGCCGGAAAATGTCCAAAATCTAACTTTACTTAAGTCTTCAAAAAGTAAACTTCATACCACAATTTATTTTAATCCATGAAATCTTTCCCAAATTATAGAGAGGAAACTTGCAAAGCTGAATACTGGCAAAAGCATAATTGTGCCATAAAATGGTGAAAACTGAGTTGGACACAGTTTTTTTAAAATGTAAAACCTCATGCCAAATTTTGTTTTAATCCATGAAATCGTTCAAAAGTTACTGAGTGGAACGAAAAGTTTATCTAAGTAAAACGGGCCATAAATCCGCAAACGTTTTGATAAAAAACAATGAAAATTGTAATTGTCCATGGTCTTCTTAATGTAAAGCCTTACACCATATTTGACTTCAATCTATTTTAGTCCTTCAAAAAGTTGTTTAACAGAAATTAAATTCATGATGGATGTGATAATGTATGACAGACGGACAGTGGCGACAATATATGCCCCCTCCACTGACATAGCAAGGGCATAAAAACAGAACAGAACGAAAAACAAAAAAAACAACAACAACAAAAAAACATGAAGGTAAACCCATTTCAAAGAACTTAAACTGAAATTCGATATCTTGCTGATGTGGAGCACCAAGCAACATGGTGACTTACCTGTTGCAGTTGCACCTTTGTATAGTAAGCAAGATATTTAGCTTGATTACTGACACATACACCCCCCCCCCCCATACGCATCATTTTTCATAATTCTCTCATAACGAGCCCGTCCTCACTTTCACTCCCACATTTTCCTGTGTTAAGCCTACAGACCATTTTTACATAACTGAACAAGACTGGTCCCCTGGGCTTAACATAGATGGATGGATAGATAGATAAATAGATAGATAGTTCATACAGCATATTTGACAGCCATAAATTTACCTTGTGAAGGTGTGGTCACAACTGTGGTTTCTATGGTTCTAGGAGGAGTTTCTGTTGCTGAAAATAGTTGATATTTGTGTATGAATGTATGTATATATGATTTACAGTCTAATGGCATGTCAGCATAACAGTGGTTATATGGTGTCAATTGCAAGTACAACGAATTGCCGGATAAAATGTAGGAAGATAAACCTTTCCAAATAAACATGGAGTACTATAAGATAAAAGATAAAGGGTAATGATGCTGAAATTCTGGAATAGGTTAAAAAATAAAAGATAAAGGTACTAACTATACAATACGTGAATTATATGGTCAATTTTGTTTACATAACCTTCAAAATTTATTACATTACCTGCATTTTAACAAAAAGTCCAAGTTTTCTCTATTGGTGCAACGTCACAAAGATTCTTGCTTGAGTTCACATTTTAAAAAAGGCAGAAGTATAAAATTTGACAAGAATACATTATGCTGTCAGTGGACACTGTCAGGGTATGGGTATACACCATGTTTGAGGTTCACCCTTCCTGAGGTATGCATGTGATGACAGATATGTGTGTCCTATACATGATTGGCACAATACACCTCATCTTTGTGATTTGCTCTATATAAGGGATGCCACTCTACAATGATGGGTTTGATGTTTCAAAGCTTGTCTGTGGAGTTTTCATTCAATATAAAATGCTAAGTACATAGAACATGCCAATTTATTGAATATTTCAAGTCAGTATATGGAATCTTTCCTTTGGAAATGGATGACAGCAACGCAGCTTTGGTTGCTTTATCTGCCCTTTCATTAACCTTAACATCAGTGTGACGAGGACGCCAACAATACAGAATACATTTTCCAAACTGTATGAGCACATCATGCTTCTGTAAGGTGTGAAAAGGAAATCTGAAAAGAGAATAAATTCCCTTTTGTTTTTGAGAGGTTTTTCAATGAAGTTCAGAGATTTTAATATGGCTCCTCTGTAAAAATGAAGGTTAATTTGGTAACCAACTGGTGATGGTGATGATGCCATATAGTGAGGCAATGGAGATCCAACACTGTCTCTCTCTTTAGAATTATTTGCATGCAGGGATGTATAGCCAGGATTGGTTGAGAACTGTTTCAATTGATGAAGATCAAGTATTATTCTGGGGGATTGATAACCATGGTGGAGATTTGGGAATATATAATTTTGCAGTATTTGTAAGATTGATTTTATTGCTTCAAAGTGAGGGTGAATTTGAATGCCAAAAGGTTGAATGAAAGTTTGGATCTGAGCATATAAGTTTTGGTATTTGAGTCTGAGCATATAAGGTATGGAATTTGCCCTCAAGGTGACATCATACACAGGAATAGATGGATTGGAGGATAGTTTGGTAGTATACTGAATAGCCAATTATGATCATATGTGATAAAGGGATGGTTCATTTGCCTCAACATATAGGCTTTCAGAAGAGGAAGTTCTAAATGGTCCCATACTCTACGTCTTTGATTGTGTATCAGATCGGGCATCTGCAGGTATAATTTACAAGCCGATCCATCCATGATAAAGCCAGAGTCAAGTTCAGATCTTACTAAAATCCTTTGTAAATGGAATTAGATCTTCTGGTCGGCATCTCAATCTGTGTTTGCCATGACTTTCTATCAAATTTGGTCAAATTATATTGAGCTGTTTATCAGAAGTCGTTTAAATGTTTTTCTAATTTTTAGTAACAGTGATCACATTTGATGGTAGATTGGCATCATCTGAACAAATTTTGAAAGACCTCCAGGCCATGATGATTTCTGTCAAATTTGGTGAATTCTATGGAGGGGTTTTTGAACAGACTGAAGCTGTTTTACAGTTTATCTATATTTAGCAATGGTGGCCACATTGGATGATGGATCACCATTATTGAACAAGCACTGATTCCAGAACTCTCGCTGTAAATTCATGTGCAAATTCATCACACAGTATTTGAAAAGAAGCTGTAAATAACAATTGCGAATGGATGTTTCATTAAACATGACATACTGGATGCAGGACAAAACTATAAGTTCACTTGGCTTTATAGGTAGGTGATCTGAAAATGTAATATATTTTTTGCCTGGATGTCTTCTGTCAAATTTGATCAATTCGGTTGAGTGCATTTTGAGAGTTAGAAGTTTACAGAGATTTTCTATTTCTAGAAATGGTGGTCATATTTGATGACAGCTCAGCATCATTTATATTAAATGGAAAGCTCTTTATGCCAGGAAGTTTTCTGTCAAATTTGGTGACATTCTGTTCAGCAGTGTTTTAGAAGATTTCTATGAAGTTTTTTCTGTCTTTCGTAATGGTAGCCATATTTACTGACTGATCAGCATTATTTGTATAAACTAAAGAGCCCGTTACACTAGAATGAATTCTGCCAAATTTTGTCAAATTTTATTGAGTAGTTTTTGCTAAGTTGTTCGAAGGTTTTCCTAACTTTAGTAATGGTGGCCATATTTGAAGGTAGATTTGTATCATTTTTATAAACTTGTCAAATTTGTTCAAATTCTGTTGAAAGGATTTTTAAACGTTACAGTGGTTATATCTGATGGCTGATTAGCATCATTTGCATACATTTTAAAGCCTTCAATGCCATGGTGCCTTCTGTTAAATTTGGTCAAATGTTTTGAGCAGTTTATAAAAAGTCACTTGAACGTTTTTCTATTTGTAGTAACAGTGGCCATAATAAAAAAAAGATCAGAATCATCTGATAAAATTTTGAAAGCTCGTAATGCCAGGATGCTGTCTTAAAAATTTTGTCAAATTATGTTGCAGTGTTTGAGTAGAAACTGTTGAAAGACTTTCTTGTAATCTCTGGTCACAGTGGCTTATTTATTGATATATTTTATAAACACTGGATTGCCCTTTAGACCAGGACGTTTTCTGTTAAATTTGGTCAAATTCTATTAAGCAGTTTTAAAATGTCGGTTTGTTTTCTTCGTATTTGTAATGGTGACTATACCTACTAGTGGATCAATATTATTTGAACAAATCTGGAAGCCCATCGTTACAGTAACTACCAAAGCACCATGCTTCTAGTATGTGGTTGTAAGAACTATTTATATATAATATATGAATTGTATGTACTGGGCAATGTCCCTTAAAGATAAATCACTGCCTATGCTTTTAATTATTTCAAGTGCAGATGTTTTCCAAACTTCACTGGTATCTTTATTAAAAACTATATGGATATTTAGCGTGTAGATCAAAATAAAGCTTTTTCTGATGACTTTGCTTGACACACAATCCATTTTCGAGGCCCATATAAAACAAAAATTATTTGATTGTATGCCCTTCATCTTCTCAGCTGTTGGACATGATATAAGCATAAATGGTAATCTTAATTTATTGCAAACTTTTTCACTATTGTTATTCTGTTTATCAATGATACATTCCACAGTTTCCATTTCTCAAGACATGCACATAATTCTCTGAACTTGGATACAGATTCAGTTCTGTTAATAAATATAAGTTTGTGTGGATCCTTGTCTTACATCATGTTCTAAATGAAACAATTCTGACAAGTAACCATTAGTTAATACACACCTGTAAGCATTATTATAAAAAGGTGAATCCAACTGAGAAAATCAGGGCCAAATTTAAGAAAAGAAAGAGTTTTGTATGCAAAAAAAACAATCTATGATCTCAAAGTCTTTTTAATATCAGATAAAGGTAGTGTGCTGGAAAATCTTTTCTGCATGTTGAAAGGCATCCAAAAGCAACCAAATATTTTGACCAATGTATCCAGTGTTGCACCTTCAGCATGGAATCATATGTCATCGTATCCCATGTCGCCAAAAATCTTGACTCCTGAGCAACCTCCGGCTTGATTTCTCACCAGGAAAAAATGAAACATACACCTACTAATGTTCTTATGTACACACCCATATATTGCTATATTGGTGTAGCAAAGGCTAAAGTTACAAAAGGCCATATTTGGTCCGTAAAACATTAAATGTCTGTGACAGTCTGCCCTTTTCAATAAAAAGTTTTCAATGGCTGCTAGAATAATGTATTTTCAAGACTGAAGGCAAATTGAAGGCAAACTTCCAGCAACACATTTATTTCCAGGTTGAATTAATGACAAAAGTTGTTACATTGATGCAAATAAACAAATGAATTATTAGCTTCAAAAGAAAAGTAATTTTCAAACAATAGGAATTATTATAATAAATGGTGGTAGATAATGGTTGAACACTCAAGTTATATGAGATCAAGTTCTGGAGAAAATAATTCCACAGTGCAACTCTTTTCAGGTGAATCAGATATTCAATCATGTTCATATTTTCTCGAGGTACTTGAGCACTTTATAAAATGTTCTTTTACATTCATGCAAGTGTCCAAGATGATAGTGCAGTGCAGATGACAAAACTACGGTGGCAAAACTGTTTCAGCAAATAAGATTATCCCATTGCTTTTAGCACTACTATTACATCAAGTACTATTTAGTCTTTATCTTTGTCCCTTTAAGGTTTTGTGTGTTCCCCATATTTGGAGGACGACTGGGCACAGTGTCCCCTGCTCTATGAATCCTAGGTGTGACACAGTGTATCTATTTGTAATAAAACCTCTCTGGTTTTCATTGATAACCATATGGAGAATTTTCTTTATTCTGTTTCCAACAGCTTTACTGGCAATTTTGTAGTCTATATTCTGTAAACTGATTAGTATCCAAGTGGATAAGTTGGTCAAATCATCGTACTGTTTTGAATTAGATATTATACCAAAATTCTGTAAACTACGCAGCATATCATTTCAGAAACTAAAGTTAAAGGCATCTATAAAATAATTCCTAAAGTCATGCCGAAAAACTGTATAGTACTCGTGAGTATCAGGTCTGACACTATTATAATGCACACTTTTTTAACATGGTAGTGTACTCTTTGAAATATCCCCAAAAATTGGCCAGAGGAAACAAAAGAAGAGATTCTGTTTTAAACACTGCATTCAGCTGCAGGACAAAAAAGGCAATAACTCTAACAAAAACTGCATAAGCACGTCAGATGATGATCATAACATTTTTGAAGTTTCATGGCAATCCACTGAAATCTGTGACACAAGTGGCATTCACAAGATTATGTTACAACATTCAGCTGCAAGTCAAGGGCAAACTCTTATAAACATTGCAGGAGAATAATGATTTGTCAATATGTACATTTTTAGGACATAGTATTTATCAAGTCACATTACAATCCATCAAACTCTGCATGGAACTAGCTGCGCTAAAGAGATTGAGTCCATTAACTACATTACAACATTACACAAGAAACCACAAAGAGCAATAACTCTTATGAAATATGTGGGGGCAAAGTGAGAAGATCACAATACATAGCATTTCTCAAGTTTCATGGCAATCCATTAAATAACGTGAGAATAGTTGCTTTCACAAGATTTTGTCATATACTGTAGCAGCAAGCCAACAGGGAAATAACTTGGAGGGGTAAGATGACTTGTCGATATGCACATCTTCAAGTGCTGACAATACTATTCACCAAGTTTCATAGCAATCCATCAAAATCTGTGGGATTGGTTCCACTAAAGAGATTATGTTCAAGACCGAAGTATGGATCAATGAACTGATGGACATGATGAATCCTATAGGAGCTGAGATGTAAAAAATATGGTCATTACATCACGAGTTCTAGTTAAAGTCAGAGAAATGGGTACCTGTACTAGTCATAGGTGTTGTCGTCGGTGGAAAAACTTTTGTTGGTGCTGTGGTTGGTGTTCGAATGGTTGTTGTTGTTAGTGCTGCTGTAGTTGTCTGAACCTGTGTAGTGGTGGTTTGCACAGCTGTTGTTGTTGGTGTTACAGTAGGTGTTGTAACTGTGGTAGTTGGTGGTGCTGCAGTAGTAGTATGCACTAGTGTAGTGGTGGTTGGTGCAGACGTTGTCGTTGGTGCTGCAGTAGTAGTTTGCATTTGTGTGGTTGTGGTTATTGGTGCAACTGTGCTTGTCTGTACTTGTGTAGTGGTGGTTGGTGCAGCAGTAGTTGTATACATTTCTGTTGTTGTTCCTGAAAATAAACAAATAGATTTTCTTAACTTTTCTTTTTCTTCAAATCAAAAACATGTAAAACAACTTATGTAAAGCAAAGCTTACGATTAAAAACAAAACAAGGAAGAACACACTCACTCCCTTTCTCTCTCTATCCCTTTCTGTACTTTACTACACATATATTAAACAAACCTGACAATGGAGTCATCATTATTTCCTGCCCTGCCAACATGTGTTAGGAGACAAAAGGATTTGTCAAAGAGTTCATATTTCCTAAGAAAACAATGAATTGATAGGTATCACGAGTTTTGCATTGGAAACAAAACGGTGAATGGTGTATGGATGAATAGAAAAAAACATAAAAAATATTTAAACTGTCAAGCTGAACAGCAAAATGCACATCTACAAGACTAGTCTAATATGTCTGTGTGCTAAATTTCATTGAGATATCGTAAACACTTTTCAAATGTTGACCCAGAAATGAAAAGGTGGCGATAATGGATGGATGCACGGACAAGAAAGGATAATACAAATATTGAAATTGAAGAATTGTGAATAAAAAGGGCAAATCTAGAACAATATTCCAATATGTGTGCCAAGTTTCATCAAGAAACCTTGAATGGTTGTGGAGATGTTAAATGAAAAAGGTAATGATGGACGGACAGATAAACAGAGATATGAAGAGAAATGTTAAAATTGTTGCAACTGAAGAATTCTAATAGCAAACATCACATCAACACACCTAGTATATTACAAGTACAAAATTTTAAAGAGATCTCTTAAATGGTTTTAGAGTTTTGCCAAAGAAATTAAAGTGTGGATAATGAATGGATAGATGGACTAAAGGATAAAAACACAACAAATATTTAAACTGAAGAATTGTGAATTGCAAGAGGCACATCCGGATTAATAGTCTAATATGTGTACCAAGTTTCAACAAGATATATCTAATGGTTTGGGAGTTATGCTTAGGAAATGAAAATGTGATGAATAGATTGTCTGAGGGACATATATAGCCTGATGGATAGATGGAACCCATTTTTATATTACTGACAAACTGAATTGGCTGACAGATGGGAAAGAGTTGGGGCCTGACCCTCACCACTTGCATTGACATAGCTATTCCAATGAGTTTATTACTTATTGGAAGCATTCTGCAAATTGATGTGTTGCAAACAGTTCCCTTGAAATATTGAGATCCACCACCAATGGTCTCTTTGCATGAATCACAGAAAAAAACTCACAGCTATCAGAGAATAGTAACATAAGGAAGTATTGGATTTGTGTTCCCAGAGCACATGACATAAATATAAAGCATGTCATGTCTAAATGCTATGCAAAATCTGCATGCAGAATTGTCACAATTTATTTTACAATTTGACATTTTTGGAACTTACATGGAATAATCTTATCTATGCAGAATATAATTTGAAACAGACATTGGATGCATACTCTTAAATTACAAGAGCTAGGAACCAATGGGCAATTTGAGAATCATATCCTGCATAGGAATTATAGATTTATATGAATAAACATACTAATTCCATACAATTCTAGTAGAGTTAGTACCTGCTGTTGGTGTCGTGTGTGTAGATGTTCCAGGTGAAGTTGTAGTTGGAATGCTTCCAGTTGTCCCAGTTGTAGTTGTGCCTGGCTGTGTGGCTGCATAACACAAAATGAATCACTAAGGCATGTATTCATCTATCTATCCACTAATGCATTATAAAATATTTTCGGTAATGATGACCAATCACAGCCTGACCTTCAAATCGACCAAAGGTCATTACTTTCTAACTGCTTCCATTCTCAGGATAGCCAATGCTAATTATGGAAATATTTAGAACTTCCCCTAATCCCCACCCCCTCAAAGGATTAAAACTCCATTTCACTGATTACAAAATGTATAATTATCACATTATGCTTTGATTAATTTCAGGGTTATTGTGATACCCTTCATTTGTCTGTAAATCAGTCTGTCTATGTGTTCGTTGCCACATCTCCTAAACAAATGGGAGGAGAGTCAGTAAACTTTGTAGTGTTGCCCCTTTGGTAACCATTTGCAAAAAGTTTTTGATCCTTGGTTTCCATCAATGGAGTTCCTGGGAGGGAATCAAATATCAAATGCACACAAATTTCAATTGCAATGACTTTTGCAAAGGGTTTTTCACCTGTCTTCATACAATTATGCAGTCCTAGCAAGAAGATGTATCAAACATGTGATGGATTTAGCATTATGACCCCTGGGTCACAGTCTGGTGTATGGGTATATGCAGTGAAAATCATGGGAATATGGTATGTCAAGGCACTGCAGTTGCATTACTTATCTCATTTCATTATGTTGAACTAACAAAGAAGAAGAAATACCATACACAACCAATGCGTGTGGGATTTCTCAAACAGAAGAAATGTGATTTGAGGATATATGCATCTTCTGATGATGGTCATAACTGTTCCCATATTTCATGGTGATCAACTGAAATTTGTGAGATCAGTTGCAATCACAAAATTCTGAATGACACAGCATTTGGCTGCAAGTTAAGATGGGCAATTACTCTTACAAAAATTGCAGGAGCATAGTAATTTGTCTATATACACATATTTAGGCGAAGACCAAAATATTTAATACCACGTTTCATGGGAATCCACACGCCCACCCCCCACACACCCCAAAAAAGAAAGAACAAACAAATGTGGAACTAGCTGCCCCAATGAGATACTGTGCCAGGTACATGGATGGATGATAGACAAGTAGAAATAAGAGAATTCCAATATAGCCCTGCCACTACAGAGGCAGTGGTAAAAATATCAAAGAAATCTTTCCTTAATGAGTTATAGTTACAATTAGAGAAACGAGTACCTGTAGTTGTTGGGGCAAGAGTTGTTGTTGGTGCTGCTGTAGTTGTATGCACTTGGGTAGTGGTGGTTGGTACAGCCGTTGTCGTTGGTGCTGGGGTAGTCGTTGGTACTGTGGTAGTTGTTGGTGCTGCAGTAGTTGTCTGCACTTGTGTAGTGGTAGTTGGAGCAAGGGTTGTTGCTGCAGTAGTGGTGGTTGCTGCAGTAGTAGTTTGCACTTGTGTGGTGGTTGGCGCAACCGTCGTTGTTGGTGCTGCAGTTGTTGTTAGTATTTGTGTAGTGGTAGTAGGAGCAGCAGTTGTTGTAGGTGCTGTTGTAGTTGCTGGTGCAGTTGTCGGAGCTGTGGTGGTAGTTGGTACTGTAGGTGTGGTGTGCACCTGCGTAGTGGTGGTTGGTGCACCTGTCGTCGTTGGTGCTCCTGTAGTCGTAGAGGCAGTGGTAGTAGTGTATACTGGTGTAGTGGTTGGTGGTGCAAATGTCGTTGTTTGGGCTGTAGTTGTTGTTAGCACTTGTGTAATGCTGGTTGGAGGAGCAGTTGTTGTATGTGCTGCAGTAGTTGTTGGGACTGCAGTAGTGGTTGGTGCTACTGTGGTTGTCTGTACTTGTGTAGTGGTGCTTGGTGCAGCTGTTGTTGTTGCTGCAGTAGTCGTATATATTTCTGTTGTCGTTTCTAAAAAGAAACAAATATATTTTCTTAACTTTGCTTTTTCTTCAAATCAGAAGCATGTAAAACAACTGACGTAAAGCAGTACTTAAGATTACAAACAAGACAAGGAAGATCTCTCTCGATCTCTCTCTGTCTGTATCCCTTTTTCTGCTGTACTATACATATATTCAACAAACATGACAATGGAGTCATCATTATTCCCTGCCCTGACAACATGTGTTAGGAGACAGAAGGATTTGGCAAAGATTTCGTATGCGGTGGTTCGTATTTTCCAAATAAACAGGGAATTGATAGGCATCACTAGTTTTGCTCTGGAAACAAAAGTGTGAATGATGGATGCATGAACGGACAAAAACATGAACAATATTTCAACTGTAAAGCCGAATAAGCAAAGGCACATCTACAAGATTAGTGTAATATGCATATATACCAAATTTCATTGAGATATCATAAACACTTTTCAACTTTTGACCCATCAATTGAAAAGTGGGCATAATGGAGAAGCAAAGAGATAAAAAAATTATTTAAACTGAATTGTGAATACAAAGGGCAAATCGGGAATTATAGTCTAATATGTGTACCAAGTTTCATAGAGATACCTTGAATGGTTTTGGAGATGTTAAAAGAAAAAACTAAGTGGTAGATGGAGAAGTGGACACATGAAGAGAGATATGGACAAAAACAGTCAAGTTATTCAAAAACAAAGAAGTGTGAATAGCAAACGTCACATCAACACCACCAGTCAATTAGAAGTACACAATTTTAAAGAGGTCTCTAAAATGGTTTTGAAATTTTTCCAAATAAATGAAAGTGTGGATAATGGATAGATAGATGAAGAAATAGATAAAAACATTAAAAATATTGAAACTGAAGAATTGTGAATTGCAAGAGGGACATCTGGAATAGTAGTCTAAAAAGTGTACCAAATCTCAACAAGAAATATCTAATGGTTTGGGAGTTATGATTTGGAAACAAAAATGAGATGGATTGATTATCTTTGAGACACGCAGACTGAGGGATAGATGGAACTCATTTCTATATCCCTGACCAACCTCGATGAGTGGAAGATAGAAAGTTTTGGGGCTCAAGCCCCACCACCTTCATTGACACAGCTATTCCAATGAGTTTTTTACTTATTGGAAGCATTCTGCAAATTTATGTGTTGTAAACAGTTCTCTTGAAATCTTGAGATATAATACCAATGGCCTCTTTGCATCAATCACAGGAGTAACCTCATTGCTATCAGAGAACAGTAACATAAGGAAGTATTGGATTCATGTTCCCAGAGCACAGGACATAAATATGCAACATGTCATGTCTACATGCTATGCAAAATCTGTATGCACAATTGTTACAATTTATCTTACAATGTGACATTTGTTAAACTTTTATGGAATAATATTATCTATGAAGAATATAATTAGAAACAGAGATTGGAAGGATACTCTTAAATTGCAAGAGCTAGGAACCATCTAAATTAATTTTTGATGGACAATTTGAGAATCATATCCTGTGTAGGCAATATATATTTATATGAATAAACATACTAATTCCATACAATTCTAGTAGAGGCAGTACCTGCTGTTAGTGTCGTGTGTGTAGATGTTCCAGGTGAAGTTGTAGTTGGAATGCTTCCAGTTGTCCCAGTTGTAGTTGTGCCTGGCTGTGTGGCTGCATAACAAAGAATGAAACACTAAGGCATGTATTCATCTATCCATCCATTAATACATTATAAAGTATTTTCGTTAATGATGGCCAATCACAGTCTGACCTTCAAATCGACCAAAGGTCATTACTTTCTAACTGCTTCCATTCTCAGGATAGCCAATGCTAATTATGGAAATATTTAGAACTTCCCCTTATCCGCACCCCCTCAAAGGATTAAAACTTCATTTCACTGATTACAAAATGCATAATTATCACATTATGCTTTGATAAGTTTCAGGGTTATTGTGATACCCTTCATTTGTCTGTAAATCAGTCTGTCTATATGTTCCTTGCCACATCTCCTGAACAGATGGGAGGAAAGTCAGTAAACGTTGTAAAGTTGCCCGTTTGGTAACCATTTGCAAGAGGGTTTTCGGCCTTTTCAATTACGATGACTTTTTCAAAGAGTTTTTCACCTGTTTTCATGCAATTATGCAGTCCTAGCAAGAAGATGTATCAAACATGCGATGGAGTTTACATTATGACCCATGGGTCACTGTCTGGTGCATGGGTATATGCAGTGAGAAACTGAAGAATATGGCATGTCAAGGCACTGCAGTTGCATTACTTATCTCATTTCATTATGTTGAACTAGCAAAGAAGAATACATACCATATACGACCAATGCCTGTGGGATTTCCGATACAGAAGAAATGTGATTTGAGGATATATGCATCTACTGATGATGGTCATAACTATTTCCAAATTTCATGGTGATCAACTGAAATTTGTGAGATGAGTTGCAATCACAAAATTCTGAATGACACAGCATTTGGCTGCAAGTTAAGATGGGCAATTACTCTTACAAAAATTGCAGGAGCATAGTAATTTGTCTATATACACATATTTAGGCGAAGACCAAAATATTTAATACCAATTGTCATGGCAATCGACACCCCCACCCCACCCTCAAGAAAAGAAAGAACAAACAAATGTGGAACTAGCTGCCCCAATGAGATACTGTGCCAGGTACATGGATGGATGATAGACAGGTAGAAATAAGAGAATTCCAATATAGCCCTGCCACTACAGAGGCAGTGGTAAAAATATCAAAGAAATCTTTCCTTAATGAGTTATAGTTACAATTAGAGAAACGAGTACCTGTAGTTGTTGGGGCAAGAGTTGTTGTTGGTGCTGCTGTAGTTGTATACACTTGGGTAGTGGTGGTTGGTGCAGCCGTTGTCGTTGGTGCTGGGGTAGTCGTTGGTACTGTTGTAGTTGTTGGTGCTGCAGTAGTTGTCTGCACTTGTGTAGTGGTAGTTGGAGCAACTGTTGTTGCTGCAGTAGTGGTGGTTGCTGCAGTAGTAGTTTGCACTTGTGTGGTGGTTGGCGCAACCGTCGTTGTTGGTGCTGCAGTTGTTGTTAGCACTTGTGTAGTGGTAGTAGCAGCAGCAGTTGTTGTAGGTGCTGTTGTAGTTGTTGGTGCAGTTGTCGGAGCTGTGGTGGTAGTTGGTACTGTAGGTGTGGTGTGCACCTGCGTAGTGGTGGTTGGTGCACCTGTCGTCGTTGGTGCTCCTGTAGTCGTAGAGGCAGTGGTAGTAGTGTATACTGGTGTAGTGGTTGGTGGTGCAAATGTCGTTGTTTGGGCTGTAGTTGTTGTTAGCACTTGTGTAGTGCTGGTTGGAGGAGCAGTTGTCGTATGTGCTGCAGTAGTTGTTGGGACTGCAGTAGTGGTTGGTGCTACTGTGGTTGTCTGTACTTGTGTAGTGGTTGTTGGTGCAGCTGTTGTTGTTGCTGCAGTAGTCGTATATATTTCTGTTGTCGTTTCTAAACAGAAACAAATATATTTTCTTAACTTTGCTTTTTCTTCAAATCAGAAGCATGTAAAACAACTGTCGTAAAGCAGAACTTAAGATTACAAACAAGACAAGGAAGATATCTCTCGATCTCTCTCTGTCTGTATCCCTTTTTGTGCTGTACTATACATATATTCAACAAACATGACAATGGAGTCATCATTATTCCCTGCCCTGACAACATGTATTAGGAGACAGAAGGATTTGGCAAAGATTTCATATGTGGTGGTTCGTATTTTCCAAATAAACAGGGAATTGATAGGCATCACTAGTTTTGCTCTGGAAACAAAAGTGTGAATGATGGATGCATGAACGGACAAAAACATGAACAATATTTCAACTGTAAAACCGAATAAGCAAAGGCACATCTACAAGATTAGTGTAATATGCATATATACCAAATTTCATTGAGATATCATAAACACTTTTCAATTTTTGACCCTGAAGCAAAAACATAAACAATTATTGAAACTGAATTGTGAATACAAAGGGCAGATCGGGAACCATAGTCTAATATGTGTACCAAGTTTCATAGAGATATCTTGAATGGTTTCGGAGATGTTAAAAGAAAAAGCTAAGTCGAAGATGGACCAGTGGACACATGAATAGAGATATGGACAAAAACAGTCAAGTTATTCAAAAACAAAGATGTGTGAATAGCAAAAGTCACATCTACACCACCAGTCAATTAGAAGTACACAATTTTAAAGAGGTCTCTTAAATGGTTTCGGAATTTTTCCAAATAAATGAAAGTGTGGATAATGGATGGATAGATGAAGAAATAGATAAAAACATTCAAAATATTGAAACTGAAGAATTGTGAATTGCAAGAGGGACATCTGGAATAGTAGTCTAATAAGTGTACCAACTTTCAACAAGATATATCTAATGGTTTGGACGTTATGCTTTGGAAACAAAAATGTGATGGATAGATTGTCTGAGAGGCACACAGAATGAGGGATAGATGGAACTCATTTCTATATCCCTGACCAACCTCGATGAGTGGAAGATGGAAAGTTTTGGAGCTCAAGCCCCTCCACTTGCATTGACATAGATATTCCAATGAGTTTTCTACTTATTGGAAGCATTCTGCAAATTTTTGTGTTTCAAACAGTTCTCTTGAAATCTTGAGATATAATACCAATGGCCTCTTTGCATCAATCACAGGAGTAACCTCATTGCTATCAGAGAACAGTAACATAAGGAAGTATTAGATTTATGTTCCCAGAGCACAGGACATAAATATGCAACATGTCATGTCCACATGCTATGCAAAATCTGTATGCACAATTGTCAATTTATCTTAGAATGGAACATTTTTTGAACTTTTATGGACTAATCTTATCTATGCAGAATATAATTAGAAACAGAGATTGGAAGGATACTCTTAAATTGCAGAGCTAGGAACCATCTAAATTAATGTTTGAAGGACAATTTGAGAATCATATCCTGTGTAGGCATTCTATATTTATATGAATAAACATACTAATTCCATACAATTCTAGTAGAGGCAGTACCTGCTGTTAGTGTCGTGTGTGTAGATGTTCCAGGTGAAGTTGTAGTTGGAATGCTTCCAGTTGTCCCAGTTATAGTTGTGCCTGGCTGTGTGGCTGCATAACAAAGAATGAAACACTAAGGCATGTATTCATCTATTGATCCATTAATACATTATAAAGTATTTTCGTTAATGATGGCCAATCACAGTCTGACCTTCAAATCGACCAAAGGTCATTACTTTCTAACTGCTTCCATTCTCAGGATAGCCAATGCTAATTATGGAAATATTTAGAACTTCCCCTTATCCGCACCCCTTCAAAGGATTAAAACTCCATTTCACTGATTACAAAATGCATAATTATCACATTATGCTTTGATAAGTTTCAGGGTTATTGTGATACCCTTCATTTGTCTGTAAATCAGTCTGTCTATATGTTCCTTGCCACATCTCCTAAACAGATGGGAGGAAAGTCAGTAAACTTTGCAATGTTGCCCCTTTGGTAACCATTTGCAAGAGGGTTTTCGGCCTTTTCAATTACGATGACTTTTTCAAAGAGTTTTTCACCTGTTTTCATGCAATTATGCAGTCCTAGCAAGAAGATGTATCAAACATGCGATGGATTTTGCATTATGACCCTTGGGTCACTGTCTGGTGCATGGGTATATGCAGTGAAAAGCTGAGGAATATGGTATGTCAAGGCACTGCAGTTGCATTACTTATCTCATTTCATTATGTTGAACTAGCAAGGAAGAATAAATACCATATACGACCTTTGCCTGTGGGATTTCCGATACAGAAGAAATGTGATTTGAGGATATATGCATCTTCTGATGATGGTCATAACTGTTCCCAAATTTCATGGTGATCAACTGAAATTTGTGAGATGAGTTGCAATCACAAAATTCTGAATGACACAGCATTTGGCTGCAAGTTAAGATGGGCAATTACTCTTACAAAAATTGCAGGAGCATAGTAATTTGTCTATATACACATATTTAGGCGAAGACCAAAATATTTAATACCAATTTTCATGGCAATCCACACCCCCACCCCACCCCCAAGAAAAGAAAGAACAAACAAATGTGGAACTAGCTGCCCCAATGAGATACTGTGCCAGGTACATGGATGGATGATAGACAGGTAGAAATAAGAGAATTCCAATATAGCCCTGCCACTACAGAGGCAGTGGTAAAAATATCAAAGAAATCTTTCCTTAATGAGTTATAGTTACAATTAGAGAAACGAGTACCTGTAGTTGTTGGGGCAAGAGTTGTTGTTGGTGCTGCTGTAGTTGTATGCACTTGGGTAGTGGTGGTTGGTGCAGCCGTTGTCGTTGGTGCTGGGGTAGTCGTTGGTACTGTGGTAGTTGTTGGTGCTGCAGTAGTTGTCTGCACTTGTGTAGTGGTAGTTGGAGCAAGTGTTGTTGCTGCAGTAGTGGTGGTTGCTGCAGTAGTAGTTTGCACTCGTGTGGTGGTTGGCGCAACCGTCGTTGTTTGTGCTGCAGTTGTTGTTAGTACTTGTGTAGTGGTAGTAGGAGCAGCAGTTGTTGTAGGTGCTGTTGTAGTTGTCGGTGCAGTTGTCGGAGCTGTGGTGGTAGTTGGTACTGTAGGTGTGGTTTGCACCTGCGTAGTGCTGGTTGGTGCACCTGTTGTCGTTGGTGCTCCTGTAGTCGTATAGGCAGTGGTAGTAGTGTATACTGGTGTAGTGGTTGGTGGAGCAAATGTCGTTGTTTGGGCTGTAGTTGTTGTTAGCACTTGTGTAGTGCTGGTTGGAGGAGCTGTTGTCGTATGTGCTGCAGTAGTTGTTGGTGCTACTGTGGTTGTCTGTACTTGTGTAGTGGTGGTTGGTGCAGCTGTTGTTGTTGCTGCAGTAGTCGTATATATTTCTGTTGTCGTTTCTAAAAAGAAACAAATATATTTTCTTAACTTTGCTTTTTCTTCAAATCAGAAGCATGTAAAACAACTGACGTAAAGCAGAACTTAAGATTACAAACAAGACAAGGAAGATCTCTCTCGATCTCTCTCTGTCTGTATCCCTTTTTGTGCTGTACTATACATATATTCAACAAACATGACAATGGAGTCATCGTTATTCCCTGCCCTGACAACATGTATTAGGAGACAGAAGGATTTGGCAAAGATTTCATATGTGGTGGTTCGTATTTTCCAAATAAACAGGGAATTGATAGGCATCACTAGTTTTGCTCTGGAAACAAAAGTGTGAATGATGGATGCATGAACGGACAAAAACATGAACAATATTTCAACTGTAAAACCGAATAAGCAAAGGCACATCTACAAGATTAGTGTAATATGCATATATACCAAATTTCATTGAGATATCATAAACACTTTTCAATTTTTGACCCTAAAGCAAAAACATAAACAATTATTGAAACTGAATTGTGAATACACAGGGCAGATCGGGAACCATAGTCTAATATGTGTACCAAGTTTCATAGAGATATCTTGAATGGTTTCGGAGATGTTAAAAGAAAAAGCTAAGTCGAATATGGACCAGTGGACACATGAATAGAGATATGGACAAAAACAGTCAAGTTATTCAAAAACAAAGATGTGTGAATAGCAAAAGTCACATCTACACCACCAGTCAATTAGAAGTACACAATTTTAAAGAGGTCTCTTAAATGGTTTCGGATTTTTTCCAAATAAATGAAAGTGTGGATAATGGATGGATAGATGAAGAAATAGATAAAAACATTCAAAATATTGAAACTGAAGAATTGTGAATTGCAAGAGGGACATCTGGAATAGTAGTCTAATAAGTGTACCAACTTTCAACAAGATATATCTAATGGTTTGGACGTTATGCTTTGGAAACAAAAATGTGATGGATAGATTGTCTGAGAGGCACACAGAATGAGGGATAGATGGAACTCATTTCTATATCCCTGACCAACCTCGATGAGTGGAAGATGGAAAGTTTTGGAGCTCAAGCCCCTCCACTTGCATTGACATAGCTATTCCAATGAGTTTTCTACTTATTGGAAGCATTCTGCAAATTTTTGTGTTTCAAACAGTTCTCTTGAAATCTTGAGATATAATACCAATGGCCTCTTTGCATCAATCACAGGAGTAACCTCATTGCTATCAGAGAACAGTAACATAAGGAAGTATTAGATTTATGTTCCCAGAGCACAGGACATAAATATGCAACATGTCATGTCCACATGCTATGCAAAATCTGTATGCACAATTGTCAATTTATCTTAGAATGGAACATTTTTTGAACTTTTATGGACTAATCTTATCTATGCAGAATATAATTAGAAACAGAGATTGGAAGGATACTCTTAAATTGCAGAGCTAGGAACCATCTAAATTAATGTTTGAAGGACAATTTGAGAATCATATCCTGTGTAGGCATTCTATATTTATATGAATAAACATACTAATTCCATACAATTCTAGTAGAGGCAGTACCTGCTGTTAGTGTCGTGTGTGTAGATGTTCCAGGTGAAGTTGTAGTTGGAATGCTTCCAGTTGTCCCAGTTATAGTTGTGCCTGGCTGTGTGGCTGCATAACAAAGAATGAAACACTAAGGCATGTATTCATCTATTGATCCATTAATACATTATAAAGTATTTTCGTTAATGATGGCCAATCACAGTCTGACCTTCAAATCGACCAAAGGTCATTACTTTCTAACTGCTTCCATTCTCAGGATAGCCAATGCTAATTATGGAAATATTTAGAACTTCCCCTTATCCGCACCCCTTCAAAGGATTAAAACTCCATTCCACTGATTACAAAATGCATAATTATCACATTATGCTTTGATAAGTTTCAGGGTTATTGTGATACCCTTCATTTGTCTGTAAATCAGTCTGTCTATATGTTCCTTGCCACATCTCCTAAACAGATGGGAGGAAAGTCAGTAAACTTTGTAATGTTACCCCTTTGGTAACCATTTGCAAGAGGGTTTTCGGCCTTTTCAATTACGATGACTTTTTCAAAGAGTTTTTCACCTGTTTTCATGCAATTATGCAGTCCTAGCAAGAAGATGTATCAAACATGCGATGGATTTTGCATTATGACCCTTGGGTCACTGTCTGGTGCATGGGTATATGCAGTGAAAAGCTGAGGAATATGGTATGTCAAGGCACTGCAGTTGCATTACTTATCTCATTTCATTATGTTGAACTAGCAAGGAAGAATAAATACCATATACGACCTTTGCCTGTGGGATTTCCGATACAGAAGAAATGTGATTTGAGGATATATGCATCTTCTGATGATGGTCATAACTGTTCCCAAATTTCATGGTGATCAACTGAAATTTGTGAGATGAGTTGCAATCACAAAATTCTGAATGACACAGCATTTGGCTGCAAGTTAAGATGGGCAATTACTCTTACAAAAATTGCAGGAGCATAGTAATTTGTCTATATACACATATTTAGGCGAAGACCAAAATATTTAATACCAATTTTCATGGCAATCCACACCCCCACCCCACCCCCAAGAAAAGAAAGAACAAACAAATGTGGAACTAGCTGCCCCAATGAGATACTGTGCCAGGTACATGGATGGATGATAGACAGGTAGAAATAAGAGAATTCCAATATAGCCCTGCCACAACAGAGGCAGTGGTAAAAATATCAAAGAAATCTTTCCTTAATGAGTTATAGTTACAATTAGAGAAACGAGTACCTGTAGTTGTTGGGGCAAGAGTTGTTGTTGGTGCTGCTGTAGTTGTATGCACTTGGGTAGTGGTGGTTGGTGCAGCCGTTGTCGTTGGTGCTGGGGTAGTCGTTGGTACTGTGGTAGTTGTTGGTGCTGCAGTAGTTGTCTGCACTTGTGTAGTGGTAGTTGGAGCAACTGTTGTTGCTGCAGTAGTGGTGGTTGCTGCAGTAGTAGTTTGCACTTGTGTGGTGGTTGGTGCAACCGTCGTTGTTGGTGCTGCAGTTGTTGTTAGTACTTGTGTAGTGGGAGTAGGAGCAGCAGTTGTTGTAGGTGCTGTTGTAGTTGTCGGTGCAGTTGTCGGAGCTGTGGTGGTAGTTGGTACTGTAGGTGTGGTTTGCACCTGCGTAGTGCTGGTTGGTGCACCTGTTGTCGTTGGTGCTCCTGTAGTCGTATAGGCAGTGGTAGTAGTGTATACTGGTGTAGTGGTTGGTGGAGCAAATGTCGTTGTTTGGGCTGTAGTTGTTGTTAGCACTTGTGTAGTGCTGGTTGGAGGAGCTGTTGTCGTATGTGCTGCAGTAGTTGTTGGTGCTACTGTGGTTGTCTGTACTTGTGTAGTGGTGGTTGGTGCAGCTGTTGTTGTTGCTGCAGTAGTCGTATATATTTCTGTTGTCGTTTCTAAAAAGAAACAAATATATTTTCTTAACTTTGCTTTTTCTTCAAATCAGAAGCATGTAAAACAACTGACGTAAAGCAGAACTTAAGATTACAAACAAGACAAGGAAGATCTCTCTCGATCTCTCTCTGTCTGTATCCCTTTTTGTGCTGTACTATACATATATTCAACAAACATGACAATGGAGTCATCATTATTCCCTGCCCTGACAACATGTATTAGGAGACAGAAGGATTTGGCAAAGATTTCATATGTGGTGGTTTGTATTTTCCAAATAAACAGGGAATTGATAGGCATCACTAGTTTTGCTCTGGAAACAAAAGTGTGAATGATGGATGCATGAACGGACAAAAACATGAACAATATTTCAACTGTAAAACCGAATAAGCAAAGGCACATCTACAAGATTAGTGTAATATGCATATATACCAAATTTCATTGAGATATCATAAACACTTTTCAATTTTTGACCCTGAAGCAAAAACATAAACAATTATTGAAACTGAATTGTGAATACAAAGGGCAGATCGGGAACCATAGTCTAATATGTGTACCAAGTTTCATAGAGATATCTTGAATGGTTTCGGAGATGTTAAAAGAAAAAGCTAAGTCGAAGATGGACCAGTGGACACATGAATAGAGATATGGACAAAAACAGTCAAGTTATTCAAAAACAAAGATGTGTGAATAGCAAAAGTCACATCTACACCACCAGTCAATTAGAAGTACACAATTTTAAAGAGGTCTCTTAAATGGTTTCGGAATTTTTCCAAATAAATGAAAGTGTGGATAATGGATGGATAGATGAAGAAATAGATAAAAACATTCAAAATATTGAAACTGAAGAATTGTGAATTGCAAGAGGGACATCTGGAATAGTAGTCTAATAAGTGTACCAACTTTCAACAAGATATATCTAATGGTTTGGAAGTTATGCTTTGGAAACAAAAATGTGATGGATAGATTGTCTGAGAGGCACACAGAATGAGGGATAGATGGAACTCATTTCTATATCCCTGACCAACCTCGATGAGTGGAAGATGGAAAGTTTTGGAGCTCAAGCCCCTCCACTTGCATTGACATAGCTATTCCAATGAGTTTTCTACTTATTGGAAGCATTCTGCAAATTTTTGTGTTTCAAACAGTTCTCTTGAAATCTTGAGATATAATACCAATGGCCTCTTTGCATCAATCACAGGAGTAACCTCATTGCTATCAGAGAACAGTAACATAAGGAAGTATTAGATTTATGTTCCCAGAGCACAGGACATAAATATGCAACATGTCATGTCCACATGCTATGCAAAATCTGTATGCACAATTGTCAATTTATCTTAGAATGGAACATTTTTTGAACTTTTATGGACTAATCTTATCTATGCAGAATATAATTAGAAACAGAGATTGGAAGGATACTCTTAAATTGCAGAGCTAGGAACCATCTAAATTAATGTTTGAAGGACAATTTGAGAATCATATCCTGTGTAGGCATTCTATATTTATATGAATAAACATACTAATTCCATACAATTCTAGTAGAGGCAGTACCTGCTGTTAGTGTCGTGTGTGTAGATGTTCCAGGTGAAGTTGTAGTTGGAATGCTTCCAGTTGTCCCAGTTATAGTTGTGCCTGGCTGTGTGGCTGCATAACAAAGAATGAAACACTAAGGCATGTATTCATCTATTGATCCATTAATACATTATAAAGTATTTTCGTTAATGATGGCCAATCACAGTCTGACCTTCAAATCGACCAAAGGTCATTACTTTCTAACTGCTTCCATTCTCAGGATAGCCAATGCTAATTATGGAAATATTTAGAACTTCCCCTTATCCGCACTCCTTCAAAGGATTAAAACTCCATTCCACTGATTACAAAATGCATAATTATCACATTATGCTTTGATAAGTTTCAGGGTTATTGTGATACCCTTCATTTGTCTGTAAATCAGTCTGTCTATATGTTCCTTGCCACATCTCCTAAACAGATGGGAGGAAAGTCAGTAAACTTTGTAATGTTGCCCCTTTGGTAACCATTTGCAAGAGGGTTTTCGGCCTTTTCAATTACGATGACTTTTTCAAAGAGTTTTTCACCTGTTTTCATGCAATTATGCAGTCCTAGCAAGAAGATGTATCAAACATGCGATGGATTTTGCATTATGACCCTTGGGTCACTGTCTGGTGCATGGGTATATGCAGTGAAAAGCTGAGGAATATGGTATGTCAAGGCACTGCAGTTGCATTACTTATCTCATTTCATTATGTTGAACTAGCAAAGAAGAATAAATACCATATACGATTATTGCCTGTGGGATTTCCGATACAGAAGAAATGTGATTTGAGGAAATATGCATCTTCTGATGATGGTCATAACTGTTCCCAAATTTCATGGTGATCAACTGAAATTTGTGAGATCAGTTGCAATCACAAAATTCTGAATGACACAGCATTTGGCTGCAAGTTAAGATGGGCAATTACTCTTACAAAAATTGCAGGAGCATAGTAATTTGTCTATATACACATATTTAGGCGAAGACCAAAATATTTAATACCAATTTTCATGGCAATCCACACCCCCACCCCACCCCCAAGAAAAGAAAGGACAAACAAATGTGGAACTAGCTGCCCCAATGAGATACTGTGCCAGGTACATGGATGGATGATAGACAGGTAGAAATAAGAGAATTCCAATATAGCCCTGCCACTACAGAGGCAGTGGTAAAAATATCAAAGAAATCTTTCCTTAATGAGTTATAGTTACAATTAGAGAAACGAGTACCTGTAGTTGTTGGGGCAAGAGTTGTTGTTGGTGCTGCTGTAGTTGTATGCACTTGGGTAGTGGTGGTTGGTGCAGCCGTTGTCGTTGGTGCTGGGGTAGTCGTTGGTACTGTGGTAGTTGTTGGTGCTGCAGTAGTTGTCTGCACTTGTGTAGTGGTAGTTGGAGCAACTGTTGTTGCTGCAGTAGTGGTGGTTGCTGCAGTAGTAGTTTGCACTTGTGTGGTGGTTGGTGCAACCGTCGTTGTTGGTGCTGCAGTTGTTGTTAGCACTTGTGTAGTGGTAGTAGGAGCAGCAGTTGTTGTAGGTGCTGTTGTAGTTGTCGGTGCAGTTGTCGGAGCTGTGGTGGTAGTTGGTACTGTAGGTGTGGTTTGCACCTGCGTAGTGCTGGTTGGTGCACCTGTTGTAGTTGGTGCTCCTGTAGTCGTATAGGCAGTGGTAGTAGTGTATACTGGTGTAGTGGTTGGTGGAGCAAATGTCGTTGTTTGGGCTGTAGTTGTTGTTAGCACTTGTGTAGTGCTGGTTGGAGGAGCTGTTGTCGTATGTGCTGCAGTAGTTGTTGGTGCTACTGTGGTTGTCTGTACTTGTGTAGTGGTGGTTGGTGCAGCTGTTGTTGTTGCTGCAGTAGTCGTATATATTTCTGTTGTCGTTTCTAAAAAGAAACAAATATATTTTCTTAACTTTGCTTTTTCTTCAAATCAGAAGCATGTAAAACAACTGACGTAAAGCAGAACTTAAGATTACAAACAAGACAAGGAAGATCTCTCTCGATCTCTCTCTGTCTGTATCCCTTTTTGTGCTGTACTATACATATATTCAACAAACATGACAATGGAGTCATCATTATTCCCTGCCCTGACAACATGTATTAGGAGACAGAAGGATTTGGCAAAGATTTCATATGTGGTGGTTTGTATTTTCCAAATAAACAGGGAATTGATAGGCATCACTAGTTTTGCTCTGGAAACAAAAGTGTGAATGATGGATGCATGAACGGACAAAAACATGAACAATATTTCAACTGTAAAACCGAATAAGCAAAGGCACATCTACAAGATTAGTGTAATATGCATATATACCAAATTTCATTGAGATATCATAAACACTTTTCAATTTTTGACCCTGAAGCAAAAACATAAACAATTATTGAAACTGAATTGTGAATACAAAGGGCAGATCGGGAACCATAGTCTAATATGTGTACCAAGTTTCATAGAGATATCTTGAATGGTTTCGGAGATGTTAAAAGAAAAAGCTAAGTCGAAGATGGACCAGTGGACACATGAATAGAGATATGGACAAAAACAGTCAAGTTATTCAAAAACAAAGATGTGTGAATAGCAAAAGTCACATCTACACCACCAGTCAATTAGAAGTACACAATTTTAAAGAGGTCTCTTAAATGGTTTCGGAATTTTTCCAAATAAATGAAAGTGTGGATAATGGATGGATAGATGAAGAAATAGATAAAAACATTCAAAATATTGAAACTGAAGAATTGTGAATTGCAAGAGGGACATCTGGAATAGTAGTCTAATAAGTGTACCAACTTTCAACAAGATATATCTAATGGTTTGGAAGTTATGCTTTGGAAACAAAAATGTGATGGATAGATTGTCTGAGAGGCACACAGAATGAGGGATAGATGGAACTCATTTCTATATCCCTGACCAACCTCGATGAGTGGAAGATGGAAAGTTTTGGAGCTCAAGCCCCTCCACTTGCATTGACATAGCTATTCCAATGAGTTTTCTACTTATTGGAAGCATTCTGCAAATTTTTGTGTTTCAAACAGTTCTCTTGAAATCTTGAGATATAATACCAATGGCCTCTTTGCATCAATCACAGGAGTAACCTCATTGCTATCAGAGAACAGTAACATAAGGAAGTATTAGATTTATGTTCCCAGAGCACAGGACATAAATATGCAACATGTCATGTCCACATGCTATGCAAAATCTGTATGCACAATTGTCAATTTATCTTAGAATGGAACATTTTTTGAACTTTTATGGACTAATCTTATCTATGCAGAATATAATTAGAAACAGAGATTGGAAGGATACTCTTAAATTGCAGAGCTAGGAACCATCTAAATTAATGTTTGAAGGACAATTTGAGAATCATATCCTGTGTAGGCAAGATATATTTATATGAATAAACATACTAATTCCATACAATTCCAGTAGAGGCAGTACCTGCTGTTAGTGTCGTGTGTGTAGATGTTCCAGGTGAAGTTGTAGTTGGAATGCTTCCAGTTGTCCCAGTTATAGTTGTGCCTGGCTGTGTGGCTGCATAACAAAGAATGAAACACTAAGGCATGTATTCATCTATTGATCCATTAATACATTATAAAGTATTTTCGTTAATGATGGCCAATCACAGTCTGACCTTCAAATCGACCAAAGGTCATTACTTTCTAACTGCTTCCATTCTCAGGATAGCCAATGCTAATTATGGAAATATTTAGAACTTCCCCTTATCCGCACCCCTTCAAAGGATTAAAACTCCATTCCACTGATTACAAAATGCATAATTATCACATTATGCTTTGATAAGTTTCAGGGTTATTGTGATACCCTTCATTTGTCTGTAAATCAGTCTGTCTATATGTTCCTTGCCACATCTCCTAAACAGATGGGAGAAAAGTCAGTAAACTTTGTAATGTTGCCCCTTTGGTAACCATTTGCAAGAGGGTTTTCGGCCTTTTCAATTACGATGACTTTTTCAAAGAGTTTTTCACCTGTTTTCATGCAATTATGCAGTCCTAGCAAGAAGATGTATCAAACATGCGATGGATTTTGCATTATGACCCCTGGGTCACTGTCTGGTGCATGGGTATATGCAGTGAAAAGCTGAGGAATATGGTATGTCAAGGCACTGCAGTTGCATTACTTATCTCATTTCATTATGTTGAACTAGCAAAGAAGAATAAATACCATATACGATTATTGCCTGTGGGATTTCCGATACAGAAGAAATGTGATTTGAGGATATATGCATCTTCTGATGATGGTCATAACTGTTCCCAAATTTCATGGTGATCAACTGAAATTTGTGAGATCAGTTGCAATCACAAAATTCTGAATGACACAGCATTTGGCTGCAAGTTAAGATGGGCAATTACTCTTACAAAAATTGCAGGAGCATAGTAATTTGTCTATATACACATATTTAGGCGAAGACCAAAATATTTAATACCAATTTTCATGGCAATCCACACCCCCACCCCACCCCCAAGAAAAGAAAGAACAAACAAATGTGGAACTAGCTGCCCCAATGAGATACTGTGCCAGGTACATGGATGGATGATAGACAGGTAGAAATAAGAGAATTCCAATATAGCCCTGCCACTACAGAGGCAGTGGTAAAAATATCAAAGAAATCTTTCCTTAATGAGTTATAGTTACAATTAGAGAAACGAGTACCTGTAGTTGTTGGGGCAAGAGTTGTTGTTGGTGCTGCTGTAGTTGTATGCACTTGGGTAGTGGTGGTTGGTGCAGCCGTTGTCGTTGGTGCTGGGGTAGTCGTTGGTACTGTGGTAGTTGTTGGTGCTGCAGTAGTTGTCTGCACTTGTGTAGTGGTAGTTGGAGCAACTGTTGTTGCTGCAGTAGTGGTGGTTGCTGCAGTAGTAGTTTGCACTTGTGTGGTGGTTGGTGCAACCGTCGTTGTTGGTGCTGCAGTTGTTGTTAGTACTTGTGTAGTGGTAGTAGGAGCAGCAGTTGTTGTAGGTGCTGTTGTAGTTGTCGGTGCAGTTGTCGGAGCTGTGGTGGTAGTTGGTACTGTAGGTGTGGTTTGCACCTGCGTAGTGCTGGTTGGTGCACCTGTTGTCGTTGGTGCTCCTGTAGTCGTATAGGCAGTGGTAGTAGTGTATACTGGTGTAGTGGTTGGTGGAGCAAATGTCGTTGTTTGGGCTGTAGTTGTTGTTAGCACTTGTGTAGTGCTGGTTGGAGGAGCTGTTGTCGTATGTGCTGCAGTAGTTGTTGGTGCTACTGTGGTTGTCTGTACTTGTGTAGTGGTGGTTGGTGCAGCTGTTGTTGTTGCTGCAGTAGTCGTATATATTTCTGTTGTCGTTTCTAAAAAGAAACAAATATATTTTCTTAACTTTGCTTTTTCTTCAAATCAGAAGCATGTAAAACAACTGACGTAAAGCAGAACTTAAGATTACAAACAAGACAAGGAAGATCTCTCTCGATCTCTCTCTGTCTGTATCCCTTTTTGTGCTGTACTATACATATATTCAACAAACATGACAATGGAGTCATCATTATTCCCTGCCCTGACAACATGTATTAGGAGACAGAAGGATTTGGCAAAGATTTCATATGTGGTGGTTTGTATTTTCCAAATAAACAGGGAATTGATAGGCATCACTAGTTTTGCTCTGGAAACAAAAGTGTGAATGATGGATGCATGAACGGACAAAAACATGAACAATATTTCAACTGTAAAACCGAATAAGCAAAGGCACATCTACAAGATTAGTGTAATATGCATATATACCAAATTTCATTGAGATATCATAAACACTTTTCAATTTTTGACCCTGAAGCAAAAACATAAACAATTATTGAAACTGAATTGTGAATACAAAGGGCAGATCGGGAACCATAGTCTAATATGTGTACCAAGTTTCATAGAGATATCTTGAATGGTTTCGGAGATGTTAAAAGAAAAAGCTAAGTCGAAGATGGACCAGTGGACACATGAATAGAGATATGGACAAAAACAGTCAAGTTATTCAAAAACAAAGATGTGTGAATAGCAAAAGTCACATCTACACCACCAGTCAATTAGAAGTACACAATTTTAAAGAGGTCTCTTAAATGGTTTCGGAATTTTTCCAAATAAATGAAAGTGTGGATAATGGATGGATAGATGAAGAAATAGATAAAAACATTCAAAATATTGAAACTGAAGAATTGTGAATTGCAAGAGGGACATCTGGAATAGTAGTCTAATAAGTGTACCAACTTTCAACAAGATATATCTAATGGTTTGGAAGTTATGCTTTGGAAACAAAAATGTGATGGATAGATTGTCTGAGAGGCACACAGAATGAGGGATAGATGGAACTCATTTCTATATCCCTGACCAACCTCGATGAGTGGAAGATGGAAAGTTTTGGAGCTCAAGCCCCTCCACTTGCATTGACATAGCTATTCCAATGAGTTTTCTACTTATTGGAAGCATTCTGCAAATTTTTGTGTTTCAAACAGTTCTCTTGAAATCTTGAGATATAATACCAATGGCCTCTTTGCATCAATCACAGGAGTAACCTCATTGCTATCAGAGAACAGTAACATAAGGAAGTATTAGATTTATGTTCCCAGAGCACAGGACATAAATATGCAACATGTCATGTCCACATGCTATGCAAAATCTGTATGCACAATTGTCAATTTATCTTAGAATGGAACATTTTTTGAACTTTTATGGACTAATCTTATCTATGCAGAATATAATTAGAAACAGAGATTGGAAGGATACTCTTAAATTGCAGAGCTAGGAACCATCTAAATTAATGTTTGAAGGACAATTTGAGAATCATATCCTGTGTAGGCAAGATATATTTATATGAATAAACATACTAATTCCATACAATTCTAGTAGAGGCAGTACCTGCTGTTAGTGTCGTGTGTGTAGATGTTCCAGGTGAAGTTGTAGTTGGAATGCTTCCAGTTGTCCCAGTTATAGTTGTGCCTGGCTGTGTGGCTGCATAACAAAGAATGAAACACTAAGGCATGTATTCATCTATTGATCCATTAATACATTATAAAGTATTTTCGTTAATGATGGCCAATCACAGTCTGACCTTCAAATCGACCAAAGGTCATTACTTTCTAACTGCTTCCATTCTCAGGATAGCCAATGCTAATTATGGAAATATTTAGAACTTCCCCTTATCCGCACCCCTTCAAAGGATTAAAACTCCATTCCACTGATTACAAAATGCATAATTATCACATTATGCTTTGATAAGTTTCAGGGTTATTGTGATACCCTTCATTTGTCTGTAAATCAGTCTGTCTATATGTTCCTTGCCACATCTCCTAAACAGATGGGAGAAAAGTCAGTAAACTTTGTAATGTTGCCCCTTTGGTAACCATTTGCAAGAGGGTTTTCGGCCTTTTCAATTACGATGACTTTTTCAAAGAGTTTTTCACCTGTTTTCATGCAATTATGCAGTCCTAGCAAGAAGATGTATCAAACATGCGATGGATTTTGCATTATGACCCCTGGGTCACTGTCTGGTGCATGGGTATATGCAGTGAAAAGCTGAGGAATATGGTATGTCAAGGCACTGCAGTTGCATTACTTATCTCATTTCATTATGTTGAACTAGCAAAGAAGAATAAATACCATATACGATTATTGCCTGTGGGATTTCCGATACAGAAGAAATGTGATTTGAGGATATATGGACCTTCTGATGATGGTCATAACTGTTCCCAAATTTCATGGTGATCAACTGAAATTTGTGAGATCAGTTGCAATCACAAAATTCTGAATGACACAGCATTTGGCTGCAAGTTAAGATGGGCAATTACTCTTACAAAAATTGCAGGAGCATAGTAATTTGTCTATATACACATATTTAGGCGAAGACCAAAATATTTAATACCAATTTTCATGGCAATCCACACCCCCACCCCACCCCCAAGAAAAGAAAGAACAAACAAATGTGGAACTAGCTGCCCCAATGAGATACTGTGCCAGGTACATGGATGGATGATAGACAGGTAGAAATAAGAGAATTCCAATATAGCCCTGCCACTACAGAGGCAGTGGTAAAAATATCAAAGAAATCTTTCCTTAATGAGTTATAGTTACAATTAGAGAAACGAGTACCTGTAGTTGTTGGGGCAAGAGTTGTTGTTGGTGCTGCTGTAGTTGTATGCACTTGGGTAGTGGTGGTTGGTGCAGCCGTTGTCGTTGGTGCTGGGGTAGTCGTTGGTACTGTGGTAGTTGTTGGTGCTGCAGTAGTTGTCTGCACTTGTGTAGTGGTAGTTGGAGCAACTGTTGTTGCTGCAGTAGTGGTGGTTGCTGCAGTAGTAGTTTGCACTTGTGTGGTGGTTGGTGCAACCGTCGTTGTTGGTGCTGCAGTTGTTGTTAGTACTTGTGTAGTGGTAGTAGGAGCAGCAGTTGTTGTAGGTGCTGTTGTAGTTGTCGGTGCAGTTGTCGGAGCTGTGGTGGTAGTTGGTACTGTAGGTGTGGTTTGCACCTGCGTAGTGCTGGTTGGTGCACCTGTTGTCGTTGGTGCTCCTGTAGTCGTATAGGCAGTGGTAGTAGTGTATACTGGTGTAGTGGTTGGTGGAGCAAATGTCGTTGTTTGGGCTGTAGTTGTTGTTAGCACTTGTGTAGTGCTGGTTGGAGGAGCTGTTGTCGTATGTGCTGCAGTAGTTGTTGGTGCTACTGTGGTTGTCTGTACTTGTGTAGTGGTGGTTGGTGCAGCTGTTGTTGTTGCTGCAGTAGTCGTATATATTTCTGTTGTCGTTTCTAAAAAGAAACAAATATATTTTCTTAACTTTGCTTTTTCTTCAAATCAGAAGCATGTAAAACAACTGACGTAAAGCAGAACTTAAGATTACAAACAAGACAAGGAAGATCTCTCTCGATCTCTCTCTGTCTGTATCCCTTTTTGTGCTGTACTATACATATATTCAACAAACATGACAATGGAGTCATCATTATTCCCTGCCCTGACAACATGTATTAGGAGACAGAAGGATTTGGCAAAGATTTCATATGTGGTGGTTTGTATTTTCCAAATAAACAGGGAATTGATAGGCATCACTAGTTTTGCTCTGGAAACAAAAGTGTGAATGATGGATGCATGAACGGACAAAAACATGAACAATATTTCAACTGTAAAACCGAATAAGCAAAGGCACATCTACAAGATTAGTGTAATATGCATATATACCAAATTTCATTGAGATATCATAAACACTTTTCAATTTTTGACCCTGAAGCAAAAACATAAACAATTATTGAAACTGAATTGTGAATACAAAGGGCAGATCGGGAACCATAGTCTAATATGTGTACCAAGTTTCATAGAGATATCTTGAATGGTTTCGGAGATGTTAAAAGAAAAAGCTAAGTCGAAGATGGACCAGTGGACACATGAATAGAGATATGGACAAAAACAGTCAAGTTATTCAAAAACAAAGATGTGTGAATAGCAAAAGTCACATCTACACCACCAGTCAATTAGAAGTACACAATTTTAAAGAGGTCTCTTAAATGGTTTCGGAATTTTTCCAAATAAATGAAAGTGTGGATAATGGATGGATAGATGAAGAAATAGATAAAAACATTCAAAATATTGAAACTGAAGAATTGTGAATTGCAAGAGGGACATCTGGAATAGTAGTCTAATAAGTGTACCAACTTTCAACAAGATATATCTAATGGTTTGGAAGTTATGCTTTGGAAACAAAAATGTGATGGATAGATTGTCTGAGAGGCACACAGAATGAGGGATAGATGGAACTCATTTCTATATCCCTGACCAACCTCGATGAGTGGAAGATGGAAAGTTTTGGAGCTCAAGCCCCTCCACTTGCATTGACATAGCTATTCCAATGAGTTTTCTACTTATTGGAAGCATTCTGCAAATTTTTGTGTTTCAAACAGTTCTCTTGAAATCTTGAGATATAATACCAATGGCCTCTTTGCATCAATCACAGGAGTAACCTCATTGCTATCAGAGAACAGTAACATAAGGAAGTATTAGATTTATGTTCCCAGAGCACAGGACATAAATATGCAACATGTCATGTCCACATGCTATGCAAAATCTGTATGCACAATTGTCAATTTATCTTAGAATGGAACATTTTTTGAACTTTTATGGACTAATCTTATCTATGCAGAATATAATTAGAAACAGAGATTGGAAGGATACTCTTAAATTGCAGAGCTAGGAACCATCTAAATTAATGTTTGAAGGACAATTTGAGAATCATATCCTGTGTAGGCAAGATATATTTATATGAATAAACATACTAATTCCATACAATTCTAGTAGAGGCAGTACCTGCTGTTAGTGTCGTGTGTGTAGATGTTCCAGGTGAAGTTGTAGTTGGAATGCTTCCAGTTGTCCCAGTTATAGTTGTGCCTGGCTGTGTGGCTGCATAACAAAGAATGAAACACTAAGGCATGTATTCATCTATTGATCCATTAATACATTATAAAGTATTTTCGTTAATGATGGCCAATCACAGTCTGACCTTCAAATCGACCAAAGGTCATTACTTTCTAACTGCTTCCATTCTCAGGATAGCCAATGCTAATTATGGAAATATTTAGAACTTCCCCTTATCCGCACCCCTTCAAAGGATTAAAACTCCATTCCACTGATTACAAAATGCATAATTATCACATTATGCTTTGATAAGTTTCAGGGTTATTGTGATACCCTTCATTTGTCTGTAAATCAGTCTGTCTATATGTTCCTTGCCACATCTCCTAAACAGATGGGAGAAAAGTCAGTAAACTTTGTAATGTTGCCCCTTTGGTAACCATTTGCAAGAGGGTTTTCGGCCTTTTCAATTACGATGACTTTTTCAAAGAGTTTTTCACCTGTTTTCATGCAATTATGCAGTCCTAGCAAGAAGATGTATCAAACATGCGATGGATTTTGCATTATGACCCCTGGGTCACTGTCTGGTGCATGGGTATATGCAGTGAAAAGCTGAGGAATATGGTATGTCAAGGCACTGCAGTTGCATTACTTATCTCATTTCATTATGTTGAACTAGCAAAGAAGAATAAATACCATATACGATTATTGCCTGTGGGATTTCCGATACAGAAGAAATGTGATTTGAGGATATATGCATCTTCTGATGATGGTCATTACTGTTCCCAAATTTCATGGTGATCAACTGAAATTTGTGAGATCAGTTGCAATCACAAAATTCTGAATGACACAGCATTTGGCTGCAAGTTAAGATGGGCAATTACTCTTACAAAAATTGCAGGAGCATAGTAATTTGTCTATATACACATATTTAGGCGAAGACCAAAATATTTAATACCAATTTTCATGGCAATCCACACCCCCACCCCACCCCCAAGAAAAGAAAGAACAAACAAATGTGGAACTAGCTGCCCCAATGAGATACTGTGCCAGGTACATGGATGGATGATAGACAGGTAGAAATAAGAGAATTCCAATATAGCCCTGCCACTACAGAGGCAGTGGTAAAAATATCAAAGAAATCTTTCCTTAATGAGTTATAGTTACAATTAGAGAAACGAGTACCTGTAGTTGTTGGGGCAAGAGTTGTTGTTGGTGCTGCTGTAGTTGTATGCACTTGGGTAGTGGTGGTTGGTGCAGCCGTTGTCGTTGGTGCTGGGGTAGTCGTTGGTACTGTGGTAGTTGTTGGTGCTGCAGTAGTTGTCTGCACTTGTGTAGTGGTAGTTGGAGCAACTGTTGTTGCTGCAGTAGTGGTGGTTGCTGAAGTAGTAGTTTGCACTTGTGTGGTGGTTGGTGCAACCGTCGTTGTTGGTGCTGCAGTTGTTGTTAGTACTTGTGTAGTGGTAGTAGGAGCAGCAGTTGTTGTAGGTGCTGTTGTAGTTGTCGGTGCAGTTGTCGGAGCTGTGGTGGTAGTTGGTACTGTAGGTGTAGTTTGCACCTGCGTAGTGCTGGTTGGTGCACCTGTTGTCGTTGGTGCTCCTGTAGTCGTATAGGCAGTGGTAGTAGTGTATACTGGTGTAGTGGTTGGTGGAGCAAATGTCGTTGTTTGGGCTGTAGTTGTTGTTAGCACTTGTGTAGTGCTGGTTGGAGGAGCTGTTGTCGTATGTGCTGCAGTAGTTGTTGGTGCTACTGTGGTTGTCTGTACTTGTGTAGTGGTGGTTGGTGCAGCTGTTGTTGTTGCTGCAGTAGTCGTATATATTTCTGTTGTCGTTTCTAAAAAGAACAAATATATTTTCTTAACTTTGCTTTTTCTTCAAATCAGAAGCATGTAAAACAACTGACGTAAAACAGAACTTAAGATTACAAACAAGACAAGGACGATCTCTCTCGATCTCTCTCTGTCTGTATCCCTTTTTGTGCTGTACTATACATATATTCAACAAACATGACAATGGAGTCATCATTATTCCCTGCCCTGACAACATGTATTAGGAGACAGAAGGATTTGGCAAAGATTTCATATGTGGTGGTTCGTATTTTCCAAATAAACAGGGAATTGATAGGCATCACTAGTTTTGCTCTGGAAACAAAAGTGTGAATGATGGATGCATGAACGGACAAAAACATGAACAATATTTCAACTGTAAAACCGAATAAGCAAAGGCACATCTACAAGATTAGTGTAATATGCATATATACCAAATTTCATTGAGATATCATAAACACTTTTCAATTTTTGACCCTGAAGCAAAAACATAAACAATTATTGAAACTGAATTGTGAATACAAAGGGCAGATCGGGAACCATAGTCTAATATGTGTACCAAGTTTCATAGAGATATCTTGAATGGTTTCGGAGATGTTAAAAGAAAAAGCTAAGTCGAAGATGGACCAGTGGACACATGAATAGAGATATGGACAAAAACAGTCAAGTTATTCAAAAACAAAGATGTGTGAATAGCAAAAGTCACATCTACACCACCAGTCAATTAGAAGTACACAATTTTAAAGAGGTCTCTTAAATGGTTTCGGAATTTTTCCAAATAAATGAAAGTGTGGATAATGGATGGATAGATGAAGAAATAGATAAAAACATTCAAAATATTGAAACTGAAGAATTGTGAATTGCAAGAGGGACATCTGGAATAGTAGTCTAATAAGTGTACCAACTTTCAACAAGATATATCTAATGGTTTGGAAGTTATGCTTTGGAAACAAAAATGTGATGGATAGATTGTCTGAGAGGCACACAGAATGAGGGATAGATGGAACTCATTTCTATATCCCTGACCAACCTCGATGAGTGGAAGATGGAAAGTTTTGGAGCTCAAGCCCCTCCACTTGCATTGACATAGCTATTCCAATGAGTTTTCTACTTATTGGAAGCATTCTGCAAATTTTTGTGTTTCAAACAGTTCTCTTGAAATCTTGAGATATAATACCAATGGCCTCTTTGCATCAATCACAGGAGTAACCTCATTGCTATCAGAGAACAGTAACATAAGGAAGTATTAGATTTATGTTCCCAGAGCACAGGACATAAATATGCAACATGTCATGTCCACATGCTATGCAAAATCTGTATGCACAATTGTCAATTTATCTTAGAATGGAACATTTTTTGAACTTTTATGGACTAATCTTATCTATGCAGAATATAATTAGAAACAGAGATTGGAAGGATACTCTTAAATTGCAGAGCTAGGAACCATCTAAATTAATGTTTGAAGGACAATTTGAGAATCATATCCTGTGTAGGCAAGATATATTTATATGAATAAACATACTAATTCCATACAATTCTAGTAGAGGCAGTACCTGCTGTTAGTGTCGTGTGTGTAGATGTTCCAGGTGAAGTTGTAGTTGGAATGCTTCCAGTTGTCCCAGTTATAGTTGTGCCTGGCTGTGTGGCTGCATAACAAAGAATGAAACACTAAGGCATGTATTCATCTATTGATCCATTAATACATTATAAAGTATTTTCGTTAATGATGGCCAATCACAGTCTGACCTTCAAATCGACCAAAGGTCATTACTTTCTAACTGCTTCCATTCTCAGGATAGCCAATGCTAATTATGGAAATATTTAGAACTTCCCCTTATCCGCACCCCTTCAAAGGATTAAAACTCCATTCCACTGATTACAAAATGCATAATTATCACATTATGCTTTGATAAGTTTCAGGGTTATTGTGATACCCTTCATTTGTCTGTAAATCAGTCTGTCTATATGTTCCTTGCCACATCTCCTAAACAGATGGGAGGAAAGTCAGTAAACTTTGTAATGTTGCCCCTTTGGTAACCATTTGCAAGAGGGTTTTCGGCCTTTTCAATTACGATGACTTTTTCAAAGAGTTTTTCACCTGTTTTCATGCAATTATGCAGTCCTAGCAAGAAGATGTATCAAACATGCGATGGATTTTGCATTATGACCCCTGGGTCACTGTCTGGTGCATGGGTATATGCAGTGAAAAGCTGAGGAATATGGTATGTCAAGGCACTGCAGTTGCATTACTTATCTCATTTCATTATGTTGAACTAGCAAAGAAGAATAAATACCATATACGATTATTGCCTGTGGGATTTCCGATACAGAAGAAATGTGATTTGAGGATATATGCATCTTCTGATGATGGTCATAACTGTTCCCAAATTTCATGGTGATCAACTGAAATTTGTGAGATCAGTTGCAATCACAAAATTCTGAATGACACAGCATTTGGCTGCAAGTTAAGATGGGCAATTACTCTTACAAAAATTGCAGGAGCATAGTAATTTGTCTATATACACATATTTAGGCGAAGACCAAAATATTTAATACCAATTTTCATGGCAATCCACACCCCCACCCCACCCCCAAGAAAAGAAAGAACAAACAAATGTGGAACTAGCTGCCCCAATGAGATACTGTGCCAGGTACATGGATGGATGATAGACAGGTAGAAATAAGAGAATTCCAATATAGCCCTGCCACTACAGAGGCAGTGGTAAAAATATCAAAGAAATCTTTCCTTAATGAGTTATAGTTACAATTAGAGAAACGAGTACCTGTAGTTGTTGGGGCAAGAGTTGTTGTTGGTGCTGCTGTAGTTGTATGCACTTGGGTAGTGGTGGTTGGTGCAGCCGTTGTCGTTGGTGCTGGGGTAGTCGTTGGTACTGTGGTAGTTGTTGGTGCTGCAGTAGTTGTCTGCACTTGTGTAGTGGTAGTTGGAGCAACTGTTGTTGCTGCAGTAGTGGTGGTTGCTGAAGTAGTAGTTTGCACTTGTGTGGTGGTTGGTGCAACCGTCGTTGTTGGTGCTGCAGTTGTTGTTAGTACTTGTGTAGTGGTAGTAGGAGCAGCAGTTGTTGTAGGTGCTGTTGTAGTTGTCGGTGCAGTTGTCGGAGCTGTGGTGGTAGTTGGTACTGTAGGTGTGGTTTGCACCTGCGTAGTGCTGGTTGGTGCACCTGTTGTCGTTGGTGCTCCTGTAGTCGTATAGGGAGTGGTAGTAGTGTATACTGGTGTAGTGGTTGGTGGAGCAAATGTCGTTGTTTGGGCTGTAGTTGTTGTTAGCACTTGTGTAGTGCTGGTTGGAGGAGCTGTTGTCGTATGTGCTGCAGTAGTTGTTGGTGCTACTGTGGTTGTCTGTACTTGTGTAGTGGTGGTTGGTGCAGCTGTTGTTGTTGCTGCAGTAGTCGTATATATTTCTGTTGTCGTTTCTAAAAAGAACAAATATATTTTCTTAACTTTGCTTTTTCTTCAAATCAGAAGCATGTAAAACAACTGACGTAAAACAGAACTTAAGATTACAAACAAGACAAGGAAGATCTCTCTCGATCTCTCTCTGTCTGTATCACTTTTTGTGCTGTACTATACATATATTCAACAAACATGACAATGGAGTCATCATTATTCCCTGCCCTGACAACATGTATTAGGAGACAGAAGGATTTGGCAAAGATTTCATATGTGGTGGTTCGTATTTTCCAAATAAACAGGGAATTGATAGGCATCACTAGTTTTGCTCTGGAAACAAAAGTGTGAATGATGGATGCATGAACGGACAAAAACATGAACAATATTTCAACTGTAAAACCGAATAAGCAAAGGCACATCTACAAGATTAGTGTAATATGCATATATACCAAATTTCATTGAGATATCATAAACACTTTTCAATTTTTGACCCTGAAGCAAAAACATAAACAATTATTGAAACTGAATTGTGAATACAAAGGGCAGATCGGGAACCATAGTCTAATATGTGTACCAAGTTTCATAGAGATATCTTAAATGGTTTCGGAGATGTTAAAAGAAAAAGCTAAGTCGAAGATGGACCAGTGGACACGTGAAGAGAGATATGGACAAGAACATTCAGGTTATTCAAAAACAAAGATGTGTGAATAGCAAAAGTCACATCTACACCACCAGTCAATTAGAAGTACACAATTTTAAAGAGGTCTCTTAAATGGTTTCGGAATTTTTCCAAATAAATGAAAGTGTGGATAATGGATGGATAGATGAAGAAATAGATAAAAACATTCAAAATATTGAAACTGAAGAATTGTGAATTGCAAGAGGGACATCTGGAATAGTAGTCTAATAAGTGTACCAACTTTCAACAAGATATATCTAATGGTTTGGAAGTTATGCTTTGGAAACAAAAATGTGATGGATAGATTGTCTGAGAGGCACACAGAATGAGGGACAGATGGAACTCATTTCTATATCCCTGACCAACCTCGATGAGTGGAAGATGGAAAGTTTTGGAGCTCAAGCCCCTCCACTTGCATTGACATAGCTATTCCAATGAGTTTTCTACTTATTGGAAGCATTCTGCAAATTTTTGTGTTTCAAACTGTTCTCTTGAAATCTTGAGATATAATACCAATGGCCTCTTTGCATCAATCACAGGAGTAACCTCATTGCTATCAGAGAACAGTAACATAAGGAAGTATTAGATTTATGTTCCCAGAGCACAGGACATAAATATGCAACATGTCATGTCTATATGCTATGGAAAATCTGTATGCACAATTGTAAATTTATCTTAGAATGGAACATTTTTTGAACTTTTATGGACTAATCTTATCTATGCAGAATATAATTAGAAACAGAGATTGGAAGGATACTCTTAAATTGCAAGAGCTAGGAACCATCTAAATTAATGTTTGAAGGACAATTTGAGAATCATATCCTGTGTAGGCATTCTATATTTATATTAAAAACATACAAATTCCATACAATTCTAGTAGAGGCAGTACCTGCTGTTAGTGTCGTGTGTGTAGATGTTCCAGATGAAGTTGTAGTTGGAATGCTTCCAGTTGTCCCAGTTGTAGTTGTGCCTGGCTGTGTGGCTGCATAATAAAGAATGAAACACTAAGGCATGTATTCATCTATCCATCCATTAATACATTATAAAGTATTTCCGTTAATGATGGCCAATCACAGTCTGACCTTCAAATCGACCAAAGGTCATTACTTTCTAACTGCTTCCATTCTCAGGATAGCCAATGCTAATTATGGAAATATTTAAAACTTCCCATTATCCGCACCCCCTCAAAGGATTAAAACTCCATTTCACTGATTACAAAATGCATAGTTATCACATTATGCTTTGATAAGTTTCAAGGTTGTTGTGATACCCTTCATTTGTCTGTAAATCAGTCTGTCTATATGTTCCTTGCCACATCTCCTGAACAGATGGGAGGAAAGTCAGTAAACTTTGTAATGTTGCCCCTTTGGTAGCCATTTGCAAGAGGGTTTTCATCCTTTTGAATTGCAATGACTTTTTCAAAGAGTTTTTCACCTGTCTTCATACAATTATGCGGTCCAAGGAAAAAGATGCATCAAACATGCGATGGATTTTGCATTATGACACCTGGGTCACTGTCTGGTTATGGGTATATGCAAGGAAAGGAATATATATTTGGTATATCGATGCATTACAGTTGCATTACTTACCAAGTTTGTGTAAAATATGATCAGAAGAGAAATGCAAAAATGTTGAGAATCTTCTTGATAAAACCCTACATTGAAAGTTTGATCAAAATCTGATCAAAATTGGGGTTCAAGAGTGGCAAGAATCTCTGTCAATCAGATTCAAGGTGACTTCTGAAGTTGTCCAAACTCTTTATGATATAAGCTCCTATTCAAAGTTTGATCAAAACTGGACTTAAATTATGGCTTCCAGAGTTGTAATAAGCTCAGATAATCAGAGGCAAAATCACTTTATTAGTATGTGTGAATCTCACTCATTACTGAATTCCTCTAAGAAGATGATGATATAATTATATATTTCAAGTTTGATCAAAACTGGATCAGAAATAGGGTTTCAAAAATGGTAAGAAGCTCAGCTAATCACATGCAAGAGTAACTCATTAATATGTAGTGTGGATCTTGGTCATTATCTAATTCATCCAAGATCATATCAAAAGTTAGATCAAAATCAGATAAAAAAAATGTGACTTTCTGAGTGATAACAATCTCAGCCAAAAAAATGCAAGTGTACCTCATGAATGTGCATGGGTCTCTCTCATTATCAAAATTGTCCAAGATCTATATGATATAAATAATATATTCCAAGTCTGATCAAAATCAGATTACAAATATGGTTTCCAGAGTGGTAACAAGCTCAGCCTATCAAATGCAAGATTATATTATCAATATGTGTGGATTCAACTCATTATTGAACTAATACAAAATTTTGATGATAAAATTGACTCAAGAAATGTGTTTTATAGAGTGGAAACAATCTCAACGTATCAGATTGCCAGATCACCTCACTAATATGTGTGTATCTCACTCATTATTTAAATTGCTCTAAATCTTTATGATACAATAGTATATTCCAGCTTTCATCAAAATTATATCTATAATACAGCCTCCTGTATGGGCATCAAGCTCAGTTAATCCAATGCAAGATCACCTCATTAATGTATCTTAAGCTCACCCATTATCGAACTTGTTCGAGATTTTGAACGATATAAGCATATATCCCAAGTTTAATCAACATTGGATAATAAATCTAGCTTCCATAGTCATAACAATGTTAACCAAACAGATGCAAGGTTACCCCGTTATCATATGTGAATCTCACTCTTTGTAAAACCCATCCAAAATCTTGTTGATATAAGCCCATATCTCAAGTCAGATCAAAATCAGATCAGAAATATGACCTCCAGAGTGGTAACATGCCTTGCTCATTATCAAATTTGTCCAAGATCCTAACGATATAAGAATATACAATCACACCTGTCTTAACAGTCACGTTTATATTGCGGTCAACTGGTCACAATAGCCATTCAGATTCCACCCCCCCCCCAATTTTCTTACATTAATGTCAAGTTCGTAATTGTCACCTGCTATCTGTGGTCAGCAGCCAGGTGTTTTATAACAATTGGCTGACCAAAGAGTAAGTCCTCTGTTTTATAGTCATATGCAAGCTGTCAATCAGTAGCGAAATTAGTGTTTTGGCAAGGTGCACAAAACAAATTCAGATCAATGATTATTTTATGTTAGTGATGATTTAATTAATAGGAGCAGGATACAATGAGCTCGTGTGGAACATAAATTTGGGAGAGAACAACATATATGAGGAACTTTTTGGGTTTTTTGTATAGCCCAAGTACAACATTTTAAAATGAGGAATATATATATAATTGGAGGAGGGAGTTCAATTGGTATTGTCTAAGTCTACAGTAAGGTAGTAAGTAGTCATATAATCACATACATATCGCAAAATATACATAATTACAGAATTTGCAAAGTATTTTTCCTTAGCTTGAAGGTAAAATATATAAATTGTGTTGTTTTGCTGATTACCTCATCAGATTTATTACAAAGTAAATTGCAAAATATTTCATGAGATGGGTGTTTTCATAATAGTACTTTGGAAAAAAACTTAAATCTTTAATATGAGTAATTTTGACATTTAAATAAAAAATGGAATTCATCTTCAATTTCACCACTGTCATAGAAATAAGATAATCTACATGACCTTTTCAACATTTACTTTTGTGTGCCTGTCACTATATTAATAGGAAATTCTCATAATCTAAAGAGTGTACAGCCATGTTATTTAGTTGTATTCAACAACATTTAAGTATTTTTTTCACATTCTGTAAGACTTTTATAATTTCTGTAATTGTTTACTGGTTACTGGGGTTGGTCAATTTACTTCTTAGTGCCACTCTTGCAAGTTACAATCCATTAACAATTGTCTAAATTGCACAATAAATAAATCAATATCGCAAATATCTTGTGATATCCACACAAAACCAAGCCCATATTTACAAAGTAGTTGCCTGATATAAGTTGCCCAAGTTATTCTCTCGCTATCATCAAGTGCCTTTAACATCAGGTAACATTTCCCGAGGTATCTATAGCAAGGCATATGCAACAATTTACACCAATATTTTATACATCTAATATAATACTCAATATACTTAGTATAGCGTCCACATTCACCAA
Source organism: Margaritifera margaritifera (assembly GCA_029931535.1). Classification (NCBI taxonomy): domain Eukaryota; kingdom Metazoa; phylum Mollusca; class Bivalvia; order Unionida; family Margaritiferidae; genus Margaritifera; species Margaritifera margaritifera. The sequence continues at coordinate 910,069 of JAQPZY010001290.1, read as the reverse complement.
AAGCTTCCATGCTTCAAGATTGTCTTCAAAGAGACAGATAACATTTACAGAACTGTTGATGCAATTTCGCTACAGATTTTCTATTCTTGTATCCCCAAATTTCAGATGAATCGAGGAAAATGGGCTTGATGTGAGCATCAAATAATTTGAACACAATGTTTGGTCTGAGTTTACTTATTCATTTCTTTACTGGAATAAAAGCTTTGTAAGATTGTGTAACAAGTCTTTCAATTGCTTTTGACCAATTCAATCTGCTATAAAACAATACTGCCAAATAATTGTAGTAAGTTTAAAGTTTTATATGCTTATTAAAATAAGTCCACTTTTCAAACTTGTTTAAGTCTCATACCGTTTCTAAAAACAATGATATTTGTCTTATCCATGTTAACAGCAAGACCCCATTTTACACGTAAGATCTCCAGTGTGTCCATCTTTCTTTGTAATTCTAAAACAGTGTCAGCAAAAATCAGCAAAAATACACAAGTCATTAGCATAAGGTAACAGAATCATATTTTTTTATTCACTGTCAATAAAGATTCCACTTCTACCATTTTTATTCATAATTGGTAATAAATCATTTCGAAACATGGACAAAAGATGAGAACCTAATATACAACCTTCTCTCCATTGAAGCTTACATTCAAAATATTCACTTAGTTGATATTGGGAAATCTTTACAGCTGATTTAATATCAGAATACCAGTATATATTTGTAAACATTGCCAATATCCCAACATATTTTGCATTAATGCATACCACAGCCTCTCTCTATCCACTGAATCAAATGCCTTTTTAAAATCAATGTGTACGCAACACAATCTTCCTCTAGTTTTTGAAAGACATTTTTGTATTAAAGATTGCAGTATAAAAATATTATCTATTGTCAAACATACAGCCTGTAATCCCACTTGTTGTTCAGGCATCTTATCACAGTTGTTGGCCCAAATATCAAGTCTTTCATTTAAAGCTGTAGTACTGGTAAATAATTTGCTGCAAGTATCTAGTAAAGATATTTCTCTATAATTGTTTATATCAAAGGGTGGATTGGTTATGCCCTTTCTCCAGATATCAAGAAAGGTACCATGTTAGAAAATAACATTAAAGAGAGGTGTCAGATAATGTACTATATCTTTTTTACACTTGAAACATTCTACCGCAAGTTAATCTTCACCAGGTAATTTGCAACTTTTAAGCAAATTTAATGCTTTCAATACTTCATTCTCAGATATTTCTGAGTTGACAATCTGATTTGTGTCATCATAATTGCATATATCACAGATATTATTGTCATGATTTTCCCTAATATTTCTAATAAATGCTGCCAAGTCTGGGCTAATTCACCTTTCGATGGATTCAGTACACTTTTAAAATACTCGAGCCATTCCAAATTTGATATTTTTTGGGAAATTATCAAGCAAGGTAATCTTAGATATGAAATTTACAAGATCCCAAAAATATTTTGCCTTATCAAATGAATTCTTTAATTTGTTATAGACAGCTTTGATCCAACATTATTTTTATTTCTACAGACCTCTCTATATTTATTTCTAAGTTCCAGAAACTTTTGATACAATTCCTTTATACATATTTTCCTAAACTGGTTTAAGAGAGTGTATTTCCAACTTTCAAATCCATAGGATAGTTTAAAGCGAGCATGATACAGTAATATTGTGTGAAACATAACTATGGGAGAGAACCTATATGCATATTTTATGATTTTGTTGAATAGAGCACATAAAACAATCTTGGCAACGTAATACTATTACTACTACTACTAATAATGATGACAATATATTCAGTGCATTGTATTTATTAAAATAACAATTTTAAAAGATGAACCTTGCACAGAGGCTACCTGTACAATGGCCAGTTTTGCCTTTTCCCATGGGTAGCTGCTACTGACAGGTTTGACTGTATTCCAAGTTTGATCAAAATCCAATCAGATATATGGCCTCCAGAGTAGTAACAAAGTTAGCCAATCAAATGCAAGCTCACCTCTTTAATATGCATTGATCTCAACCTTCATTAACTCATCTGAGATTTGGTCAAATAAACCTATATTCCATGTCTGTTTGAAATCAGATTAGAAACATGGACAACAGAGTGCTAAAAAGAATTGTGGACAGATGCAGGACCAACAATAAGCTCACGTGACCTTATGGGCAGGTGAGCTAAAATACTGCAGTACTAGTTGCACCAACCAGATAGTGTGGAAGGATGGATAAATGGATGGAGAGATGGATACATGAGAATTCCTATATATCCTTACCCCTATAGAAGTAGAGAAAATACAACTTTAAATATTCATTACTTAATGAGATATAGTTACTGTCAGAGAAACGGTTACCTGTAGTTGTAGGGGCAAACGTTGTTAGTGTTGCAGTAGTTGTCTGCACCTCTGTAGTGGTTGTCGGTGTAGCCGTTGTCGTTGGTGCTGCTGTAGTTGTATGCACTTGTGTAGTGGTGGTTGGTGCAGTTGTTGTCATGTCTGAAAAAAAAATACATTTTCTAAACTTTTTTCTCCAAATCAAAAGCATGTAAAACAACAAATTTTAAGCAAAGCTCAAGGTTAAAAATGATGTAGAGAAGAAATACTTTCCCTCTCACTCATTTTTGTGCTTTACTATACAAATATAAAACAAACAAGATGGAGCCATCAGTCTTCTCTCCTGGCCAAAAATATGTTTTTAAGAGAGAGAAGGATTTGTTCAAGATTTCATATATAGTTTTTTGTATTTCCCCAGTATACATCAAAGTAATAGGCATAACGCGATTTGCTTCAGAAAAAAAAGTGTGAAAGATAAATTGATGAATGGATGAACTGACAAAAACATTCACAATATTTAAACAGTAAAATGGTCAACAACAAAAGGCATATCTACACCACTAGTTTAATATGTATGGGTACCAAATTTAATAGAAATAGCATCAGCAATTTTGCCATAGAAGTGAACAAGTGATGATACTGGAAGGATGAATGGACAAAAACATATATATAAAAATATTGACACTGAAGAATTGTGAATATAATAGGCAAATCAAGAACAATAGTCTGATATATGTACTAAATTTCATAGATATATCTTGAATGGTTGTGGAGATGTGCTCTGAAAGTGAAAAAGGTAATGATGGATGAATGGATCAATTGACAAAAATGACACAAACATTAAAATTGTTGAAGCTGAGGACTTGTAAATAGCAAACAGCACCTCTACACCACTAGTCTAATATGTGTACAGATTATTTGTGGGGCAGATAGACTGACAAGATAGATGGAACTAATTTCAATATCTCCGACGAACTTCGCTGTTGGGGAAGAAAACGATTTTGGGACCCGAGCCCCACCACTTGGATTACTAGAAGCATTCTTCAAATTGATGTGTTGCAAACAATTATATATAAAATTAGAAACAAGTTATAGGGGTTCAGTTAGTCAGTAATTTTAGTTAGTTAATCAGTTAGTCTTTAGTCATTCAGTTAGTCAGTTAATTCACAGACTGAGCTGCAGAACTGACTAACTGAATGGAGTAGAATTACAGTGTTCAATTTAGTGAAATGAAGACCACAAATGAAATCTTCAGCTGTATTTAGTGGATAAGAAGGAGTTTAATTGTGCTACATAATGTAGACAATAAACATGGTGATATTCTACAATCTACTGTGCTGATTAAATCAAACAATATTTTGAATGTTGCTATGGACATTATCAGGTGGTCATTTGATGTACTATTATAAGTATGCAATGTCTGTGAATACATATATCCTGAGCTAGAATTCTACTTTCTAAGCTAATGATCTTTCTAGACTAGCTGTGTGTGGTGGAAATAAATCTGGGCAGCTGGTCGTTTTAGACTTACTGTATAATGTGGAGTTAAATACGTGGAGTTGTTCTTTCTAGACTAGCTGTATAATGTGGTGGAGTTAAATCTGGGGAGCTGGTCTTTCTACACTAGCGTATAATAGAGTTAGAACCATACGTGGACTATGATTAGGCATGGACAGTGGGGCAGGTCAAAGAAATAAGATCGACAATCAACAGAATAGAAAGTGAAATTATAGGAGGAAAATGTCTTGAGTGCCGTTGGTCAGTATTCAAAGTATTTGACCTACCTACACAAATGGACTGAGGGAGAGCAAGTGGTGCAGCTTTGCTTACTGCTGGAAGGCCCAGTGAAAAGGTGACTGACAACAATACCAACGAGAGTTCAGGAAAACTACAAGGAACTAGTGGAGCTATTTAGGTGCTGATTCTTCTCCATGAATTCCAAAGACTTCAATGATTGAGATAATTCTTTATTTGAACCACAGATCTGAGGATACTCTTAGTTTTTTAGAGTCAGTGCAAAATAAAAGCCTGCAACTGGACAAATTAGAAACAGGAGGTATTTGGAACAAGATACCATGCAGATACTGGTGAGTAATAACACAGTGCAATTCAACGCAGGTTTCACAATGCAACATCTTTTTATGAAGTGGCATATTAAAGTAATATGCTGACAAGTTGAATATAAATCAATGAGCACAGTTATAATTAATGCTTCAAGTACTTTCAGATGTATGTGTTAAAGTTCCTATTTTTAAGACATATATGTATATCTTGCCAGGACAAGTAAAATAAAGTGCTTTGCCCAAAATCACTGTGCAGTAGTTAATAAAAGCTAATTAGATGGCATGAATCAAACATGCACCCTTCTGATTACAAGTCCAACACCTTAACCACTGAGCTACGGCAGCTCCAACAATCACCGTTTGATACTACTGTACCTGTGCAACAAAACATTTTTCCCAAAGAATGAAAAAGAACCTAAACTATAACACTTATAAGGGGCACACACCCGAATATTCTCTCAGCTTGGCATTCAATCATTTAGTGTGTGGATTACATTTAACACATACATGTAATTTGTATTCAGAGTATAGACTGCCAACCCAAACAACACTTTCACAGTAATGCAGTAGATATTTTTCCGTAAGTTAGACCATTTTTCAGTAAGGTGCAATGAAATATCATGTACTGCTATTTCCGATTTAGAGAATATGCATTTGAGAAGTTCAAAAGTGTGATCTGATGCAACAAAGACAACAATTTGTTCAACTAAAATGTTTGTAAAGTCAACTTAGATCATAATGACATCTAGTTCAGTTTCAAATGCCATGTAGGTTAATGGCCTCTTGCTAGATCTCTCAACTTGATGTTATCCTTGTTTCTGTTTTTTTTTTAATTTAACACGCGGAAATAATCTCTCTCGCCATGAGCAATATTCAAATCAACATAACATGATGTCCAATAAACACAACTGTTACCTTTCCTGCTTTGTTTCAAAGAATCTGAATATTTCTTTTTATATTTCTTTTCTGATTAGTTCAACTTTTTAAAGCCTGACTATCCCTTCGCCACCAACACGTTTTTGTATGTTGGACGTTTCTAAATAATGCTATAAGCAAAAACTTGATTATCAAGGCATTTTGCGTGTAAAACATGGGCCGATTAAAACGTCTGAGGCATGCCTATAAAGTTACCAGTTTATTTCCCTGACCAACTCCACTGAATCTAATATGAAAATCTGGATCCAAACTTGGGCATGCCAATATCCAGATTTGACGGCAGTGATCATATTTTCATATTTTCTGTTATTATTCCATAAGTCCATAATTTAAGGATCATTTCAGTAAGGCTTACTGTCAAATCATAAGAGTTGGCAGGTCTGAGAGCATACAGTATAAGTCATATCACGACAGTGTCAAGCATTCAGAGAGGAAGCATACATTTTTGTTAAATTTAACCTTTAAAATCGACATTTTTGCAATGTGTCTCTAATTCTTTTTGAGAGCTGTAGAAATATTTTGTCCCCTTTTAGAAATATGTCAAAATGTATTCTTCAAGAAAATACCAATCCTACCACTGATTTTTAACAGCTAAATGCAGTATTTCTGTACTTTAAACAAAAAATATTGACATGGCAAGAAAATATTAATTCACGGCCCCAATTTTACCCCCATAACTCTTTAGTCTATACTTAAGACATCTGATTGCCCCCCTATGTGCTCGGTGAAGTAGAATAGGCCCAATGTGTTTTTCTGCATGCCATAAAAGATTACTAATAATAGCAGGGGTCACATTGGCCCAGTGAATAGCATGCTGGACTCACAAGCAAATAGGTTTGAGTTCAAATTCTACCTCTGGATTAGCCCATTTTACCATGATTTGTCCTTGGGTAAGACACTTTACTCCAATTGCCTCTGTACTAAATAACCTACATGCATGCCATAAAACAAAAAAGAAACAAAAACAATGTACTGTTTAGTTTTAAGTCAAACTTTAATTTCAGCCAATCAGATCACTGGATTTTTGGTTTAAGTTTTAAGTCCAGACTTCAATTACATTGGTGAAATGCAGGACTGCCTGATAATGTATAAATGCATATCTGTACAGTTTAATGGCATTTCAGTATAACACTTCCTATATGGTGCCACTTAAAAGTAATGTCCTAAAACTGGCTAATATATTGTATTGCAAATATTTGTTTCAGAATACCTGCAAGTAAACATATATATGAGGTACTAGAGGATAGCAGTTAAAAGGTCAAGATGTTAAGCTTCTGTAAATGATATACAAAAAAGAAGATCAAGGTAAAAAAATGTAAAATCCTTGAAACATGTGGTCAACATTTATTAAATAAATTGCATTCTCTCAAAAAGTGCAAGATTTTCTGAGTTGAGCCTTATCATACAGTTCTGCTATTGAGTTCACGTCAAAGACCTTCACTCTCACTGGGTGAAAGTTAACACACTCAACAAGAACATATTCCAATGTGAGTAGACACTGGCAGAGTATGAACTCTGGTCGAGGTTCATCATTCAGGAGGTATGCACAAGTCAGGTACATGTGACTGATATGCTACAAAATAGTATGTGTAATGAACACTGATTTTATTCAAAAACAGTACCAAGAGGCCCAAATGGGTCTGATATTGCTCACTTAGTTTATTTAACAGCTGACCATATCATTAAGCAGGCTTATGTAGTATTGGAAAAACACAACTTACCTGTATGTAAAACTATCTCCCAACTTGTATATCAAGTTGTTTTATATAATTTGCAAAACATAAAAGCATAATTTGCCTAGTCTCTTGCTTATAATCAAAGTCATTCAAAATTAGATGCAACATCACATCATTAATATGTACAGATCTTGTTCCGAATTGAATTTTCATCCAAGATCATGACGATACAAGCCTGTATTCCAAGACTGATCAAAATCAGATCAGGTTCAGCTAATCATTTGCAAGATCCCTTTATGTGTGGATCTTGCTCATTGCTGAATTTGTCCAATAATTTGATGATATAAGCATATATTTCAAGTTTGATAAAAACAGGATCAGAAATATGGGCTCAAGAGTGGTAACAAGATCAGCCAATCACGTACAAGAGTACCTCCTTGATACATATGGATCTTTCTCATTTTCAAATAAGATCTTGATGATATAAGCCCATATTTGAAGTTTGATCAAAATCAGACTAATATATGTATGTAGTAGTGCTTTACAGCACCTAGGCATAATAGTGGCTACATAGTGCCAACTACACCTCTCCCTCGACAATTTGTGCACAACAGGTCCAAAAACAAAGACTGCAGTATAAGTAAGGGCACGAGTTACAGAGGGACCTCTGAAAATATAAACAGGAGAAAATGAGAAGACGAATTTTGGGGGTGGGATGGGTTGATGTTAAAGATTTAATACTCATTTTATATTCATGTCGGGAATAAATGTTAATACAAATGTTTTTCTAATGAAGCTGTTCCCTTTTCTGTATAACTACCTTTATTTTTAAGAAAGCAACCTTTGAAAGATCCTTAAAAAACATTACTCCAAGAAGTTTTGAGACACATCACGTGTAGCTCTGAAAACAGTGTGTATTACATCCTTGCTTTTTGTATGTGAATGTGGATATATTCAGGTGTTATTGTTGATTCACAACAAATCACGATTTCTTTGTTTCAAAAACTTGGGACATTTAATTTGTGAAACAACAGCTGTCGACATCGAAACTATATTTTTAAAAACATATTGTTCTATTAGTAAAATACTGATGCTGCGATTTCATTGCAAGTAATAGTGAAATTTATGTTTATCCCTGAGCAAACCTTTGAGTGCCAATTCAGGAAATTTAATTTTACTCAAACTTTGTAGCTCGCTTCTCCATAATGAACTGTATCAGTGAAACAAAGCTTTTCACGCACTGAGTACTCCTTTCGGTTGCTTCTTTTCCTATCTTTGATCACATTTGCGAATTAGTATGACAAACCAATGATTAATGTTAGATACTTTAATTGTTACCTACGTGATAATATTTATAACATTGTTCAACTGGCAAATTGAAATGAGTTGACCTGACACACTATCGTGACCGCTAGCTCTTATGCATTTAGAATTTGCATGCCTTTTAACATGTTTTATTATTATTTTTTCACTTCCTTTATTTGCTTTGATACAAAAGACGCAATTAACATGATAATACAAAGGTCTACTTTAACTGACTGTTACAATACATCACTCACAGACATAGCTGAAACGGTAGATTGACACTTTTCACATTTGAATACAAGATGTCATATAGCATTTATGATGATTACAATAAAACTGTATTAAAAGATAGAACTAAAACACACATTTCGCCTGACAAAAATTTATTTGATTGGCATTTATTTCCGAAAGTGCTGCTAACAGTAGCCATTACTGACATTTTCATGGATCGAAATATCGTCGAATATTGTTATTTATAACGTACTGAGAAATTTCTTTTTTTTTAAAGAAAACTTAACAAAATATATGCCTTCTCATCAAAAGTTGCGAGATTCATGATGTTGAATCAGATTTCTGTCAATTAACTGCAATTTTTCGATAAAATAAGAGTTATATCAAAGTTTCATTTACTATTTTGATCGTGATTTTCTTCACATTCAACAAAAAGGGTCCAATTCTATTGGTAATTTCTAGGAGAAAAAATGGTGACCCATGCCTGATCCCGCGTTATAAGTAGGTTCACAAGTTGTATCCAGGCACGAGTTATTGAGGGAGAGGTGTATAGGTAAATGTTCAAAAAATGTAATAATGAATTGCACACAGACTTTAAGAAGACCAACCCTTCTAAATAAATGTAAACATCAAGTACAAGAAGATAAAATATAAAATATAAAAAATATTAAACTTCTGTAAAATGTACATAAAATAAAAGATAAAGGCAACACACATAAAATCCTTAAAAGATACGGTCCAAATTTATTATATAAATCACATTCCCTCAAAAAGTCCAGGACCTTCTTGGTTGTCACATCATCAATCTTCTGTCTCACAGGATGGAAGTCGACACACTCATCAAGAATATGTTCCACTGTCAGTGGACACTGGCATGATATGCACTCTGGTTGAGGTTCACTCTTCAAGAAGTATGCATGAATCAGGTACATGTGTATGATACATGATCTTTACAATATCACCTCATCTCTCCGATTTGTTGTATACAAGGTATGCCTATCGACAATAGTGGGTTTGATGTTCTTATGTTTGTAGAGTTTTGATTTCACATATGTTGCCAACTATTACAAGAATGCTGATTTAAACAATATTTAGTCAGTATATGGAATCTTCCATTCGAAAATGGGTGACTGCAGGGTAGCTTTGTCTGCTTTTATCTGTCCTTTCATTACCCTTGATACCAATGTGAATATTTAGCCAACAGTACAGAATACTTTTTCCAGATTGCATGAGTGCATCATGTTTCTCTAATACCTGGAATATTAAGGGGCTGTCAGATTTAAGATTTTGCAAGACTTTCAATGTGGAGAGTGAATTTGAAAAGATGATGAATTTGTTTTTAGAGAAGTTTCAATGTACTACAAAGCTCTGATTATGATTGTAATTTGTGAGGTAAAACTGGTAACAAACTCAAGATGGTGCCATGGGTATTGCTATGGCAGCTCATACTTTGTCTCCATCTTTCTAACTGTCCGTATACAGGGATGTATGGCCATGATAGCAGGCTCTGATTTCATTAAATTTACACTGAAAAAGGACAGGAACTGTTCAGGACTTTTTGAATTGGCAAAGATGAGATATAATGTTTGGGGGGCTTGATAACCAAGATGTTAATTCTGGAAGACAACAATTTGCAGTACTTCCAACATTTATTTATGCTGTCTCCAAGGGAGGATGACTTTGTATTCCATAAGGTGGAATGCAGTTTGTTTTTTTAGTGTACAAGATTTGCTATTTGGGCCCAAAGTCTACACTATATGTGAGGTTAGATGGATTAGAGGATAGTATGGTAGCATACTGAGGAGCCAATTGCATTTGTCTGAGATAAAATGATGATGCATTTGCCTCAACATAAACGCTTTCTGATGGGGAAGTTCTAAATGCACCCAGATAGGGTCTAAATCCAAGAATGTGTATCAGATCAAGTACCTGCAGGTAACGTTTACAAGTTGATCCATACACAAATGAGCCATAGTCACGGGGGATCTTACTAATGACCCGCATAACTGGAGTAACTCCTTTCGATCTGCTTTCAAATCTGTATTTGCCATGACTTATATTAAATCCAGGACTTTTTGATATTTGTCCCCCAGATATTTAATGTGAACAAAAAGTTAGTTTATGGTCAAAAATAAGCCGTATAAATTTGGTATGTTCCACAACAGGAACAAGACAACCATCAATATAGAACTATGGATCATCATCAATATGATGTAATCTGCAAAAGTGCATGCAGTTTTAGATTTCAAAAAACTTGAACCCGTTTTCTTCTGCTCATTTCTGAACTCTGCTTAAACTTCCCTGAAGTTGTCGTCCAGTAGTATGCTAACTCTGTGATTGACAGCAGATCAAAAAGTCGTCAACATATAGTGAACAGTCAGTTACCAGATTAAGGCATTTCACTATGCAGTTAACTTTGCTGCGGGTAGCTTTCAGAAAGGGTGCTGCCTACCTTAACAAAATCAGATTAAAAATATGGCCTCCAGAGTGGTAACAAGCTTAGTCAATCACATGCAAAATCACCTCATTAATAGGCATGCATACCTCACATTATTGAACTTTTCCAAGATTCTGATGATATAACACATGTTCCAAATTTGATCAAAATCAGATCAGAAACATTACCTCCAAAGTGGTTACAAGCTCAGCCAATCAGATGCAAGATTGCCTCCTTATTATGTTAGGATCTAGCTCATTATCGAAATAGTTCGAGATTATGATGATGTAAGCATAATTTCCAAGTTTTATCAAAATGAGATCTGAAATATGGATTCTAGTATGATAACAAGTTATTGTCGACTGCTGGACGATGGATGGAAGGTGATGCACGACACAAGACACACTGGGACATACCATAGCCGAATAAGCTAAAAACAAATGTTCTGAATGTTGCATCTCACTTGCTCTGCTGTGGCATAATTCAAACACCTTGCAGAGTAGCAAGACCAAGAAAAGTAGTTCCCTGTAACCTACTTTGCCATCCAAGATGAAAACACCATCAAGTTTAATGACTGTACATACAAGTGTCAGAGAAACTGGGCTAAATCCAAAACTTTAACTAATCACTGGAAATGAAAAAGGAGGTCTCTTTGATATACCTTTGCCTGTGGTGAGTAGCACAAAGATGAATCTAACCATCAAGTTTCATGACTAGTTTTATGACTGTAAATACAACAGTATTCGAGAAACAAAATTAAATCCAAAAGATTAATGGTAACAACTGGGTCAGTAATGCCTGCACCATAAGATAAGTGATCTATTTGTCACACCTATGCTTCACAGTTAAGTCAAAATAAACTTGCGCACTTCAAACACAAAAAGGTAACTACAACTATTTCATCAACTCCCATATCTTTATGTATAAACAAAAATGCACTTGAGTTATATTACATTTTAAACTTATATATAAAGATTCATAAAGAATCTTACTTTCAAAACAGGCCCGTATGTCCAGAGCAAATGACATTGGAGGGAGTTCACCACTTGTTGAAGTCACTCGATTAACTTCTATTCTCACTGACGAAATATGTATATCTTGTGGAAACCGTGTTTCTTGGAAAGAATCAAAGTTGGTAATTTCTCCATCCTACAATTGAAAATCATGGAAATAGAGACAATTTAGTGCTGTAAATGAGATAATTTACATAAATAATTCAATATCAATTTTGGAATTTGACATAATATCCACACATGCCTTAAGATGGTCAGCACTTACCTCTTTGTTGGCCAAAACCTGCAAGAAAATTTACAAACGTACTGCATATTTCTTGATCTTGTCATGCCTTGTGGGAGAAAAGAATCTGCTAAAACCCACCTAGAACATCCTGATTTTCTTAGCACTTACCATTATGCATGTCTGATATCTCATCAATTCTCAACTTAATGGTTGTTTTTAAAAACAAATCAAACATATGTTTTACTCAGTACGACCATATTGGGAGAGGCAGTGCACTTCCAAACTAGACAGCTCCAACACATATGGACCACGCTTTTATAGTATGTACACACATGATGGGACCCTGGTTTGTTTTCTTATCTGTGTGCATATATTATAACCTCATGAAAGTTACCTTTATATTAATATTTTTATTCCCCACAGCAGGCATTATATCGAATACAGGAAGTTGATTCCAAAGTGTTTAATGTTATATAACAAGATCAATATTTATCATATTTTGATAATGTTATCTCATAAAGAGTAAGAAAAGTATGTCTGTCTGTATGTAGTAGTGTTTTATGGCACCTCAGCAAAAACGTAGCTATTTAGTGCCAACTAAAGATAAAGTTCGAAAAATGTAAAAATGAGCTGCACAAACATTTAGAACGACAAACCCTACCAAATTAATGCAAACATTAAGTACAACAAGATAAAATATAAAACGTGAGGATGTTAAAATTCTGTAAAATATATATAAAATAACGGATAAAGGTAACATATGTAAAATCCTTAAAACATGATTAAAGTTTGTTGTATAGACTGCATTCCCTTAAAAAATCCAAGATTTTCTCCGGTGGTACATCCTCATACAGTTGTAAGAAAAGTAAATTGGGAGATAACCAATAAAAATTTCAAGAACCTACAAAATTGTCTCTACTTCCCTCCTACCTTTACCTATGTGTTATACAGAATTTCAATTTAATGAAATTTTAGGCATACACATATTGTTTGGGTGTATCTTCAACAATTCATGCATCTACACTATAAGCACAGGGTACACATTTTCCTGATGGTATTTTTGTATCTATTTGACACGTATGTATGTATTATCACTTAACAGCACCTCAGCACAATAAAGGATATATGACACCAATTAAAAGCAAAGTTCTGAAAATGTAAAAATGAAGAATTGCACAAAAAATGTTAGAAAGATAAACTCTTCCATGTAAATGTAAACATGAAATACTTCAAGAGAAAAGGCAAAGATGTTAAAATTCTTTAAAATGTATGTTGAACAAAATATAAATGCAAGAAATATACAATCTTTACAGATATTGATTTCATGCCCTTATGTCACATTTGAATGACCTGTAAAGGACATAGATCCCTAAATACCACAAACTGATGTCAACTGACCTGCATAGGACATGTATCCCTAAATGTCAGCAAATAACGTCAACTAACTAATATAGGGCATATATTCCTATATGATGCCAGCTAACTTGTATAAGACATATATCCTTAGTCTGTATAAGACATATCCTTAACCTGTATAAGACACACATCCCTAACCTGTGTAGGTCATATATCCCTAATCTGTATTGGACATATATCCCTATTCTGTGTAAAACATGTATCCTTAACTTGTAGAAGACATATCCTTAACAAGTATAAGACATATATCCCGAACCTGCAGACATATATCCCTAACCAGTATACATGTATCCCTAACCTGCATAAGACATATATCCCCAACCTGTATAAGACATGTATCCCTAACCAGTCAACATATATCCCTAACCTGTATAAGACATATATCCCTAACCAGTAGCCAGTTATCCCTAACCTGTATAAGACATATATCCCTAACTAGTATAGGACATAACCTGTTTAAGATATATATCCCTAACCAGTAGACATATATCCCTAACCTGTATAAGACATATATCCCTAACCTGTACAAGACATATATCCCTAACCTGTATAAGACATATCCCTAACCTGTATAGGACATATATCCCTAACCTGTATAAGACATATCCCTAACCTGTATAGGACATATATCTCTAATATGTATAAGACAAATATCCTAACCAGTATAGGACTTACATCCCTAACCTGTATAGACATATATACAAGTCCTGTATAGGACATATATCCCTAATATGTAGAGGTCATACATCCCTGATATATATATAGGTCATATATCCCTAACCTCTATAGGTTATATATACCTAATATGTATAGGATATATATCGCTAATCTTTATATGGTACATATCCCTAATCTGCATAGGATATATATCTCTAACCTGTATATGACATATATCCATAACCTGTACAAAACATATTCCTAACCTGTACAAGACATATATCCGTAACCTGTATAGAACATATATCCTAAACTGTATAAGACATATATCCCTATCCTGTGCAAGACATACATCCCAACCTAAGGCATATATCCGAACCTTCATAGGACATATATCCTAAACTGTATAAGACATATATCCTTATCCTGTGCAAGACATATATCCCTAACCTGTATAGGACATATATCCTAAACTGTATAAGACATATATCCTTATCCTGTGCAAGACATATATCCCTAACCTGTATAGGACATATATCCTAAACTGTATAAGACATATATTCCTAACCTGTAAAAGACATATATCCCTAACCTGCATAGAACATATATCCTAAACTGTATAAGACATATATCCCTATCCTGTGCAAGACATATATCCCTAACCTGTGCAAGACATATATCCCAACCTAAGACACATATCCCTAACCTGTATAGGACATATATCCTAACCTGTGTAAGATATATCCCTAAATGCCACCAATTGATGTCAAGAAAGCAATATAATGATATAATGCATATTTATTTACTTTCATGAGTATCAAATTTTCGTGGTTTGGCAAAAAATGACATTTTTTTGGCATTGAAATTCTCTGAATGAGCAAATGGTTCTAGTGTCTACATAAAGCAACGATTGTTTGTTGGTTTTTAAATTTGATGTTTCGACGCAACCATGAAATACTTGAAAAAATAATTTCCATTTAAGTAAATGAAATCAGTCGTGTAAACGTGCTATCAGTGTTTGTAACCAAATATGGATTTCACATGATAGTGGAAACTTTTGATTCAAAATGATTTTTAGTTTAAGAGGTATGAGAGAGATATATATCATACTGAACTGTGCTTTGAGACTGCTTTGCATTATGCTACAAACAATTATTGTTTAAGTCTTGCATGGGTCAGTCTTATCACCATCAACTAATTGTAGGACTAACTCTCAATGGAAAATATCTTAATGGTTTATTTTCTCCACAATATAAACGTTTTGGAATACCTTCAATTCTACCTCCACATCCTTGTTAGTTTCAAGTCTGTAGAATACCCTATAATAGTCAACATTGGATGGGTTGACCAACTTCACAAGTCCAACTTCAACACCATTCAACTGAACCGTGATATCAACAGAGTTATCAGGGACCACAAGGGGTTCTTCATTTATAGGGCGTAGATAGCCTGTCTCGTATGAACCATTCTTGTTAAACTTTATATTTTCATCGGGAATATAGTATTTGCGGTCCATTCCATTGACCTCTGAACATAAACCTCCGGGAGTGGTTGATGGATTTAATTCTGTAGTAGTTGAAGCCCAAGTTGTTGTCGTCGTATAAATTGTAGTTGGTGTGGTAGACTCTGCAGTAAAGAAAGAATGACAGAAAAGATTAGACAGAATAAAAGAAAACTGTCGTTTGACTAATTCTTACATAAAGCATTGATTATTTCAAAACTAACTATCCTAATTATTGCTTTAGTGGAGACACTGGTATCAGAAGATCACATTTGTTAGTTTTTGAACAAATAGCCTAATTCTTCTGGCCTCTGCATTGTGAATGGCAATACTGCTGATTTCTCATGAAACATACAAATATAGTAATCTCTCACTATCAAGCACCTCATAATATCTGGTTTTCTAGTTATGGGTTGCATACTACAAACTGATGTGTTGCGAACAATTTCCTTGGAATCTTAAGACCTTAGACCAATGGTCTCTCCGCATCCATGACTGCAATAACACATCATTATTAGACAACAGCTGCATTGAAAAATATTGGAATCCTGTTTCCAAAGCATAAAACATAAATATGCAACATGCCATGCAAAATCTGTATGCAGAATTAAAATATAGTTCCTAAGACCCTTGCAAGGAAAGCATTACTTTCTTAAAATGAGCATTTGCATTAGATGTCTTCTCAAAATGCAATGTCATCAACATATAGTTTGTTATTGATAATCATATTTAGTATGTATTTAAGCATTATCAACAAAGAACCATTTAACACAATAGAGTGAAACCTTTTGAGTGTGGTTCCTCTTTGATCTGCTTTCATTTATTTTGTAGACTGGTCACATAGTTAGGTACCAATGATACCATTATATTACTTATCAAACCTCCTTTTCCAAACCACCTTTATAAAATGCACACGTTTAATTAAATAGTATCCAGTGCAGAGAAGTATCACTGTAGTTATGTCCTGGAATATTTTATATAAATCTGAATATGAAACCTCGATAAATCAACACATACTGAAATCTACAACAAATATTATCCTTCCATTTGACCTCTAACTTTCACTAAGGGAACTGCAGTAGCTCAGTTGGTAGAGCATAGGATTTACAATCTAAGAGTCATGCTTTTGATACCTGCCCAGGCCGGCCAGGGTCACCTTGGGATGTCCTTGGGAGAGGCATTTAGCTCCCATTTCCTTGGCATGATATAACCAATAGTATGATAAATGTGCCCTTGAAACTAACAAAGCCAAACGTGCCCTCCACAATCAATTCTCATCAGCATGGTTGAATAGTTCTTAGTTCGTAAGTTTAGAACAAAATAATACTTTCTATGTAGTGTGTGAGAAAATAGCAGTAATTTCATATAGAGAAGAGTAGTCTATATTAAAAGCAGTCTGTCCTTTACTGGAGGAGAAATACTGAAATCATGTTCATTATAAATATTTTCGCTATTATGGAAGACTAGCGGAGGAACTTAAGCATAAAATGTTACGAGTTTCATCATGCTCATATTATAGATGTAATGGAGGGGAATAAAAAAATGTACACTCTTAAATCAAACAGCTTTTTGATCTTCAGAGGAACCATCCATATTTTTCCCTATGATAAATAGGTCTGAATTATAATACATTAGCAAGATCATTATGTATTTCATTAGCCTTAAGGAAAGGATCACATGTCAAATTCTTGAATAAAATTTCAATTGACACTTTTAGACTACAGGAATCGTGAGGAATTTGCCCACATAAATATACCCAGAGATGCCAAACTCTTGGCAGGGTTATCAGGAATACTAGCATCAATTTTGCGGAATCAAGGCAACTTGTCAGGAATAGACAACAGTCATTAAAAGTCACAGACCTATACAATCATGTTGCATCTTCCTATGACCTATACATACATGTACATATCCAGAAAAACTGAAGGGTCCAATGATAATAAAAAGTGAATCCATTCCTCCAATCCAGAACCTTTAATTCCTTAAACAATTTTGGTCAAAAACATAACCCCAAACATCAGTCCTCACAAATTGTCTGCATCTTTCTTTTCTCTTCATCTTTGTTGCCATTTTTCAGCTACTTACAGTCTAATCGACAGTTTTTGTATTATGTACATAATTTTTTTTAAATTGAGAGCGCACCTGCTATGTACCAGAGTATAATATTTGTACTAAAGTACCTTTCTCCCAAAATGCCTCCACACACAAAAATTTTGCTCAAAATAACAGTTCCCAAGTTTCATGGTGATCAACTGAAATCTGTGAGATGAGATGCATTCACAAGATTCTGAAAGACACAACATTCGGCTACAAGTCAAGATGGGCAATTGCTCTTACTAAACTTTATGGAGCACAGTAATTTGTTGATATGCACATCTTTAGGTGAAGACCAAAATATTTACCAAATTTCATGGCAATCCAGAAAGAAAAAAAAAACTGTGGGACTAGCTGCACCGATGAGATACTGGGCCAAGTGAATGGATGGATATATAGACAGATAGAAATAAGAGGATTCCTATATGGACTTGTCCCTACAGAGAGAGGTAAAAATATCATACAAATCATTCCTTAACGAGTTCTAGTTACAGTTAGAGAAAGGAGTACCTGTTGTTGTTGGTGCTGCAGTAGTCGTCTGCAGTTCTGTGGTGGTTGATGCAACTGTTGTTGGTGCTGTGGTAGTTGTTGGTGCTGCTGTGGTTGTATGCACTTGTGTAGTGCTGGTTGGTGCAGCCGTTGTCGTTGGGGCTGTAGTCGTTGGTACTGTGGTAGTTGTTGGTGCTGCAGTAGTTGTCTGCACTTGTGTAGTGGTAGTTGGAGCAACTGTTGTTGTTGC
The DNA here is from genome assembly GCA_029931535.1 of Margaritifera margaritifera. Classification (NCBI taxonomy): domain Eukaryota; kingdom Metazoa; phylum Mollusca; class Bivalvia; order Unionida; family Margaritiferidae; genus Margaritifera; species Margaritifera margaritifera. The sequence goes on along the minus strand of JAQPZY010001290.1, from coordinate 891,449 downwards.
TGCAGTAGTGGTGGGTGCTGCAGTAGTAGTTTCCACTTGTGTGGTGGTGGTGGTCGGTGCAACTGTCGTCGTTGGTATTGCAGTAGTTGTCGGAGCAGTGGTCGTAGTGTGCTTATATGTAGTGGTTGTTGGTGCAACGGTTGTTGTTGGTGCTGCAGTTGTTGTTAGCACTTGTGTAGTGGTAGTAGGAGCAGCAGTTGTTGTAGGTGCTGTTGTAGTTGTTGATTCAGTTGTAGGTGATGTGGTGGTAGTTGGTACTGTAGTTGTGGTGTGCACCTGCGTAGTGGTGGTTGGTGCACCTGTTGTCGTTGGTGCTCCTGTAGTGGTAGGGGCAGTGGTAGTAGTGTACACTTGTGTAGTGGTTGGTGGTGCAAATGTCGTCGTTGATGCTGTAGTTGTTGTTAGCACTTGTGTAGTGCTGGTTGGAGGAGCAGTTGTCGATTGTGCTGCAGTAGTTGTTGGGACTGCAGTAGTGGTTGGTGCTACTGTGGTTGTCTCTACTTGTGTAGTGGTGGTTGGTGCGGCTGTTGTTGTTGCTGCAGTAGTCGTATATATTTCTGTTGTCGTTTCTAAAAATAAAAAAATATATTTTCTTAACTTTTCTTTTTCTTCAAATCAGAGGCATGTAAAACAACTTATGTAAAGCAGAGCTTAAGATTACAAACAAGACAAGGAAGATCTCTCTCTCTCTCTCTCTCTCTCTCTCTCTCTGTATCTCTTTTTGTGCTGTACTATACATATATTAAACAAACATGTCAATGGGGTCATCATTATTCCCGCCACTGCCAACATGTGTTAGGAGATAGAAAAATTTGTCAAAGATTTTCTATCTAGTGGTTTGTATTTCCCAAGTAAACAGGGAATTAATAGGCATCACAAGTTTCGCTCAAAAAACAAAAGTGTGAATGATGGATGCATGAACGGACACAAATATGAAAAATATTTAAACTGTAAAACTAGTGTAATATGCATATATATCAAATTTCATTGAGATATCATAAACACTTTTCAAGTTTTGACCCAGAAATTAAAAAGTGGGATAATGGACAAGCAAACACATACAAAATATTGAAACGGAAGAATTGTGAAAAAAAGACAAATCGGGAATAATAGACTAATATGTGTACCAAGTTTCATAGAGATATCTTGAATGGTCTTGGAGATGTGAAAAGAAAAAGGTAATGATGGATGCACAGATGAATAGAGATATGGACAAAAAAAAAACAAACATTCAAGTTGATCAAACTGAAGAAGTGTGAATAGCAAACGTCACATCTACACCAGCAGTCTATTAGAAGTACAAAACTTGAAAGAGATCTCTTAAATGGTTTTGGAGTTTTGCCAAAGAAATGAAAGTATGGATAATGGATGGATAGATGAACAAATGGATAAAAGCAAAAACTATTGAAACTGAAAAATTGCGAATTGCAAGAGGCACACCTGGAATACCTGTCTAATTTGTGTACCAAGTTTCAACAAGATATATCTGATGATTTTGGAGTTATGCTTTGGAAACGAAAATGTGATGGATACATTGTCTGAGAGATACACGGACTGATAGATGCAACTCATTTCGATATCCCTGACCAACCTCGTTGGGGGGATATACAAAACTGTTTTGGTGCTTGCGCCCCACCACTTGCATTGACATAGCTTTTCCAATGAATTTTCAACTTATTGGAAGTATTCTGCTAATTGTTGTGTTGCAAACAATTCCCTTAAAATACTGACACCCACCACCAATGGTCTCTCCGAATCAATAACAGGAGTAACCTCCTGATTATCAGAGAACAGTTATGTTAGAAAATATTGGATTAGTCTTCCCATAGCACATGACATAAATATATGCAATTTGTTATGTCTACATCCTATGCAAGATCTGTATACAGAATTGTCACAATTTATCTTACAACTTTAAAGTTTTTGAACTTTCATGCAATAATTTTATCTATGAAAATTAATATTTGAAACTAACAGAAATGTGAAGGATACTCTTAAATTATAAGAGATAGGCATCATCCAAATTAATGTTTGAAGGACAATTTGAGAATCATATCCTGTATTAGGAATTATAGATTTTTATGAATAAAGGCTAATTCCATACAATTCTAGTAGAGTTGTTACCTGCTGTTGGTGTTGAGTATGTAGATGTTCCAGGTGAAGTTGTTGTTGGAATACTTCCAGTTGTCCCAGTTGTAGTTGTACCTGGCTTTGTGGCTGTTTAACAAAGAATGAAACACTAAGGCATGTATTCATCCATCCATCCATTAATTCATCATAAATTATTTTCTGTAATGATGGCCAATTACAGTTTGACCTTCAAATCTCCCAAGGATCATTACTTTCTAACTGCTTCCATTCTCAGGACAGCCAATGCTAACGGTGGAAATTTTGCAAACTTCCCCTACCCTCCACCTCAAAAAAGGATTAAAATTCCATTTCACTTATTACAAAATGCATAATTATCCCAATGATTGAAACATTTCAGGGTTATTGTCATACCCTTCACGTGTCTGTCCAGCAGTCTGTCTATATCTTCATTGCCACATTTCATGAACAAATGGGTGGCAAGTCAAGAACTTTTGTAATGTTTTCCCTTTGGTAACCATTTGCTACAGGTTTATCATCCTTGGCTCGCGTCAATGGGGTCCCTGGGAGGTAATCAAAGGTCAAATGTACACAAATTTCAATTACAATGACTTTTTCAAATAGCTTTTCACCTATCTTCACATAATTATGCAGTCATAGCAAGAAGATGCATCAAACATGTGATGGATTTTGCAATATAACCCCTGGGTCACTTTCCGGTGTATCGGTATATGCAGTGAAAAGCATAGGAATTTGGTATGCTGAGGCACTGCAGTTGTATTACTTATCTCATTTCATTATGTTGAACTAACAAAGAAAAAGTAATACCATATACTACCAATGCCTGCGGGATTTCTTTCTCCTTTTCAACTGAAAACTGATACAGAGTCAGCTTTTAAATATGCACAAAGATAGCAATATACTTCCTAAGACTGTTGCTAAGGAAAGCATTACTTTCTTAACTGAGCGTTTGCATTACATGTCTTCTCAAAATAAAATGCTACTGCAATGTCATCAACAAATAATTTCTTATTCATAATCATATTTAGTATTTATTTAAGTATTATAAACAAAGAACCATGTAACACAACGGAGTGAAACTTTTTGAGTGTGATAACAATAATTGCAGAATTACTGTGATTTCTTGATATGGGCATCTTCAGAGTATAACCACAAAGTACGCCAAGGTTTACAATGATCCATTAAACACTGCGGGCCTAGTTGTTTTCTCAAGATTCTCTCAAACACCACATTCACCTCCAATGCAAAAAGGGCAATAACTCTAACAGAAATTGTGCGTGCACAGCAAAATGTGCATCTTCAAATGATGACCATAACATGAATAAAGTTTAAGCATGATCTTCTGAAAAGTGTGAGACTAGTTGCATTCGCAACATTCTGTCATACACTACATCAGGCTTCAAGTCAAACAGGGCAATAACTAACAAAGCTTGCAGGAGAACAGTGACTTGACTATATGTGCATCTTCTAATGATGGTCATAACAGTTCCCAAGTTTCATGTGATCAACTGAAATCTGTGAGATGAGATGCATTCACAAGATTCTGAAAGACACAACATTCGGCTACAAGTCAAGATGGGCAATTGCTCTTACTAAACTTGCTGGAGCACAGTAATTTGTTGATATGCACATCTTTAGGTGAAGACCAAAATATTTACCAAATTTCATGGCAATCCAGAAAAAAAACAACTGTGGGACTAGCTGCACCGATGAGATACTGGGCCAAGTGAATGGATGGATAGATAGACAGATAGAAATAAGAGGATTCCTATATGGACTTGTCCTTACAGAGAGAGAGGTAAAAATAACATACAAATCTTTCCTTAACGAGTTCTAGTTACAGTTAGAGAAAGGAGTACCTGTTGTTGTTGGTGCTGCGGTAGTCGTCTGCAGTTCTGTGGTGGTTGATGCAACTGTTGTTGGTGCTGTGGTAGTTGTTGGTGCTGCTGTGGTTGTATGCACTTGTGTAGTGCTGGTTGGTGCAGCAGTTGTCGTTGGGGCTGTAGTCGTTGGTACTGTGGTAGTTGTTGGTGCTGCAGTAGTTGTCTGCACTTGTGTAGTGGTAGTTGGAGCAACTGTTGTTGTTGCTGCAGTAGTGGTGGGTGCTGCAGTAGTAGTTTCCACTTGTGTGGTGGTGGTGGTCGGTGCAACTGTCGTCGTTGGTATTGCAGTAGTTGTCGGAGCAGTGGTCGTAGTGTGCTCATATGTAGTGGTTGTTGGTGCAACGGTTGTTGTTGGTGCTGCAGTTGTTGTTAGCACTTGTGTAGTGGTAGTAGGAGCAGCAGTTGTTGTAGGTGCTGTTGTAGTTGTTGATTCAGTTGTAGGTGATGTGGTGGTAGTTGGTACTGTAGTTGTGGTGTGCACCTGCGTAGTGGTGGTTGGTGCACCTGTTGTCGTTGGTGCTCCTGTAGTGGTAGGGGCAGTGGTAGTAGTGTACACTTGTGTAGTGGTTGGTGGTGCAAATGTCGTCGTTGATGCTGTAGTTGTTGTTAGCACTTGTGTAGTGCTGGTTGGAGGAGCAGTTGTCGTTTGTGCTGCAGTAGTTGTTGGGACTGCAGTAGTGGTTGGTGCTACTGTGGTTGTCTCTACTTGTGTAGTGGTGGTTGGTGCGGCTGTTGTTGTTGCTGCAGTAGTCGTATATATTTCTGTTGTCGTTTCTAAAAATAAACAAATATATTTTCTTAACTTTTCTTTTTCTTCAAATCAGAGGCATGTAAAACAACTTATGTAAAGCAGAGCTTAAGATTACAAACAAGACAAGGAAGATCTCTCTCTCTCTCTCTGTATCTCTTTTTGTGCTGTACTATACATATATTAAACAAACATGTCAATGGGGTCATCATTATTCCCGCCACTGCCAACATGTGTTAGGAGATAGAAAAATTTGTCAAAGATTTTCTATCTAGTGGTTTGTATTTCCCAAGTAAACAGGGAATTAATAGGCATCACAAGTTTCGCTCAAAAAACAAAAGTGTGAATGATGGATGCATGAACGGACACAAATATGAAAAATATTTAAACTGTAAAACTAGTGTAATATGCATATATATCAAATTTCATTGAGATATCATAAACACTTTTCAAGTTTTGACCCAGAAATTAAAAAGTGGGATAATGGACAAGCAAACACATACAAAATATTGAAACGGAAGAATTGTGAAAAAAAGACAAATCGGGAATAATAGACTAATATGTGTACCAAGTTTCATAGAGATATCTTGAATGGTCTTGGAGATGTGAAAAGAAAAAGGTAATGATGGATGCACAGATGAATAGAGATATGGACAAAAAAAAAAACAAACATTCAAGTTGATCAAACTGAAGAAGTGTGAATAGCAAACGTCACATCTACACCAGCAGTCTATTAGAAGTACAAAACTTGAAAGAGATCTCTTAAATGGTTTTGGAGTTTTGCCAAAGAAATGAAAGTATGGATAATGGATGGATAGATGAACAAATGGATAAAAGCAAAAACTATTGAAACTGAAAAATTGCGAATTGCAAGAGGCACACCTGGAATACCTGTCTAATTTGTGTACCAAGTTTCAACAAGATATATCTGATGATTTTGGAGTTATGCTTTGGAAACGAAAATGTGATGGATACATTGTCTGAGAGATACACGGACTGATAGATGCAACTCATTTCGATATCCCTGACCAACCTCGTTGGGGGGATATACAAAACTGTTTTGGTGCTTGCGCCCCACCACTTGCATTGACATAGCTTTTCCAATGAATTTTCAACTTATTGGAAGTATTCTGCTAATTGTTGTGTTGCAAACAATTCCCTTAAAATACTGACACCCACCACCAATGGTCTCTCCGAATCAATAACAGGAGTAACCTCCTGATTATCAGAGAACAGTTATGTTAGAAAATATTGGATTAGTCTTCCCATAGCACATGACATAAATATATGCAATTTGTTATGTCTACATCCTATGCAAGATCTGTATACAGAATTGTCACAATTTATCTTACAACTTTAAAGTTTTTGAACTTTCATGCAATAATTTTATCTATGAAAATTAATATTTGAAACTAACAGAAATGTGAAGGATACTCTTAAATTATAAGAGATAGGCATCATCCAAATTAATGTTTGAAGGACAATTTGAGAATCATATCCTGTATTAGGAATTATAGATTTTTATGAATAAAGGCTAATTCCATACAATTCTAGTAGAGTTGTTACCTGCTGTTGGTGTTGAGTATGTAGATGTTCCAGGTGAAGTTGTTGTTGGAATACTTCCAGTTGTCCCAGTTGTAGTTGTACCTGGCTTTGTGGCTGTTTAACAAAGAATGAAACACTAAGGCATGTATTCATCCATCCATCCATTAATTCATCATAAATTATTTTCTGTAATGATGGCCAATTACAGTTTGACCTTCAAATCTCCCAAGGATCATTACTTTCTAACTGCTTCCATTCTCAGGACAGCCAATGCTAACATTGGAAATTTTGCAAACTTCCCCTACCCTCCACCTCAAAAAAGGATTAAAATTCCATTTCACTTATTACAAAATGCATAATTATCCCAATGATTGAAACATTTCAGGGTTATTGTCATACCCTTCACGTGTCTGTCCAGCAGTCTGTCTATATCTTCATTGCCACATTTCATGAACAAATGGGTGGCAAGTCAAGAACTTTTGTAATGTTTTCCCTTTGGTAACCATTTGCTACAGGTTTATCATCCTTGGCTCGCGTCAATGGGGTCCCTGGGAGGTAATCAAAGGTCAAATGTACACAAATTTCAATTACAATGACTTTTTCAAATAGCTTTTCACCTATCTTCACATAATTATGCAGTCATAGCAAGAAGATGCATCAAACATGTGATGGATTTTGCAATATAACCCCTGGGTCACTTTCCGGTGTATCGGTATATGCAGTGAAAAGCATAGGAATTTGGTATGCTGAGGCACTGCAGTTGTATTACTTATCTCATTTCATTATGTTGAACTAACAAAGAAAAAGTAATACCATATACTACCAATGCCTGCGGGATTTCTTTCTCCTTTTCAACTGAAAACTGATACAGAGTCAGCTTTTAAATATGCACAAAGATAGCAATATACTTCCTAAGACTGTTGCTAAGGAAAGCATTACTTTCTTAACTGAGCGTTTGCATTACATGTCTTCTCAAAATAAAATGCTACTGCAATGTCATCAACAAATAATTTCTTATTCATAATCATATTTAGTATTTATTTAAGTATTATAAACAAAGAACCATGTAACACAACGGAGTGAAACTTTTTGAGTGTGATAACAATAATTGCAGAATTACTGTGATTTCTTGATATGGGCATCTTCAGAGTATAACCACAAAGTACGCCAAGGTTTACAATGATCCATTAAACACTGCGGGCCTAGTTGTTTTCTCAAGATTCTCTCAAACACCACATTCACCTCCAATGCAAAAAGGGCAATAACTCTAACAGAAATTGTGCGTGCACAGCAAAATGTGCATCTTCAAATGATGACCATAACATGAATAAAGTTTAAGCATGATCTTCTGAAAAGTGTGAGACTAGTTGCATTCGCAACATTCTGTCATACACTACATCAGGCTTCAAGTCAAACAGGGCAATAACTAACAAAGCTTGCAGGAGAACAGTGACTTGACTATATGTGCATCTTCTAATGATGGTCATAACAGTTCCCAAGTTTCATGTGATCAACTGAAATCTGTGAGATGAGATGCATTCACAAGATTCTGAAAGACACAACATTCGGCTACAAGTCAAGATGGGCAATTGCTCTTACTAAACTTGCTGGAGCACAGTAATTTGTTGATATGCACATCTTTAGGTGAAGACCAAAATATTTACCAAATTTCATGGCAATCCAGAAAAAAAACAACTGTGGGACTAGCTGCACCGATGAGATACTGGGCCAAGTGAATGGATGGATAGATAGACAGATAGAAATAAGAGGATTCCTATATGGACTTGTCCTTACAGAGAGAGAGGTAAAAATAACATACAAATCTTTCCTTAACGAGTTCTAGTTACAGTTAGAGAAAGGAGTACCTGTTGTTGTTGGTGCTGCGGTAGTCGTCTGCAGTTCTGTGGTGGTTGATGCAACTGTTGTTGGTGCTGTGGTAGTTGTTGGTGCTGCTGTGGTTGTATGCACTTGTGTAGTGCTGGTTGGTGCAGCAGTTGTCGTTGGGGCTGTAGTCGTTGGTACTGTGGTAGTTGTTGGTGCTGCAGTAGTTGTCTGCACTTGTGTAGTGGTAGTTGGAGCAACTGTTGTTGTTGCTGCAGTAGTGGTGGGTGCTGCAGTAGTAGTTTCCACTTGTGTGGTGGTGGTGGTCGGTGCAACTGTCGTCGTTGGTATTGCAGTAGTTGTCGGAGCAGTGGTCGTAGTGTGCTCATATGTAGTGGTTGTTGGTGCAACGGTTGTTGTTGGTGCTGCAGTTGTTGTTAGCACTTGTGTAGTGGTAGTAGGAGCAGCAGTTGTTGTAGGTGCTGTTGTAGTTGTTGATTCAGTTGTAGGTGATGTGGTGGTAGTTGGTACTGTAGTTGTGGTGTGCACCTGCGTAGTGGTGGTTGGTGCACCTGTTGTCGTTGGTGCTCCTGTAGTGGTAGGGGCAGTGGTAGTAGTGTACACTTGTGTAGTGGTTGGTGGTGCAAATGTCGTCGTTGATGCTGTAGTTGTTGTTAGCACTTGTGTAGTGCTGGTTGGAGGAGCAGTTGTCGTTTGTGCTGCAGTAGTTGTTGGGACTGCAGTAGTGGTTGGTGCTACTGTGGTTGTCTCTACTTGTGTAGTGGTGGTTGGTGCGGCTGTTGTTGTTGCTGCAGTAGTCGTATATATTTCTGTTGTCGTTTCTAAAAATAAACAAATATATTTTCTTAACTTTTCTTTTTCTTCAAATCAGAGGCATGTAAAACAACTTATGTAAAGCAGAGCTTAAGATTACAAACAAGACAAGGAAGATCTCTCTCTCTCTCTCTGTATCTCTTTTTGTGCTGTACTATACATATATTAAACAAACATGTCAATGGGGTCATCATTATTCCCGCCACTGCCAACATGTGTTAGGAGATAGAAAAATTTGTCAAAGATTTTCTATCTAGTGGTTTGTATTTCCCAAGTAAACAGGGAATTAATAGGCATCACAAGTTTCGCTCAAAAAACAAAAGTGTGAATGATGGATGCATGAACGGACACAAATATGAAAAATATTTAAACTGTAAAACTAGTGTAATATGCATATATATCAAATTTCATTGAGATATCATAAACACTTTTCAAGTTTTGACCCAGAAATTAAAAAGTGGGATAATGGACAAGCAAACACATACAAAATATTGAAACGGAAGAATTGTGAAAAAAAGACAAATCGGGAATAATAGACTAATATGTGTACCAAGTTTCATAGAGATATCTTGAATGGTCTTGGAGATGTGAAAAGAAAAAGGTAATGATGGATGCACAGATGAATAGAGATATGGACAAAAAAAAAAACAAACATTCAAGTTGATCAAACTGAAGAAGTGTGAATAGCAAACGTCACATCTACACCAGCAGTCTATTAGAAGTACAAAACTTGAAAGAGATCTCTTAAATGGTTTTGGAGTTTTGCCAAAGAAATGAAAGTATGGATAATGGATGGATAGATGAACAAATGGATAAAAGCAAAAACTATTGAAACTGAAAAATTGCGAATTGCAAGAGGCACACCTGGAATACCTGTCTAATTTGTGTACCAAGTTTCAACAAGATATATCTGATGATTTTGGAGTTATGCTTTGGAAACGAAAATGTGATGGATACATTGTCTGAGAGATACACGGACTGATAGATGCAACTCATTTCGATATCCCTGACCAACCTCGTTGGGGGGATATACAAAACTGTTTTGGTGCTTGCGCCCCACCACTTGCATTGACATAGCTTTTCCAATGAATTTTCAACTTATTGGAAGTATTCTGCTAATTGTTGTGTTGCAAACAATTCCCTTAAAATACTGACACCCACCACCAATGGTCTCTCCGAATCAATAACAGGAGTAACCTCCTGATTATCAGAGAACAGTTATGTTAGAAAATATTGGATTAGTCTTCCCATAGCACATGACATAAATATATGCAATTTGTTATGTCTACATCCTATGCAAGATCTGTATACAGAATTGTCACAATTTATCTTACAACTTTAAAGTTTTTGAACTTTCATGCAATAATTTTATCTATGAAAATTAATATTTGAAACTAACAGAAATGTGAAGGATACTCTTAAATTATAAGAGATAGGCATCATCCAAATTAATGTTTGAAGGACAATTTGAGAATCATATCCTGTATTAGGAATTATAGATTTTTATGAATAAAGGCTAATTCCATACAATTCTAGTAGAGTTGTTACCTGCTGTTGGTGTTGAGTATGTAGATGTTCCAGGTGAAGTTGTTGTTGGAATACTTCCAGTTGTCCCAGTTGTAGTTGTACCTGGCTTTGTGGCTGTTTAACAAAGAATGAAACACTAAGGCATGTATTCATCCATCCATCCATTAATTCATCATAAATTATTTTCTGTAATGATGGCCAATTACAGTTTGACCTTCAAATCTCCCAAGGATCATTACTTTCTAACTGCTTCCATTCTCAGGACAGCCAATGCTAACGGTGGAAATTTTGCAAACTTCCCCTACCCTCCACCTCAAAAAAGGATTAAAATTCCATTTCACTTATTACAAAATGCATAATTATCCCAATGATTGAAACATTTCAGGGTTATTGTCATACCCTTCACGTGTCTGTCCAGCAGTCTGTCTATATCTTCATTGCCACATTTCATGAACAAATGGGTGGCAAGTCAAGAACTTTTGTAATGTTTTCCCTTTGGTAACCATTTGCTACAGGTTTATCATCCTTGGCTCGCGTCAATGGGGTCCCTGGGAGGTAATCAAAGGTCAAATGTACACAAATTTCAATTACAATGACTTTTTCAAATAGCTTTTCACCTATCTTCACATAATTATGCAGTCATAGCAAGAAGATGCATCAAACATGTGATGGATTTTGCAATATAACCCCTGGGTCACTTTCCGGTGTATCGGTATATGCAGTGAAAAGCATAGGAATTTGGTATGCTGAGGCACTGCAGTTGTATTACTTATCTCATTTCATTATGTTGAACTAACAAAGAAAAAGTAATACCATATACTACCAATGCCTGCGGGATTTCTTTCTCCTTTTCAACTGAAAACTGATACAGAGTCAGCTCTTAAATATGCACAAAGATAGCAATATACTTCCTAAGACTGTTGCTAAGGAAAGCATTACTTTCTTAACTGAGCATTTGCATTACATGTCTTCTCAAAATAAAATGCTACTGCAATGTCATCAACAAATAATTTCTTATTCATAATCATATTTAGTATTTATTTAAGTATTATAAACAAAGAACCATGTAACACAACGGAGTGAAACTTTTTGAGTGTGATAACAATAATTGCAGAATTACTGTGATTTCTTGATATGGGCATCTTCAGAGTATAACCACAAAGTACGCCAAGGTTTACAATGATCCATTAAACACTGCGGGCCTAGTTGTTTTCTCAAGATTCTCTCAAACACCACATTCACCTCCAATACAAAAAGGGCAATAACTCTAACAGAAATTGTGCGTGCACAGCAAAATGTGCATCTTCAAATGATGACCATAACATGAATAAAGTTTAAGCATGATCTTCTGAAAAGTGTGAGACTAGTTGCATTCGCAACATTCTGTCATACACTACATCAGGCTTCAAGTCAAACAGGGCAATAACTAACAAAGCTTGCAGGAGAACAGTGACTTGACTATATGTGCATCTTCTAATGATGGTCATAACAGTTCCCAAGTTTCATGTGATCAACTGAAATCTGTGAGATGAGATGCATTCACAAGATTCTGAAAGACACAACATTCGGCTACAAGTCAAGATGGGCAATTGCTCTTACTAAACTTGCTGGAGCACAGTAATTTGTTGATATGCACATCTTTAGGTGAAGACCAAAATATTTACCAAATTTCATGGCAATCCAGAAAAAAAAAACAACTGTGGGACTAGCTGCACCGATGAGATACTGGGCCAAGTGAATGGATGGATAGATAGACAGATAGAAATAAGAGGATTCCTATATGGACTTGTCCCTACAGAGAGAGAGGTAAAAATAACATACAAATCTTTCCTTAACGAGTTCTAGTTACAGTTAGAGAAAGGAGTACCTGTTGTTGTTGGTGCTGCAGTAGTCGTCTGCAGTTCTGTGGTGGTTGATGCAACTGTTGTTGGTGCTGTGGTAGTTGTTGGTGCTGCTGTGGTTGTATGCACTTGTGTAGTGCTGGTTGGTGCAGCAGTTGTCGTTGGGGCTGTAGTCGTTGGTACTGTGGTAGTTGTTGGTGCTGCAGTAGTTGTCTGCACTTGTGTAGTGGTAGTTGGAGCAACTGTTGTTGTTGCTGCAGTAGTGGTGGGTGCTGCAGTAGTAGTTTCCACTTGTGTGGTGGTGGTGGTCGGTGCAACTGTCGTCGTTGGTATTGCAGTAGTTGTCGGAGCAGTGGTCGTAGTGTGCTCATATGTAGTGGTTGTTGGTGCAACGGTTGTTGTTGGTGCTGCAGTTGTTGTTAGCACTTGTGTAGTGGTAGTAGGAGCAGCAGTTGTTGTAGGTGCTGTTGTAGTTGTTGATTCAGTTGTAGGTGATGTGGTGGTAGTTGGTACTGTAGTTGTGGTGTGCACCTGCGTAGTGGTGGTTGGTGCACCTGTTGTCGTTGGTGCTCCTGTAGTGGTAGGGGCAGTGGTAGTAGTGTACACTTGTGTAGTGGTTGGTGGTGCAAATGTCGTCGTTGATGCTGTAGTTGTTGTTAGCACTTGTGTAGTGCTGGTTGGAGGAGCAGTTGTCGTTTGTGCTGCAGTAGTTGTTGGGACTGCAGTAGTGGTTGGTGCTACTGTGGTTGTCTCTACTTGTGTAGTGGTGGTTGGTGCGGCTGTTGTTGTTGCTGCAGTAGTCGTATATATTTCTGTTGTCGTTTCTAAAAATAAACAAATATATTTTCTTAACTTTTCTTTTTCTTCAAATCAGAGGCATGTAAAACAACTTATGTAAAGCAGAGCTTAAGATTACAAACAAGACAAGGAAGATCTCTCTCTCTCTCTCTGTATCTCTTTTTGTGCTGTACTATACATATATTAAACAAACATGTCAATGGGGTCATCATTATTCCCGCCACTGCCAACATGTATTAGGAGATAGAAAAATTTGTCAAAGATTTTCTATCTAGTGGTTTGTATTTCCCAAGTAAACAGGGAATTAATAGGCATCACAAGTTTTGCTCAAAAAACAAAAGTGTGAATGATGGATGCATGAACGGACACAAATATGAAAAATATTTAAACTGTAAAACTAGTGTAATATGCATATATACCAAATTTCATTGAGATATCATAAACACTTTTCAAGTTTTGACCCAGAAATTAAAAAGTGGGATAATGGACAAGCAAACACATACAAAATATTGAAATGGAAGAATTGTGAAAAAAAGACAAATCGGGAATAATAGACTAATATGTGTACCAAGTTTCATAGAGATATCTTGAATGGTCTTGGAGATGTGAAAAGAAAAAGGTAATGATGGATGCACAGATGAATAGAGATATGGACAAAAAAAACAAACATTCAAGTTGATCAAACTGAAGAAGTGTGAATAGCAAACGTCACATCTACACCACCAGTCTATTAGAAGTACAAGACTTGAAAGAGATCTCTTAAATGGTTTTGGAGTTTTGCCAAAGAAATGAAAGTATGGATAATGGATGGATAGATGAACAAATGGATAAAAGCAAAAACTATTGAAACTGAAAAATTGCGAATTGCAAGAGGCACACCTGGAATACCTGTCTAATTTGTGTACCAAGTTTCAACAAGATATATCTGATGATTTCGGAGTTATGCTTTGGAAACGAAAATGTGATGGATACATTGTCTGAAAGATACACGGACTGATAGATGCAACTCATTTCGATATCCCTGACCAACCTCGTTGGGGGGAGATACAAAACTGTTTTGGTGCTTGCGCCCCACCACTTGCATTGACATAGCTTTTCCAATGAATTTTCAACTTATTGGAAGTATTCTGCTAATTGTTGTGTTGCAAACAATTCCCTTAAAATACTGACACCCACCACCAATGGTCTCTCCGAATCAATAACAGGAGTAACCTCCTGATTATCAGAGAACAGTTATGTTAGAAAATATTGGATTAGTCTTCCCATAGCACATGACATAAATATATGCAATTTGTTATGTCTACATCCTATGCAAAATCTGTATACAGAATTGTCACAATTTATCTTACAACTTTAAAGTTTTTGAACTTTCATGCAATAATTTTATCTATGAAAATTAATATTTGAAACTAACAGAAATGTGAAGGATACTCTTAAATTATAAGAGATAGGCATCATCCAAATTAATGTTTGAAGGACAATTTGAGAATCATATCCTGTATTAGGAATTATAGATTTTTATGAATAAAGGCTAATTCCATACAATTCTAGTAGAGTTGTTACCTGCTGTTGGTGTTGAGTATGTAGATGTTCCAGGTGAAGTTGTTGTTGGAATACTTCCAGTTGTCCCAGTTGTAGTTGTACCTGGCTTTGTGGCTGTTTAACAAAGAATGAAACACTAAGGCATGTATTCATCCATCCATCCATTAATTCATCATAAATTATTTTCTGTAATGATGGCCAATTACAGTTTGACCTTCAAATCTCGCAAGGATCATTACTTTCTAACTGCTTCCATTCTCAGGACAGCCAATGCTAACGGTGGAAATTTTGCAAACTTCCCCTACCCTCCACCTCAAAAAAGGATTAAAATTCCATTTCACTTATTACAAAATGCATAATTATCCCAATGATTGAAACATTTCAGGGTTATTGTCATACCCTTCACGTGTCTGTCCAGCAGTCTGTCTATATCTTCATTGCCACATCTCCTGAACAAATGGGTGGCAAGTCAAGAAATTTTGTAATGTTTTCCCTTTGGTAACCATTTGCTACAGGTTTATCATCCTTGGCTCGCGTCAATGGGGTCCCTGGGAGGTAATCAAAGGTCAAATGTACACAAATTTCAATTACAATGACTTTTTCAAATAGCTTTTCACCTATCTTCACATAATTATGCAGTCATAGCAAGAAGATGCATCAAACATGTGATGGATTTTGCAATATAACCCCTGGGTCACTTTCCGGTGTATCGGTATATGCAGTGAAAAGCATAGGAATTTGGTATGCTGAGGCACTGCAGTTGTATTACTTATCTCATTTCATTATGTTGAACTAACAAAGAAAAAGTAATACCATATACTACCAATGCCTGCGGGATTTCTTTCTCCTTTTCAACTGAAAACTGATACAGAGTCAGCTCTTAAATATGCACAAAGATAGCAATATACTTCCTAAGACTGTTGCTAAGGAAAGCATTACTTTCTTAACTGAGCATTTGCATTACATGTCTTCTCAAAATAAAATGCTACTGCAATGTCATCAACAAATAATTTCTTATTCATAATCATATTTAGTATTTATTTAAGTATTATAAACAAAGAACCATGTAACACAACGGAGTGAAACTTTTTGAGTGTGATAACAATAAGTGCAGAATTACTGTGATTTCTTGATATGGGCATCTTCAGAGTATAACCACAAAGTACGCCAAGGTTTACAATGATCCATTAAACACTGCGGGCCTAGTTGTTTTCTCAAGATTCTCTCAAACACCACATTCACCTCCAATACAAAAAGGGCAATAACTCTAACAGAAATTGTGCGTGCACAGCAAAATGCGCATCTTCAAATGATGACCATAACATGAATAAAGTTTAAGCATGATCTTCTGAAAAGTGTGAGACTAGTTGCATTCGCAACATTCTGTCATACACTACATCAGGCTTCAAGTCAAACAGGGCAATAACTAACAAAGCTTGCAGGAGAACAGTGACTTGACTATATGTGCATCTTCTAATGATAGTCATAACAGTTCCCAAGTTTCATGTGATCAACTGAAATCTGTGAGATGAGATGCATTCACAAGATTCTGAAAGACACAACATTCGGCTACAAGTCAAGATGGGCAATTGCTCTTACTAAACTTGCTGGAGCACAGTAATTTGTTGATATGCACATCTTTAGATGATGACCAAAATATTTACCAAATTTCATGGCAATCCAGAAAAAAAAAACAACTGTGGGACTAGCTGCACCGATGAGATACTGGGCCAAGTGAATGGATGGATAGATAGACAGATAGAAATAAGAGGATTCCTATATGGACTTGTCCCTACAGAGAGAGAGAGGTAAAAATAACATACAAATCTTTCCTTAACGAGTTCTAGTTACCGTTAGAGAAAGGAGTACCTGTTGTTGTTGGTGCTGCAGTAGTCGTCTGCAGTTCTGTGGTGGTTGATGCAACTGTTGTTGGTGCTGTGGTAGTTGTTGGTGCTGCTGTGGTTGTATGCACTTGTGTAGTGCTGGTTGGTGCAGCCGTTGTGGTTGGGGCTGTAGTCGTTGGTACTGTGGTAGTTGTTGGTGCTGCAGTAGTTGTCTGCACTTGTGTAGTGGTAGTTGGAGCAACTGTTGTTGTTGCTGCAGTAGTGGTGGGTGCTGCAGTAGTAGTTTCCACTTGTGTGGTGGTGGTGGTCGGTGCAACTGTCGTCGTTGGTATTGCAGTAGTTGTCGGAGCAGTGGTCGTAGTGTGCTCATATGTAGTGGTTGTTGGTGCAACGGTTGTTGTTGGTGCTGCAGTTGTTGTTAGCACTTGTGTAGTGGTAGTAGGAGCAGCAGTTGTTGTAGGTGCTGTTGTAGTTGTTGATTCAGTTGTAGGTGATGTGGTGGTAGTTGGTACTGTAGTTGTGGTGTGCACCTGCGTAGTGGTGGTTGGTGCACCTGTTGTCGTTGGTGCTCCTGTAGTGGTAGGGGCAGTGGTAGTAGTGTACACTTGTGTAGTGGTTGGTGGTGCAAATGTCGTCGTTGATGCTGTAGTTGTTGTTAGCACTTGTGTAGTGCTGGTTGGAGGAGCTGTTGTCGTTTGTGCTGCAGTAGTTGTTGGGACTGCAGTAGTGGTTGGTGCTACTGTGGTTGTCTCTACTTGTGTAGTGGTGGTTGGTGCGGCTGTTGTTGTTGCTGCAGTAGTCCTATATATTTCTGTTGTCGTTTCTAAAAATAAACAAATATATTTTCTTAACTTTTCTTTTTCTTCAAATCAAAAGCATGTAAAACAACTTATGTAAAGCAGAGCTTAAGATTACAAACAAGACAAGGAAGATATCTCTCTCTCTCTCCCTCTCTGTATCCCTTTTTGTGCTGTACTATACATATATTAAACAAACATGACAATGGGGTCATCATTATTCCCGCCACTGCCAACATGAGTTAGGAGATAGAAAAATTTGTCAAAGATTTTCTATCTAGTGGTTTGTATTTCCCAAGTAAACAGGGAATTAATAGGCATCACAAGTTTTGCTCAAAAAACAAAAGTGTGAATGATTGATGCATGAACGGACACAAATATGAAAAATATTTAAACTGTAAAACTAGTGTAATATGCATATATACCAAATTTCATTGAGATATCATAAACACTTTTCAAGTTTTGACCCAGAAATTAAAAAGTGGGATAATGGACAAGCAAACACATACAAAATATTGAAACGGAAGAATTGTGAAAAAGAAGACAAATCGGGAATAATAGACTAATATGTGTACCAAGTTTCATAGAGATATCTTGAATGGTCTTGGAGATGTGAAAAGAAAAAGGTAATGATGGATGCACAGATGAATAGAGATATGGACACAAAAAAAACAATCATTCAAGTTGATCAAACTGAAGAAGTGTGAATAGCAAACGTCACATCTACACCACCAGTCTATTAGAAGTACAAAACTTGAAAGAGATCTCTTAAATGGTTTTGGAGTTTTGCCAAAGAAATGAAAGTATGGATAATGGATGGATAGATGAACAAATGGATAAAAGCAAAAACTATTGAAACTGAAAAATTGCGAATTGCAAGAGGCACACCTGGAATACCTGTCTAATTTGTGTACCAAGTTTCAACAAGATATATCTGATGATTTTGGAGTAATGCTTTGGAAACGAAAATGTGATGGATACATTGTCTGAGAGATACACGGACTGATAGATGCAACTCATTTCGATATCCCTGACCAACCTCGTTGGGGGGAGATACAAAACTGTTTTGGTGCTTGCGCCCCACCACTTGCATTGACATAGCTTTTCCAATGAATTTTCAACTTATTGGAAGTATTCTGCTAATTGTTGTGTTGCAAACAATTCCCTTAAAATACTGACACCCACCACCAATGGTCTCTCCGAATCAATAACAGGAGTAACCTCCTGATTATCAGAAAACAGTTATGTTAGAAAATATTGGATTAGTCTTCCCATAGCACATGACATAAATATATGCAATATGTTATGTCTACATCCTATGCAAAATCTGTATACAGAATTGTCACAATTTATCTTACAACTTTAAAGTTTTTGAACTTTCATGCAATAATTTTATCTATGAAAATTAATATTTGAAACTAACAGAAATGTGAAGGATACTCTTAAATTATAAGAAATAGGCATCATCCAAATTAATGTTTGAAGGACAATTTGAGAATCATATCCTGTATTAGGAATTATAGATTTTTATGAATAAAGGCTAATTCCATACAATTCTAGTAGAGTTGTTACCTGCTGTTGGTGTTGAGTATGTAGATGTTCCAGGTGAAGTTGTTGTTGGAATACTTCCAGTTGTCCCAGTTGTAGTTGTACCTGGCTTTGTGGCTGTTTAACAAAGAATGAAACACTAAGGCATGTATTCATCCATCCATCCATTAATTCATCATAAATTATTTTCTGTAATGATGGCCAATTACAGTTTGACCTTCAAATCTCGCAAGGATCATTACTTTCTAACTGCTTCCATTCTCAGGACAGCCAATGCTAACGGTGGAAATTTTGCAAACTTCCCCTACCCTCTACCTCAAAAAAGGATTAAAATTCCATTTCACTTATTACAAAATGCATAATTATCCCAATGATTGAAACATTTCAGGGTTATTGTCATACCCTTCACGTGTCTGTCCAGCAGTCTGTCTATATCTTCATTGCCACATCTCCTGAACAAATGGGTGGCAAGTCAAGAAATTTTGTAATGTTTTCCCTTTGGTAACCATTTGCTACAGGTTTATCATCCTTGGCTCGCGTCAATGGGGTCCCTGGGAGGTAATCAAAGGTCAAATGTACACAAATTTCAATTACAATGACTTTTTCAAATAGCTTTTCACCTATCTTCACATAATTATGCAGTCATAGCAAGAAGATGCATCAAACATGTGATGGATTTTGCAATATAACCCCTGGGTCACTTTCCGGTGTATCGGTATATGCAGTGAAAAGCATAGGAATTTGGTATGCTGAGGCACTGCAGTTGTATTACTTATCTCATTTCATTATGTTGAACTAGCAAAGAAAAAGTAATACCATATACTACCAATGCCTGCGGGATTTCTTTCTCCTTTTCAACTGAAAACTGATACAGAGTCAGCTCTTAAATATGCACAAAGATAGCAATATACTTCCTAAGACTGTTGCTAAGGAAAGCATTACTTTCTTAACTGAGCATTTGCATTACATGTCTTCTCAAAATAAAATGCTACTGCAATGTCATCAACAAATAATTTCTTATTCATAATCATATTTAGTATTTATTTAAGTATTATAAACAAAGAACCCTGTAACACAACAGAGTGAAACTTTTTGAGTGTGATAACAATAAGTGCAGAATTACTGTGATTTCTTGATATGTGCATCTTCAGAGTATAACCACAATGTACGCCAAGGTTTACAATGATCCATTAAACACTGCGGGCCAAGTTGTTTTCTCAAGATTCTCTCAAACACCACATTCACCTCCAATACAAAAAGGGCAATAACTCTAGCAGAAATTGTGCGTGCACAGCAAAATGTGCATCTTCAAATGATGACCATAACATGAATAAAGTTTAAGCATGATCTTCTGAAAAGTGTGAGACTAGTTGCATTCGCAACATTCAGTCATACACTACATCAGGCTTCAAGTCAAACAGGGCAATCATTAACAAAGCTTGCAGGAGAACAGTGACTTGACTATATGTGCATCTTCTAATGATGGTCATAACAGTTCCCAAGTTTCATGGTGATCAACTGAAATCTGTGAGATGAGATGCATTCACAAGATTCTGAAAGACACAGCATTCGGCTACAAGTCAAGATGGGCAATTGCTCTTACTAAACTTGCTGGAGCACAGTAATTTGTTGATATGTCATCAACAAATAATTTGTAATTCATAATCATATTTAGCATTTATTTAAGTATTATAAACAAAGAACCATGTAACACATCATAGGGAAACTTTTTGAGTGTGAAAATAAAAATTGCAGAATTACTGTGATTTCTTGATACATGTGAAAGACTGCTATAGGATGCGTCATGACGGCGCGAATTTGGAATATAACACGATCGTGGCTTGACTCCTGAAATTTCATATATTTTTTCGTAGATGAAAAAATAAATATTTTTTCAAAATACGAAAAATAATGTGTACAAATTTTTTTATCATTTTGGGGTTGTGATCGTGTACGAATTTGAATTTAACACGATCACAGTTTGGCTCCCACAATTTTACAATAATTTCAGAAATTTCTTGAAGTACTGTGCGAAAAGAAACAAGAGTTTGATTTAATAATTTGGCAAGATATTTTGTATTCTTGAAGAAAACAGTGTCTTATGATTGCATCTTTCTTTATATGAATAAAGATTTTAAATGTTTCTATTGGTGAATATTCGTTTAAAATGTGTCTGTAGTCAACACTGCATTTTGATCTTAACTTATTTTTCAAAGATATCAGCTCATTAAAAAGTTTCTCAGTGTTAATCTTATTACGAATGAATCATGAACAATTAAGCCAGTAGTCTTCTTTGTGTTTTCCTTCAATGCATTCTGTATACAATTGTTGCTCAAAAGAAAGATTCTCATCCGAATTTATAAATAAATTAATTTAAGTAATTGCCAATGATCAAAGTCAATCTCACTGCTAAAGGTTGTTCAAATTATGGAGCAATAATGAACAAAAGCATTTAAAAAAAATAAAAACGAAAGCCACCAACACTCGCATGTGGCATTGTGGTGTTATCAATCGTCACACAATCAACTGACCAGTATATAATATAATGCATTTCCTGTACAAATGACCCCACTGTTCCTTAACAATTATTCTTGTGTAGTCATTCAAACAAATAGGTGTCAGAGTGTTAATTAGTGGGTATTTACAACGGATATTAGGATACAGTAACGTCAAGCTTTTACTGTTAAAGAGAAGCTTGAAGCACTGAGCAGGATTAAGTCCGGTGTTAAATAAATGCAATTAGCTTGAAAATTTAGTTGTTCACAAGTCAAGCAAACAATGTGGTGGACTGAAAAATTTCTTACCTGAATTTATAAATCAATTAATTTACCTAACTTTTTGGGGGAAAACAATAGACTATCAATACCTGCTCAATCAAATGTCATACACACACGCTGAAACACGTTGATGGCCCGACTTGTCAGGAGCAGTTTTGGTCATTGCCATGCACATGTACCCCCCTTTCATCTTAACCCTCTTTAATATCTAGCTTCTTATCTTTCACATATACACAGAAAACTGTATTTCCAGTGTTAGCACTGATTGGAACAGAAATATTTAAGTTGTAGGGGTGCAGCGATTGGATAATATAATCAAACATTCTACTCCCCTCTTTTGCACTGCAGTGAAACAAAGTCATAGTAATAAACAAAAGTTTCAATGAATATTGGGTTTATTTTTTCCTTTGTCTGTTAGAGAATGACTCAACTGTTTTATGGAACTCATTGTGTACCCATACAATCGAATGGTTTACTCGCAAGTTGGGTTCAGGCAGTTTATATGTATACACACCTGTAAAATTCTCAACACAAGTACATTACGATGTCAATACAGTACATTCAACTTCCTGTATGAATTGTCAGCTTCGGTACATGTACTTTTCAAGCCTAAATACAGGTTTCTTTTTAGAAACTCGCAATGTCTAAATCATGCATTTTATTGTCGGTCAGAAATAAAACCATCTGGACACATACCTGTCAACCTCCTGAGACAAAAACCCGTACACCAGACCAAAAAAAAAACCGTACAAATGACGGGATTCCCGTACAAGTTGACAGGTATGAAAACCAAAAAAACAAACCCATTATCCCTGAGGCATTATGTACCACAGGTTAAACATAGTTATTGTTATACAGGTAATAAACCTCTTTGTAGATGATAAATATTGATTGTGGGTGCTATATGTTCGGTACATCGAATGCTCTTTTAACGAAATCCAGATGACTGCCTTTTATTTCCAAACACAGCTGTGAAAAAAATCCCACAAGTTATGTTATTAACAACTATCACCTAGACACCTTGAAATCGCCGACTTGCATCAAAAAGATCTTTGAGCAGTCGATTGTTTCGAGTCGGCAAGCTCTGCTTACTTTGAAGTTACCCTCGGCAAGGTGGGAAAAAAAAAACAACAACAAAAAAAAAACAGAAGGGAGAACCACAACATATAGATCACATTTATTTAAAAATTATCAACATATTAATCACGCTGACTCGTATATTGCAACTTGCGTGTTATTTTTACCCTTCCTAGGCTTGCGAACAACACAAACCCCCATATGGAGCCTCTCACTCTTGTTACTGGCCATCATACATGTATTTCTACTCTCGATACTAAAATGTTTCTCTTATAAATATCTTCAGAATCATAATTCCAAAATCTTTTTATTTAGTTTGTATTCATATCTTAATTACACTATAATAACGCTTGCGTGCGTTTGTAGATAGATTTTAATGATCACTGATTAGCAGAGGATTAAACCGTGGATTGATAGATTACTAATATGGCGGTTCTTTTGGAAAATACACATACAATCATGGCTCTAATACATGTTTGGCTGCGTTTTTTGATGCTCCGAAAACATGCCGTAAATACGATACTACGCCTACTGATAACCTGATTTGCAGTCGACCAGTAATGGGGCAGAATTTCATCATAAAATATGTACAACTTGTCACATGCCCTCGAAGGTCTTTAATTCCTATATATCAACAGATTTTTACCTGAAGTTAACCAAAGCATAAACTGTTGGCAATGGCAGGTATTCTGATGTAAAATTTTGGAATAATATAACAAAATTCATATCAGCCTTTTCAAAAATCATTCCTTACTGTGGAATTCTATGGGATTTTTGAAAGTGGAAACAGACTTATAGCCAGTTATTGTACATCTATAAATCTATTTCATACTTGTTCATACTTACTTAGTGGCTCGTAACATGCTTTGATCTCCAGACTGCTAACTGTTACACCTGTATTCTGAGGAGTATCACTGTTGTCAAGAATAATTATAATTTTCTCTACAACTATTTTTTCGTTACTGTAATCCCTTCTCACAAGTGTTGTGTTTTCAAATGTCTGAAATGAAAAGAATCAAACAATATAAAAAGAAATGAAAACAGATTAAATTATATAAAACTAGATATAACAAACCCTTGTATCCATTTTGCTGTGCTTATCTTGGATTTCATTCACTCACTAAATTAAAATATGATACAATTTAATAAGAAAAGTTTAAGAAATTGTTTCGGTCGATTAAACGTTTGTGAACAATCAAAAGTACACTTCTAATTGTCAATTAAAAATGCATACAAATGTGTGCAACTTACAGGTGAAGATACATGCATATAATTACATGCAGTACAAATTGATCACATAATGTTCTTGTTCATCAGGGTCATAACATCATGCGATAATGATTTTATGCCACAATATGATGTCAAAGGTAGCAACATCACATAACATGTTATTTAGTAACACAATCCTTACCATGATGTGATAAACAGTATCTTTAACTCATATTCATCATACATGAAGTTATGAAACTCTTTGAATAATGCAATATGACATTTACTGCATGTATCATCTGAAATATAATATTATTCAACACTTTCGTGAATTTCATATCAAATGAACACCTATATACAATAATGTGATGTCACAAAAAACATTACTAATTATATTATAAAATGAGCAATCACCTCCATGAATGTCGGACCAGTACTATTGTAGCCTACAATGACAACACGAGACACATTTTCAACAGTAAAGTTTAAATTCAGCAGTTGGGCAGGCAAAGTGCTCAGAATTTCAATGGTGATATTGTATGTTGATTCTGGGGTAAGCTCGAAAGGCCTCCATTCTCTTGGGTTTTCTTTACCACTTAGAAGCATATTATTTGGATTCTCTTCTGTATCATTGGCACTGGTATATATTTTGACATCCATTTGGTGTACCGTTCCATTGATTATTCTATATACACAAGCTGAAATGGAAAAATAATTTAGATGAATGAAATCAAAATGAAAATAAATAAAATATAAATTTGAACTTAATTGTTTAATACTGCATATACACGCTCCTCACAGCTCATACTCTTTCAGAATGTATCGCTGCCATGAGAGGTAACACAATGTGAGGAGTATGCTGCATACATGGAAGGTATTCCCGTTATAATTTAATCCTACATAAAAAAAGTACCAGAGTGTCTTGAATTGCACATTTTCATAAATTCCCATGATGCATTGCCACATATATAGTTACATGGACCAATTCTCATTTAAAACATGTGTTGGCATCAACATGTTTTAATTCAAATCTATGTATGAACAGAAATCTGACTAGACTATTTAAAATACCTCCCTTGCCATAACTACCTGGCCCTGGATTCCGACACTAACATGTGACAAAGAGTCATTTTCATTATTACAGTCTTTAATAAAACAAGAAAAAAAAAACAAGGTGTTTGCATGTAAACACAAATTTCCTTAGCAACATACCAAGGCAATGGGAGTTAGGAACCTTGGAAAGAGATTCACCATGACAGTTTTTCAGGCTGACCTGGACAGGATTCAGACCTGTTACCCACTGGTTGTCAGTCTAAGCTAATGACTAGTCACAATGTGGCGGAGGAAATATTACTGCAAATATACTACTCATTACAATGCATCAACAAAAAGCTTTCATCTGTGTAGTGTTAAAACAAAATTTAATTAATCTAAATGTAATAAGGTTAAAGATGCAGAGGATGTAATAAACAAATGGCTGCAATTACAAACATCACTCATGCATGAAAATTAGGTCACAATGACAAACTTGGGTATAGTTATGTTACACTCGTCAAGATGCATCCACAAAACAATTTTTGTGAGTATAGCTAAATTTGAATCCAAGATATTGAGTGTAACAAATAAATAGCTGCAAATACATGAGTAGCTATAGTGTGACCATTAGGTCACAGTGAAATAATTTTGGTATGGATGAGCTACTCTCACTAAAATGCATCGACATACTAATTGTCATGGGTGTAGGTGAAATAAAGTCCAATATAATTAAGGGCATGAGGAATGATAGCTCAAATACTTAATGCAAGAATCTTCCTGAAAAAGGCTGAAACTATTTACAAGCTTTCAAATAAGATGGCTCCAATGTAGTTGGAGAAATTATTTCATGTGAGACAGTATGGCAATAAACCTAATTTAAGGTCTTTTTCAGCCAATCATTTTCTATTCATAAAACGCTGTTGCTACCCAGGTTCGTTTATTTGGAACACTATTCCAAAGGATATAAGGGTAAGTTCAACAATATATTCATTTTGCTATTATCTGATAAATAGGATGAAAAGTTAAACTTCCAGATTAGTACATGATTTGTACCCCATTACATATCAACAGCTCCACCTTCGTTGTTGTTGCCTAACTATTCTGTCTCAACAAGGGGCCCTGGGTGGCTGAGTGGTCTAAGGCGCTCGCCTTTACAGATCACTGACATCTCACACCTGTACGCGTGGGTTTGAGTCTCGGGCTCGGCCAACGTCGGTATGTGAGAAAGCTTGCCAGTAGCTTCCCGTGGGTCGGTGGTTCTTCCCGGGGTTTTCTAGGGTTCTTCCTCAACCAAATATACTGGCTGCCTTGTATAGCCTATCATGTGCTGAAAAATGGCGTTAAACCCATAACAACCAACCAACCGTCTCAAAAATGTTGTAAATAACGCAGTTTTAGAATGGTCTTATACATACTTCTAAACATCTGCAGCCACATGCAAATGTAATTAGAATGATGATTTTGCCGATCACAATATACAAACAAACAAATGCATGCATTGTAATTTATCAGGAAATATGCATTCACTTTAGCCATTAAAAAAAGCATTAGAAAGTCATGCATGAGAAAGAGAGACAGTGGTGTGTTTTAAGAGCTTATAAGTATTTATTTAAATATGTAAATAATAGAGGGCCACAAGGTACCTTAGTTACACAAAACTAATTGGGTCACCCTCTATAAATAAAGCTATTATTATTATTATTACACATGTTAAGAAGTATCTATATACCAATTTTCAATGTTGGTGAAATAAGATCGAAGATATCGCAGGTGTAATAAACAACTAGCTAAATATACACAAGTCACACAACTGTGAAATCAGGCCTCAATGACCCTAGTTTTGGTATGGTTCAGTTACTCCTGTCGATATTCATCCACATATCAATTTTCAGGATGTATGTAAAATTGAATCGATGATACTGAGGGTGTAATAAACAAATGACTGAAACTAATACAAGTCCAGCATGAAAATTAGGGTACAGCGACCTAATTTTGGCGTGATTGAGTTAATTTTGTCAAAGATCTTTCCATATACCAATATTCATGGATGTACGAGACATTGGATCCAAGATATTGAGGGTGTTATGAACAAATAGCTGAAAACACACAAATCACTCAAGCACGATAATTAGGTCACAGTGACCTATTTTTCATATGGCTGTGTTACCATTCCTGAGATGTATCTATATAGCAATTGTCATGAGTGTAGACAAGACATGATCCAAGATATTGAGGGTGTAATGAATGAATGGCCAAAGTCACTCAACTATAAAATTAAGTCACAATGACCTAGTTTTGGTATGGTTGAGCTACTCTCTCTGACAAAAGAGTAAACAAATATGTTTTCTTAATTTGTTTTCTTTAAATCAGAAGCATGTTAAACAACTTACGTAAAGCAGAGCTTAAGATTACAAACAAGGCAAGGAAGATCTCTATCAATCTCTCTCTGTCTGTATCCCTTTCTGTGCTGTACTATACATATATTAAACAAACATGACAATGGAGTCATAATTATTCCCTGCCCTGCCAACATGTGTTAGGTGACAGAAGGATTTGTCAAAGATTCTCTGTCTAGTAGTTGGAATTTCCCAAGTAAACGGAATTAATAGGCATCACGAGTTTTGCCCGAGAAACAAAAGTGTGAATGATGGATGAATGAACGGACAAAAATATGAAAAAAATATATAAACTGTAAAACTGAAAAAGCAAAAACATATCTTCAAGACTATTGTAATATGCATAGATACCAAATTTCATTGAGATATCATAAACATTTTTCAAGTTTTGACCCAAAAATTAAAAAGTGGGATAATGGTCAAGCAAAAACATAAAAAATATTGAAATGGAAGAATTGTGAATAAACAGGACAAATCGGGAATAATAGTCTAATATGTGTACCAAGTTTCATAGAGAAAAATTGACTCGTCTTGGAGATATGAAAAGAAAAAAGTAATGATGGATGGACGGATGAAAAGGGATATGGACAAAAAACATTCAAGTTGTTCAAACGGAAGAAGTGTGAATAGCAAACATCACATCTACACTACCAGTCTATGATAAGTACAAAATTGTAAAGAGATCTCTTCAATGGTTTTGGAGTTTTGCCAAACAAATCAAAGTGTGGATAATGAATGAATAGATGAACAAATGTATAAAAAACATAACAAATATTGAAACTGAATAATTGTGTATTGCAAGAGGCACACCTGGAATACCTGCCTAATTTGTGTACCAAGTTTCAACAAGATATACCTGATGATTTCGGAGTTATGCTTTGTAAAGGAAAATCTGATGGCCATATTGTATTAAAGACACACAGACTGATAGATAGATGGAACTAATTTCTATATCCCTGACCAACCTTGCTGGGTGGGAGATAGAAACGTTTTGGGGCCCGAGCCTAACCACTTGCATTGACATAGCTATTCCAATGAATTTTCAAATTATTGGAAGTATTCTGCTAATTGATGTGTTGCAAACAATTCCCTTGAAATCTTGACACCCACCACCAATTGTCTCTCCGCATCCATCACTGGAGTAACCTCATGATTGTCAGAAAACAGTCACTTTCGAAAATATTGGATTTCACTTCCCATTACACGTGACATAACTATATGCAACATGTCATGTCTATATGCTATGCAAAGTCTGTATGCAGGGTTGTAACAATTTATCTTACAACTTTAAATGTTTTGAACTTTCATGCAATAATTTTATTTATGCAAAAAAATATTTGAAACTAACAGAAATCTGAAGGATACTTTTAAATTATAAGACCTAGCAATCATCTAAATTAATGTTTGAAGGACAATTTGAGAATCATATCCTGTATTAGGAATTATAGACTTATATGAATAAACACTAATTCCATACAATTCTAGTAGAGTTAGTACCTGCTGTTGGTGTTGTGTATGTAGATGTTCCAGGTGAAGTTGTTGTTGGAATGCTTCCAGTTGTCCCAGTTGTAGTTGTGCCGGGCTGTGTGGCTGCATAACAAAGAATGAAACACTAAGGCATGTATTCATCCATCCATCCATTAATCCATTATAAATTATTTTCTGTAATGATGGCCAATTACAGCTTGACCTTCAAATCTCCCAAGGGTCATTACTTTCTAACTGCTTCCATTCTCAGGATAGCCAATGCTAACTGTGGAAATTTTTCAAACTTCCCCTCACCTCCACCTTAAAAAAGGATTCAAATTCCATTTCACTGATTACAAAATGCATAATTATCCCTATGTTTGAAACATTTCAGGATTATTGTCATATCCTTCTTGTGTCTGTCCAGCAGTCTGTCTATATGCTAATTGCCACATCTCCTGAACAAATGGATGGAAAGTAAAGAAATGTTATAATGTTGCCCCTTTGGTAACCATTTGCTATAGGTTTGTCATCCTTGGCTCGCGTCGATGGGGTCCCTGAGAGGGAATCAAAGGTCAAATGTACACAAATTTCAATTACAATGACTTTTTCAAATAGCTTTTCACCTATCTTAACATGATTAGACAGTCATAGCAAGAAGATGCATCACACATGTGATGGATTTTGCATTATGACACCTGTGTCACTGTCCAGTGTATCGGTATATTTTTACGACTAGGGGTAATGTAACAAAAGAAATAACTCAAACAAGCTTTCAAGATTTAAAATACAAATATTTAATTTCCTAAATTATTAAAATATTTCAACAAACCATTAAAGTGAAAGAATTCAAATAACTTACAGTATAGAATATCCTTAAAAGTCCTAAATTGTTCTAAAATTCACTCATCTGGAAGTTAATCCAAATGTTCCGAATGTAGTATGTTCCGAATGAAACCTTTGCTGTACTTATGTGTTAATAAGAATCAAGGATATCTAAGATTTATAAATTTAAAATAGTCCTTGTGAATATGGAATAACACAAGTTCTAGAAATGTTTCCGATAATTCCTCGGAGCTGTATAATCATTAAGGTTTAAGAAAACAGTACTAATCCAGAATGTACTGTATACTGATATATCACAAAAGAAGAATATCCCCACACAAAAAGAACCAAATTCGTTTATGAACTCTCAATCCAGTGTAGCTATGAAGAAGGCTACAATGCTGCTATTAATCCTATAATATAGTCTCCCACTACGCAGAAACGAAATAAAACCCATTACGTCTTTGATAAACAACTGGGCATTTCGAAATATTGCAACCCTCTCCGAACCAGTCAGAAACTAGGTTATGCGTGACATCGCTAAGTACTTTTACACTAACGTTTTTTAACAGTCAATAACGTATTTACTCTAAAGAATCATATAATATAGGTCAGAAGTTCATTGTCTCACGCGCTAAATCAAGTGATATACTACTGTTACAATCGATAATTCTTCCCACGACCTAATGTACTGAGTCACATTGAAATACCGTATATGTACTTTCTGTAAGACGACAGCTGTTATACTATTATGCAGAGATCATAAACGTATACCATTATTTAAAAACGAAATAATACATAATTCTGTAACAATAAGCAGTGAAAAGCATAGGAATTTGGTATGCTGACGCACTGAAGTTGCATTACTTATATCATTTCATTACATTGAACTAACACAGATAAAGAAATACCATATACTACCAATGCCTGTGTGATGTCTTTCTCCTTTTCAACTCAAAACTGATACAGAGCCAGCTCTTAAATATGCACAAAGATAGCAATATACTTCCTAAGACTGTTGCTAAGGAAAGCATTACTTTCTTAACTGAGCATTTGCATTACATGTCTTCTCACAATATAATGCTACTGCAATGTCATCAGCAAATAACTTGTTATTCATAATCATATTTAGTATTTATTTAAGTATTATAAACAAAGAGCAACGTAACCCAACAGAGTGAAACTGTTTGAGTGTGATAACAAAAATTGCAGAATTACTGTGATTTCTTGATATGTGCATCTTCAGAGTATAACCACAAAATACGCAAAGGTTTACACTGATCCATTAAACACTGCGGGCCAAGTTGTTTTCTCAAGATTCTCTCAAACACCACATTCACCTCCAAGACAAAAAGGGCAATAACTCTAGCAGAAATTGTGCGTGCACAGCAAAATGTGCATCTACAAATGATGACCATAACATGAATAAAGTTTAAGCATGATCTTCTGAAAACTGTGAGACTAGTTGCATTCGCAACATTCTGTCATACACTACATCAGGCTTCAAGTCAAACAGGGCAATAACTAACAAAACTTGCAGGAAAACAGTGTCTTGAGGATATGTGCATCTTGTAATGATGGTCATAACAGTTCCCAAGTTTCATGGTGATCAACTGAAATCTGTGAGATGAGTTGCATTCGAAAGATTCTGAAAGACACAGCATTCAGCTTTAAATCAAGATGGGCAATTGCTCTTACTAAACATGCAGGAGCACAGTAATTTGTTGATATGCACATCTTCAGGTGAAGACAACAATATTTACCAAGTTACAAGGCAATCCAGAAAGAAAAAAACAAATGTGGGACTCGCTGCACAAATGAGATATTGTGCCAAGTG
This sequence comes from Margaritifera margaritifera, assembly GCA_029931535.1. Lineage (NCBI taxonomy): Eukaryota > Metazoa > Mollusca > Bivalvia > Unionida > Margaritiferidae > Margaritifera > Margaritifera margaritifera. The sequence continues at coordinate 859,989 of JAQPZY010001290.1, read as the reverse complement.
AATGGATGGATAGATAGACAGATAGAAATACGAGGATTCCTATATAGACCTGCCCATACAGATACAGAGGTGAAGAGAACATACAAATCATTCCTTAATTAGTTCTAGTTGCAGTCATAGATAGGAGTACCTGTAGTTGTAGGGGGAAGAGTTGTCGTTGGTGATGAAGTAGTCGTCTGCACTTGTGTAGTGGTAGTTGGAGCAACTGTTGTTGTTGCTGCAGTTGTGGTGGGTACTGCAGTAGTAGTTTCCACTTGTGTGGTAGTGGTGGTCGGTGCAAATGTCGTCGTTGGTATTACAGTAGTTGTCGGGGCAGTGGTAGTAGTGTGCCCTTGTGTAGTGGTTGTTGGTGTAACCGTCGTTGTTGGTGCTGCAGTTGTTGTTAGCACTTGTGTAGTGGTAGTAGGAGCAGCAGTTGTTGTAGGTGCTGTTGTAGTTGTTGATGCAGTTGTAGGTGATGTGGTGGTAGTTGGTACTGTAGTTGTGGTGTGCACCTGCGTAGTGGTGGTTGGTGCACCTGTTGTCGTTGGTGCTCCTGTAGTGGCAGGGATAGTGGTAGTAGTGTACACTTGTGTAGTGGATGGTGGTGCAAATGTCGTCGTTGATGCTGTGGTTGTTGTAAGCACTTGTGTAGTGCTGGTTGGAGGAGCAGTTGTCGTATGTGCCGCGGTAGTTGTTGGGACTGCAGTAGTGGTTGGTGATAATGTGGTTGTCTGTACTTGTGTAGTGGTGGTTGAAGCGGCTGTTGTTGTTGCTGCCGTAGTCGTATATATTTCTGTTGTCGTTTCTAAAAGTAAACAAATATATTTTCTTAACTTTTCTTTTTTCTTCAAATCAGAAGCTGGTTAAACAACTTATATAAAGCAGAGATTAAGATTACAAACAAGACAAGGAAGATCTCTGTCTGTCTATATCCCTTACTGTGCTGTACTATACATATATTAAACAAACATGACAATGGAGTTATCATTATTCCCTGCCCAGCCAACATGTGTTAGGAGGCAGAAGAATTTGTCAAAGAGTTTCCATGTAGCGGTTCGTATTTCCCAAGTAAAACAGGAAATTAATAGGCATCACAAGTTTTGCTCTGCAAACAAGAGTGTGAATGATGGATGCATGAATGGATGAACGGACAAAAATATGAAAAATATTTAAACTGTAAAACTAGTGTAATATGCATATATACCAAATTTCATTGAGATATCATAAACACTTTTCAAGTTTTGACCCAGAAATTAAAAAGTGGGATAATGGACAAGCAAACACATGCAAAACAGAAGAATTGCGAATAAAAAGGACAAATCGGGAATAACAGTCTAATATGTGTACCAAGTTTCATAGAGATATCTTGAATGGTCTTGGAGATGTGATAAGAAAAAGGTAATGTTGGATGGACAGATGAATAGAGATATGGACAAAAAAAAAACATTCAAGTTGATCAAACTGAAGAAGTGTGAATAGCAAACGTCACATCTACACCACCAGTCTATTAGAAGTACAAAACTTGAAAGAGATCTCTTAAATGGTTTTGGAGTGTTGCCAAAGAAATCAAAGTGTGGATAATGAATGAATAGATGAACAAATTGATAAAAACCTTAAAAATATTGAAACTGAATAATTGTGTATTGCAAGAGGCACACCTGAAATACCCGTCTAATTTGTGTAATAAAGTTTCAACAAGATATATCTGATGATTTCGGAGTTATGCTTTGGAAACGAAAATGTGATGGATACATTGTCTGAGAGACACGCAGACTGATAGATAGATGGAACTCATTTCGATATCCCAGACCAACCTCGCTGGGTGGGAGATAGAAACGTTTTTGGGCCCGCGCCCCAATACTTGCATTGACATAGCTATTCCATTAATTTTTCAACTTATTGGAAGTATTCTGCTAATTGATGTGTTGCAAACAATACCTGGAAATCTTGACATCCACAACCAATGGTCTCTCTGCATTAATCACTGGAGTAACCGCATGATTATCAGAGAACAGTCACGTTAGAAAATATTGGATTTCAGTTCCCATAGCACATGACATAAATATATGCAACATGTCATGTCTACGTGCTATGCAAAATCTGTATGCAGGATTGTAACAATTTATCTTACAACTTTAAATGTTTTGAACTTTCATGCAATAATCTTATTTATGCAAAATAATATTTGAAACTAACAGAAATCTGAAGGATACTCTTAAATTATATGATCTAAAAATCATCTAAATTACTGTTTGAAGGACAATTTGAGAATCATATTCTGTATTAGGAATTATAGATTTATATGAATAAAGACTAATTTCATACAATTCGAGTAGAGTTGTTACCTGCTGTTGGTGTTGTGTATGTAGATGTTCCAGGTGAAGATGTTGTTGGAATACTTCCAGTTGTCCCAGTTGTAGTTGTACCTGGCTTTGTGGCTGTTTAACAAAGAATGAAACACTAAGGCATGTATTCATCCATCAATCCATTAATCCATCATAAATTATTTTTTGTAATAATAGCCAACTACAGTTTGACGTTCAAATCTAACAAGGGTCATAACTTTCTAACTGCTTCAATTCTCAGGATAGCCAATGCAAACTGTGGAAATTTTTCAAACTTCCCCTCGCCTCCACCTCAAAAAAGGATTCAAATTCCATTTCACTGATTACAAAATGCATAATTATCCCAATGTTTGAAACATTTCAGGGTTATTGTCATTCCCTTCACGTGTCTGTCCAGCAGTATGTCTATATGTTCATTGCCACATCTCCTGAACAAATGGGTGGAAAGTCAAGAAATCTTATAATGTTTTCCCTTTGGTAACCATTTGCTACAGGTTTATCATCCTTGGCTAACGTCCCTGGGGTCCCTGGGAGGGAATCAAAGGTCAAATGTACACAAATTTCAATTACAATGACCTTTTCAAATCGCTTTTTACCTATCTTCACAGAATTATGCAGTCATAGCAAGAAGATGCATCAAACATGTGATGGATTTTGCAATGTGACCCCTATGTCACTGTTCGGTGTATGGGTATATGCAGTGAAAAGCATAGAAATTTGGTATGCAGAGGTACTGCAGTTGCATTATTTATCTCATTTCATTACGTTGAACTAACAAAGAAAACGAATGACTGTGGGATTTCTTTCTCCTTTTCAAGTGAAAACTGATACAGAGCCAGCTCTTAAATATGCACAAAGATAGCAATATACTTCCTAAGACTGTTGCTAAGGAAAGCATTACTTTTTTAATTGAGCATTTGCATTACATGTCTTCTCAAAATAAAATGCTACTGCAATGTCATCAACAAATAATTTGTTTTTCAAAATCATATTTAGTATTTATTTAAGTATTATAAACAAAGAACCCTGTAACACAACAGAGTGAAACTTTTTGAGTGTGATAACAAAAATTGCAGAAATACTGTGATTTCTTGATATGTGCATCTTCAGAGTATAACCACAAAATACGCCAAGATTTACACTAATCCATTAAACACTGCGGGCCTAGTTGTTTTCACAAGATTCTCTCAAACACCATATTCACCTCCAAGACAAAAAGGCAAAAACTCTAGCAGAAACATGAACAAAGTTTAAGGGTGATCTTCTGAAAACAGTTAGACTAGTTGGATTCGCAACATTCTGTCATATACTACATCAGGCTTCAAGTCAAACAGGGCAATAACTAACAAAACTTGCAGGAGAACAGTGTCTTGAGGGTCTGTGCATCTTGTAATGATGGTCATAACAGTTCCCAAGTTTCATGGTGATCAACTGAAATCTGTGAGATGAGTTGCATTCGAAAGATTCTGAAAGACACAGCATTCAGCTTTAAATCAAGATGGGCAATTGCTCTTACTAAACTTGCAAATACGAGGATTCCTATATAGACCTGCCCATACAGAGACAGAAGTGAAAAGAACATACAAATCATTCCTTAATTAGTTCTAGTTACAGTCAAAGAAATGAGTACCTGTAGTTGTAGGGGGAAGAGTTGTCGTTGGTGATGAAGTAGTTGTCTGCACTTGTGTAGTGGTAGTGTGAGCAACTGTTGTTGTTGCTGCAGTTGTGGTGGGTACTGCAGTAGTAGTTTCCACTTGTGTGGTAGTGGTGGTCGGTGCAAATGTCGTCGTTGGTATTACAGTAGTTGTCGGGGCAGTGGTAGTAGTGTGTCCTTGTGTAGTGGTTGTTGGTGTAACCGTCGTTGTTGGTGCTGCAGTTGTTGTTAGCACTTGTGTAGTGGTAGTAGGAGCAGCAGTTGTTGTAGGTGCTGTTGTAGTTGTTGATGCAGTTGTAGGTGATGTGGTGGTAGTTGGTACTGTAGTTGTGGTGTGCACCTGCGTAGTGGTAGTTGGTGCACCTGTTGTCGTTGGTGCTCCTGTAGTGGCAGGAACAGTGGTAGTAGTGTACACTTGTGTAGTGGTTGGTGGTGCAAATGTCGTCGTTGGTGCTGTGGTTGTTGTAAACACTTGTGTAGTGCTGGTTGGAGGAGCAGTTGTCGTATGTGCTGCGGTAGTTGTTGGGACTGCAGTAGTGGTTGGTGATAATGTGGTTGTCTGTACTTGTGTAGTGGTGGTTGAAGCGGCTGTTGTTGTTGCTACCGTAGTCGTATATATTTCTGTTGTCGTTTCTAAAAGTAAACAAATATATTTTCTTAACTTTTCTTTTTTCTTCAAATCAGAAGCTGGTTAAACAACTTATATAAAGCAGAGATTAAGATTACAAACAAGACAAGGAAGATCTCTGTCTGTCTATATCCCTTACTGTGCTGTACTATACATATATTAAACAAACATGACAATGGAGTTATCATTATTCCCTGCCCAGCCAACATGTGTTAGGAGACAGAAGAATTTGTCAAAGAGTTTCCATGTATCGGTTCGTATTTCCCAAGTAAAACAGGAAATTAATAGGCATCACAAGTTTTGCTCTGGAAACAAGAGTGTGAATGATGGATGCATGAATGGATGAACGGACAAAAATATGAAAAATATTTAAACTGTATAACTAGTGTAATATGCATATATACCAAATTTCATTGAGATATCATAAACACTTTTCAAGTTTTGACCCAGAAATTAAAAAGTGGGATAATGGACAAGCAAACACATACAAAATATTGAAACGGAAGAATTGTGAATAAAAATAACAAATCGGGAATAACAGTCTAATATGTGTACTAAGTTTCATAAAGATATCTTGAATGATCTTGGAGATGTGAAAAGAATAAGGTAATGATGGATGGACAGATGAATAGAGATATGGACAAAAAAAAACATTCAAGTTGATCAAACTGAAGAAGTGTGAATAGCAAACGTCACATCTACACCACCAGTCTATTAGAAGTACAAAACTTGAAAGAGATCTCTTAAATGGTTTTGGAGTGTTGCCAAAGAAATCAAAGTGTGGATAATGAATGAATAGATGAACAAATTGATAAAAACCTTAAAAATATTGAAACTGAATAATTGTGTATTGCAAGAGGCACACCTGAAATACCCGTCTAATTTGTGTAATAAAGTTTCAACAAGATATATCTGATGATTTCGGAGTTATGCTTTGGAAACGAAAATGTGATGGATACATTGTCTGAGAGACACGCAGACTGATAGATAGATGGAACTCATTTCGATATCCCAGACCAACCTCGCTGGGTGGGAGATAGAAACGTTTTTGGGCCCGCGCCCCACCACTTGCATTGACATAGCTATTCCATTAATTTTTCAACTTATTGGAAGTATTCTGCTAATTGATGTGTTGCAAACAATACCTGGAAATCTTGACATCCACAACCAATGGTCTCTCTGCATTAATCACTGGAGTAACCGCATGATTATCAGAGAACAGTCACGTTAGAAAATATTGGATTTCAGTTCCCATAGCACATGACATAAATATATGCAACATGTCATGTCTACGTGCTATGCAAAATCTGTATGCAGGATTGTAACAATTTATCTTACAACTTTAAATGTTTTGAACTTTCATGCAATAATCTTATTTATGCAAAATAATATTTGAAACTAACAGAAATCTGAAGGATACTCTTAAATTATATGATCTAAAAATCATCTAAATTACTGTTTGAAGGACAATTTGAGAATCATATTCTGTATTAGGAATTATAGATTTATATGAATAAGCACTAATTTCATGCAATTCTAGTAGAGTTAGTACCTGCTGTTGGTGTTGAGTATGTAGATGTTCCAGGTGAAGTTGTTGTTGGAATACTTCCAGTTGTCCCAGTTGTAGTTGTACCTGGCTTTGTGGCTGTTTAACAAAGAATGAAACACTAAGGCATGTATTCATCCATTCATCCATTATTTCATTATAAATTATTTTTTGTAATAATAGCCAATTACAGTTTGACCTTCAAATCTAACAAGGATCATAACTTTCTAACTGCTTCAATTCTCAGGATAGCCAATGCTAACTGTGGAAATTTTTCAAACTTCCCCTCGCCTCCACCTCAAAAAAGGATTCAAATTCCATTTCACTGATTACAAAATGCATAATTATCCCAATGTTTGAAACATTTCAGGGTTATTGTCATACCCTTCACGTGTCTGTCCAGCAATATATCTATATGTTCATTGCCACATCTCCTGAACAAATGGGTGGAAAGTCAAGAAATTTTATAATGTTGCCCCTTTGGTAACCATTTGCAACAGGTTTATCTTCCTTGGCTAACGTCCCTGGGGTCCCTGGGAGGGAATCAAAGGTCAAATGTACACAAATTTCAATTACAATGACCTTTTCAAATCGCTTTTTACCTATCTTCACAGAATTATGCAGTCATAGCAAGAAGATGCATCAAACATGTGATGGATTTTGCAATGTGACCCCTATGTCACTGTCCGGTGTATGGGTATATGCAGTGAAAAGCATAGAAATTTGGTATGCAGAGGTACTGCAGTTGCATTACTTATCTCATTTCATTACGTTGAACTAACAAAGAAAACGAAACACACTATCAATGACTGTGGGATTTCTTTCTCCTTTTCAAGTGAAAACTGATACAGAGCCAGCTCTTAAATATGCACAAAGATAGCAATATACTTCCTAAGACTGTTGCTAAGGAAAGCATTACTTTTTTAACTGAGCATTTGCATTACATGTCTTCTCACAATATAATGCTACTGCAATGTCATCAACAAATAATTTGTTATTCAAAATCATATTTAGTATTTATTTAAGTATTATAAACAAAGAACCCTGTAAAACAAAAGAGTGAAACTTTTTGAGTGTGATAACAAAAATTGCAGAATTACTGTGATTTCTTGATATGTGCATCTTCAGAGTATAACCACAAAATACGCAAAGGTTTACACTGATCCATTAAACACTGCGGGCCAAGTTGTTTTCTCAAGATTCTCTCAAACACCACATTCACCTCAAAGACAAAAGGGCAATAACTCTAGCAGAAATTGTGCGTGCACAGCAAAATGTTCATCTTCAAATGATGACCATAACAAGAACAAAGTTTAAGGGTGATCTTCTGAAAAACGGGAGACTAGCTGCATTCGCAACATTCTGTCTTACACTACATCAGGTTTCAAGTCAAACAGGGCAATAACTAACAAAACTTGCATGATAACAGTGACTTGACGATATGTGCATCTTCTAATGATGGTCATAACATTTCCCAAAATTCATGGTGATCAACTGAAATCTGTGAGATGAGATGCATTCACAAGATTCTGAAAGACACAGCATTCGGCTACAAGTCAAGATGGGCAATTGGTCTTCCAAAACTTGCTGGAGCACAGTAATTTGTTGATAAGCACATCTTCAGGTGAGGACCAACACATTTACCAAGTTTCAAGGCAATCCAGAAAGAACAAAACAACTGTGGGACTAGTTGCACAATGAGATACTGTGCCAAATGAATGGATGGATAGACTGACAGAGAGAAATAAGAGGATTCCTATATGGACTTGTCCCTACAGAGACAGAGGTAAAAAGAACATACAAATCATTCCTTAACAAGTTCGAGTTACAGTCAGAGAAAGTGGTACCTGTAGTTGTAGGAGCAAGAGTTGTTGTTGGTGCTGCAGTAGTCGTCTGCAGTTCTGTGGTGGTTGATGCAAATGTTGTTGGTGCTGTGGTAGTTGTTGGTGCTGCTGTGGTTGTATGCACTTGTGTAGTGGTTGTTGGTGCAGCTGTTGTCGTTGGGGCTGTAGTCGTTGGTACTCTGCTAGTTGTTGGTACTGCAGTAGTTGTCTGAACATGTGTAGTGGTAGTTGGAGCAACTGTTGTTGTTGCTGCAATAGTGGTGGGTGCTGCAGTAGTAGTTTCCACTTGTGTGGTGGTGGTGGTCGATGCAACCGTCGTCGTTGGTATTGCAGTAGTTGTCGGGGCTGTGGTGGTAGTGTGCTCTTGTGTAGTGGTTATTGGTGTAACCGTTGTTGTTGGTGCTGCAGTTGTTGTTAGCACTTGTGTAGTGGTAGTAGGAGCAGCAGTTGTTGTAGGTGCTATGGTGGTAGTTGGTACTGTAGTTGTGGTTTGCACCTGCGTTGTGGTAGTTGGTGCACCTGTTGTCGTTGGTACTCCTGTAGTCGTAGGTGCAGTGGTAGTAGTGTACACTTGTGTAGTGGTTGGTGGTGCTAATGTCGTCGTTGATGCTGTGGTTGTTGTTAGCACTTGTGTAGTGCTGGTTGGAGGAGCAGTTGTCGTATGTGCTGCAGTAGTCGTATATATTTCGGTTGTCGTTTCTAAAAATAAACAAATATATTTTCTGAATATTTATTTTTCTTCAAATCAGAAGAATGTAAAACAACGTATGTGAAGCAGAGTTTAAGATTACAAACAAGACAAGGAAGATCTCTCTCTCCCTCTCTCTCTCTCTCTCTCTCTTTCTCTCTCTCTCTCTCTCTCTCTCTCTCTCTCTCTCTCTCTCTCTCTCTGTATCCCTTTCTGTACTGTACTATACATATATTAAACAAACATGAAAATGGGGTCATCATTATTCCCTGCCACTCCAACATGTGTTAAGAGACAGAAGAATTTGCAAAGATTTTCTATCTATTGGTTCGTATTTCAAGTAAACAGGGAATTAATAGGCATCACAAGTTTTGCTTTGGAAACAAGAGTGTGAATGATGGATGAATGAACGAATAAAATATAAAAAATATTTAAACTGTAAAACTAGTGTAATATGCATATATACCAAATTTCATTGAGATATCATAAACACTTTTCAAGTTTTGACCCAGAAATTAAAAAGTGGGATAATGGACAAGCTAAAGCATAACAAATATTGAAATGGAAGAATTGTGAATAAAAAGAACAAATCAAGAATAATAGTCTAATATGTGTACCAAGTTTCATAGAGATATCTTGAATGGTCTTGGAGATGTGAAAAGAAAAAGGTAATGATGGATGGACAGATGAATAGAGATATAGACACACAAAACATTCAAGTTGTTCAAACTGAAGAAGTGTGAATAGCAAACGTCACATCTACACCACCAGTCTATTAGAAGTACAAAATTGTAAGGAGATCTCTTAAATGGTTTTGGAGTTTTGACAACGAAATGAAAGTGTGGATAATGGATGGAGAGATAAACAAATGGAAAAAACATAACAAATATTGAAACTGAAGAATTGCGAATTGCAAGAGGCACACCTGGATTAACAGTCTAATTTGTGTACCTTGTTTCAACAAGATATATCTGATGACTTTGGAGTTATGCTTTGGAAACGAAAATGTGATGGATACATTGTCTGAGAGATACACGGACTGATAGATGCAACTCATTTCGATATCCCTGACCAACCTCGCTGGGGGGAGATACAAAACTGTTTTGGTGCCCGTGCCCCACCACTTGCATTGACATAGCTTTCCCAATGAAGTTTCAACTTATTGGAAGTATTCTGCTAATTGATGTGTTGCAAACAATTCCCTTGAAATCTTGACAACCACTACCAATGGTCTCTCTTATTCAATTATAGGAGTAACCTCCTTATTATCAGTGAATAATTACGCCAGAATATATTGGATTTGTCTTCCCATAGCACATGACATAAATATGCAGTATGTCATATCTACATGCTATGCAAAATCTGTATGCAGAATTATCAAAATTTATCAAACAAATTTAATTTATTTCAACTTTCATGCAATAATCTTATCTATCCAAAATAATATTTGAAACTAACAGAAATCTGAAGGATACTCTTAAATTATAAGAGCTACGAATCATCTAAATTAATGTTTGAAGGACAATTTGAGAATCATATCCTGTACAAGGATTTATAGATTTTTATGAATAAAGACTAATTCCATACAATTCGAGTAGAGTTATTACCTGCTGTTGGTGTTGAGTATGTAGATGTTCCAGGTGAAGTCGTTGTTGGAATACTTCCAGTTGTCCCAGTTGTAGTCGTACCTGGCCTTGTGGCTGTTTAACAAAGAATAAAACACTAAGGCATGTATTCATCCATCCATCCATCCATTAATCCATTATACGTTTTTGTCTGTAATAATGCCCAAATACAGTTTGACCTTCAAATCTCCCAAGGATCATTACTTTCTAACTGCTTCCATTCTCAGGATAACCAATGCAAACTGTGGAAAGTTTTCAAACTTCCCCTCACTTCCACCTTAAAAAAGGATTCAAATTCCATTTCACTGATTACAAAATGCATAATTATCCCAATGTTTGAAACATTTCAGGGTTATTGTCATACCCTTCATATGTCTGTCCAGCAATCTGTCTATATGTTCATTGCCACATCTTCTAAACATATGGGTGGAAAGTCAAGAAATTTTGTAATGTTTTCCCTTTGGTAACCATTTGCTACAGGTTTATCATCCTTGGCTCCCGTCAATGGTGTCCCTGGGAGGGAATCAAAGGTCAAATGTACACAAGTTTCAATTACAATGACCTTTTCAAATAGCTTTTCACCTATCTTCACAGAATTATGCAGTCATAGCAAGAAGATGCATCAAACATGTGATGGATTTTGCAATGTGACCCCTGGGTAGGGGTGTAGGGGTATATGCAGTGAAAAGAATATAAATCTGGTATCCCGAGGCACTGCAGTTGCATTACTTATCTCATTTCATTACGTTGAACTAACAAAGAAAACGAAACACACTATATCAATGACTGTGGGATTTCTTTCTCCTTTTCAAGTTAAAACTGATACAGAGCCAGCTCTTAAATATGCACAAATATAGCAATATACTTCCTAAGACTGTTGCTAAGGAAAGCATTACTTTCTTAACTGAGCATTTGCATTACATGTCTTCTCACAATATAATGCTACTGCAATGTCATCAACAAATAATTTGTTATTCATAATCATATTTAGAATATATTTAAGTATTATAAACAAAGAACAACGTAGCACAACAGAGTGAAACTTTTTGAGTGTGACAACAAAAATTGCAGAATTACTGTGATTTCTTGATATGCGCATCTTCAGAGTATAACCACAAAATACGCCAAGGTTTACACTAATCCATTAAACACTGCGGGCCTAGTTGTTTTCAAAAGATTCTCTCAAACACCATATTCACCTCCAAGACAAAAAGGGCAAAAACTCTAGCAGAAACATGAACAAAGTTTAAGGGTGATCTTCTGAAAACCGTGAGACTAGTTGCATTCGCTACATTCTGTCATACACTACATCAGGCTTCAAGTCAAACAGGGCAATAAGTAACAAAACGTACAGGAGAACAGTGTCTTGAGGATATGTGCATCTTGTAATGATGGTCATAACAGTTCCCAAGTTTCATGGTGATCAACTGAAATTTGTGAGATGAGTTGCATTCGAAAGATTCTGAAAGACACAGCATTCAGCTTTAAATCAAGATGGGCAATTGCTTTTACTAAACTTGCAGGAGCACAGTAATTTGTCAATATGCACATCTTCAGGTGAAGACAACAATATTTACCAAGTTACATGGCAATCCAGAAAGAAAAAAAAAACAAATGTGGGACTAGCTGCACCAATGAGATACTGTGCCAAGTGAATGGATGGATAGATAGACAGATAGAAATAAGACGATTCCTATACAGATCTGCCCCTTCAGAGACAGAGGTAAAAAGAACATACAAATCCTTAATGAGTTCTAGTTACAGTTTGAGAAAAGAGTACCTGATAACATAACTTGAAGAATTAGTGTGATTTCTTGATATGTACATCTTCAAATTATAATCACATAATGCAACAAGTTTTACACTGATCGAATAAACACTGTAGGCTCAGTTGTTTTCACAAGATTCTGTCGTACACTACATTCACCTCCAAGACAAAAAGGGCAATAACTCTAGCAAAATGTGTGGGCAGACCGCAATATGCGCAACTTCAAAATGATAACCATAACATAAACAAAGTTTAATGATGATCCTCTGAAAACTTTAAGACTAGTTGCATTCGCGACATTCTGTCATACACTACATCAGGCTTCAAGTCAAACGGGGTAATAACTAAAAATTTGCAGGAGAACAGTGACTTAATGATATGTGCATCTTGTAATGATGGTCATAACAGTTCCCAAGTTTCATGGCGATCAACTGAAATCTGTGAGATGAGTTGCATTCACAAGATTCTGAAAGACATCATTCTACTTCAAATCAAGATGGGGAATTCCTCTTACTAAACTTGCAGGAGCACAGTAATTTGTTGATATGCACATCTTCAGGTGTAGACCAAAATATTTACCAAGTTTCATGGCAATCCAACAAAAACAACTGTGGGACTAGCTGCTCCAATGAGATACGGTGCCAGGTGAATGGATGTATATATAGACAGACAGAAATAAGAGGATTCCTATAGAGACCTGCCCCCACAGAGACAGAGACATAAAGAACAGACAAATCATTCCTAAACGAGTTCTAGTTACAGTCAGAGAAAGGAGTACCTATAGTTGTAGGGGAAAGAGTTGTTGTTGGTGCCGCAGTAGTCGTCTGCAGTTTTGTGGTGGTTGATGCAACTGTTGTTGGTGCTGTGGTAGTTGTTGGTGCTGCTGTGGTTGTATGCACTTGTGTAGTGGTAGTTGGCACAGCTGTTGTCGTTGGAGCTATAGTCGTTGGTATTGTGGTGGTTGTTGGTGCTGCAGTAGTTGTCTGCACTTGTGTAGTGGTAGTTGGAGCAACTGTTGTTGTTGCTGCAGTAGTGGTGGGTGCTGCAGTAGTAGTTTCCACTTGTGTGGTGGTGGTGGTCGGTGCAACTGTCGTCGTTGGTACTGAAGTAGTCACTGGGGAAGTGGTAGTAGTGTGCACTTGTGTAGAGGTTGTTAGTGCAACAGTCGTTGTTGGTGCTGTAGTTGTTGTTGGTACTTGGGTAGTGGTAGTTGAAGTAGAAGTTGTTGTAGGCACCACAGTAGTTGTTGATGCAGTTGTTGTTGGTGCTGTGGTAGTAGTGGTAGTAGTTGGTACTGTAAGAAATAGTACCTCAACAAATGATTAAGAAGCAGCCAGACAGTTTAACAATTTTACTTCTGGTTATTAGATATACTACAACTGATTGAAGTACTGACCTATGTCTAGCACAGTCACAAAGTCAATACTTGTATTTTAATGTAGACAAATCAGCGTAAGGTTGGATGCCAAAATTCGGTTGAAATTCAACAATATCTTGGTAAAGTATTGCTACATAAATTGAATTCAGGAGGAGAAAAAAAATCAGGTGCAAATATTCCTGTAGATTACATCATGGAATAATAAAAACAAAACCAATTCAAGATATTATCAATATAAAGGTTCATGTTAATTTGGTTGAAAGCCATAAATCCCTCGATAAGTTATGCCGTGGCAACCAAAGACAGGATCATGGGAATCCAGGTGCTGCAGCCGTTCTAAATGATGTCTTGGAATACTGGAGTTCAAACTCATTAAATATCTCATCAAATATGTAAAGCTGCTTGCGACATTTTGGTTGAAGTCCAACAACCATTGATAAGGTTATGTTGTAGAAACGAGTCATAATGACAGATAATCTGGGGCCATAACTTTTGTAAATGATATTCTGGAATAATGGGATTCAAACTCTTTCATGGCCTCATCAGTACTGAGCTAAATGCCAAATCTGGTTGAAAACCAAGTGCCATTGGTAAAGTTATGCTGCAGAAACCAAAATCAAGAGGGCAAGTAAACAGGAGGCATAACTCCTGTAAACGAAATGCTAAAACTGAACTCATTCAAGATCTCATCAATATTGATCTACATGCCAAATTTTATTGAAATCCAACAATCCTTGGTAAATGTATGCAGTGGAAATGAAAGGAGGATAGGCAATCAGGGGTCATAACTCCTCTAAATGATTACATAAAAGACTGAAAATCAAATTATTTTAAGGTCTCGTCAATTTCAAGCTGATTACCAAATCAGATTAATATCAATCAATTTCCTATAAAGTTATCATGTGAAAACTGAATTGCTGATGGATGTCAAATTAACAGCTGGAAAAACAGACAACTGGACAAACTGACAGACATAAAGCTCCACTATCTTAATGTTTGTTTTATTGTTTAAGGCCTTATACAAAACAACTGAGATCCAAGATCAATAAATACAATAACAATTACATACACCCTTGATTATATAGACCTGTATGACCACATGTGAAAAAGGGAGATAAATCTTGTCTAATGCTGCAATTGTGACTTTACGTCAGAAATATTAACCTTGGGCTGAAAATAGACTTAATTATGTATATTTATACTTACTGTACTCCGTGGTGGTACTAGTCTCAGTAGTTGTCGAAGTTGAAGGGGGTGTTGTGAAAGTGGAGCTAGTTGTGCGTGTAGTAGTGACAGGTGCTTGAAAAACAAAAATCAAACAAAACAAAAGTTGTAATATTTTCTTACAACAAAGAGTTAAGATTCCATAATTTTAATACAGCACACACATTTCAAAGAATCATCATGGAAAAATAACTGTTTGGATTCATATTTGTCACTTGTGTGAATTAATGAACCATTTCATACTAATTTGCTCTCTCTCTCTCTCTCTCTCTCTCTCTCTCTCTCTCTCTCTCTCTCTTGTCAACTGTTATGAATTGATTAATCTTGCATTAGATAGATATTAGGAATTCCCATTTCCAGCTGCCAAAGACAAGTTAATTTTGACAAGGCAAGTAAATATCCTCATGCTGATAAACCAATGGGAAGAAATAATTTGCTACTTCCTGAAGCAGGTGTATAGAGTGACAATGAAAATTTACATGAGTGTGCTGAAACATCTGACATTCACTTGCCCATCAACAAGTAAACTATCAAAAAATAATTAAGGCCTGTTGTGCTATGTTTATTTAAATTTGTACTATAAAGTTGTTCTGACAATACTGCCATAGTCATGTATTTCAAATAATAATATAAACCTCAAAAGAAACAATCCATTAATACATTTTCTTTCAGTCAGCAGATGGGGGTAATCCTAGATAAAGTCGACAACTTGTAATAATGAAGTTTTTGATTTTAATAATGAAATTCTGTATGTAAATTTTAGGAATACAAAATATTTGACATATGTTTCTTTCAAAATTGATCTATGTATGAGTGTGTGTACTGCTTTATTACATTCGGAACCTCTAGCTTTATGTATGGTAGGAAGTCTTAATTAACAGGTTGTGGCAAGACACTTGATGTGTCTGTTTCTGTTTTAATAGACACTTCTTTATATTTCCTATTTCAAACAAAAATAAGTAAAGACAGATTATTCAATGGAAAAAAGTTTCTCATCACAGGAATTATATATTTTTTATATAGATGTCAGTAGCACAATGCATACATAACACATCATAGTGTTCAATACTGTCATCAGCACGATGCATACATAACACAATATATTGTTCAGTGCTTTCAGTGTTAACCATTTTATTTTCCAGCTGAACAGAAGACTGCTCTGAAAGTTAAACATCTGTCCATCATCTTTTACAGTAGGCAAACACATAGATGCAAAAAAAGGTCAACGAGGTATCTGTATCCATCCATCTGTCTGCACCTAAGCAACAACTTCAAAACGTCTTGCATTTTTCCTTTATATCCTGCATGTTGCTGTTACATCCCACATTTTCTCATTTCATCTGTTTTCCTGCTTATATCCGTCTATTTTTTGTATTCGTCTGCACAGTCGGCATATTTCAGCACTGCTCAAGGCAACTATCGATGTTGTCACAGATATAGCATTGTCCATGTATGGATACTCTACCTGTGTCAACAGCGTTAGCTACCCCAAGTGTTGGGTCTACATCTGGCACTCTGGAGTTCAGGAATCCCATGTTTGCTGAGAAGGTCTGTGCTTTTTTATTCACCCAGACAATCCACCATATCAGTGATCCCTCCTTTTTTAACAATCAGATCACAGCTCAGGTATCCATCCCACACCAGAAAGACGAAGTGGTTCAATGGTTTCGGCACTGAACTCATAACCAAAAGGGTGCAGGTTCAGTTCCCACCATCAGATCAGTAGGCATAGGCTATCATGGTGTGTCCTAAGGCAATGTACTTTATTCTACTTGCCTTGGCATGATATAACCTTGGAAAGTGTTGCTGTGTCCAAAACCATCATAAACAAACACACAAAACATCCCACACTAACTTGTATACGATGGGTTTAAAATCAAAATCAGAGAAACTAGATTTTGTAGTAGTAGTGGTAGCAATAGCAGTAGTAGTGGCAGCAGTTACTGTAGTAGTAGTAGTAGTAGCAGCAGTAATCAGGTCTGTGTTTTAATGAAGTTGTCCTTATCTATTGTCTGTCAGACATTTTGTGGCAGTGGCAGTTTCCAACCACAAATGAAAAAAAAAAACACCATAAAGTATATTCTCTTATATATTGTGCGTTTACTTCACTAATTTTTCATTTATAAGAATATCTATAAAAAAACATATGTATGTTACACTAACATAGTTCCTAAGTAATAGAATAATGTTACACTGGCACAGTTCCTAGATCATTGAGTACTGCAAAGTCTTTACTGTATGTAACAAAATGGAATCTAAACCACGTTATATTTAGATAAGAAAGAAGCCCAAGTGGGCCTAATATCACTTACCTGGCTTGCATAACTTGAAAGTTGATCATTTCACTAAGCATGCTAATTTACTATTGTAAGAACTCAACTTGTGTAAACTACCACCCAAAGTTTATTTCATGTTTATTTCACCTATTTTACTATATCCTGATAAAAATTCTTTCCAAAGATAAATGCATAATTAATATGCATAGTTTCTTGCTCATAAACATCCAAGATCTTGATTATATAAACACATTTACCAAGTTTGATAGGAATTGGATCAGAAATATAGTCTCTATATCCGGAGAGGCAACAAGCTCAACCAGTCAGATACAAGGTATCTCATTAATATGTGCAGATCTCACTTACTGTAGAACCCGTCTACAACAGTGTTTATACAAGCTTATTTACTAAAGTGGATCAAAATCCGTTTGGAATTTGGTTTCCAGAATGGTAACAGCTTAGCCAAACAGATACAAGAGTGCCTCATTAATATGCATAGATCTTGCTCACAATAAAACATGTCCAACATGTTGCTAATATAAGACTAATTAAAACGTTTGATCAAAATCTGATCAGTAGTTGCTAGATGGAAGGCCACGTCATTAATATGCATGAATTTCAACATAATCACACTCAACCAAGATCTGATCACATAGGCCTATTTATCAAATATGATCAAAATCCTCTCAAAAATAGAGTGGTAAAAAAATAAATCATATGCAAGATCACCTCATAAATATACATAGGTCTCACTCATAATAATAATCACCCCAACATATTAGCTTTTTTACCAAGTTTGATTAAATCAGATCAGAAATATAAACTCTCAAATGGTATGAAGCTCAGTCAATCATATGTAAGATGACCTCAATAACATGTACAACTCTTGTTCATAATAAAATACATTGATGATATAAACCTATTTACCAAGTCAGATAAAAGTATAATCAGAAATAGAGCCAGTAAAGTGTTGACAAACCCGACCAATTAGATGCAGAATCACCTCATTAATACGCAAGGAACTTGTTTATAATTCCAAGACCTTGATGATTTAAGGCTATTTACCAAGTCTGATCAAAACTTGATCAACAATATAGTCTCTAGAGTGGTAACAAGCTCAGCCAATCACATGTAAGATCACCTAATTAATATGCGTATATTTCATTCATTATCAAATCCATCTTCGATTGTGATGATATAAGCATATATTCTAGAAGTGATGAAAATCGGATCAGAAATATGGCCTCCGGAGTGGTAACAAGTGCAGCCAACCAGATGCAAGATCGCCTGATTACTATGCGTAGATCTCGCTCATTATTGAACTTGTCCGAGATCTTAATAAAATAAGCACATATTCCACATTTGATCAAAATTAGATCAGACATATGGGCTCCAGAGTAGTAACAAGGTCAGCCAATCAGATGCAAGAATACCTCATTAAATATCCATGGATCTTGCTCATTTTGAACTTGTCAGAGATATTGATGAAATACATGTTATTCTACCAGCGGTAGACCAAAAATTTCGTTTTATAGGCCGTCTATCGCAAATACCGTTTAGTACTTAAAATCTACCATTTTTGAAAATTAAAAGGATTTATAATTTTTTTAAAATAAAAAACCCAAACACGGTATTTGTATGCATTCTGTCAACACATTAGAGAAACCAGCCAGAACCAGACCTTAAATGTTTCACCAGTACAACGGCCGGTGCGATGATGCATTGCAGAGCAATAGGATTAGAACTGTTAAAGAACAGCTGACATGTATACACAGCAAGCTGCTAATTGATTAACTTATTCTTGGAATTTAAGGAGTTTAAGGCCAAATGCGGGTTGTTTTTTGAGGTGTTATAAGTAATAAAGGGATGAAAGGTGGTCCATGATGTCTTCTGAGTCTTTGATGAAAATGGCACGGCCCTTGGCGAAGAGGAGATGAAATAAAGACCATGAAAATGATTATGGCTGACACACTAGAGTAAGTATTTTGATTTGTATCCTGTTTAATTTTTATTGTATTGTTCCAGATGTTTTAAGAGGACAGTTCTTACATTTTATGTTCAATTCTAAACATGAATTTTCTCCCAATGCTAAGAAACCACCGGCTAAGAAATATTATAAGTTCAACAGTGTTTGGATGCACATACATTTAGTTCAAGCCCTTGATAAAATAGATCAGTTCAAAATATATTACACGATAATTAATTTTAAAGTTTGGATAAATTATTCATAAAAGCATAAATACATGATATATATTTTTTTTTCATTTTTATTTTAAGTCAAAATCAGCCTTTATTTTTTTTACTTAGAGTGGTGAAACTTTAAAACAGATTTTTGGATCTGAGCCATGAAGAGAAAGAGGTCCTTGAAGATGAGGCTCAGGAATACATCTCAAGTCCAAGTTAGGAATTTCCTCCTCGGGGTGAACTTAGCTTGAAGGAGTATTATAGAGTAGTCAGCGACCTTACAAACCCAGCAAAAGGAAAACTGAAGTTGGAACTTCTTTGCATTCTGAGCTTGGTTGTCCTGTCATTACAACATTCTAATGCTGATACAGAGAGGACATTCTCCATTCTTCACAAAATAGAAATTGATTCAAGAGGAAATCTGTGCCAGAGAACTATTGAGAGCCTGTTAAGTGTGAAACCTAATAATCACAATGAATGTCATCAGGGGTCACTAGACAGTGATCTTGTGAAGGAAACTAAAAATGCTATTGTATTTTATAAAAGAAAAATCTTTGCAGTGATGTATCAGATAAACAACTGTTCCTTTTTAATTATTCAACCGTATATTGACTCCTAATAAGTAATCATTATTGAATATTTTCCATCAGAATCCAAATCTGATTCATGTTCAAACTTGCCATTTTATTATAGTATGAAGAGAATACATATTATGGCACAAAAAGCACTTGTTTTGTTTTCCATCCGCTTGAAACGTAAAATTTATGCTGATAAAAATCTACTGGTTTAGAGACCAATCTACTGATAAAAATTTGTAAATCTACTGGTTTGCAATCCATGTTCTGTCACATGTATGGGATGATATAAGCTCATATTCGACGTCTGATCCAAATCGGATCAGAAACATGAACTCCAGAGTGGTGAAAGGTAATTGATGATGGATGATACATGATGGATGCAGGGCCTTACCATAAGCTCACTTGACATTATGGCCAGTTGAGCTAAAAATATATCAAACTTATTTAATTTAATATGTCACTTACTGCAAGTAGATCTGGTATACAATACTATTCAACTCATTTCATAAATGTTGCATCTAATAAAGACTCATCTAAAATTAAATTGAAATAGTCTGTTTAAATGTTGCTGCTTTAATCCACTGGGTACGTAAACAGTGTTTAGGCCAGGCTGCGGCCTTTCCCCGGTTGTGCTACTGTATTTCAGATGGTACAATATCATGAACCCTAACGGGTAATATATGACGCAAAATAAAATGAATGTACTCATGGCAATCACAGATTTGAGGCAGTTTTTTGGAATTTCTATGACCTAAAATTAATAACTATCTTTACGTACATGAGTGAAAAAAAAAATTCTCGTAAGATTGGTTCCTTTGGGCTGTTAAATTTCGTTCACAAGTTTATTAGAAACCAGTCTATTGCCCTGTCGAGTATGCAAATTACTTTTACAAAAACGACTTCAAGTTCATTACCAGACCACATGCAGGTGTGTATATATCGTTGCTTTTGATTGACAGCTTAATAGATGAACAACCACTTTGGCCTACTTACCTCCAAAGCAACCATAAATCTCCAACTTTATTTCCATGATATACTCCTCCGGTGTCGGGATGAAAACAACTTTAACTTGAGTCACACTATTCTTGTTCACAATTACTTTTCTGTTCGACTGATCAACGGGTTCTTTTCTATCAATCTAAAATGACAGATATTAGATACATGTTTATGAGTTTGCACATTCATCAACTGGTCTGTTCATCCATCCATCTATTCCAACTTCACGTATAGCTAGCTCTACACAGATCTGATAAACTATCATTTTGAAACATAGGCAAGTACATGCACTAGTTTTCTAAACAGGAGACTTAGCATGGAAACAGTATTTAAACAAGAATTCACTCCTGTTACATTACAAAACTGATTTTCATAGTACTACAGACTAGACATGCATAATGCAGATATAGGGAATAATACTGTGCCTCGTACCTGCAACATCTGCATCACTATATAAAGTAAATGTCTGCGTGTGCGTAAGCAGTGCAAAATTGGTATTTGATACTTGTGCAGAAAGCTGTTCACCAGGGGTAAAACAATACACCTATGTCACGCATTTATATGTATCACAAATAGCAACTTAATCATGCACTACATCTATGCCATGTATTGATATGCATCACATATGCTACTATGCTTATAGATTCACATAAAGAATAAAGAGGCAAATTAATAATTATAATTGTTCATGGCTATTGAAGATTAAAAGTAACTTTTACATGGTAAATATCATTTCGAATCGATTATCCATTTTAATTATTGGTTTGTTTATCAAAACGGCAAAATTATTGATCCATTTATATATCAGTGAATCATTTCATCCCTACTGTTCAGACTTTTTCATGACAAGTCATTGCTTTGTTAATATAAATATCATATTTGATGAAATATCAGCAAGTCTTAATAAGTGCACACTCCTCTTTATGGTTACAACTAAATAAATATGGCCACTTGCAATCCCACAGCTCGATCGTACCATGCCTCATGGGGAGAAGGCAGCTGCCAAAAGCTACCTAAAACATTATGATCTTAGCAGAACCTATCGCCATGCATGGTTAGTGTCTTGTTACCACATACTTCTGTGGGGTTAATCAGTCTCAACAAGAAGCCCAAGTGGGCCTGATATCACTCATCTAGCTTACACGACAGTTGACCGGTTTATGTAGTACTGAAAGAACAAACCTATGTGAACTATCTCCACAACTTTAGATCATGTTGATTTTACCCATTTTGCTATATCTTAATAAAGTTCTTGATGATGTAAACACATTTACCAAATCTGACATAAACTGGATGAGAAATATAGTCCCAAGATAACAATCTTAGCCAATCAGATGCCAGGTATCTCATTAAAATGCAAAAATTTCACTTATTAGAGAACCTGTCTACATCAGCGATTATATAAGCTTATTTACCACAGTGGATCAAAGTTATGATTGGAATTCTGTCTCCAGTGTGGTAACAAGCTTATCCAATCAGATACAAGAATACTTTATTATTAAGCACAGATCTTGCTCATAATCAAACTCATCCAACAGCTTCATAATATAAAACTGTATAACAACTTGATCAAAATCTGATCAGAAATATAGTTGCTAGTGTTGACAAGTTCAGATATTCAAATGCAAGATCACATCATTGATATGCATGAACTTAACTCATTATCATACTCAACCACATGATCTTGGTGACATGGGACAATTTACCAAGTTTGATCAATATCCTATACAAATGCAGTCTCCAGAGTGGTAAAAACCCTTAGTCAATCAGATGCAAGATATGCATAAATATCCATGGATGTCACTCATAATAAAAGTCATCCAACAACTTGATGATTCAGTATAACCTATTTACCACCTTTGATTAAAATCAGGGCAGAAATAAGCTCTCAAGTGGTAAGAAATTCAGCCAGTCATATGCAAGATCACATCATTATTATGCATAGATCTTGCTCATAATAAAACACATTATATATCTTGACGATATAAGCTTATTTACAAACTTTGATAATATGATCAGAAATAGAATCGCTGAAGTGTTGACAAACTCTATAAATCAGTTGCAAAATTGCTTCATTATTATACATGAATTTTGCTCATAATTGTACTCACCTTAGACCTTGATGATTTAAGCCTATTTACCAAGTTTGATCAAAATTGGTCTTTAGACTGCTATCAAGCTCAGTCAATCAGATGCATGATCACCTCATTAATATGCAACGATCACACACATTAGGAAACTCATATGAAATTTTGATCATTCAAGCATATATATATATATATATATATATATATATATATATATATATATATATATATATATATATATGTATGTATGTATATTCAAAGTTTGACCAAATCAGATGAGAGAGTGGTAACAAGATCAGCCTATTAGATGCAAGATCGCCTCTTTAATATGCTTGAATCTCGCTCCTTATTGAAACTCATCCAGGCTCTTGATAATAATAATAGTAATAATAATAATAATACTTTATTTATAGAAGGTAACTCTATTAGTACAATACTACTCTCAATTAAGCCCTTCTGTTTAAAATGTGGACAAATTATATACAATATTTACAACATAACATAAAGTGTATGTGTATTCTGACAATAATCAGACGGTATAAAACATGTAAGATAAACACATTTCTTTAAATAGCTTTAGATTATTAGTCTTTTTTATGTTTTGAGGAATACTGTTCCATATGAAAGTACCTGAATATTTCAGAGACTTTTTGAACATCTCTAACTTTGGCTTGGGAAGTCAAAGATTCCCATGGTGAACAGAACTTAATCCATATTCATGTGAGTTTCCTACAAATAATTCCTGATGATGTTGTGGAGCAATTCCTTGAAGAGACTTGTACACTAAAATGCTTTTTTTTGGTAATTAATCCTTTAAGATAAGTCAAGCCATTTCAGTTCACGGAAGAGAGACTTGCTTGGTGCATCAAATGATTTTCCAAGTATAATTCGTGCTGCTCTTTGTTTTTAGTTTTCAAAGTCTGTCATTATTTTGTTTGGAACAATTGCCCCAAGTAGTAACACAATAGTCAAAAAGTTACAAAATATAAGTATTATAATAGAGAATCCTTGTTTCCACAAGAATATATTTGTTTATCTTAGAAAGTAATGTAATGTTTGAATTTACAGCTTTCTATACTTTGTCAACTTGATCACTCCATTGTAGAAATCTGTCCACATGGACCTAAACGTTTTATGACATTCGCAATTTCACATCATTTATGGTTAAATCCAGATGAGTTGGGCCTAATAGTGCCTGTTGTTGTGAAGTTGTTATCAGCATACATTTTGTTTTATTTCCTTTTATATGCATATCAATTTTGTGACACCAATCTTCAATTTTGTTAAAGTCATTGCATAAGTTTAATTGTACGACATTTATGGAGAATCCAGATGAATGGAGTGTAGAATCATCCGCAAAAAGGTCAACATTTGATAAACTTGTAATGAATGGTAGATCATTTATGAAGAGAAGAAATAACTGAGGTCCAAGGACTTTTCCTAGGAGAACACCAGTTTTGATACTTTCTGGTATCATACAAGCCTATATTTCAAGTTTGATCAAAACTGGACCAGAAATATGTCTTTTAGTGTGGTAACAAGCTGAGCCAATCAGATGCAAGAATACTTCATTAAAATGTTGTGTCTCACTCATTATCAGATTTGTCAAAGATCCTGAAGATATAAACCCATATTCCAAATCTGATACAAACTGGATGTTTATGACTTCCAGAGTGATAACAAGCTCAGCCAATCAGATGCAAGATCACCTTATTAGCATGCATGGATCTTGCTCATTATCAAAATTGTCCAAGATCTTGATAATATAAGCATATATTCCAAGTTTGATCAAATTGGATCAGGAATACTGCCTCCAAAGTGCTAACAAGCTCAGCTAATATGATATTCTCATTCTCAAATTTGTCCAGCATCTTGATGATATAAGCATATATTCCAAGTTTGATCAAAAGTGGATCAGAAATAAGGCCTTCAGAAAGTTAACAAGCTCATCCAATCAGATGCACGATTACCTCATTACTAAGCGTGTATCTCTCATATTACTGAACCTGTCCAGCATCTTGATGATATAAGCATATATTCCAAGTTTTATCAAATCAGATCAGGAATACTGCCTCCAAAGTGATAACAAACTCAGACATTCAGATGCAAGATCACCTAATTCATAGGTTTGCATCTCGCCCCAAAATTGTCCAACATATTGATGATATAAGTATATATTCCAAGTTTGATCAAAACTTGATCAGAAATAAGGCCTCCTGAGTGGTAACAAACTTAGCCAATTATATCCTCACATTATCAAACTCATCTGATATCTTAAAGATATAAATAAATATTCCAAGTTTCAAAAACACTGGATCAGAAATTTCGCCCCCAGAGTCGTAATAAGTTCAGTCAATCTGATGGAAGATCACTTCATTAATCTGCATGAATCTCACTCATTATTGAAGTCATCAGATTTTTTTTTTATATAAGCTCATATTCCAAATATGTTTTAAATCAGATAAAACGGTGGACTCAGAGTGGTAATAGCAATTGTTGGCAGATGGATGATGAAAAACAGACACAGGGCTATACTATAAGCTCACTGGCCTTACTGCCAGGTGACTGACAAACAGATTTTAGAGGTGTTTTATTGGACACAACCATATTTGGAAAGAGAATAGTTCCCAACAGAGACAAATGGAGCTACCTCTTCTAGTAAGTACATGCACATGCTGGGGCACTTTTTTTACACAGTCAGTGTGCTCTTATTATTATAATCTTTTACATCATAACCTTATCAAAATTAGAAGTGTTATGCTCACAGAGTGAGTATTATGTCAAATACGGTATTTACATTTTGTCAGAACCCAGACATATCTCTGCTGATTCATCAGATCTGCGTAGACCTATACCTACCTACAAACTTTCCCACCTACCCAAAACAGTTTATATTTTCTATTGTAATATAATAAATGAATCTATAAATTGGAAATTTAAATTTTCTCTCACCTGTTTTGCATATATTGGGAGCTGTGGTGGCTGAGTGATTAGTATGTTTGTACACCATGTTTTAAATCAAGATCTATTAACATGCATTGTTTGTTATATGAACATAAGTGGACACATCAATGATTTTGTCAGCCATTGACATAAAAACACATCCAAGACTGAATTCTGATTATGTATAAAACACCTCAACATAAGGTGGCCTCAGCTATAAAAGGTGACCTCAACTACACTGTACATAAGGTGGTTCACCTGTATGGCTCCCATGAACAACATTATAGTGACGGACTATTTATAATGAGTATGTGTTGTAGATTTGAATGCATGTACAATGTTTCATATTTGAGTAACAAATGAATGATTTGTTTAGCATTTAATGGCACATCAACACTTTATAGACTATAGAGTGCCGAGGCAATGAGAGTAAGGTTCCACTGCAGCTGATCTATGTATGTATTGAAGGAATAAATGGCACAACAATAGGGCCAATGAAAGTTTAACAAATGTAGTAGGAAATATTGCAAAAGCTTTAGGAAGATAAATCCTTCTAAATAAAGAAAACTATGTAATCCTGCAAGAAGAAAGGCAAAGGTCTTAAAAAGGTTGTAAAAATATAAAGGTTTAAAATTGCTCAATCTTAGGAAAGATAAACCCTTCCAAATAAATAAAAATTATTTTCTCTTACAAGATAAAAGATAAACGGTAAAAGGTGCTAAAGTTCTGAAAAATGTATTCAAAATAAAATAAAACGGTTAAAAGGGTAGCATCCTTAAAATTGAGGATCAAAAAATATTTTATATGATCTGCATTTTTTTGTTTGAAAGTCAAACATCTTTCTTGGCAAAACATCATCAAAAAGCTCCTCAATTGTGTTGACCTCATGAAATTTATGTCTTGCAGTCTGGAAGTTGGCGCACTTACCAATTAATAATCATAATAATAATAGTAATAACAATAATAATAATAATAATAACTTTATCTATAGAGAATGACTCATTTAGTCAAGTACTATTCTCCCTTTAGACGCTTGTAGAAAGAATGTATAACAATATACATCATACAAATGTTAATAGTAATTACTATTTAGTTTAACATGCCTTTAGTATATTATAAATACTAAATTCAATTATAACCAATTAGTAACATGTATATGCATATGATATCTCTTCTTAAATACTGTAATATTTTCTGTAGATTTTACATGCAGTGGAAGCTTGTTCCACAGAACTGTGCCAAAGTACTGGAACCTTTTCTTAAATTGCTCTGTTTTTGATTTTCGTTGTTGTTATCAACTGGTAAAGACGTGAATAAGGCCTAAATAAATCCTGTTGGTACTCTGGTGCAGCTCCGTGTAGTATGTATGTATGTATGTATGTATGTATGTATGTATGTATGTATGTATGTATGTATGTATGTATGTATGTATGTATGTATGTATGTATGTATTGTTTTACGGCACCTCAGCACAACAGCAGCTATGCAGTGCCAACAAACGTTCGAGTTCGACAAATGTAAAATTGAACTGCAAAAAAATTAAGGAAAATAAAGCCTTCCATAAGATGTATACAAAATAACAGATAAAGGTAACACATGTAAAATCCTTAAAACATGATTAAAATATGTTGCATAAATCACATTCCCTTAAAAAGTCCAAGATTTTCTTGGGTGGTACGTCTTCATACAGTTTCTTCAAGCAGCTAACATCAAAATACTTCTATCTAACAGTGTGGCAATCGATACACTAAACAAGAACATGCTCCGCTCTCAGTGGACACTGACAGGGTACACACTCTGGTTGAGGCTCACGCTTCAAGAGGTATGCATGAGTTAGGTATGTGTGTCCGATACGCGATCGGCACAAGACCACGTCATATCTCCGATTTATTCTATTCAAGGGAAACTACTCACCAACAGTGGGTTCGATGTTTGTAAGTTTGTTTGTGGAGTTTTCATTCCACATATTTTGCCAAGTATAATGTATATGCTGATTTATACAATATTTGAAGTCAGTATATTGAATCTTCCATTCGGAAATGGGTGCTTTATCTGCTCTTTCCTTACCTTTATGTCAATGTGACTAGGCAGCCAACAGTGCAGAATACTTTTCCCACATTGTATGAGACCATCACGTTTCTGCAATATCCGGGATATTATTGGGTTGTCAGATATAAGATTCTGCAAGGCTTTCAATGTGGAAAGGGAATTAAAAAATATGACACAATTTGATATTTTGAGAGGTTTCAATGTGGTTCAAAGCTTTAAGTGTGGCTGTAATTTCTGCAGTAAATAGTGAGGCTTTATCCAATAACTGGCTCGAGATGATGCCATGGAGTGTTGCAACTTTGTCTCCATTTTTCGAACCGTCTGTATACATGGACATATGGTTATGGTAGAAGGCTCTAATTTTATTGAATTTCCTCTGAAAAAGGAGAGGATTTGTTGAAGATTTTTTGAATTTGCAATGGTCAAATATTATTTTAGTAGGCTTTTGATAACCACGTTGGTGATTTAGGAATACAGAATTTTGCAATATTTCCAACATTGATTTTTGCTGTTTCTAAGTGAAGACAAATTCATATGCCAAATCGTGGGATAAAGTTTGGTTTCTGAATGTATAAGGTTTGGTATTTGGCCCTAAACACTACATCATATGCGGGGTTAGATGGATTAGAAGATAGTTTGGTAGCATACTGAAGAGCCAATTTCGATCATCCGAGATAACGTGATGCTTTATTTGCCTCAACATAGAGGCTTTCTGAAAGGGAAGTTCCAAATGTACCCAGACAGAGTCTAAGTCTCTCAGTGTGTATCAGATCAAGCATCTGCAGGTAAGATTTACAAGCTGATCAGGAACTGCCTTGTGAAAATCAATCCTTTCAGATACTGTAAGCCATTTTAGCTCTGTAAAAAATGCTTTTGATGAATAATTAATAGATGCATCTAAAATAACGTGTGCTGCCCTCTTCATTTAGTTTATAAATCTTGTCAAGCTAAGATTTGACAGTTTCCCCATGCAGTTGAAAAATAATCCATTGTTGGAATATATGGATTGCAGTATCGATACGAGTTTCTGTAGGTAAATATTTCTTGACTCTTCTGAGTAAGGGCAATTTTGACAGTGTTTTACAAATAATGACAATATAGTCATCCCATTTGTAAATTATTATTTACGGATATACCTACAAGCTTGCCATGTTTGGCATTTTCTAACTGACAATTATTTTATTGTAAGAATTAATTTTGGGTTACCTAATTTATGTTGTTTATGTGATGTCCCCAAAATGTACATTTTGTTTTCCTGTCATGTATTACTATCTTATTTTGCTGTGTTCAATAATGAATGTCTCTCACTGTCAGTGGACACTGGCATGGTACACATTCCAGTCAAGGTTCACTCTTTATGAGGTATGCATGGGTGAGACATGTGTGTCCTAATCGTGAACGACACAACACCATCTCACCTCAACGATTTGTTCTATATGAATGATGCAACTCTCTAATGGTGGCTTAGATGTTTTGAAACTGTTTGTGGAGTTTTCATTCCACATATTTTGCCATTCAGTAACTGGCTGGGCATGATGTTGAGGGGTGTTGCAACAGCAGCTGCAACTTTATCTCTGTCTTTTTAACCATCTGTACACAGAAACATATGGCCACTATAGAAGACTCTTATATTTTGTTGAATTTACTGTGAAAAATGAAAAGATTGGATGCAGTTGTTTCAACTGTCAAAGTTCAAATATTATTGTTGAGGGTTTTAATAACCACAGAGGTGATTTCTTGATTGAGAATTTTGCTGCTTCTACATGAGGGTGAATTCATATGCCCAAATGTGGAATGAAATTTGGTTTCCAATTGTACAATGGTTTTGGTATTTGCACCTAAGAATGACATTAAATGCAGGGTTAGTTGAATCAGCGAATAGCCTGTTAGTATACACAAAGTGATAAAGTGGTGATTCATTTGCCTCAACATGAAGTTTTTTGAAGGGGAAGTTCTACATGCTCTTCGCCAAAGACTGAATTGTTGATTGTATATCAGATCAAGAATTTCAAGTTCAAATTTGCAGGATGATCTGTACTAGACTGAGCCAATACTCTTAATAAAGTCCTGTATCACCAAAGTATGACCTTCCTGTCTGCTCCCCAATCTGTTTCCCAAGACTCATATTAAACCTGGGCATTTTAACATTTGTCTCCGAGGTATCTAATATGTGGAAACAACGTTCATTAAAAAAAAGTCCTAAAACTTTGATCTTCACAGAAACCATTAATAAAAAGTGTGGAGTCATCATTATCCAATAGAACTGACAAAAGTGTATAGCTTTTTATTTTTAAAATTTGATTCCATTTATTTCCACCCATTTCAGAACTCTATTTAAGAATATCTGTAGTTGATGTTCAATAATATATATGCTCTTTGACCTATAGCAGATAAAAAGTCATCGACATATAATGCGCAGCCAGTTCCAAGTTTTAGACATTTATCTAAATTAATAATTTTGTTGAAAAATGTGACTAACAATATGCTGCACTGAGGATCACCCATAACCTGAGGATAACTTCAGTACCTACCTTAACTCTGAAGTTTCTACCATAAAATATTGGATATAAAATTAGGTCGGCACTCCCTTTGGCCTATATTAAAAGGTCATTCATCATGCCTTACTTACATGTAGTGATGTAAGCTTTCTCCAAGTCAAAGAAAATGGCTACTATATCTTATTTCTTTATGAAAGCTTCTTATATACATTTTCAAGTCTTATTAGAAGGTCACATTGACAGTCTGACAGTAGTTTGTTGTAAATACGATACCCGAGGAGTCTGTCATTTATCATTTGTTCCATGACCTTGCAGATATACAGCTTGTGAGTGACAATAGTTAGAAGGACTAGGTCTGGGTGCTGGTACAAATGTTGTTTCTCACTAAGATAGATGGAAGTTTCCAGTTTCCCAAATTTTATTACAAATGTTAAGTAGTGTATTGAGGGCTGTATGATCTAAATGTTTCAAAAGCTGATAGTGGATATCATCTTGTCCTTCATGTCATGGGATAGTGGATATCATTTTGTCCTTCTGAAGTGTCATGGGTTCAATCAAGAGTCGTCTAGTTCTCTAAGAATAAAAGGTTTATTTTATTCTTCAGTGTTAGCAGATTAAAATTTAAAAGAACCCTTTTCTTTCGCGATTTTTTATGCAGTTAAAGTTTTTAGAATAGTTTTCTGGTGATGACTGTTTAATGAATGTTTCAGCCAATGTATTCAAAGTTTCTGGTAGTGCAGTGATCAGCTTTATTTGTGTGTTTGATATGGTGGGTTTTTTTTTTTTTTGTTGTTGTTTTTTTTTTACAATTATTTTCCATACCGTATTCCTTACCCTTTTAATAAGGAAGCGAGATTTCATTCTAGAGACAAAGGATCTCCATGTTTTATTCTCACTCTCTCTGGCAATACAGCAGGCTTTAGTTCAGAATACCGGTATGTGGTATTATTTATGGCTTTCAGATGTTGTCTTGGCATTGAAATCTCTAAGGACCTTTACTGGTCCCAGATGGCATCCTTACAAGTATCATCAAAGCATGGTTTGTTGACATGATTATGAACTGCCCAAGTTTTTGGTACTGTATCCCCAGCAACATCTGGAGTGTGTTAGTAAATTAAAGCTTTGAATTCGCTTCATTTTCAGAACAATTAATTGTCAAATTTGATTTGCAGGGGGACTAAAAAGTTTCCCAAACTACTTTATTCAATTTCCATTTCTGGCATAGCCCTTAAGCTTTCACCATCTAAGGTCTCAAGTATATTGTTAAGTGTACACCGACTTCCCAAAAACAAAAAGAGATTAATTGCAGATGGTCAGATCTAGAGACAAGTAGGATTATGTGGCAGGATGTAAGTAGGTATATGACTTGTCATTAAAAAGGCAAGACGATGTTTTGATGTACAAAGTAAAATCTTTACTTGAATGACCCTTTCCACCGCTTTCAGAGGTCATGTCCTTTGTAAGGTTCCAAGCATAACAGTCAAAGGTTCCTTAATTTCAATAATGTCCTTTAAAAGTCTGGAGATCAATGAACTCAATCTATCATTAACAAAGTCCTTGAAGCTTAGGCGTGACTAGCCAGCTGATCAGAATGGCCCTTCTGACACCTGTCTAGCTGATGTTGAGGTCGAAGTAGTGTGTTGCATCAGAGTTGCAACAACAAGATTCTCCTATGCTTAACTACCATGACACAAACCTGAACTTTCTGGCATACAATTCCGGCACGCTAACCACTGAGCTACCATGACTCTCTAACAAATGAATGAACTACATCAATTAAATTTATATATAGTGATGCACTGCATGCATGAACTCAAGGACAAGCAAATTCTTTACACAGCTGAAAACAAACAGTAGACTTGTTACTTTGCCGTAGACTGTCCCATCATTTTATGATCAGACTAATCTTCAACCCTAATTAAAAGAGCTACAATTGCAAGCTTTTTATTGCATATTCTATCTCTAGCCCCACCCTTCACCCATCCCCGGTACCGAGTCCCACTCAGTGACCGCAACCCAGGGATCCCAATGCAAAATATGTGACATATATATTTTCCCAGTATGACTGCATATGTAAAATTTGTTCATTAAATATATGAAAATGTCATTGTAATTGAAATTTTTGTACATCTGACCTTTTACCCCCTTCTAGGGACCCTTGGGATAGGAGCAAGGATGATAACCCTCTTGCAGATGGTTACCCTAAGGACAACATAACTACAATGTTTGATGAATAGCCACTCAACGGCTTAGGAGACAGATAAATGGCCAAACAGATGGAGGCTATCCCAATATTCCTCACTAAAGCATGGGGATAACAAGCAAAAATGCTCATTAAAAAACATAATACACTCACCTCTATAAACTTGTCAGAACCCTTCAGCTTCACAGAAACATTAAATGACTGAATGTCTGGCAGTGGGTATGATTCAGGTAGAGAAACGGACTCGACGTACACTCCAGGAATGTTGACAATTACAACCACCTGCTCAATGGGTTCATGAAAGGCTACTGTGTAAGGTTCTAAACTTGTTGGTCTAAGGCCACTGATATCCACTTCATCATCAGGAATCTCTTTCCCATTCACATACACTAATATGTCCGTATCTGGTATGTATATAGTAACATTGTCTGACATTCCAGAGACCAATTCACATACAGTTGTAGTGGAAGGAAAGCTTGTCACAGGTAATGTGGTTGCTGTTGTTCGTGCTGCAGTTGTAGTTCCAGTTGTTGTTGGTGATGTGGTACTTGTCTGCACTTGTGTAGTGGTGATTAGTGCAGTTGATGTCGTTGGTACTGTGCTCGTCGTAGGTGCTGTAGTTGTTTATAGATAGATACATTTTATATTATTAAATTCATTTCAAACATACATACATAGATAAACAGGGTCCTGAAATTGTAATGGTTCTTGCCAAACATTTTTTCCAACAAGTGTCCTTTGAAAGCAGTGATGCTTATCTGGTTGAAAGGAATTTCCAGGAATCTATAATAAGTCTGTATCTTTTTGTCCTTTCATTTTCTTTACTGCTGAGTACTGAAACATTTCTCATATTCTTGACAAACTAAAACATACCATATTTGGCAACAAAAAGATTTTCTTCTATGTTCAAGTTTACAAGTTCACAAGAAATCTGTTATTTTTAAATTATCAGTGCAGTACAAAAATATCTTATCATGGCCTTTGACCTTAAACCTGATGTCATGGATAGAAAATATCCTTTCACATAACTGTCCCAGACTACATCAAGATATACGCACATGCTAAGTTTTTTTTAATCCATAAATATTATTTGTTGGGAAGAAAAAAAAACAAGTTAATGAACTGGCATCATTCATGTTATTCCTCAGTTATGTCCACACAATGGATTTGATAAAATTCCATTCATACTTGTGGGTGTCATCATGCTCACAAACCAGTACAGCTAAAAAGACCAAGTAAGACCTTTGATCTTAAAATCAAGTCAAAGTGCCGATTATCAACTTGTTCACTGGAATGCAACTAAATACAAAGTTTGGTCAAAATTCATTTGTATATGTACAAGTCACTGTGTTCATAAGCTCAAAGAAGTATAAATATGCATTAATATTTGACTTGACCGTAAGGTCAATTAGATCTGGTTTTCAAACTCCTTTACAAAAGTGAAGATGTATTGATGGTGAGATCTGCACCATTTTCATTAGAACCAATTAAATATTGCAAGAAGTATTTCAGTAAAAACCCTATGTAAATGCCCCCCATTCATGCAAGAAGTGAAGTCATAACAAGATTTTTTTATGGTCACTATGGTGCCATGTAGGAGGTAAGATTAGCCCCATTTTCATTCTGAACAAGTTACATACTGCAAGAGTGTTTTTGCAAAACCTCCATGTCAATACAACCATTTCTTTAGGAGAAGGTACAATATAAAGATTTTCAGGTTGGTCATTTTGGAGATGGGAATCAGCATTTAAAATAGGAACAACTCTCTACTGTACGAAATAAGACTAAATATAAAAATTCCAATATGGTCATCCGTTCAGGAGAAAGAGCTGTAACAACATTTTTCACATTTCTTTGGCAAGTTACATCTGCGCTGCTTTATATCCTTTTGTACGCTCTCCGGTAGTAAAACTAAAAGAAGACTGTGATCATATCAGCCGAATGTAACACTGATGACGATTGATTATATGGTCATCAAAGTGATTCATTACTTAATTCTGCTCACTGTTTTAAGCTGAAAAGTTATTTTGAGTTATCACTACCTTTAATAAACATGCAGCTCACTTTTTTAGGGAACTAATTGATCACAATTTGTAATGCAGTGTCAGCAGCTTTTATCGCTGTCTATTGACAACAACTTCAGTTAATTGGTGCAATAATTAAAGTAATCAAAGGAGTTTGATGGCATAATGGTTCTCTATGCAATCACCAGCTTCTGAGTACAGGTAAAACATTCTTAAGATTACATTCCATCTTGAATTCTTATTTTTTATTTAGCTTTAAACACAACAGGCTTGGTGTATAGACATTGTTTGTATTATTGAAAATTATTACAAATTTAAAAAACAGGGTGTACAGAAAATTGGAGGGTCAGCTTTTTAGGTTACTTATGATATGAAAAACAAAATACAAATCTTAGACATAAAACTGCTATTTTAATGCTTTTTAAATCCTTATTAAGTGATTAACTCGACTATTTGTTTATTTACAGTACCTTGTTCTGATACTGTCTTTTGCCTCTAATATATTTTCCTTCTTTGATTAATCACGACCATGTAATATATAGTATAAACTGATTGTAAAGCCTAAATATTGACAGTTCATTAATAGATGTTGTGATGTATTCTACTATCAATAATGGTATAGCAAAATCAAGAAGATCCAACCTTCTCCGTATATGCTTAATATCTATATTTTACGGTAATAATGACACTGAAACATTACATAACGACCGTTGTTGTTTTATGGATCTGCCTGAGTAAAATAAAGACTTGAAGTACCTTTTAGAATAGTCAGTTTTGTTGTCGTTCTGATTTATAATTCATCAACTGCAATAAAATCATTCAATGACTAACGTACGCAAGAATCACATAACCCTAACCCTGCCTCCATCATTCATGCCTGAAAATGCATGCTTTTAACAACTCAAGTTTCTAAACATTTCTACAAAATCAATCAAAAAAACACCAATGCCACAATACTGCTACAAGATGAAGGAAAAAAGCATACTGGGACCAGTAGTGGTGGATGCACCAGTTGTTGTCTGCACTGCTGTTGTAGTGGCTGATGCACTGGTTGTTGTATGCCCAGATGTTGTGGTGGTGGGTGCACTGGTTGTTGTCTGAAATGGTGTTGTAGTGGTGGGTGCACCAGTTGTTGTCTGCAGCGATGTAGTTGTGGGTGCACTGGTTGTCAGCCATGGGGTTGTAGTAGTGGGTGCCAAAGTTGTCGTTTTTGTTGGTTCTGTAGGTGCATGTGCGACAGTTAATAGTAACAAATATACAGGATGTAGAATCTTTTTTATTTATAACACCACTACCGTAAATCATAACATCAGACTAAAAAATATTCATCTAAAATCTAAAAATATTTTCTAACATCAGTTAAAACTTTTGATAGCAAAATAGGTGTATGATATTTATGGAAAAAAAGAAAATGATTTTTTCCCGCAGTTGATGTAGCTGTGACTATGGAAAGAGACATGTAACTGTTGATCCTAGCATTTATCATGTTTTTCCAACACTTGAATATATTAGAGGTCTTTAAGAACTCTGTTTGTCAAGGATTCTAACATAAATACATCGAAATGGAAAAAGAACAGTTTCAGATGACCGAACGCTGAATATGATTCATTTATAAACTTGAGTTATTAGCAATAGGTGCATCACAAAGGGCTCCATTCGCTCCAATTGTAGGGACTTAAACCAATGAACTTGTGTTCGAAAACCAAAGTTAGGAGAACATAGACATTCAGGGGCTATGACTCCAAATGATGACATGGAAAGTTTGAAATCCAACTCCTTCAAAGTCTCATTAACATCGCGTGTAAACATACGAAGTTGATCAACAATGGCCATAAGTCTGTCTAAAATGGAGTGGACAAGACAAAAGACCCCAAAAGGCACATCAAGGTCTAAGAAACAATGTTCACAAGAGCATCAGAATATACTGAATGGTTCTAGAGCTATGCTGATTATAAACATCCCATGTAAAGATATGTAGTTGATTGACAATGACCATAACTCTGTCCAAAATGTTACAGATGAGACAAAATCCATAATGGCACATCTAGATCTAAGAGACCATGCTCTGACCAAAATCGATAAGAATATTTTGAATAGTTCTTGCATTATGCTGACTGCAATCAACATTCCAAGTGAAGACAAGAATCTTCCTCATAAGGGGCACAACTAAAACCCATAAAAGGTACACATAAGCCAATGAGACAATTGTAATACCAAACTGCATCAGAATATGTTGAATCATTCTTGAGCTAAGCCTGTTTACAAGCAACAACCCATGTGATGATAGTAAGTTAATGGTCAAGGGACATAACTCTATCAAAACATGAGTTGACAAGACAAAAGACACCTAGGCCAATTCAAGGTCTACGAGACAAGGTTCATACTAAATTGCATCATAATATGTTGAATGGTTCTTGAGCTGCGCCAGTTAGTAGCAAAATCCTAAATAAAAATATGAAGTTAAATCGCAAGGGTCTTAATTCTATCCAAAATGCAGCTGACAAAATCCATCAAAAGCACATTTATGTCAGTTACACAATGCACACACCACAACTGCATCAGAACATGTTAAATGGCTTATAAACTGAGGATCAGCAGAGATTTAAAACTTATAGAGCAAGGAATAACTCCATCAAAAGGGGACTTGAAAAGATGAAATATTTAAAAGGCATTTACATGAAATTGGCAATTCACCTAACAAATGGCATCAAATTATGTGCATGTAATATTTTGCATGCCCTCATGAAGTATTAATTACAATCATTATTATTATTTACCTTCTGGTTCAAAACACCCAATTATGCCCAGCTTGATATCCATAGGAGCCCTCCTGTCCTCTGGAATAAGGACAATCTTAACTTTTTCCACATTAGCAGAGTTCACAACCACATTGGCTTGATTTCCAGTCAGCTGAACCTTAACAAGGTATGGTTATACAAATTAACAAGGTATGGTTATACACATTAACAAGGTATAGTTATACAAATTAACAAGATATGGTTATACAAATTAACTGCTACTTTTTAGTTTTAGTCATGTTACTCAAAATGTGCATATTTAAATTCTTAATAGACAAAATGGGGAAGAGAGAGAGAGAGAGAGAACGAACAAGCACGAGAAAGAGCTTGACCGACATGCATGCAGGTCATATAGCCACTGTTTCATGATACACAATGACAAAACATGTATAAACCAAGAAAGAAAAGATGATTTCCAATCCTGATGATTAGAGATAGAGAATTTATGTACAATACATGAAACCAGACTTCCTTACTTTTGTTGTATTGTCAGCATATCACGTAAATTGCTTATTTACTCTCAGTTATGGGTAGATTTATCCATCACAAGCAGAAAGTAATGACCAAATCATTTTTCATTTAATACAACATACAGTATTTTTCCCATGATAAGACCAGGGGGCAAGCCTAATATATTTGTCAAAAAGTAGAGGGCGTGCTTATAACCAGACAAAGATCTCCTAAGTATTTGTCAAAATTGTGTAAAACTGAGAACTGTGTTTCAGATGATATGCCCCAAAAACGAGCTGTTGATATATCATAGGATATAACCCCATAACCCCAGCCAGGATAGAGGTTGATTGAAACAATAATAATAATCAAAGTGTCCTGCTTCTTGACCCCATGAACCCACCCAGGAACATAACCATGAGGCAATGGTGATATTGGGAGAAATGTAAGTTTGGGATCATGTAATACTCCAACTATGCAGCAAATTAGTAATGGGTTATTTCAATTAGTAATGGGTTATTTCATTTAGTAAAGGGTTATTTCAGTTAGTATAAGGTTATTTAATTAGTAAGGGGTTATTTCAATTAGTAAGGGCTTATTACAAAAAGATATCCTATTTCTTGACCCCATGGACCTGTCCATGGGACACAGCACAGGGGACAGCAAAGCATAGAAAGAAAGGGAAATGTTTGGATCATATAATATTACAAATTTGTAGTGAATTGAATAAAACGTTTATTAAAACATACGAAATGGAATCAAAACTTTAACCAAAAGGTGTCGAACATACATGGCCCCACCCTGGGACTTGACCCTGGCATAGCAGTAGTAAAATACTAGGTTCAGTGTGTGATGATGCTATATTCCAAACATTTATTGAATTGGTAATGGAGGTGGTGAAAATGAAAACAAAACTTAAATCGAAATATTTAACCAAAATGTCTCCCTACTATCATGGCCACATGCAGGGTCAGGAGTGGTACTATGAGTATGTGATAAATAAGAAATGAATCAAGTAAAGGGTTATATAAGTGATAGAACATTATCCAAAATGTATCTCCAATATAATTATTGACCCAATGATAGTACCCAGGGGCATAACCCATTGACATACCTAGCAGGATTCTCAATACATGCATACCCTTCGATTTTGATGCTTGGAATTTAAATGTGACCCATTTTTGATGCATGGAAATTCCAATATGTGCATTTTTAGGATGTACGCTTATTTGGGCCAGAGTCTTAATTACCCTTGATTCGTCTCCGACATAATTTCCTACTAAGCGCGTGCTGTCCATAACAAATTTAATGTATGCACCATTGATCAACATTTGAATACTGTTTATACTTTATCAGCTAATAATATCACACCTATGTAAAAATCAATATGAACTGGGTGGAGCTAACAGGTCACTGGTGTCATGCTTAGATGTGAGTAACTGAATCAAGTCTGGATTTGTTTGAGATTATCTTTGACGTTTATAATAGAGCAAGTGGGAATCAATTATGACTTGACTGGATTACCTTTTGATCAAATATCGGCATTTGTTTGATTGCCCATCAGATTATAATCAATTGGATAAAACTGTGGCAATATGGTGGCCAGCAAAGCCAATTGTCCAAGGTAAGTAGACAAACTTTAATTTTGTTTTATTAACGATTAATTTACTTCAATCAGCGAAACATTAAAAAATTTGGGTGTTATAATTAATGTATCATTCAGTAAGAATTCACTGGACATTACACTCAGTGATTTATTTCGTACTTCGGATTTACTTGAGACTGAATAACGTGATGGAATAATTTTGCTATATTATATGTATTTGTGAACTGTTAAATCACAATGACTCAAAGAAGTATATTTTCTTTTCTGTCTCAGTCTCAGAATTGACCTGCCAGTGATGATCATTCCGACCTCAGACTTCAAAGAAACAGAAAGTTAGTAACAATTCTGATGCGAAGGAGAATAAATCTTCTAAGGAAATTTAAGGAAGAGTGGAAAAGTAAATTGCTGTGCATTAAAAATGTTGTGAAATATGGAATACAGTGATGATATGTGACTGGTGTAAGGACGCTGGAAAATCAAACTCGTGTGCCACTGAGGGCAGGTTTAATCTTTAAAAATAAAGTATAAAATAATCCTTTTTCTGATTTATATACCAAATATGCACACATTCATACATAATTAGAAAGAGAAACAATTATGCAAAAATCAGTTATAACCATGTCTGTCTCACTTTCTGCTTGTCTGTTTCTTACCAAATAATGAAGAAGTATTTCTCTGTATTTGACACAAGACAGGAAATCTTAAAAATCAGATTGCTCCAAGAATAATTAACAATTCCAGCTATGAGCTCATGACTGTCAAAAATTAATGACTATTGAGATTTCAGATTTGACTTTTTAGTTTTTAAATCTGTTGAGAACCCTGAGTGGTATTGAGAGAAGGGATACATGTGATGATGTTATAGACCAAACATTGAGGGAACTGGTAAAGTGGTTATGGAAATATTAGTTACAAAAATACTTTAACCAAAAACTTCCATGGAAGGGCAAGTTCTAAGTTAAACAAGGTCCACACCTCTGTAAAGTTTTGCCAGTAAACAGTAAATGTCGAACTTGACCCAGGTCTTTTTAATGTAAAGCCCCATACCAAATTTGAATTCAACTCATTAAGTCCTTCAAAAGTTTTTGAGTGGAAAAGAAATGGAACAGCACAGTTCTAAGTCAAACAGGAGTAATAACACCAATACATTTTGCCAGAAAATGGTGAAAATGAAACTTGACCTTGACTTTCTTAATGTCCGACAAACAATTTATTTAAAATCTGTTAAATCATTCAAAAGTTATACCAGTGGAAATGAAAAGGAAAGAGACAGGAAAGGCAAAGTTAAACAGGGCGATAACACCAATACATTTTGCCAGAAAATGGTGAAAATGAAACTTGACCACGAGCTTCTTAATCTCAGACCTCATACAAACATTTTATTTAAAATCCGTTTAGTCCTTCAAAAGTTATACGAGTGCAAATGAAGAGGATTGAGAAATGAAAGGCTAAATTAAAACCGGGGCCATAGCTAAAAAAAGAAAATGATGACCGAAAATGGTGAAAATATGACTTCACCTAGGTTTTCACATTGTATTTCTTGACCACATGACCCCACTTAAGAGCTAGAAGTGGTATTGAAAGAAGGGGGAGTCTGTGATGATATTATGTTCTAAATATAAAGTCAATCAGATATGTCGCTACTGACCTACAAAAGCTGTCAACAATCACACCACACTCCACCCCCACCCCCCCAAACACAAATGGACAACTCAAATACCAGAGTCTTGGGTGTATACATGGTCCATACAGATATTTCATCAGGAATTGTTTTTAGCAGTTTCAAGAACTTTTCAAACATAAAATCTTTTGTTTTCAAGGATTATAATTTACTGCATATAAAGAATGTTGATCATGCTATGTAGAGTCCACACAACTTCTGAATAAGTATTTGAATTCAGAATTAAGTATTTGAATTCAGAATTAAGTATCAAAAACTTGACCGACTTTTATTAATCAGCCTTAATGGCCCATTAAACAAAGCATGCATTCATTTACATCATGAGGTGGCTATAATCCCACAGGAGGCTGAGTAATAATGAGCACGTGAGCAACCCTTACTGAATATGGAAGCGATCAAACATATAATTCAAATTACAGGAAACTGGGTTTCTAACTTTTCTAATGGATCTTTTATTTTCTTTCTCGACGTTTATGTCAGTAAATTATTGTTTCTCAATTAAATGCATTTGTTTAGAATTTCAAGCACTTTTCAAAGACTACTGAGCATTTTAAGCACTTAGCTAGCACTTTGTGATGCCAACCTCAAATTTAAGCACTGTTGAAGGTAACCATCAAAATTCAAACACATTTAAAGACTGTTCAAATACTGATACGAATTGGGGTGGGCTTACCATGAAGCATGGGTTTATCATCATATAAAAAACATAAAAGTTTGTTAAATATGGATATGA
Source organism: Margaritifera margaritifera (assembly GCA_029931535.1). Lineage (NCBI taxonomy): Eukaryota > Metazoa > Mollusca > Bivalvia > Unionida > Margaritiferidae > Margaritifera > Margaritifera margaritifera. The sequence continues at coordinate 818,201 of JAQPZY010001290.1, read as the reverse complement.
CAATAACCTGGTGATAATTTCCTTAACTGAAATTTTGAGAAAATAGCTTAATTGGTGAATTTAGAAAATAATTATCCATTAAATTATACTTCTCATGACAGCCACTGAAGCCACACATCTTCAGTCAGGAGCGACTTAAAAGTGCATGGTGCTCGTTTATGAACATCATCTGCCATTCTCAACATCTTCATCTCAATGAGACTTACATATCAATTAAAGCACTAAGTTACATCACATCAATGTAAACTATTTGACAGACATTAGCCTTTGTGTGCAATAATAGATGTAAGTATGCTGCATATATTAGTCTGATCAAACTACTCCTTTTCATTCTTAAAGTCATTGTGGAAATATAATCGAGTCATCGTTAAAAATCAAATATACGGCAATGACAATTTTAAAGTTTTAGACTTTATCAAATATCAAACTACAACTCTGTTCGCCGTAAGATTCACCAAAAGGTATTAGGCTTTCACACATTTTGTTTGATACTGGTACCGTATATGCTCACTTATAATTCAAGTCCAACTGCAAACTCCACAGACACATATCTGCCATCTCATAATGTACCGACAGGTCTGGTTCTATGCAGTTATTCTTAGAAGTAATCAGTAGAACAAACAACACAGATCCTGATCAGCCGGTGCATTATGGGACAGCAGATCAGGGTCTATCTTGTTTGCAGTTGGACTTGTAAATTTGACAGTCTAGTCTTTTAAAATCTTATCATGTTGCTCTGTACATGTTTTTAGTCCAACAAACCATTTGACAGTCTAGTCTTTTAAAATCTTATCATGTTGCTCTGCACAAGTTTCTTGTCCAACAAAAGATTTTAGTCGAGTCTTTTAAAATCTTACCATGTTGCTCTGTACATGTTTCTTGCCCAACAAACAATTTGAGTCTAGTCTTTTAAAATCTTATGTTGCTCTGTACATGTGTTTTGTCCAACAAACCATTTGACAGTCTAGTCTTTTAAAATCTAATCATGTTACTCTGTACAAGTTTCTTGTCCAACAAACAATCTGACATATTAGTCTTTTAAAATCTTATCATGCTGCTTTGCACATGTTGATAATCCTAATTTCTGCATTTTCTTTGATTTACATATGTACCATATTGTAAGACGGATAAATGGCTGAACCTACCTATATAAGAAGCCAGGGGATATATCACTTACCAAATGAAATGTTGAAAACTTTTTATGTTAACAATACTGACCTTCAATATATATGTGGTCTTTTTGAATATCTAAAAATAATATGATATGAATGATACATACGACAGTAGTGACACCAAAATCCACAGAGCCCACTGTCCAGACAGACACTTCGATTTCTTTGATGTTGTTGGTCATACCTTGTGGAACATACACTGATTGTACATATGTTCCATTGACATCTACTTGAATCGTAACATCATATATGGGTGTTGTACCAAGCTGTAGAGGTTGTGTCACAATGGGTCTAAGGTGGTCAATTTCTTGGGGAGTTAGAGGTGTTTCCTGACCATTCACAGAAATGTGTACATTTGATGGTGGTATCATTGAAGGTACATCCATTCCATTTGTCAGAGCACAAACTGAAGAGATCAATGGTATGGTATTAGTGGAGATAGTTTTGTGGTTATTGTTGATATAAGAAAATAGGAAAATCATTCTGGTCAATCTTGTCGATTCTAACATATTCTCTAAATATAAACTTTACTGATAAATCAAATGACAAATATAAAAAGTACAGAATTGTTGCTTATGTCCATGAAACTCTAAGCTTTTCAACTTAACTTATTTAAGCAATGTCCAAAATGCATATGGAAAAGTAACTTGCTTAAATGACCCATACAAATTGTTTTTTGCATGTACTCTCTTTTCCTTCTAAACAGTAATTAAATTACAGATGTTTTTTGTTCTAAAATGCGTGAATAGATCTTGTGAATTCACAACTATTTGGGTGTATACATTTTTGAGTATTTCATGGTACACCAAACCATGAATTTAAAGACCCAACATGTTTCCATGGAAACAGCAGAACACATTGCCCATTCTATGAATTTAAGTACTAACAAAAATATCTTTTTTCACTAGCCACAAAAAGGTATATCCACAAACAGTGATTTTTCCATGGAAACAGCAGAACACATTTACCATTCTATGAATTTAAGTACTAACAAAAATATCATTTTTCACTAGCCACAAAACTGATATCCACAAACAGTGATTCTTCCATCGAAACAACAGAACACATTTCCCATTCTATGAATTTAAGTACTAACAAAAATAACATTTTTAACTAGCCACAAAAATTTATATCCACAAAAATAAAAGAATTCACATCAGTTTTCAGATGATGTCATATGCTTTCACAATTACTTTCTGTGAAATCACTGTCCACCATTTTTCAGGTCACACTTCCATAACTATGTATGGGATACAATAATTCCGTGAAAAATTGAAATATTTAAGGAACCATGTTTCTAGACAACCTAGTACAAGAAAATAAGATTGTCCATGAAAAAAATAAAGATAATACCTTCAGCTGATTCAATATAATATATACGGGTTATGGTGGACCATCCATTATTCTTTAAATTTCAAGCAATTCACAACACTAGGGAGAGATAAATGTAACTGGAACTAAAACATATCAACAGTATACTGAATTTATAACAGTGTTTTATATATCTTTCCTAGGTTGTAATGAAATTCTGATAAAACAATATGATGGGGGGGACCTTGGGCTTTGCTATATATGGATTTTACTGTATACGTTTCAACATATATGATTTAAACATGGGCAATCAATAAGAGTGAGGTTATATTTATTCGAAATAAAATACCACGAAGACAGATAATTTAACATTAATATTATCTTACAATACAAGAAAATGATTAACAAAAAAAGCACACAATTGAAATTATAAGAGAAAATAATAGTTCTGATTTTGTTAAAACACTGTCGCATAATTTTCATCATCAAATTAAAAACAGATTAACTGGGATGTGATTTGGTCCTGCTAGTGACTAATTCAGCTTAAAATGAGACCATAAGCCAATTCACATATTCTGATGCAAATTGTAAATATATATATATATTGATTATAAAATGTTCTTTTAGTTTTTAATACACTAGTTCCATAGAATAATTTTTTTAATATTTATTGTAAGGTTAAGTAAAAACTTAAAGCAACAGATGCGATTTTTCCTACGTACGATGGACTAAAAAAATGTAATGCATAATCACGTTTTTACCCACTATTCTCTCATTATTATAATTTACAAACGGAAAACAGTATTGACCCTTCACAAGAATGGAGTACCTGTAGTTGTAGGGGAAAAAGTTGTTGTCGGTGCTGCAGTACTCGTCTGCACTTGTGTAGTGGTAGTTGGAGCAACTGTTGTTGTTGCTGCAGTAGAGGTGGGTGCTGCAGTAGTAGTTTGCACTTGTGTGGTGGTAGTTGTTGGTGCAACCGTCGTTGTTGGTGCTACAGTTGTTGTTAGCACTTGTGTAGTGGTAGTAGAAGCAGCAGTTGTTGTAGGTGCTGTTGTAGTTGTTGATGCAGTTGTCGGTGCTGTGGTGGTAGTTGGTACTGTAGTTGTGGTTTGCACCTGCGTTGTGGTGGTTGGTGCACCTGTTGTCGTTGGTGCTCCTGTAGTCGTAGGGGCAGTGGTAGTAGTGTACACTTGTGTAGTGGTTGGTGGTGCAAATGTCGTCGTTGGTGCTGCAGTTGTTGTTAGCACTTGTGTAGTGCTGGTTGGAGGAGCAGTTGTCGTATGTGCTGCAGTAGTTGTTGGGACTGCAGTAGTGGTTGGTGCTACTGTGGTTGTCTGTACTTGTGTAGTGGTGCTTGGTGCGGCTGTTGTTGTTGCTGCCGTAGTCGTATATATTTCTGTTGTTGTTCCTAAAAATAAACAAATATATTTTCTTAACGTTTCTTTTTCTATAAATCAGAAGCATGTAAAACAACTTATGTAAAGCAGAGCTTAAGATTACAAACAAGACAAGGAAGATCTCTCTCGATCTCTCTGTCTGTATCCCTTTTTGTGCTGTACTATACATATATTCAACAAACATGACAATCGAATCATCATTATTCCCTGCCCTCCCAACATGTGTTAGGAGACAGAAGAATTTGTCAAAGATTTTCTATGTGGATTGATCCATGATCGGACAAAAATATGGAAAATATTTAAAATGTAAAACTAGTGTAAAATGCATATATACCGAATTTCATTGAGATATCATAAACACTTTTCAAGTTTTGACCCAGAAATTATAAAGTGGGATAATTGACAAGCAAAACCATAAACAATATTGAAACTTAAGAATTGTGAATAAAAAGGACAAAATCGGGAATAATAGTTTAACATGTGTGCCAAGTTTCATAGAGATATCTTGAATGGTCTTGGAGATATGAAAAGAAAAAAATTAATGATGGATGGACAGATGAACAGAGATATGGACAAAAACATTCAAGTTGTTCAAACTAAAGAAGTGTGAATAGCAAACGTCACATCTACACCACAAGTCTATTGGAAGTAGAAAATTTTAAAGAGATCTCTTGAATGGCTTTGGAGTTTCGCCAAAGAAATGAAAGTGTGGATAATGAATGGATAGATGAATAAATTGATAAAAACCTTAAAAATATTAAAACTGAATAATTGTGAATTGCTAGAGGCACATCTGGAATACCAGTCTACTTTGTGTACCAAGTTTCAACAAGATATATCTAATTATTTTGGAGTTATGCTTTGGAAACGAAAATGTGATTAATAGATTGTCTGAGAGATACACAGACTGATAGATAGATGGAACTCATTTCTATATCCCTGACCAACCTTGCTGGGTGGGAGGTAGAAAAGTTTTGGGACCCGAGTCCCACCATTTGCACTGTCACAGCTTTTCCAATGAGTTCTCAACTTATTGGAATTATTCTGTAAATTGATGCATTACAAACAATTCCCTTGAAATCTTGACACCCACCACCAATGGTCTCTTTGCATCCATCACACGAGTAACTTCATGATTATCAGAGAACAGTTATGTTAGAAAATATTGGATTTGTCTTCCAGTAGCACTTGTCATAAAGATGCAAAATCGGTATGCAGAATTGTCACAATTTATCTTACAACATCACATTTTTTTAAAACTTTAATGCAATAATCTTATCTATGCAAAATAATATTTGGAACTAAAAGAAATCTGAAAGATACTCTTAAATTATAAGAGCTAGGAATCCATCCATCCATTTATCCATTATAAATTATTTTCTGTAATGATGGCCAATTATAGTTTGATCTTCAAATCTCCCAACGGTCATTACTTTCTAACTGCTTCCATTCTCAGGATAGCCAATGCTAATTGTGGAAATATCTCGAACTTCCCGTCACCCCCACCTCCAAAAAAATATTAAAATTCCATTTCACTGATTACAAAATGCATAATTATCCCAATATGTTTGAAACATTTCAGGGTTATTGTCATACCCTTCATTTGTCTGTCCATCAATCTATCTATATATTCATTGCCACATGTCCTGAACAAATGGGTCGAAAGTCAATAAACTTTGTAATGTTGTCGCTTTAGTAACAATTTGCTACAGGCTTATCGTCGTTAGCTCCTGTCAATGGGGACCCTTGGAGGGAATCAAAGGTCAAATGTACACAAATTTCAATTACAATGACTTTCTCAAATAGCTTTTCACCTATATTTACATAATTATGCAGTCACAGCAAGAAGATGCATCAAACATGTCATGGATTTTGCATTATGACCCCTGGGTCACTACCCGGGGTATGGGTATATGCATTGAAAAGCATAGGAATTTGGTATGTCGAGGGACTGCAGTGCATTACTTATCTCATTTCATTATGTTGAACTAACAAAGAAAAAGAAATACCATATACTATCAACGCCTGTGGGATTTCTTTCTCCTTTTCAAGTGAAAACTGACACAGAGCCAGCTCTTAGATATTCACAAAGATAGCAATATACTTCCTAAGACTTTTGCTAAGGAAAACATCACTTTCTTAACTAAGCATTTGCATTACATGTCTTCTCAAAATAAAATGCTACTGCAATGTCATCAACAAATAATTTGTTATTCATAATCATATTTAGTATTTATTGAAGTACAAAGACCCATGTAAGAAAAACAGAGTGATACTTTTGGGGTGTTATAACAAAAATTGCAGAATTAGTGTGATGTCTTGATACAGTTAAATCCCGCTATAGCATGCTTCATTTTAGCACGAATTCGGATATAACACGATTGTGCCTTGGTTCCCGAAATTTCATACATTTTTTCGTATATGTAAAAATAAATATTTTTTTCAAAATACGAAAAATAATGTGTACAAATTTTATTATCATTTTGGGGTAGAGATTGTGTATGAATTCAGATATAACACGATTGTGGCGTGGCTGCCAAAATTGTACAATAATTTCACAAATTTCTTGAAATACTGCAAAGTTTTAAGCCAAAATAAACAAGAGTTTGATTTAATAATTTAGCAAGATGTATTGTATTCTTGAGGAAAAAAGTGTCTTATGATTGCATCTTTCTTTATATGAATGTTAAACGTTTCTATTTCTGAATATTCATTTCAAATGTGTCAGTATTCAAGACCACATTTTGATCTTAACTTATTTTTGAAAGATGTCAGGTCATTAAAAAAAGTTTCTAATTGGTAATCTTATTATGACTGAATCATGAACAATAAGGTCAGTAAGTCTTCTTTGTGTTTTCCTTAAATTCATTATGTGCACAATTGTTGCTCAAAAGAAAGATTCTCATCCAAATGTATAAATCAATTAATTTAAGTAATTGCTAATCATCAAAGTCAATCTCACTGCAAAAGGTTGCTCGATTTTATGGGGTTATGATTGACAATTTTTTTTTTGTATATGTACACATCACAACTGCGTCAGAACATGTTAAATGGTTTATAAGCTGAGGATCTGTTGTAGCAGAGATTTAAAACAAATAGAGAAAGGAATAACTCCATCAAATTGAGACTTGAAAAGATGAAATATTTAAAAGGTATTTAAATGTAATGGGCAATTCACCTAACAAATGGCATCAAATTATGTGCATGTAATATTTTGCATGCCCTCATGAAGTATTAATTACAATCATTATTATTATTTACCTTTTGTTTCAAAACACCCAATTATGCCCAGCTTGATATCCATAGGAGCCCTCCTGTCCTCTGGAATAAGGACAATCTTAACTTTTTCCACATTAGCAGAGTTCACAACCACATTGGCTTGATTTCCAGTCAGCTGAACCTTAACAAGGCATGGTTATACAAATTAACAAGGTATGGTTATACACATTAACAAGGTATAGTTATACAAATTAACAAGATATGGTTATACAAATTAACTGCTACTTTTTAGTTTTAGTTATGTTACTCAAAATATGCATATTTAAATTATTATCAGACAAAATGGGGAAGAGAGAGAGAGAGAGAGAGAGAGCGAACAAGCAAGAGAAAGAACTTGACCGACATGCATGCAGGTCTTATGGCCACTGTTTCATGATACACAATGACAAAACATTTATTAACCAAGAAAGGAAAAATGATTTCCAATCCTGATGATTAGAGATAGCCGTGGACTAGACAAAGAATTTATGTACAATAAATGAAACCAGACTTCCTTACTTTTGTTGTATTTTTAGCATATAATGTAAATTGCTTATTTACTCTCAATTATGGGTCGATTTATCCATCACAAGCAGAAAGTAATGACCAAATCATTTTTCATTTGATACAACATACAGTATTTTTCCTATGACAAGACCAGGGGGCAAGCCTAATATATTTGTCAAAAAGTAGAGGGCGTGCTTATAACCAGACAAAGATCTCCTAAGTATTTGTCAAAATTGTGTAAAACTGAGAACTGTGTTTCAGATGATATGCCCCAAAAAGGAGCTGTTGATATATCATAGGATATAACCCCATAACCCCAGCCAGGATAGAGGTTGATTGAAACAATAATAATAATCAAAGTGTCCTGCTTCTTGACCCCATGACCCCACCCAGGAACATAACCATGAGGCAATGGTGATATTGGGAGAAATATAAGTTTGGGATCGTGCAATACTCCAACTATGCAGCAAATTAGTAATGGGTTATTTCAATTAGTAATGGGTTATTTCATTTAGTAAAGGGTTATTTCAGTTAGTAAGGGCTTATTTCAACTAGTAAGGGGTTATCACCAGAAGATATCCTATTTCTTGACCCAATGGGCCTGTCCATGGGACACAGCACATGGGACAACAAAGCATAGAAAGAAAGGGAAATGTGGGATCATATAATATTACAAATTTGTAGTGAATTGAATAACAAGTTTATTAAAACATACGAAATGGAATCAAAACTTTAACCAAAAGGTGTCCTACATATTGATCCCATGGCCCCACCCTGGGACTTGACCTTGGGGTAGGAGTAGTAAAATACTAAGTTCAGTGTGTGATGATGCTATATTCCAAACATTTATTGAATTGGTAATGGAGGTGGTGAAAATGAAAACAAAACTTAAATCGAAATATTTAACCAAAATGTCTCCCTACTATCATGGCCACATGCAGGGTCAGGAGTGGTACTATGAGTATGTGATAAATAAGAAATGAATCAAGTAAAGGGTTATATAAGTGATAGAACATTATCCAAAATGTATCTCCAATATAATTATTGACCCAATGATAGTACCCAGGGGCATAACCTATTGACATACCTAGCAGGATTCTCAATACATGCATACCCTTCGATTTTGATGCTTGGAATTTAAATGTGACCCATTTTTGATGCATGGAAATTCCAATATGTGCATTTTTAGGATGCACGCTTATTTGGGCCAGAGTCTTAATTACCCTTGATTCGTCTCCGACATAATTTCCTACTAAGCGCGTGCTGTCCATAACAAATTTAATGTATGCACCATTGATCAACATTTGAATACTGTTTATACTTTATCAGCTAATAATATCACACCTATGTAAAAATCAATATGAACTGGGTGGAGCTAACAGGTCACTGGTGTCATGCTTAGATGTGAGTAACTGAATCAAGTTTGGATTTGTTTGAGATTATCTTTGACGTTTATAATAGAGGAAGAGGGAATCAATTATGACTTGACTGGATTACCTTTTGATCAAATATCGGCATTTGTTTGATTGCCCATCAGATTATAATCAATTGGATAAAACTGTGGCAATATGGTGGCCAGCAAAGCCAATTGTCCAAGGTAAGTAGACAAACTTTAATTTTGTTTTATTAACGATTAATTTACTTCAATCAGCGAAACATTAAAAAATTTGGATGTTATAATTAATGTATCATTCAGTAAGAATTCACTGGACATTACACTCAGTGATTTATTTCGTACTTCGGATTTACTTGAGACTGAATAACGTGATGGAATAATTTTGCTATATTATATGTATTTGTGAACTGTTAAATCACAATGACTCAAAGAAGTATATTTTCTTTTCTGTCTCAGTCTCAGAATTGACCTACCAGTGATGATCATTTCGACCTCAGACTTCAAAGAAACAGAAAGTTAGTAACAATTCTGATGCGAAGGAGAATAAATCTTCTAAGAAAATTTAAGGAAGAGTGGAAAAGTGAATTGATATGCGTTAAAAATGTTGTGAAATATGGAATACAGTGATGACATGTGACTGGTGTAAGGACGCTGGAAAACCAAACTCGTGTGCCACTTAGGGCAGATTTAATCTTTAAAAATAAAGTATAAAATAATCCTTTTTCTGATTTATATACCAAATATACACACATTCCAATATGCACATAATTAGAAAGAGAAACAATTATGCAAAAATCAGTAATGGCCATGTCTGTCTCACTTTCTACTTGTCTGTTTCTTACCAAATAATGAAGAAGTGTTTCTCTGTATTTGACACATGACCGGAAATCTTAAAAATCAGATTGCTCCAAGAATAATTAACAATTCCAGCTATGAGCTCATGACTGTCAAAAAATTAATGACTATTGTGATTTCAGATTTGACTTTTCAGTTTTTAAATCTGTTGAGAACCCTGAGTGGTATTGAGAGAAGGGATGCATGTGATGATGTTATAGACCAAACATTGAGGGAACTGGTAAAGTAGTTATGGAAATATTAGTTACAAAAATACTTTAACCAAAAACTTCCATGGAAGGGCAAGTTCTAAGTTAAACAAGGTCCACACCTCTGTAAAGTTTTGCCAGTAAACAGTAAATGTCGAACTTGACCCAGGTCTTTTTAATGTAAAACCCCATACCAAATTTGAATTCAACTCATTAAGTCCTTCGAACGTTTTTGAATTGAAAAGAAATGGAACAGCACAGTTCTAAGTCAAACAGGGGTAATAAGACCAATACATTTTGCCAGAAAATGGTGAAAATGAAACTTGACCTTGACTTTCTTAATGTCCGACCTCATACAAACATTTTATTTAAAATCTGTTAAATCATTCAAAAGTTATACCAGTGGAAATGAAAAGGAAAGAGACAGGAAAGGCAAAGTTAAACAGGGCGATAACACCAATACATTTTGCCAGAAAATGGTGAAAATGAAACTTGACCACGAACATTTTAATGTCAGACATCATACAAACATTTTATTTAAAACCCGTTAAGTCCTTCAAAATTTATACGAGTGCAAATGAAGAGGATTGAGAAATGAATGGCTAAATCAAACTGGGGCCATAGCTAAAAAAGAAAATGATGACCGAAAACGGTGAAAATTTAACTTCACCTAGGTTTTCACATTGTATTTCTTGACCACATGACCCCACTTAGGAGCTAGAAGTGGTATTGAAAGAAGGGGGAGTCTGTGATGAAATTATGTTCTAAATATAAAGTCAATCAGATATGTCGCTACTGACCTATAAAAGCTGTCAACAATCACACCACACTCCACCCCCACACACACAAATGGACAACTCAAATACTAGAGTCTTGGGTGTATACATGATCCATACAGATATTTCATCAGGAATTGTTTTTAGCAGTTTCAAGAACTTTTCAAACATAAAATCTTTTGTTTTCAAGGATTATAATTTACTGCATATAAAGAATGTTGATCATGCTATGTAGAGTCCACACAACTTCTGAATAAGTATTTGAATTCAGAATTAAGTATTTGAATTCAGAATTAAGTATCAAAAACTTGACCGACTTTTATTAATCAGCCTTAATGGCCCATTAAACAAAGCATGCATTCATTTACATCATGAGGTGGCTATAATCCCACAGGAGGCTGAGTAATAATGAGCACGTGAGCAACCCTTACTGAATATGGAAGCGATCAAACATATAATTCAAATTACAGGAAACTGGGTTTCTAACTTTTCTAATGGATCTTTTATTTTCTTTCTCGACGTTTATGTCAGTAAATTATTGTTTCTCAATTAAATGCATTTGTTTAGAATTTCAAGCACTTTTCAAAGACTACTGAGCATTTTAAGCACTTAGCTAGCACTTTTTGATGCCAACCTCAAATTTAAGCACTGTTGAAGGTAACCATCAAAATTCAAACACATTTAAAGACTGTTCAAATACTGATACGAATTGGGGTGGGCTTACCATGAAGCATGGGTTTATCATCATATAAAAAACATAAAAGTTTGTTAAATATGGATATGACAATAACCTGGTGATAATTTCCTTAACTGAAATTTTGAGAAAATAGCTTAATTGGTGAATTTAGAAAATAATTATCCATTAAATTATACTTCTCATGACAGCCACTGAAGCCACACATCTTCAGTCAGGAGCGACTTAAAAGTGCATGGTGCTCGTTTATGAACATCATCTGCCATTCTCAACATCTTCATCTCAATGAGACTTACATATCAATTAAAGCACTAAGTTACATCACATCAATGTAAACTATTTGACAGACATTAGCCTTTGTGTGCAATAATAGATGTAAGTATGCTGCATATATTAGTCTGATCAAACTACTCCTTTTCATTCTTAAAGTCATTGTGGAAATATAATCGAGTCATCGTTAAAAATCAAATATACGGCAATGACAATTTTAAAGTTTTAGACTTTATCAAATATCAAACTACAACTCTGTTCGCCGTAAGATTCACCAAAAGGTATTAGGCTTTCACACATTTTGTTTGATACTGGTACCGTATATGCTCACTTATAATTCAAGTCCAACTGCAAACTCCACAGACACATATCTGCCATCTCATAACGTACCGACAGGTCTGGTTATATGCAGTAATTCTTAGAAGTAATCAGTAGAACAAACAACACAGATCCTGATCAGCCGGTGCATTATGGGACAGCAGATCAGGGTCTATCTTGTTTGCAGTTGGACTTGTAAATTTGACAGTCTGGTCTTTTAAAATCTTATCATGTTGCTCTGTACATGTTTTTAGTCCAACAAACCATTTGACAGTCTAGTCTTTTAAAATCTTATCATGTTGCTCTGTACAAGTTTCTTGTCCAACAAACGATTTTAGTCTAGTCTTTTAAAATCTTACCATGTTGCTCTGTACATGTTTCTTGCCCAACAAACAATTTGAGTCTAGTCTTTTAAAATCTTATCATGTTGCTCTGTACATGTTTTTTGTCCAACAAACCATTTGACAGTCTAGTCTTTTAAAATCTTATCATGTTGCTCTGTACAAGTTTCTTGTCCAACAAACGATTTTAGTCTAGTCTTTTAAAATCTTACCATGTTGCTCTGTACATGTTTCTTGCCCAACAAACAATTTGAGTCTAGTCTTTTAAAATCTTATCATGTTGCTCTGTACATGTTTTTTGTCCAACAAACCATTTGACAGTCTAGTCTTTTAAAATCTTATCATGTTGCTCTGTACAAGTTTCTTGTCCAACAAACGATTTTAGTCGAGTCTTTTAAAATCTTACCATGTTGCTCTGTACATGTTTCTTGCCCAACAAACAATTTGAGTCTAGTCTTTTAAAATCTTATCATGTTGCTCTGTACATGTTTTTTGTCCAACAAACCATTTGACAGTCTAGTCTTTTAAAATCTTATCATGTTGCTCTGTACAAGTTTCTTGTCCAACAAACGATTTTATTCTAGTCTTTTAAAATCTTACCATGTTACCCTGTACAAGTTTCTTGCCCAACAAACAATTTGAGTCTACTCTTTTAAAATCTTATCATGTTGCTCTGTACATGTTTTTGTCCAACAAACGATCTGACATACTAGTCTTTTAAAATCTTATCATGCTGTTTTGTACATGTTGATAATCCTAATTTCTGCATTTTCTTTGATTTACATATGTACCATGTTGTAAGACGGATAAATGGCTGAACCTACCTATATAAGAAGCCAGGGGATATATCACTTACCAAATGAAATGTTGAAAACTTTTTATGTTAACAATACTGACCTTCAAATTATAATTTTTAAAACTACACTTTAGCACCTTAAAAGTACAAAGATGCACTTGGATGGAAGGCCAGCTCCTTCATAGTTAACCTCTATATTTAATGACTCACTAGTGCCCCCCAAAAAAGTATCTATGAATGAGTTTGCACTGCAGTCTACGACATGCCTTGTTCTGTTTCAATGTGCAATAGGGGGATATTTAAAAACATAACTAATTCTCCATTAGATGAGACAATGTTTTTTAACAGAATCTTTAATTCACTATTCCAACAGTAAAAAAACGATATAAAAACATAATCATGAGTGAAAAATCATGTCACATTATTGCAAAGTCAAAGAATGTGGTTTGATGCCATACAATTCCATTGCATTACAGGTGGTGCAGAGTATGTTCATAATTGAACCTTGACCACATGTACAATACTTGTAGTTCACAACAAAATGTGCAAGGTTATACTATTTATTGTGTGACCAATAATTTACAAGGTAATTATTTTTCATAATTAACCAAAATGAGGTTGGAAAAAAAATAGTGACATATTTTCTATTTATGTGGTCTTTTTGAATATCTAAAAATAATATGATATGAATGATACATACGACAGTAGTGACACCAAAATCCACAGAGCCCACTGTCCAGACAGACACTTCGATTTCTTTGATGTTGTTGGTCATACCTTGTGGAACATACACTGATTGTACATATGTTCCATTGACATCTACTTGAATCGTAACATCATATATGGGTGTTGTACCAAGCTGTAGAGGTTGTGTCACAATGGGTCTAAGGTGGTCAATTTCTTGGGGAGTTAGAGGTGTTTCCTGACCATTCACAGAAATGTGTACATTTGATGGTGGTATCATTGAAGGTACATCCATTCCATTTGTCAGAGCACAAACTGAAGAGATCAATGGTATGGTATTAGTGGAGATAGTTTTGTGGTTATTGTTGATATAAGAAAATAAGAAAATCATTCTGGTCAATCTTGTCGATTCTAACATATTCTCTAAATATAAACTTTACTGATAAATCAAATGACAAATATAAAAAGTGCAGAATTGTTGCTTATGTCCATGAAACTCTAAGCTTTTCAACTTAACTTATTTAAGCAATGTCCAAAATGCATATGGAAAAGTAACTTGCTTAAATGACCCATACAAATTGTTTTTTGCATGTACTCTCTTTTCCTTCTAAACAGTAATTAAATTACAGATGTTTTTGTTCTAAAATGCGTGAATAGATCTTGTGAATTCACAACTTTTTGGGTGTATACATTTTTGAGCATTTCATGGTACACCAAACCATGAATTTAAAGACCCAACATGTTTCCATGGAAACAGCAGAACACATTGCCCATTCTATGAATTTAAGTACTAACAAAAATATCTTTTTTCACTAGCCACAAAAAGGTATATCCACAAACAGTGATTTTTCCATGGAAACAGCAGAACACATTTACCATTCTATGAATTTAAGTACTAACAAAAATATCATTTTTCACTAGCCACAAAACTGATATCCACAAACAGGGATTCTTCCATCGAAACAACAGAACACATTTCCCATTCTATGAATTTAAGTACTAACAAAAATAACATTTTTAACTAGCCACAAAAATTTATATCCACAAAAATAAAAGAATTCACATCAGTTTTCAGATGATGTCATATGCTTTCACAATTACTTTCTGTGAAATCACTGTCCACCATTTTTCAGGTCACACTTCCATAACTATGTATGGGATACAATAATTCCGTGAAAAATTGAAATATTTAAGGAACCATGTTTCTAGACAACCTAGTACAAGAAAATAAGATTGTCCATGAAAAAAATAAAGATAATACCTTCAGCTGATTCAATATAATATATCCGGGTTATGGTGGACCATCCATTATTCTTTAAATTTCAAGCAATTCACAACACTAGGGAGAGATAAATGTAACTGGAACTAAAACATATCTACAGTATACTGAATTTATAACAGTGTTTTATATCTCTTTATTAGGTTATAATGAAATTATGATAAAACAATATGATGGGGGGAGGACCTTGGGCTTTGCTATATATGGATTTTACTGTATACGTTTCAACATATATGATTTAAACATGGGCAAGCAATAAGAGTGAGGTTATATTTATTCGAAATAAAATACCACGAAGACAGATAATTTAACATTAATATTATCTTACAATACAAGAAAATGATGAACAAAAAAAACACACATTTGAAATTATAGGAGAAAAATAATAGTTCTGATTTTGTTAAAATACTGTCGCATAATTTTCATCATCAAATTAAAAACAGAATAACGGGGATGTGATTTGGTCCTGCTAGTGACTAATTCAGCTTAAAATGAGACCATAAGCCAATTCACATCTTCTGAAGCAAATTGTAAATATATATATATATATATATATATATATATATATATATATATATATATATATATATATATATATATATATATTGATTATAAAATGTTCTTTTAGTTTTTAATACACTAGTTCCATAGAATAATTTTTTTAATATTTATTGTAAGGTTAAGTAAAAACTTAAAGCAACAGATGCGATTTTTCCTACGTACGATGGACTAAAAAAATGTAATGCATAATCACGTTTTTACCCACTATTCTCTTATTATTATAATTTACAAACGGAAAAAAACAGTATTGACCCTTCACAAGAAAGGAGTACCTGTAGTTGTAGCGGAAAAAGTTGTTGTCGGTGCTGCAGTAGTCGTCTGCACTTGTGTAGTGGTAGTTGGAGCAACTGTTGTTGTTGCTGCAGTAGTGGTGGGTGCTGCAGTAGTAGTTTGCACTTGTGTAGTGGTAGTTGTTGGTGCAACCGTCGTTGTTGGTGCTGCAGTTGTTGTTAGCACTTGTGTAGTGGTAGTAGGAGCAGCAGTTGTTGTAGGTGCTGTTGTAGTTGTTGATGCAGTTGTCGGTGCTGTGGTGGTAGTTGGTACCGTAGTTGTGGTGTGCACCTGCGTTGTGGTGGTTGGTGCACCTGTTGTCGTTGGTGCTCCTGTAGTCGTAGGGGCAGTGGTAGTAGTGTACACTTGTGTAGTGGTTGGTGGTGCAAATGTCGTCGTTGGTGCTGCAGTTGTTGTTAGCACTTGTGTAGTGCTGGTTGGAGGAGCAGTTGTCGTATGTGCTGCAGTAGTTGTTGGGACTGCAGTAGTGGTTGGTGCTACTGTGGTTGTCTGTACTTGTGTAGTGGTGCTTGGTGCGGCTGTTGTTGTTGCTGCCGTAGTCGTATATATTTCTGTTGTTGTTCCTAAAAATAAACAAATATATTTTCTTAACTTTTCTTTTTCTTCAAATCAGAAGCATGTAAAACAACTTATGTAAAGCAGAGCTTAAGATTACAAACAAGACAAGGAAGATCTCTCTGTCTGTATCCCTTTTTGTGCTGTACTATACATATATTCAACAAACATGACAATCGAATCATCATTATTCCCTGCCCTCCCAACATGTGTTAGGAGACAGAAGAATTTGTCAAAGATTTTCTATATGGATGGATCCATGATCGGACAAAAATATGGAAAATATTTAAAATGTAAAACTAGTGTAAAATGCATATATACCGAATTTCATTGAGATATCATAAACACTTTTCAAGTTTTGACCCAGAAATTATAAAGTGGGATAATGGACAAGCAAAAACATTAACAACATTGAAACTTAAGAATTGTGAATAAAATGGACAAAATCGGGAATAATAGTTTAACATGTGTGCCAAGTTTCATAGAGATATCTTGAATGGTCTTGGAGATATGAAAAGAAAAAAATTAATGATGGATGGACAGATGAACAGAGATATGGACAAAACATTCAAGTTGTTCAAACTAAAGAAGTGTGAATAGCAAACGTCACATCTACACCACAAGTCTTTTGGAAGTAGAAACTTTTAAAGAGATCTCTTGAATGGTTTTGGAGTTTCGCCAAAGAAATGAAAGTGTGGATAATGAATGGATAGATAAACAAATTGATAAAAACCTTAAAAATATTGAAACTGAATAATTGTGAATTGTTAGAGGCACATCTGGAATACCAGTCTACTTTGTGTATCAAGTTTCAACAAGATATATTTAATTATTTTGGAGTTATGCTTTGGAAACGAAAATGTGATTAATAGATTGTCTGAGAGATACACAGACTGATAGATAGATGGAACTCATTTCTATATCCCTGACCAACCTTGCTGGGTGGGAGGTAGAAAAGTTTTGGGACCCGAGTCCCACCATTTGCACTGTCACAGCTTTTCCAATGAGTTCTCAACTTATTGGAATTATTCTGTAAATTGATGCATTACAAACAATTCCCTTGAAATCTTGACACCCACCACCAATGGTCTCTTTGCATCCATCACACGAGTAACTTCATGATTATCAGAGAACAGTTATGTTAGAAAATATTGGATTTGTCTTCCAGTAGCACTTGTCATAAAGATGCAAAATCGGTATGCAGAATTGTCACAATTTATCTTACAACATCACATTTTTTTAAAACTTTAATGCAATAATCTTATCTATGCAAAATAATATTTGGAACTAAAAGAAATCTGAAGGATACTCTTAAATTATAAGAGCTAGGAATCCATCCATCCATTTATCCATTATAAATTATTTTCTGTAATGATGGCCAATTATAGTTTGATCTTCAAATCTCCCAACGGTCATTACTTTCTAACTGCTTCCATTCTCAGGATAGCCAATGCTAATTGTGGAAATATCTCGAACTTCCCGTCACCCCCACCTCCAAAAAATATTAAAATTCCATTTCACTGATTACAAAATGCATAATTATCCCAATATGTTTGAAACATTTCAGGGTTATTGTCATACCCTTCATTTGTCTGTCCATCAATCTACCTATATGTTCATTGCCACATGTCCTGAACAAATGGGTCGAAAGTCAATAAACTTTGTAATGTTGTCGCTTTAGTAACAATTTGCTACAGGCTTATCATCGTTAGCTCCTGTCAATGGGGACCCTTGGAGGGAATCAAAGGTCAAATGTACACAAATTTCAATTACGATGACTTTCTCAAATAGCTTTTCACCTATATTTACATAATTATGCAGTCATAGCAAGAAGATGCATCAAACATGTCATGGATTTTGCATTATGACCCCTGGGTCACTGGCCGGGGTATGGGTATATGCAGTGAAAAGCATAGGAATTTGGTATGTCGAGGGACTGCAGTGCATTACTTATCTCATTTCATTATGTTGAACTAACAAAGAAAAAGAAATACCATATACTATCAACGCCTGTGGGATTTCTTTCTCCTTTTCAAGTGAAAACTGACACAGAGCCAGCTCTTAGATATTCACAAAGATAGCAATATACTTCCTAAGACTTTTGCTAAGGAAAGCATTACTTTCTTAACTAAGCATTTGCATTACATGTCTTCTCAAAATAAAATGCTACTGCAATGTCATCAACAAATAATTTGTTATTCATAATCATATTTAGTATTTATTGAAGTATTATCAACAAAGACCCATGTAAGAAAAACAGAGTGATACTTTTGGGGTGTTATAACAAAAATTGCAGAATTAGTGTGATGTCTTGATACAGTTAAATCCCACTATAGCATGCTTCACTTTAGCACGAATTCGGATATAACACGATTGTGGCTTGGTTCCCGAAATTTCATACATTTTTTCGTATATGTAAAAATAAATATTTTTTTCAAAATGCGAAAAATAATGTGTACAAATTTTATTATCATTTTGGGGTAGAGATTGTGTATGAATTCAGATATAACACGATTGTGGCGTGGCTGCCAAAATTGTACAATAATTTCACAAATTTCTTGAAATACTGCAAAGTTTTAAGCCAAAATAAACAAGAGTTTGATTTAATAATTTGGCAAGATGTATTGCATTCTTGAGGAAAAACGTGTCTTATGATTGCATCTTTATTTATATGAATGTTAAACGTTTCTATTTCTGAATATTCATTTCAAATGTGTCAGTATTCAAGACCGCATTTTGTTCTTAACTTATTTTTCAAAGATGTCAGCTCATTAAAAAGTTTCTAATTGGTAATCTTATTATAACTGAATCATGAACAATAAGGTCAGTAAGTCTTCTTTGTGTTTTCCTTAAATTCATTATGTGCACAATTGTTGCTCAAAAGAAAGATTCTCATCCAAATGTATAAATCAATTAATTAAAGTAATTGCTAATCATCAAAGTCAATCTCACTGCAAAAGGTTGTTCAAATTATGGGGCAATGATTGAAAGAATATTTTTTTTTTAAAATGTACACAACACAACTGCATCAGAACATGTTAAATGGTTTATAAGCTGAGGATCTGTTGTAGCAGAGATTTAAAACTTATAGAGAAAGGAATAACTCCATCAAAATGGGACATGAAAAGATGAAATATTTAAAAGGTATTTACATGTAATGGGCAATTCACCTAACAAATGGCATCAAATTATGTGCATGTAATATTTTGCATGCCCTCATGAAGTATTAATTACAATCATTATTATTATTTACCTTTTGTTTCAAAACACCCAATTATGCCCAGTTTGATATCCATAGGAGCCCTCCTGTCCTCTGGAATAAGGACAATCTTAACTTTTTCCACATTAGCAGAGTTCACAACCACATTGGCTTGATTTCCAGTCAGCTGAACCTTAACAAGGCATGGTTATACAAATTAACAAGGTATGGTTATACACATTAACAAGGTATAGTTATACAAATTAACAAGATATGGTTATACAAATTAACGGCTACTTTTTAGTTTTAGTTACGTTACTCATAATGTGCATATTTAAATTATTATCAGACAAAATGGGGAAGAGAGAGAGAGAGAGAGAGAGAGAGAGAGAGAGAGAGAGAGAGAGCGAACAAGCAAGTGAAAGAACTTGACCGACATGCATGCAGGTCTTATGGCCACTGTTTCATGATACACAATGACAAAACATTTATTAACCAAGAAAGGAAAAATGATTTCCAATCCTGATGATTAGAGATAGCCGTGGACTAGACAAAGAATTTATGTACAATAAATGAAACCAGACTTCCTCACTTTTGTTGTATTGTTAGCATATAATGTAAATTGCTTATTTACTCTCAATTATGGGTAGATTTATCCATCACAAGCAGAAAGTAATGACCAAATCATTTTTCATTTGATACAACATACAGTATTTCTCCCATGATAAGACCAGGGGGCAAGCCTAATATATTTGTCAAAAAGTAGAGGGCGTGCTTATAACCAGACAAAGATCTCCTAAGTATTTGTCAAAATTGTGTAAAACTGAGAACTGTGTTTCAGATGATATGCCCCCAAAAGTAGCTGTAGATATATCATAGGATATAACCCCATAACCCCAGCCAGGATAGAGGTTGATTGAAACAATAATAATAATCAAAGTGTCCTGCTTCTTGACCCAATGACCCCACCCAGGAACATAACCATGAGGCAATGGTGATATTGGGAGAAATGTAAGTTTGGAATCACGTAATACTCCAACTATGCAGCAAATTAGTAATGGGTTATTTCAATTAGTAATGGGTTATTTTATTTAATAAAGGGTTATTTCAGTTAGTATGAGGTTATTCAATTAGTAAGGGGTTATTTCAATTAGTAAGGGCTTATTTCAACTAATAAGGGGTTATCACCAGGAGATATCCTATTTCTTGACCCGATGGGCCTGTCCATGGGACACAGCACAGGGGACAACAAAGCATAGAAAGAAAGGGAAATGTGGGATCATATAATATTACAAATTTGTAGTGAATTGAATAACAAGTTTATTAAAACATACGAAATGGAATCAAAACTTTAACCAAAAGGTGTCCTACATATTGATCCCATGGCCCCACCCTGGGACTTGACCTTGGGGTAGGAGTAGTAAAATACTAAGTTCAGTGTGTGATGATGCTATATTCCAAACATTTATTGAATTGGTAATGGAGGTGGTGAAAATGAAAACAAAACTTAAATGGAAATATTTAACCAAAATGTCTCCCTACTATCATGGCCACATGCAGGATCAGGAGTGGTACTATGAGTATGTGATAAATAAGAAATGAATCAAGTAAAGGGTTATATAAGTGATAGAACATTATCCAAAATGTATCTCCAATATAATTATTGACCCAATGATAGTACCCAGGGGCATAACCCATTGACATACGTGGCAGGATTCTCAATACATGCATATCCTTCGATTTTGATGCTTGGAATTTAAATGTGACCCATTTCTGATGCATGGAAATTCCAATATGTGCATTTTTAGGATGCACACTTATTTGGGCCAGAGTCTTAATTACCCTTGATTCGTCTCCGACATAATTTCCTACTAAGTGCGTGCTGTCCATAACAAATTTAATGTATGCACCATTGATCAACATTTGAATACTGTTTATACTTTATCAGCTAATAATATCACACCTATGTAAAAAATCAAAATGAATTGGGTGGAGCTAAGAGGTCACTGGTGTCATGCTTAGATGTGAGTAACTGAATCAAGTTTGGATTTGTTTGAGATTATCTTTGACGTTTATAATAGAGGAAGAGGGAATCCATTATGACTTGACTGGATTACCTTTTGATCAAATATCGGCATTTGTTTGATTGCCCATCAGATTATAATCAATTGGATAAAACTGTGGCAATATGGTGGCCAGCAAAGCCAATTGTCCAAGGTAAGTAGACAAACTTTAATTTTGTTTTATTAACGATTAATTTACTTCAATCAGCGAAACATTAAAAAATTAGGGTGTTATAATTAATGTATCATTAAGTAAGAATTCACTTGACATTACACTCAGTGATTTATTTCGTACTTCGGATTTACTTGAGACTGAATAACGTGATGGAATAATTTTGCTATATTATATGTATTTGTGAACTGTTAAATCACAATGACTCAAAGAAGTATATTTTCTTTTCTGTCTCAGTCTCAGAATTGACCTGCCAGTGATGATCATTCCGACCTCAGACTTCAAAGAAACAGAAAGTTAGTAACAATTCTGATGCGAAGGAGAATAAATCTTCTAAGAAAATTTGAGGAAGAGTGGAAAAGTGAATTGCTGTGCGTTAAAAATGTTGTGAAATATGGAAATACAGTAATGATATGTGACGGGTGTAAGGACGCTGGAAAATCAAACCCGTGAGCCACTTAGGGCAGGTTTAATCTTTACAAATAAAGAATAAATTAATCCTTTTTCTAATTTATATACCAAATATGCACACATTCATACATAATAAGAAAGAGAAACACTTATGCAAAAATCAGTAATGGCCATGTCTGTCACACTTTCTGCTTGTCTGTTTCTTACCAAATAATGAAGAAGTGTTTCTCTGTATTTGACACAAGACAGGAAATCTTAAAAATCATATTGTTCCAAGAATAATTAACAACACCAGCTATGAGCTCATGACGGTCAAAAATTAATGACTATTGAGATTTCAGATTTGACTTTTCAGTTTTTAAATCTGTTGAGAACCCTGAGTGGTATTGAGAGAAGGGATGCATGTGATGATGTTATAGACCAAACATTGAGGGAACTGGTAAAGTGGTTATGGAAATATTAGTTACAAAAATACTTTAACCAAAAACCTTCATGGAAGGGCAAGTTCTAAGTTAAACAAGGTCCACACCTCTGTAAAGTTTTGCCAGTAAACAGTAAATGTCCAACTTGACCCAGGTCTTTTTAATGTAAAGCCCCATACCAAATTTGATATCAACTCATTAAGCCCTTCGAAAGTTATTGAGTGGAAATGAAATGGAACAGCACAGTTCTAAGTCAAACAGGGGTAATAACACCAATACATTTTGCCAGAAAATGGTGAAAATGAAACTTGACCTTGACTTTCTTAATATCAGACCTCATACAAACATTTTATTTAAAATCACTTAAATCATTCAAAAGTTATACCAGTGGAAATGAAAAGGAAAGAGACCGGAAAGGCAAAGTTAAACAGGGCCATAACACCAATACATTTTGCCAGAAATAGGTGAAAATGAAGCTTGACCACGAGCTTCCTAATGTCAGACCTCATACAAACATTTTATTTAAAATCCGTTTAGTCCTTCAAAAGTCATACGAGTGGAAATGAAGAGGATTGAGAAATGAAAGGCTAAGTCAAACAGGGGCCATAGGTAAAAAAAGAAAATGATGACCGAAAACGGTGAAAATTTAACTTAACCTAGGTTTTCACATTGTAATTCTTGACTACATGACCCCACTTAGGAGCTAGAAGTGGTATTGAAAGAAGGGGGAGTCTGTGATGATATTATGTTCTAAATATAAAGTCAATCAGATATTGGGCTACTGACCTACAAAAGCTGTCCACAATCACACCACACTCCACCCCCACCCCCCTACACACACACACAAATGGACAACTCAAATACTCGAGTCTTGGGTGTATACATGGTCCATGCAGATATTTCATCAGGAATTGTTTTTAGCACTTTCAAGTACTTTTCAAACATAAAATCTGTTGTTTTCAAGGATTATAATTTCCAGCGTATAAAAAATGTTGATCATGCTATGTTGAGTCCACACAACTTCTGAATAAATATTTGAATTCAGAATTAAGTATTTGAATTCAGAATTAAGTATCAAAAACTTGACCGACTTTTATTAATCAGCCTTAATGGCCCATTAAACAAAGCATGCATTCATTTACATCATGAGGTGGCTATA
The DNA here is from genome assembly GCA_029931535.1 of Margaritifera margaritifera. NCBI lineage: Eukaryota > Metazoa > Mollusca > Bivalvia > Unionida > Margaritiferidae > Margaritifera > Margaritifera margaritifera. Next base: position 794,123 of record JAQPZY010001290.1, on the reverse strand, counting down.
ATCCCACAGGAGGCTGAGTAATAATGAGCACGTGAACAACCCTTACTGAATATGGAAGCGATCAAACATATAATTCAAATTACAGGAAACTGGGGTTGTAACTTTTCTAATGGATCTTTTATTTTCTTTCTTGACGTTTATGTCAGTAAATTATTGTTTCTCAATTAAATGCATTTGTTTAGAATTTCAAGCACTTTTCAAGGACTACTGAGCATTTTAAGCACTTATTTAGTACTTTTTGATGCCAACCTCAAATTTAAGCACTGGTGAAGGTAACCATCAAAATTCAAACACATTTCAAGACTGTTCAAATACTGATACGAATTAGGGTGGGCTTACCATGAAGCATGGGTTTATCATCATATAAAAAACATAAAAGTTTGTTAAATATGGATATGACAATAACCTGGTGATAATTTCCTTAACTGAAATTTTGAGAAAATAGCTTAATTGGTGAATTAAGAAAATAATTATCCATTAAAGTATAGTTCTCATGACAGCCACTGAAGCCACACATCTTCAGTCAGGAGAGACTTAAAAGTGCATGGTGCTCGTTTATGAACATCATCTGCCATTCTCAACATCTTCATCTCAATGAGACTTACATATCAATTAAAGCACTAAGTTACATCAAATCAGTGTAAACTATTTGACAGACATTAGCCTTTGTGTGCAATAATAGATGTAAGTATGCTGCATATATTAGTCTGATCAAACTACTCCTTTTCATTCTTAATGTCATTGTGGAAATATAATCGAGTCATCGTTAAAAATCAAATATACAGCAATGACAATTTTAAAGTTTTAGACTTTATCAGATATCAAACTACAACTCTGTTCACCGTAAGATTCACCAATAGGTATTAGGCTTTCACACATTTTGTTTGATACTGGTACCGTAAATGCTCCAACTGCAAACTCCACAGACATATATCTGCCATCTCATAATGTACCAACAGGTATGGTTCTATGCAGTTATTCTTAGAAGTATTCAGTAGAACAAACAACACAGATCCTGATCAGCCGGTGCATTATGGGAGAGCAGATCAGGGTCTATCTTGTTTGCAGTTGGACTTGTAAATTTGACAGTCTAGTCTTTTAAAATCTTATCATGTTGCTCTGTACATGTTTTTAGTCCAACAAACCATTTGACAGTCTAGTCTTTTAAAATCATATCATGTTGCTCTGTACATGTTTTTAGTCCAACAAACTAGTTGACAGTCTAGTCTTTTAAAATCTTATCATGTTGCTCTGTACAAGTTTCTTGTCCAACAAACGATTTTAGTCTAGTCTTTAAAAATCTTACCATGTTGCTCTGCATATGTTTCTTGCCCAACAAACAATTTGACTTTCTAGTCTTTTAAAATCTTATCATGTTGCTCTGTACATTTTTTTTGTCCAACAAACCATTTGACAGTCTAGTCTTTTAAAATCTTATCATGTTGCTCTGTAGAAGTTTCTTGTCCAACAAACGATTTTAGTCTAGTCTTTTAAAATCTTACCATGTTGCTCTGTACATGTTTCTTGCCCAACAAACAATTTGAGTCTAGTCTTTTAAAATCTTATCATGTTGTTCTGTACATGTTCTTTGTCCAACAAACCATTTGACAGTCTAGTCTTTTAAAATCTTACCATGTTGCTCTGTACATGTTTCTTGCCCAACAAACAATTTGAGTCTAGTCTTTTAAAATCTTATCATGTTGCTCTGTACATGTTTTTAGTCCAACAAACCATTTGACAGTCTAGTCTTTTAAAATTTTATCATGTTGCTCTGTGCAAGTTTATTGTCCAACAAACGATTTTAGTCTAGTCTTTAAAAATCTTACCATGTTGCTCTGTACATGTTTCTTGCCCAACAAACCATTTCACTGTCTAGTCTTTTAAAATCTTATCATGTTGCTCTGTACAAGTTTCTTGTCCAACAAACAATCTGACATACTAGTCTTTTAAAATCTTATCATGCTGCTTTGTACATGTTGATAATCCTAATTTCTGCATATTCTTTGATTTACTTATGTACCATTTTGTAAGACTATTAAATGGGTGAACCTACCTAAATAATAAGCCAGTGGATATATCACTTACCAAATGAAATGTTGACAGCTTTTTATGGTAACAATACTGAGCTTCAAATGATAATTTTTAAAACTACACTTTAGCACCTTAAAATTACAAAGATGCACTTGGATGGTAGGCCAGCTCCTTCATAGTTAACCTCTATATTTAATGACTCACTAGTGCCCCCCAAAAAGTATCTATGAATGAGTTTGCACTGCAGTCTACGACATGCCTTGTTCTGTTTCAATGTGCAATAGGGGGATATTTAAAAACACAACTAATTCTCCATTTGATGAGACATTGTTTTCTAACAGAATCTTTAATTCACTATTCCAACAGTAAAAAAAGATATAAAAACATAATCATGAGTGAAAAATCATGTCACATTATTGCAAAGTCAAAGAATGTGGTTTGATGCCATACAATTCCATTGCATTACAGGTGGTGCAGAGTATGTTCATAATTGAACCTTGACCACATGTACAATACTTGTAGTTCACAACAAAATGTGCAAGGTTATACTATTTATTGTGTGACCAATAATTTACAAGGTAATTATTTTTCATAATTAACCAAAATGAGGTTGGACAAAAAATAGTGACATATTTTCTATTTATGTGGTCTTTTTGAATATCTAAAAATAATATGATATGAATGATACATACGACAGTAGTGACACCAAAATCCACAGAGCCCACTGTCCAGACAGACACTTCGATTTCTTTGATGTTGTTGGTCATACCTTGTGGAACATACACTGATTGTACATATGTTCCATTGACATCTACTTGAATCGTAACATCATATATGGGTGTTGTACCAAGCTGTAGAGGTTGTGTCACAATGGGTCTAAGGTGGTCAATTTCTTGGGGAGTTAGAGGTGTTTCCTGACCATTCACAGAAATGTGTACATTTGATGGTGGTATCATTGAAGGTATATCCATTCCATTTGTCAGAGCACAAACTGAAGAGATCAATGGTATGGTATTAGTGGAGATAGTTTTGTGGTTATTGTAGATACTAGAAAATAAGAAAATCATTCTGGTCAATCTTGTCGATTCTAACATATTCTCTAAATATAAACTTTACTGATAAATCAAATGACAAATATAAAAAGTGCAGAATTGTTGCTTATGTCCATGAAACTCTAAGCTTTTCAACTTAACTTATTTAAGCAATGTCCAAAATGCATATGGAAAAGTAACTTGCTTAAATGACCCATACAAATTGTTTTTTGCATGTACTCTCTTTTCCTTCTAAACAGTAATTAAATTACAGATGTTTTTGTTCTAAAATGCGTGAATAGATCTTGTGAATTAACAACTTTTTGGGTATATACATTTTTGAGCATTCCATGGTACACCAAACCATGAATTTAAAGACCCAACATGTTTCCATGGAAACAGCAGAACACATTGCCCATTCTATGAATTTAAGTACTAACAAAAATATCTTTTTTCACTAGCCACAAAAAGGTATATCCACAAACAGTGATTTTACCATGGAAACAGCAGAACACATTTACCATTCTATGAATTTAAGTACTAACAAAAATATCATTTTTCACTAGCCACAAAACTGATATCCACAAACAGTGATTCTTCCATGGAAACAACAGAACAAATTTCCCATTCGATGAATTTAAGTACTAACAAAAATATCATTTTTAACTAGCCACAAAAATTGATATCCACAAAATAAAAGAATTCACATCAGTTTTCAGATGATGTCATATGCTTTCACAATTACTTCCTGTGAAATCACTGCCCACCATCTTTCAGGTCACATTTCCATAACTATGTATGGGATACAATAATTCCGTAAAAAATTGAAATATTTAAGGAACCATGTTTCTAGACAACCTAGTACAAGAAAAAAAGATTGTCCATAAAAAAGTAAAGATAATACCTTCAGCTGATTAAATATAATGGTTATGGGTTATAGTGAACCATCCATTATTTTTTAAATTTCAAGCAATTCACAACACTAGGGAGAGATAAATGTAACTGGAACTAAAACATATCTACAGTATACTGAATTTATAACAGTGTTTTATATCTCTTTCCTAGGTTATAATGAAACTCTGATATAACAATATTATTGGTGGTGGGTCTTGAGCTTTGCTATATATGGATTTTACAGTATACGTTTCTACATTTATGACATAAACATGGGCAATCAATAAGAGTGAGGTTATATTTATTCGAAACAAAATACCATGAAGACAGATAATTTAACATTAATATTATCTTACAATACAAGAAAACGATTAACAAAAAAGAACACATTTGAAATTATAATAGAAAAATAATAGTTCTGATTTTGTTAAAACACTGTCACATAATTTTCATCATCTAATTAAAAACAGATTAACTGGTATGTGATTTGGTCCTGCTAGTGACTAATTCATCTTAAAATGAGATCATAAGCCAATTCACATATTCTGATGCAAATTGTAAATATATATTGATTACAAAAGGTTCTTTTAGTTTTTAATACATTAGTTCCATAAAATAATTGTTTAAATATTTATTGTAAGGCTAAGTAAAAACTTAAAACAACCGATGCAATTTTTCCTACGTACGATGGGCTAAATGAAATGTAATGCATAATCAAGTTTTTACCCACTATTCTCTTATTATAATAATTTACAAACGGACCAACAGTAAGTATTTGCCCTTCAATTTTACAACACGGACAAACAACAAGTATTGGCCCTTCAATTTTATACATGACAGACATAAATAGGGCTTACTACTGCATTACAATACCTATATTTAACTGTGATCATAAGTAACTTCCCACTTTTAAAAAACACATTCCAGATTTCTATGGTGAATATCAATTTTTAAAATAATAATAATAATAATAATAATAATGACTTTATTTTAGACTTAAATCCATAGAAAAAAAACACCGCAATTTCACACAAGATATGACACTTAAAACATATAACAATATTAGTTCAACATTTTTACCAATGATCAATTATTGATGAATTACAACAGCATTCAAAATGAAACACTTCTTTCAAGATTTTGTTATTACTACTAGCTATTCTACTTCTAAATGCGTACACTCATTAAGCAAAACACAAAGGCTATTAACATTGTTGTTCACAAACATTCCAGATGCACTATGGTGCCTATCATAACCCATTAAATATCTAAATGCATTGTTGTAACTGACATTTAACCGCGCCATTGTAGAACGTGAAAAATGTGTCCATGGAGGAGCACAATACAAATTCATACAATATGTTTTGAAAAGCAAAACTTTTACATCTGTACAACATGTTTTAAAAGAACTTAAAAGCATATTTACTTGTATACAAAGAGAACGATATAGTTTTTGCTTATCACTATCATCTAACAAATCAGAACGAATGACATGCCCTAGGTACACAGGCTCATTGACAAACAGCAGCTTTTCTCCGCAAAGCTTAACTTCAGATATGGACATCTTTCTCAGATTCTGAGGTCCGAAACACATACATGGTCTTTTTTGTGTTGTACTCAATATAATTTGCTAATGTGAACCGCTCACATATTCTTAATAGCTTTCGTAATGAAACCAAAATATGGGCTAAGTACAGACATATCATCAGCAAAACTGAATAAACCACCAATGTTGCACCCAATAGAAGATCTATTCAAATGATAATTAAGGTCATCAATATATACATTAAACAGAAATGGGGATAGAACACCTCCTTGCCGCTCACAAGTTCTCACACGGAAAAACATAGTAGTTTTCTGACATAAACTTGCACAAAATTGTTGTTTGTCGTACCAATTAAAAAGTAAACTAACAACATACAATAGAACGATTCTATCAAATAGCTTTCTGAATAGAGTCTGGTGATTTATTCGGTCAGGCAGTTTACATGTATAAAAACCTGTAGAATTCTGATCACAAGTACATTACAAGGTCAATACAGTACATTCAACCTCCTGTATGAATTTTCAGCTGAGGTACAGGCACTTTTCAAGCCTAAATACAGGATTCTTTTTAGAAACTCTCAATGTCTGAATCATGCATTTTATTGTAGGTCTGAAATCAGACTCTTTGGACATGCCCAGCAAATATGAATGTTGAGGGGAAAAAAACTTTGTCATAAGTTTGTGTGAATGTATTAGCAAGAAATTAAATATTAAGATTCTATTGGATCGTTCAAACATTTTTTAAGGTAGAAATTATGCTTCTTTGTGCACATTTTTAATGGAATTACTAGTATGAATACAACCAGATTCGACTGGTGAGAACACATACTCTTAACTATTTACGCATAACTTGCCGACTTCATATACATACAAATAAATATTAAATATGTAATGACTGTTTTAAGCAGCACTTGTTTCATATGGAACAAGTTTATAACTGCTTCAATGAAGTCCGTAGTATTGACCTGATCCTCCCCACCCCCACCCGGGGCTTGCATTGAATTCAGACACATAATGATTTATGACAAAACGACAAAATATCATACTTCTCTGTGCATATTTTCGCTGGAATTATTATAGATTCACTCTTATACATGCCATGAGATCAGTTGGTGATTACACATGTTGATACTTGAACTATTCATGCTATACGTTAAACATGAACATACACATGTACCAATGTATGGTTCTCTAAATAAAGTAAAATATTATATGAGCAATCTCTATGTTTTAACCACATGTGTATTTCTCGTTTAATATGCATTGATTTCAGACGGTAACTGTGCCAATGAAGCAGGTAGTTTTGTGCCCACCATTATAACCCGCCTCACTTTGTTTTCTTCATGTAAGCATCATTTTCTTCAGCTAAATGACTTGGTTGCTTATAGCACTGATCTGTACATAGCACAATGTCGTTTGGTAAAAACCCTGCTATAGCAGGGTTTCACTGTATGTGCATCATCAGATTAAAACCACATAATGCAATAAGTTTTACAAATGATCCATTCAATACTGTGGGCCTATTTGTTTTCACAAGATTCTGTCATTCACTAAATTCACCTCCAAGACAAAAAAGGACAATTACTCTAGCAAAATGTGTGGGCAGATAGCAATATGCGCACCTTCAAAAGATGACCATAACATGAACAAAGTTTAATGGAGATCCTCTGAAAACTTTAAGACTAGTTGCATTCGCAACATTCTGTCATACACTACATCAGGCTTCAAGTCAAATAAGGCAATAACTAACAAAAAATTGCAGGAGAACAGTGACTTGAGAATATGTGCATCTTCTAATGATGGTCATAGCAGTTCCCAAGTTTCATGGTGATCAACTGAAATCTGTGAGATGAGTGGCATTCGAAAGATTCTGAAAGACACAGCATTCAACTGGAAGTCAAGATGGGCAATTGCTCTTACTAAACTTGCAGAAGACAAGTAATTTGTCAATATGCACATCTTCAGGTGAAGACCACAATATTTACCAAGTTTAATGGCAATTCAGAAAGAAAAAACCAACAGTGGGACTAGCTGCACCAATTAGATACTGTGCCAGTGAATGGATGGATAGAAAGACAGACAGAAGTAAGAGGATTCCTATATAGACCTGACCCTACAGAGACAGAGGTAAAAAGAACATACAAATCATTCCTTAAAAATAAAAAAAAAATGAGTTCTAGTTACAGTTAGAGAAACGAGTACCTGTAGTTGTTGTAGGTGCTGTTGTAGTTGTTGATGCAGTTGTCGGTGCTGTGGTGGTAGTTGGTACTGTAGTTGTGGTGTACAGATGCGTAGTGGTGATTGGTGCACCTGTGGTCGTTGGTGCTCCTGTAGTCGTAGGGGCAGTGGTAGTAGTGTACACTTGTGTAGTGGTTGGTGGTGCAAATGTCGTCGTTGGTGCTGTGGTTGTTGTTAGCACTTGTGTAGTGCTGGTTGGAGGAGCAGTTGTCGTATGTGCTGCAGTAGTTGTTGGGACTGCAGTAGTGGTTGGTGCAACTGTGGTTGTCTGTACTTGTGTAGTGGTGCTTGGTGCGGCTGTTGTTGTTGCTGCCGTAGTCGTATATATTTCGGTTGTTGTTTCTAAAAATAAACAAATATATTTTCTGAACTTTTCTCTTTCTTTAAATCAGAAGCATGTAAAACAACTTATGTAAAGCGGAGTTTAAGATTGCAAACAAGACAAGGAAGATCTCTCTCGATCTGTGGATGGATGCATGATCGGACAAAAATATGGAAAATATTTAAACTGTAAAACATATATACCACATTTTATTAAGATATCATAAACACTTATCAAGTTTTGACCCAGAAATTATAAAGTGGGATAATGGACAAGCAAAAACATTAACAATATTGAACCTGAAGAATTGTGAATAAAAAGGACAAAATAGGGAATAAAAGTCTAATATGTGTACCAAGTTTCATAGAGATATCTTGAATGGTCTTGGAGATATGAAAAGAAAAAATTAATGATGGATGGACAGATGAACAGAGATATGGAAAAAAACATTCAAGTTGTTCAAACTAAAGAAATGTGAATAGCAAACGTCCCATCGACACCACAAGTCTATTAGAAGTACAAAATTTTAAAGAGATCCCTTAAATGGTTTTGGAGTTTCGCCAAAGAAATGAAAGTGTGGATAATGGATGGAGAGATGAACAAATGGATACAAACATTAAAAATATTGAAACTGAATAATTGTGAATTGCAAGAGGCACACGTGAATACCAGTCTATTTAGTGTACCAAGTTTCAACAAGATGTATCTAATGATTTTAGAGTTATGCTTTGGAAACGAAAATGTGAACGATATATTGTCTGAGAGATACACAGATAGATAGATGGAACTCATTTCTATATCCCTGACCAACCTTGCTGGGTGGGAGGTAGAAAAGTTGCGGGAGCCGAGTCCCACCACTTGCACTGTCACAACTTTTCCAATGAGTTCTCAACTTATTGGAATTATTCTGCAAATTGATGCATTACAAACAATTCCCTTGAAATCTTGACATCCACCACCAATGGTCTCTCTGCATCCATCACACGAGTTACTTCATGATTATCACAGATCAGTTATGTTAGAAAATATTGGATTTGTCTTCCCGTAGCACATGACATAATTATGCAAAATCTGTATGCAGAATTGTCACAATTTATCTTACAACATCACATTTTTTGAACTTTCATGCAGTAATCTTATCTATGCAAAATAATATTTGGAACTAAAAAAAATCTGAAGGATACTCTTAAATTATAAGAGCTAGAAACCATCTAAATTAATGTCTGAAGGACAATTTGACAATCATATCCTATATTTGGAATTATAGATTCATATGACTAAACACTAATTCCATACAATTCTAGTAGAGGTAGTACCTGCTGTTGGTGTCGTGTATGTAAATGTTGCAGGTGAAGTTGTTGTTGGAATGCTTACAGTTGTCCCAGTTGTAGTTGTATCTGGATGTAGTGTGGCTGCATAACAAAGAATGAAACACTAAGGCATGTATTTGTGCCCACAATTTTTTCGTGCATGCATGCATCATTTTTTTCAGCTAAATGAGTTGGTTGGTTATAGCACGGTTCGGTACATAGCACAATGTCGTTTTGTGGACACTGCCCTTTGTGCTATAGCGGGGTTTCACTGTAATGACTTTGCTATATTGCAGCAATATTCCTTATATGGCATTTGTAACAAAATCTGAATCGAATTGTCTTTATTTTGTTCGGAACTGTAACTTAAATAAAAAGTAAATATTTCTTTGATATGAAATCGACAATTCTAATGAGGCTAGTAGTATATGTGGACCCTATATTTTGAATGACTGAATACCCATAAGCTCCCATCATAAAATATGCACAACTTGTCACATGTCCTCAAAGCTCTTTAATACCTATATATCAACAAATGTTTACCTGAAGTTAACCAAAGCATAAACTGTTGGAAATGGCAGGTATTCTGATGTAAAATTTGGAAGATAATAACAAAATTCATATCAGCGTTTTGCAAAAATCATTCCTTACTATAGATGTCTATGGGATTTTTGAAAGTGGAAACCTACTTATAGCCAGTTATTGTACATCTATAAATCTATTTCATACTTGTTCATACTTACTTAGTGGCTCGTAACATGCTTTGATCTCCAGACTGCTAACTGTTACACCTGTATTCTGAGGAGTATCCCTGTTGTCAAGAATAATTATAATTTTCTCTACAACTATTTTTTCGTTACTGTAATCAATTCTTATAAGTGTTGTGTTTTCAAATGTCTGAAATGAAAAAGAATCAAACAATAATAAAATAAATGAAAATAGATTAAATTATATAAAACTAGATATAACAAACCCTTGTATCGATTTTACTGTGCTTATCTTGGATTTCATTCAATCAGTAAATTAAAATATGATACAATTTAATAAGAAAAGTTTATGAAACTGTTTCGGTCTATTCAACTTTTGTGCACAATCAAAAATACACTTCTAATTGTCGACTAAAAATGCAAAAAAAAATGTGTGCAACTTACAGGTGAAGATACATGCATATAATTACATGCAGTACAAATTGATCACATAATGTTCTTGTTCATCAGGGTCATAACATCATGCAATAATGATTTTATGCCACAATATGATGTCAAAGATAGCAACATCACATAGCATGTTATTTAGTAACACAGTCCTTGCCATGATGTGATAAACAGTATCTTCAACTCGTATTCATCATACATGAATTTATGAAACTCTTTGAATAATGCAATATGACATTTGCTGCATGGATCATCTGGAATATAATATTATTCAACACTTTCGTGAATTTCATATCAAATGAACACCTATATACAATAATGTGATGTCACACATAACAGTACAAATTAAATTATAAAATGGGATATCACCTGAATGAATATCTGACTAGTACTTCTGTAGCCTACAATGACAACACGAGACACATTTTCAACAGTGAAGTTTAAATTCATCAGTAGGGCAGGCGAAGCGCTCAGAATTTCAATGGTAATATTGTATGTTGATTCTGGGGTAAGCTCGAAAGGACTCAATTTGCTTGGGTTTTCTTTATCACTTAGAAGAATATTATTTGGATTATCTTCTGTATCATTGGCACTGGTATATATCTTGACATCCATTTGGTGTACTGTTCCATTGATTATTCTGTATTCACATGCTGAAATGGAAAAATGATTTAGATGATTGAAATCAAAATGAAAAAAAAAAATTGAACTAAATTGTTTAATACTGCATATACATACTCCTCACAGCTCAAACTCTTTCAGAATTTATCACTGCCATAAGAGAGGTAACACAATGTGAGGAGTATGCTGCATACATAGAAGGTATTCCCGTTATAATTTAATTCCACAAAAAAAGGTACAAGAGTGTCTTGAATTGCACATTTTCATAAATTCCCATGATGCATTGCGGCATATATAGTTACATGGACTAATTTTCATTAAAAACATTTGTTGGCAGCAAAATGTTTTAATTAAAATATATGTATGAAAGAAAAATCTGACTAGACTTTTTAAAATACCGCCCTTACTACCTGACCCTGGATTCTGATAATAACATGTGACAAAGTATCATTTTCATTATTACAGTCTTTAATAAAACAAGAAAAAAACAATGTGTTTGCATGTAAACACAAATCTCCTTGGCAACATACCAGTAACATGGATTGCTGCCAAAGCAATGGGCGTTACGAACCTTGGAAAGAGATACACCATGACAATTGTTTAGACTGAACTGAACAGGATTCAGACCTGTTACCCACTGGTTATCAGTCTAAGCTAATGACTAGTCTCAATGTGGTGGAGGAAATATTACTGCAAATATACCACTATTTACAATGCATCAACAAAAAAGTTTCATCAGTGTAGGCTTAAAACAAAATTTAATTAGTCTAAATGTAATAAGGTTAAAGATTCAGAGGATGTAATAAACAAATGGCTGAAATTACAAACATCACTCAAGCATGAAATTTAGGTCACAGTGACATACTTTAGTATAGTTCTGTTACACTCCTCAAGATGCATCCACAAATCAATTTTTGTGAGTGTAGCTAAAATTGAATCCAATATATTGAGCGTGTAACGAATGAATAGCTGAAAACACATGAGTTGCTTAAGTGAAATAATTTTGGAATGGCTGAGCTACTCTCACTGAAATGCATCTACATAATAATGGGTGTAGGTGAAAAAAAGTCCAAGATAATTAAGGGCATAAGAAATGGATAGCTCAAAATGCAAAAGTCATTCACATGTGAAAACTAGGTTGCAGTGATGTACTTTGAGTAAGGTCAAGATACTCTTTCTGAGTTGCAACAACTTACCAATTTTCATGAGTGAAGTGAAATATGAACTAAGATATTAAGGGTGTAACAATTTGTTTGGGTGTCGCCTGGTGTTTCATGACAGCAAAACAAGTTGGTTATTTAGTGCCAAGGCAACGTGCCAAAGAACACACCATGGTAGCCAACCCGGGCTGATCCGATGGTAGGATTCAGAATGTAGGTGAAATAGAGACCAAGTTATTTAGGACATGATGAACAAATGACTTAAAATACATAAGTTATTCCAGCCTGAAATTTACATCACAGTGATCTCGTTTTGGTATGGTTCAGTTACAATGTCAAAGATGTATCCACATACCTATGTTCAAGAATGTATGTGCAGTGGGGTCCAAGATATTAAGGATGTTATGAACAAATAGCTATAATACTTAAGTCATTCAAGCATGAAAGTTGGGTCACATTGATTTAGTTGTTCTATGGCTTTGTTACTCATCCTGAAATCCTGCTTTACACCAATTTTCATAAGTGTAGGTAAAATAGGGTTAAAGATATTGAGCACATAACAAGCGAATAGCTAAAGCATGAAAATTAGATCACAGTCACATCTTTAGTATGGGTCAGTTACTTTAAGATGAAAAAAATTCTTTGTTGTGGTTATTGCACAAAATTTAACCATATTTGTCAATAAAACATAGAATAATGTACTATAAAACTATATTCAACCATCTCAAGATTACTGCAATGTTTTCAATCGAAACACATCTGGCAAGATACAAATTATTCCATCAACAAAAGAAAGCATATAAACTTATCATTGATAACACTGAGAACATTCAGTTTGAAATGAATATGAAAATATTAACACTTAATGCAAGAATCTTCCTGAAAAAGGCTAAAACTATTTACAAGCTTACAAATTAGATGGCGTCAATGTAGTTGCAGAAATTATTTCAAGTGAGAGAGTATGGCAATAAACCCAATTTAAGGTCTTTTTCAACCAACCATTTTCTATTCATAAACCCCCTTTTGCTACCCAGTTTCGTTTATTTGGAACATTATTCCAAAGGATATAAGGGAAAGTTCAACAATAAATTCATTTCTCTATTATCTGATAAATAAGATTAAAAGTTAAACTTCCAGATTAGTACATGATTTGAACCTCATTACATCTCAACAGCTCCACCTTCGTTGTTGTTGTCTAACTATGATGTTTCAACAATGTTGTAAATAACGCAGTTTTAGCATGGTCTTGTATATACTTCTTATCATCTGCAATCACATGCAAATGTAATTAGAATTATGTTTATGCCAATCACCATGTACAAACAAACAAATGCATCCATTGTATTTTACCAGTAACTATGGATTCACTTTAGCCATAGAAAATGCACGAGAAAGTCATGCATTAGAGAGAGAGAGAGAGAGAGACAGTGGTGTATTTTATGAACTTATAAGCATTCATGTAAATATGTAAATAATAGAGGGCCACAAGGTACATTAGTTAAACAAAACTAATTGTGTCACCCTCTGTAAATAAAGCTGTTATTGTTGTTATTATTATTATTATTATTATTATTATTATTATTATTATTATTATTATTATTATTATTATACATGTTGAGATGTATCTACATACCAATTTTCAATGTAGGTTAAATAGGGTCCAAGATATTGCAGGTGTAATAAACAACTAGCTAAATATACACAGGTTACTCAATTGTGAAAATCAGGCCACATTAACCCTAGTTTTGGTATGGTTCAGTTACTCCTGTTGATATTCATCCACATATCAATTTTCAGGATGTATGTAAAATAGAATCGATGATATTGAGGGTGTAACATACAAATGGCTGAAACTAAAAAAAGTCCAGTATGAAAATTGGGCTACAGTGACTTAATTTTGGGCTGATCGAGTTAATTTTGTCAAAGATCTTTCCACATACCAATTGTCATCGATATAGGAGCAATCGGATCCAAGATATTGAGGGTGTTATGAACAAATAGCTGAAAACACACAAATCACTCAAGCATGACAATTAGGTCACAGTGACCAATTTTTCATATGGCTGTGTTACCCCTCCTGAGATGCACCTATATAGCAATTGTCATGAGTGTAGACGAGACATGGTCCCAGATATTGAGGGTGTAATGAATGAATGGCCAAAGTCACTCAAGCATGAAAATTAAGTCACATTGACCTAGTTTTGGTATGGTTGAACTACTCTTTTTGACACGAATCCACGTACCTAGTTTCGTAAGTCTTGGTGAAATAGAATCCAAGATAATGAGTGTCACTCAAGCATGAAAATTATGGATATCAGAAAAAGACAACTCGGGCATGGTCTCATTTTTGCTAGTCGGATGCTACGAAAAGAAGTTGGGTAGAAACATAGTAGTGTTCTCTCGCCATATTATGTCCTGGATTGCTGGGCCTTTTTGGTTGCATGTTTTCTGACCTCTTCTTTATGCCAGAGGAATAAAGGGTTAGAAGACAGAGACTGCGATATGAATATAGTCTTGCAATAGTCTTTGCAGAAAGCCATGGATAGGAATGCATATCTTTGCGTGACCTAGAGACTAACAGATGCAGCTATGACATTAAAGAGTGTTGAGCTACACTAATAGGGACATGAATCATGAGTGAGATTGACTCCCTGACACGTCTGTCAATGGGGCTCTCAATTAATGGATTTATGATATCTTCAGATTGCCTAAGAAATACCAATGAGACCAAGTGGAGCATGGAGCTAAATGCTACTATTCTGAAAATTGGTTGCTGTCTGTCGAAAAGAGTTTCCAGTCCATGCAGAAAGAGAAAGGTTCCACATTACCAGGGCAAGATGTTTTTCTTGACAGCTGGGATTTCAGTGTAAAAAACCAGTATGTATGTGTCTTGTAGAAAGCCATGTTAAAGTCTGATAGGAGTAGTTGGGTCTTTAACGTCTCTTTGGAAGCAGTGCAAGATGTTAGCAATTCAACCAGACTGTAGAAGCTGTTTTGATGGCTGGACACTGTTCATTTTTTTACAAACTAGAAACTAGACGGATGCAGGAATTCTGTAAGAAGCCAATGACACAGCTGGTAACTTAGGAAGGAAGACTATTTTGATCAATGCATGGAAGGCTGGGTATTCCCTGAAGAATCAGGATCTTGAAGAAGGAAGATGGTTTTTGTGAGCTTATGTCTTCAAATTATTTCAGACTGGGGTGGAAAAGAACCCTCCTGCAAAGGAAGTGACAACTAAACTGGCGAAGAGGGGTATTCGGGATAAGCTGCTATGCTGGGACATGATGATCTCCAGGTGTTTACTTTGAGTGTAAACAAAGTTTGCGATGGATACGAGGTGTTCAGTAATGGTGAGTCATCATAATTTGTACTGTGTTACGACGAAGTAAGGACTGGTGATGGACTAGCCCGGTGCTGGTCAACAATACTTCCAGGGGTACTGTTGGTAGTGTAGGAGATTATTTTCACAGATCCGGTACTGGTTATGCTGAGCGTCCACGACAGAGCCACAACTGAACCTGGCGTAACTAGGTGCCATTCGGTCTGTGTTTTTAGTCTGGGACTGGGTAAACTGGGAAAACAGTTCACTGTACACAGTCTCTGTGGTGGATGGTGGATGGTATAGGTTGGGGCTGTGCCAGAGCTGGAGTCATGGTCAGGGTTGGCTGACTTCTGTTTCCCAAGTTGGGTACTGGCTATTTAGGTAATGATGGAATGTCCAGGACAGGACGAGGTGATGGAATGTCCGGGACAGGCCAATGTACTATGTCAGTACTGTGCTGTGATATGATGCTCTGGTTGGGGCATTGTGGTCTGGGTATCACAGGAAAATATATTACCGTACCCTGTCCTGGTAGTCGAAGGCAAACGTCAAGGCTGTGCCAGAGGTGGAGTAGACATGGTCCATGGCCAGCTGTTTTCTGGTGCATTAGTCCAGTATTTGCTATCCCAGGAAAGATCACAATAGCAAGGACCAGGATCTGCCTGCGATAATAGGATGTCGACATAACATTGGAGATGGTGGCAGTAGCAGCTGCAAAGCTGGTGGCATCCACAACCTTATGTGCACATTTCTTAACTCTCTCATTTACCGTTATAAATTGCTTGGATGTGACAGTCGCCATTACCTCATTCCGGTGTGAGCACATGTTGCATGTATGATGCAAATTGCACCCCATACAACTAATACAGGTGGGGTAATTCTTCTCAGGTAAAATGAGAAGTCTGCACCCTACATACCTAATTCTGCCCATTGTTGCTGATACCAGTAATTAGAGAAAGCAACACAATGGAATACACAGGTGAAATCAATCAAGCATCATCCTTAACTTAACATGAAGTGAACAGTATTTATTAAGGATAACTGATCATCTTATTGACATTTACTGATATGACTTCAAAAGGATATGTATGTATATATTTATTACGGTTTTACAATATGTCAGCATAATAATGTCTACATGGTGCCAATTAAAAGCAAAGTTAAAAAATGAAAACTTAAAGAATTGCAAAAAACTTGAGGACAATACACCCTACCAAATAAATGTAAACATGAAGCACATGAAAATAGATAAAACGTAAAAATGTTAAAATTCTGCAAAATGTATATAAAATAAAAGGTAATGATAAAAAATATAAAATCCTAAACTACAGTGTCAAATTTTTTTATATAAACCGCATTCCCTTAAAAAATCCAAGATTTTCTATGATGGTGCATCACTCTTAAAGTTTTTAATCGAGTTTATATCAATAATCTTCTGTCTTACAGGGTGGAATTTAATGCACGCAACAAGAATGTGTTCCCACTGTCAGTGGATTTGTTTTGGCACGCTCTTTAGTTGAGGTTCACTCTTCAGGACGTATGTGTGTCCAATACATAATCGGCACAATACCATTTCATCTCTGCAATATGTTCTATATGATATGTATATATGTATGCAGTAGCTATTTATGGCACCTCAACACAATAGTAGCTATATGGTGCCGACTAAAGCTAAAGTTCTAAAAATGAACTGCAGAAATATGTAGGAAGATATACACTTGCAAATGAATATAAACATGAAGAACAACAAGATAAAATATAAATCATAAAGATATTAAAGTTCTGTAAAATGTATATAAATTAAATGATAAAGGTAACACATAAAATAATTGTAAAAAACGCGGTCAACATTTTTTATATAAACCGCATTCCTTCAAAGTGTCCAAGATTTTCTCAGATGGTACATCATCAGAGTTTCTACATGCAGTTCACATCAAAATACTTCGGTCTCACAGGATGGAAGTCGTCACACTTGACAAGAATGTATTCCCCTGTCAGTGCACACTGGCATGGTATGCACTCTGGTTGAGGTTCACCCCTCAGGAGGTAGGTATGTGTGTCCGATATGTGATTGGCACAATACCACCACATCCCTGCAATTCGTTCTGTATGAGGGATGTCGCTCTCCAATGGTGGGTTTGATGTTTTTAAGTTTCTTTGTGGAGTTTTAATTCCATGTAGTTTGCCATATTTGATAAAACATACTGATTTACATGTAAACTTCCATTTGGGATTGGGTGACTGCAGGGCAGCTTTGGCTGCTTTATCTGCCCTTTTATTACACTTTACACCAATGTGACCAGGCAGCCAACAATACAGATTACTTTTCCCTGACTGTATGAGCACATCATGTTTTTGCAATAACTGGGATATTAGCTGGTTGTCAGAATTATGATTTTGCAAGGCTTTCTTTGTGGAAATGGAATCCAAAAAGATGACTAAATTTGTTTTTTGAGATGTTTCAATGTAGTTCAAAGCTATTAGTATGGCTGTAATTTCTCCAGTAAAATTTAAGGCTTTATCTGGTAACCGGCTCGAGATGGTGCCATGGGGTGTTGCCCATCTCCAATGATGGGTTATATGTTAGGAAGCTAGTTAGTGAAATTTTCAGTCCCCATATTTTGCCAATTATACAAAACATGCCAATTTATATAATATTTGAAGTCATTATATGTAATCTACTATTCGGAAACGGATAACTGCAGGGCAGCTTTGGCTGCTTAATCTGCCATTTCATTACCATTAATACAAATGTTACCAGGTAGCCAACAGTAAAGAACATTTTGTCCAGATTGTATGAGCAAATAACTTTTCTGTAAAATTTTGGATATTAATGGGCTCTCAAATTTAAAGTTCTGCAAGGCTTTCGGTGTGATAAAGGAATCAGACAAATTGCTGAAATTTGTTTTTGGAGAGGATTCAATGTACTTCAAAGATTTGAGTGGCTGTAATTTCTGTGGTAAAAATGGACACTTTATATGGTAACTGGCTCAAGATGGTGCCATGAGGCGTTGCAATGGCAGTTGCAACAATGTCTCCATCTTTTGAGCTGTCCATATACAAGTATATATGATCATGACAGGATGCTCTGATTTCATTGAATTTACTCCGAAAAGTGAGAGAATTTGTCAAGAACTGTTTGAATTGACAAAAATCAACAACAAAAAACTTTTTTGTGGGGGGTCTTGATAAAAACGGTGGTGTTTTGGGGTAATTATAATTTTGCAGTATTTGCAACATTGATTTTTGCTGCTTCTAGCTGAGCATGAATTTGTATGCCAGAAGGTGGAATAATACGTGATTTCTCAGTTTACTTGGTTTTGGTATTTGAGCCTAAATGCTACATCATATGAGTAATTAGATGGACTAGAAGATAGTTTGGTAGTATACTGAGGAGTCAATTTTCTTCATCTAAGGTAAAGTGATGGTTCATTTGCCTGAACATAGAGGCTTTCTGAAAGGAAAGTCCTAATGCTCGCAGACAACATCAACGTCCCTGACTGTGTATCGGACTAACTTACAAGGGGTCAGGTACTGAGTTGAATTGTCGATACTGCAGACCATAGGGTAGGCAATTATTATGGCACAAATTAGCTCACTGTACGACAAAGTTTGAAAAAATAAGTGCAAAGTGTTTATCTACGATGAAGAAAAATCAAAATTTAGACAGAAAAATCAGGATTTCATTTGAGAAGAGTCGATCTCTATGGATTTTGTATAAACTATGTGAGGATCTGAGTTACTGCCCATAAAATGTACAATTTGTTGCATACATATTTGCTTTAATTAATATCTATCTTACCAAATATAGTGTGCAAACAGTTTAGTAAATACAGAGACAATCTGTGCAATGTAGAATCATATAAAAACATGTACATCCCAACCATTATCACCCGCAAGATGTGCTGGTGCAACAGTATCTGATGAGGAAGGGAGTTAATTCAGTTTGTATCAGAGTACCTGGATACAGTCAGCAAAGTGGTGCAATGTGATAATTAAATTTTTGACTCTATGTTGATTCTATGATTAGTCACAACTCTGAAGTTCATGCAAAAACTTAGAATCTAATGAGGATTAATATACTGATAACAAGCTGGAAGGGCGGATTTCCCCTTCGAATGTAATCACTGGGGCATAAAGTAGTTCACTACTGTGCACACTTAGAGATTAGTACCCTCCGCAGATAGATACACCCATGAAGTTTCACAGCTACATACAATAGCATCTGAGAAACTGAGCTAAATGCAATAACATAACACTACACTAACAACGACAACAATGCCATAAAAAGTTATCCTTATGTCTCACCTATGCTTCACAAGCAATCTGATATCATGACAAGAAAGGTGGGACAAAAAGATGACAGACACATATTTCCAGGGAGGGTAAATCTAACTTGAACTGAAACTCATCTAAATCTTGCTTAGAACAAACTAGAGGGAGTAATTATAACTTAGCTTTTAGCAATTAAATCATAAATGAACTTAAAATTTCCAAGAAAAATAGAATGGTTCAATGAATCAGTCAGGTAAAACAAAGACATTAAAACAATGGTTAATAGACTGAGGTATGAACTTTTTTAAGAATCTTGTAACTCTAGTGCCATCCACAATGTCTAAAACTATGAGGTATTACGTTTTGAAGATATTTTCATTTGAAATTAAGCAGAGAAACACAAATAAAAGCTGCTGCAACAAGATGTAAAAAGTAGCATACGATAGGTTGTTGGTCCTATTATTGTGGTTCGGGTCCCAGTTGTTGTCTGTACTGCTGTTGTAGTGGTGGGTGCACCAGTTGTCTGACCTGGTGTTGTGGTGGTTGGTACACTGGTTGTCTGCCCTGGTGTTGTAGTGGTTGGTGCACCTGTTGTTGTCTGCACAGCTGTTGAAGTGGTGGGTGGACTTGTTGTCTGACCTGGTGTTGTGGTTGTGGGTGCACCAGTTGTTGTTTGCACTGTTGTAGTAGTTTTTCATTACAGATTTTAAAATGTTTGTATGCATATATGTGGACATTCATCATTTTAAATATAATGAGATATTAGGGCCATTTCATTAGACAAAGGAACTTATTTTATTATTGATGCTCATGTTAGAATGCATTTATCACACAACTAGCGTTATCTATGTTATCACACAACTACTGTGTTATTTAGGTTAATAAAGCCACATCAGATTTCATTTTATATTAAATCATGCAAATAATCTTCATAACACAAAAAGACATCATGTGCAACAATTTAAATAATGACCAAGACATCTTAATGGATTTCAAAAAAGTCATTTCATCACACTATAATGCAGTTGTATTAAATAAAAACACCATTTTGTGGTCATGCGAGGAATGGATTCTTACATTGGTGACCATTTCCAATTAAATTATAAAACCTGTATAACAATTTCAATATTATGCTTGCCAGGCTAACAAAGGGTAGCAATTACTAATTCATAAATTTCATCTGAAATATATGCACTTCTGTAAGACTCACTAAATATTAATAAGGCAAACATCATGAAATGATTATTACTTTTTCTTTTATATACCCATCCTTGTCACAGCTGTGATGGTGTTTCTGAAACTGATTGAGTCATAAGTTGTGATAGTGTAGATGAAATAGTGGGGTGGAAGTTAAGCATGATGTTGTTGAGGATCCCATAGATAATGTAGTTTTAGATCCACGCCAAAATGATAAACAAACCTCGATTTTCATGGCCACAGGTAAAAACCTAATAAATATTTTGCTTTAGAGAAATAAATCAATGGAAATTAGTTCATCTAATTGCTTCAAGCCTTACCTTTTTAAAAATATAATTTGTACAATCAAGCCAGAATATGCTACTGGATGACTTGTGTCTTTGTTTGTTTTGTTATTGTTCTTAAAGAAAATTCATCTGGATATACGATTAACAATTTTAAACACTATATTTTCAAAACTTCCCTGACTGTTAAGCACAAAAATAAGTCCAGGCAGTGTTGAAAAAAGACAAAGAAATCATACATAAGAGGATGATCTTCTCATATATTAAAAAGTGTTGGAAGTCTTCTTTAAATTGTAATAAAATTGCTATGCAATTTGTTACAGAGACATACCTTTTGTTGTTGTCTGTCCAGGTGTTGTACTGGTTGGTGCACCTGTTGTTGTCTGGGCTGTTGTTGTAGTGGGGGGTGCACCAGTTGTCGTCCGCCCTGGTGTTGTAGTGGTTGGAATGCCAGTTGTTATCTGGCCAGGTGTTGTAGTGGCTGGTGTTGTAGTGGTTGGTGCACCAGTTGTAGTCCAGGCTGTTGTTGTAGTGGGTGTTGCACCGGTTGTTGTCTGCCCTGGTGTTGAAGTGGTGGGTATCCAAGTTGTCGTCTCCTCTAGTGTTGTAGCGCTTGGTGTACCAGTTGTTGTCTGCACTACTGTTGTAGTGATGGATGCAGTGGTTGTGGTCTGACCAGGTGTTGTGGTGCTGGGTGCACCAGTTGTTGTTTGTGTTACTGTTGTTGTGGTGGGTGCCTGAGTGGTCGACGTTGTTTGAGCTGTAGTAGTATGTGGTATGTGTCACAGTCAAAAGCAACAAATGTGTACAATAACTATACATAATATTTATTCATAATACCAGAATTCAAAATATTAAATTAAACAATTTTAAATTTTCAACCCAACAGGATTTCTACAGTTGCGTGAAACTCTTTAAAACATTGCAGGTTCAGATGGTCGCAGTATTAAGGAAGAAGAATATTTCCTCTCTTTAACTGATGTAAATGGTCAAATGAGTGCAAATCCTACTGACAGCAATTCTCTTAGAACGTTTGAATGTTGTATGGTTGGTGAACTGCTAATGGTTGTTAAACTGTTCTACTAGAAATATACTAAAATGGGAAAGAATTGTGTCCATACCACTATGGATGCCCCTTCAAATATGATGTAATTACAAGGCAAAGTTGTAAAACAGGATCCATAACTTAATAACATTTTGCCACAAAACCGTAAAAATCCAACTTCACCTAGGTTTTCTTAGCAAAAGCCTCATAGCAACTTTGGTTCGAATCCAAAAATTATTTGAAAAGTTATTGATTGCTATTAGCATTTAACAACACCTCTGCATATATAATGGCTATTAAAAGTGAAGTTCTAGAAATGTAAAAATGAATTTATGAAATTGAATGGCAAAGTTCTAACTCAAACAGAGCCATAACTGTAAACCTCTCCCATGCTGGAAAATGGTGAAAAACTGAACTTGACCTAGGTCTATTTAATTTCAGTCCATGCCAAGTGCTGCAAAAGCTACTGTGTGAAAATAAAACTGAAGGACAAAGTTCTAAGTTAAACAGGGGCCATAACTGCATAAAACTTTGCTGGAAAAGAGCTAAAATCAAACCTGATCAAGGTCGCCTTACTGAAAACTCTTGTATGAAATTGGATTTCAATCCATCATGCCCTTCAAAAGTTACCGATATCAATAGCAAAGTTATAGGTCAAACTGGGGCTCTAACTCTGTAAAGCCTAAAAAACGGTTTTAAGTAGAATTTGAATGGAACTATTATCAAACAAGAGCCATAACTCTAGAACATTTGCCATACTGGAAAATGGTGATAACTGAACATGACTTTGTACTGCTTAAAGTTATGGCTATACCAAATTGTATTTCAGTCCATGCCAAGCATTTCAAAAGTTAGTGAATGAAAGGAAACTAACTAAATGGCAAAGCTATTATGGCAAGAAGTAAGACAAAAGCATATCTGATGACATATCTGCATCATTTGTCCAATACTGAAATGTCTCTATATCAGGATGCTCTCTGTCAAAGCTGGTTTAATTCTGTTGAGTGGTTTTTTGCGATAAAGTTGTATAACTTTTTCTAACTTTAGTAATTGTGGCCATAAGTTACTAAAGGTTTTTCTATCTTTATTCATAGCAGCCATATATGTCGCCAGTTTGGTATCATTTGTACAAACTTAAAAGCCATTCTTGCCAGGTTGGTTTATGTCAAATTTGCTCATATTCTGTTGAACGTTTTTATTAAAGTCATTTAAAGCAATTTCCATTTTTTTAAAATACTGGCTTTATTTGATGGCGAATTGAAATCAGTTGAATAAACTTGAAAGCCCTTTAATGTCAGAATGCTTACAGTCAAATTATGATGATAAGTTTCTCAAAAATCTCTTAGATTTTTCTATTTTTAGCAATGGTAGTCATATTTGAAGGCAGAACACAATCATCTGTATAAATCTGAAAGCACTTTATGACAGGATGCTTTCTGTCAAAGTTAGTAAAATTCTGCTCAGTGGTTTTCAAGCACAAGTCATTTAAAAGTTTCTTTATTTTATTAACACTGACCATATTTGATGGTGGATGGTGTTCATTTGTACAAACTAAAAAACCATCTATGCCCAGATGCTTTCTATCAAAAGTGGTGAAATTCTTTGAGCAATTTATGAGAACCTGTTTAAAGATTTTTAGTAATTGTGGCCGTATTTAGTGATGAATCGGCATAATTTAAATGAAGTTGAAAGCTCTCTATGCCAGGATGTTGTCAAAATTTGGTCAAACTTTGTTGAGTGGTTTCTGTGAAAAGGTCATTTAAAAGAATTTAGTTTTAATAACAGCTGCCATATTTGATTGTGTTTTGATATATTTTGCACAAAATTTTAAAGACCTCACGGACACGATGCTTTGTCATATTTGGTAAAATTCAATTGAGCACCATGTAAGAAATTGTTTAAAGGTTGTTCTATTTTTAGTACCAGCACACATATTTGATTGCACATTAGTATCATTTGAACAAATCTGAAATAACTTCATGCCATTAATGCAATTAAAGGGCAAAGTTTTATATGGAACAGAGTCCATAACTTAAGAAAATATTGCCACAAAACGGTAAAAATCCAACTTCACCTAGGTCTTCGTAGCATAAAGCCTCATAGCACCTTTGGTTTCAATCAAAGAAATATCTTAAAAGTTACTGAGTTGTATGCATGTATGTGTTAGTACAATAACTGCTATAAGGTGCCAATTAAAAGTAAAGTTCTAAAAAGGTAAAAATAAAGTTTTCAAACTGAATGACAAACAGGAGCCATAGCTCTGTAAAATATTGCCATGATGGGAAATGGTAAAAAATCAACAGGTCTGCCTAAAGTAAAGGCTCATACAAAATCTGATTTCAGTCCCTGTCAAGTCCTGCAAAAGATACTGAGTGAAAAGAAAACTGAAGGGCAAAGTTCTAAGTCAAACAGGGGAGATAACTACATAAACCTTTACTGAAAAAGAGTGGAAATAAAACCTAACCAAGTCATCTAACTGCAAAATCTCATAAAAATTTGGATTTCAATACATGACGTCCTTCAAAAATTGCACAGCAGAAACGAAACTGAATGGCAAAGTTCTAAGTCAAACAGGGGCTTTAACTCCTTAAAACTTAGAAAACCTATTGAGTGGATACTGAATGGCAAAGTTGTAAGTCAAACAGTAGCCATAACTCCATAAAATTTGCCATACTGGATAATGGTTATAATTTAACTTGACCTAGGTATGCTTAATGTAAAGGCTCATACCAAATTTTATTTCAGTCCATGTCAAGTCCTTCACTAGTTATAGTGTGAAAGGAAACTAAAGGGCAAAGTTTTAAGTCAAACAGGGGCCCATAACACTATAAAAAAATCACCAAAAAGTAAAAATAAACAATACCTACATCTTCTAATGTAAAGCTTTAGACCAAACTGGATTTCAATCCATGATGTTCTTCAAAAGTAATGGAACACAAACAAACCTGAAGGGCAAGGGCTGGGTTAAAAAAACAAGCCATTCCAGATCACATGTTTTTAAATGTGATTCTTTACAAATTATAAGTGCAGTTGAAATGCATTCATACTTTATCTCATTGTACATGCAGTGAAATAAACGTATCAACGAAATATAACTATTATTTTCAATATATATCTCTTTTAAATAAATCAAATAATTACTCAGCCAAGGAATACAACACATAGGTGTGGAGCAAACAGGATGGGGGCAGTTTCTAACTGATAAAATATGCTACAAAACACCATTAACAGTAATGTGATTTTTGTAACTACTTACAATGAAAGGTAAAGTCATATTGTATTTAAAAACATACACTTCATCTTCATTTTCAAACTGAATGTGACTTTAATTCTCTTACTTCAATATAAAATAGCAATGTTTCCCAACTATATAACAACGATATGTTTTATCATTACACTTTCTCTCAAATATTATCCTTCAGCCATGTAGATTTTTGCAATGCCCCTGGGATGAATACTTCAAATTCAAGGAATCTAGACATAATAGAAATACTTAATGAGTGTGCCATAAAAGATAATGTCACTTAGGTCTCTTCAATATTGCTGCAAAGGATGTGAAAACAACACAGTGTAAAAATTACTGATACTACTAATTATGCTCAGCAGTGGTTTACATATAGGACATCTCAATGCACAATTCCTTATCACTGCTACTAGAAACAAAATAGAACTTATGCTGCAGTCACAAATATGATATTCATATTATAGGTCACAGTGACACATTTTGAATGAGTCTGTTCTGGACAGTGAAACACATATAAATGAATTTGGTCTAGAATATAGGGATATAATAGGTAAGGATGATGGAGGTATACTGGTACATTTTAAAGAAAGTCTTTATAGTAGAAAACTTGAGTATAACATAAAGGTATGATTGAGAGTATGTACTTTGAAATCAGAGAACAAACTAGTAACCCACTTTTGTTCTGTAAATTTTATAGGCATCCACAAGCCCAGACAGAGTAGTTCAACAAATCTGCCCTGGGGCCTTAACAAAGAAATCATGATGTGGGGAAATACAAGTAAAATCGTTTGGAATGACCCAAGAAAAAATAAAATTTGGACTGACTATATGGCAACTTTTAACATGCCCCAATTAGTGAAAAAACCAACTAGAGTAACACTGACAATCTGACTGAACTATGTGGCAAAATTAAGTGTATGTAAACATTCCCATTTGTGTAACAAAAAACAGTAAACTTTACTCTCAACAAAAAGAAGGCCACATCAGTTTAAAATACAGATCTTAGAGAAATGTTTGCAAGGAAAGGTTTATTAATGATCTTAATTGTGCTCCATGGGACATTATCAAATTATCTGAGGATCTAGATGATGCTCTTGATACTTGGATGAAGCTCTTTAATATAATAGAAGGTGCATACGCTCCTCTTAGAACTTAAATAGTAAAATGTTACATTCAACCTCCTTGGATGAATGCAGAAATTTTACATGCTATAAAAATTAGGGACAAAATTTAAGTTTTAAGTCAAAATGAGGAATACAGATATGTTGAAATAAGTTTAACAGTCTAATTAACATTGAAGTAAAGATCATTATACACATCTGCTAGAGCCTGGTAACGTTTGGAAACTATTCAATGAACATTGTGACAAAGCTAAAACAAAAAGTAATTCTGCAGTATTTACAGAATAACTAGGCCATTATATATCTCCAATGAATTAGATCAATACTTTGCAAACATTCTTGTAAAGGAAAAACATGACTAACAACCTCTCAAAGATTTGTTAACAACAAAATTCACAACAACCCTGATGTGGAACAATTTTATATTCCTCTCATGTCAATAGACTTGTGCATACTTTCTGGCAGAGTATGAATGCTTCAAAAACCAATGGTACGATAATAATAATTCATATTATTATTATTATTATTATTATTTATAGTTTTGTTGAAATTGTGACATATTGGTAGAGTAGTCGATGATGATCTTGTTTCTGTTATTTTTTTAAATATTCATCAGGATTGGGATACAGGATTTAATATTTTTTTTAAAACAATGTTTCTTTTTAAAACAGTTGCCTGATAATCAAGCAAGCAATTAACTCAGTGCAGCAATAAAAGAGACACACATAAATCATACATTGGGTGGTTGATGATTTTGCATATCATTTAAATGATCAAATTTAAAAGTGTTGGAATTCTACTTCAAATATATATAAGAAAATGGTTCCAGAATCTTTACATATATGTCAATGAAGAAACAATTAAAAGGTCAAATGCTTATATATGTGTGTATGAGATCCCAAAATGGTAGTATTTCCCAGACATGACCAACAAATGAGCTCAAATAACCATTGCTTACTTTACAAGTCAGACATTGTAAATAAGGAACCTATAATTATCCTATGCAATTTTTTGGTCATTATGTTTTCACTATTGTTTAAAAAGTCTGTAGTCATAAAGTACAAGACAAGGGATTTGTGAAAGCTTACGTAATGGACTTATCAAGACGATACAATTGAACAATTGCCTTCAGGTCTGTACTACAGACATTACATCAGTCCCTCACATGCACTGACATCCCAATCCTATTTACCCGCTAATTTCATATTACACTCACATGCATTGTCGCCCAAACACATTAATTTAATATATATAATAATCATTCAGAGGAAATATGAATGGTGATGAAATTCATCTTCAATTCATAGTAAAACATATGCTACATAGCTACGCCTTTCAAACGAGACTTAACTGCAATTTCAAGTACATCAAAGTATGACAATAATTTCTGAAATACTTCATTTGTAAGAGACAAAGAGCTAAAAAGACAATACACAACTAGTAAGATAATGTATTTCACCTTCAAAGCATCCACGAATGGAGACATCGATCACAATGGGGAGTTCGTTATCAAAAGATACAGTCCGCAATATCACCTTGTTGACATCTTCATTCAAAAGGACAACAAATGTACTGCCATTTACTTTCTCTGTTGACTAGGAAAACAAAAAAAAAACAAAACAAATAACATTAGCTAACAGAAGTGGACAGACAAACATAAGAAGGATTTATAGATAAAGACTACATAAACAGCTCATTTTTATGCAGGGTATTCACTAAGAAACATACTTAACTGAACAACATTTTTAACACTACAAATACAAGTACATGTATGTGACATTTTCTTGGATTTTAAAGGCTTTCAAATCTTGAAATTTCCCAATAAATACTTGTACAATAGAAATTTATATTCATTGTCGGAAAGATTATTATAATATGTGATTTGAAAACATTTTTGGAAAGCATTAGTTATTCGACAAAGATGGTCACAGTCACACTAAAAACATATTTTTTTGTTTATTTTATAGTTGTTTTGTTCCGTTGCTCTCTGCATGCAAGAATGATTCCATGACAATCCTTGCACATCTATGAACTGCAGACAAACATTCAGGAAATCTAGTATGATTCTTACACTGTGTGTCAAGTTCCTCTGCATGTAATTTCTCTTTATGGTTATTAATTTGTTGTTTTTGCAAAGCAAAACATTTTTGTCAAAATACTGTTTTCATATGCATCACTATTTGTCAAATCTTGAAATTTGTGGTTGGTGACAACTCTGAAATCCACGAAAATTAGTATTCCACAAATAATACTGAATTCACAGTATTCAAGGTCTGTTTACATATGATTATATACCTGTTTTTCTTATCCCCCTCAAGGTCTGTTCTAGAACAGGCAATTCCAAGATTCAGGCTAATTTCTCACAAACAGTGCTAAACAATTAATTGAGTGCATGAAAATCTCACATTACATTTTCAACCCCTACAATTATTTCTTATTTTAATCACTCCAATATTTAGAAAATTCACCCCTTTTTTCAAATGGAGAGGGATTTCTGCCCTTCAATATTCAGTTCTAGAATAGAACTTGTCCCTACTTTAAGAAAATCTTCCTCACCCCTTAATTCTTTAAAAGACTCACATTCACTGTCAGACTTGCATGTTCAGTACATGTATATATGGCTTTTCATTTAAGGTATTTTCAGGTAAAATACTAAAATACTTACGTTTTGTTTGATGCTTGAGTAAGAGAAACCATCTGGTTTCTCATACTGTATTTCAATGTAGAATATGTTTTTGTTTGCTGAGTCTTCAATGATACTTATCATTTCAATAAAAACTGGCCTATTTTGATTCATTGCTACATTGAACACAATAGCGTGGGTATCATAGGTAATAAAATGCTCCTTGTCATCTATTCTCAGTTTATCTTTCTCAGAATTTGGAAGGTCTGGCAGTCCTTGTACATGTATCCATACAGAAGGTAAAAGACTGACATTATTCATCCCCTCCAGGATATAACATGGAGTTGTGGTTGTAGGTGCACCTGTACTAGTTGTGCTTTGACTTGTGGTTTCTGTAAACAAAAGATTATCAGAAAATAACATGCAAATGTTATGACATAATATCACAAAGCACCAAGGGCTTATATCAGCAAAAAGGCATTGTTTCCACACAAAATCTTACACTATAGCATGGGAATTTCACCATGCCAAACATATAGAAAATGTGCATGTAAAATTCTGTAGAAATATCTTGAAATTTAAGAAATGTACAAATTTTGGTGCATTATAAGGACAGCTTGGTAGAGCATCACTTCATATATTATGAAAAATATGACAAAATTATATTTCAGGAATTTTATCAGACTGTAATTCCTTGCTGTCTGAAATATACTTAATGTTTAAAAATTGTGTTGACTGGCAAAACTTGTAATAGTGAAAATTAGGCTTGCAAAATGAAACATATACTTTATGAATTATAAGTCATGTTTATGGCTGAATCACCACAATGGTGTGATACCCATAGTCTAAATAAACAAAGATTATATGACCAGTTTATGCAATCGGAGGGAGTCCCTAGCAGCTTCTCGTAAACTGATTAATAGCCTTAGATCAATTATCTAGTTTTTAATAGCATTGTTGTCTAAAGACACCACAACTTGTAAACATTTTACAACATATACATGTACTTGTAGAAGGCCTCATAGAAGATTGGTCAGTTGACCAAATGAGCTTCTTCTTTAAGTAAAGTCATTATTATTATTATAATACATATTATGATGTGTATAAAAAGGTAGCTTACCGGTATACAAATTCAAAATGATACATTTTGGAATAGCTATTCTTTGCATTAGGACTGTCTCACATAATCTTAAATTAGATTATTACAGAAACACATCTAAAGAAGAAAGATTGTGTTTTATGTAATTGAAATATTATTGAAAAAGAGGATCACTTTCTCCTTGTGTATCCTTTGTATAGTAACCTTCAGAACATATATTTACAAGGTATTTTTGCTTTTGTCCTATATTAAGCAAATTTGAATATCTCATCTCATCTCGGTCAAAAGAAAAAATTATTAGACTAGCTAAAGACATTTATTTCTCAGTTAAATTAAGAGATAGCATAGTAACTTGTTCACTACTGTCACTGTTTGTTTCTTAATGATTGTTTTTGTAGACATATCAATACTTACGAATACATTTATTGCATAGGCATATTCTGTTAACACTAGTCACACATAGGTTATAAACAGTATGTTTAAAGCTGGATAAACTAACCTATAAACTAATAATTGAAACAATTTATTTTAAAAGTCAAGTCATAGTTTTTGTACCAAATTAACCATGCACTTAAAGGTCAAGTCATAGTTTTGTACAAAATTAACCATGCACTTCAAAAGTCAAGTCATAGTTTTTGTACCAAATTAACCAAGCACTTAAAGGTCAAGTCATAGTTTTGTACAAAATTAACCATGCACTTTCAAAGTCAAGTCATAGTTTTTGTACCAAAGTAAACATGCACTTTAAAAGTCAAGTCATAGTTTTTGTACCAAAGTAACCATGCACTTTAACATTATAAGTGACATTTTCTATCCATACAAATTCCCTCATTCTTCTGCAGATGACTGTCACCCAATGTTAATTAGTTGTATTTGTGACTTCAATTATAAAATAAACTTCTATCCTCAAATTAAGGATTTAGAGTTCAGCATTTTGAAAATCAACATGACTTTGTCAACAAATAAGTGCAACACAATGACAATAATAAAGTTTCTTCTTGTCAAGTAAAAGGTCTACCATGGTGTTTGGCAAAGATATAATATTTTGAAACATTTCTTTGCATATATGTGTCCATTCATCCATATTTTAGCTTATTAGGGCCATTTCACCAAAGAAACTATTTTTCTATTATGATGAAATAATGAAAAAATGACATTAAAATGAAACATTAAATGACTGAAACCCTAGCAAACCAAAATCCCCTTATATCCGTATTATATTTCTGTTCTAATTCAAAACCCATCAAGCCCAAATACCACTACTCTTAAAACAGAAACAAATTTCAGTTTCAAATGTCACTTTTACACACATAAACAACCGATAACAAAACTTAATCAGACCAGAGCAATGTACCATGTCAATGGTCTAAAGACAGTAGAGTAAATATAACCCAACAAAGAAACACATATGGATATATAAATGCTAATTATCACAAATACCTATTTAAAATATATGTGTCTTTGTAAAGATGCATGTCCCCACTGCAAAACCAAGAGTCTAATTGAAAAAAGTTCAAAATATGTTTAAAAAATTTGGAAAATTGCTATTAGGGCATAACATCTAGTCAAGTTATATACATATGCATACAAACATGCATACAAAATTTGATTTGTCTGCTTCAAGTGGTTTTGCTGAACCCTTTCCCACATGCAAGCACATCTGGATACCCCTACCTCATTTCAATGCAGACACCTTTTTATGCATCTACCACACTCAAAGAAAGTACATTTGGATGTGCTTCCTGGTGCCCTTGGTAAACAACCACTATTTGCATAATCAATTGGTAGTCTCACCTTCTTTCTTAAAGCTTCGATGATGCCATATCATGTGCTAGTGTATCAGATGAGTCCTAAATTGCCAATCATACACAAGAGGACATCAGAAATTCCCCAATAAAGCAAACTTTTGCTGCAGTCATTGCAGATAAAATAGAATCAAAACTATATGATTGATTTTGGAGGTTTAAATTTATCTCAAGACCTTGTCAGTAGCCATGAAAAACTGTTCAATACACAAAGAACAAAACAATCCGAAAGAGCTTCCACAGTAAATGACAACGACCGCTGATCTTTAAAGCCCAATATTAAGTGGAATCTAATAATAGCAGAATAACTTGGGACTCACTATCTGATAGACATGTAAGCAAGAACGTTGCTGATTGCCATTTTATACTTTTGAAATAAACAGTGAGCATTAAATCTTCAATTTAAAAGCTTTAAATATGCATATAGCAACTGCAGTTTGTCCCAGCCAGCCCAATTGGGATACTGTCAGCTGGTGACATGCTGTTCTATTTACAGAACATTGTACAATGTAACATGAGACCTGTATACTCAGTTATGAGGTGAAGGGTTAATTGTGCTAACAAGGTTTTCTTAAAAAAGTTAAAAATGTGTAAACTATTGAAACATTGCTCTAATGACCTAAAAATCTAAATCAGATTATCTATATTATGCCTACAAAAGTTAATTCGTCTTCCTTAAGTGCAATTTACTCAATCATGCAACTGGTTTTTGTGAAAATGTCAAAATCCAGCAAATTAAATGACCTGAAAATATAAATTTTGTCATCTACATATGAATAAATATATATCTGACAAATTTCATTTGTCAGCCTCAAGTGGTTGTTGCTAACAAACTGGAAGTTTACAAATGTGTACAAATTTGAAAACTTACTGTAGTGATCTGAATTGTATACAGATCATCTACATATAGACACAAATATTCAATCAAACTTTAACTTGTCTACACAGTGCTTTTTGCGCAATCACATTCATCAAGCTTCTTGGGATGGATGGACAATCATTAGAAAATCAAGATGCCTAGGATGCTAGCAGCAGGGGCATACAATTGATGCTTTGTCAAACAATATAAACATTTACTTATATATGAGTGGACACCTGATTACCTCTCTTTCTCAAGTTAAAGTAATGAACCTCATGAAATAAAAACTTTAAAACCAACAACATTAATTTGGTCCCAATAGATTCCCATCTTAAGAGGACATGTGTCATCAAATGATTTGTTTATATATATACCTGTTGTTTCAGTCTGTGTTTTAGTTGGAACAGTTGTTGTCACTACAGGAAATATAACTGAAATCTTTATTTAGAAATTTGATCTAAGTGCTGTAAACAATCATTTGTATGAGACAACTGTCTCTAATCTAATATAATTAATTATTACTTAACACAAAACACCTTTAAATTTAAGCTCAAAATCAATATTTCATATATTTTAGAACATCTTATGAGAAAAGTTTCTACAATCTAGCCTATATTTTATTTTTGCCTCAGTTTAAAGCAACAACACGTTTAATTAACCTCAGAAAATACAAAACTTTTAAAACCAACAATTTTCATCTGGTCGCAAGGGATTCCCATCTTGAGAAGTTTCACTGTAGTAAAAGGAAAAGTATCATCAACTGCTTTATATATATATATATATATATATATATATATATATATATATATATATATATATATATATATATATATATATATATATACCTCTCGTTGTCACAGTTGGAGTTGATGTAGAAAATGTTTCTGTGATGGTTGTACTTTGTGTTGGTGTTGTAGAAACCGATGGAGTTCTAGTTTCAGTCTGTGTTGTAGTTGGTACAGTTGTTGTCACTATAGGAAACAGAGTGAAAATCTGTATCCACATTTCAGGAATATACTCTAAGCACTGCCAGAACTCATCTCTAATGCATTCAAATTAATGTTTTATAGACTTATTACTTTAAGACATGCACAAACTTAAATTTTAGCTAAACATTACTAATTTATTTCATATATTTTGGTCAAGAATGTGAGACTTGTTTCCACAAGCTAGCCTATACTGTATAATTATGTAAGTATTCAGCATATATTGTATAATTATGTAACTACTCAGCCTATATTGTATAATTATGTAACTACTCAACCATGCCCTAGTTTACAGCCATCCCACTGGTAATAGCGCAAAGAGATGCTAAGCAAGGTTGACTGACATGTCAGAAAAGCATTATTAGGTTCCCCAAGGCATTCGATCAATCTTGGAGATAGACTGGTTTGCTTGTATAAGAAACACTTGATCAAGTTTTGTTTGTGAGATATAAAGCATTGGAATCTTGTTATACTTGATGTTACAAATGTGATCAGTCCGAAAAACTAATTTAAACAATACACTTCTGAATTATTTGTGTACAATAAGAGAAACAAGACGGTGTTGTGTGATTGATTTTTCCTGAGCAGGAATACTCATCAGTAACAGGATGGAAAGTTTTGGATTTTTCTAACACAAACCTCCAAGTGAATATAGTCATGAAAAAAATCTTTTAATCATACATAGCACTATTTATAACTAAAAATTGTAATCGTATGATAAAAAAAAATATTTGAAGTCAACTTTATTGTTACATGAACAGGAAAAACAATGTTCAAAGACATACCAGTTGGTGTCGTTGCTGAAATGAAAAGTTGAATTTATCTATGTAGAAGCCACTTCACAATTAAAAGTAGAAGACTAAGTCAATGCAACAATATAATGAAAAATGTTACAGTGTTGTAAAAGTAGACATTAGCTGGAAAAGTAGACAGTAATTTAACCAGTGGCCAGTTAATGAGCTGGAAAAGTAGACAGTAATTTAGTCGGTAACCAGCTGATAATGAGAAGGCAGTATATATGATTTTAAGGAATTTCTATTTTTGGCAATGCTTGCCATACTGGAAACCGGTGAAAATCAAACCTGACGTAAGTCTGCTTAATGTAAAGGCTATACCACATTTGATTCCAGTCCATGTAAAGTCCTTCTAAAGTAACAGAGTGAAAGGAAACTGAATGGCAAAGTTCTAAGTCAAACAGGGGTCAAAACTCCATAGTGAAAATTAAAAATGACTTACAATATCTAATGTAAAGCCTCATACCAAATTGGATTTGAATCCATGAAGATGTTTAAAAGTAACTGAACTGAAACAAAACAGAAGTGCAAAGGCAAAGAAACAATCCAGTGCAGATCACTAGACCTCAATGTGATTCCTTTTAAATCATCAGTGCAGCTTTAATGCATTCATATTTTATCTATAGTGCTTGCAATGAACTAAAAGTATCAATGACACATAAGTGTTATTTTCAATATATAAATATATATCTCCTTTAAATACATCAAGTAATTTCTCAACCAAAAAATACAACAGGTAGATGTTGAAAAAACAGGTTGGGATTAAACATGCCAATATCAGTTAATATGGCTTGAAGTAAGACAAAAGCATCTGTCAATTAACTTCCTAAATACTGAAGGCAGGTTTTAACTGATAAAGTATATTGCAAAAGACAACTACTAGTAAGGTAATTTTAGCAATTAGTTACATTAAAAGATAAAATCATACTGTGTTTAATATACGTTCAAAGAGAAAATCATATTGTATCTCAAAACATACATTTTATTTTCAAGCAGCAGCTTCCAGTTTCAATGAAGGCCAACAATCTATCTATATATCTATAACGGCGCAAATACAAAACAGTTTCCCAACATTTCAAGCTAAACAAGTTTTTCGTCAGGGAAAGAAACAATTTACATCCAAAAAACAAACACTAAACATAAAAGGCAAGACGAATTCTTGACTCCTACATGTTTCAGTGACTGGAAAATAAACAAAACAAGGATAAACAATAGACGAAAGAAAATAGACAAGATTAAAAAACTATCTAAAATGGTAAACTACATATATATGTTATGATGCCATCAGTCCAACAATGTTGTGCAAAAATAATATATATATTTATATATATGTGTGTGTGTGTGTTGCAAACCTATTCTAGTCAAAACTTGCATATGAAGACCACCTTATCATATGACCACTTTTACAAGGTCCCAATTATACATAAATCAATGCATTTGTAGCTGCAAAATAAAAACCAACTGCTCACATAAAGACTAATTATAATAGGTCCCCTAAGTGGCCTTTATACACCTGTTTGACTACATATAAGCAGAAAACAAGATTTATTTACTGCCTGTTGTACTTGTAGTCTCTTCTGTAAATGTGGTAATGGGGGGCGGTGTAATTGTAGTTTCCTCTGGTGGAGTGGTTGGAATAGTGATAGTAGGAGTGGAACCAGCCTGTGTACCTACAAGTAACAAAAAATACATTTAGTTTGTACCTAGTTTATTCAGAACATATTCCTCACTTTCAGTGATTACTTTATAACCAACCCATTTATTTTCTTGATTAAAACAAAATTCACTTCATTTTATTATAGGAAAGCAGAAATGAAGTTTCGCACAGATGATCCAATACATAAACATGTGGACCATGTGAGGCTGAGATAGCTCACATGACTGGCATCTGACTAACAGTCAAATGCAAAAGCAGCTGGCCATGAAGTCTGGGTCAGAAGGATGTTTTCTGCACAAATTTCTTCAAATGCTATTGATTCCATATATTATGAAAACAATTGTTTCAAGATTCTAGTGTTTGAATGTTCATTCACATGTGATGCCATATCAACATAGTTTATCCAATATTTAAAGGCCTCTATATCAGGATGCTCTCTGTCAAAGCTCGTTTAATTCTGTTTAGTGGTTTATTGACATAAAATTGTGTAGCGTTTTCTTTTTTTTAGTAATGGTGGCCATATCTGCTAGTGGATTGGCGTCATTTCTATAAATTTGAAGGCCTTCATGCTAGAACACTTTTTGTCAAATGTGGTCAAATTCTGTTAAGCAGGTTTTTAAAAGTTATGTAAGGTTTTACTATCTTTATTCATAGCTCCCATATTTGTTGCCAGTCTGGTATTATTTGTACAAACATAAAGGCCATTCATGCCAGGATGCTCTACGTCAAATCTGCTCATATTCTGTCAAATGTTTGTATTAAAGGTCATTTAAAGGAATTTCTATTTTTAGTAATGTTGGCAATATTTTATGGTGAATCGGAATCATTTGAATAAATGTTAAAGCCCTCAATGCCAGAATACTTACACTCAAATTCTGATGAGAAGTTTCTCAAAAGTCAATAAATCATATTTATATTCTAGTACTGCTGGTCATATTAGAAGGCAGTGCAGAATCATTTGTTCATATTTGAAAGGACTTGATGCCTGGAAGTTTTATGTACAAACTTTAGAGACATCTATGCCAGAATGCTCTCTGTCAATTGTGGTGAAATTCTGTTGAGCAGATAATGAAAAGTTGTTTAAAGGTTTTTTGTAATTGTGACCATATTTGATAATGAATCAGCATAATTTATATAAAGTTGAAAGGTCTCAATGCCAGAATGGTGTCAAATTTGATCAAATTTTCTTGAGCAAGTTTTTTTGAAAAAAGTTATTTAAAGGAATTTATAGTTTTAGTGACAGCTGCCATTATTTTACAGTAATCTGATATATTTTGCACACAATTTGAAAGCCATCACAGACACGATACTTTCAGTCATATTTGGTAACATTCTGTTCAGCAGTGTATTAGAAGAACTTGTTTAAAGGCTGCTCTATTTTTAGTAACTGCAATCAAATTTGATTGGAGAATGGTATCATCTGAACAAATCTGAAAGACCTTCATGTCAGGATGCTTTCTGTCAAATTTGATCAAATTGTGTTGAACATTTTTCTTCGAAAAAGCTGTTTAAAAGCTTTGCTCTTTTTAGTAACAATGGCCATATTTGATGGTGGATTGGCATCCGCTGAAGAAATCTGAAAGACACTGATGCCAGAATGCTCCCTGTAAATTTATGTGCAAATTCATCAGCTGGATTTAGAGAAGATAGTGTCATGCATGTGCTTTTACTGGTGGTAGAACAAAAAGATACCTTTAACTGCTGTCTAACACACATACTGTCTTATAGTGGAAATCTACCACTTTTGAAAATTAGAAGACGAGTTTGATTAACACCAAACATCAAACTCAAAATTTAATCCAAGTCAGTGAAGTGTAAAATATGGTCGATATTGACATACTTCTGAAATGACTGAGTAGTGATCATAAAGATGCATCTCCATGTTTCATGATCCTATGTAGGATGCAATGCATTGAGCGTTCAAAAATCATATGTGGTCATGAGCTAAATGCAGCAACTTAACCTAAACCAGTAAAATGTGAAATATAGGTCACATTCACCTTTTTGGTATGGGTGTGGAATTGTTGCACCCGGGATCGCAAGGGCAGGGCACACTGTATCCATCACCCTTCAAATTTAGGATCACAACACATTTTAAAGGAACAAACAACATTTTAAAGGGACGAAGGAAAATTGTGGTACATAATGCACAAGAAAGAGCTAAAAAGTGAAATAATGTTATTTCCTTCGACAATTTTTCCACCTAAATTTTGTCATATTTTTCTTGGATATTTACATTATTGCAATAAATGCTTTATCATGTGATCAAGTAACTCATGAAAACATTACCAAGTTTCAATATTTGGTTAACATGAAATGAGCTGCATCATGAAAATTTCCATACCAGATCTTGCTCTCATTTAACTTTAGTTTTCTCTCCTTATCTACCATCATTTGTTATAATAAATAACCATGTTTTCTTAATTACTTTTTTCCATTAACTTAATAAATCATTAATTAAATGACAAATTGTGTATTTTCATAAATTTGACTCATTTATCATTAATTCAGCCTCAGAATAAATTAAATCTTCCTTAGTGACTTTGGCCAATGGTAGTGCAACATATACATGGGTGGACATTCACTGAAGAAAAGTTGTTGGCATATTTTTCTTTTTTTGTCCTGACAAAAAGTGCACCAGGGGAGGGGGAGGGGGAACACAGGGTCAAGATTTGGGGGACATAGGATAAACAATTGCAGGAAACCTTAGCAAATACTTAGCCCAATCAGTAAAATGTTAAATGTAAGTCACAATGACCTTCTTTTGTTGTAAGAGTAGGGACAAATACAATCAACAAGTTGATGACTCTGGCATATACAGTGCTTGAGACTGAAACCAAGACAGTGAAGCATGAAATATGGGTCACAGCGACCTATGTATGTGATGAGAGTGAAGTCCTCATCAAGATGCATTCCCTAACCAACTTCCAGGAATCTAGATATAACAGTATTTATAAAAAAAACATTAATGCTGAACCTAAACCACTAAAATGTGAACAAATGTACATGTGCAAATTTAGCCTCCTCAGCCCCCTCCGCTGGGGACAGGTGCTATGAAACCAAATCCAAACTGTTGCCTGGGACCTAGGAAGAAATAATGGTTGACGTTCAGTGAGGGTGTATCTATGTATATGCTTTCATCTGTGAGGATGCCGATGTCGGCACCATGGGTAGTACAATACAATACCTCTAATTTTGATAGAGATGAGCTAATAAAATCATATTGTATTTCAAAACATACATTTCATTTTCATTTTGAAACTGAATGTGAGTGTAATCCTCCAACATCAACATCAAATAGCAATGTTTTCCAACTATATAAACACAATATGTTTTCTTATGACACTTTCTCTTCAAAATTATCTTCTAAGCATCTAGACTTTTGTAATGCCCCTGGAATGAATACTTCAAATTCAAGGAATCTAGTTTTGTTTGATTTTGTGGGTTTAATGCCATTTTTCAGTACATAATATGCTATACATGGTGGAAGAAGAACCTGGGAAGAACCACCAACCCACGAGAAGGTACTGGCAAGCTCTCTCACGTACAGTTACCCACATTGGCCATAATGAGTCTCAAACCCATATGGACAGAGGTGAGATGTGAGTGATCTGGAAGGGCGAGTGCCTTAGACCACTCGGCCACCCAGGCCCTCAAAGAATCCAGAAACACTAGCGACCCTTAATGAGTGTGCAACAAAAAATGGCAGTTAGGTCTCTTCAATTGCTGCAAAGAATGTGACCACAGCACAGTGTAAAATGTATTCATACTACTAATCATGCTCTGCAGGATACTCTCTCTATCTCTCTCTCTCTCTCTATCTCTCTCTCTCTCTCTCTCTCTCTCTCTCTCTCTCTCTCTAGTAGCAGAATTAGAGTATAATAACAACAATAAAGGTTGACCTATAGCACATCCTAATGCATAATTTCTTATCACTGCTACTAGGAAAAAACAGCTGCAACAGAATTTATGCTGCAGTCACAAAAATTATATTCATATTACAGGTCACAGTGACACATTTTGAATGAGTCTGTTATGGCCAGGGAAATACATATAAATGAATTTGGTATATAATGTAATGATAGAAAAGGTCAGGATGGTGAAAGTATACTCGTATAGTTTAAGGAAAGTCTTAATTATATTGGAAAATCTGAGATTGAACATGACAATATGGTTGAGAGGATGCATTTTGAGATCAAGGGACTAAAAAATAAACCCATTTTGTATGTATATTTTATAGCCATCCTCAAGCTAGGGCAGAGTGATCAAACATATCAGACCTGGCTTTGTAAAAAAAATCATGATGATGGGGTATACAAGTAAAGATCTTTGGAATGACCCAAGAAATACAATAACTTAAACTGACTATATGGCAACATTGAACATGCTCCAATTAGTGAATGAACCAACTAAAGTAACACTGACAATCAGGCTGAATTCTATGTGCCAAAATTATGTGTAGGTGACCACTTTCCCATCACTGTAACAAAAAGGAGTAAACAAGTTTACTCTCAACGAAAAGATAGCCACATCACTACAAGATACAAATCTTACAGAGTTTTTTGCGAGGAAATGTTTATTAATGATCTTAATTCTGCATGATGGTACACATAGAGGATATTTGCTTGAAACGAGTGAATAACGGATATATTTCATCGAGTGGGTGTAAATACTTACGTTTTTACCAACGAGATGAATATATCCATTATTTACTCTGAGCAAGCAAATATTCATTTTATTTTATGCTCAAGCGTACTGTCTAGCAATTTGTATAACACACTGAAGTAGCTGATTTACCGTTTATGTTCTGCTCTGTTTTGTGTATATTTGCACATAAAATATCAGTAGTTACATAATGCTCCTTCCCAATTCAAGGTAAAACAGCAGATAAAAAGAAAATGAAAAAACAAATATTTGCCCATTGCTGGATTTGAACCCGGTTCTCCTGGATGCGAAGCGGCTATCTTTACCTTTACACCACGCATGCATCTTACAAAAAGGTTTTCTATTGACGGCCACAGTGAAAAGAGGTCATATTTTTTCACTACAGTCAAATATCACAATTATTTCACTAGGAAAATCCAGTGATTTACTGTCTAGCATAAAAAATATCAAATTATTTGAGGGTCAAGACGATGCGCTTGATACTTGGATGATCCTCTTTAATATTATAGGAGATGCATTGCTCCTTCTACAACGTGCAGATTAAAATGTCAGATACAACCACCTTGGGTGAATGCAGAAATTTTACATGCTATGAAAATTAGGGCAAAATTAAAGTTTTTTGGTCAAAATGAGGTATACAAAAAATATAGTGAAATAAGGTTAACAGTCTTATAAAAAAGGCACGTAATGATCATTGTACAAATCAGCCAGAGTCTGGTATTGGAAATCCAGGTAACGTTTGGAATCTATTCAATGAACAATGCAATAAAGCTAAGCCAAAAAGTAATCCTGCAGTATTTACAGAACGAAATAAGCCAGCAGATATATCCAATGAATTCAGCCAATACTTTGCAAACATCCCTGTAAAAAAGAAGTTAAAACACGAATCTTTAAGTTCTAAGGCATCACATACTAATTACCAACATCGCAAAGGTTTGTTACCATAGAAACTTAGCAACAACCCTGATACAGAACTATATTCCTCTTATGTCAGTAGACTTGTACAGATTTTCTGGCAGAGTATTAACACTTCAATACTAATGTGTAAGATAATTATTATTATTATAATTATTTTGTTGAAATAGTGAGATATTGGTAGAGTAAAGAAACTCTTTTATACTATGATGAAATAATGACTAAATGCCAATAAAATGAAACCGCTAAAGACTGAACCCTCACCAAACCAAAATCATCTTAAAACCATATTATATTTCTGTTCAAAAACCAAAACCCCTCAAGCCCAATTACCACTACTCTAAAAACAGAAACAAATTTCAGTCTCGAATGTCAATTTTGTACAAAAAACAACCCATAAACTTAATCAGATCAGAGCAATGTACCAGTCAATGGTCTAAAGACAGCAGACTAAATATAACCCAACGAAGAAACACATGTAGATATATAAATGCTAATTATACAAATACCTATTTTAAATGTACGTGTCTTTGTAAAGATGCATGCCCTCACTGCAAAACCAAAAGTCATTTTAAAAAAAGTTCCAAACTTGTTAACACATTTGGACAATTGCTATGAGGGCATACAAATCTAGTCATCTACACAGACATAGAAACATGCACATTAAAGTTTATTTGTCTACCTCAAGTTGTTTTTGCTTAACCCTTTTGCACAAACAAGTGCATTTGAATACCCCTACTTCATTTCAATGCAAGAGCATTTTGATCAATCTACCACATTTCAATGAAAGTGCATTGGATGTCTGCCTTATCTCTTATAAGCACTTGTAAACAACCACTTTTCGCATGATCATTTCACAGCCTCACCTGATGGGAATATTCTCTCAAGTTAAACTTGCTTTCTGAAAGTTTCTATGATGCCATAGCATGTGTTAGTGAATTAGATAAATCCTAAATAGCCAAT
This sequence comes from Margaritifera margaritifera, assembly GCA_029931535.1. NCBI lineage: Eukaryota > Metazoa > Mollusca > Bivalvia > Unionida > Margaritiferidae > Margaritifera > Margaritifera margaritifera. The sequence continues at coordinate 750,960 of JAQPZY010001290.1, read as the reverse complement.
AAGAGACAATAAGACATCGGAAATTTTCCAAAAATGAAACGTTTTGCAGCATTCTTTCAGAGAGAATAGAGTCCAAACTATCTGATCAATTGTTGAGGTTCGAATTTATCTCATGACCTTGTTAGTAACCTTGAAAAACTGTTTAATAAACAATAAACAAAACATGTCCAAAGAGCTTAAACAGCAAATGACAATGACCGTTGATCTCTGAAACCCAATATTAGCTGAAATCTATTTAGCACACTAACTTGGGGCTCACAATCTCATAGACATGTAGGCAAGAATGTTGCTGTTTGTCAATTTAAACTTTTCCAAGAAACAATAAGTACTAAATATTAAATTTTAAAGCTTTAAATATGCATATTGCAATTGCAGTTTTACCCAGCCAGCCCAACTAGGATATTGTCAGATGGTGGTATGCGGTTCTATTTGCACAACATTGTACAATGTAGCAAGAAACGTGTATAACAAGTCATGAAGTGCAAGAAGTTAACAAATGTGTAAAATAATGAAATATTTCTCTAATGTCCTGATAATCTAGATAGGTCATCTACACATGAGTACAAATATACCCACAAAAATTCAATAGTCTACTTATATTGGATTCTGCTTAATCCTGCTAACAAGTGCTTGTCAAAAAGTCTAAAACAAGACACTTCAAAAATGTGTAAAAAGAAATTCAACAATTGCTCAAACGAACGGAAAATATAAATCCCGTCATCTACACATGACTACAAACATGTCTAACAAATTTCATTTGTCTACCTCAAGTGGTTTTTGCTAACAAGGTTTAATAGAAAAAGTCAAAATCATAGAAGTTCATAAACATGTAAAAATTTTAAAACTTTTGTAGTGACCTTAAAATCTACTCAGGTCATCTTATGGATACAAATATTAAAGCAAAATTTAAATTGTCTACACTGGTTTTTTTTTTTTTTGTGCAATCATGCTAACAAGCTTCTCAGACCAGTTGGACAGACATGATCAAATCAAGATGCCCCTGATGCAAGCAATAGCAGCATACAAACTGCCAGGCTATTGATGTTTCATCACTCCATACAAACATTTACTTGCATATGAGATGACACCTGATCACCTCTCATTCTCAGGTAAAACTAGTGAAAAAACTCTTAAAACCAAATATTTTAATTTGGCTAAAAGGGATTCCCATCTTGAGAAGTTTTACTGTATTAAAAGGACAAGCATCATCAACTGATTTATATATATATATATATATATATATATATATATATATACCTCTCGTTGTCACAGTTGGAGTTGATGTGGAAGATGTTTCTGCGATGGTTGTACTTTGTGTTGGTGTTGTAGAAACCGATGGAGTTCTAGTTTCAGTCTGTGTTGTAGTTGGTACAGTTGTTGTCACTATAGGAAACAGAGTGAAAATCTTTATCCGCCTTTCATGAATATGCTCTAAGCACTTCCAGAACTCATCTCTAATGCATACAAATTAACGGTGTTTTATAGACGTATTGATTTAACACGCACACAAATTTAAATTTTAGCTCAAAGTTACTCATTTATTTCAAACATTTTAGTCAAGATTGTGACACAAGTCTCCACAAGCTAGCCTATATTGTGTAATTATGTAACTACTCAGCCAATATTGTGTAATTATGTAACTACTCAGCCTATATTGTATAATTATGTAACTACTCATCCTATATTGTATAATTATATAACTACTCAGCCTATATTGTATAATTATGTAACTACTCAGCCTATATTGTATAATATATAACTATTCAGCCTATATTGTATAATTATGTAAGTATTCAGCCTATACTGTATAATTATGTAAGTATTTAGCCAATATTGTACAACTATGTAACTACTCAGCATATATTGCATAATTATGTAACTACTCAGCCATGCCCCAGTTGATAGCCCTCCCATTGGCTATAGATTATAAGGCAAAGAGATGCTAAGTAAAGTTGACTGACATGCAGGGTTCGATTTAGCCGCTGGCCCATGACCTGTGGGTTTTGAGGAAGGTCAGTTAATACTGACAGCTGCAGGCCCTTGGGCCAGTTAAACTTTCCGAAGTCGTTATTAAATAAATTCTGTTAAATCATGAAGTTTCATCAGACAATCTTTTCTGATGCCAAGTACGTTCCATTTTTTTTGTCAAATATCTGAATGTAGATATCATTGCATCTAATATAGTCTGGTTGTATGGTTGCTTATACTAAATGAGGAATGGTAGTATAAAATGCCAGTGTACCCGACTATACCTGCCACCAAGTTTGTAACTAATTAAAATATATGATACATTTATGCATCGTTTTATGAAGCAAAAAGGTGTCGGCCATAAATCAATAACCATCAACTAATTACTAACCATGGAAAGATTTCTGTTGCATTACAAGCCATAGCAAAAACAAACAAAAAAATTTAAAAAAAAAAAAAAACTCATGAAGAAAGGTTAGAGCAACAAAGGAAGGATGAGAGAGAAGAAAGATCATGTGATTATTTGCCAAAATGGGAGTGGGAGCTTAGCTGGTTGGTTGAAAGCAAGCTGTATTTACAGAAAAATGGTACTTTTGTTACGAAATGTTAAAACTATAAGAAGGACGGTATTGTTTGCCATGAAAAGTTGAAGAGTCATCAGATTAACCTTAAAAAGGACAATACTTTTGTGGATCCAAGCAAAACTGAGGCCACCTCAGAATAAAGAGTCTTGACTCAGAAAAATATGTAAAGACTTGTGTATCTATTTATGAATATTTCGAATAAATACCTCCAGCACTAATAAATGTATTTTAGGTCATATTTATTACTATGTTCTCACACGTTGTCAGAATACTGTAATTTAACACGCTAATGAAATTATTTTTATTTTATTATGAGGGCCAGTTGATTTTCTGCAGGGCCTGTTGATTTCTATGTCAGCTAGCCTTGCTGGCCAGTGGAAAAATCTGTGTTAAGTCAACCGCTGACATGTCAGAAAGGCATTTTTAGATTCCCAAGTCATAAGACCAATCTCAGAGATAGACAGGTTTGCTTGTATAACAGAAACTTTATCATTTTTTTCCTGGAGCTAAATAAATCATTGGAATGTTGTTACATTTGATGTTACAAATGTTATCGTTTCGAATATCAAATTTAAACAATCAAGACATTATATACTTCTAAATGATTGTGTCCAATAAAACAAATGGGTGTTGTGTTTCATTTTTCCTGAGAACTCATCAGCAAGGAAATGGAGAGTTTGGGGTTTTTCTGTAACAAAACCCAAAGTAAATACAGTAATAAACCAAAAAATCTTTAAATTATACATAGGATTGTTAACAACTCAAAATTTTACAGACATGATAATTATAATAAGTATATGATGTCTACTTTAGTTGTACATGAAAAGAATAAAAAATGTTCAAAGACATACCTATCGGTGTCGTTACTGAAATGAAAAAGATAGATGCATGTATGTGTCTGTATGTATATATATATATATATATATATATCCAAAAAAAAGGAAAATTCAACCACATCTGCATTCTGCATACAGTTTTGCATTTCATTTGCATTCCATTGGCATTTTGTTTGCATTCCATTCACATTTGCATTTCATCTATCACGTCATTATGGTCTCAGAAAAGCATTCAGACTTTGTATTTATCGCTGTCACCCATCGTTTCCTTTCATTTTCACTCATTTGGAATAGAATGGCAATGAATATACCAAACATGTTCCGTTTTCAAGAGCATTAATGGAAGCAAATTAAAGCTTTCATGTCTTATCTTTATAAATGTGTGCTTTAATGAAATAGCGAAGCACAACATTCTAAAGATAGTACAGAATATACGATAAATTAAAATATCACTGCAGCTGAAGTGTAAAAATATAAGTGTAGAGTATCTGGCAGGAAATTGTATTTCTAATTTCATTTTATTCAAATAAAAATGGTACAGATACAACCACCGTTGATGTCATCACATCCAAGGCAGTTGCTTTTCATGTCTGCCTCAACAAGAACTGTCATGGCCCATAAGGGGTGAAAAAATGTCTGTCAGTGAAAAGAATCTGATGCTGGATTAAAGGGTTTTAAACTGTGGACATTTAGAAGTAACCTGAAAATAATAGATTTTTAAATCCATTCAGCAAATGCATTCATGTTTTGTTCCATTTTCATTTATCATCCTTCCTTCTACATTTTCCATTAGCACTCTGTTTTTATCTTAATGCATGCATTAATGTTAAAAATTCATAATAGTTCTCTTACTCATAAACAGGTATTGGCCAGCAATACTCAGGATGGACACAGTTTACAAAGTGCTGTTTAATTGCTCATCGGTGAGAAATAGCCTTAACTTCTTACCAAGTTTGGAGGAAAGCATTCAATTTCAAGGGATGAATGGGATATTTAAAAAAACACTTTAGTCATTTGCAAAGTGAGAGAGGAAAGAAAAAAGACAATACGACCTAATATAAACTGTTCTTATGCAAAATGAAAAATCAGGGTGTAAAAAGAATAAATGTAACAACAATCTTATTACCCACATAACTTAAAAAGTACTGTCCTAAAGTAAGAGTCCCAAAACAGTACATGTAGCCTACCTGACCAGCATAAGGATAGCTTGTTCTGTTAATACCTGTACACATGTCAGGGAAGTGAAGTTGACATCTGCATTTCTAACTAATTTATTTTATATTTTCAGTCCAGTTTGCGAGTGAAGTTTTCACAAACTTGTCTTGATTTTATAATTATGTAAGTACTCAGCCATGCCACAGTTATTAGCCCTTCCATAAATAATAAGTCAAAAGAGATGCTAAGTTAGGTTGACTGACATGTCAGAAAGGCAGTTTTTGGTTCTCAAGTTGTAGATGCAATCTTGGAGAAAGACTGGTTTGCCTGTATAACAAAAACTTGTTAAAATTTTGGCTGGTGTTAAATAAATCATTGGAATCTTGCTACACTTGATGTCAAAAATGTTATCTTTTCGAAACTCATATTTGAAACAATCAAGTCATTGTACACTTCAAAATGATTGTGTCCAAGAAACAAGTGGATGGTTTGTTTCATTTTTCCTGAGTAATACTCACCTGTACATGAATGGAGAATTTTGGAATTTTCTACAACAAAACTCCAAGTAAATATGGTAATGAACACAAAATCTTAAAATCATACATAGGATTGTTCATGACTGAACATTGTACTTATATCATAAACACAATAAGTATTTGAAATCTACTATAGTTTTACATGAAAAGGATAACAAATGTTCACAGACATACCTGTTGGTGTCGTTGCTGAAATGAATAAGACAAAAGTACGAATGTAGAGTCTGGCTCAAAATTAAATGTACAAGGCTAAGTCAATGCAGCAATATAACAGAGTATGTTACATTGTTGTACAAGGATGAGCTGGAAAAGTAAACAGTGATTTAGTCAGGGGCCAGTTGCTAATAAGAAGGCTGTATATATACATCTAAAAACAGACCCTAATACAGGTAATTTTACATGTGCAATTAGTTATCATTTCATTTGCATTATGTTTGCATTCATCTGCATTCCATTCACATTTGCATCTCATCTGCATTCCATTCATGCTTGCATTTCATTTGCATTATGTTTGCCTTCCATATGCATTCCATTCACATTTGCATTTCATTTGCATTCTCTCTGCATTCCATTCACATTTGCATTTCATCTATCATCTTGTCATTTTTCTTTTATGGTCTCAGAAATGCATTCAGGCTTTGCATTTATTGCTTTTGACCCATCATATCTTTTCAATGTAAATCATACTGAATGAAAGTTTCATTTCATTTGCTGAAGTTGGGTTTTCCATTTTCAAGAGTGTTAAAGGGAGAGAATTAAAGCTTTTGTATCTTATCTTAATAAAGTGTGCTTTAATGAATAGCAAAAGCATAAAATGCAAAAAACAGCACTGAATTTATGACAAATTAAATTATAACTACAATTGCAGTAAGTGTAGAAATATAGTCGTAGTGTATCTGTTAGCAAATTGTATTTCTTATATCTTACCATTCAAATAAAGATTGTACATATACAATCACTGGTAATGATGTCAACAAATCAAGGGCAGTTGTTTTGTTATGTCTGATTCAAAAAGAATAATGTTACAGCTTGTAAATAGTGCAAAAATGTCAATGTAAAGAACCCGATGCTGTATTATTATATAGAGGATATTTGCTTCAAATGAGTGAATAACAGATATATTTCATCGAGTGGGTGAAACAAATCAGTATTTTCACGAATGATGAAGCCACGAGTGCAAATACTTAAGTTTTTCACCCACCGTTATTCACTCGAAGCAAGCAAATATTCTTTGTATTCTATGCTCAAGCGTATTGTCTAGCAATTTGTATAACACACTGTATTAGCTGATTTCTTGGTGAATCCCACACGATAATGTCAGCGGTTTGCCATTTATGTTCTCTTCTGTTTTATGTATATTTGCACATAATATATAAGTAGTTACATAATGCTCCTTCCCAATTCAAGGAAAACAGCATATAAAAAGAAAATGAAATTTTTGTTGTGCCTTTTAATGGATTAGAACCCGGGTCATCTGGATGCGAAGCGGCCATCTTTACCTTTACACCAAGGCTTGAAATTTCTTAATCATATTGTTATTAATGTATATTGATGGACAGTGAAAAAATATGATATTTTGTCACTCCAGTGAAATATTACAATTATTTCTCTCGGAAAATCAAATAATTCACTGCCTAGCATAAAATAAACAAGGACTTTTAACCGTGGAAATTTAGAGGTACCCTGAAATAATCAATTGTCAAATCCATTCATAAAATGTTTACATATTTTGTACCATTTTCATGTATCAATTATCATTCCACATTTTGCATTTGTACACTGTTTTCATCAAATGCATTCCATCACCATGTTTACATTCAATTCACATTTGATTTCAACTGAGTTTATTCTGCATTCCATTTGCATTCAGTTTGCATTTCCTATCTATAAAGATGAATGGAGCTCTTTGTATATGCCAGAAATGTTCTGCTGGACTAATTCTTTACCACCTATAAAATGCCTGAATGTATTAGTTGTCTTACTCATAAACAGATATTGGTTAGCAATACTCAGGATGGACACAGTTTACATGGTGCTGTATAATTGCACATAACTGGTGAGAAATAGCAATCTGATCATGTTTGGGAGCAGAGCATTCAATATCAAGGGAGAAATGGATTGTCAAACAAAATAGTTTAGTCTTTTCCAACATGAGAGGGGAACGAAACTTAGCAATAAGCCATAAGTAAATCAAAACATATGCCAATAGCTATGACTTTGTCCTTATGCACCAAAAAACCAAGGCGAAGAATAAACAACAATCCTTTTCACCCCTAGAACTTAAATGGTTCTGTTCCCCTTTAACACCTGTACATATGCAAAGCAATTGAATTTGACATCTGCATTTCTAACAACATATTAGTTACATTTAAAAAAAAACAAGGAAGGCATCAGATTGATTTAGTATATTGATATTCTTGTGATTCATTGATTAATTTCTTCAAAGCATATATAACAAAAACTTGTGGAGATATATTCAAGTTAAGTTTCACAGGTAAAATGGGGTGTGTATGATGCACTGACCAAACTGCCCGAATATCTGATAACAGTATACAAAATATATATATATATATATATATATATATATATATATATATATATATATATATATATATATACACACACACATGCACGAGTATTAAATGATCTGGTTCAAGAGAAGAGCATTGCTTAACATTCGAAAGATTATGGTCTAATATATATACTTCTACATCAAAATATTACCATTATTTCCGTTTGAATGTACCATATTTTGTTGTGTATAATGTTCACTAATATATAATGTGCCCCCGATTTTCAACCCAGAAAGTATGTTATGGACAAGAATTATATTTCTTGTTCTACAGTAACATGCACAACCCCTCTTGAATATAAGAAATGAGGTATAATAACTGCGCATTATACATAGCAAAATATGGCATAGATTATCAACAAATCTATAATATATGTAATCTACTCATAAAAAATAATTTTCTCATTTATGAAAAAATAAAAAATCTTACAGAAGTGCTTATTTTATATTAAAATTCATAACACAAGTCAAATAATTTCTAGTTGCAAGCCTAGGTTAGCAGAATGTTAACACTTCCAGAGTTTCAAAAAGTCCATATGGTATGAACAAATAAAAAATTTTGCTTTATGCTAGGCCGTGAATCACTGGATTTTCCAAGAGAAATAATTTTGATAATTCATTGGAGTAGAATACCAGAAATATATTTTCACTGCCACGTCAATACACATCAATAACATTATGGCCAATACATTTGAGCTAATTTTAAATGCCTGCTTAATCTAGTGGTAAGTATGGCCACCTCACATGCAGACGAACCAAGTTCAAATCCCACAATATGCATATACTTTTTCTTGACGTGCTGTTTTACCTTGAATTAGGAAGGAGAATTATGTTACTATGATATTTTCTGTGCGAATATGTACAAAACACAGCAGAACATAAATGGTAAACCGCTGACATTATCATACAGGATACAGTAAGAAAGCTACAGTAAGAAATCTACTATTGCAATCTGTTACACATATTGCTAGCCAATTCGTTTGAGTAATAAAATTAAAAGAAAATGTGCTTGCTCCAAGTGAGTAATGGATATATGTCATCTTGTGGGTGAAAACCTCAATTAAAAAGATGTTATTCACTCGTTTCAAGCAAATATCCTCTCTCCATTCATTACTGGAGGTTTATTTTGTATCTATTGATAAAGGTAAAGTTCTGTTGTATGATTATAATTGATGTGGATGCAGCGGACATTGCATTTATACATGTGACATCATAACATGATATTGCACATGTAAGAAATTGAAATCAAAGAAAAGTCATGATAATAATAATGAAATGTAATAAAAAAAACTCACGTGACAATGTTGGAGTCGTGAATATCCGTGTTGTAGCTGCAATTTAATGAGAATCATGAGATATAATCAGGGATACCATTATCCAACTATCTGATACCTCCAGGACAAAAAAGTTCAGGCATGAACTAATAATAAACTCATATGGCTATTTGTACAATCACTTAAGCTATGTTTTGCAGCTCTTCACAACTTCCTACTGCTAACTTAACATCCATATGCCTGTTTACCTGACAAAATGGTACAATTTCAATGAAATCATTAGCTGAGGTACCAAACTTAACCCATATCCTAACTGTGTGATTGAGCTTTTGTCCAGCATGGTAATACACACAGAAAGGCTTCCACATCAGAAGGTGAAGTAAATATATAGAATACAGTGTTGCTATTTCATGAAACAATTTTAAACGAACGACACAATTTCAAGACACAGTATAAAATACTTCTGTTCAATAATATTGACTCCATTTAATGATCCTCTACCATTTATGGTCACATATTTTCTTCTCTTCAGTAGATTTGATTAACTCATTTTCCCCTTTGTTCTTCTAAAAGATTTCCTTTCAGTAATGTTGTTTAAAGGTGGATTCCCAAGAATAGTAGATTTCAACAAGAGTCAGTCCAAACGTGGCTGTCATCATCGGAAGGTGCTCCTCAACAGGATCTTACTGGCTGTTTGGACACAGTGATCCAGTGTTACACCTAGGATCCTAAGGGAGGGAACACTGTGTCCCCCACCTTCCAAATTTGGGGATCACACAACATTTTAATGAGACAAATGAAAATTGTAGTACATAATACACTATTAGTGCTAAAAGAATTGGGATAATCTTATTTCCTTCGACAGTTTTGCCACCTTAACTTTGTCATCTGCATTGTACTATCATATTTTCCTTGAACACTTACCTTATTGCAACAAATAATTTATCAAGTGCCCAAGTAACTCGTGAAAACTTTCACATATTTGAATATTTGGATGACCTGAAATGAGCTGCACCATGGAATCTTCCATTCCAGATCATGCTCTCGCTTAACTTTAGTGTTCACACATTACTACCAACATTATTATAATAAATACCCATGTTTTCTTAATTACCTTTCTTTTCAAATTAATAAATCATTAATTAAATAACAAATCGTTTATTTGCATAATTCTTTCTCTTTTGTCATTAATTCAACCTCAAAATAAATTAAATCTTCTTTACCATAGGTGTGACTTTAACCTCAAAAAATGCGTTACACTAGTGGCCGTCAATGACTCTACATTGCAACTCGGCTGACCACCCAAACCTTGAATGTTTTCATTGCCAGATACATTGTTTGAAAATGGATATTCATTGCCATCTTATAGTTTTTATCACCTTTAGCGACTTTGGCCATTGCTAGTGCCAACACAGACATGGATGGACATCCACTAAAGAAAAGATGAAAGCGTATTTTTCATTTTTTTCCTGATGAAAAAGCATGCCATGGGGGTGCACAGGATCGAGATGTGGGGGACATAGGACAAAAAAAATTGCGGGAAACCTTTGATCCCACGCTCAAGCTGCAACACTACAGTGGTGGTTGGCATGTGATGCTTAAAACCCGATAAATTACATATCATATCTATAATGTTGTAGAGGGGGCAAAATGTGCTACAACTCCAGTGCAACAAGATCAAGAAGAAAGAGTGAGGGTTTACACACCTTGTTTGAAACAGGTAGATAACGAACCTCTGCCTTCTTGGCCAATCACTTTGGTAAAGTATGGTTGTTGGTTGGGTGGGTGGTTTTGAATAGAATTTTCAACACTTTATTGGCCATATCACACTGAGGAAATGGGAGCTAAATGCCTTTCCCAAGGACACACAGAAACAGCTCACCCAGGCTGGCCTGGGGAGGTCCTGAACCTGCGACTCTTGCATGGTTCATACAGCCTCAAATAGCTGTTTGTCAATGAGTTTTAACAGACTTTCAAAAGTTTTCAAAGTATATTTTTTCTTGCAGAAATTGAACTTTTTTCGTATGTTACTTTGTTTATTACTGCATGAATAGACACAAAAGTACAAGAAACAGAGTCCTTTGAAGGGTCTGATCCTCTAATGGCTGGCCGAAAAGAACTTTCAGAAATCCAAGATAAAACCATTTTTTTCCTTTTAACTGCAGAGTGTTGACACCATCTCTGATATTCTTCTGCAATAACAAGATTTTCAAATTACCTGCTCTGGATGACAGATTGGCCCTATTTCCATTCAGGACCAACAAGACATCATTTAGGACCAACAAGACACTATAAGAAGTCTCCTGGTGGAAACCGCATGTTGATATGACTTTCCATTTTGGGTAAGTACAATAACAAGATTTTCAAGATAGCTGCCATTGTGGCCATATTGGATATCAGATTGGCACCATTTTCCTTTAGGAACAACTAGATATTATAAGAAGTCTTTTGGTGAAAGCACAATACATGTATCAATATGACCAGCCATCTAGGAGATGCTGCTATAAGAAGATTTTCAACATGACCATTGAGGTAATCATATTGGAAGTTAGATCAGCACCATTTTCATTTATGACCAACTAGAAACCATAAGAAGACTTTCAGTGAAAACCCCATGCTGATATGGCACTTCATTCAGGTGTAGTGATAACAAGATTTTTGAAGATGGCCACCTCGGGGCCATATTGGATGTCTGAGCAACACCATTTACATATAGGAGCATCTAGACATCATATGTCTTTTAGTAAAAACCCCATGTTGATACGACCATCCATTCAGAAGGTGTAGCGATAACAAGATTTTCAAGATGGCCATTATGGTGTCCATATTGTATGTCAGATCAGCACCACTTTCATTCCGGACCAACTAGACATCATGAGAAGTCTTCTTGTGAAAACACAAATATGATATGACCATCCATTCAGGACGACGAGCGATAACATGATTTTCAAGATGGCCGTTGTCGCGGCATTATTAGACATCAGATTGGAACCATTTTCATTTAGGATCAACTAGACATCATAAGAAGTCTTCTGGTGAAAAACCAATCTCAATATGACTTTCCGTTTTGGAGGAGTAGTGATACAAGATTTTCAAGATGGCTGACATGGCGGCTATATGCGATGTCACATTGGCACCAATTTTATTTAGAACCAACTAGACATCAGAAGAAGTCTTTTAGTGAAAACCCCATTTGATATGAGATTTTCAAGAAGGCTGCTGAGGCAGCAATATTATACAACAGATCAGCACCATTTTCATTTGAGAGCAACCAGACATAATAAGAAGTCTTCTGGTGAAAACCCTATGTCAATATGTGTTTCCATTCAGGAGGAGTAGCAATAACAAGATTTTCATGATGGCTGACATGGCAGCCATTCTGGACGTCAGATCGGCATCATTTTCATTTTCTAACTAGACATCATATGAAGTCTTTTAGTCAAAATCCCATGCTGATACGACTATCCATTCAGAAGCAGAAGTGATACGATTATCAAGATGGCTGCTGTGGTGGCCATATTGGATATCCGAGTGGCGCCATTTTCATTTAGTACCAACTAGACCACGAGATAAATGTGTATGTAAAGTTTCCTGCCAATCTTCAAAGTAGTTTAGGAGGAGTAGCGATAACAAATTTGTGCTAGCAAATGGATGGACGACAGACCATCCCATAAGCTCTTCTGATCTATGACTAGTAGAGCTAAAACAAAACAACTAATTAGTACGCCACTACAGCAAAGTGACACTAATCCATCTGGGTTTGTGTCATTTTGGGTCGTCCAATTTTACCCCATTTTATTTATTATTTTGTGGATATTATGAATTTAAAATGTGATATATTTTATTCAGCTTTAACGGCTTATATCCCCTCAAATAAATTCAAAGATGTTTTGGGATAAATTCAACGAGTTTTTCAGCAAATTCAAGGATTTTTCATGGTTGTACAAACTATGCCTTGGATTACAAGTCCAGCACTCTACGAACTAAGCTACCATGGCTCCCTGACTAGCATATGGTACCTACTTTTTCAAACCCTATTGTCAGTTTTAGAACTCGGTCTTTAGATATATTTTCGTCTATGTAATCTGAAGATGATTTGCATTGTCAAGATGAGGTCTTAAAGAGCTGGGATGTGTTCAGTAAGGCTACTGTTAGCTAGCACAAGGACAACAATCCCATGTGGGCTGTGTTTAGTATAGCTAGTCTTAGCTAGCATAAGGCTAATAATCCCATGTGGACTGTGTCCAATAAGACTAGTGTTAGCTATCAAATGCAAACAATCCCATGTGGGCTGTGTTCAGTGGGCTGTGTTCAGTAAGGCTACTGTTAGCTAGCACAAGGACAACAATCCCATGTGGGCTGCGTTCAGTAAGGCTACTGTTAGCTAGCACAAGGACAACAATCCCATGTGGGCTGTGTTCAGTATAGCTAGTGTTAGCTAGCATAAGGCGAACAATCCCATGTGGGCTGTGTTCAGTACGTGTTAAGAAGCACAAGGACTGTGTTCAGTAAGGCTAGGGACTGTGTTCAGTAAGGCTAGTGTAAGGCTAACAATCCGAATTAGGCTGTGTTCAATAAGACTACTGTTAAGTAGCACACGACTAACAATCCCATATGGGCTGTGTTAGCACAAGGCTAACAATCCTAACTGGACTGTGTTCAATAAGGCTATCCCAATTGGACTGTGTTCAAAAAGGCTAGTAGCTCAATTGGACTGTGTTCAATATCCCAATTGGACTGTGTTCAGCCCAATTGGACTGTGTTAGCTAGCACAAGACTAACAATCCCATGTGGACTGTGTTCAGTAAGGCTAATATTAGCTAGCAAAAATTTTACAAACCATGTGGGCTATGTTCAGTAGCTAGCACAAGGCTAACAATCCCATGTGGGCTGTGTTCGGTAAGGCTATATATACACACACTTATAAAACTAATTTATGATAAAAACTGGATGTATCACAATGTCATTTCTTTGATAAAGCACATCACAATGTCCCTTCTCATGTTTAATATATTTTCCTCAATTATAACAAAATTTGGAAATAATGACATGATTTGTTTCCATCTATAGGGCTTTGTTCCATTCGAAGTTTACTGTATATCAATAACACCTCAGGAACTATGATATTTCCGAACATTTCAAGCAAAGGTCAAGTTCTTTGGCAGAGTAATAAAGAACGCTGATATTGACAAAATACACACTAAACACACAAAGATCAGAGGGGGGAAATGCTACGTATTAAAACCATTAGAGAAAACTTAAGTACTTTGTATAACCAATGAAAGAAAAGAAAATGAGGACAAAATGTACACAAAATGCAATGGCATCTCTATTTATAAATCGGAAAATGTAGGGGGGGGGGGATTGGGGGAATGGGGGGAAAACGTATTTAAATGATGTAATACTTACCTGTTGCTATTGCATTGCTGGTACTTTCTGGGTGGAAAATACCCCGATCATATGACAAGAATTCATCCTCCCATTAGGTTGAATCTGAAGATTCAAGAACACTGGATCGCCGCTGGGACACCCCATAGATATGCTGATCATGCATAATGCCCATAATTATTTATCTAGGACACAGCCTAACTTAGTGGGACATTAGTGTGAGACGGGAGGAGGGAATATGGCAACAGCAACAGGTAAGTATTACATCATTAAAATTAGTTTTACCCCACCAAAAAGCTACATTTTTATATCAGTAATACCATACCTGTTGCTATTGCATAGCTGAGTTTGCCACTGATGATCCCACAACTGGTGAATAAAAACAAACACAAGGAATACTCACCCTCATTGAAGAGTAGGAGACTACTGCTGGATGGAATCTGCGTGGGCCACTTTCTGAGCGACAATGATCGGCCCCAAGGAGAAAATGCCCTCACTTTGGTGAACCAACGAGCAAAGGTAAAAGGAGGAAAAAGTAGTGTGAAATCGACAAAATGCGGCTTTTTTTACACCCTCCAAAGACAAATGAATCAGATAGGCCCATGAGGCAGCAATGGCTTGAATCTCATAGGCTTAAATTTTCAGGAATGACAGGTCCCTATCGGTAAGAGATTGGTTAGCTCTCTTGATAGTTAATGCAATCCACATAGAAATGGTGGAAGCTGAAATATTCTATGAACCTTTAATGGGGAGGAAAAGATGCTTCCTACCCCTCTATCTCCATTCAGAGGCTGCCAAATAAAAACGTAAAGCCCTAACTGGACATAAAAGTCTAACTTGATTATCCCCAGAAGAGATATGTCTGAGACTGGGGATCTCATTCGGAAGTGGAGCAACCGATGGAAGCCTTTTTTTTTGCTAAATAACTTTGCTGGAAAGGACAGAAACTGACTCATAATTCCCACTGAATCTGATACAGCCCTGCTCTACAGATATGGCATATAGCTCGCTCGATCGTCTCACAGATGCTAAGGAGAGCAAGAAAACCATCTTGAGCGTAAGGTTCTCGAAGCTTCACCCAAAGGTTCATGGGGGGGGGGGATATTAAGAGACCATAAGACACAAGAAAGATTCCATTTAGGCATTATAAAGCGAGACACTAGTCTTTGCAGCTAAAGAAACCTGATCAGGTCAGCTAAGTGAGAATCTGTCCCAATGGCCGGGCTTTTAGAAAATTTGAGAGTGTTGGAAAGGGCTGCTCGATACCCCTAAATAGCGGAAACCAAGCATTGTTTACCTTTTAAAAAGAAGAGAAGAACATCAGCCACTGCGCTCACTGAGGGACAGCAGGGATTGATGTTATCTACTACACCAATCACAAAAGAGTCTCCATCTGGCATCACACACCCTAGATGTCGATCTTATCCTGGATTGAATGATGCACTTGGCAACTTTGATCGAAAACATTTCTTTGCAGAGGGATCTTTGAGATGAACCAAGCTTGAAGGTAGAGAATCTACCAGCTGCTGTGTAGGAGAGAGCACCTGTTCTGCGACAGGAGGTCCCTCTTCTGAGGTAAGTTCCTGGGATGGTCCACCAGCAGATCGAGCAGATTATTGAACCATGATCACTGGGGCCACAGAGAGGAGATCAAAATGAGCGGAGCATCCTGAAAGGTGGAAAGTCATAAGCGAACAGATGATCCCACTTCAGACTGAAAGCATCCACTGCCCATGCCCTCTGGTCAGGGACTTGGGAAACGTAAAAAGGGAACTAGTTCTTCATCTTGGTGGCAAATATGTCCACCAAAGGAGTTCTCCAAAGTTGGAATAGGAAGCCTACTACAAATTGGTGGAACGACCATTCTATAATGTCTATCTTCCCTTTCTTTGACAGACTGTCCAACAAAATATTCTTTTTTTCAGGAATGTGGTGAACTCAACGAGTGATTCCTTCTGAAGTTGCCCAGTGAAGGAGGTTCTAAATCACCATGCAGAGAAAAGGTGCATGTGTGCAGCCTTGTCTGTTGAGGTATGCCACCACCAATGTGTCATCAGAGGAGACCATCACGCAGCAACCTCTTATTTTGTGGATGCACCACTGAAGGGCTAAGAACACGGCCCTCATTTTCAAATTGTTGGTGTGGGGGTAGAGTCTTCCTGGGACCATGAACCTAAAGAATCAGTCCTTCCGGCTCAAGATCAGCGCCCCACCTGGAATCTTATGCGTCTGCAAACAGGTAGGAGTGGGGTTTGGGGGCATGCATGGAGTACTTCCGCCAGTCCCAATATGTCCACCAAAATCAGATGATGGTGGAAATCACAACCTAGAGAAATAAGAGTCTTCAAAGGGTCCCTGAGTGGTTTCCACACCGCCAAAAGGAAACATTGGAGAGGACGCAAGTGCAGTCTGCATAGGAAACCAGGTCCACTGCGGAGTTCAATTTCCCTAGCGGAGAAAGATAAAGATGAGCTGATAGCATAGTTGTTACTCTCAGTGCCTCCAACAGAGACAGGATCTTGTCTACTCGGTCCAATATGATACGGACTAATCCTCTGTGTGAGGAAATTCATCCCCACATAGACAAAATCTTGAGCTGGAGTGAGCTCTGATTTCTCTAGGTTTGGCAGAAGGCCCAGCCTGGTCACTATGGATCAACAGCAAGACAGATCTAGTCTGAAGGACTCTAGCCGGCCACTGTGGATCAACCAATCATCTAAATATTAGACGATTGGGAAACCTAGTGACCTTAAATGGACTGCAACTACTCCCATGACCCTGTTAAAAGCTCTGGGTGCAGTGGCTAGGCTGAATGGCAGAGCTCGAAATTGGAAGACCTCCCCACTGAAGCAAAATCGGAGGTACTTCTTGTGTGGAGGAAAAATAGGGATGTGAATTTATGCATGATACATTAATGTGGGGAGGGCGTGACTCACTCTCTGTCCTAGTGTTTAAATGCAAAAAAAGAACCAATGCTAAGCTCAGCACAGAACAATACAAGTTAATCAAGTCAACCTGGCTTAAACAAAAGCTAGTGATAACTAAATTAACAAAAATCCGGTTGGTACGATTGCTAAAATAAAAGGGTAAAATAAAGGTAAGCTATCCAAAAATAATAATGAAAAAAAAGCCGGTGTTTAATAACCAAGCACAAGATATGAAGGTAAAAAGTGGTGTGCGACCTGCTTTACCAAGTATAAAAAATAGCACAATTCACAATATAGATAATGTGAATTACAATGACTTTTAATGAACAATAATATGAATCAAGACGAGTCCATAGACCGTAAATTATGCAAGGATAGGGAAAATTGAACAAAATACGTACCCTAGCTAGAAAAATGCACAACAAAATTAGAACACTAATGCCATGTGAAGGGTGACAACAGAAAACTAAAATGCAAAGCCATACACAAAATGTACGGAACAAATATTATTAACTCTCAAGAGATGTTAAATTAACAGAGAAAAACTCAATCAGGGGTATAATCCTAATGTTTACGAAGACAATAGTAATTTCGCTTCTTAACCCATAAAGTGAAGGCAAATCTTCATCAACGTAAACAAGGTAGACATTACAGCCATGCACATGGGTAACGTATTTATGGGATGTCCAATGGGCTATCCAGTGTTCTCGAATCTTCTGGTTCACCCTAATGGGAGGACAAATTCTCATTATATGGTTGGGGTATTTTCCACCCAGAAAAGTATCAGCTATGCAATAGCAAAAGGTATGGTATTACTGATATTAAATGGAAACACTATATCAAATGTTATCAAAATGGTAATAATTAATCAAAATAGTCTAGGAAATACATGGTCCAAAGGATTGGAAGTAATAGAGTTCTTGACATCATTAATGCAAACAAAGAAGCAAATATATACCTATCTTGGTAGATAGACAGTTAGACAGACTGACAGGTGTATATAAACAGAGATAGATCAATGGATAAAATAGATACTCATATATATATATATATATATATATATATATATATATATATATATAGAGAGAGAGAGAGAGAGAGAGAGAGAGAGAGAGAGAGAGAGAGAGAGATGATCAGACAGACAGACAGACTGACTGAGAAAATGATACAAAAGTAGACAGATGTGAACTTACATCTACAATCTTCTTCGTCCGAGAAATCCTCACAATCACGTTTGTGATCACATTTATATTCCAGAGGAATACATTCCCCAGAATTCACGCATTTGAACCCAGTACAGGTAGGCTTTGTTGTTGTAGCTGCAATTTTGGAATATTGAGATGAAAGTAATGATGATGATGATTATGGTGATGATAATAATAATAATTATTATTATACTTATCATTGTTTTGTTGTTTAGTTCTTGTAACAGGTTTTAATGCGTAACCAAGCAACAAGTAACCTCAATTGTTGGTCTTTTAATTATTATTCTGATTTGTATTTATTATTATTATTAGTAGTAGTATTATTATTATTGTTATTATTATTATTATTATTATTATTATTATTATTATTATTATTATTATTGTTGTTGTTTTTCTTGTTACTGGTTACAATCTATAACTAAGCAGAAAGTGACCTATATTGTTGTTTTTTACAATACAATTAATTACAAACATTTAATACAAAATACAATCAAACCTTTTGAGACAGAAATCTTTCTGGACAAAATTAATTGTTTTGTTTTGAGGGGTTTTCAGTTTACTGAGGTTCTCTATCTTCCACTAGGAATGATGTCTAATCTATATGTG
Organism: Margaritifera margaritifera; assembly: GCA_029931535.1. Taxonomy (NCBI): domain Eukaryota; kingdom Metazoa; phylum Mollusca; class Bivalvia; order Unionida; family Margaritiferidae; genus Margaritifera; species Margaritifera margaritifera. Next base: position 731,909 of record JAQPZY010001290.1, on the reverse strand, counting down.
ACTGTTCATATGTTTGTCAAAACATCAATAGTCAGTCAATTGTTTAAAGAGACACCTGTGAATTTTACTAGATGTGTGTGCATTTTTACGTTACTGAGAGGTTTTATTTCTATTCAAAAGAATTATCCATTATACATGCTGGTTCTTGATTAGTTTTCTTCTTCAGTTTGCAATGCCAATGCATGTTTGGCATTGTTTTCGTATCACTGATACTTTTATAACGTAATAGAATTTCATAATCTTTACTTTTTATCTTTTATCTTGTACTACTTCATGTTTACATTTATTTGGAAGGGTTTATATTTCTAAAGTTTTTTGTGCTATTCTTTATAGTTACATCTTAAGAACCTTACCTTTAATTGGCATGATACAATATATGAGATCCTAAAATTGCTGTATTTGCCCGATGTGTCTGAAAAAATGAGCTAAAAACTGTCCAATGACTGTTTGCTAACTCGACATGTCAGACATTGGACATAAGATGACCATTCTTATCCCATGCATTTGTTTGGTCATTATGTTTTCCCATTTGTTTGTATGCTCTAGAGCCAGAAAGCATAGGACTAAAGAGGTTTGAAATCTTATCTCCTGGACTTATAAAAAAAAACAATAATTAAATAATTGTCACAGAACCTGTAATACAGGTATTACATCAGTCCATCACACCATGTTTTTTTTTTAACTATATCGTGTCACAGTGTGTCAGCACATCAGACCTTTAGAGCAAAATATACGTAGTCTAAGCCCTAATTAAAAATAATATTAGCAACTAGAACTTTTAATCTCATCCTCCACGACTTGCTTGGTGATCTGATCAAATAACACTTCACCATCAGACTTTACCAGAAATATCCATCAATATGTGTTACATATTTTCGAAGTAGTTGTCTGCTTACTATCAATTAATAATTAATTTTTATAAACAGTCAAGTGACATAAAATACTGTTGTCGGGTTAAATTCTAAAGTATAGTTTCTTGAAAGAAATTTTTTTTAAAAAATAATTAGTCGGAGAGGAAACTTGTGAATCATAGATGCACAATACTAATACTAAAGCTGCAGCAAATCCAGAATCTAAAATTACACATTTTCCAGCACATTTAATAATTAGGTATATCAATGTTTTCTTTGTGGTCGCACCTTGTCAAACCTCCTTCAAATGTTTTTATAATAAATTTCACAAATATATGGCCACCATATTAATTTTTGGGCAAAACAAAGTCCAACAAGAGCAATCAGAAATTTAGTCAACCAACATTTATCATCAAAAAGTGGAATGGAATAATTTTGATTATTTAAAGGTTTAAAGGAGACAGCTTTAAAATGCAGATATAGTTATTTGAAAAAATGACTTCAGAAGCAAGACACCAGCTGGATACAAGATAGATGTGTACACATACACACACATTTGTATTCACACACATATAACCTACTTTCTGTTGTCGTCTGTGTCACAGTAGTTGTCACTGTAGTAGTTGGTGCCTCTGAAATCGGAAATTTATGGAACATGTTGATTTCAGTGTGATCTTTTCGCAACAAAAAAGTGGTCATAAAAAAAAACTTTTAGATATCTACATGGGTCCTTATGACTCCCTAGGGCTCACAAAAAGTCCCTGATTAAATCGAACAATTATACATTCTTAGGCCAAACTCCTAGCCACCTAGTTATCACTGATGTTATTTACCAAATTAACATTTTGGATCTGGACATACAATATACATAGAGTGACTGCTTCCCCTATATATAATTTTATACCATTGCACTTTAATCTGCTAGAACTTGTATCTCATATTTCTAAAACAATATTAATGTCATGTTTCACTAGATTTCCAGAAGTACACATTTGTATATTAGTACTGTGCTGTTTCATAAAATCTTACTTGTTGTGCAATCCATCTCATCTTCACCCAAAGAACATTCCAGTTTACTATCACAATATTTGGCACATTTCATTCCATCATTGCAGGGGAACATACCGCTATGACATGATATCTGCCAAAAGAAAAATATTGTACATGTAAAGTTACTGTCTTGGTAAGTTAGAAACTGATGTACGATGAGTTAGTCCCTTTGGTAACAAGTTCAGATTCTCATAATTCCAGTTTCCAATTTTTGATACACATGACAATTTAATAGTAATTCATATGTAATAATGCAAACAACTTTACACTTTAGTAGAAATGAAATGCTTAATGATTGGCTAGTGTTGTCCAAACTGCTGTATATAATGTTTTAAATTTCATTAAATTCTGGGAATGTATCTAACCGAGTCATGCACAGAAATAACTAACAATTAGTTACTAATAAATATTGTATAACTTGCTAGTTTATAGTATGACTCTTCTTCAAATTTTAAGGGAACCATACTAATACAAATTTCAATTTCCCTCTTAAAGACAAGTTAGCAAGACCTGTGATGGAATATACCTTAGTTGTAATTATTGTCGGAATCACTGTTGTTGTAGTCTCCGTTGGTGTCATACTGAAGGTACTAAATGGTGTTGTCGTACTTTTGACTGCAACATATTTAAAAAAGTTTCGGAAAAAGTTATCAATACATGTATTAAATAAAAACTCCAAAATGAAAAATAACTAAACTTGTACATATATTTCAACATTTTACACAGAGAGGTGTGAAAGACTTTGTATTAGTCGTATCATAGTTGAATGAGAAAGTATATGACTTATTCTTTCACTTTTCTCTATGCCTGTAATAATAATAATGTTTTATTAGGTAACTTCTTTCAAAACTATTCTTTACTGATAGAAGAATACCTGGAGTCTCTTAGTCCTTCATTTGGAAGGTCATGTGAGTTCAGTATTTTATATGGAGTACCTATTTTTGTGGATTCTGTTGTTGCAAAGACTAAGAATTTAAAGACCCATTTAATAACAAGGGACTTCATTTTTGTCAAGTCCATTTTTTATGTAGCTACAAAGTGAAACAAGAGTCTCTTAAGAGGACTGATGCTGTACTGGGTACAAAGAATTTCCAGGCGTTCAAGACCATTTCTTTCTTTAACTGCCGAGTGTTGAATCTGTGTATGTTATTCTTCAGCGATAACAAGATTTTCAAATCAGCTGCTGTAGTGTACACACAGATTGGCACCATTTTCATTTAGGACCAAGCCGACACCATTATAAGTCTTTTGGTGAAACCCTCGTGTAAATATGAACATCCATTAAGGGACAGTAGTGACAGCAATATTTTCAAGACAGTTGTCTTGGCAGCCATATTGGAATTATGATTGGCATTATTTACATCTAGTCCCAACTAGATCTTGTATGAAGCCTATGTTGATATATCCATTTGGGAGCAGTAGAGATAACAATATTTTCAAGATCGTCACCATGGTAGTCATATTGAGGGTCAATTGTCATCATTTTCATGTGGGACCAACTAGACACAATAAGAACTCTTCTGATGAAAACCCAATGTCAAAATGACTTGCCATTTAAAAGTTGTGATAACAAGATTTTCTCTACGGCACCCACAGTGGCCATCCTGGATATCAGATCGGCACCATTTTTACTTAGGACTAGCAAGACATTACATGAAGTCTTCTTGTGAAAACCCCATGCTGATATGACTTTCAGTTTTGGTGGGGTAACAATAACAAGATTTTCAAGATAACTGCCATGGTGGCCATACTGGACATCAGATGCGCACCATTTCCTGTTTGGACCAACTAGACATCATAAGAAGTCTTTTAGTGACAACCCCATCCATTTAGGAGAAGCAGCAATAACAAGATTTTCAAGATGGCCACTGTGGTGGCCATATTGGATGTCAGATCAGTACCATTTTCATTTAGGACCAAATAGACATCATAAGTAGTCTTTTAGTGAAAACCCCCATGTTGATATGACCATCCACTGAAGTAGCGATAACAAGATTTTCAAGATGGCTGCTGTATGGCAGCCATATTGTATGTCCAAGCGGCACCATTTTCATTTAGGACCAACTAGACCATGGAATAAATCTGTGTGTATAGTTTCATGGCAATCCTCCAAGTAGTTTAGGAGGAGTAGCAATTATAAACCTTATGCTAACAGACGGACAGAAGACGAACGAAGGACAAAAGACGATCCCATAAGCTCTTCTGATCTATGACCAGCTGAGCTAACAACTTGAACAATGACCTTAATCTAAGATATGGAATGACATGTACGGATGTATGGATGGACATGATATGGATACACGAGTAATTGGTGCACTGAGGTTCTGCCAAGGCAGGATCAACAAAAATCCACTTATGAAAACAAACTGACACCTTGCAAAATTCCAGAAATTTCAGTACCAACAAAAATGTCAATTTTCCTCAAACTACAATATCCATGACAAAAAAAGGAATTCACAGTAATTAGTTCTAAATATAGAATGACCTTGATAACTCAAGCACCCATCACATAAATCCTTTGCACCGCTCTAATGATTCATTCAGTCCCAATGCAGACCATTCTCATGTCTATGAAATAATATTCATCTTGATGACCACAGTATGGAACTAATATTTAGTAACATTCAATTATTATTTTTTTTATAAATGATGAAATTTAAATTTATTGATTTTATTCATTAACACAGTGATTATGACACCTTAATGATGGCTATGAACACCACAGATATATCTATTCATGGCCCCATATTCTTGAAACTTTGAGAAGACAAACCTCAAGTTGAACCTAAAAGTCCCAACACGGAGACAGACAGCCTTAACTTAAATTAAGTTAGAATCATATACCTTTCAGGATTGTTTTAACTCAAGCCCCTCTCTGTGACTCCTAAACTTCACTACTCAGATGTACTCCAAATATCATATATGAACTGAAGGCTTTGAGTTTACCACCCAGAGATGCTTCCAGAAATGTTCTTACGAGGTGAGAGGTCCCCACACCTACATCCAGAGGGGGAGAATGGGTTAAGAGGAGGGGAGGAGGAGAAAGAGAGATAACAATGTTAAGTGATAACCAAAAAGTTCAAAACAACCATTTAATGACTTTTAATGACACTGTTCACCTCCTACCAGGAATAGAAGTGAAAAGACACAAAGCAGTTACAAGATTATCTCCATGGTAAGCATAACATTTATTAAAAATCTGAATATTCCCATAAAGAGAAAAGGGACTATGTTATGGAGTGGTGATGAGACTATTCCATGAGGACTGTTTGCCCAACCTGGACAGACTGTCCACTAATATGTTCTTCTCCCTGGAATGTGGCACCTTATGAGGAATGTGGCTGGCTCAGAGGGTTATCCCTCCGAGGCATCCAGCAAAGAAGGTTCCACCTCCACACAAAGAGAAGGGGCATGTGAGCCTCCTTGGCATTGGAGATACACTACGATGGACATGTTGTTGGAGGAGACCATGACACAATGGCACCTTATTCTGAAGCAAATGGACTTTGAACTGTGCAAAGACTGAAGCGAACGTGAAGCTAACGCTATTTATGATTTGACAATGATATGTCGTTATTAGTCTATCAAATGAATGATAGAATAAAATGACCAGATGTCTTTAATTTGCATAATTCGTGTGCTTACTCTGCCGCTAGGCTAGCCTAATGAAAAACCATGTGCAAAAAAGCATTTTTTGTGGGGTTGGGGAACAGCTGTTCATCATCATTTTTCCAAATTTTTTTTTTTTATATTTAGGTTTCCTTCAGTTTTTGTTTTGGTTTTTTTTTTGGGGGGGGGGGCTTTTTTTAGGTTTGTAAGGTCAAAATGAAATGTTAGAGTTTTCGAGGTTTTTGAAGTCTGCTGCGGACCCTGTTATACACATTGAGATGTCAAGGTGCACCACAGGGATTTGGGCCATAACCGGGAGTTATTGGTAGTGGAGGGTAGGATGGCTCTATGTGTTATGTAACACATAAAGCCCACCCACCCTCCATTGCACTACCAATCCCTCTTGTTATGGTATGATTCATGCACATACTTCGTCAAGAAATTCAATCACTTCAAGGACTTTTCAAAAAAACAAAATTAAGAACTAAAATTGACTGTGAATAAACTTAAGAATGTTGATTATAATTGTAGAGTCCATAAAATTTCAGAATGAAGCATTTCATTCCTAAACAAGAACTCCAAAATATTTTTGTTATACTAGGCCCAAGTGAAGACACTGCGGGGCAAGGGTTTGTTCAGGTATGAGAGTAGAGGTGCAGTAACTTTATCAAATGATATTACATTTGTATTATACTTTTCACTCTTGCCATGAGATTTCAAAGAAGTACTTTCACTCTGCAAGTTACATCAGATTTTATAAGTTGTGTGACTCTAAATTGTTTTTACAAGAATTCTGTGATCCTATGGCATGGCAGCATCTCTGTTCACTTGAGTTTATTGCTCAAAATGTTTCAAGAATACTGGGCCTGGATACTTTCAGAAATATTTGCTTACAAAGAAAGGACTTAATAATTACAAAGGATTCATAGAAGCTTTGTCATGCCTTTTTTTGAGTAATGAGTTTGCACAAAAACTTTAAAATTGGCTTGTACAAAACTGTAACATTTAGTTGACAGTACTTTCATGATTTAATACTTGAAATGTCTCATATTTTTACCAAAAAAAAGGTGAGACAAAAATACATTATTTTATGGTTTGCTGCTTTCTATTTCTCTATGATGCAAATTAATTTGAATTTGTTGGTTTAAATTATAATTATTAAGTTCAATAAACAAACAATATCTCTGAATGAAAAAAATGAAAAAATAAATTATATCTCTTATTCTATAATACATAAATTGGACATAAATCTAGTGCTACCAAAGAATCACAACATCTATTTGGATCAAGTAATATATAGCACCTTTTTTAATTATGATTTCAGTAAGAAATTAATTACCCATTCTTACAAATATATAAAGATATGTGAATTTGTGATAATACAGTCAGATTAAGTTTCGATAACTCTTTCTCATCCTTACTTGGTTCAAAACAAAACAAGATTTGAAGGTTGCTGATAACTCCTGGTTTTAATGCATTCTGTACACTTTCCAGAACCAGAACGATTTCCGGAGTCCTGCTGCCTGCAGGATATTCCACAGTAATAAACGTCTTCTTATTGGTGTCAGCTATATCGATTTTCTGTTAAAAAAGAGGTAAGTTACACACACATAGATACAAAAAAAGAAGCTTCCAAAAGTCTCTAGATTGATAAGTAGCCCATTCAACTTCATTTGCACTGTATAACCTTCACTAATTGCACAAAACTGTAACAGCTTGATAGACATATCACTTTAAATAACAAGAGTACAATCATTGATTACATAGCTACCTCTAAAAAGCTTTTAACAATCTCCAATAGCCATCATAAACATTATCAACCAGAAAATAAATACAGACTAAAGTGATCCTGACAACGAAATGTTGGTCCCTATTCTAACTAAAGATTTCTTACAATTATTATGTTTACATTTTAACTTTTAATCCTTTTGAATTTAATAATACAACTTTTTTAAAGTCAATGAGTGTTCACGATAACCCCCCAAATTCAAAGATTTTTCAAGGTTTTATGATCCATGTTGTATGTAAAAAAATCATAAAGTATTGTATATAAACATATTATTTACATTCAATACAAAAAATCATACATCCAAAACAACAAAAGAATTTAGTAATACCTTTGTGAAGGTTGTCGTCACTTCAATATGTGTTGTATTTTCCACAGCGAATTTAATTTGTGTCACATTAACGTCTTCTGTCCCATTTTTGAAGTCAATAATTAATTCTCCTTTTATCGCGCTCTCTGATATCTTAAGCCCAGAAGGAGAGGTTCCTCTCAATGCATCGCTTCCATTTACAGATTCAAAACCAAATGCTCTGACAGTAACCTGATAGTCTTCATATGTGGTCCTGTTGATCATTTTTTCATCGCAAACTGCAAAAATAATGCAAGGATGACAATAAGTGTAAAGCTTGTCAGTGAATTCCAAAAACATTCATTATCAATTAAAAGGTTCCTAGCCAATGCATGATTTTTTCTCAAACAAAATTTGGATTCTGTAAGCAATTTTCATTCAATTCCCTGCAAAGATAAATAGAGGTAAATATTGCTCTCACTAGATATATTTATAATTCAATCTTGAAAATTTTCAAACTGACAGTTGCTACTAATCTTCAGGATATAAAATAGTTCTGTAACTATTATTTTTGTTGTTTGTTTACGGCGAATCTGCATGTCCCTTTCCATCAAAATCTAATAACAACAAGCAGACAGCTGGATATTTCAAGTTCAGTCCAATTATATTGAGCATACTTCTGATATCGTTATATCTGATACCATGATAATTCATAAGATATTAGGTTTTGACAGTGAGGTGCTATCTACTTGGGACAAATATATTTTGTCTCTTTTATTGTACTGATTATTGAATGCTGCTCTGATGGGATTACATTATTGCTCTCTCTAGTTCAATATCACTACTGGAGGACACTCAACAAAATTCCATAAAAAGAAAATTTCTAAAACTAAACAGATGCTTTCATATACACACTTTAACATTTAAACTTAAATTGTATCTTAGCAATGTGTGGAATTCGTGCCAGAGAAGTTCAATCCCTCCTTATTGATTGAAGTTGAAATCCTGGACCAATCTGATTAAATTCCAGATCTAGTTATAATAACTACATCTGACAGACATCAATAAAGGTTTTGTGTTCTGTTGACTTTTGGAATTCCTGATCAACCTATTTTCAGTAACGTACCAGATAAAGCATTCAGTAACGTACCAGATAAAGCATTCAGTAACGTACCAGATAAAGCATTCAGTAACGTACCAGATAAAGCATTCAGTAACGTACCAGATAAAGCATTCAGTAACGTACCAGATAAAGCATTCAGTAACGTACCAGATAAAGCATTGCATTTTGTATTAGGGAGAGTTATCAAAAACGTTATGTTCCAGATGATGTTTACCACATTCAAAGATGTGAAAGCTTCTATACAGATTGGTGAACTGAAAGGTCAGCAGAACAAAGCCTTGTATTAGTGTCCGCCAGATTTCTGTTATGTTGGATATCTCGATTTAATCTCCATTATGTTGGAGATCTCGATTTTAATCAGAATGCATCCTAGGCATTCAGATAAAGGGTCATAACAATACAAAGTATCAGAGAAATATAAAAACTAAATCGGGTTCAATGTTCCATAACTCCTACAAAGTCACTCAGGTGAATACAATGAGGCACAATGACCTCCTTCGGTGCTCCTACAAAGTCACTGAGGTGAGTGAAATGAGGTACAATAACCTCATTCAGTGCTCCAACAAAGTCACTGAGGTGAACAATATGAGGCACAATGACCTCCAGTGCTCCAAGTACCTACAAAACTTTCGTAACCATTGGGTGACCTAACTGAAAGTTTTAGCGGCCATTTCAAAGTTACATGCAGCAATTTTACTCACAACTTGGAGCACAGTACTACCCAAGACATGACACAAAAATAATCATACATCGTTTTGCTCCATATTCATAGTAGTAATAACTTGGTTGGAAAGGGTTCGTTTCATTTTCATCAAACTTACAAGCAGAAGGTAACTGTTTCTTTTATACATATACATGTAGTATGAAAAATTTAATTTTTTTTTTACTTTGATCAAGAATCATAAATATAGCCTGCATAGAAGAAACTAACAGTTTCTATACATGAGAAAATACTTACTTGGAGATCGTGGAATTGTCGTTGTACCTGGAATAAAACAGACAGTTCAAAATTGCAAATCACTTTACGAGTCATTTAATTGTAGAAAATTTGTAATGTCAGCATATATTCCACTTCAAATTTGAACAAATTACAGATGTGAACAAATCATTCTTTTTATACAAAGGTTTACAGCTTTTGTCTTATCTTAGACACAGAAAAACTGTACAAATCTTATCCTGGTTAAACTGGTGTTGAGTACCTCTACAGGCTGAATAGTGACACTTGTCGCAGGGTCTATTCTATAACTGAATATTGGGGGAAAAATTCCCTCCTAAATTAATAAAGGGGTGTATTTTCTGGACCTAGACGGGATTTAATGAATAAATAAAGATAGGCTTTCGTGCATTATTGGTTTTAGATGCATGAATCACACAATAGCATGTTCTGGAATAGACCCTGTGTAATCTGCATATATATATATATATATATATATATATATATATATATATATATATATATATATATATATATATATATATATACATATATATTACTAGCATGATCTCATCACACAAAATTTAACATGTAAATGTTTTTAGTAAAACTGAGTTTCTTGCTGAATTTGCCAAAATATTGTCCATGCTAAATATTTTGATTTACAGCAGATTGATTAATTGATTGAGTGACTGAATGAAGCAACCTGAAATGTACATGTATCTTTTATCGAATTTGCAGAAGTATCAACTCAAATATGTGTGTGCTAAGACACTTAAAGCTTACCATACACAATAAAATGTTGGAGATGAGAAGAAATGAAATATTTATTGCTATGAGAAAACTGAAAATGGAAAACCAACTAAAAGCAATAGTGAACACAAAGAAAACTATTTGATACCTGGTAGCTTATCAACACAGACAATGTTTACGTAAATAATGTCTCCATGAAACCAGGAATGAAAAATCAAACAGCTTTTAAGGGATATAATGATGTACTATATCTGATGGTAATACCCACAATGAACACTTAAAAAACATTATTCTGGTATATTTTGGGAGGTTATAGCACATCATAATAAGTACATATCAACGATATCAAAAATTATCTTCCCATCACATGTATGCACAGATGAGTTAGATCACTTTGGTCAAATTGTGAGATCTTCACATTGGAGATGCATTCTCTCTCCCGACATGGCCATGCTATATAAAATATGTAAGATCCATTTTTGAGATTCATTCAACACTCAGAGAAGGTGTAAGGAACAACAAGGCACACATGGCAGTTTGGTGTAAGGAACCACCTGGCATGCATGATGCATGGTAGTAAGTTGCAATATTCTACGTGAGTTTTAGCAGCTGCTTCCTTCACACATGGCTAGGATTTACACATGTTTGCTCAACATTGATATCTTTATGACATTTTTTAAGTGGGTATTACACTAAATACAGTATTTGCATGAGCTGATACATCAGTGACTAGAGCTGTGAATAATACATGTACTGGTAACATTGGTAATAATGTACTGTTAAGAGTGTAGCCACTTTAATGTATGCTGATAATTGACAGCTACTTTAAGTTATGCTGATAATTGACTTAAGAAATGAAAATAATTTTTTCACTTACATATCTAAAAGTATATCTTATTTTCAAACACAAGGCTTTAATGTAATTAGCTTATTTTAATAAACTCTTTCATAATTATGCCTCCTTTCAAAGCTTATTTCGTATGGATTAGATGATTATTAAGACCAATTGATTATATGATATTGCAACATACATCCCAACATATCTTAATGAAAAACTGATCTCAGCTGACAAAGAACTGCATTAACCTATGTAATCATTAAAACGCACATTACCTGGATCCATCGGGGAATATGGATTTGTGCAGATAAATGATTGTGCATTTGGGAGGTATGTCATTAGCATGATAAAAATCAGATGACCAGTGTCAAAAGTCTTTCCCGAGTGCTCCAGCAAATGTTTGCACTCCACAAACCATACACAATCAGTATTCTGTCTAGATTAATCACTTGGTACATAAATTATGTGCCATACACCTAAAACATTTTTTATTTTAAACATAAAAAACTATTTAGATGCAATTCTGATGTTTTAGTACAGATGACGTCACAAACCAACATGTACTAAACCAGCTAAAAGTGGCAAAGAAAAGAAACCAAATCATAGTTCCCACTGAATTGTAAATAACCCTCAACCAAACTTAAAGTGCAACTTATTATTTGACTCAGGTGAGTGCCATGACCTCCTTCAGTGCTCCAAAAAAATCACTGAGGTGAACAAAATGAGGCAAAATGACCTCCAGTGCTCCAAGTACCTACCAAACTTTCGTAGCCATTGGGTGACCTAACTTATAGTTTTCCAGGCCATTTCAAATTTACATGCAGCAATTTTACTTGCAACTTGGTGCATAGTACTACTTAAGACATGACACAAAAATAATCATACACCTTTTTTACTCCATATTCTTAGTAGTAATAACTTGGTGGGAAAGGGTTCATTTAATTTTCATCAAACTTACAAGCTGATAGTAATTGTTTCTTTTATACATATACATTTAGTATGAAAAATTTCCCAATTTTTTATATACTTTAATTGAGGATCATTAATATAGCCTGCATAGGAGAAACCAACGGTTTCTATACATGAGAAAATACTTACTTGGAGGTCGTGTGGTGATTACTGGAGTTGTTGTACCTGGAATAAAACAGACAGTTCAAAACTGTAAATCACTTTAAGTGTCATTTAATTGTAGAAACTTTTTAATGTTAGCATATTTTCCACTTCAAATTTGAAAAAATTACAGATGTGAACAAATCATTCTTTTTATACAAAGGTTTACAGCTTTTGTCTTATCATAGACAAAACAAAACTGTACAAATCTTATCCTGGTTAAACTGGTATTGAGTACCTCTACAGGCTGAATAGTGACACTTGTCGCGAAGTCTATTCTATAACTGAATATTGGGGAAAAAATTCCCTCCTATATTTAAAAAGGGGTGTATTTTCTGGACCTAGATGGGATTTAATGAAGAAATAAAGATAGGCTTTTCGTGCATTATTGGTTTTAGAAGCAAGAATCACACAATAGCATGTTCTAGAATAGACCCTGTGTAATCTGCATATATATATATATATATATATATATATATATATATATATATATATATATATATATACATATATATATTACTAGCATGATTTCTTCACACAAAATTTAACACGTAAATGTTTTTAGCAAAACTGAGTTTCTTGCTGAATTTGCCAAAATGTTGTCCTTGCTAAATATTTTGATTTACAGCAAGTAGATTAATTAATTGAGTGACTGAATGAAGCAACCTGAAATGTACATGTATCTTTTATAAATTTTGCAGAAGTATCAACTCAAATATGTGTGTGCTAAGACACTTAAAGCTTACCGTACAAAATAAAATGTTGGAGATGAGAAGAAATGAAATATTTATTGCTATGAGAAAGCTGAAAATGGAAAACCAACTAAAAGCAATAATGAATACAAAGAAAACTATTTGATACCTGGTAGCTTATCAACACAGACAATGTTTACGTAAATAATGTCTCCATGAAACCAGGAATGAAAAATCAAACAGCTTTTAAGGGATATAATGATGTACTATATCTGATGGTAATACCCACAATAAACACTTAAAAAACATTATTCTGGTATATTTTGGGAGGTTATAGCACATCATAATAAGTACATATCAACGATATCAAAAATTATCTTCCCATCACATGTATGCACAGATGAGTTAGATCACTTTGGTCAAATTGTGAGCTCTTCACATTGGAGATGCATTCTCTCTCCCAACATGGCCATGCTATATAAAACATGTAAGATCCATTTTTGAGATTCATTCAACACTCAGAGAAGGTGTAAGGAACAACAAGGTACACATGGCAGTTTGGTGTAAGGAACCACCTGGCATGCATAATGCATGGCTGTAAGTTGCAATATTCTAATATTCTAGGTGAGTTTTAGCAGCTGCTTCCTTCACACATGGCTAGGATTTACACATGTTTGCTCAAGATGGATATCTTTATGACAGTTTTTAAGTGGGTATTACACTAAATACAGTATTTGCATGAGCTGATACATCAGTGACTAGAGCTGTGAATAATACATGTACTGGTAACATTGGTAATAATGTACTGTTAAGAGTGTAGCCACTTTAATGTATGCTGATAATTGACAGCTACTTTAAGTTATGCTGATAATTGACTTAAGAAATGAAAATGATTTTTTCACTTAAATATCTAAAAGTATATCTTATTTTCAAACACAAGGCTTTAATGTAATTAGCTTATTTTAATAAACTCTTTCATAATTATGCCTCCTTTCAAAGCTTATTTCGTATGGATTAGATGATTATTAAGACCAATTGATTCTATGATATTGTAACATACATCACAACATATCCTAATGAAAAACTGATCTCAGCTGACGAAGTACTGCATTAACCTATGTAATCATTAAAACACACATTACCTGGACCCATCGGGGAATATGGATTTGTGCAGATAAATGATTATGTATTTGGGAGGTGTCATTGGTATTATCACAATCAGATGACCGGTGTCCAGATAATCTACTTGTCATTGTAATAATATATCGGGATCATGCTTATTTTGCCATAATCAAACATTTGCCACAGGACAAATGAAGAGTTTGATCCCAAAGGTTTAGAAAGCACTTCCTGGGTGCTCCAGCAAATGTTTCCACACCGCAAACCATACATAATCATTATTCTGTCATGATTAATCACTTGGTACATACATTGTGTGCCATACACCTACGAATACAATTATCTTAAACATCAAACACTATTCAGAGGCAATTCTGATGTTTTAGTACAACTGATGTCACAAAACTTGTACTAAACCAGCTAAAAGTGGCAAAGAAACGAAACCAAATCATAGTTCCCACTGAATTGTAAACAACCCTTTTACACTTACAAGGCATGAATCTCACTCAGTCTCCTTACCTATGCTAAGGAGAGCAGTAAGACGGTCTTAAGGGTGTTATGTATACAGAATATATAATGAATGCCTAAACTTTTGGTCTATGGCTACTTTAAAATACGGTCAAATAATAAGTCGCGCTTTAAGCTTGGTTAAGATGTCAACAAGGTATTTACTGACCTTTGAGTTCAAGGTCAGAGTTGTTCACAATTATTCACAATTATATACAACTAATTTGGGGATTTTCCACTAAATCTACACATGTTCTCTTGCATTGTGGGTTATTTGAATATGGGTATAAATACAGACTTGATATGCATTGTAATCTTTCAAATTTTAAATCCTGTGTTAAAAACATTCCTGTGTTTTATGATCAGTCTGTTTGGAATCATCAGACTGTTTGCAATCATTTTATGCTTAGAGTTTTAGTTGTGCTGTAATGCTGTAGACATAATTCGAAAGGAATTATTTATTTGAATATTCATTGGAATTACCGCAAAGTGCTCGTTAACCTTTGGATTTAAATATATGACTTTTGGATATTCTGGATTGTATCATTCTGGTACATCAGTATATTCAAGACTACTGTTGTGGTACATCAGGACATTCAAGACTATTCATTCATTCGGAACATTCATTCACTCGAAACATGCATTCATTCGGAACATTTTATAATTTCTGACCTGTGTTTAGGACATTTAGGACTTTTTGGAATTTAATTCACAAACTGTAAGTGTCTTTTGAATTTTCATTTTAATTATAGAGAAATAAATGGTTTGTTGATTTTAAATAAATTGCTGGTTTCACTTTCTTTCTGTTACATTAGTTTAAGACCTAGAGTCGTAACAAGGGTAAGGTTCTCAAAGGAAGATTCATAAGGTTTCGATAACACCCAAAGATACATGAAAGGTTCCATCTAGGCATTAGTGAGCAAGCCACTGGTCTCTGAAGCTCAAAATACCTGATGAGATCAGAAAGGTGAGGGTCCAACTCAATGGTGAAACCCCTAGAGAACTTAAGAGTGTAGAAAAAGGGTTGCCCTATAGCTCTTAATGGTAGAAACAGAACATTCTCTTTCCTTAAAAGGAATAGAAGAAAGTCTTCTTCTGCAAAAATGGGGACAGCTAGCTTCCATCCCATTCCAACTGCACCGGTTACAGAAGATTCCCCACTTGGCATTGTAAACCTTCAAAGTTAACTGCCTACCTGCCTGAGTAATGCGGTCAGCAAACTTGCTTGAAAATTTGACTTGGCAAATTGATCGTTTGAGATGAGAAAAGCATGAAGGTGAAGAATCTGTGGGTTGTTATGTAGGAGAGATCACTGTAGGAGAGACCCCTGTTCTGTGACAGCAGGTCCCTCCTCTGTGGTAATCTCCCTGACTCATCTACCAACAGTCGAGTAGATTTCTGAGCCACGACCAGAGGTGCCACGGGGGGTGGGGGGGGGCGGGGCTACCAGGATGTGCCGAGACACGGAGATCCTGACCTGGCAGAGAACCTGCAAAATTATTTTAAAGTTGGGAAGGCATAATCATAACGATGATCCCTTTACACAGTGAAGTCATCAACACAGACTATCAGATCTGATACTGGAGAGACATAAAGAGGGAGCATGTTGTTCAGACTTGTAGCTTACAAGTCCACTATTGACCCCCCTCCCACAGTTAAAAGTGCCTCTGTGACCGACTGGTCCAGGGAAAAAGTCCATGAAGACCACACTGCCCCGTCTGGACAAGCTGTCTGCCAGGATATTCCTGTTGCCAAGTATATGTCAGACACTGAGTGTGATCTGTGAGGAGACTGCCCATTAGAAAATGTTCCACACTTCCATGCAAAAACAAGGAGCATGTGTACCTCCTTGACGTCTGAGATTCACTGCAACTGATGTGTTGTCGGCGGTGATTGTAATGCAACAACACCTTATGATGTTGGCACACTCTGGGAGGGCTAGAAAAACTGCCTATTCTAGGTGATGCCGAAGAAACCCACGAAAAGAGGGCCAGTTGGGCGCTCACTGGAACATAGGGAGAGGAAGGGGCTGCCCAAGAGGGTTGAACTACCTAGGACCAATTATCTCCATCTTTAGGGACGGGAGAGGAGCCTGGAGACTTCCTTCCCCAGTCTCCACGACTGACTCATCAAGCAAAAGATGGGCTGAAGGACATTTTTTAACTTTGCCTGCTTGTGAATCTGTTGAGGCTGGACCTGCTAGACAAATCTTGAAGGAGGTGCCATAGGTCAATCAGGGTGGCCACGCTTCTTGGCTAGTTTCAATGGGCCTGGAGTTGCAACCTGGGACCAATGTTGCTGGTCCCTCAAAACCTGATATGCAACTTAGGGGATTGAGACCTCTGAAAAGTGTTTTCAACTCGAGAAGTGCAGCCCTCAACAGGTTCTTGCTGTAGTCCATCAAGACCTAGGAGATCTCTCCAAGGCTGCATCTGGATGTCTTGGCCATGGCCTCCAGCAAGCACTGAAGCACAGCTGGAGACAATGATTCTTCCTTAACGAGACTGAGGGAGGCTGCTGAAAAGATATCAGCGTGAGAGGTTATTATCACTAGGGTGCGGGTGTTAAGCTCCAAGGCTTTGACTGGGACACAAGCCCAAGTCGCAGCCGATAATCCCACTTGGGATGCACCCAAGTCCAAAAAAGAGGAGGCCAGAGGGGCCAAGCCTAAAAAAGGCAAGCGGTAACTGGAGGCAGAGACCAATGGCCAGAGTGCAGAAGGAGGGACCGAACCATCACTGAGTGTGGAAGCAGCAGAAGATATGAATGTGAGTATGCCCCAGAAAGTCTCTCCAGACTGTAGATAATCATAATGTCCTCAGGACCCAAAGGCTTTGGACACAGGTATAAGGAAAGAAGGTGGTGAACTGTTCGCTGCCTCATCAAATGACCCAGTTTCCTTCTTTTCCAACACTGACCTGACAGGTGGAAAGGGGCAGGGGACCCTAAAGAAAGGGAAGGACCCACTGCAGACAGGTCTTCAGGGAACGCATCAAAGTGTGCTAGGATGGAAAGGACATTATTGTCCTGAGCCAGATCCTGAGGTGAGGCAGGAATGTTCTTTTCAGTATCACTCACTGGGGAGGGAGACATCAAATGGGGATTTTCATTGTCTCGTAACTGCTTACAAAGGGTAACGGGACTAACCCTACTAGTTGTTCTCCGAGTTGAATGAGACCACTGATCCCTTTTTTACAGACTTGGAGGAGAGTGGCTGACTGTTTCTTTCTTGCTGGACAAGGCTAGAAGTGACAGAACAGAACAGAACAGATCCGCAGCCTGTCACATCCCCCATACCTTAAAACCAAGACATCGACATCCATGATGTCATGGAGAGAAAAGACGACTAACTACTGTTTAGTGGGGGTCCTCAAATTCCATAAGGATTAAATGGAAACAGAGAGAAGGGGGATGCCAATCCAATCATATTCCCCTGACAGGCAAGCAAAGCTTAACTTCCTATCCCCATATGGATTGGACAGTAGCATAGAGAAAGAATGGGTATTGACCCAATTCCTATCCCCAGACCGACAATCAAAACCCAGTGTCCAGTTGCTCGAACAGTGTTGCTGTGACCTGTGACTGGTACTCAAAGCCGGCACTGATGGCATCAGATCGAACTTCAGGAATCCTTTGCCTTTCTGAGATTTCCGAACAATGGAAGTATCTCTTGGTTCTTGCTCCAGGGAACTAGGCTTCCCTAACACCTGAAGTGATCCAGACCCCTCCTGAATGGAGGAGGTTCATCTTGAAATGAAGAGGAAGAGGAACCTTCATGCCTTCCTCGCCAAGTGAGGTGACCTGCTGCCAAGGGCCACACAACATCTAACAAAAGACAACAAACTGGACATCCGTCCATGCATGTACAACCTGTACATGGATGGGGTGCGTGTCCCATGGGGCCTTCTAATGCCTGCATTCACATTCATGTTCAGACAGATTATGTTGCTGAAAGAGAATAAAGCACAAAACAACACAACCACTACTAAAAAAGGGTAATGATACTTACCCTGACACCATTACTAAGAAGGGGAACAATTAATAGCAGCACCTCTTCACTGAGCATTGTGCAAAAACCCTTCACAATCGTAAGAAAAATGGAAGAAAACACTCAATTATGCAAGGACTAGGGAGAAAATAACTCAATCAATACAAAAGGGCTACGATTGACCTAAAATATGTTTAACAACAACAACAAAGATTAAATTTTGTTGGAGCATCCTGACACGTGAACTCACACAATCAGTGTCAGGAAAAAGAAGAAGGGTATTCCAGATGTTAGCTATGACAAAGGAGTCTGACTGGGATCATGTACTTTTCATATCTGGACCTCCAACTACTAATTGTAGGAGGCAATATTAGCTTGGACTGGGTTCTTTGCATCCCGGAAAAGGAAAGCAATGCAATAGTTGTAAGTAATGCTATTAAAATGCAAACGGTTACCAATTCTACTAAGCATGACAGAAATCCCTCCAAGTTGTGATCTGCACAAAGACTTTCATCAAAAAACTTCATGAAGATTTTCAAATGACCTTAACCTTGTCTCGACGGGTACAGGAAGGGTGTGTTTTGGAGAGGTGAAAGGCCAATGCTTATTGATTACATGGTCCAAGTATGAAAGTGATCCCTCAAAGGGGTATGTATGTATGATCATAAAAAGAAACTTCAACCAAAACCTCAAACAATGTTAGCCACTCTCAAAATGTCTGACCCCTATGTCTTCTCTATGCTAAAGCAGCCAGACAAACACTGCGTTAAAACTACTGTAGATACATTCATGTTAGCTAACTTATAAATTCTCAGAGTTCTCATATAACATATCTGTATACACTACTAATTCTTACATTTTTCACAACTAGTCTTTCTGTAAAGAAATAAACATATAAATGTTTACATGTTCATGTGTCATAATCCATTACAAATCGGTCCCTTAACCCATACAAAATTAACACCTACAAATTTCAATCATCCGTATTTTCCTCGTATTTCATATTTCAGCAGTAAACTAGAAATGTGTCCAAATGACACAGATGCCCACACCAATATGAAGCAATTAAAGGGCAAAATGCCAAGTCAAACAGGGGCCATAACTCTGTAAAATGTTGCAAAACTTGTCTTCGAACTAGCTAATGCAAATCTTTGCACCAAACTTGGTTTCAATCAATTAAGTCTTTGAAAAGTTACTGACTGGAAGTCAAATGGCAAAGTTCTTATTCAAACAAGAGCTATTATTCCATACAATTTTGCTGGAAACAGTGAAAATTTAATTAACCAAGGTCTGCCTAATGTAAAGCTCCATACCAAGTTTGCTTTCAATCCATTTGGTCCTTCAAAAGTTATTGAGTGGAAATTAAATTTGTGATAGACGTGATATGACAGGGTGTAGTCTAACACGATGTACAGATATAATTGGACATTACCTAACATGATGGACAGATATGATGGGACACACATTGATAACACCATACATCTGGCACAAAGTTGTCTGTTTACATGGCCTTCAGGGATTTTCTGACCATTTCAAAATAAGGCCCATGATCCATGAAACTGGAAAATTTTGCTTTTAAAAAAATCAAATTGGGAATTATTTTTTTTACGCACTGTTAATCCACAAAAATTAACAAAGAAAAGATTCTTGAACATTTAAATAATTAAATATCCCAGGGTCCATGCTAGGGGACAATTTGGGTGAAACAGTTACCCACAAATCTGTCATTCCACCCAAACAAGCAAAAAAAAACAAGTTTACTTGCCTGGTATTGATTTCCCAACATTCGTACAACTCCCTTTTGTTTTAATACAATATATTAATAATCAAAACAAACATCTACTTTTGTGTCAATTTTCCCTATGCTAATTTCATTACATTGCTATATATGGAATTCAAGCCGAAAAGCTGCCCATGATTCTTGAAAAAACAAGTGAAAAATTAAATTTGTGTAGCCCACAAAAGCAAAATATGTCTCAGTGGATGAATCCATGTCCAGTACTAATAAAATAATTCATTGGATTCAAAACTCATCCTAAAATCATATGAAAGAGGGCTTCTATTATGTAAACTGTTGCCGATTATCGACTGTAACCTTTTTTCTATGTCGCCATTTTATGTTATTATAATACAACGAATGTGGTTAAGGAAAAGAAAAGTTTTAACATTTTTATAAGTTTTAATCTATTTTGATGTGAGTTTTAAAGTTTAAATTTTAAAGTGTCTATAGTGAACATTATAAATTGTTAACCTTCTACACTCACTTCTCCCATTTTCAATAGTTTTGCCATATTCTGGCTGGAGAGATAAGTCATTTTGCCCAAATATTGAAGTCCAGCATGGACCCTGAATTATTAGCCTAGGTTCCTTTAGCTCTTTAGATCCCTTGCTCTACTCAGTTATTTCTCTCCCAAAGTCAGTATAGAAAAGGACAAAGATTATTTGACAAGTACTGATTGGAAATTTATTACCAAAAAATTGGGAAAATTTGAGTTTTTGACATTGGGAATATTAGCCCCAAAATATGCCCAGAAAAATCCCTGAACTTAACAGCATAAATGCCTCAATAAAAGCATACTGAGTGAAACCCTATTTGTTTGTTTGTAGTGATGTAAATGTTCTGATCGGGATGGGTTTTAACTTTGAATATGCTGGTATTTAGGAATGTGCTGCCCATCTGGGTCTGTTTTACAAACCGGACTCTACATCAAAGAGGCTGAAGTTATTTTCCTCAATTCTAATCATAAAACTGGGTCATTATCTCAATTCTAATCATAAAACTGGGTCATTATCTCAAATGAATAGT
This sequence comes from Margaritifera margaritifera, assembly GCA_029931535.1. Lineage (NCBI taxonomy): Eukaryota > Metazoa > Mollusca > Bivalvia > Unionida > Margaritiferidae > Margaritifera > Margaritifera margaritifera. The sequence continues at coordinate 710,454 of JAQPZY010001290.1, read as the reverse complement.
AAATAAATGCTGATAGGTCTGTAAATGATCACCTCTGGGTAATAAATGATCACCTCTGATTAATCAAAGACAAGTCATGATCAAATGAAACCCATAAAAACCATTGTTTGTAATAATTGGCTGATACAAGGTAACAATTACTATTTCTATCAAGCCCATCTCATTTGCTATTCAGAATTATCATTAATCCCATTGCTTTATTTTACTTGTCAACAATTCATTTGAACATCAGAACACCTCACTCATAATCCTTCAAATGCTTAAATGTAATGCAATAGAGCATATAATGTAATAAAGCATTCTCAAGCGCTTCAGTGATGAATAAAACTCTGGCATGCAGAAAAATACTTTGCCCATTACAATTGATACCCTGAACCACAGACCATATTTGGGATACATTTTCTGTATCAGCTATGGTGATACAATACTCCGTAAAAATCTCTGGTAACTTTTGGGGACCCAGTACAGCTCCATATAAAGTTCTGATACCTTTTGGGGACCCAGTACAGCTCCATAAAAAGCTCTGGTACCTTTTGGGGACCCAGTACAGCTCCATAAAAAGCTCTGGTACCTTTCGGGGACACAGTACAGCACCAGTATATTATGACCGAGGGCATCAACATTATGATTCAGTACCATAAAATCATTAAGCCATGGCTTGTAAAACAATTTAGTGCCAAAATATTCCCTACAACTGACCACCATACATGTCTGAATTGTGTGTTTGATGAGAAGGACGAGTAAGAAGCTATACAATCTGTTCTGTTTAAAGTGTAAATACACACTATTATTAGTGGTTCAAAAACTTTAGTTTCTGAAACTCTATGTTAAAAATCGATTGAATGGGAAGCACATTTCATGAGGGAAATGTCAAGGAAATATTTGAAAGACTCCATAAGATATTGCAAGCACAAACTTAGGAGATCTATACAGTGTCCCCAATCCCGAAACGTCACTCCTTCTGCAATGAAAAGACGGAATAATAAACGGGTGACTTCCCTTGAGGGGACCAAATGGTTAAAAATATACTATTTTATATCAGGCAGGGTGTCAGGGGGTGACTTCTCTTGACTTGCAAGGGTCCTCTCAGGAGGGGAAGCACTGTTATATTCCAGTGAGATGATCATTCTCTTTTAGAGCAATATCAAGTTTATCTGCATTACACACCTTGCAATGTTTGTTGTAATATGGATTATGATTAAATGAGGATCTCAATCGCATTTACATTTTGGATCTAAAATGTTGGGTTCTGGTCTAATAAACTGCATTCAATTGTAATTTGTCCAAGATATATCATCCTGATCCTAAATGATATATTACCCTTTATGAAGGGGGTGGGTGGCTGGTTCAATCATGAACATTGTAAAGATGACAGTTGGTACTGTGCGAAAAATATCAGTTTAAAACTGATGAGACCAGCTATAGACACACTTTTAACACAAACTTTGGTAGCATAGCAACAAAACAGAGAGAAAAAAAATATACATTTACCTCCTTCAGCACATCCATAGATGATAAGTTTTAACTTCACAGCATCTGTAACGCTTAATATACTGGCCTCAATTCGCACGCTTGTCACTCCTTTCTCATCTACAATCACTTTATTCCCAGCTGTCACCTAGAGATATATTAATAGGATTCATAATAGCAGTTGTAGTAGTAGCAGCAGTAAGTATTAGCAGTATTTTATTATTATTATTGTTATTACTACTTCCGAAATATAATTTGAAGATGTCACGCTAAGCATTTGATAAAAAAAAAAAAAAAAAAGAATGACCTCAACATTGGAAACTTTATAAATATACATTTTCCTGCTTTTTTCAGCAGCTATCTTTTGAAAAACATTTTGTATTGTATTGTGTAAATGAAATAACATGCCACCACACTCATCTGCATAACATGGCCATCCTAGGTAACATCATAATGAACAAGCAATGTGATTGGATAAAAATGTACTCAACAACCAATCAGTGCTGATGTTATGAGGGGTATTTGAAAAGTTCTGAATATGTTGTCAAGGCCAACTTGGATAAAGTTTGCAGATGCAATTTTCTGTCATATCCTACAATTTTGAGGTGGTTTCATCAGTTTAAAGATTTGTCGCAAATTCATGGAAGCTGGCCCACATTCTGGAAGACTGTTGTCTGCAACTGGTAGGCGGGAAGTGGCTGCAGTAAGTGGGCAACTGATGAAGATGCTCAATACACAGTCGAAGATATTTATATTATCATGGGCATTAATTCAGCAGCTGTTTTATAATATATTGAAGAACCATTTTAAGTTCAAAATGGTTTGTGCAAAATGGGTCCCGCATTTGATGATGGCGAATCAAAAAGACTTGGGTTGAAATCACCAAACAGCTACTAGCCAAATATGAAAAGATCAACCAGATATGCTTGAGAAAGATTATCACAGGCGATGAAATATGGATTTACTTTTCTGAACTCCACTCAAGAGAAAATAAGAAAGTTTGGATTAGAGAAAGCAAGCAGAGACAACAAAATGCTTGACATAGTTGGACTGTCAAGAGAGTTTTACATGCATTACTTTGCAATGCAAAAGGCACTGTTTTCCAGATACCTGTGTTTGACTCTGCTAGTGTTACTGGTTATTTTTATGCCTCTAAAGTGTTGTTGTGAAACACTACCGAACCACCCATATATGCACCAGTACCCAAGGTACCCATGTACTCCATGACAATGAACTAATGCATAAATCTGCCATTGTGATAGACTTCCTGATGGCATAACATCCACACTTTGCAACATCTTCCATACAGCCCTGATTTAGCTCTAAGTGATTTCTGGCTGAATCCCATTATGAAAGATCTGCTGAGGGGCAGATGATTTAAAAGCCACCATGTGGTCATAAGTGCAGTTTTCCAGTGTATGAACAACATACCAAAAGGTGAATACAAAGTGACATTAAATAATTGGATAATCAGACTGAGAAAGTGTGAAGAGGTGTATGGGGAGTACTTTGAGAGGAGGTACTGATGTACTCTTCACTAATAAAGAAATTTGTTTTACGGCGCACTAATATTAGAACCTTTTAAATAACCCTCGTACATTCACGGCACAAAATCTTGGTCAACAAGACCTTTCATACAGTCGAGCACACTCTTTGCAAGCAGCTGGATGATCATGATCACAAATTTGTATACACATATGGAATGAACTTCATAAACCTGTACGAAAAAGTCTTTTAAATTTTACTCCATAACTGATAGGTACAGAGTTTACTTGACATACATGTCCTTTGGCTTCTGCAAGTACATCGGATAGTTATCTTTAGAAATGTAAGTGCACAGCAGTTTTTGTAAATAGTACATGAATGGAAATACTATGTTTTTAATAATGGCAGTAATATTTTATAGTGGAATAGCATCATTTGTATAAAACTGAAAGGCCTTTGAGCAAGGACACTTTCTGTCTAATTTGGTCAAATTCTGTTGAAACGATTTTATAGATGAACTTATTTAAAAGAGTTTCTTTTTGCAGTAATGGCAGCCATACTTGATGGCAGATAGGCATCATTTGTACTAACCTGAAAGCCCTTTATGCCAGGATGCTTTCTCTCAAATTTGATTGGATTTTATTAAATATCTTTTTAGCATAACTTGTTTAAATTTTTTCTATTTTTACTAATGTTTAGTAATGCTGACCATATCTGATGGCAAAATGGCATCACTGGTGAAAAAAAACAACTTGAAAGTCCTTCAGTCCAGAATATTTCTGTCAAATTTGGTCAAATTCTCTTATGGAATTTCCATGAAAAAATCGTTTAATTTTTTTTATAGTTTTTGCGATTTTTGCGATATTTGATGGTGGATCAGCATCATTTGTATAAATTTGAAAATCTTTCATTCCGTGATGTCTTATGTCAAATTTGGTCAAATTCTGTTTAACGGCTTTTGGGAAGAAGTCATTTAAAGGTTTTTTTTTATATATATAGTAATGGTGGCAACTTTTGATGCCAGATCAGCATCATTTGTACAAATTTTTAAAGCCCTTCATGCCAGGCTCCTCTCTGTCAAATTTAAGTGAAATTTGTCTTTGTGTTTTTTTTATAAGAAGTTGAAAATAGCAATTGTTGATAGATACAAGACCATATCATAAGCTGACCTGTGCAACTGAAATATTCTTATAACGATATGCAATTTTGTGACCATGAACTTCATATACACTTGCAATCAAAGATCTGAATAAAAGAAACTGCCACTTTTACATACAATCTGTGCCCAGATATATAATTTTCACATACAATCTGTGCCCAAATATACAACTTTTACATACAGTCTGTGCCAGAAATATTAATTTACATGCAATCTGTGTCGATAAATATTATTTTCTTCTAGAGCTGAAACACTAAGCCCTAAAAACATAATGTCATGGATTTAAAACTTAAGACACTGAATTTGTAGATTTTCTAGGAAGGGTAGATAGCATCTGCTTCCCATGATCTGTGATTGGTCAAACAGGTGGAACCTTGTTGTAACAAACAAGGTAGGAAAAACATTAACAACTATTGGCTGATCTCATGGTGAACATAGTTGTAAACTAATCAAACTCGTACAAATATCAATAATTAAATCGATTATGTGTCAAGATACACATGTCTATTACCATGTTAGTGAGTAACCTAAGCCCAATAGCTAATTAGATCCCATGAAAGCAATGTTCTTTGATGGCAGCTAAGTTAAGACTAACCCTTGCTTAAACGTGCACTCATTTTATAATCAAGTCTAAGCCTTTCAATGAATTCCACCTCAATATGAGTCTAATACAAGTAATATTTCAGATATAAGACAACTTACTGTATATTTGGCGGTATAGGTATCTGATCCTTCCTTCAAAATATACACTGTATAGTTTACAATGTTGGACTCGTTTGACAGCAATGGCAATTGTACATACTCAACAAAGGTAGGTATAATATTTACGATAATCATAATCATGTCATTTGTGAAGAAGGGTCCCGGAATTTCAAATGGCTTATAGTCCGGACGGTTAATCAACTGAGTTGTATTAACTGGCACTTTCTCATCACCAATCAATGGGTTGTCATTGTGTCTTGTGATTGTTATGTTTTCTGTTGGCAGAAACTTTGGTATCGTCACCAAATCCATTTTTTGACAAACTGTTGTCATGGGTTGTGTTGAAGAATATGTTGTTCTTGTTGTTGTCTTTGTTGTTGTCATTCCTGTTTCAGAGAGACAAAGAAGCTATTATTGAGAAGCTTGGTTTCATGAAAAGCATACATCATGTTAAACAAAATTCAGGAGTATTTTTTTGTACAGGTAAGTCTTAGTATATATCATATAATGATCATTATTAACCTCTTTTACACTATTTCTTCCAAATACAGCACTATCACATTATATCACTGGAGTATACTGCCATATAGTGGGACTGTCTTAACATGAATTTTGCATAATAAAATGTGATCCAAGACCTTACACACCTTATAACAGGAAATGTGTTATAATGAAGGGTGCTATACTGGGAGAGTGCTGTATTCTTCAGGAATATTTACAAAAAAATTGCCCAAGAAATAAGTACCAGATTCACAAAATTTGTTTGTAAATAACTTAAATTTAATCTTTAAAATTTACTATGTTAAATTAAGGGCAGCTTTTAGAACTAGAGGAATGATGAGCAATTTGCTCATGTAAATTTACCCTGCCTCTCCCACACCTCACCTTACCCCATGATAGAGATCAGTCAATATAAATTTTTTAAAAACCACACCTTTTCTGAAAATACTGTCAGTAAAATGATTTGTCAATACGCATATGCCCTTCTGATGACTATAATATGTACCAAGATTCACAGCAATCCATGACAAACACAAGTCTCTAATACATTCAATCTAGCTGTTAAGTCAAAAAGGGCAACAAATCTTGTTGTTTGTTTTGTTAGTTTTAACAGCACTTTCAATACTTTATTGAATATATCATGCAGAAGAAAAGGGAGCTAAGTGTCTTTCCCAAGGACACACCGAAGCAGTCAACCCGAGCTGGCCTGGATGGGTATTGAACCCGAGACCCTTGGATTACAAGTCTGATGTTCTACCAACTGAGCTACTGTGGCTCTCCCACAACAACTCTTACAAAATTAATAGGAGCACAAAGATTTCTCAATGTGCATCTTTAGATAATGACTATAACATTTACTGAGTTTCATATCAATCTATATAAAACTGCATGGCAAACTGCTGGACTAGTTGCACTAACAAGATTGTATCATACACTGCATTAAGCTACCATACAAAAAGGGCAACAACTCTAACAAAAATTGCAGGAGCAAAATGATTTGTGAATATATTCATCTTCAGTTTATGAGCATAACATTTACCAAATTTTATGGCAATCCATCAAAAAATGAGGGACTAGTTGCGCTAACAAGATTGTGTCCTACATTGCATTAAGCCACAAGATAAAAAGGGCAATAACTATAAAAAAATGCAAGAGCAAAGTAATTTGTTGATATTCGCATCTTCAGGTGATGACCATAACAATTATGAAGTTTCCGGAAATTCATCAAAAACTGGGTCTAACTGTACTAGCAAAATAGTGTCATATGTTGCATCAAGCCACAAAACAGAAAGGGCAATAACTCTAACAAAAATTGCAGGAGCAAAGCAATTTGTTGATAGGTGCATTTTCAGGTGATAAACTTAAAATTTACAAAGTTTCATGACAATCCATCAAAAACTGCAGGACTAGTTACACTAATGATATATTGTCATACACTGCATTAAGGAACAAGACAAAAAGGGCAGTACCGCGGTAAGTCTTAAAAAATCAAGCGAGCATAGTGATTTGCTGATATGGGCATTTTCAAGTCATGACCATAATATTTACCAAGTGTCATGGTAACTCATCAAAACCTGCAAGAGTATTATTGCTAATGAGATTGTGTCATATACTGCATTAAACAACAAAGACAAAAAGAGCAATAACTCAAATAAAAATTGAGGTAGCAAAGTGATTTGTTAATATACTCATCTCCAGATCATGACTATAATATATACTAAGTTTTTGGGGCAATCCATCAAAAACTTTGGGTCTGGTTGCACTAACAAGATTGTGTCATACAGTAGCAGACAAAATGGGCAATAACTCTAACAACAATTAAGGGAACAAAGTGATTGGTCGATATGAGCATCTTTCAGTCATGCCCATAATATTTACCAAAAATACATATATCATTCAGAATAAGAATTGACTACATTACAATACATATTTTTCTAGGATTCTCAATGATGGAGGAATAACTCCGGAAACATTCAATGGAGCCTGAATAGCACAGCAGTACCATGATTAATTTACATCTCTCCAGCCCTGGGTTTGATCCCAATTCTGACACATGCAAGGGTATGTGATTTCCCATCCAAGGTTAGTGATTTCCTCCTGTTTCTCTGTTTTGGTTTGGTTTGATCTGGTTTGGTGTTTTACTACATAGCAACACATAAAGCTTATATCATGCTGAGGCAATCAGAGATAAATGCCTTGACCGGGACACAGTATGGTAGCCAGCATGGGCTGATCTGATGATGGGTACCCACACCCTATGATGGGTACCCACACACTTCTGGTCATGAGTCTGGCATGCTACCATTGAGCCAATGTGTGACTCTCTTTCCCTCTGCCTCAAAGATGACATCATACCAACAAGTGAGTAATCATGAGAGCATTTTATATGTTGCAAAAATCTGTTGTGCAACTTGCATAAAATAAATTAAACTTAACTAGATTTGTGCTTGTAATACATGTACAAAACCAATGCAGACCAAACCAGTCTATGTGAAGTCCAAAATATTCAAATATGTAGAAAATTTTCAAAATTTCTATAATGGCATGACAATCAGGTCCTCCACATATGCACACAAACATGTATATGAAATTTTAAAACTATGAAAACCTTCATTAACTTAAAAGGCAAATCTGTCAATAACCTGCCATTCAGATGTATTAGTGATGAAAATGGTAAAATTCAGCAAGAACCCCTTGAAATTGCAAATGCACTCAATGATTACTTTGTGAACATAAATGAAAAACTTTTGGATCTCACAGCTCATAAAAGATTCTTAAGTGATGAATTAAATGAGCATATTTCCTCAAAACGTAAAAAAGAAAACTACTTCAAACTACCTAAAATAAGTCTAGAATTCATTTTAAATGAATTACATAAACTTTATGTCAGAACAGCTACAGGTCTAGATGGTATAAATGCTAAATTCCTAAAATTCTCATCTCAAGTGATTGCACCTTCACTTATGTATATATTAAATCTAAGTATTTCTGCAGGTATTTTTCTAAACAGTCTAAAACTGGCAAAAGTAACTCCAATACATAAGAAGGGAGATCTTTCTGATATGGATAACTAATGACCTATATTAGTTTATCATCACTTTCAAAGATATTAGAATGACATGTTTGTAATGAATTTCGAAACTATCTGGAATCTGTTTATTTACTACATTCACGACAATCTGGCTTTCGTGAACAACATTCATGCCAGACTACATTAACTAGAATGGTGGATGATTGGTTAAGAGCAATTGATCGAGGTAACCTAGTAGGTACAGTGTTTCTTGACCTTACAAAGGCTTTTAACCTTGTTAATCACAAAATCCTGCTGGAAAAACTCAGGATATATCAAGTAAACCATGAAAGTTTAACTTGGTTTCAATCCTATCTTGAAGGCAGACATCAACAAGTTTCGATTTTAAATAAGCTTTCAGGCAAGAAACTCATAAAGTCTGGTATTCTGCAAGGATCAGTTCTTAGACCATTACTCTTTCTGCTGTCCATCAATGATTTACCATATCACGCTGAGTTATCCACCACAAACATGTTTGCAGATGACACAACATGTAACACTGGATCAACTGGCCATGACCTTAGCACTAAATTAAATAAGGATTTGGTTAAAGTAAATAACTGGTGTGAGCACAATGGCATGAAGATAATGCAGCCAAGTCAAAAACTATGATCATAGGTAGTCGAGCCAAAGTAAAAGCTGAGAAAGATGACTCCAAAGTAATGCTAAAAGGAATAGATATAGAACAGTCTGAAAATGAAAAACTACTTGGCATTATGACAGACAATATCTTGTGCTGGAAAATGCAAGATGATCAGGTCATTAAAAAAGTAAACTCACTGCTTTATCTCTGGAACAGAATAAAATCTTAGAACAGAGAAAGATATTCTACAATGCCTATATCATGCCACATCTAGAATATTGCAGTTCTGTCTGGGGTAATAATGATACAGAAAATCAAGAAAGACTACTGAAATTTCAAAAAAGAACAGCTAGAGTTATTCTTGATGCTGCATTAGATACACCATCAACAAATCTTTTTAAAACCCATTAGTGGCTTCCATTTCAAAAGAGAACTCAGCTTCAAAGGGATTTACTAGTCTACAAATCCTTACATGGGTTGGCTCCTGTACATATGTATGAACTAAGATCCATCTCAAACAACAATTAATATTTACCTAAACCAAATTCAGAGTTTTATAAAAAGAGATTTGCTTTTTCTGGAGTCAAACTATGGAATTCTATTCCATCCTATATAAGGTCAGCTGACTCTTCCCTAGGTTTTAAGAAGCTTCTTAGTCAACATTTACAGAAACAATCATTTGTATAATTTTGTGTAATTCAGTACTATTCTTCTTATAACAATGTTCTTTACATGCTCACCTGTAATGTTTTACACAGGTTCACTACTAATCTTTGTATGAATCTTGAATGCACTTATCTTTAATGCCTTGTACATATTTTATAGTAGCAGTAGATCAATTATCTAGTTTTTAATAGCATCGTTGTCTAAAGACACAACTTGTAAGTGTTGTACAACATATACATGTAATTGTAGACGGCCTCATGGAAGATTGGTCAGTTGGCCAAATGAGCTTCTTCTTTAAAATAAATTCATTATTATTAGTATTATTAATATTATTATTATTAGTATTATTATTATTATTATTAATATTATTATTATTATTATTATTATTATTATTTCATGTGTCAACCCAAGATGTTTTTATGGCTAAATCATGCTAACATGATTATTTTCAAAAAATCAAAGTTTAAAATTATGTTAAAAAAAATTTAAAACCTGCAGTAATGCCCTATATGTCTAACCAAGTCATGTATATATGAATATGAGGGTTGATTCAAACTTTTAAGGAAACTGCATATAAATATAAACCTAAACAAGGTACATAAACCAAATTTTACCATATGTAACACACATCTTTTTCAAACAAATGCTTTAAATTTTGTGAATTGTTGTGGCCGGTCTTATTGATATAAGTTTCTAAAAGGTTTCGTAGAAAAATCTGTACAGCTTAAACAAAAAAATTATATCTTTGCAGTTGTTCATTGGTAAATACTATTTACATGAGAAAATTCCCTGCAAACATTACAGTATTGCATTCAGGATGACACACTTTAATTGTGATTTCATTTTTGTAGAAAAAAAACATAATTTATTCTATGTACACTGTTTTAATAAAACTTCCACAGTGATGTACAAAATAAAACCCATGCGAAAATGTGATGAAAGAAGGAAAACAAGACAACAGATGATTTTGCAATACAACATCAACTTCAGGAAATTTCAGAGAGAAATGAAGGAGATACTAAACACAGTTTCATGATAGCAAATCATAGTATGTTAGCTCAGAGCACAAGCAGCACAGCAATTTTGGGAAGGATGAATGCCAATGACAAAACCAACATAGCATTAGTGAAGTAAAAAACTTAAATAAACGTCAAATCTTTTACACTAAAATCTTGGATATGGAGCAGTATGGAATTCTGAAGAAGAAAACAAAAATAAGCATAGTTGGAAGAATGATCAAAGAGCCGATTACAAGATTCATCAAAGAACATAATGTTGGAAGACTCCTGACATTCAAAACTGCTCTGCGTCTAAAAGTCCTTAAATAAATTGATTCAGTTCATAACCTAGATACACTAATTTTATAAAGAAAAACAATTCCACATATGTTCAGAAATGGCATTTCTAAAATATGCTGAAGGTTCATGTACACAAATTGGTTTAATTCATTTCTGTATGTGGTTTCCAGTAACATTCGGATCAACCTTAACAAATATAATTTGTGTACCTTGATTGGTTTTTAATTCATCATGATAAAAAAGTTTTAGTAAAATATAGATCCAAGTCTAAAAAGTTTAAAACTGTAAAAAATATTTAAAACTGCTGTAATGACCTGAGAGTCATCTGTAAAATGTCATAGCTCTAAGTTTAATAGTTTTGTTCTATATTACTAAAATGGATTCAGGACAGACGTATGTATGTACAGACATAGAGTCTAACAGACTGATGGATAGACAGCAGAAAAATAATATGCCCTAAATCACTTGCTATCAGAGTAGAAGCATAAAAAAGAAATGTTACCTTCAATACATGCCAAAATTACAAGCTGAATCGTAATAGACTGTTGTCCCTCTTGAATCACAATCCTGATTGTTAAACCAGTAACTTTACTGGTTTGTATTGAGGTGAATGGGCTTTCTCCCTGCAATGTAAAACCTCAGATATTAAAGGAAATTATAAATAAACAAGTATTCAGCAGAATCCTATTTGTCACCTGTGTCCATGCCTTTCCATACCTAACATGCAACAGCTATAACACAAAACTTTTCCACAAACCTTTCACATGAAACCTGAATGTTTGGGCCACTTTGGTTACTGACAGAAAAATGAAACCAATTAACAGGCCAGACAAGAAGATTAGTAACAATGGTTATAAGTATTTACATATGTTACATATATACTGTATGTGCCAAAATATTAGACAAAGATTTATTCAAGTTAAAAAGGAAGCACTGCTTTACAGCAGAATCTTACAGTGAAATGTGATGTATAATTGCATAAGGTGATCTAAGTACAAATATAATTGTATTTTGCTTAGCCTATAAATGAAATGAGAATTAGGAGAGTATTCCAAATCTTGAAAGTGCAAAGAATTGAAACATCCAAATAGCATTAACCATTGTCTTTAATTACAGATTTATTGATAAAAAATATCATAAATGACTCCTAAAAAAGTATCAATGCATGAATGAAATTCACTCAACTCTGTTTCCATTTTTATTTTTTATTTTTAGAAAAAGAACCGAAAACCCTACTTTACAACCATTTTTCATTTTTAGAAAAAGAACAGAAAAACCTAATATACAACCATTTGGTTCCCTACTTCATAAATTTTACAAATAAGCAAAGCTTTCTGAAAAAGAGAACCAGCCTATATATCTCATACTTCACTCAGGTCATCAAGCAAAGACAAAAGTGATGTGTGAGCTCAATTATTTTGCACAAGATTGAGACAAAAATGTTCCATACTTACTGGCACACTTTTCACAAGTCTTCCAGTTTCATTATAAACCTCAATGTGTTCCACATATCCTGAAGCAACCAACACATTTTCCACAAAATACAATGGTTTTGAAAACTGTATTTCTATCTCTATAGTGTCCCCTGGAGTGAGAGGTCCCTGGATTTTTAGAGGGTTACTTGATAAAATATTCAAATCCTTAGTTGTTGCAAAAATGGTCTGCAGAACCTGGTTTTGTCTGTGAATGCGAAAATTCACACTATTCCCAATGATTACAGTTGGTTCTTGCATTACGTCTGCTAGTATACAATGTACACCTGTTGTTGTCGCAATGGTAGTTGCTGGAGTGGTGGTTACAGATGAAGTGGTTGTTCTGCTTGTTGTTGTGGAATATTTTGTCATTGTAGCAGTAGTGGTTACTGTTGGTGTTGTTGTCTGTGACATTGTGGAATGCTCTGTTGTTGTTGTAGTGCTGCTAACTGTTGGCACTGTTGTTGTTTGTGCTGTTGTTGAGGATGGTATTGTTGTAACTGAAGCAAATACAGAAAAGTACCTTAAAAAATATGACACAAAAATAATTTCTCTTCACATATGGCCATAAATGGTTTTCTGTTTAAATGTAAAATACAAACCCAAGTCCTGAATATGATAACAGCATCAGAAACTCATTTAACATATTGCATCCTTTCAAACAACACTCTCCACAAAACGATGTCTTCACATTCTTAATGAAAGGTTTTGCACAATTTTCAGTTGATATTCAGACTTCACCTGAATGAAACAACAACTTCCATGATTCGAGACAACATGCAAAGTTTTGTTTAAAAGTCTAAAATGGTGAATGCCATGAAACATAACAGTCAAGCTCTAAAGGTAATTAGCACAATATAAGAACTTCATCAACAATTTAAGATACATAAAAATCCTGTTCATTTTTTCCAATTCTTGTTATTATGACTGGATTTCCCATTGATTATCTTCATCAACCTGGCATAAAGACAAACCAAAATCCATTGTTGTATATTTCCTTTTATGAGCAAAATGAAATACTCACTGTGGTAAAAAAAAAAAATACTAAACTAGGAAAGAAACAATAATATTAATTACTGGGATTAAGTTAATTAAAATAATAATTAACAATTATTAATTAATTAAAAATTAAAACAATAATTAACGAAGGTAACGACATCCTGCCATGATTTTTTGGTGCTTTTAATTTGTTTTAAATTTAATTTAATTTAATCTAATTTGTTTTAATTCCCACATGTCCTGCACAGTAAAAGACCATAATGTGATGAGTTTCTTTAAAACTTTTTTCAGAATAAGTTACTCGTTTTTATCCACCAAGCACTTGTCAGGATAAGCAAATAAGTGGATTTTTTGAGCTCTGAAAATTGAACCATTTAAGATTTTAATGTTGTTTTTTCTGTGTTTGTGACAGTATCAACTGTCAGTTGCCAAATCACAGCAAATAATGCCTGAAGTGCATAATGTAAGCTGTGTGATTCAAACAATATCTCCCCCCCCCATCACCAAATAAAAGGGGAGAGTAAAAAAACAAAAAAGGGGGGGCAAGAGAAATCGAGGTATTAATAATTTTTATGGTACTTTGTTGTTAATTCATCCTTCCAGTTTGTAATAATTTCAAATAACAAGATAATTCAATAGAAATTTAAACAATGGATGAAGGAAAGAAATGATCAATTTATCACTGTAATTTTGATCAGGATAAAAAATCTGCACTGTTGTATTATCCATCCATACATTCTCAAAATGCGACAAAAAAGATCCATATATTAAAGTAAAATTCACACATCCAGACAGCCTGTAAGGAAGGGCATCAAGTTTATAGCATCAGACAAGAAAGAACTCACTTAAAATGTGATGTAGTCAATGATTAGTAGAAATTTATGTCAATCAAAACCATGTCAACAGTCCATCTTACACCTAGAAAAGCCAACAATTTATGGCATAGCATGAATAATTCAGATAAGGATGTTTAATAACGAAATCATCACCAAGCTTAAAACAAAAAGAAGACACTTTCTTAATTAAATGATTTCATCCATGTTTATACTTGTTGACTTTTAAATTCAGAATGACAAATTTCCTTCTAGACAATGTATTGCAGATAACATGTTGACATCTGTTCCAAAGATTTTCCAACATTAACTTGGGGAAATTCTACAAGTACAGCATGTGATTGGATGAAAGACCAGACCCAAATATACCAAATGTGATAATAATTCTTGCAATAAAATAGAAGAAGAATAGAAATAAAAATGAAAACTTACAGCAGTTTACTTCATCACTACCATCTCCACAATCATCATGTCCATCACATACTTTTGTGCTGGGGATGCAGTCTCCATCTATTTCACACCATACGGTTGTATTATGTGGACATGGTGTTGTCACTGCATGAGTTGTTGTTGTCACTGTAAGAAGAATATATTCTCTCATTCCCATATAATTTGTCTAAGTGAGAAAGTTATGTGGGATACACCTACAATATATACTCGTTTCAAAGTCTGGTTCAACTACAAACAAGACAGATCCTGATCTACAGGTGCATTATGCAATGGCAGATCAGGGTCTATATTGTTTGTTCTATTGATTACCCCTAACAAATAGCATACACCCTGATCTGCCGGTGCATTATGCAATGGCAGATCTGGGTCTATGCAGTTTGCAGTTGGATCCAACTTATATGTGAGTATATATGGTATTCACATCACTGCATTCAGTGACACAATAGATGACATCATTATATTTATGACATCGTAATATCTGCAATGTTTCTAGAGGCTTTAAAATGCAAAAGACAAATTTTTTGCTGTCTTATAAGCATTAATCATTGTTGTAAATTAAACTTTTTATGTTCTATCTGGCAAACTAAAACATTTAATTGGAATTCCTACCCTCAAGATCAAAATTTGTGGGCAGGAACCTGAAAAAGCCTTTTTCCTGCCCACAAATTGTTACCCTTGGGTGGGATTTCTCTATCCCTCATCAGTGGGCAAGAACGTGAAAAAGCCTTGCTGCTGCCCACAAGTTGTTACCCTTGGGTGGGATTTCCCTATCCCTCATCAGTGGGCAGGAACGTAAAAAAGCCTTGCTCCTGCCCACAAGTTGTTACCCTTTAGCTTTATCAGCTTTTATCTTTAATTCAACATTAAATTCAGATCTAAGCCTATCCTTCCTTGTCTTTCTTTTAATTTGCATGGTCTTTATATAGTGTCTGCTTGCTCCTATATTTGTACTTGGGTATACTTGCATGCAGCCATGTATGTATGTATGAATGTATGTATGTATTTAGGTAGGTAGGCAGGTAGGTCCATAAGTTGGTAGGTATGTAGGTAGGTTAGTACTGTGCCAGGTCAAAAGTGAGTAGCCACCTGAGTAAGAAACGTCTACATGATTTTGGAAAATATGATTTCAAATAGTCACTTTGGATAATAATTATTCTGTAAGCTTGATTTTATCCATGTGCACTAAATGAAAATCTTGGCTGTAGTCTGAAACTGTAAATTTGTCGCAAGTGCTATTTTTAAATCTTCCTTGTGATGCAACAAAACATGATGCCTCACAGTAAGGAACTGACAGTCAGAAGCAGGCAACAATTCAGTTAGCCGAGACAGAATTTAGCAGTACAACAATATCTGAAATAACTGGAATATCACATTCTATAATTCACAGAAAACAAGAAATAAGCTGGAAAACCAAAGAAACAAAGCAGTGATGTACTCTCTCATCTTGTTCATCATACAAATCTTTGTAGGACCTTAACATAGCTTTTAATAAGTCTGTCATTATTCATTTTTATGAAAGCTATGTCCAAAGAAGATTAAGAGTTAGGTTGGTTGGTTGGTTTTTTTACAGTACTTTGAATGAATTATTGGCTATAATGGGAGCTAAATATATTTCCCAAGAACATTCCGAGGCAGCAGACCCAAGCTGGAGTGGGTGAGTATCAAACCCATGACCCTTAGATTATGACTTTGACACTCTACCACTAAGCTACCTTGGATCCCTTAAGAGTTGAGGATTCAGGAGGCACCACATGGAAACAACTATGATTTACTAGCTGAGTTATTGTGGCTCCCTAAAAAAGGTTAGGATTCAGGAGATGCAATGTAAGGAAACAAACTAAGATTTACCAACTGAGCTACTGTGGTTCCCTAAAAAAGGTTAGGATTCAGGAGATGCAATGTAAGGAAACAAACTAAGATTTACCAACTGAGCTACTGTGGTTGTGTTTAGGCTTCAGTAATTTCACTGTAAGAAAGCAAACTACAATTTCTCAATATAATTGTGCATCATGTATTTCATAGTGCAAAGAGACATAATTGGGCATCATGTATTTCATAGTGCAAAGAGACATAATTGGGCATTTTAAACCAGTGGTCAAAAGTAATTTTCAACAATGAAACTAAATTTGTTTTGGGCAAAGGTTGAAAGTTTATGTTACAGAGATGCTGCAAGGATTTTATCTAAAGGGGGGAATTTCCCCCCCCCCCTCTTGTCACCAAAAAAAAGGGGAGAGTAGAAAAAAAGGGGGGGTATCACCATAGTTTATTATTTACCCAACACTTAAATATCAGTCTCTCTTTCTTCCTGCTCCACTTTGTTTCGACTAATAAGATCCTCTAGTTGAAAAAGCATTAATCTGTTGACTGTTTCCGAACATAATCTGTTCTTTATCTATGTGTGAATAGTGTTCTTTTGAGAACCTCTTTTCTGAGTCTGCTGTCTGAACAGGCATATGCATTGCTAGCTTAGCCTGCAGTTCACAGGTATTGTCTTATGGACATCTCTGCTCCAAAATATATGTGATCTGGTGACTCGGCGTGTCTTGTAAGAGTTGACATCCTAAAAAATTGAAGCAACCGAATTCCAAAGTTACATGGTTATTTTTCCCACAACTTTTGCAAATATAACACAACATACCTCCCATCTAGGTGTTATGTTGTAACCATTTGTACTCTAACAGCCAAGATTTCTGAAACTTTGCATCAAATTTTTGTTTCTTCTTTGGCAGTTAATCTAAACCGGCATCTGACATTGTTTTAGAATTATCGTCCTCCTTTGGCTACAAAGTTTATCCTTTGCTTTCTTCATTCTGCCATTCATTTTGCACATTTGCACCACCACTGACTTGAAGTTGAATAGAATCAGTTCTTTTCTGCCCAGCAATGGTTGACAATAATCTCACCTTCCAGAAATGGACCAATGTTAGCGTATGCACAAATGAGAGGAAAGGGCATCAATTGCAAAACCCCTCTAGTACACACATTTTTCTGTTATAAATAATTAGCGTGATTTCCAAGCATTCTTTTGTATTAACCTACATCTGCATAATTTGGAATGGACAAAGGTATTTTGATCAAATAAGTATCCTTACTTTTTAATCTTTGTTAGATTCTTATTTATTCAGTTTATCTTAAGAGTTAAGATCTCTGATGTTATGAGAAAACCAGATATGGAATGACAACCATATTGTTTAGGTCTGTTCAGTGAACACTTGCCATTCAAGAATATTTTGGTCCTATTTTAGGGAATGCACTATCTATAACAGTGTTGGAAATCCAACCCCAGTTGAGGACAACAATGAATCTGACAAGCGTTTCAGCATCCTAATGAAAATTTTGTGGCCAGTTATTGTCAGAAGAATTACCAAAAGGGAAATTTAATTTTCTGGAGGATATATGTCTGGTCCATGTTAATGGAAAAACAAGCCAATCCCAGAAACTGGTGTCACCCACACTTTTCATTGGCCTCATCAATATCAAGCTGCCTGTAAAATTGGGTTGAAATCCAATAATAATTAAAGGAGTTTTTGTGCAGAAATGAAAGTGTGTAGGTCTGAAAATCAAGGGCTACAACAATGCTAAATAATGCATAACACTGACAACTGAATTCAGCTAAGGGCTACTGTAAATCAAGCTGCATACCAAATCTGGTTGAAATCCAATAATAATTAAGGGGGTTACTGTGTAGAAATGAAAGTGTGTAAATCAGACAATCAAGGGCTACAACAGTGCTAAACAATCCAGAACAATGACAACTGAATTCAGCTAAGGTCGCATGTAAATCAAGCTGCATACCAAATTTGGTTGAAATTCAATAATAATTAATGGAGCTACTGTGCAGAAAGGAAAGTGGGTGTGTCTGATGGGGGAGGGGAACTATAACTCAGCTAAACGATAAGAAAGAATGCTGACAACTGAACTCAGCCAAGGTATCATCAATTTCTAGCTGCATTCCACATTTGGTTGAAATTCAATAATAATAAAGGGAGTTACTGCATGGAAACAGAAGTGGGATTGATGGAAGGAAGGACTGATGGATGAAATGACAGAATTATGGAAACATGGACAGACAGGCCCAATTTATTGTCTCCCACACCTTTCTATGAAAATGGGGGACAACAGTAAACCACAGAACCTTTAACCTGGCAATCACAGATGCTGGACCTCAATATTATTGAGAAATATGGCAAACAATTAAATCCAAACTTGAAAAAGAGACTACATGTTCTGGACATTTGGGAATCTTTATCAATCATACACCATAGGAGTTTATGACTCCATACCTTAGTAACTACAGGCTGTAATAAGAGCCAAGGAACCACTTACCATATATTAAATGTGTTAAGTTATATTTTGTTCTTTATTGTGTTTGTCAGATTGTTCAGAAATAACAATGACATAAGTTTTACCCTATGGATTGTCAACATAAATGGCTACTCACTTTTGACCAGTACTGTATGTAAGAATGAAGGTATGTCTGCTTTTGACCCAGTACCATAGGCAAGTATGAAGGTATGTGTGTTTTTCACCCAGTACTGTAGGAAAGTATGAAGGTATGTGTTTTTTCACCCAGTACTGTAGGAAAGTATGAAGGTATGTGTGTTTTTCACCCAGTACTGTAGGAAAGTATGAAGGTATGTGTTTTTTTCACCCAGTACTGTAGGAAAGTATGAAGGTATGTGTGTTTTTCACCCAGTACCATAGGCAAGTATGAAGGTATGTGTTTTTCACGCAGTACCATAGGCAAGTATGAAGGTATGTGTGTTTTTCACCCAGTACTGTAGGAAAGTATGAAGGTATGTGTGTTTTTCACCCAGTACCATAGGCAAGTATGAAGGTATGTGTTTTTCACCCAGTACCATAGGAAAGTATGAAGGTATGTGTGTTTTTCACCCAGTACTGTAGGCAAGTATGAAGGTATGTGTGTTTTTCACCCAGTACTGTAGGAAAGTATGAAGGTATGTGTTTTTCACCCAGTACTGTAGGAAAGTATGAAGGTATGTGTTCTGGAGGTACATATGATTGTGATTGTTTATGTGCAGATGAATGTGTGTAAATATAAATGTACTGTAAAATCAGAACAAATCAAGAATTTAATTTTGTTCTTCTCATGGGGAAAGAATATCCCTGAAATTACATCCACCACAAAATGTAATATTATTGACTGGGTGTTAAGGAAAACAGTCTGACCACATTAAATTTTATTCCCTATAAAATGGTATGTTTACCCCCAAACCTTAAATATTATTCCATCAAATATTTCTGATCTTACACATTATTATTATCATGTATACTAGTTTCAAAGCTGCATTCATCCCCAAAGCCAATTTCTAACTAATATTAAAAGTATGTTTTGCAGCCAACAATGTAATATCCTGTTCTTAGCACCAAATTCCACCCAGATCATCCAGTTCAACTTATTTCATTTTTTGGGAAACTGTTGTGTTTTGGTCTAACAATGGTATTATTCACACTCTGATTGGGGTGGGGTGGCATTTAATAACAAGACATGTTTTCTCCAAATTGTAAACATGCAGTTGATTGTCTTGATTTTTAATTTGTTTTAATACACAGCGACCGACAATGCCTCAACATATTCCTATGCTAAATCATACTCTTTTTTTTCCTGCCAGCTGTGAACAAAACACATGTAGTTTTGTGTATTTATTTTAAATATCTATATGTATATCACATAGTATGGTCATGTTTCTATGCTTTTATGTATGATATGTGTGCATTTTATGTTGCTGAAATGTTTCGGTTCCTGTTATAAGCAGACTGCTGTTTTAATAGCTCCACAGGGCTAGCACAGGGCTAGTGTTAATTGTTTCCAATACTTAACATTAAATACTGTATCCTATACCTCATAAGAGGCTTTTGTACTTAGTATAAAGTATTCATTGATATCATGCCAGGACTAACTATCATCATCTGTGAGTCCCTTCATTGCAACTGTGTATATAATTTTGATTTGAAGCACATTTTACAAGAACGTACAATTTAAAGGGATATCTGAGTGCCATTTGGTAAAATCAATAATCTGTATCATCTTAAATGCATCATGTAGATTATACATTTATCCAATCATTGGATCAGGAAGCAATTGCTTGTTAAATGCATGAAACCTGTTATCTTTACAGAAATAGCTGAGCATGAATTTATAAACACTGATAACACATGCACAAGCTTGTGCATTGTAGCATATCCACGAAGGTTGTGGTGATTTTGTGTTTGTGCACTGTAGCATATCCATGAAGGCTGTGGTGATTTTGTGTTTGTACATTGTAGAATATCCATGAAGGTTTTGGTGATTTTGTGCTAGTGCGTCATAGCATATCCATGAAGGTTGTGGTGATTTTGTGTTTGTGCATTATAGCATATCCATGAAGGTTGTGGTGATTTTGTGTTTGTGCATTGTAGCATATCCATGAAGGTGGTGGTGATTTTGAGCTTGTGCATTGTAGCATATCCATGAAGATAGTGGTGATTTTGTGTTTGTGCATTGCAGCATATCCATGAAGGTTATATCCATTGTAGCATATCCATGAAGGTTGTGGTGATCTTGTGTTTGTGCATTGTAGTATATCCATGAAGGTGGTGGTTATTTTGAGACTTAATCTGTGCACTTATCCTGTTAATGTAATAACGAGGAAGAAACAACAACTAAAGATCAAGAGTGCTTTGACCTCACAAAAGTTAAAATACAGTCACCTCAAATTTCCTAAAATTGTGTTTTTTATGTCACTGGATTTGATTATATTATTTGTGTGATCAGAGGCAGTATAT
This sequence comes from Margaritifera margaritifera, assembly GCA_029931535.1. NCBI lineage: Eukaryota > Metazoa > Mollusca > Bivalvia > Unionida > Margaritiferidae > Margaritifera > Margaritifera margaritifera. The sequence continues at coordinate 688,980 of JAQPZY010001290.1, read as the reverse complement.
ATCTGTTTGATACATCTAAGATGTGATGAGAAACACACTGTGGTATCAAAAAGGCACCAGTGTTAATCTGATATATTGTAGTAATTTGGGTGACAAGTTCATTCCATGCTCATATGTATGGCCATGTGCTTGCCAAACCATTAGCATAATCAGAAAAGAGATTTATGATGGCTGATTAATCAGACAATGTGTGTGAGAGAGAGATTTGTTGTCATCATCATTGATTCTCCAACCTTCTGGAGAACAATTCATTAACCTTTTTTGATAATATACCATATATACTCGCATATAAGCTGATACCAACTGCAAACTGCATAGACCCAGAGCTGCCATCGCATAATGTGCCAGCAGATCTGGGTCTATGCAGTTTGTAAGGACTAATCAGTAGAACAAACAACATAGACCCTGATCTGCCGGTGCATTAAGTGACAGCAGATCAGGGTCTATATTGTTTGCATTTGGACCCGGATTATATGCGATTATTAAAAGTGTGTTAAACTTTATATTTTGAGTGAATGTGATGTTTAACAGCCATCAAAAGTTTGGAATGAAACAAAATGAATATGCTACTTGGAATAAAGATATCTCCACAGTGCTTATTTATTTATTTAGTTGTTTAATTATTTCAGGCGCCTGCTGTGTAATGTAAAGACTGACACATCTACAATGTGTATCCAGATAGAATAAACTACTTGTTAAACAGTTCTTTGTGGGGTGCCAATGCCTAGAAGTCTAACTGGCAATGACATTTATTTGTCACGTTTGATCCTGAAAGAAACAAAATGTTTGATTTCAAACTCGTTTTAGTCTAATATTCCTTGGAACTACCTCTTCTATTCAACATAACCAAGATAGTATTGCCCAGTTTCTAGTATCTACATGCAGTGAACCCCATGGTAGAACTATGGCAATTCGAAAGGTAATTTTCCCCAATAGACATCACATGGACTTGGGTCATGGAAACTGGCAAAGCAACAAGAGTCCCTTGAAGGGATTGATACTGGACAAAAAGAATTTCCATGAATTCAAAATACGACCATTTCTTCCTTTTAACTGCCAGGTGTTGAAACCATCTCTGATATTCTTCAGCAATAACAAGATTTTCAAATTAGCTACGGTGGTACACATATTGGATGTCAGCTTGGCACCATTTTCATTTAGGACAAAGAAGACATCATAAGAAGTCTTTTTGTGAAAACCCCATGTCATAATGATCCTCCATTCAGAGGGAGTAATGACAACAAGATTTTTTTGACGGTCATTGTGGATGTACAACTGGCACTATTTTCATTTAGGAAAAAGAAGAAATGATTAGAAGTCTTTTGGTGAAAACCCATGTCATAATGATCCTCCATTCAGGAGGAGTAATGACAACAAGATTTTTAAGACAGTCATTGTGGCAGCCATATTGGATGTACGACTGGCACCATTTTCATTTTGGACCAACTAGGTATCATAAGAAGTCTATTGGTGCAAACTCCATGTTAATATAGTCATTCATTTGGGAGGAGTACAGATTACAATATTTTCAAGATAGCTACCATGGTGACCATACTGAGGCTGAGTCACTTTCATTCAAGACCAACTAGACACCATAAAAACTCTTCTGATGAAAGCACCATGTCAAAATGACTTTCCATTTGAGAGGAGTAGCGAAAATAAGATCTTGAAGATGGCACCATTTTCATTTAGGATCAACAACACGTTATAAGAAGTCTTTAAGTGAAAATCCCATGCTGATATGGGCATTCATTCAAGAGAAGTAGTGATAACAAAATTTTCAATCTGGCCACTGTGTTAGCCATATTGGATGTCAGATCAGCACCATTTTCATTTAGGATCAACTAGACATCATAAGAAGTCTGTTAGTGAAAACCCCATGTTGATATGACCATCCATTCAGAAGGAGGTGCAATAAAAAGAGCTTCAATGTGGGCACTGTGGCAAAAACTTAAATGCAAAATTTTAACACAATGACAACAGCATCACTGACAGAGAAGTCATACATATTCTCAACATGGTGACAGTTGAGACTATAAACTAGTCTCAAGCACTGAGAAAAGCTAATTTCTGGAAGTTTTTGTGAGATTTAAATTAAAAGAGAAATTTTTGAGGACATTCATACTAACTGGAGCTTCTCTTAAATTCTGATTTATGTATGTATTCACCTACCGCAATTCTTCTCATCTGTGTAATCCATTGGACCACAATCATACTCCCCATCGCACACGTAGCTGCCATCAATACATCGTCCAGATGCACAGGCAAATTCCTCATTAGAGCATGTTGTGACTGAAATAGATTATGCAAAATATTAAATTATTCTGGCTCTACTAATTGTGGATTTCCTTAGCGATATCTGTAATATTCAACAATATTCTACCCTAAGCAAGCCTAAGGGACATTTTCCCACTGTAAACTGCCATGGTCCCTGTAAATAAAACAAATCACTATATCTTGATCATTATAAAGGGACAGAAGTACTTCAAATGTCCCCCTGACAACGTAACCAAGGTGATCCAAAGCAGTCAAATATTCTGTCTTTTACTTTATGTACACCACAGTTTAAATGAAAGAAGCAAATTGTCTCTCTGCCTTAATGTGTATAATTATATCAAATTTTTATAAATAATACTTGTAGAACATATTGACACTTATGATACATTTTTATATCCTCAATCTGATTATAAAATTTGAGATGTGAACTATACAACAATAAAAGCTGTGTATTAACACCTAAGGTGCATGTAGGATACTTTAAATTACTCAGATGTAAAAACTATCCTGAATAACGCTATGTCATTCAGTATCTCTCTGGCTTTTTATTTGTATAAAAATATGAAATCTGTAATATTCTTGGGAAAAAATTTTGACGGCAACATATAAGAAGGACAGTAAAATATTACACTTCCCCTAGCTTTGGATAGTCCACAAGAATGTTATAGAATTTTAACTTTTCGTTTTTGGCTTAAATTTTTGGGGCTCACATTTACCATATAGCAGATGTTTTTAGCAGTGCAAAAATTTCAGTAATTTAGCAGTGTAACAGTAAAATCATCAAAATAAATGTGATCAAAATGAATCGTCTTGTATAATAACCTATTAAATCAGGAATAGCTCAAAAATAATTAGCCAAAATTTAAAACCCACATTTTGGGAAAAATACACTAAATTTTACATCCCTAAATAAATCCCTCTATACTCTATCCTGTTGTGATGATACTTTTATAGTCACCTATATTCCTCTTTTTATCTGCATTAATATAATAATTATAGGTTTTTTTCAGTTCAATGTTTTTTGTTTTCCCTTTACACCTGTTATTTTTGACCAATATTGTATAGAATCTGACCTGGCATTTTCCTGATCTTAAGTATTATGCTTTAATATGAGATGTTTTTACTTGTATAAATATAGTCTACATTTTGTTATTTTAGCCATTTGTTTATCTCACAGTTACATATTACTGTATATTAATGTTAGTGTTGGGAACTGCGTATCATTTTTCATGATCACATCAGTTTTTCATGATCAAACATCAGTTTAATTGACTGATGACTGATTAATAATTGTTTAACTTGTCTGCATGATGCCTTGATTAATAATTGATTAACTAGTCCACATGTCTTGATTAATAACTGATAAATTTGTCAATATGATGTTTTGGATTAATAACTGATTAACTTGTCCACATGATGTCTTTATTAAATACTGATTAAACTTGTTAAATGTTCGCGATTAATTATTGATTAACTTAACCACATGATGTCTTGATTAATAAGTGATTAAATTATCCACATTATGTCTTGCCAAATTACAGGCAGGGGGAAGGGATTGATAAACTTGCAAATCACATAGCATAATAATCTGACACACCCACGTGTCCTATCATGACATGTATAAATGTAGCAACTTCTAGTTTTCCATATAAAATTTTACCCAACATACCCTACCACCATATTACACTGCCCACTCCCCTAGTAAAAATTGACCACTCCCTAAAATGCATCTAGCATGAGAGTTGCATGACTACAGCGTGTGACAAAATATTAGTTTATTGGAATTCTGATCAAAATTGGCAAATGCAGCATGAGCACTTACCACAATTCCATTCATCTGATCCATCTGCACAGTCTTCTTCCCCATCACAAATAGTGGCATTAGGTTTACATTCCCCTGTACTTGCACATAGGTACATGTTAGGTGCACATGTGTATGCTGAAATACAAGTACAGGTATTCATCATTAAAAATTATATATTCCATGACTAACTCTATCAAAAATTCTTTGACACAAAGAACAAAACATTTACTGGTCAAGTTCATGGATTTAAACTCAAATACAACAAGGAAAGACAATCTTAACAATAAATTAATTTTGTGCAATATTTATATTATCAATTCCTTATCCTGAACACAGACTTCAAGGATGCATTCTCTGTTCTCCAGCACATATGCAGACTGAAAGACATGGATGAGATTCTCTGTGAATGCACACTGAATATATCGGGAATATTGATAACACAAACTGAATATATTGGGAATATTGATAACAGAAAACTTAATATATCGGGAATATTGATAACACAAACTCTATATATCATGAATACTGATAATACAAACTGCATATATCAGAAATATTGATAACACAAAGTGAATATATCGGGAATATTGATAACAAACTGAATATATCAGGAATATTGATAACACAAATTGAATATATTGGGAATATTGATAAAACAAACTGAATATATAAGGAATATTGATAAAACAAACTGAATATATCAAGAATATTGATAACACAAACTGAATATGTCAGGAATATTGATAACAAACTGAATATATTGGGAATATTGATAACACAAACTGAATATATCAGGAATATTGATATCACCAACTGAATATATCAGGAATATTGATAACACAAACTGAAAATATCAGGAATATTGATAACCTAAGCATCAGTAAGAATGCCGTTTTAGAATATTAAGAAAATACATTAAAATAATTTTATTTCAATTTTCATTACATAGTACATAAACTATTTTACCAGGGTTTTCTTTCACATTTTATTTACAATAAAATTATGCTGTGTAGATAAAACATACTGCAATTGATCTCATCCGAGCCATCTGGACAATGTATGTGGCCATCACAAATCAAGTTCAGTGATATGCAATCTCCAGTTTCAATGCACTTGAATTCATTATCTGTGCATGCACACCCAGTGCTGTTAGTACATGACCACTGACCCGCTGTGCATGTGCTGTATTTAAAGAGAAGAACACAAGGAAAACAGTACAGTAATAAATGCTAGTTGGCCGCTTTCTGAGTGCTTAATATCTCTTATTGACATAAAAACTAAACTTAGCATTTTAATATTTTACCATGATTCGATGGCAAAGACAAAAGTTAGGTGTTATAGTCCATTTTGTAGATATAAGTACATACAGTTTGAAATATTTTCTGCACTCAATCATATTGAATTCAACTATTTGCATACCCATCGACATAGTCTGATCAAAATTACAAAGCTCACCTCTATTTTTACTATTCTCCAGCAGCATTTGTAAACACTATCAAACAGAAAATAAATTCAGACTAAAGTGATCATGGCCCCTTTCATAACCAAAGACTTTTTTGAAATCTTTTATCTTTATATTCAAACTTTTATTCATTTTAAAATTAAAAATTTTAACTTTAAATTGGCACTACATGGCCAGTATTGTGATGGCATACTCTGAAACCATGAACCTACCTAACCATTCACTTAACTACTTACTGTGACAGGGCATAAAAGACATACAACCAAAAAAAAGAACATTTTTTTCTAATTTGTTAGACAAGCTATTATCATTGTTGAGCCCTTGAAAAGCCTGATTTTACTGTTTTACTGGGTGAAAGTCACAGGCTTTGGGTAACCTTGGTATGGTATGACTGCCAGCTCGACAGACATAGTTCATGTATCAATAGTTATCTTGATCACCCACTACATGTGAGGCCTTAAGAAATATAATCTCCAGAGTAGTAAGAATACCAGCCACCTCATTAATGTGTATGAATCTCATTCATTATCAAATTCACCCCAAAACTATTTGATACAAGCCCATAGTTCAAGTTTGATCAAAATTAAATCAGAAACATGGTGTGTCTCCAACTGCACTGAGGCTAAAAGTAAAAATCTTTAGTTTGCTGAAAACCCGACAGATACCGACTCACTAAAAAAAAACAGTCCCCAATTTTGTTTCGCCATTTACTCACCAGACTCTTTTTATTATGAAAAAAATGCAAACCACATATTATTCGATCCACGCTTTAAACATAGCCCTATCCCGATTATGTAAGCGCTTTATTGAATAGTAACTAACTGAAACGTAGTGATGTAAAGCGCCTACACGTGATGGATCATCCATCATGGCATTGGCTAAGAATTCATCAAGCGAAGTGACATTTTCAGTCAAGCTAATGAAAGTGAAACAAAAAAAGGCAGACAATGTTGGTAAAGAATATAATCAGCAGGATTCCAAAATCAGACTCCTAGGCCGATTTGTTTGATCGTGCTAAAAATTTGCATATAATTGAATATAATATTCCTTTCACATAATCTCATGCACAGGGCTTTATCATTGGAACATATGCAATGTTTCCATTATATCTAATCTATAAAAATAAAAAAAATCGACCTACCTACCCACGGGTTAAAAATGTGGGTAGTGTTACAGCAAACAAAATTTTTTTTTATGAATGGCCTGACAGAAGAGATAATTCCTTTAAGGCTTCTGTCTCTCAATATGACACCCTAATTAAGAGCCTGTGGTACATTCCATTATTGCACCCTAATTAAGAGCCTGTGGTACATTCCATTATTGCACCCTAATTAAGAGCCTGTGGTACATTCCATCATTGCACCCTAATTAAGAGCCTGTGGTACATTCCATCATTGCACCCTAATTAAGAGCCTGTGGTACACTCCATTATTGCACCTTAATTAAGAGCCTGTGGTACATTCCATTATTGCACCCTAATTAAGAGCCTTAGGTACATTCCATTATTGCACCCTAATTAAGAGCCTGTGGTACATTCCATGATGCACCCTAATTAATGAGTCTGAGGTACATTCCATCAAAAAATATACATTATAATTTTGCAGCTTAAATTTATGCAAAACTTGTATCGAAGATATATAAGTTCTAACTCTCAACCCTTTGCATCTACTTAAGAAGAAAAAATATTCAGAGAGAATTTGATTTTGTTTTCTTACACATGAAATAAATCTAATGCAAAATATAGTATTATTGATTGGGTGTTAAATTAATGTCTGACCCATTGAAATTTTGTCCTCATGAAATTGTCCACATGCTGTATATACTCGCTTGTAAGTCTAGTCCAACAGCAAACTACACAGATCCAGATCTGCCAGCGCATAATGTGATGACAGATCAGGCTCTATGTTCTTTGCGCAACTCTACTTATAAGGGAGTATATACAGTATACAAAAACAAAAATATGTTATACCCAAAAATATTTATGATTTTGCAGATTTTCATAAATTTGCACACTAAGTAACTTACCAATTTTGACAGTTGTAGGTGACAGTGGTTTCAGGCATGTATTGCATACCATCCTTGTAGCATGGGCAATCATCGGCAGGGACACATCCGTTTCCTGTACATGAAATTAACTGATCAACTGATTGGTGTTTAATGGCACATCAAAAATTGGAAGAAAAGTCAGTGCTGAAGCAATGGGAGTAAAGTAGCTTGACCAGAGACACACACCAGCAGTCGATCCATGGTGGTCTAGTTATGATTTGTACCCATAATCCACTGATTATGAATCTAGCATGTTAACCACTGATTATGAATTCAGCATGCTATCCACTGATTTGGAATTCAGCATGCTAACCACTGATTATGAATTCAGCATGCTAACCACTGATTATGCATTCAGCATGCTAACCACTGATTTTGAATTCAGCATGCTAACCACTGATTATGAATACAGCATGCTAACCACTGATTATGCATTCAGCATGCTAACCACTGATTATGAATTCAGCATGCTAACCACTGATTATGCATTCAGCATGCTAACCACTGAGTTTGCATTCAGCGTGCTAACCACTGATTCAATGCAGCTCCTCTGCAGTATGAAACATATTGAATACTTCAGAGTCCACATGACAGTCAAATTTATTTGGTAAAGCGCCAACTTTTCTCCCCTGCCAGAATAGGGCACAGTGGTGGAAAATATGAAGAAGTGACTGTTGAGTGGTCAAGATTTAGAATGTTTAAAACAGTCACTTAAAACATCCATTTTACTAAACATTTGAAATAATATAAAAACAAAAGAAATACTCATTAAACTTTATAAAAATATTAAATTTTGCCTAAGTTCAATTTAGCAAAATTGTTCTATAATATTGTTATTGAAAAAGACAATAACCTCGAAAATAGGCTACTATCAAAGACCAACTTCTTTCTTCCTACTTTGACAGGATGAAATACAAAATAAACTTGTTCATTTGTATAACCAATCTGCCTATTAACCTCCATAGAGTAATAATTTGCTCATGACTGGGCTACAAATGCATGGAATTTCACTTCTTCAAGCTTCAGACATGAATTTTATGTGAGAATCTGGTTGATTGAAATGTAATTGCAGGCATAAATAATACTTCAATTGGCACAAAAGTTGATCAAAAGCGCAAAACATGTTTAAACTATTTTAAATTGCTTATTTAACAAAATAATAGAGAAGAGATGAAATGATACTCTACTCAGAATACTAAAGCATTCAATGGCCTGAAAAGGAGGAATGAGTGAATAAATTAACTTGAGAAAAGGCAATGTTAGCTCTGCTTTCAACGTGGGCTTTTTCAAGAAAATGGTGGGGGTCGGGGGGTCGGATTTGGGTGGTGAGTATATGTAACAAGAGATCATTGAAGGAACTGATACTCAACTGTCTGAAAGAACTTCCAGGAATCCAAGATAAGACCATTTCTTCTTTTTAACAGCTGAATGCTGAAACCACCTACAATATTCTTGAGCGATAAGATTTTCAAATTGGCCATACTGAATATCAGATCAGTACCATTTTCATTTAGGACTAACTGAACATCATTAGAAGTCTTTTTGTGAAAACCCCATATCAATATGCCACCCATTCAGGAGGAGTAGTGGTAAGATTTTCAACATGGCTGTTATGGTGGCCATATTAGATGTCAGATTGGCAGCACTTTCATTAAGGACCAACTAGACATCATATGAAGTCTTTTGGTGAGAACCTCATACTGATATGACTTTCTTTAGAAGGATTAACAATAACAAGATTTTCAAGATGGCTACAGTGGTGGCCATTTTGTATGTTAGATCGACCCCATTTTCATTTAGGACCAACTAGATATCGTAAGAAGTCTAGTAGTGAAAACCCAATGTTGATATGACCATTCGTTCAGAAGGAGTAGCATAGAAAAATCTTCAATCTGGCCAAGGTGGCAACCATATTGGATTTCCAAGCAGTGCCATTTTCATTAGGAACCAACTAGACCTTACGATGAATATGTGTGTAAAGTTTCATGGCATTTCCTCCAAGTAGTTTAGGAGCAGTAGCGATAACAAACTTGTGCCAATGGATGGGCTGATGACTGACAATGGACAACAGCCATCCCATGAACTCTTCGAACCATGACTAGTAGAGCTACAAGAAAAGCCCCCTCCCCCATTATTTTCTGGAACAGCCCTGTGTATTTGGATGAAATGACAGCACTGGAGTGACCATTTCACCTGAATCACTCCTAGTGTGAACGCCTATACTCATGACAATTAAAGGAAATCTAAAACTGTATTGTTGCTAACTTTACAATGATGCCATATTTACGATGACTATTTTTTCAGATCATAGTTTTATGTAATGACCCTTGATTTCATGCTCAATTTTTAGAAATAAATCCAAAATACACGAGCCCCTCAAAGGGGCTGATGCTCAAGAGAATTTCAATGAAGCCTGTTTCTTCTTTTTTTCTGCAGATTACTGAAACCATCTATGTTATTGTTTGTTATTGTTGATGACTGAAACATACCAAACTTGGTAACAAAAATATTTTCTTATGTCTGAGTTACCATATTCACAAGATACCTTCAAATTCAGTACAAAATTCTATATCATGGCCTTTGACCTCAATCCTGGTAACATGGAGAGAAGATCGCTGAACTTGTCCCAGATAATGTCAAGATATAACCACATACCAAGTTTGTTTAAATCTATAAGTAATATTTTTGGGGAGAAAAAACTAATTTAGTAAAGTGATATCATTCAAATATAGCCATAAACTGGGTTAAATGATAAACATCCAGTAAGTAGCACAATAACAAGATGTCAGATCAGTGACATTTTCATTTAGGACAAACTAGACATCATAGGAAGTCTTTTAGTGAAAACCCCATGTCAATATGACTATCCATTCAGGAGCTTTGGTTCAGTTTGATTTGGTGCTTTATGGCAATACTCCTATTAGTTTAAGAGTTACCATAACAAACTTATGCTAACAGAAGCCAGTCAAAAAACAAGCAAAAAATATTTGACAGAAATGTACTCAATAAAGGCCCTATACAGAGAAAACAGGACCTATAGATTTATATCAAATATTTTTCTGACTTAGCCAAGGACTGTGAGGAGAGTTTAATAATTTTGTCAGTCTTACAAATGTGTTTTTCTATACAAGTGCTGTATACAGATGTAAAGAAGTTGTTCTTGCCCTAAAAACAATGATGTTAATGAGATAAAAATGATGTTAAACTGTTTATTTACAAAATTACTTTAAAAGTATAATAAATCTACCTGAAGAGCATCCATCATGATGATGTGAAAGCACTCTAAGGAATAAAGCATGAATATACTGATTTTATGTTACATTAACAAATTCATATATATATATATATATATATATATATATATATATATATATTGAAACTTTCTGCCTAAATGTTGGAAATATAGCCAAGTTAGAACTACATGAATATGAAAAGGTTGCTTCCTTGCTCTGGATAATTCATGATTACTAGGAATTTCCCTTACTCAGAGCATAAATATCTTAGAGTTCGAAATTTTCAGCAATATCACACTGCCTTCATCACCGACTACTGTTCATCACGTGACTTATAATGGTATATGTACATCTTATATTGCAAAAAAACAAAAAGATACCAAAGGACTCTTTCCTGAGGGTTCTAACAAACAATCGATAAATTAATTATTATGCAATCATTCATACAAAGCTCACAGTATGATTGATCAACTGTCCCCCAAGATCACCAGTAAGAATTAACGGAAATTTGTTGATACATCATTTCCCCCTTATGCACCTCTGAACAGCAGTGCCTTACCTATCATTCTCTTGTAATAAGATGTCTTTTTACAAATTAGATTTTGAAGACCCTACTATAAAAGGAGGCAAAATTCACTAAGGGCTTCCCCAACTTGGCAGTCATCAAAATATGTTGATCCTAAATGGGATCTGATTGACTCTTTAATTTAAGATAACATCTGAGACAGTGATCAAAATGTGAAGTGTGACACCTTATTGATTACCTATCAGTTCTAACTGACATCAGACAGGGGCTAATAAGACTATAACTGCGTGTACCACCAAATCTGCCAATAGGTGTTAGGTTTTTCACACCTTTTTTAACATGACTAGATATGAAAACTGCAACTGCCTGACCACTCACAACTCCTATTTAACATAATCTACCAACCTTGCTAGCTCTACCAGTTAGTTTCGAAGCCTGGCCTTTAAATTAGGTAAAATAACTCCTTATGACAGTGTTAATGTTCTGAGTGAAATGGTAAACAATATAAATATTGTAAATTCAGATATATACACAAGGGATTTAATTTTATGGGTAATGAATATATAAAATATTAAATAAACTACAACAAAGTTCTTAAGATGGGTGTAAAGGTAAAGAGTGTGACCACACAAAATCGTCCATTTACTCCCAAATGAGAAAATTGTATCCGCATTAATGTTTCTGATTGTACAATAATTACCTTCTCGAACAAATCCCTCTGCACAGAAACATCCCTCCACAGGATATGTAGCCTTACAGTAGGACTGTGGCTCTTCACCAATATTCTGACAGGTCTGTGGGCATGGGTTGCCACATGCCTGGTATTCCAAACCATTCTCACACTGGATGGCTGGATTTAAAATATACATGTGCATATTAAAAAGTGAACACCAATAATTAAGCTATATATACCGTATATACTCGCTTATAAGTTGAGTCCAACTGCAAACTGCACAGACCCAGATCTGCTGTTGCATAATGCAGCGGTTAATCTGGGTTTATGCAATTTGTTAGGAGTAATCAGTAGAACAAACAACACAGACCCTAATCTGCCAGCACATTTTGCAACAGCAGATCAGGGTCTATGTTGTTTGCAATTGGACTTGATTTATAAGTGAGTATATACAATATTACTGTACTTATACAGTAAAACATCCATAAAATATGTCTCTTGGGATGCCCAAAATTAACTTTGCTGTGTCATTAATTTACTAAATCACCTTTACAATTTACATTCATGGCAGCTAGATCATGCATGTCAATCCCACAATCAAAGCACTGCCTGAACAAGTTTAACTGAAACCTTAACAAACTGTTAACAATGATACTCAACAAGTGACTGCTATGTTGCACTGCCCCTACTATCATGGGCTCAACAGTTGATCAGGTATGAAAATTCACTTTATACTTAGTATAAAAATCATGAATCTGTATTTGTACTAACCATATTTTACTGTAACAATGATATACTAATCACAAATCGGTATTTGTACTAACCATATTTTACTGTAACAATGATATACTAATCACAAATCTGTATATGTACTAACTGTATTTTACTTTAATAATGATTAATCACAAATCTGTGTATGATCAAAGTTTGCTATATAACTGCATTCTCTCAACAAGTCTAAGACTTTCTCCGGTGGTACATTACCAAAAAGGTTCTTCATTGAGTTCACATCAAAAAACTTTTGTATCACAGGGTGGAAGTTGACACACTCAACAAACATGTGTCCCATTGTCAGTGGACTCTGGCAGGGTGTGCACTCTGGTAGAAGTTCACTATTCAGGAGGTATGCATGAGTCAGGTATGTGTGTCCAATATGCAGTGAACCAGCACAATGCCAACTCATCTCTGCAAATTGTTCTATATGAGGGATGCCACTCTCCTATGAAGGGTTTGATGTTCTGAAGCTTGATTGTGGATTTTCATTCCACATAATATGATAGAACAGGGATATCAACTGACCAAATCCTTTTGATTCCTCTGATCACATGTGATATAGTGTGAATTTACTTTTTTGTGGGGTAATAATTTTTGTGGATTTAGTAGCTGCTACAAACCACAAATGTAAAGACCCAACCAGCAATAATTTTCTGTGGAAACAATATATCCTCCTTCCCCAACCCTCAAATTGTATCATGAATGAATATCCATGAAAATAAATTTATTTTCTGCAGGAACAGTTAGAACCAGTTTGGTCTGGTGTTTTATGATACAGCAATACTTTAAAGTTTATATCTTGCTGAGACTGTTAGAACCAGAATTATGCCTTTATACTGTTGTATTTAAGTTTTCTTGCACAAATGGGACAGGTAGACAAAACATGTGGAAGTACATAAACATGTGGAAGTGCATAAACGTCTGGAAGTGCATAAACATGTTAGCGTCAATAATGACAAGATATCAGAATAGTCAGAACTGCATATTAATAATTATAGGTATACAGTGGTCCCTCAATTTATAGCACCTCAGTATAACATCATACCTGAAATAATATGGGTATGACCATATATCACATTATTCTGAATGAATTCTATTTTTCCATGTAATGTACCCCAGTATAATTTCACAGTACACTTTTATGAACATCCTGACTGTTATAGTGAGGGTCAAATATACCCCAGTATAATGCCACCTTGTTTGTATCACAGTGCTTTTATGAACACCCTAACAGTATTATAGTGAGGGACAAATATACCCCAGTATAATGCCACCTTGCCTGTATCACATTACAATTTTAAGGACACTGTGACAATAGTATAGTGAGGGACAAATGTACCCCAGTACAATGCCACCTTGCCTGTATCACAATAAATTTGTAGGGACACCCTGACAGCATTATTGTGAGGGACATATGTAACTTACGACATAAATGCTGGTTTCTCCATTTGATGCAAATCCCTTTCTGACTGCTGCAGTATTCTGCAAAGTGGGCAATGGCCGTGCAAAGGCATTCACAATCACCTCCTCTATCACAACTAGCAGGAAACAATACAAAACATTTTAAATGTAGAATGTATTTTAATCTTCATAAAATATATAGATGATAATGACAAAATTTCACCTTAGTTAAGGAAAAGATTTCATCAAAGTACCATGATGTAAAATAAATCCTATAGCAACATTCTTGTAGCTGCCCTGTTCACTGAATTGAGCCCAGAAATAAATCCTATAGCAACATTCTTGTAGCTGCCCTTTTCACTGAATTGAGCCCAGAAATAATCCTATAGCAACATTATTGTAGCTGCCCTTTTCACTGAATTGAGCCCAGAAATAAATCCTGCCCTGTACATTGAATTGAGTCCAGAAATAAAAATCCTGCCTTGTACACTGAATTGAGCCCAGAAATAAATCCTACCCTATACAATGAATTGAGCCCAGAAATAAATCCTGCCATGTACACCGACTTGAGCCCAGAAATAAATTGTACCCTGTACACTGAATTGAGCCCAGAAATATATCCTGCCCTGTACACCGACTTGAGCCCAGAAATAAATTGTACCCTGTACACTGAATTGAGCCCAGAAATAAATCCTGCCATGTACACTAAATTGAGCCCAGAAATAAATCCTGCCCTGTACACTGAATTGAGCCCAGAAATAAATCCTGCCTTGTACACTAAATTGAGCCCAGAAATAAATCCTGCCCTGTACACTGAATTGAGCCCAGACTGAATATTTAGGAATCAAGCTATACTGCAGTCTGCTAGCCTGAGGTTAGTGAAATTAGCATCAGAGTATTGCACTTTATTATTTAGGTACTGGTAGTCTATTTAGCAGGTAAAATTTCAGCAACTCCTTCCCCTCTCCACCTGATCCAAAATGTTGTTGGATATTGATTTTTCACATATAGAACTGTCATATTGTGAAAATCACACAACTGTGAATTAGTTGTCTTATTCTTTTATCAAATTTGTAAGAATGATGGTTACATTTTAAACCGTAATTCTTCGTGTACAAAACTTACAATCAATACTGCCTAACCAAAAGGCAGACATCATGATACTTGGGCTAAACTCTAATGCTTCTCTTGATAACTGTGACTAAGTCTCATTTATAAAGTTTGTTCCAGTAACAGTCAAATTTCATAAACAACAGGTAAGCTATACGTAACAGTCAAAAAAACTTCAGTAACACTAGTGATTAAATAGATCTCATAAAATGTGGACTAAAAATGTATTACACAAATTAATATCGATCTCAGCTAACTGTATGTTCTACATGTCTTGCTAATTGGTTAAACTCAGATATAACTTTTACCAATTTGTCTGAGAATGTTAATTCTAGCCAGTTATCTTCAGTTAAGTACACTTAAACTGATTCCAAACAGATCGGTGTTAAAAATGGTGTTCTGCCAAATTGCAAAAAAAACTACATTGTATATGAAGTCAAAATTATCAATACTTACAAGAAAATGCATGCAATATGCTTACACAATATATTACACAAGACACCAGATTGTCAGTTATCAGAATACGTAAGTATACATTCATTATTAATGTCTTCCAAATTGAAAGTGATAAATTTCCTTATATTTTTTCAAATTTGTGTAAGTTTTGTTCACCTGAATAATGAAAATCAATTACTGGTCAATTGATTTTTGTGTTTTTCGAGTTTTATTTGATAGAAAATCTTACTTATAGCAATTTTGTTCCAGGTGAGAAGTAGTTCCAACTTATTGTTTGGTATAAAGCTGTTTGATTTCACAGTAGTGATAGAAAATTATTTTCAAGGGGGGACTAGTAATAACCCTGGAGAACTAGTACAAGGGGACTAGTAATAACCCTAGAGGACTAGTACATGGGGACTAGCAATAACCCTGAAAGACCAGTAGAGGGGGACAAGTAATAACCCTGGAGGACTAGTACAAGGGGACTAGTAATAATCTTGGATGACAAGTAGGGGGGAATAGTAATAACCCTGGAGGACTAGTAGGGGGAACTAGTAATAACCCTGGAGGACTAGTAGAGAGGACTAGTAATAACCCTGGAGGACTAGTATGGGGGACTAGTAATAACCCTGGAGGACCAGTAGGGGGGAACTTGTAATAACCCTAGAGGTCTAGTAGGCGGGGACTAGTAACAACACTGGAGGGCTAGTATATTATAAATACTATCTGTTCACTTGGCCACTAAAACATTTATGTTAATTTCAAGCCCTAGTATTAATGACTCTAATTTGACTTTCTGTGACTTTCTAATATTTCCTATTTGTCTTTTTTATAAAATGACAGTTAGTATGTCATGTACTAAGTACAAATTACTGGTATATGAAGTTGTTGTGCTGTCTTTGGTAACCAATGAAGTGTACTGTTTGTGCAAATGTATGGTACCAATTCATTTTTTAAACTCAGTTTTGTTATTGTACTATTTCTGACCAATTACAATTGTCCCCTTCATTTGTGTACCCTTGGTAATTTTTCACAAGGTTTCACTGAATCTACAGCAACCATAGTCATTTGACTATGGTACCATTTAGTAATGATATTGTTTATGCTTGTTTTACTACAGTATAATAATATGCACACATTATTTCCACCTTCCATTGTATTCCTTGTTGCAAAAGAAGTTGTAGGTATTGTATTCTCAGGACACTTCATGTCTCAGTTAAATTTCTATTGTAAACAAGTTTGTAGAAAAAGTTGCTAAAATCCCTGAAAAGTTTTAGAAACAAAATAAAGAACCTACCTGCAAGCATCTGACAAGCATGATATGTAGTACATATCAAGAACAGAGTCTGTGACTTGCTGTACACAATCTCCAAATATGCCAGTGTCATTCTTGATTACAGAACATTGTTCTTGAGCCCAGGGTCTACGTATCTCATTGCCCTAGAAAAGATAGATACATCGATGGTTTCTTTGTCGAAGATATTGTTATGTCATGTAGCAACACACTGTAAAATATTTAAATATTTTAATGCAAAATTCCAGTTATGTGGTATATAAAATTATCATATGCAAATACTGACTAAAACGAAAGTACTCTAAAGAGTTAAGGTCTGCATTTATTTTCCTAATTTGCAAGCATGTGTCTTCCCATACAACTCTATGATTGAGGTTATATGAATTCCCATACAACTCTATCATTGAGGTTATATGAATTCATATACAACTCTATGAGTGAGGTTGTATGAATTCCTATACAATTCTCTGATTGAGGTTATATGAATTCCCATACAACTCTATGATTGAGGTTATATGAATTCATATACAACTCTATGATTGAGGTTATATGAATTCCCATACAACTCTATGATTGAGGTTATATGAATTCATATACAACTCTATGATTGAGGTTATATGAATTCCCATACAACTCTATGATTGAGGTTATATGAATTCATATACAACTCTATGATTGAGGTTATATGAATTCCCATACAACTCTATGATTGAGGTTATATGAATTCATATACAACTCTATGAGTGAGGTTCTATGAATTCCTATACAATTCTCTGATTGAGGTTATATGAATTCCCATACAACTCTATGATTGAGGTTATATGAATTCATATACAACTCTATGATTGAGGTTATATGAATTCCTATACAACTCTATGAATGAGGTTGTATGAATTCCTGTACAACTCTAGGACTGAGGTTGTGACTGAGGTTATATGATTTCCATTACAACTCTATGACTGAGATTGTATGAATTCCTATACAACTCTATGACTGGTGTTATATGAATTCCTATACAACTCTACGACTGAGGTTATATGAATTCCTATACAACTCTATGATTGAGGTTGTATGAGTTCCTATACAACTCTGTGACTAAGGTTGTGACTGAGGTTATATGAATTCCTATACAACTCTATGACTGAGGTTGTATGAATTCCTATACAACTCTAAGACTGAGGTTATATGAATTCCTATACAACTCTATAATTGAGGTTATATGAATTCCTATGTAACTCTATGACTGAGGTTGTATGAATTCCTATACAACTCTATGACTGAGGTTGTGACAGAAGTTATATGAATTCCTATACAACTTCGTGACTGAGGTTATATGAATCCCTGTTCAAACTCTATGACTGAGGTTGTATGAATTACTATACAACTCTGTGACTAAGGTTATATGAATTCCCATAAAAATCTATGATTGAGGTTATATGAATTCCTATACAACTCTGTGACTGAGGTTATATGAATTCCTATACAACTCTGTGACTGAGGTTATATGAATTCCAGTACAACTCTGTGACTGAGGTTATATGAATTCTATTGAGACAAAATATGAGTAAGTTAATGTACATATAAAAAAGACATGGGTTTGGTTTCTCAGTTTCTTCTGGCAAATCTGACATATAAAAAGTGAACTGATACATCAACAAGACTCCCTCAAAGGGGCTGTGGTTCTATTGGTTGAAACAAAACTTCCAGGAATCAAAGCTAAGACCGTTTCTTCCTTCTAACTGCTGAGTGTTGAAACCATCTCTGATATTCTTGAGCGATAACAAGATTTCAAGATGGATGTCATGGTGGCCATATTGGATGTAAGATTGGCACCATTTTCATTTAGAATAAACAAGACATCATTAGAAGTCTTTTGGTGATAATCCTATGTTGATATGACCATTCATTTTGGAGGAGTAACAATAAGAAGACTGTCAAGATGGCTGTCATAATGGCCATACTGGATGCAAGATCGACACCATTTTCATTCAGGACCAACTAGATATCATAAGAAGTAGTTTGGTGAAAGCCCCATGTTAATATCACCATCCATTCAGAACGAGAAGCAATAACAATATTTTCAAAATGGCCACCATGGTGGCCACACTGGATGTCAGATCAATATCATTTTCATTTAGGACCAACATGATATAGTAAGAAGTCTTCTGGTGAAAACCACACACTGATATGACTTTCCGTTTAGGAGTAGCATTAGCAAGATTTTCAGGATGGCTTGCATGGTGGCCTTATTGGATATCAGATTGGTATCAATGTCATTTAGGAGCAAAAAGAGATCTTAATAAGTCCTTTGGTGAAAAAAACATGCTGATATGACCATCCAACCAGGAGGGGAGTGATAACAAGATTTTCAAGCTGTCCTCCATGGTGGCTATACTGGAGCTCAGATTAGCACCATTTTCATTTTATACAAACTGGACAACATAAGTATTTTGGAGAAAACCCCATGCTGGTATAACTTTCTGTTAAGGAGGTGCAGTGATAAGATTTTCAAGATGGCTACCATGGCAACAATATTCGATACCAGTTTGGAACTATTTTCACTTCAGAACAACTAGACATCATAAGAAGTCCTTCAGTGAAAACCACATGCAGATCTGACCATCTGTTCTGGAGAAGTAGTGAGAGCAAGATTTTCAAGATAGCTATTGTGATGGCCACACTGAATGTCCAATAATCACCATTTACATTTAAGACTAACTGGACCTTGAGATGAATATGTATAGTTTCATATCAATCCTCCAAGTAGTTTAGGAGGAGTATCAATAACAAACTTGTGATAATGGATAGATGGATAACAGATGCATGACAGGCGATAGATGGACAGTGGACAACAGGCTATCCCATAAGTTCAACTGGACTATGACCGTTAGAGCTATAAACTGCATCTTTTATTTGCAATCATGGACAAATAACAAATTAGCAGTTCCATTTCTGATTTTTAAAATGTTTTAATTTCTTTTTTGATTCTATCTGTATTTAATTAATGTCAGTTTTATTACTCCTTCCAATGAAACCCATTATATACTATGCTGTTGTCGCATGAATAAATGAAATCAAATTCATCAAATTAAATCAATTTTTTGCAAGATTCATTTTTACATAAATTTGCAAGGAAGCCATTTTTCATGTTATGATATTTTTGAAAACCACAACGTATTGCAATGCTCCTTAGGTATAAATTCATGTATTCCTGAATTAAATCCAAACACTTATGCAAAAATAAGAAGTTGCAAAAATTGACATGACATGCAGAATGTAATAGTTTTTTTTTTAATGGTATCTTTTATAACATCCCTTCAAGTTGTCTATATTTCAGTCCCTTGATAACACCATATTGTCTGTAATTTTTCACAACCTATAATAAAACAAGAGTCCCTCAAAAGGACTGAAGCTCTACCAGCCAAACAGAATTTTAGGACTCCATGACAGGTCTTTATTCTTCTTTTATCTTTTCTAATTTCTGAGTACTGAAATCATTTCAGATATTCTTGAGAAACTCGTGGGCACATTTTAGGGCAAAATGAGTACCTTTAGGAATATTTTAACAAATAAACTTCTGGTGTTTTGAATTTTTGTTGCAATTTTTCACATGTACTTTTATAGCAGATTAAAAAACTAATGTTATAAGAGTTCCTGTATAGCGTAAACCAGTATTAGTTATATAATTCACTTCTTGTTTACTACAGAAGTTGACTTTTTGTAGTATAAGCAGTAGTAGTATTTGTCGTGTTCTTTGGTATAAGAAAATTTGTTTTCTTCATAACAAGTCCTTAATATAAGATTCAGGATATACAGCCAACAAATCCATCTGTTTATTCATCTAACATAGCATAAATTTAGGCTGTATTATAATAATTCTGTGTTACTTACAGGTGTTATTGGAATAAAAGCGCTCTATAATCATATGATACCTTCCGTTTCACATCAGATTATATTTCTGTTCTGTTCTAAAGTATAGGAATCTTGTGTAGCATATTTACCAAGCAGATCTGAGTCAATAAACTAGAATAAACAACACAATTATAAACTATATGCCCTTTTCAATAAAAACCATGAAACAGAATATCATAAACATGATTTGGTTCATTAGAAGTCATCAGAAAAGTCATTTATTGTTTCACACTAGACCACATGGTTCAAAGCATACCTTGGAAGATGAATATTGAACCTTGTGTTCAGTTTAAGAATTCAAATTACAAACTGTGTATATCAGTTATGACCAGTATGAACTTTCAACTATAAAAAAAATACAACTACTCACATTTTAATTATGTAAGGAGTACATATCCATTGATATGACAATGGAGGAGCTGTCTGCTCACTTGTCAGCCCTTTGACAATGCACATATGTTGGAGAATCGGAATACTCATGCCTAAAATGCACTTAAGAAAACAATGGCAGACTTTTGTATGATCAAGATTACTTCTGGTAAGAATGAGGGTACAATTTATGGTTCTAATCCAGTAACTTATGTCATGGATATGTACTGAATCTGGGAAGAAACTGCAGCAAGCAAAATTTTCGAACTTTCAATTGGGATATTTCAAAATAAAAATCCTGGGGCCAGCAATGAAAATTGTGGCCGCCAGGTGGCCCTAATCAATATAGCAGAATCATTCCAGAAGCAGTGGCCTTTGACTTCACCCTAAGATCATGTAGGTTTGGTTTTCAAACTTGTTCACAATAACGCAGATATGTTGGAGCTCAGATCTGCACCATTTTCATTCAAAACTAATTACACATTGCAAAATGTGTTTTACTGAAAATCTTATGTCAATGCCACCAATCTTGCAAGAGGAGTAGAGATAACAAGATTTTTGAGATGGCAACTATGGTTGATATGTTCACGGTCAGATAAGCACCGTTTTCATTCAAGATCTGCTACATACTGTTATAGTTTGTTTAGTGAAATATGCCCAAGTCAATACAACCATCCATCTGGGAGAAGTAGATTTTTAAGATGGCGACCAAGGCAGCCATTTTGGAGGTTAGATCAGCATCACTTTAATAAAGGACCAACTACGTACTGTAAAAAGTGTCTCAGTGAAAACATGCCAATAATACCATCAGTTCAGAAAGAGAAGTGATAACTAGATTTTCAAGATGACTGCCCTGACAGCCATACTGGATGCTGGTGGGGGAGGGGGGCAATTTTCGCTTAGGAACAACAAGACCATAATATGAATATGTATGTCTAGTTTTAAGACAATTCTCAGAATGGTTTAGGAGAAGTAGCAAGCAATTGCCAACTGGACAGATGATGGACAATTCACCATGGCATAAGCTGGCCTTTACCAGTAGGGCTAAAAATATAACCATTTTGTTCTTGTTGTCCTGTAATTTTTTGTACACACAACTTTTTTCTCAATATATAATTTGCAAATTGTAGGTACACTGAACTATAAAACATATTTTACCTATACACTTGAAAATATAACTAGCAAGAAGAGTGTCAAAAATTACAGCCAAAACAGTATTTCATCCTTGTTAGCTTTTAGAATGTCACATTAAACTGTATAAACAAGCAAATCAAGACATCCTTATTTATGTTACGAAACACTTTCTGTATAGTATTGCTTATAATCTACTTAACACGTCATTACTTTCTCATTAAATATATTTGAATATACCTCACTGCTGGTAAGAAAATAAGTTTTGTCCCTTAATTACCTTGCATGGATCGCTTGAAATTATAGATGAGATATCAGTAACAATTGGACAAGATTCTGGTGTCCTGTAGCTGTTAAAGAAGTCAGTGAGTGTGGCAGCAGATCCTTCACGTGAAATCATGTCATTTCCAATGTCTCCATCATAATTACTGCAGAGACCACTAACTTTTCCACTCCATTGTCTGCCCAAATGTATATACAGTCGGGTTCCTGTTAAAATTGAAAATATAATTTATTTTCTTTACCGCTGTATGTGCCCTGTGTAATGGAGCATGAATTATTTTCTTTTCATGGGTGAAATTGTTATGGTCTGTGAAAAATTATATTTTGTCAGTGAATGAATTCAGGGTTTATATAAGAGGTTCTATTGTTTCCATAGAAGATTCACTAAATCCACACAAAATAATGAATTCACAGCGTTTATCCAAATTTTCAACAATAGCTTGCCTTTAATTATTGCCAAACATTAAACAAGATGTTTGACCATTTTATATGTATTAATAAAAAATAAAGCCGATCAGTGGATCACAGGTATTTTTGAATTTCACAAGATCCATGATGATTTATGTTGGCTTTAAACATATTTCATTGCATATATTAGGAAAGCAAAAGGGTTCAGCACAAGTTCTTCCAACTCAGAATAGCCTTTCCCATAACAAATACAAAACACATAATATTTCATGCATCAGGTGAAACTTACAAAGAAAATTGAAATGATATTTGAATGAGTGTAAGAACTATAATGATCTAAAGCAATCATTGTTTGAGGTGCGAGATTATAAAGGAATAAAGAAAGTTGAGGCCTCCTAAGATAATAGGTCACACACAAATGTATATATATATATATATATATATATATATATATATATATATATATATATATATATATATATATATATATATATATATATATATATATATATACAAATATATGAACAGTTCTTATATAATTGAACTTTATACTGGCATCCCTGGCTGAATAAATTGAATCATATTTGGATTGTAGTATAATAGCGTAGAATACATGTAAACATATATGCATGCAGATATATAGACATACACACACATATAGTATAGACATACGTATATATGCATGTACAAATACATATACATGTATATATGCATAGATACTCATGCATATACTTTCATATGCATACATACACACATACATGCATATACACATACACATACACACATACACACCTGCCTAAACATGCATACTTACACACACATATATGTATATTGCTTAGTCAAATGATGATCGGGGGAGAGAAAACCAAGGAAATCCCTTGCGGAAAAAAATGATGATAATAATAATAATAGTGCTCAAGACTTAAAACTCACAACAATGATATTAAGGAAAAACCACAGATTTGGATTTAATTACCTTTAACTCTACTGTTAGGTCTATAGGCTCAAAAGCAGTTACTATGTGTGAGATAAAGGTGAACTTCAGTATTAATTTGTCATTAAGTATATCATCACCTAACAAAAGCATGTATAGGTCAATATGAACTGGAAGTTTGAGTACGTTATTCATCAGGAAGATTTGAGGATTATTCTATAGATCTCTGTTTTAAAGGCCTGTGTGAGAAAATATTACACAAGATCCATGGTGAATTCTGTTTGAAAGGCCTATGTGAGATAATATTCAAATGTGTAACTAATCCATATGGTCTTATTTGTGAGATGTTTTGGTTCAGTGTTTTCTTTATAATGAAAAGAAATGCAACATCCCCAAAAACAAACTATCATGTGGAAATAATATTAAAATGTACAGACACATTTTATAAAATGAAGTTATATCAACATATTTTCCAATAGCTAACAAAACAGATAACTGATTCCTAAAGAACAAAGCAACCTCGGGGGTTTTATATTCCTTTGTGTCTTTTCATGCAGACAATTTTAATACACAATACTTAGTCTTGCATTGAAAACAAGAGTCCCTTAAAGTGATTGACACTCTACTAGCTAAAAAAAAATCCAGGAATTTAAGATAAGACCATTTCTTTCTTGTAACTGCAAAGTGTTTAAACCATCTCTGATATTCTTCAGCAATAACAAGATTTTTAAATTAGCCGCTGTGGTGAATACACTGGATGTCAGCCTGGCACCATTTTCATTAGGACCAACAAGGCATCATAAGAAGTCTTCTGCTGGAAACCCTATGTTAATATGACTTTCTGTTTTGAAGTACTAGTGATAACAAGATTTTCAAGATGGATGACATATGGCCATATTTGATATCAGATTGACACCATTTCCATTTAGTATCAACTAGACATCATAAAGAGTCTTTTTGTGAAAGCACAATGTCGATATGACCAGCCATCTAGGAGAAGTAGCGATAACAAAAGTTTCAAGATGGCCATTGTGGCAGCCATTCTAAAACCCCATGTTGATATGACTTTCTGTTCAGGAGCAGTAGTGATAACATGATTTTCGAGATGGATGCTGTGGTGGCCATATTAGCCATCAGATCAGCACCATTTTCGTTTAGGACTAACTAGACATCATAAGAATTCTTCTGGTAAAAACCCCATGTCAATATGACTATCCGTTCAGGAGGAGTAGCTACCACAAGATTTTGAAGATAGCCACTGTGGTTGCTACGTTCGACATCAGATCAACACCATTTTCATTTAGGACCAACTAGAGATCATAAGAAGTTTTTTTGTGGAAACCCCATGTTGCTATGACCATCCATTCAGGAGTATCAATAACATGATTATCAAGATGGCCACTGTGGTGGCCATATTGAATGTTCCAGCAGTACCATTTTCATTTAGGGCCAAATAAACCATTGAATGAATGTATGTGTAAAGTTTCATGACAATCCTCCAAGTAGATTCAGAGGAGTAGCGATAAAAAACTTGTGCTAATGGTCAGGTGGATGACGGATGAGCGATGACAGACCACATAAGCTTTTCTGGTCTATGACCAGTACAGCTAAAAATGAATTACAAAATGGTCTATAAATCATAATAATAATCCTAATAACTAGTGTTCTTCATGTCTTCATGAGTAGCAATGGACATTTGAGGCCATATCTCCTCTTTATGATTATGTGGAATGTAACTCCTTCAAGCTCTCATTGATACAAGCAACATCCCATGTAATTATATGAAGCTGACCTACAACAGCCATAACTCTGTCCAAAATGGAGCTGACTGGACAAAAAACTGATAAAAGGCACATAAGGTCTTAGCAACATTGTTCTTACCAAAATCCATCAAGATGTGTTAAATGGTTCTTGAGCTATGCTGATTGCAAGCAACATTCCAAGTTTCCTTGCCATGGGAAGAAAACAATTTGCTTGGCAGGGGCCTTCACACTTTCCAAAATCAAGTATGTGAGACTAAACCCATAAAAGGCACACACAAGTCTATTAGAAAATGTTCATAACAAACTGCATCAAAACATGCTGAATTGTTCTTGAAGTATGACAGATACAAGCGACATCCCAAGTAAAGATATGAAGTTAATTGCCATGGGCCATAACTCTATCCAAAATATAGTTGTCGAGACAGAGTCCATAGACAGGTTTAGCATTAATCTAACATAGGAAATAAGTGTCAAAATTGTACCTGAAAAGGCAATCACCTACCAAATAATATATATACACCCACCTTCATCATACTGGATGGCTATTCCCATGTCCGGAGCCACTACATTGATCCACATTCCAGAATTAAACAGCATCAAATTCTTTGTGAAGTATTCATTTCCAGCTGATAAGGATGTATTGCCAATAACAGTATTTCTGCCCCTGACCAGTGAGATAGGATTGCCATTGATTTTAACAGTTACAGATTTGGTGCAGATGAGACCACTACTGTAGCAAGGTATGTTTCTGACAATAATCTCCAGTGACTGATCAGTACTCTGAACCATTGTGTAATCACAAGCAGCAGCCTCAAATGAGAAGGTGTTCCCATCAAATGTCTTGTAGTGGGTCGCTCCAGATGTCCAACAGGTGGCTGGAAGAAAATGGGGTGATAAGATTAAGTACAATGTACAAGTCAAGAAGTTGACACCAATGTGACCACTACCCCCTACTGCCAGCTACCAAAGGCTGTGTAGTAGAAACTGAGTGTATTAAGTACAAGACAAGAAGTTGATACTAATGTGAACCATTGTCCCATACTGTCTGCTACCAAAAGGTTGTGATAGTAGGAACTGAGTGTATTTAAGTACAAAACAAGAAGTTGACACCGATGTGACTATTATCTCCTACTGTCAGCTACCAAAAGGCAGGGGTAGTAGGAACTGAGTGTATTATGAGTCTACTATATCAATCACAGACAATAGATCAGTAAAATGTGATCGGTCTTGATACTGATAAGATCTTGCAAATATGAAGCTTTAAAGCTAATTGACTTAAGTCAAAACTGTATGCTTGTGTCATCTCAAGCCATTATAGTATTCCAAGTCAATCAAGGGCAACAATTCTGAAAATTATGGTCAGAAACAGGTGATCATCAAACTCATCTAAAATCTTTAAGATAAAGCTTATCAAGAAGTTTACTTGAAATCAAACAAAAAATGTAAAAGCTATAATGTTCAAAAGCAAGTTCGATGCCAATTGTAAGTCTTTCAAGTGCCATAACTCTGTAAAATATTGTCAAAATCCTGTCATTATCAGACTCATCACAGAAGACCCATTTGAAATTAAATAAGACATGTGAATGCAAGGTCCATAATGTATGGGGATGCCTATTCTACATCTTCAAGGAGTTATAACTGTAAATTATGGCTAAAATCTGACTATTATCAATCTCATCCAAGAACTTGTTGGGTTAAGCTTCATTGCAAATTTAGCTGGAATAAAACGAAAACTGTGAGTGTTTATAGGTCATACAGATGCTTATTCTAAGCTGATCAAGGGCCATAACTCTCTAAGAAAGTCACAATTTATTCATCATTAAACTAGCTGGAATAACACAAAAAATGTGAGTGTTCATAGGTCATCCAGATGCTTATTCTAAGCTGATCAAAGGCTATAACTCTCTAAGAAAGTCACAATTTATTCATCATTAAACTAGCTGGAATAACAAAAAATGTGAGTGTTCACAGGTCATACAGATACTTATTCTAAGCTGATCAAGGGCCATAACTCTGTAAAAAAAGTCACAACTTATTCATCATTAAACTCACGTTGTAACTTGTTGAGGTGAAGATTCACGGAAGATTTGGTTGAATAAAAGAATGTGAATACTGAATACTAGAGTGTCAAGCAAAACATATGATACGTAATCAAAGTTGACTGAGGCCATAACTCTGTAAAATATTGTCCAAATCCATTTATTCATCATGAACTCATTTAAGCTCTTGTTATGATGAAACTTCACACTGAATTTGATTGAAATCAAACAAAAGTGTGAATGCTATAGTAATTGCAAGCTAGTGGGATACCTATTCTAAGTCAAACAAGGGCAATAAAACTTAGAAATCAAGCCCAAATGTACCCATCTTTCAATCCATCCGAGTTCTTGTTAAAATGAAGATCCACAGTTAATCTGGTTGAAATCAAATAAGAAATGTGGATGCTACAGAGTTAGCAAGCTTGTACACAGAAGTACAGACTGATGTGTGGATGGACAGATGCTGACCATTTCTATGTCCCCTCACATCATTGGCAGGAGATATAAAAAAGAGTGATCTTTGAAGTTACATGTATATTCATAACAAAGGCTTCTTTTAGAGTCTAATTTGATCTTAATAATATCTTTGCCAAAGGAATATTGGCACAAATACTGGCAGAAGTCATGTTTATGATAGTAGCAGCAGTAGTAGAATGGTGGTGGTGGTAGTTGCAGCAATTATAGCAGCAGTGGTGGTGGAGGTAGTAGTAGTAGTAGTTGTAGCAGTAATTATAATAGTGTTCTTGTTGTTGTTGGTGGTGGTGGTGGTGATGATGGTGGTGGTAGTAGCAGTAATGTTAGTAACATTAGTAGTAGTAAAAATAGTAGTAATGTGGTAGTAACACTATATTAGTGGTAGTCACAGGTCATTGTTATTGTTAGTTTGTTCTAGATCACAGTAAAGGGTTTCTAAAATAATATGGCTCAGTACAAACAAACTCAAAAAGAAAATCTGTGTTTCAAATTTTTTTTTTTTTTGGGGGGGGATAATCATAATAAACTGACAAGTTTTAAAGCTTACAATAATACTAAGGAATACAATATAAACAAAAAACAAAATTACCACCACATGTAATTTACTTTCTATATAAGAAAAGGTGGAATGAAAAAATGCTGCCTTACATGGGCAATCGGTTTTAGTTAGAATTTCCCATCTCCTTTGCTGGCAGACACTGAAATACAAAAAGTATATATTATTGTTCTTGTACAGGATTTAAAGGTTTTTAGAGGGTATTGGGGGATTGAGAGGGGTTCAGTCACAACCACTACCCTTTCACAGTAAAAACAGTACACATTTCTGTGTAAAAATGAAGCAATTTGGCCATTATCTGCAAAATGAACTGTTCTTTTTTAACTCAAGTACCCTTCAAAAAATCCTGGAGCATGTTGTGTCAAAATTAGAAGAAGCTAGTTCAATAACTTATCAAAAAGCTAGCAACCATAAATGTTATTTATTGCTTTTAGATTAGTTTTAACCACACATATGCAATAAACAATACTTTATTAGAAACAAATATCAAAATATGAAGAAAGTATGGCCTTCATAAGTTATATTTACAATTCATATACTAACCAATTCCTAGCAAGCAATCTACCAACATCAGTGTTGCCAATATCAACGTTATCGTAAACATCATGAGTACCGAATTATGTCCTTCTCACTTTGTACTTATAAATGTGGGCCTTGGTTTTGAAGAAGGTAAAAAGGTGATTTCTCAATTATACATGAACTCTCCAAAATTTTATACTTTTTGAAGTTTTTGTTCAGGAAATGACAATTTATTTGGAATTTTTTCAAACAATTAAGGACAATATATATGTAGATCTCCAAAATATATAGCAGGCATGTGCAAGCTATGGCCCACAGGCCAGATTCGGCCTACGATCTGGTTTTATCCGCTTATTTACATCACAAGGTGTAGCTTTAAAAATCGCTTATCTGGCCTGTGCCCTGTAGGAAGTTGGACATGCCTGATATTTAGCAATCACAAAAGATGAACTCCTGGTCTACATGGTAACAATGGGTGACTTTCTACTGAGGAAAATAAGCAACTCTATTCCTTTTCCCTCCTCTCTTTATCTCCATCCTTTTCTTTCTTTTTGTTGTCTTTACTGTTTGCATACTTTGTTTTGATCAACATAAAATGAAAAACTAGAGCAACTACAATGACTCAACATCACAAATGCCCACTCTGTTTACTTCATATTCCAACCCTCCTGTATAACCACCCCTCCCAAAAAAGTCACCCACTGACCCCACAACCAGATAGTGATCATAATGCAAAATCTGTTTTATATATGATGCATCTTTCTGCTATTGCTGTATTTATCAGGTTTTCATCAGAATATAATTCAAAATATCATTATAATTGACATTTTTGCACATCTGACCTTTGACCCAATTCCTGACTCTCAAAGGTGGAGGCTAAGAATGACAGCTCTCTTGAAGATGGTTACCCCCAAGAGCAACATAACTACAAAGTTTTGTAAATTTCCACCCAGCAGTTTGGGAAATGTTGTAATGGATAGATGGACAGAAGGATGAATGGAAGGTATCCCAATATCCCCCACTAAGGTATGGGAAAAGAAAATTCTTTAACTGTACATGTAATACTTACTACTCTGTGCATGACAGTTTAATTTTTTCTCCAGGAGCATATAAATCTCCAGCATATGAGCATGGACACTGATCTGGCTGCACGCAACTTCTCTGTAGCAAAAAAAAAGTAAATCTTTATCATCCATAAATGTAATTTGTCTATGCAAGAACCAAAGTTAATGAAGATACCTTGAGAAATAATGAAGAAAAGCTATAGCTAACAAAATGTAGCTGATTATTTTGTAAAATATTAGCCTGCTTTCCAGTGTTTTGTAGACATATTCATAATTAATACAAAAAATCTGAATAAGCTTTCTGTGATGTCTGTTTTGTAATTTTTGCCCCATACAGAATAAAAGACTGTAATTAAAATATTATTGCCAGATACAAATTAAAGTGAAAAATGTGAACCAAAACAGTGGCATTAAAATTCTCCATTTAATTGCCATCATACAAGTAATTTGATTAACCCACTGGCTGGATGTATTATTTTCAATTTGCATTTTGGCCAACTCTCCGATACTCTTTCAACAAACATTAATTTCATAATTTACAGTGTATGATATCATATGCTGGTTGGAGGTCATAAGTGATTATATGAATAGATTCCTGTTTTACTTGTCAAAAAACTATGAATCAAAAGTTGATATATAACATTTGCAGCACCTGCTATGTAACTCTATCTACATACAAATTCTATTTTATGATCAGAATAATTACAGTATTGTAAACATATTTAAATGATAACAATTTAGCTGGAGAAATGATAGATGAGTTGGTTTGCATTAAAATTGAATAATTACCTGATAATTTCCTAGCTTTTTGTGTGTGTATTGATAATCCAGCTGAGATAAACATCCTCTTTAAGTATTTTCAATGTCTTTTTTAATGAAATGGGGAGACGATGTGTTTAAAAAGGTCTTAAAACTGTAAATTTGATCAGTTGATTTCAGCGAAATTATAAAAAAATCTTGTGTAAATACTGTTAACATTTGAATAAGTGCACACTTGAGAAAAAAGCAAATATCAAAAATAGACTGTATATATGTGTGTACAAGAAAAGAAGTGTAGGGTATATGTGTACAAGAAAATAAGTATATACGTGTACACAAGAAAAAAGTTTATTTATAAGTGTGTACAAGAAAATAAGTATATACGTAAACAAGAAAAGTGTATATATGTGTACAAAAAAATAAGTATATACATGTACACAAGACAAAAAGTGTATTTATACATGTATAAGAAAAGAACTACATACGTGTACACAAGAAAAAAGTGTATTTATATGTGTACATGAAAATAAAAATATACATGTACACGAGTAAAAAAGTGTATTTATATGTGTACAAGAATATAAGTATATACGTGTACACAAGAAAAAAGTGTATTATTGTGTACAAGAAAATATGTATATACATGTACACAAGAAAACAGTATTTATATGCATACAAGAAAATAAGTATATAAATGTACACAAGAAAAAAGTGTACTTATGTGTGTACAAGAAAATAAGTATATACATGTATGCAAGAAAAAAGTGTATTTATATGTGTAGAAGAAAATGAGTATATACATCTAAACAAGAAAAAGTGTATTTATGTGTGTACAAGAAAATAAGTATATACGTGCACAAGAAAATAGGTGTATATACATGTGTACAAGAAAAATAAAGTCTCAGAAGTACACTTTTTTCACTCTCAGATTATTCTGTTCTTACAAAATGATGAGTGCAACCACAGACCTATTACAGTACCTTCTTCTGCTGCTGCCTTTTCCATCTTGTTATCGTACCTTTCACTGATGTTATATGCTTACCTTTCACTGACCAATCATCTTTATGCCATATGCTAACCTTTCACTGACCAATCATCTTTATGTTATATGCTAACCTTTCACTGACCAATCATATTTATGCTGTAATATTCTTGCTAATAAGCATACATGTTGAAACTTCAGAAGTAGATAAATTGTGATGCAAGTGCCTTTCTGCATGTTGTAATAGATGACTAATGGGGTCAGCCTTTTTGCCTTGGATACATCCTGTATTGATCTTGCAGCTAAAAGGTCTTGGATTTATTAAAACATACAATTTATATTTTTTAAAATCTGACTTTGTGTTTTATGGATTTGACCCTTTTTGACTTTATCTTTGTTGTATATGCCTTTTTACACATATCTAAACTTACACAGCACTATATAGCCAGGATTGTGCTGATGTGCAGTTAATTAATAATCATACATACACACATACATACATACATACATACATACATACATACATACATACATACATACATACATACATACATACATACATACATACATACATACATACATACATACATACATACATACATACATACATACATACATACATACATACACACAAACACATACAACTTTTGATAAGCACACATAAAAATAAGTGTGTATGACCTTAATAATTTAAACTATACTTACATTAGGAGATTGAATTAGACCATCAGGACAAATGCATCCACTATATGTTCCCGACCTTAGACATGTGGTATTAGCAATATAGTTGTCACAAGTATCGAGGCATTTCCGTGTCCCTTCCACATAGATGAGATTTAGGGGGCAGATGACTCTATCTATGCAATCACCTGGTACAGGAGTGCAGTCCCATTTACCATTCACACACATGCTGTGGTAAAACAAGCATAAATGCTTAGTACTAAAAGAAGATTTATCTTCTTTTCTTCAAAAATAACAAAGAAAACCATAGTTCCTGATGAAGATTGCCACTTTTCATGCAAATCTGAAAACTTTTTTTGTAAGATTCTAAAATCTGGTCAGAATGACAAAGATGTATCTGCACAAAAGATTTACTAGGGTTCCTTCTTAAATCAAGGCTTTATTCCATTAATAAGTTCTACTGGTTTTCTCTACAGAGACTTAGCATGTATTAATTTTCTGAAAGAAAAAGCGCTTTTAATTAGACATATTCATGAGAATGATAAATGCTAGTATATTGACTGAAAAATGTTATAGATAAGATGGCTTAGTAATCATTCACAGTTGTCACTGTTATAATCATCATCATCATCACTCAAATAGAAGAGAGACTAAACTAGAAAGATGGTATATAATTTGCTCACATAAATATACCGCACACACACACACACACTTCACCCCTACCCCATGATGGTGATGAGTCCATAATAAAAAAAGGCAAATAACTTGTGAAAATACTCAGAGAACATGATTGGTCAACATGTCGATGACTGTAAAATGTGCTAAGTTTCACAGCAATCCACTATCAATAGTACCTCAAAGGGACTGATGCTCTACTGTCCTAAATGAATTTTCAGGAATCCAAGTTAAGAATGTTTCTGCTTTCTAACTGCTGAGTGTTGAAACTATCTCTGATATTCTTGAGTTACAAGAAGATTTGCAAGATGGCCACCATGGTGGCCATAGTGGATATAACACCAATACCATTTTCAATGAGGACCAACTATAGATCATAAGAACCCTTTGGGTGAAAACCCCAGGTCAATATGATCATCCATTCTGGAAAATTAGCAATAACATCTTGGGAGTTTGATCATCATCATTTTCATTTAGGACCAACTATATACCATAACAAGTCTCCTGGTGAAAACCCAATAATGATATGACTTTGCATTCAGTAGGAGTGTCAATAACAAAAATTTCCAAATGGCTGCCATATTTTATGTCAGATCAGGACCAATTACATTTACATTTAGGACCAACTGAACATCATAAGATATCTTTTAGTGAAAACCCCATGCTGATATGACCATCCATTTGGGAGTAGCAATACAAATGTTTTCAAGCTGACAACTGTGTTGGTCTTACTGGCTGTCCGAGCAGGACCATTTTTGTTTAGAACCAACTAGACCTAGAGATAAATCTGTAAGTAAAGTTTTATGGAAATCCTCCTCCAAGTCTCGGAGGAGAAGCAATACAAAAATTGTGCTAATAGATGGACAGAAAATGGACAACTGATCATCCCTTTGCTATTCTCCTCTATGATCAATAGAACTAAAAGTTGCAACAGTAGTTGCATTCACAAAGTTCTGTCATACATCGCATCCAGCTGTAAGTAACAACAAAAGGTAGTAACCTTTATAAACATCGAGGAAACACAAAGATATGTCAATATGTGCAGCTATAAATGATGGCCATAATATGTGCAAGACAAGTTATGTTTACACAGCCATTGTGTCATACACTGCATTAGACTACAAGACAAAAAAGGCAATTACTAACAAAAATTGCAGGAGCAAAGTGATTTGTCCATATGTACATCTTCAGATGATGGCCATAATATTTACCAACTTGCATAGCAATCCATCACAAACTGGGGGATAGTTGTGCTAACAAGATTGTGTCATACTTTGCATTGAGCTACAAGCCAAAAAGGGCAACAAGTCTATCAGAAATTGTGAGAGCAAAGTGATTTGTTGACATTTGCATCTTCAGGTGTTGACCATAATATTTTACCAAGTTTCATGGCAATCCATCAAAAACTGCACGACTTGTTGCGCTAATGCTGCATATTCTGCATTAATCTACAAGACAAAAGGGCAATAACTCTAACAAAACTTGAAAGAGCAAATTTACTTGTAGATATGCTCATCTTCAAGTGATGACCATAGTATTTAACAACTTTAGTAGCAATTGATCAAGAACTATAGAACTAGTTGCCCTAATGAGATTGTGTCAAGCTACAAGACAAAAAGGGCAATAACTCTAACAAAACTTGGGGGAGCAAAATGATCTATTAATATGAGAATCTTCAGGTGATGACCATAATAATTACCAAGTTTCATGGCAATCCATCACAAATTACAGGGAATATTTGTGCTAATGAGAAAGTGCTGGATGGAAGTGCGAACGAAGTAATACAGAGGACACAAACTGAAAATTCTAGCAAAAAAGCTAACAAGTTTAAGTAAACAACGAAAACCAACTTTTAAAGTAAAATATGTCTATTTGATAATACTTTGATCATAATGCATTAAAAGTAAATCTACTACGTCACAAATCCAGCCCTCAAAAGCTAAAAAAAGGCATTCAGTGCATCTTTTGGCTTGTTTTAGCAACAAAAGTGCAAAAAAGAAATCTTGCTAAGATGTAAGTCAGAGTAGAGTGGTCTCTTCTTTAATAGAGGTACTGACACCAAATCCCATTTATCATTAGTTACTGGGATGCAACTGGGGGAGGGTTTTGGAGGGTGTGCCCATATTATCATCAGTCAAGTGTTATTGAAGAAACATATTTTACTATAAAACTTGGTTTGTTTTTCAAATACATTATCTGATCATAATACATTAGGAGAATAGGTAAGAGGACAGAGTTACATCCCCTTATCTACTAGTTGGCCTTATCTCCAGTCCCCTAATATGTACAAGAAGAAGCTTTTGGGTTTCATTTGAGATATGGCCTAAGGTTTGCGCTTGATCTATGCATGTACAACAAAGTAGAGTAACCTGTATCATTACAAAGCTACTGAACAACTTGGGAAGGTAGCCTTTCATGTTCCTGGTCCCACTAGGTCAAACTCAGCCATTTGGGATAAAAGGCCTCTGTGGTAAAATCTTGAGACTGTCATCTCTGATCTCCATCCCACAGTTTGCACGATGCCAGTTACGGAGTTGTTGCACTCAAATGCTGTGCTACTGGTGAACCATGAGCTGATATGCATGAGAAATTCATCTGGTCTTTGGTAGTTCATTGTACATTAAGTGAATAACCCTATATTACTAGGATGACAGGCCTGAATGGAAATTTCATCCCTTCCTTCTTTGAGTGGTAACAACAAAAGAAGATCTTACTCTTTGATCAGTTCAGTTTACTTCGGGTACAGTCCTGGTGAAATTTTTTCCAAGAAACTTTAAGGACTTCCAAAGGTTTTCAAAGAGTATTTTTTCTTACAAGTGGGACATGGTCCGATTTTTAATTGGAAACACAACACATTCCTAGCTGCATCACATTCCTTCCTAGTCATCCATTTTGCAAATGTGATTATCCACCCAATTTTATCCCTTTTTTTTTGTTTATTCATCATTTGTGGAAAATACGTAAATACTTTAACAAAACTTTTGAATTTCCAAAAGTGATATATTTTATTTTAATTTTAACATTGTGTATTCCCTTTGAAAAATTCATAGAGTTTTGTGTCAAAATTCAACTTGCTTTTCAACAAATTCAAGGACTTTTAAAGTATAAAACAAACTTTTGAAAAATTGAATGAGTTTTCAAGGTAACCTCTCACATTTTTCAAGGTTGTATAAACCATGTTACAGGGTTATGCAAATGCCCGTGATGAAATGTTCAAAAAAGACAGAGGTTTCAAGACAAAGGGTTAATTACACTGGTCAACAGCCAAAATGCTTCCGCAATAAATGTTGTCAAACTTTACTAATTCTGGGTCACTGAGAATGAAAATGATGCTTAAAATTTTTTATTGGCTCTAGTTTTAAAGATATGATACTTGGTCAGTCAGTATATACGACCCTTGACTTGGGAATGGTAGACGATAAGTCTTTGACTGGATCTATGGATAAATCTATGACTGGGTTTGGACAGTACTTGCTTTTTAGGCAAAACAATGAATGATGCAATCTGAAGCTGGTATTGCATCATACAAGATATGAATTGCATCATGTTATTCCTATATGTTATGGATGATGCAATCATTACTAAGCTTACATCACTCTGCTGAAGAAATTGCCCTATATCAGCTCTACAAATCATACATTGTCGTGCTCTTTTATTTGTCAGTGTTTGATTTTGCAAAGGGACACATTTCTGTTTAGCCAAAGTGAGCAAAGATGCCTCGTAATTGTGTGAACAATGCAGATAACTTCTGTTATGTTTGTGGTGAAGTGGCTTTTGCATCACAAAAGGGCAGTATAACCACTATGGTTAAGAAAGTCTATCACCTTTATTTTGCCTGCAAAATTGGAGATCAGGACAAAAGGTGGGCCCCACACATACGCTGCAACACTTGTGCAACAAATCTTTGCCAGTGGTTGAACATGAAAGGGAGATCTATGTCTTTTGCAGTGCCAATGATTTGGAGAGAGCCAACATATCATATCAGCAATTGTTACTTCTGAATGGTGCCTCCAGTTGGGAAAGGTGTGTCAAAGAAGAAAAAGTGGATTGTGCATTATCCAAACATTCCATCAGCTATACGTCCAGTACCCCACGGAGAAGAACTGCCGGTTCCTGATGGACCAGAATCATTCTCACTTGAGTCAGCCGAGGAAGAGGAAGAGGATGAAACTTCTAGTCCTGAACCATCAATGTCACATGACCCATATTTTCTCCCATGAATGACCTTGTCAGGGATTTGGAACTACCAAAGAGTAAGGCATAGCTGTTGGGCTCCAGACTACAGCAGTGGAATCTCCGGGCAGGTAATGTTAGGGTTTCCATGTTCCAGGACTGTCAAAAGGATCTTGTCCCATTCTTCTTCATGGAAGGTGATCTTGTAGCCTGCAACAACATCGATGGTGTGATGCAGCCCTCAGCATCGTTCATGATCCAGATGAGTGGAGACTGTTCATTGATTCATCGAAGACGAGTCTTAAAGCTGTTTTGCTACATAATGGCAGTGTTTTGCCATCAATTCCAGTTGGTCATGCAGTCCATATGAAGGAAACCTATGAAATCATGAAACAACATTTGAGGTGCATAAACTATGACCAACATCAGTGGCAGCTTTGTGGCAATTTCAAGGTTCTTGCTCTCTTGCTTGGTTTGCAGACTGGATACACAAAGTACTGCTGTTTTCTCTGCGAATGGGATAGTCGTGTGAGAAATTCCCAATACATCAAGAGAGATTGGCCACTCCGACAATCATTGGAGCCTGGGATGAAAAGTGTTCAGCATCCATCACTTGTTGAATCAAGGAAGATTTTGTTACCACCCTTGCACATCAAGCTGGGTCTGATGAACAAAGTTGTCAAGGCCATGGACAAAACACAAGCAGCTTTCAAGTACCTCCGTGGAAAATTTCCAAGGCTAAGTGAAGCTAAGATAAAGGAAGGTGTCTTTGTTGGTCCTTAGATCGTGAACTTCTTTGAGATGATGCATTTCACCGTGCACTGCATGGCTAGGAAAAGAAGGCATGGAAAGCCTTCCAGTTAGTGGCAACAAATTTTCTCTGAAACAACAAGGCAGACAACTACAGGGAGTTGGTGGAAAACCTCCTCAAGGTATACAAAAGCCTTGGTTGCAACATGTCACTAAAGATACATTTTTTTCACTCTCATCTAGATTTTTTTCCACCGAACTGCGGAATAGTGAGCGACGAGCACGGCGAGCGATTTCACCAGGACATTGCAACAATGGAGAAACGCTATCAGGGCAAATGGAGCCCATCAATGCTTACAGACTATTGCTGGACAGTGACAAGAGATGCTCCATTTAATGAATACAAGAGACAAGCCAAGAAGTGCCGAGTAGACACTGAATAATGACTAAACTATGTACTTATATATACATAATAGTTTTTTGACTTTTGTTTCAATATATTTTTTATTTATATAACCCTTTTGCTGTTTTAAAAGTGTTACATAAACAGGACAGGTGAAATATTATCATGTAAAGCAACAATAAACACATGAAAAGACCTAGGTTTACAATTTATGATCAAAACTCTACTATGTACACAATATACATAGAGGTAAAATGTAAAAACTTAAATATCTTGGAAACAGTATCCAATCAGTTGTTTTAATTGTCATATTTGAATTCAGCACATCAAAATTCCTAATAAATAGCACATTTTATCTCTAAAGCAGACGACTTCTAAAAAAATTGTAGACCAGTGTTATCCATGAGTGAAAGCCCATTCTTAGAAATTAAAGCAGAGGCCATCATGAGAGAAACCAAACCATCATGGCAAAACTGCTGAGAGTTCAGTCAACATATAAGGCATGTATCTCACTGATTCTGCCTGCTGTAGAAAGAAGGTCTTGTATGAGAGGTGAGTCATGGAAACTCTGGACAGTGGTTTGAAGGGTATCTTTTTCAACTTCGTCAGAACCCATGAAGATTCCATTTCAGATAAAAGGTCATGGCCTCTGATGAGGACAAGTCAAAATTCACAAGAATGTCTTTTGATCTGGCATATAGGATGGTGAAACATATCTGAAAGCGCATACGGTGACCTTTGATTGTGATGGAAGCTACCTTCTTCTCGATGAGCCACTGAGGAAGTTAGCTATTTGAGGCTTTTAAAGGAGATATGTGTTTCTGCTTGCACCACTAGAAGAGAGCTCTCCATTTCCCCTCAAAGGCTTTCAAAGTGGTGGGCCTTCTTGCTTGAGCAATTCCATGAACAACTTGTTCAGAGAACTGTTTCTTTCTGAGGGCTTGTCTGATACAAGCTATTCATGTAGATTCGACATCTCTGGGTTCATATGAAAAACAGCATTAATGGTTGTTTCAGATGCAAAGCGAAGGCATGATCTTCCTGGGAATCTTCATCGAGATTGTTGTTCTATGATTTTTCCCACTTGAATGGAGCAATCAGGATTAGTCGGCACTTTAATTCCCTTGTTTTCTGCAAGATAGTGGGAATCAGAGGAGTTGGGGGAGAGGCATATACACCAAGATCATTCCAATTCTTGAATAAGGTAGCAAATGCGCAGGCTTTTGAATCTGAGACTGGCCAGATGAAGGCTGGGAGCTTGTTGTTCCACCTCATTTCAAACAGGTCCACCTAAAGATAATGCAACCATTTGGTGTGTGAATCAGCTGATTCCATTGGGACGGTGTGTCCACCTGGACATTAAACCTGCCTAGGATGTGGTAGATTTGAATCTGGATTTTTCAACAATGATACCATCTGAGAAAATCCCAAACCAGACAGCAGAGGTATCTGGGAATTTGGTTCCTCCTTGTCAGACATAATGAGAACACCCTTTTTAGACTAAATCTTCTGCCAAGACTAAAATGTGTTCACTATGGCTTTCATGCCCAGAAGACCAATGTGTAATGAGTCCTCCTAATGGGGCCAAACCCTGATCACTTATTTAAAGTTGGACATGTGGTGGGCACCCCAAATAGTCATTTTGGTGTCTGTGCAGACGACTGCAATTTCCAGCAGTTGATCCTGCGGTAGGATACCTGCCACAAGTCAAGTGAGGTCCTGCCATTTGTTGAGATGAGACCATATGTAGCGTAGTCTGAAACTCTGGTAATATGATGTAGACAGCAAAGTTTCAGTCACAACTTGGATAGATGGATCATCTGCTAAGGTCTTATGAACAGGCAGCCCAAGACAAAGAGATCAGCTGCCACATAAAACCCATAAGGCAAAGAAATTCCCGGGCCAAAATTGTATTCTCTAAGGACATCATCAAGATGATTTCAGGACACTTTCCTGATGAGACTAACTCAGTTTAACGGGTTTAAACTCCATGTTGATGCAGATGAAATGCAAAAATGGGATTTGATCTTATTTGTCCTTCTTGACAAAGAATTCAAGGTGAAGCAATAGTGAATCAAGAGATTCTGTGTCTTTGTACAAACATTTGCTCATCTGGTGCTTTTGTAGAATGTTTTCCAGGTAGTTTGATGTCACAGATGTGGAGGTGGTTCTGAAGAGTGACACCACTCTGTCTATGATTCTCATGAAGACACAGGGACTGATATTGAAACCAAAAGGAAGTATGCTAAACTAGTACATGATCTCCTTGTATGCAGACTTCTGGAATTTCTGAAAAGAGTGGGAATGGGAATGTCAAGGTATACATCTTGGAGGTCTGAGCTGTGAAAACTAACCCTTGAACATTTCTGAAAACTGATCTTAACATCTCCATTCTGAAACATGATGCCTAAATATATCTGCCAAGAGAGCTGGATCTCTTACTGTATTTGCCATTGACTTTCTGGAGTAAAATGCCAGTAAGTTGGTGTTAGGAACAATCTCTACTGGCCCTTTTCGTAAGAAGACTATTTATTTCATGCTGCAGAACATAAACTTTGTATGGGTCTCTTGGTATATATGTAGCAAAGGGGACCTTTGACAACAGGGTAGGGGCACTGAACATAAACTGAAGGCCCTCCAAGATTATCATTGGGGTATAGTCTCTACCAGTTCCTGGCAATGTGATTAAGCCCCCTCATCCAAATTGGAATACAAAGAAAAGTGTAGCATGAGCATGGAATCATTTTCTGCTGGTAGGTTGACGGGGAGAAAAGATGGAATGAAACCATTCCTCATCTCTCCTTATTTTGACATC
This sequence comes from Margaritifera margaritifera, assembly GCA_029931535.1. Classification (NCBI taxonomy): domain Eukaryota; kingdom Metazoa; phylum Mollusca; class Bivalvia; order Unionida; family Margaritiferidae; genus Margaritifera; species Margaritifera margaritifera. The sequence goes on along the minus strand of JAQPZY010001290.1, from coordinate 647,253 downwards.
AACTGCTCTTGGAAACTGCACCCCTACTGAGGGAAAGGGTTTTGATGGTTTTTCCAATTGGCGTGTTTTACATGGGTCCTTCTTGTTTCTCTGATCTCACTCAGAAAATGAGGGCTGGGCTGTGGGTCACTGCAACTGCAAGTTTGCCTTTTCTGGCAGTCCATTTCCTGACTTCCTTGATGTGCTTGCAAAATAGGGATGATCTTTTTTGAGGGCAGAAGTGGATATGAATGCAGCTCTTTCCACAAGCTGTATGTTAAAGGATGCAATTATTGCACTGGAGAGTGAGTCCTCAGCTGCCTTGTTAAATACACATGGCATATGAGAGACCTGACCCCCAAGGATGCCTATTAGGGGGTTCTCAGTGGAAAGGCCTAAACTATCTTTGGACTGCTGAATTACAGCCATTGAGACCAACTGAGCATGGATCCTATTGCTATGTGATATTATGATCCAGTTGATTCATGTCAGGGAAGGATTTCCAGTCCATATGCACAGAGGACATTCCCAGGCCTGCTACATCTCTGACAACAGCTGGGATTTTCATATGAAAAACTAATGTTTGTGTCTTGTAAATAGTGGGTTAAAATTTGATGGATTCATAATACCAAAACATAAGGCCAGTTAACACTTGGGTCTTGGAGTTGCATTTCAAAGCAATGTAACATCAGCAGCTCGACCAGATGGTGGAAGTTGTTTGAAAGAAGCCTGATCTTCTTAGTTAAAAGATCAATGGACGTGGTAATTCTGTAACAGCCATTGATTTAGCATGTGGAGGACAATGAACTCTGGAGGCAGCAGCTGGAGTACTTATTTAATCTATACACAGGTGGCTAAGTCTACACTGGACATTGTTGGATCGTGGAAGAAACATGGCACTTTTGAAATTGTTAACCTGTTTCAGTGAGTGATGTAATAACAAAGGCTCCTACGAAAGTTGCCGCAACTGAGCTGGTGAATCAGGTCATCAGGGATGGTGAACGGAGCTGAGAGACCAATCATGATGTGATAGTTTTTCTACATTTTCACATTTCATGGTATCAAATGTCTGGGATGGGTACCAAGTTTTAGGGAATAGGGAGTTGCCGTAACCAGTTCTTGTTGCAATAGAGCAGAGACCCATCATGGACCTGTTCACTGCCAGTCTGCAATACTTCCATGGGTCTGATGCCACATCATATGGGATGGTTCACTGACTCCAGTGCCAGTTAAGCTGGGCACATGAGGCAGAACTGGGGCTGAAACTGGCATGACTGGGTGCTGAATGCTGTTGGTGTCTTGGGCCAGGACTGGGTATAACAGGAAAAAAGATCATCATAACCAGTTCAAGTAGTTGAAGGTGCAGGTCAAGGCTGAGCATGAGTGGACATGGTATAGGGCTGGCGGCTGGCTGGTGTCTAGTGTTAATGTCTGTTACTGGCTAACCTGGGATAGATCAATGTAGCCTGTACCAGAGACAGCCAGTTATGATAGAATAACCATGACTGGTCCAGCTGGGCCACCATACCATGTTGGTATTGACCCTAAAGGTTGTACTGTGAGGATATGTTTTGGTTGTGGCAGCTGAGGTGATGGCAGGGCCTGCTGCTTGTATATGAAAAGACTGGGGGCAATTTTATTCTGAATGGCGATCTTTCCACCTACAGAGATTCAGACATCAGAAAATTGGTGATGGAGGTGGTGTCATGACAATAGTGATGGAGTCCACATTCTTATGTGTGCTTTTCATGGTTCTCTCACTGACCTGAATCAATTGCTTGGCTGAGACCTCATCAGTCTTTCCCTAGACCAATGTGAGCACAACTCGCATGTATGGTTTCAATTGCACACCATCCACATAATATAGATTGGGTGATTATCCTCAGCTGCTTAAAATGCTTCCACCCCACACACCAAATCTTGCCCACACACACTAATATTGCCCACACACACTTAATTTTGCCTGTTGTTATCGATACCTTTAATAGGAGAAAACAGGAAAATGCCATATACAGGTGAAGTCAGTCAAGCATTGCACTGAACTTACTGTGAAGTCAGTCAAGCATCACACTGAACTTACTGTGAAGTCAGTCAAGTATTGCATTGAACTTACTGTGAAGCAGACAGTATGAATTAAAATAAATGTCACATAAAAATGCAGAAATGATTTACTACATGGAATAAATGATCATTGACTTCATATAACTTACAAAAGAGGTTGAGTACTAAGTTGAATTGTTAGAGATATAGACCACTGGGCAAGCAATTAAGATGGCACCAAGTAGCTTCTCACACAAGAAAGATACACAATATAAGTGCAAAATAATCATCCATGTGAGATTTCAACTGAAATAGTGATCAAATATACTTTCCTGAGATGAGAAAACTCCTAGAAATCACTTAACAACTCAAAAGGCACAAAGGGGATCAGTATTTGCAAGGCCTCAATAAGAACATGCTAACCAGGCATGAACAAATAACTGACAACTAGCAGGATTTGGCAGCAATCCTTCTAAGAGGAATCTGCTCTACTCTGATGACCTTTCATCACTTTTGCTGCTACAACAAGCCAAAAACTGTGGTGAACATCTTGTTTTTTTTATCTTGGGAGAACTATACTCTTACCGTATTATGAGAGTTAGTGGATATACTCTTACCGTATTATGAGAGTTAGTGGATATACCTTTACCATATTATCACTGTTAGTGGATATACTCTTACCATATTATGACTGTTAGTGGATATACTCTAGCCATATTATGAGTTAGTGGATATACTCTTACAGTATTATGAGTTAGTGAATATACTCTTACCATATTATGAGAGTTAGTGGATATACTCTTACCATATTATGAGAGTTAGTGAATATACTCTTACCATATTATGGGAGTTAGTGGATATACTCTTACTGTATTATGAGTTAGTGGTTATACTCTTACCGTATCATGAGAGTTAGTGGTTATATTCTTACGGTATTATGAGTTAGTGGATATACTCTAACCATATTATGACTGTTAGTGGATATACTCTTACCATATTATGAGTTCGTGGTTATACTCTTACCGTATTATGAGAGTTAGTTGTTATACTCTTATCATATTATGACTGTTAGTGGATATACTCTTACCATATTATGAGTTAGTGGTTATACTCTTACCATATTATGAGAGTTAGTGGTTATACTCTTACCATATTATGAGTTGTGGATATACTCTTACCATATTATGGGAGTTAGTGGATATACTCTTACCTCATTATGAGTGAGTGGTTATACTCTTACCATATTATGAGAGTTAATGGTTATACTCTTACCATAGTAAGAGTTAGTGGATATACTCTTACCATAGTATGAGAGTTAGTGGATATACTCTTACCATATTATGAGAGTTAGTGAATATACTCTTACCATATTATGAGTTTGTGGTTATACTCTTAACGTATTATGAGAGTTAGTGGTTATACTCTTACCATATTATGAGTTAGTGGTTATACTCTTACCATATTATGAGTTAGTGGTTATACTCTTACCATATTATGAGAGTTAGTGGTTATACTCTTACCATATTATGAGTTGTGGATATACTCTTACCATATTATGAGAGTTAGTGGTTATACTCTTACCATAGTAAGAGTTAGTGGATATACTCTTACCATAGTATGAGAGTTAGTGGATATACTCTTACCATATTATGAGTTAGTGGTTATACTCTTACCATATTATGAGAGTTAGTGGATATACTCTTACCATATTATGAGAGTTAGTGTTTATACTCTTACCATATTATGAGTTAGTGGATATACTCTTACCATAGTATAAGAGTTAGTAGATATACTCTTACTATATTATGAGTTAGTGGTTATACTCTTACCATAGTATGAGTTAGTGGATATACTCTTACCATATTATGAGTTAGTGGTTATACTCTTACCATAGTATGAGTTAGTGGATATACTCTTACCATATTATGAGTTAGTGGTTATACTCTTACCATAGTATGAGTTAGTGGATATACTCTTACCATATTATGAGAGTTAGTGGATATACTCTTACCATATTATGAGAGTTAGTGGTTATGCTCTTACCGTATTATGAGTTAGTGGTTATACTCTTACCATATTATGAATTAGTGAATATATTCTTACTGTATTATGAGAGTTAGTGGTTCTACTCTTACCGTATTATGAGCGTAAGTGGTTCTACTCTTACCATATTATGAGAGTTAGTGGTTCTACTCTTACCGTATTATGAGTTAGTGGATATACTCTCACCATATTATGCAAGTTAGTGATTATACTCTTACCGTATTATTAGAGTTAGTGGATATACTCTTACCATATTATGCAAGTTAGTGGTTATACTATTACCATATTATGAGAGTTAGTGAATATACTCTTACCATATTATGAGAAGGAAATGTATCTGAAGAAGAAATTCTTAAAAGAACAACTTACCAGGTTTCACACTTCTTGTCTATGACAGCACCTGGACCATAAACCTTTGCACTGGTGGAATCGTAACAAGTACAATTGCTCTTCAGGACACAAATGCTATCCGCTCCATGGTCTGTGAGAAACATGTTATTTCCACACACACAGCCTGGGACACACCCTTCCTCGCACTGTTCATTCCCAATTGTCAGATCTCGACAATGACCAGTGCATGGTGATGCACACTCAACGTACACAGTGCCTCCGTCGCACAATGACAATTGAGCTATGGATAGAAACGTAATTTATGGTAAGTGGGTGTTGATAATCATGGCTGAAATTACTAGATGGTAGAGATGGATTGGTCACATTTTGAGCAGCTATTGAAATAATGCGGTACATGTACATGTACACCTTAGAAAGAAGAAGTCAGGACCCCACACGCAAAAAAAAACAATGGTACAGATCAGGTATGGCAAACTCAGCAGCCATCAAAATATAAAGAAAGTAAGTATGGCCAAAGGAATAGATGGTGTAAGATTATGTACGTATGGTTTGGATTATCGCAATTAGGATCCACATTGGTTCAGTGGTTAGGGTGCCGGATTCACAACCGGAAGGGTACAGGTTCAAACCCTACCATTGGATCACCCTGAGTTGGCTACTGTGGTATGTCTTGGTGCAAGGCACTTTACTGCCTTGGCACTAAGTAATCTATTCGTGTTGCTGTGCCACAAAATACTAAACCATATCGATTATAACAGAGACAACAGGGCTATGAAATTTATCATAAAATCTCAATGTTATTTTTCTGTTCACAATTTTCTATCAATCCCTTACACAAGGAAGTCTACTCAGTAGTGTAAAATTACAAGTCAATATACCAAAATCAAACAATTCTTTAAAACAGGCTCTTATTTTCTGTCACTGTAAATATGATGTAGTCTCCTCATTTAATTTTCTTGAATTAATTTATATACTCTTTAATGAATTATAAGATTTCATGCTACTGGATTTATATCTGAATAATTGACAAATTCCATTGGCACCTGTGAGAAATTTAAAGTGAAGAGCAATACATAATTAAAAAATACTGTTCCTGAAAAAATCCTTTAAACTTCATTAAATTCTCCTGATCATTTTTTAACAATATCAATAATATAATTACATGAAGATAATCACATCAGAGCTGATTTGATCTCATCAATACTTCGATGAATTGCACTATTTACTATGGCAACAGTGTATCATGTTATAGACTCCCAGTATTAATACAGGATGATAGTAGAATGAAGCATAAACTAAATAATATGAACTTTCCAAAAGTATACATTTTCTTGTCATCATTCTCTTTCCATTAAGTAAAAATAAAACTCCTCATAACAAATTATTTCCTTTAGGGATTTCTGCTCGGAGTTAATTTTTACTGGATTTTTATTGTTCACTCTCATCAAAATCTCTTTGCAGGTTTCAACAAAAGTTGTTTGATAGAACTGTACTTGACACTGTTCACATTTGAATTGTTTCAACATTGGCATAAAACTTACATCAGAAAACTGAAAGTTATTCTTGGATGATACAGTTTTCTCATAATTTCGTTTGATTTTCAACACTGTCCCAACTTTTCTAGCAGCTAAATTCCAAACTGAAATAACACTCTTATAAAATCAATCTCTAATGACCTCATTTTGAACACCTGCAAAGACTGGTCACATGATCATGTAAAACTAGATATAGTACACAAGAACCTGCTTTCAACATTTTGATCTGTGATTAATTTGTATTTTTCAATGCAAATACAATCCTTTTGGAAGTAAATTGTCAGTTTGCAGCAGTTTGTACAACAGCACTCATTATTATATCAATGTAGGCTATACCCAGTTTTACAAGATTATGTGACAAGTTTTAGCCTCTGTTCAATATGTCAACAGTACAGGTCAATTTTCATTGAGTTCTGTTTCAGTTTGGGATTCAGCTGCTCATAAACAAAGAACAATGTTGAAAATAGAAAGAATGTGTGAGAAAAAAATGTATCATCCAATACCTTTAATTTTTTTGTGTAGACTTTTGTACCAACAAAAACATTTATAATAAATGTTAACACAGTCAAATGCATACAATTTTCCCAACATTTTCAGTTGAACCTGTAAAGGCATTTAAATAAGAGTGAACAATAAAAATCCAATGAGAAAAAAAAAACAAGACAAAATCCCTGAATAGTTTAATAGCAAAGTACAAACTTTTTCCCTCTGCCCCTGCCTAATAAATTGCTACACACACTCATTATAAATTCAAAGAATTTTGGTTTATCAAGAGATAGCAGGTATCACTACTTGAAGATATTTTTTTTAAATAATACACTTGTACATTTAATTAGTTTGGTAAATATTCAAACCAACTGAATATATTTTGTATTACTATGATAACTCCATATTAAAAATTGATTATTAATCTACCTCTCTGAAAGTGCATATAATATTCTGCCTAAATAAATGCCCCCAGACTTCAAAAATAAGCAAGTGCATACCACTGACTTAGATATATCCAATAAAGGAATTCTATTAACAAAGCACAATCTGCATCCTTTAACTGTACCATTTTAAGCATGAGATATCCTAGGATAAGTTAATTCAAAACAAAAAATGATGTTGCATGTGTCATACCAACTTGGCTTTTGCATTTCTATTCAATACACATGTATATTTCTGCAGTAAAATGACATCAGCACATGCAGTGTATAGTTTCCAGATCATAAGTGATGGGGATCTTTTTGTCCTGAGTGGACCATATCAATGACTGATAACTGTAAAGTACATATATCTAACAAAAGTACTCAGATAGAACAAGATACATTAAGTGTCTGGTCTTAAATGGAGGCACCCCTCATTTACTGACACACTCTGGGCATGTCTATTCTGCAGAATAGGATAATAAATGTCTTTTTTAAATGTTTTAGTGTATCTAATTAATGTTTAGTGTATCTAATTAATGTTTAGTGAACATTTACAAGATACCAAACAAAAGCTGGGAATTTAGCACATCCTATAATGATACAAGAGATGTTTGTTTTGCAAACATAGACTTATTGTGTACATTTTCAGTTTATTTACCTATGCATAATACATTTTGTATTGAGGGCAATTATCATATGTATTGTGATACAAACTAGTTAGCGATAGCAGCTCTATGAACCATACATAGGTACGTACATACATACATACATACAATTATACATACATATACAATGACATAAGTGATCCTATCTCATTCTTTGGAGGGAAAAGCTCAATAACTTCAGTAAACCCTAAACCCCCCAAAAAACATGAACATTTAAATTGGTCCCACCATTATTCAGTCTTGAAAGGCTTCATTGTACATGGTACTTTTTTAGTTACTTACAACATGTGCTTGCAAAATCACCATGATGGATCCAATCAACAATTACCCCCTTCATGGCACATTGTCTAGCATATGCAGAGGTCATGGTGCAAATCCCAGTGGTATCTCCAATAGGGGATGATGTCACTTCCTCTACACATCGAAGGAAGTAATAAAGAGGATCCACAAAATTAAAACAGCCTCCAAAAAGGTTGCTGTCAGTGATATGCATACAGGCAGTCCTGGCTTGCGTCTAAAAGTGTAAAAAAAATTGCATTTAATGTTACAAACTGCTGAGAAAATCGATGAGAGGCAAAATACCCATTTAATCTTACAGCTGATCTGGCATTTGAAATAGATGTTTAATCCATATTTCCATCACATGCCCCAACTGGGACTAATTATGTGTCTTCTCTGACATCTGCACGTCACTATATTTTCAATGCAATGAATCAAGTTTTTATAAATCTCAATTTGTTTTTAATTCATTCACACTTTCACAAATTCATAGTGTGAAACCATAAATATTTCAAAACCAATTTTTGGAGTGAAACATGTTTCTTCAATAATACTTATCCAATCCTAATACCTGACAAGTACAACCATGCACTACCTCGCAAATCCAGGCCTCCAAGCTAAAAGGTTTAGCTATGAAAGCTAAAAGTTGCCTGTTCACATAGGTTGGAGTCAGGCAGAGTGATAGGTTGGTGTCTGACAAAATGATCTCTTCTTAGATATAGGGATTGGTGCCAAATGCCTGTCTATACTTCAGTTACTACTGGAGCGGAATGTATGCTCTGTCAATAGGATATAACTGTGGGGAGGTTGGGAGGGTGTATCCATATTATGATCAGGTAAGTATTATCTCCAAAAGTTGGTTTCTTCTTCAAATATGTTGCCTGATCATAATACCTTAGGAGAATAGGTAAGAGATGAGGGGAGTTACTTCCCCTTAACCCTGAGAAGGGCCACCTCTGGTCCCCTAAGGTATGTGAGGCTGCTTCCAACTCTTTCGTATACTAGTGGCTCCATATGGCTAGACAGGGCTATTGGGAAACAAAAAATGTCCCCCGCAAATATAGTGAAGTCATAGTGCTGCAGCACTAAGAAGCTGCCAAACAACCTAGGAAGGTCCCTCCAGGTCTAACTAAACCTTTTGGGATGAAAGATCTCAAAGGTAACAGCTAGAGTGAGTTAACTCTGACCTCTATCCCATGGTCTGCATGATATCAGTAAAGTGAACAAGTTGAACTTGAATGTACTGTTGACTGCCCTAGCCTCACAAAGAGAAAAAATAATAACTTCATTTGATCTTGGGTTCATTCTCTGTATGCAGAGCAAATCACCCATTTTATCCAGGACTATAGAGGCTGAGCCGAGCTATCAACCTTACCCTCTTTCATAAGTAAAAATAGACAAGATCTTCCTCTTTTGCACCAGCTCAGTTCATTTTAGGTAACAGTTCAAAGCCCTCACCAGGTCCTGTAGACAGCCCCGAGGCAAAGGGTCCAACGTGAAAATAGATTTCACAACAAAAGACTTTTTGCCCATGAGCAGGAGCCTGTTCTTTGCAATAAGTGAAATTGAACCCTCTCGCCAGAAATGTAGATAGTTCACATTGACCAACAAGGCATGTATTTTGCTGATCCTGCCTGCTGTAGTTAGGACTAGCAGGAAGCAGGTTTTATGCAAGAGATGAACCAATGATGCTCTAGAGAGTAGTTCTAAAGGTGCCTTATTTAACCACATCAGAACCCATGATAGATTCCATTTCGGGCACAGGGCCAAAACCTTTGGTCATGACTGATTAAAGTTTGCCAGAAGGTTGAGAGGTTTTTGTGTTGTCCTATATCCTTCCTTCTATAGTGATGCAACATGTCTTATATTGCGGAATAGTACCCTTTTATCATGATGGTTCTAACTTCTTCACCCTGAAAAGTCATAGAAGAAAGTTAGCTATTTGGGGTAATAATGCCTTAAGTGGTGGAATGTGTCCTTGCTCACAGCACTGTGAGAAAATTCTCCACTTCCTCTCGTACACTTACAAAGTGGTGGGCCTTCTTAAGCCAGAGAAATTCTAACCACCACTCTTTCTGAGGAATGTTTTCCCCTGGTGGGTTTCTTTGATATGATCCATACATGCAGGTTCAATAAATATGGGTTCAGATGAAACTCATGCTGCTGAGATTGCTCTAGCATGCAAGGAAAGGTCATGAACTCTGTTCACATGCATTTTAAACAACATACTTAAGTGGGTGAAATGCTGAGATGGGATATCAGGTTCGTCCTTGTTGACAAGGAATCCAAGGCTGAGTAGGAGTGAAACAAGGAAATTCATGCCTCTATTTAAAACATAACTCACCTAGTGTTTTTGTAGTAGTTCAGCCAGGTGTTTGGATGTCATGGACATGGAGATGATCTTGAAATGAGACACTACACTGTTGATAATTCTTGTGAAGACCAAGGGACTGATGTTGTGACCAAAAGGAGTGCAATGAACTGATATAATGTATCCCTGAAAGTGAACCTCAGGAATTTCCAGGTGGACTTGAACTGGAACATGTAGGTATGCATCTTGTAGATCTAAACTGATCACAAAGTCTAGCTCCCAAATTGAATTTAGAAGCTGTCTTGATGGTTCAATTCTAAACCATGGTGCTCGTATGAAAAGATTGAGAGCTGAGGTCTATAACTGACCAAAGAGTTCCATTGGCCTTTGTACCAAAAACAGTCTTGAATAAAAACCTCGTGATTTTATGTTTTGAACAATCTCTACCACCCTCTTTTGTCCCGGACAACTGAATGTGAAACACAGACCCTACAAAACAGCTTGCAGGATCCATGAATCATTGCTGCAAAGTCTTTCCCATTCTATAGCAAAGTGGACGACTCTACCTCACACCAGGATATGTGACAAGAGCAGTGCAAATATGTCATCATTTCTTTCTGGAAGAAGGTTGGCATCAAAAGAAACTGAGGTGAAAACAATCCGCCTGTCTCTGCCTTTGTCCACATTGGTTCTTGAGAACCATGACTTTGAACATGTATAAGGTCTGTAGGACTGTTTCCCCATTTGGCAATCCCTTATAAGGTCATTCCTTTTTCCTCTCATCCCTATTCTGAAACAATTGCTGAGGTCTCTGATGCTGGGCCTGAGGTAGATGTCTCCTTGGTAACCTGTTTGCTTACTTTTTCCACATAGCCATTAAAAAGTAGGTTGAAGGACAATTGCTGCAATCTAAGCATAGCCTTGTGATGCTCTTTCAGGAAGGTGGAAGCCGACAGCAACGCATTTCCACAAGCTGTAAATTGAAGGCGGCACTATGATAGTTAGACTGATTCCTATGAGTGCCAGAGGTCTGATGTCAAAATGAAATACAAGATATTTGGTTAACGTAAGTGGTTCCATCATTCAACATTACACGCAAGATTGGTTTCTGCGTTGACCTCTTGTGATCTAATTCTGATGGCAAAATTTGATCCTGAAAGAACAGGGCCATTTTATCCACCCTATCAGTGCTAGATTCATAATGCTGGTATGGGTTATGAGATATTGAAGCCACAAAACCAGTTCGCCATTGCATCAGGTGAGACAGAATCTGATCCTGATGAAACAGGGATGTCTTATCCTCCCCATCAATGTTAGATTCATGATACCAGGATGGGTTATGAAATATTGGATCCACAAAACCAGTTCCCCCTTGAGCTGGATTCACCTGCTGTTGATCTGTCTTGTATATCATCAGAAGAGTAGACATGTGGTTATACCTTTGCAGTACAAGTCCTAATGATACCACCTAAAGCATGTTTTCTGGTCGAGATGGTGAAGGTGGAGCTGGAGCTGTTTATGTGGCTGTGGCTGGAAAATTTGATTGATCTCTTATTCTCTGGTGAGCCCTCTACTTCACAAATCTCCTCCATAAGAAACTTGTTGACTGAGGCCACAGAGGTATTAATGCTGATGACAATCCTTGTCTTTAAAATTTGCGTTATTTTACTTTCCTTTAATTTTTGATTGTCTGACCAGGACTGCAGCATACTGATTGTCTGGCCAGGACTGCAGCATACTAATTCTTGGTCCATCATGACTGCAGCATACTGATTCTCGGTCCATACAGCACATATTTCACATGTATTGCCTGAGTAGCATCCCACACATTCCAGGCATGTACTATAGTCATTGTCCACCGGTTTCAGATATTTGCGCTGCTTGCACTTTGTCCTGCCCATTTTATAGACACATGTAGCAAAGCAATAGCTATACAGGTGATGTCAGTCAAGCATCACTTTATATACTAATGAAGTGGACACTACTGAACAAATAATTCTGCTTGGAATATTACACTGTGTACATAAAATTACCTGTAACCATTATGCACACAAGAGATAGCTTATACAGTTGAAGCCAACGAAGTAACACTTTATAAGCTAGAAAAGTGGACACAACTGAACTATAACACTGTTTGCAGTATTACACTGTGTTTAGAAAATTACCTGTAATCATTGAGCACACAAGAGATAGCTTATATGGGTGAAGCCAGTCAAGTGTAGTTTATAAACTAACAAAGTGGATGCTTCTGAACTATTATACCTCTTGGAATATGACACTGTGTATGGAAAATTACCTGTAATCATAGCACACATAAGTGATAGCTTATATAGGTGAAGCCATTAAAGCATCGCTTTACAACTAACACAGTGGACATTCATGGACTATTAAACTGTCTATAGAAAACTTACCTGTGAATACAGAGAGCATAAGTGATACCTTATACATGTGAATTCCGTGGAGTGGCACTTAGAACTTTATTCCAAGTGGACATTACTGAACAATGTAATTATTTCTTATAGAATAATTAACTGCCTGACCTAACGACCTGTAATTTATATGGTCACTGACCAAAGTCCAATGTCAAGTACACATTATGGAATGTACTAGTAACCAGGGTAGGTAATATAAAGTGCATATGTGCCATAACACAAAGTGTCACACTAAAAACAAAATGTTTGGCTTCCAAACTCCCTGACACAGTCGTGTTTTGAAAAACACTATTGTCAAAAATCTTAGGGGGAAAAAAGAAGACATTTCTTGACGATCACTATACATGTCCGAAGCATGTAATCTGTATAAACAGTAAACAGTCCTGCTTAGAACCCATGTAAAACTATCCTTGGGGCAGTTTATATAGCTGATTATCATGGAGTCAATTAAAAGGTATGGTGGTCAGAGATAAACAACCACCATTTCACAGATTAATTAACTGGCTGAGAATAGCTAGGACGATGCCATGTCAAGTCCTTTGAACAGTGCTGTGGAAGAGCCCATTACGCTAATTTGCACAGGTAAATTACACAAAGTAGAACAACCCAATTCATCTGAGTTAGGTCCAATCAGGAGATGCATGTTAAAGAACAAAAGTTATTACACATCACTGCCTTGAATGAGAATATTTAAGCCATCATTATTAAAGATTATTGGCAAGTTTGTGATCAGCAGCAACATTTCTTTGAAGTCAGATTTTACTCCATAAATAAATTGCAAACCACGATTATTTCGGTAGTCAGAATAGTGTAAGAGTGTGGTTCATTTTTTAAAGCAAAATGACAAAATGCAGGTGTGATTTAGGAAAAAAGGAACCATCTGCAAAATGAACAAAGCCCAGCAAAACTAAATTTCTGAACTCCTGGATGCAGTTTTACTTTGTGAAGCGCAGCAGCAAGGGGAGCATTTTATTGTTTGCACACATTGCAAGCACCATATCAACATTAGTCGTTCTGGAGTGTACGACATCTGTCAACATAGCAACACCACCCAGCATGTTTGCCACTCCCTCACAGCAATGCAGATGCAGAAAAGATCATTTTCTACGCTGAGAAAAATCAACAAGACCTTTGGGGAAGTTTGTACATCCAGTCTCAAATGAGTGCCAAGATGAATACAAATGACATTTGTATTTCCTTCAACCCACCCACCCACACAAAACTATTGAGAGCAGTAAAGACTGCATCTAATTAAGAAACTATTTCACTCTCCAAGGGGTTCGTGTATATATATATATATATATATATATATATATATATATATATATATATATATATATATATATATATATATATATATATATATATATATATATATATATTTTTATATATATATAATTTCATTTTCTCATCAAATTTGCATTTCCAGTAATTTTATATTGACTTACATGAAAACATAACTTAATCACTATAGGATGTTGCTTTTTTAGGTCACATACATGGACCCCCCTTCCCCCCCCCCCTTGGGATCTCAAAATACACTTTTTAAGTCCCCAAAATCTCCCAACACTGTCTTCAAATATGGCAGGTATGAAAATGGCACCGAAAGATATAATTGACGATGAAGTTGTTGTTTTAATAAGGTTAGTGAACTTTGTCTCAGACAGAAAAAAGCGAATATTTGTTCGAAATACATATGGAGTATACTTTATGTGAGCAACTCCTCCAACTTGCTCTGTATTGTGTACAAGTAACTGTTGATATTGAATTTTTGCAAGGACTCTAAAGAGCATGCTACCTAGCACAAAGAGAAGTAGCAACTGAAATATAAATGGGATTTGATGCCAATCAATACATCTTAGAGGAGATAACTCTGTCTGACTCCCAGCCAATCAATACATCTAAGGGGAGATCACTTTGTAGGATTCCCACCTTTGTGAGTAGACAACTTTTAGCTTTCATAGCTAAAATTGTTTGCTTGGGAGGGCTGGATTTGTGAGGCAGTGGTTGTACTGCTAAGGTATTATGATCAGGTAATATATCTGAAGAAGAAAGCGTAAAAGAGGAGTTATATAATAAATACAAAAACCACATTCATATTTTGTTCAGAGTCGAGGAAAAGAACTCATTTGCTATGGTTTATAAATACATCTTGATCTGACAGCCTCCTCATATCATTACACCATGTCAAACACATTCATTCTGACAAATCAGAAACAAAACATGTATTTTGTTTTGTGTATTTACAATAAGTATTTCCTCTATACAGAATAAAATATGTTGAAGTTTTTGTATGATTCTTTTATTACAAGTTCATTTTCTGAAGTTGAACTTCATTTCTCTAGTTTGAATTTTCTTTCTAAAATAATAATAATAATAATAATAATAATAATAATAATAATAATAATAATTAATCATCATCATCATCATCATCGTCGTCGTCATCATCATCATCATAATGACATATTTGTAATGGGTAGCCTTTAAAGATAAATAATTTCATGTTGCTCTGATGTTTGCATGAGGACCAAGGCATAAAGTTTTAAATTTAGTGTTATCATTTAAAGCTATTGTTCAAATTTCCAAACATGACAGGATATTACGATTAAATGTGAAGTACCAATATAAGCTTCCTCCTGACTTGATCATCATTTAGCAATTATTACAATGGAAAAATCTAATTCACAGAGATCTAGATAAGAATTTAATGAATTTGGTATTTTCCTCCCTGGTTTGGAGCTAAAGGTCTGCTTTAATTGTAGATTGTACACTCAATTATTTTTATCTCCATTTGTTTAATGGACCAAATACATACTGTATATCAGGACTTTTTGTGGATATAAAATTGTTTGTCCAAATATGCAATTCCTGAATTCTGACAAGTTATAATTTAGCAATTACATTAATTGAGAGGTTATGATAAACCATATAATAAATTTTGATGGGATTGATTGTCACAATCGCTAAATGGCTCCACATTCTCTACCACTAAAAATTTTTTTATACAGTACACACATTTGCTGGACAGCACTTCATTTTTTAAAATTTCATTTGTCAACTCAACTTGTTACCTCTGTTTGCCCAATTTACGTACAATTTCATTTGATGGCACATCATTGGGTATATAGTCCAGTTTTGTGTAACAATTTGTGTCACTGTAGTAATGTACAAAGCTGGCAGTATCTGGTTCCGGTACACCATTCGCCAGCAAGTCGTCATCTTTTCGATAGTTGAAATAACCACAAAGACCTTGGACCTGAAAGCATACATTAGTAGTGGTCACATGTATATGAAGAGAAAGTCTGCCTCATTTGATAGATACACTGATAGATTAATCAATTGATCAATAGATAGATATATAGAGTGATAGATTAATCAATTGATCGATAGATATATAGAGTGACAGAATAATCAAAAGAACAGATTTTTAAAAATCTTACTTTATCTTCTTGAAACAAAAGCTGCTTTTGTGAAACTGAAGAGCACTTCATCATTATTTATTCAAATAGCTAAATATGTTTTAGATTATACAGCAGATGAAATCAGAGCTGGTTAGATTGTAATACTGGAGAAGAAAACACCATAAGATACATACCGTATTTACTCACTCATAAGTCGAGTCCAACTGCAAACTGCAGACCCAGATCTGCTGTCATATAATGCACTGGCAAATCTGGATTTATGCAGTTTGTTAGGAGCAATCAGTATAACAAACAGCACAGACCCTGATCTGCCAGCCCATTATGTGATGGCAGATCACGGTCTATGTTGTTTGCAGTTGGGCTCAACTTATAAGCAAATATAGATGGTATATTACAGAAAACCTTAAAATGCACACAATAAAAGAATGATAGACCATCATAGGAGAAATCATCTATCCTCAATGTGCAAATAAGACAGAATATGAAATAAACTTGCAGGAATTTGTTTTTGAAAGCAAATACATATGCCTCCTCACTATGTACTTCATGTAACACAAAGTACTGCCATGTGACCTTCAAAACAGAGTCAGTCACCAGAATCTAATCAGATTTTGGAGACCCACTCAAGGTATCTAAATATACAATTTGGTCCAGTCTGGCTAGATATACAGTTTGGTCCAGTCTAGATCAATGGCAGATAACACAAAACCAATATGTCTCCCTACCTTGGGAAAGGGAGAAACATAATACAGCAACAAAGCAGGGACGATTCCAAGAATAAAATTTTGGGAAAGCCCACCCCTCAAATTGGAAATATTTCTTGCAAAACAAGTATTTATAGGAATTTTTTAAACATAAGCTGCTGTTTCTAACCCCCTATCTCTCAACACTCCTTTAATTTTTGTTGCAAATTGTTTTCAAATTTTCCTTTAAACAAGAGTCCCTCAAAGGGACTGATATTCTGCTGGCTTAAAAGAATTTCCAGGAATTCAAGATAAGACCATTTCTTCCCTTTAACTGCTTTGTGATGAAACCATCTCTGATATTCTTCAGCAGTAACAAGATTTTCAAATAAGCTGATGTGGTAGACATATTGGATGTCATATTAGCACAGTTTTCACTTAGGACCTTATGCAGATATCATTAGAAGTCTTGGTTTGTGTAGAAGTTGCTTTTTTGTAGTAGCAGTAGTTGTTGATGTATTCTTTGGTAAACAAAAGCAGTTTTTTCATAACAAATCCTTAAGGAGACTGAGTATCTGCAGCCATCAAATTTATGTGTTTATTCATCTAGCATAATATAATTTTAGGCTGCATCATAACAATTCTCTTTGTTACTGTTACTTAGTTTCACAAGGAATTAAAGATCTCTTTGGTTTTAAAGGATAGGAATCTTGTCAATCTTTGCCAAGCAGACACAAAAAGTCATCAAACTAGATTAAGTAGAATACTGAACACTTTTAAAAACTATATTCCCTTTTAAACAGAAAAACATGAAATAGAATGTTATAAAAAAAAAATTGATTCATTAGGTGCATAATCATCAAAAAAGAAATTTAGTGTTTTACGCAAGACCACTTGACTCCGAGCATAAATTGGCTGATGAATCTTAGGCCATGTGTGTAATATAAGCAATTCAGTCATTACCAAAATGTGTTGTCAACTATTCAAACTGCTAGTCAAAAACAAATTTTAATTAAGGAAGGAATAGATATCCATTGCTTTAAAAATGGAGTAGCAGTCTGCTTGCTTGTCAGTTGTTCAGGCCTCATCAATGCATAGATGCTGGACAATCTGAATACTTATTATCAGGGTTTGTATACTTCCACTCAAGTGAACTCAATGACTTTTCCAGGACTTTTGAGGGCCTCAAAAATAAATTACCAGGACCTCAAATATGTCAGAATAAAGCATACTGCACAGCAGGTTGTTTGAATCCAGTTTCCCAAAATCAGCTGACCAACAATATGACCCAAAGATGTTTTAAAAAAATAAAAGTAATATATACAAGAAATAAACAAGTATATTTATAACGATCTTAAATCGTTAGGGGCCGTAAGACAAAATATGGTTCTCAATAATTTTAGAGGAAGCAAAAATGTTTTTCAAAGACTTTAAAACTAAAATGTCAATTTCCAAGGATTTCAAGGCCTTGAGTTTAAGAAGCCCAAATCCGGTATATTCAAGTCCTTCAAGGCAGCATACTAACCCTATATTATGCTTAAATGCACTTTAAAACACTGGCAAGCTTTTGTATGATCAAGATGATTTCCAATAAGAAAAACTTTAAAATTACAGTTTCAATCTAGTAACATGTTACAGATATGAATGGAACAAAGGAAAAGTTCCGGCTAGCAAGATTTACTAACTTTTGATTGAGATATTTCAAACTAAACATTCTGGGGCTATCAATGGAAACTGGGGCTTCCTGGTTGATTTAATTATTATAGCAGAATCATCCCTGCAACGTGCTTCCCCAAGAACAGCCAGTAAGAGCATGAACTGAAATTCTAAACTGGTTCAAAAATACAGACTCTTTCACTTCTTCTGCTATGTATTTATATTATTACAAATAGGCAGTAACCATAACACATATATATATACATGCAAACTTACCATATATACTCACGTATAGTCCGATACCAACTGCAAACTGCATAGACTCAGATCTGCCGTCACATAATGTGCTGGCAGATCTGGGTCTATGCAGTTTGTAAGGACTAATCAGTAGAATGAACAACATAGACCCTGATCTACCAGCGCATTGTGCGATGGCAGATCAGGGTGTATGTTGTTTGCATTTGGATGCGGCTTATACGTGAGTATATACGGTACACACATTTACTAGATTCCCACTAAAATACTAACTAGCAGTAACCAAAAGTTACATCAATAATCTAAATGTTATTGGTAAACACAACATGTCTCATTATTAAAATGGACAAAGAAAAGCAGTTGGCTTAATTCTGCATAACAGGTACATCTTGCACATGTAATATTTGACGATTTTGTTCAGAAAAGGAGTTTAATTCTGGAAAGTAATATTTATGCAATTATGGATTTAGACAAGTTATAACTTTTAAGGAAATAAATTTAGACCATTTATTATCATTGTCTCTAATTTCATTGTCTCACTCTAAGACTGCTAAATTGCAAACATTTCTTCATCACAAAGAATTCCCACTATGCAATAGATTACTTCATAAAATTTTGTGACCATCTGGGAAAATTAATAGCTATGGCTATTTTGACTACCACTAATAGAAGTGTACATACATACATACATACATACATACATACATACATACATACATACATACATACATACATACACACACACACACACACACACACACACACACATACACACATACATACATACATACATACATACATACATACATACATACATACATACATACATACATACATACATACATACATACATACATACATACATACATACATACATACATACATACATACATACATACATACATACATACATACAATAGTCAGTTGCTATAAAGCCCCTCAGAATAGTTTTGCCTCTCATATAAATCTATTTTGGTCATGGATCCAATTCAAATGTTTAAAATAATGTAGCATTGCTACTAAACTTTATTCATATAATTTTAGTTCAAGGTAGAACAAGGTAACATGTGATATAACATAATTATATACCACATTTATAACATAATTAAACATATATGATATAACATAATTCAATTTTTGTGTTTTGATGATGCACTATTATGACAGCATTCATGAAACATGCATCAATATAAGGATTCCTCAATTATAATGAAGGTCACATTTATGGCTCCCTTGAACAGCATTATAGAGAGAGAACACTGTACATACATACATACATACACACACACACACACACACACACACACACACATACATACATACATACATACATACATACATACATACATACATACATACATATATACATACATACATACATACATACATACATACATACATACATACATACATACATACATACATACATACATACATACATGCATGCATACATACATACATACATACATACATATATACATACATACATACATACATACATACATATGCATGCACTTCCCTCAATGTACATCCATAGCTTTTTCTCAAATATGCTTAACAAAAAGTATTTGCAAATACCTTTTTCTCAAAGAAAGGAGTCAGGCTGATATATATTCTCTGGCTGCTATCAACCAACATTTGGACACCAAAAGCTTGGACAAAAATAAAATATGAAGTTGCTGCCTTCACATAAACAATGTCAGAGGAATATGGCAGGGATTCTGGTTGGCCATTTATGGAGACAGATTTGTCAACGATTTGTACAGCAACACCCTGTACAATTAGTTCAACTGACAAAATGCAGATAGCATCATTGTTCAAATGACATGGTCCAGAAAACATCTTCAAAGAGAGAACTGAATGCAGGTCAGTTGGATCAACACTGTCTGAAGGCTGAAATTTAAAAGAACATAATTAGATCAATGATTCTGAAAATTGTGAGATCAAAGTAAACTAATTGTGAGGATCAAAGTAAACTATTCAGGAGAACAATAGCAGTATGGCCAGATTGCAATCTATGAAATATAGGTCACAATGATCTGATTTTTACTGATGAATGTGGTACTAGTTATGATGAAATTACATACCCATTGATGTGACTGCATAGGCAATAGTGCATGTGAAAATAAGCGAAACACAAAGTTTAACACAAATCAATGAACATGAAACATAGGTCAATGTGACCTGATTTTAACTGAAATGTGTAGTACTCAACATGACATGCAAATACCAACTTATTTGACTCTACATGCAATAGTGGCTGAGAAAATGACTTAAGCATAAATCATAACCTTGAGAAGCAGAGCTTAACGCCAAAGTAAGAAAAAACATCACCAAACCATGAAATATAAGCCACAGAGAACTAGTTTTCAATAATGGTTATAGTACTCCTCATGAAACATTTACATAAGTTATGTGACTCTGAAAGCAATAGTGTCTGAGAACATTACCTAAACACAAACCCTAACCTCAGTATTGACACTAGATGGACAGATGGGCAGGCAGACATAATCAATTCATAAGGCAAAATTGCTCTGCATTCTGGCCCAAAAGACTAAAGAGACAGAAAGATCAGTCTAAAAGAGGCAGGTGGCTCTAAACAAGGTTAGATGGCAATCTACTGAAGATGCCACGTGTACCTAATGGCATGGGGAGTAGCAAGCAAAGCAAAAGCATTTGAAAAACCGATACAAGATATGCCAGCTAACTGTGTTAAGATCTTTTCATAAACTTCTCCATCAAAGTCGATAAAAAGATGATAAATATGTTTCCTAGAGTGAAACCAGAATCTGATGTATTAAGCCAAATGATTATTTCTACATTGGAAGTATAAGGTCAAACTGTCTTAAGGAGCTGACTCCTTAAAGTATTACAATCAATGAATTTGTCAACATGATGTTTTGCCTAAACCAGTGGTATTTTCATATATTGTGAATTCAGTATTTTTCATGGAGTACCAATTTCGTGTATTTTGTGGTTGCCACAAACCACGAAATTAAAGAACCAGTAAACAATGATCCTTCTCTGAAAGCACTAGGACCCCTTCCCCCACCAACAATGAACACTGATCCTTCTGTAAAAGCAATAAGACACCTTTCCCATCCACAATGAACGCTGATCCTTCTCTAAAAGCAATAGGACCCCCTTTCCATACCCACAATGAACATGGATCCTTTTGTGAAAGCAAAAAGACCCCTTTCCCCAGCCACAAGGAACAATTATCCTTCTGTGAAAGCAATTGGACCACTTTGCCCACCGATATGAACAATGATCCAACTGTTAAAGAAATAGGATCCCTTTCACCATCCTCAATGAATGCTGATCCTTCCGTGAAAGCAAGTGGACCCTTTTCCCCATCCACAATGAACACTGATAATTCTCTGAAAGCAATAGGACCCTTTTCACATCCACAATGAACATTGATCCTTCTGTGAAAGCAAAAGGACCCCTTTCACCATCCCTCTCTGAAAGCAACAATACCCTTTCCCCATCATTCTGTGAAAGCAACAAGACCCCTTTCCCCATCCTTCTGTCAAAGCAATAAGACCCTTTTCCCCATCCTTCTGTGAAAGCAATAAGACCCCTTTTCCCATCCATCTGTGAAAGCAATAAGACCTCTTTCCCCATCCTTCTGTCAAAACATTAAGACCCCTTTCACCATCCTTCTGTGTAAGCAATAAGACCCCTTTCCCCATCCTTCTGTGAAAGCAACAAGACCCCTTTCCCCATCCTTCTGTGAAAGCAATAAGACTCCCTTCCCCATCCTTCTGTGTAAGCAATAAGACCCCTTTCCCCATCATTCTGTGCAAGCAATAATACCCCTTTCCCCATCCTTCTGTGCAAGCAATCAGACCCCTTTCCCCATCCTTCTTTGAAAGCAGTAAGACCCCTTTCCCCATCTTTCTGTGTAAGCAATAAGACCCCTTTCCGCATCCTTCTGTGTAAGCAATAAGACCCCTTTCCCCATCCTTCTTTGAAAGCAATAAGACCCCTTTCCCCATCCTTCTGTGTAAGCAATAAGACCCCTTTCCCCATCCTTCTGTGAAAGCAATAAGACCCCTTTCCCTATCCATCTGTGAAAGCAATGAGACCCCTTTCCCCGTCCTTCTGTGAAAGCAATAATACCCCTTTCCCCATCCTTCTGTGAAAGCAATAGGACCCATTTCCCCAACCTTCTGTGTAAGCAATAAGACCCCTTTCCGCATCCTTCTGTGCAAGGAATAAGACCCCTTTCCCCATCCTTCTGTGAAAGAAATAAGACCCCTTTCTCCATCCTCCTGTGAAAGCAATAAGACCCCTTTCCCAATCCACAAAGTTTAGTACTGATAAAAATGTCATTTTTTGCAAAACCATAAAAATGTGTATGTACAAGAAGAAATAAATTCACAATGGCTTCAAGTTTGAATGGATTCTTATCACATTCGATCACAGGAATTCAGACATAAAAAAATCAGGTGATTATAAAACAACCTATAAGCTGTGAAACAAAAGCCCAAATCCCCTTTCTTATACAATGACTCCCCCACCACCACCTACAGTCACCTGCTTCATACAGTGAGAATTCCTTGGCACCAACAAGCTGTGTTCAAAAGTAAAACCACCCCCACTCCCAAGATGATCACCCCTCTAATATGGCCAGGAGCCAGTATATCAGTGCAACAATTGTTACATTTACCCCTCATGAGTGGCCACATAATGGCATTTTGCACTTTTTGCAACAACTTATTCCTTCACTGGCAATTTGTAGTTATTGTGGAAATTTAACAGCAGCCCTAAGTGTATTAAAATAGATTTTTAAATCAAATGCATTTGTGTTTAATTTCATTTTTGTATATTGTTTATCGTTCATCGCTCTGCATTTGTTTTCTTTGTTTACTTCATACAGCATTCATCATTTCATTTGCATTCATTCTGCATTTCATTTGTGTTTATTCTGCATTTTGTTTGTGTTATTTTGTATTCTGTTTGCATTCCATTTTCATTTCACTGGTACACTGTTCCTGGGTCTGTAATACCTATGGGTCAACAGATAGACTTTTGGATATTATCTTAAAGAAATATTAAAGTGACGTTTTGTCTTTAATTTTACTTTATCATTCCAAGTTGTTGGCAGAACTTCAAATTATTTGTAGTTTGATAATATATTGTGTTGGAGTAAAATGTACTCTTCATTTCATTTGTGTTGACTGCGTACCATGCAAGCATGGTTTTCATTAAATAGGTCAAAACTACCGCCTAAAATTTATATTTTTGCCACAAAGTAAAATACTAAATTGTCTGTTGCTAACATGCTACAATCAAAGATTCAATAAACTGTAAAATGAAAGAAAAATAGTTATTTTCTGCAAGATCATTTCGCAGAAGGTGGCCAAACTCAATTAACTGGAACAGAACTACTCACGACATGGTGGCTGCTTTATTGCATTTATGCCTACAGTAATTCCATGTAAGGGACTTCCAAAATTTACTATTTAAAACAAGCAATAAATTAAAAGAAGTGACCTTTCAGACAAGTTGGGTTAAACCAAAACAGTTGAAAAATTACAATTTCATGACAGGGTAAAGTTTGCAGATTATATAAGAAAGGAAAGGCTAGCTTCCTTGATAGATTTGCAGATTAGGCTAGCTTCCTTGATACAATTATGAGAGCTGTGCCACTACTACAGGTGAGTATATCGTCAGCTGAAATCATATTGCAATATATTGCAAATACATGTTTTGCAATACAAAGCTGAACATATTGTTTTCAAGCTTGCCATTTTGAACACCAATGTGCATTGATTTGATGCCAGCTGTAAGCTTGATTTGCTGAACCTTTAAGTTTTATTATAATAAACAGCATATTCAACCAACCATTTATATCATTTTTTAAAAATTAAATCTGTTCAAGTAAGAAAAGAGAGTTAGTAGCAGAAAGATAATTAGTTCCAACTTTCACAGATGGATGATGTCAACCCATGTGCATAGCAAGTTCAGTAGACTGGTCCAAAATGCCTTCTGCTCTCAAAGCATATATGACACACAGATAACAACTTATCAATTTCACTATCCTTCATGCATTTAAAGCCAAAGAGAGTCCAAAGTTATTATTTTGCATGCATTTTGGACACAAGACTTGGTTCATGCTTATTCTATAGTGACTTGCCATCAACCATTACTAAACCACATGTCTGATTGGTTATGGTGTAATTTATCAATACCATGTAATGTTTTGAATCAACAATGATAGAGCCACAACCAGTCTAACTAAATGGCAGGGTTAAAATACCCATACTGAAGAATTTGTACATATATGAATCAAAATATGGTAATGCACTGATGTATACCAACATATCAATATACCATTACACCACTAGCTACTACCATCCAAAAAAGATGAAATGCAAAATTTCTATTTTTTGTGTCCAATATTTACCATTATAAATGTAATAGTTTGTGTCCAATATTTACCAATACAAATATAATATTTGTGTCCAATATTTACCAATATAAATATAATATTTGTGTCCAATATTTACCAATATGAATATAATACTATTTCTTTTTATAAATCAAAGCAAGATGAATAAAAGTATCCAATTAAAGCAAATGCTTTTACCAACCAGATATGGGGCTCTAGCCCTGATGGATAAATCATGGATTTAGTAAAAGAGATTATATTTACCTCTATCAGTTTGAAAGAGCATGGTGAATCTCCAGGATTGAATGAGTATTCATCTCCATCAAAAGTCTGGACATTGTTGACACCAAGCATAGAGCAGTAAGAAGAGCATTTGTTCCTCGTGCAGTCCCATCTGCCCATCTTGCATGTGCTATAAGTGAAGATATCATGATACAAATCAGTATTACACAACCATGTGCTGCTATAAGTGAAGAAATCATGATACCAATCAGCATTAACAACCATGTGCTATAAGTGAAGATATCCTGATACAAATCAGTATTAACACACATGTGCTGTAAGTGAAGATATCATGGTACAAATCAGTATTAACACACATGTGCTGTAAGTGAAGATATCATGGTACAAATCAGTATTAACATGCATGTACTGAAAGTGAAAATATCATGGTATAAATCAGTAGTAACATCCACGTGCTATAAGTGTAGATATCGTGGTACAAATCTGTATCAACATGCATGAAGATATGGTACAAATCAGTATCGACATGTATGTGCTATAAGTGAAGATATTGTACAAATCAGTATCAACACGCATGTGCTATAAGTGAAGGTATCATGGTACAAATCAGTATCAACATGCATGTGCTGCAAGTGAAGATATCATGGTATAAATCAGTAGTAACATGTATGTGCTATAAGTGAAGATATCATGGTACAAATCAGTATCAACACGCATGTGCTATAAGTGAAGATATCATGTTACAAATCAGTATCAACACGCATGTGCTATAAGTGAAGATATCATGGTACAAATCAGTATCAACATGCATGTGCTATAAGTGAAGATATTGTACAAATCAGTATCAACACACATGTGCTATAAGTGAAGATATCATGGTACAAATCAGTATCAACATGCATGTGCTGCAAGTGAAGATATCATGGTACAAATCAGTATCAACACGCATGTGCTATAAGTGAAGATATCATGGTACAAATCAGTATCAACATGCATGTGCAATAAGTGAAGATATCATGGTACAAATCAGTATCAACATACATGTGCTATAAGTGAAGATATCATAGTAGAAATCAGTATTTGTTACTATTTAAACTTCAAATATGTCTAAAATATGTTTCAAGTATTTTTTTTTCTACCTTAAACCAAACACAATTGATTTTCTGTATATTGTCTTTAAACTAGAAAACTGAGTTATTACCATGTATTGCATCTCATCTTGGTAGTTTGACCATCCACATAGCTCCCTCCATTGTAGTAGCACTTGCACTCTTGCGCTGTCACACACTTTCCTTCTTGTAGGAAAGTGCCGGTCGGACAGTCACACCCAGACACGATGTTGGTGTAGCACTCATCTGGCATAACGTAATGTAGTGCACTGCATGTGCGGGGGCAACTAGGCATATTGTCCAAATATACTCTTCCAGCTGTGCAATTTTTGGCTGTAAAAATTGAAATGTAGTTTTTTTCTCAAATTGATTAAGCAAATGAGAGAAAGTAAGAGAGAAAGACACACACACACAGATGGGAGAATGAAATTTCTTCTTAGTCAAGACAAACTGGACATAATGCATTTTATAAAATCTACACCAAGAAAAAATGCTGAAGAAAAACAGGTTATTTTCTGAATCATCTTAAGAATTTTTTATATTTCATCAGTCTTGGTGGTCTCTGTATGAACCACGTTTAGTTGATACAAGCATATACACTACAAATGACATGATTCACATTTTATCAACGGCTAACCTGGATCAAACTAATAAAGTTAGTAAAAAAATCCATAAAATATTGATGACTGCATTTCTTTAAAGGTCGCTATCATGTTTCCAGTTTCCACATCCACTTGCCACTCAGATACCTTCAAAAGTCCTAGTTTACTGACCACATCAAAAAGGCAGCTAACTTCGAGACTTTCTCCATTCTGGGATCCAAGTTAAAACCCTACTTCTTTAAGCTTGACCACCGCATACTTAAGAACAAGCTCTTAAACCTCACACTTGCCCCAATGTCACATCTTTACCTATTGTCACAGCTCACATCTTTTTTATTTTCACATCAAAGGTATAGAATTTCAAGTCTTTGAAATCATTTCATTAAAAAAAATGCATTTTTTATTTTTACATCAAAGGTATGGAATTTCAAATCTTTTAAATCATTTCATTAAAAAAAATGCATTTTTTATTTTTACATCAAAGGTATGGAATTTCAAGTCTTTGAAATCATTTCATTAAAAAAATGCATTTTTTATTTTTACATCAAAGGTATGGAATTTCAAATCTTTTAAATCATTTCATTAAAAAAAATGCATTTTTTATTTTTACATCAAAGGTATGGAATTTCCATTTCCATTTAGATTTTCTTTTAACCACAAATTTACTTGTATTTTTGAAAAACCATCAGAAGATAGAGATGAAATTGTAGATACTTTTCTAAATTAAATTCTCTACAAAAGTCTGCAAGAACCCTTAAGTTCTTGCTAGATAGGGCAGATATTATGGTGTAAGCAGATATAAACTGTGTCTCATATTCTCTGAACTTTTAAACAAAAAACTCATGCTCCAGCCTAAAACCCACAAAAATTGAATATGAAACTTGAAATATGAGAAATGGTATACATCAGGATCTATGAAATTCAGAAGTCTAGGACAGGAACTTAAATTTAAAAAATCCTGTAAGTTCTATGATGTTAACTTGATTGTAATTAAAATCGATCAACTATCAAATTGTTGTAACTGTAAATATGAGCTTGTGCTCTGTACTTAAAAATATTTTGAGTAAAACTGGACTGCATCTCTGGCTTTAATCCAGTGCTAAAGAAATCTAACAAATATTGTTACATACGACAGAAATTGCTTGATCTCCAGGCCACATAGACTCCACTAATCGAACACTCTCGTCCATAAGCTTCAAACATACTACAGGTGACAAAAGCTCTTTCTTCATCTGTCTCAGCCTTGCAGTATGCATTTTTACACATTCTATGCCAGGAGTATGGAACCAGCTAAAATGACATGCATGAGACAGAGACCAGTATTGAAAACAGTATTGTTTTTCAAATTACCACAAAATTCTAAGAGTCCTCAAAGGCGTATCTAAAATATTGTTCCTTTCTATGAGAAGGAATCTAAATTATTACAATCCAGTGTTCAAAGTTTTAATCTCAGTAATTGTACAATAAACTGAAATAACACCCAGCAAAAAATCAAAGAAGTACTGTATATACTCGCATATAAGGCAGGTGCAACTGTAAACAACACAGACCCAGATCTGCTGTCGTACAATGCAATGGCAGATCTGTTTCTATGCAGTTTGCAGTTGGATCCAACTTATCAGCAAGTACATACAGTACTGAATTGCAGTTATAACAGCAAAATCCAGCACTGCTTAATAAATGTTGTTGTTGTTATGGGTTTCACACCACCTTTTTTCAAGGGGCCCCGGGTGGCTGAGTGGTCTGAGGCGCTCGCCTTTTCAGATCACTGACATCTCACCTCTGTCCGCATGGGTTCGAGTCTCGGGCTCGGCCAATGTGTGTATGTGAGAAAGCTTGCCAGTAGCTTCCCGTGAGTCGTGGTTCTTCCCGGGGTTTTCTCGGGTTCTTCCTCCACCAAATATACTGGCCGCCATGTATAGCCTATCATGTGCTGAAAAATGGCGTTAAACCCATAACAACCAACCATTTTTCAGCACATGATAGGTTATACATGGCGGCCAGTATATTTGGTGGAGGAAGAACCCGGAAAAAACCCGGGAAGAATCACCAGCCCACAGGAAGCTACTGGCAAGCTTTCTCACATACCCACTTTGGCCGAGCCCGAGACTCGAACCCACGCGTACAGAGGTGAGATGTCAGTGATCTGTAAAGGCGAGTGCCTTAGACCACTCGGCCACTCGAAGCCCCTGCCTAATAAATAAATTTATCAATAAACTGAAGAGCTGTAATTACATGCACCCAGTAACTCATTTTTCCAAATAAGTGAATAATGACTTCTGATTGGATATCATGATGAAATTGTGAATTATTACTATTTCTACTTGACCAGCTTGTTTACAATGACCACAACTAAAACCTCCGCTCCACCATTCTTCACACATGCACACACACATAATAGTTTTTGCAACATTTAAAGAAAGAAAGAAAAAACTAGATTTGTGTTTGTAAAGCATAAGTCAGGGTCCAAATAATTCAAAAATGTAGACAAAATTTAGCAAATTTCTATAATCACATCAAAATCTAGTAATATGATAATCTACATAATTATAATAATATTTACATTAAATTTCACTGGTCTACCTCAAGTCAGTTTTGCTAGTTTATGCTAACAAGGTTTTTGTCAAAAGGCCAAGTCCAATAAGTTCATAAATTTGTAAAAACAAAAAAATATTAAAAATGTGATGAAATGGCCTGAAAATCTAATCAGGTCATCTACTTATGACCATAATAAAGTGTGTACCAATTTCATGGTTCTACCTCTAATAGATTTGTGCTACTGTACTCAAATGGGTTTGGGATACCATATATGCTCACTTACTAGAAAAATACAGCTGCAAACTGCACAGATCCAGATCTCCTGTTGCATAATGCACCAGCATATCTTTGTCTCTGCAGTTTGTTAGGACTAATCAGTTGAACAAACAACACAGAACCTGATCAACCCGCACATTATGCAACAGCAGATCTGGGTCTATGTTGCTTGCAGTTGGACCTAACTTATACACAAGTATAGATGGTAAATGTACAGACAGAGCAGCAAAACAATATATCCCAATTCTGCAATCAGAGTGGGGGCATAAAAAAAAACGTACCTTGCTGTGACATGCAGTAAACATGCTGCTCAGAAGGAGGTAGCAAGCTTGGCTAGCTCTGGAAATTTTTTCAGGGGTATCACAATATTCTGGCACCATTCCAGCAGTTGGGCAGGTCGACTGAAATGATTGATTGGTTAATTGACTGACTGGCTGACAGACAGACAGACAGATACAAGTTAGATCATAAATTTTAGTTCAATTCAATTTTAAGATGTACTCAGCATATTTGCAACATAATATTGTTTGAAAATAAATGTCAATATGTTATCATATACCTTTTGCAATAAATCAGTTTTCTAATTTCTATCCTAGCTCAATTCACAAATATTTTCTACTTGCTATTATAATTTAGAATAGATAGATAGATAGAAAAGAAATGAGGAAGGTGGGTAGGGAGAAAGGACAATTGAGAGAAAATTTGTCATAAAAGTGCAATACAATTTTTTTATGTGATATGAATCAAAAATGGAGGTCATGTTGTGATTACTCAGCATGCTGTCCTTATTCAATGAATGGCAAATAATCACAGGCATAGGTTAACTGGATAGTCTTAAGCTAACATTTGTATGTACTCATCTTTAATGCCTTCTACATATTTTATAGTAACAGTAGAGCAATTATTTATTTTTTAATAACCTTGTTGTCTAAAGACTCCACAACTTGTAAAAATTGTACATCATATACACGTAATTGTAGAACACCTCATGGAAGATTGGTCAGTTGACCAAATGAGTTTCTTCTTTAAATAAAGTCATTAGCATTATATTCAAGGGCCTTATTTGACTCAATTGGGCTACTAAATATGCTGAGCTAGCAGGTTCTTTTCCTGGTAGCCCAGCAGGCTACTATATGATTCTGATATCTGACGGACTTTGCATGGATGTTTATGTGAATATGTGGTTTTTATACTGTATTTATCTTACAGCTGCATTAATTCAACAAATCACAATGCAAATGAATTCATCAAAATTAATAAAAGTAGTCCTTTGTTAAGCAATTCATGCTAGAGTTATCAATATTGTATTGTACTGTATGAATAAAAAAAAATGTTCTTACATCAATTTCTGGAATCATAAGGCTGTTACCAAAGACCACTTCATTAGGTAAACCACCATAGTCATCTGAAAATTAAAATCAGGAATTGAGTATGTGTGTGTGTTTATGTGTATGTATTATCATTTAACAGCACATCAGTACAATAATGGCCATATGGTTCTCATTAAAATGTGAAATTTTACGAATGTAAATATAAAGACTTGCACAAACACTTTAGGAAGATAAACCCTTTCTAATAAACATGAAGATGAAGTACTACAAGATAAACGATAAATGGTAAAGATTCTGTTAAATGCATTATAAAATACAAGATAAATGGTAAAGACGTTAACATTCTTTAAATGCATATAAAATACAAGATAAATGGTAAAGACGTTAACATTCTGTTAAATGCATATAAAATAAAAGATAAATGGTAAAGACGTTAACATTCTGTTAAATGCATATAAAATAAAAGATAAATGGTAAAAATGTTAACATTCTGTTAAATGCATTCTAAAATAAAAAATAAATGGTAAAGATGTTAACATTCTGTTAAATGCATATAAAAATAAAAGATAAATGGTAAAGACATTAACATTCTATTTATTGCAAATAAAATAAAAGATAAATGGTAAAGACATTAACATTCTATTTATTGCAAATAAAATTAAAGATAAATGGTAAAGACGGTAACATTCTGTTAAATGCAAATAAAATTAAAGATAAAGGTACAAAATGTATAAAATCCTTAAAATATAGAATCAATAATTGTTATATAAACCACATTCCGTCAAAATGTCTCAGATTTGGTGATATATCATCATAAAGATTCTTAATTGAGTTCACATTAAAAAAAACTTCTGTTTCACAGGGTGGAAGTTAATACACATGACAAGAATATGTTCCACTATCAGTGAACACTAGCAGGTTATGCACTCTATTCGAGGTATGCACAAGTTGAGTATATGTCCTATACGCAATCGGCACAATACCACCTCATCTCTGCAATTTGTTCTATATGAGGGATGCCACTCTGCAATGATGGGTTTGTTAGGAGTAATGAGTAGAACAAACAACACAGACCCTGATCTGCCGGCTCATTATGTGACTGCAGATATGGGTATGTGCTGTTTGCAATTGGACTTGACTTATAAATAAGTATATATGGTATGTATGTATATATGTATGTATGTATGTTGTATGTATGTATCTATGTATAGAGTTTACTGGCCCATCAGCACAATACAGACTAAAAATTAGATAGTAAAAATGTTAAGGATAAACATGTTGCAGGAAAACATCAACTCCTACAAGATAAAATTTTTTGAATAAAAGTAAACATCGAATCCTACAAGATTAAACCTTGGAAAACTACAATTTAAAATGCTGCATTTAATAGTATGTTTGCTGTATATCTTTACATGTTGGATTTATTTAGGTTTGCAGTATATCTTTACATGTTGGAATTATTTAGGTTTGCAGTATATCTTTACATGTTGGATTTATTTAGGTTTGCAATAGGTTTGTAGTATATCTTTTTATTGTTGGATTTATTTGATGATATTTCATAATTTCAGACACAACATTTTTTATAAAACATCGAATTTACAAATAAAGCTAATTTACACGACTAAGAGATGTCATTTTCATTCCTCAATTTTGATGTAAGCTGTTGTATTTTTCAAGCCCATTTTTTCTGTGCAACAAATATTTGTAGACACATGCCATGAGGATCAGTTATCAGATTGTACTTTCAAAACCTCAAATGAATATGCTTGCATGGAACATACATAATGTGGCATCTAGTTCTTAGACTGTGTTGAAAACACTTGTACTTCATTCAGTATCTATCAAATTAGAATTGAAAACTGACCCACACAACTTGCATTTTGGGTAAATTGCCAGTCAACCAATCAAATGGTAATAATAAGTGTATTATTCAATTAGGTGAAGTTATCAAACACTGCACACTTCAGTGTTGCACCTAGGATCCCAAGGGCAGGGGACAGTGTCCCTTACCCTCCAAATCTGGAGATGCACAACATTTTAAAGGGACAAAGGAAAATTGTAGTACATAATGCACTAGAAGTGCTAAAAAAAATGAGATAATCTTATCTGCTTCAACAGTTTTGCTACCTTAACTTTGTCATATTTTCCTTGAACATTTACATTATTGCAATAAACATTTTATCATGTGATCAAGTAACTTATGAAAATATTAACATGTTTGAATATCCATTTAAAAAATGAGCTGCAGCATGCAATTTTCCATTCTGGATCTTGCTCTCTTTAACTTAAGTGTTCATTCATAATCTACCAGCATTCATTATAATAAATATCCATGTTTTTTTAATTATTTTTCTTTTCAAATTAATAAATCATTAATTAAATGACAAATTGTGTATTTGTATAAATAAGTCTCTTTTATCATTAATTCAGCCTCAGAATAAATTAAATCTTCCTTGCCATAGGTGTGACTTCAACCTCGAAAATACATTACAATAGAGGAAATCAAAGAATTTTTACATTGCAACTTGGCAAACTACCACAAACTTTGAACGCTTTCATTGCCAGATACATTGTTTTGAAATGGATATTCATTGCCATCTTACCGTTTTATCACCTTTAGTGACTTTGGCTTTTGCTAGCGCCAACACAGACATGGACGAACATCCACTAAAGAAAAGTTGTAGGCATATCTTTTTATTTTTTCCTGACAAAAAACCACACCTAGGGAGCACACAGTGTCAAGATTTGGAGGACATAGGACACAAAATTGTGGGAAACCTGCAAGCCCGTGCTCAATGTGCAAAACTGACTCTCTGAACATTGATGAATCAAACAGGCATTAAAATTTGTACTACTGCAAAAGAAAAACGGGTAATTATCATATTTAATTTTTTAAAGATCTTTTTAACCACAAAAGGCATTTAGCTGTCAAAACTATCAGTTTTTACATTGATGTGCACACCTGTTGAATTGCCATTGTTGTTGCCACATAAACCAGTGGTCACAAACCCGCTGCTTTTTTTCACAGTTACATAAACACTGGACCTTTCATCTGCTTTCACTTTTAGGTCCCCACCTCTTGACTCCACCATTATAAACTCTCCTTGTCTGCGAATAGTTATTCCTGCAACAAAACAAATTTTTCTCAGTATATTTCACAATAACTCCTACCATAGAGAGACAATGAGACTGAAAGATAAATATAAAATAGAGACGGTGAAAAGATAAGAGGTCAAGAGACACAGCAAGAGAGAACATGAGATAACAATTGACAAGATCAGTCCCTCGAAGGGACTGATACTCTTCTGGCTGAAAAGAATTTCCATGAATTCAAGATTAGACCATTTCTTCCTTTTGTCTGCTGAGTGTTGAAACCATTTTTGATATTTTTTAGCAATAACAAAATTTTCAAATCAGCTGCTGTGGTGGATATACTGGATGACAGCTTGGCAACAATTTCATTTAGGACCAACAAGGTGTCATAAAAAGTCTTCTGGTGGAAACCTCATGTTGATATGTCTTTCCATTTTGGAGGAGTAACAATAACACGATTGTCAATATGGATGCCATGGTGTCCATATTGGATATCAGATTGGCACCATTTATATTTAGTACCAACTAGACATCATAAGAAGTCTTTTGGTGAAAGCACAATATCGATATGACAAGCCATCAAGAAGTTGTGATAACAAGGTTTTCAAAATGGCCATTGTGGCAGTCATATTAGAAGCTGGATTGTCACCATTTTCATTCATGACAAACCAGACACCATCAGAACTATTTCAGTGAAAACCTCATGCTGATATGACCATTCAGGAGAAATAGTGATAACAAGTTTTTCAAGATGGTCACTGTGGCAGGCATACTGAATATCCGGATGGCACAATTAGGACCAACTAGACATGATAAGAAGTTGTTTAGTAAAATCCCAATGTTGATATAACCATCCATTCTGGAGAAATAGTGATAATATCAGATTGGCACCATTTTGATTGAGGACCAACTAGACATCATAAGAAGTCTTCTGGTGAAAACCCCATGGAAATATTGCTTTGTCATTCAGAAGGAGTAGAGATAACAAGATTTTCAAGATGGCCACAGGTGGCCATATTATACATCAGATCGGCACCATTTTTTCATGTAGGACCAACGGAACATTATAAGAAGTCTTTTAGTGAAAACTCTATGTTGATATGATTATCCGTTCAGTAGGAAGCAATAAAAGATTTTCAAGTTGGCCACTGTGTCATCCATATTTGATAACAGATTGTCAATTTGACTTTCCATTCAGGAGGAGCAGTGATAACAAGGTTTTCAAGATGACAACTGTGGTGGCCATATTGGATATCCACGAGGCACCATTTTCATTTAGGACCAACTAGACCAAGGAATGATTGTGTGTGTAAAGTCTCATGGCAATCCTGCAAGTAGTTTAAGAGGAGTAGCGATAACAAACTTGTACTAATGGATGGACGGATGACAGGTGACAGACTTGGATGGACAATGGACAACAGACCATCCCATAAGCTCTTGTGATCTATGACGAGTAGAGCTAACAAAACACCCAATTCAGCCATATGTCACTCACTTGACTGACATCAGCCAAGAGCAGTCAACCAATAAATCTTTGTCAATTGGATACATACTGTGTAGATTTCCTCAATTTCTGTTGATTGATTAATATGGCAACAGCTGTTTGAAGGTATCTTCATTTTTGTATCTTCATCCATATTTGACAAGAGATCAGCATTACTGGTACAAAACTGAAAGGGGTTTTATGTCAGGATGCTTTCTGTGAAATATGGTCATTTAGTAACAGTAGCCATACTAGACTGGCATCATTTGTACAAATGCCCTCATGCTATGATGATTCCTGTCAAATTTGATCAAATTCTGCTAAGCAGTATTTAAGAAGCTGTTTAAATGATTTTCTATTAATAAAGTAATGGCAGACAAATCTGATTGTGGATCGGCATTATTTGTACTTATACCAACTTATACAGTATTCATTCCAGAAATGGAAAAAATGGGGTCAACAGGTCCCTACCAGCTCAAAAAGTGGAACCATTTCGAAAAAAAACAGGATCACAAATATCCTAACATCTTTCTTGTCTTTTCAAGAAAACTGAAACACATTTCATTAGCAATCTCTCTCCAGCTTTGGGCTTTCCTTTCCAAGAATTTAATTCCTTGTGATTGAGTAACAATCCACATACAGAATCTGATTTTGGAGTCAACTTTTTTTCTTCCCTGTGTGCTGCTTTGGAAATAAATGCTGTAGTGTTTTTGCTTAAGATTTCATCTTTTGTTCATTATGTGTTCTATCCATGATCATCCACCACATGATCTCAATCGGTGCCCAAACTAATCAAAATTAGTAATAAATTTCTGTCAGTCAAAACAATTGATTGTCTTAAGCTTTTTGGCAAGGAATAAACTATATTCAGTAAGTCATGGTATGCATATAATTCAGTCAGTCTAAAATCAACCACAATGTTCTTGTATCTTGATTTCCTGGAGTCTTTTCTGTGCCCATAGAGGCAAACTTCCAGCACCAAAGATGACAAATATAGGCCAATAATGCAATGCTGCTGCCTCAAATGAACACTTCTTAAAAGGCCTTTATGCTAGAATGCTTTCTGTTAAATTTTATCAAATTCTTTTGAGAAGTTAATAAAAAGTTTATATTTTTAATATTAACAACCATTATCTGATGGTGGATCAGCATTATTTGTGCAAGTCTGAAAGGCTGTCCTGCAAGAATGCTGTCAAATTTTGTCAAATTCCACTGGGCAATTTTTGAGAAGTTGTTGTTTAATGGTATTTCTATTTTTTGTAACTGGCCTTATTTGATGGCAGATTAGCATCAGTATTCCAAATTAAAAAAGGTATATAGCCAGGATGCTTTCTGTCAAATTTGGTCAAATTCTGGTGAGCAGTTTTTTGAGAAGTTGTTTCAATTTTGTTTTGTTATTTTGTTATTTTAGTAATGGCAGTCATATTTAACAGCGGTTTCAATCAGATGCCAAAATTGTAAAGGCCTTCATGCAAGGATACATTCTGTTAAATCTGATCAAATTCTGATAAGGTTTTTATAAGAAGCTGTTTAACTATTTCTATTTTTAGTAATGGCAGCCATATTTGATGGTGAATTGGCATCAGTTGTACAAACTTAAAAGGCCTTATTGCCAGGGTTTCTTTCTGTTACATTTGGTCAAATTCTGTTTAATGGTTCAATGGTTTTCAAGAAAACATCATTTAAAGGATTGTCTATTTTTTTTAATGGTGGCCATACTAGATGGCAGATCATAGTCATTTGGTCAATTTGGTCAAATTCTGTTGAGCAGTTTTAATAAGCATATGTTTCTACTTTTAGTAAAGGCAACCATTTCTTTGGTGGATTGGCATCAGTTGTATAAACTTTACAGACCTTTATGCCAGAGTGCTTTCTGTCAAATTTGGTCAAATTCTGTTGTGTGGGTTTGGAGAAGTTATTTTAAGATTTTACTATATTAACAGCAACCATATTTTATTGCAGATCAGCATCATTTATATAAACTTACAAGCTCTTTTCACCAAAGAATTGGTTAAATTCTGTTAAGTGGCTTGTTAGAAGAAGCAGAGATGCTGCTAGGATTTTATCTAATGGTGGGATCTCCCCTTTGTCACCAACAAAAGGGGGGGGGAGTAGGACAGAAAGGGTGGGGGAAGGAAACAGCTATAGTTCAATGTTTTACCCAATGCTCTGTTAGGGCTTAATTGAAATCAAAATCCTCAAAAGATGTCCCCTCTAGCTGTATAACCATTACTCTGTTGAGTGTTTCTTAGCTTAATCTGTTCCTTATCTGTGTATGAATACTGTTCTGTGCTGAGAACTCCCTTTCACAGTCTGCTGTCTGAAGTGACATGTGTAACTAGCTTAGCCAGCTTGAACAAGTTGGGAAACTGATCTTTATGGTTGTTATGTACAATTTTCTACAGCTGATAGGTATTGTCTCTTGAATATCTCTGCTCCAAAGTAAGATTTTTCACTAACATGACTTCTTCCAAAGTTTCACTTTCTTGAATCAGTACTTTGCTGACTACTATGCCAGATTTCTTATCTGTTCCATAATGCTGTATTAGGGTTTTAAGTCCATCAATGCCATTGTATACTTGTTCAGACAGAGGTATTTTGATTAAATACATATCTTTACTTTTGAAATTTTTTTTAGATTCTTATTTATTCAATTTATCTTAACAGTGAAATAAAAATTGTATACTCTGCATAGTACATTTTTATATGCAACTTTTAACTAATTTCCGGGAGTTTTTATGCATCACTGCTTTAAAACTGCACACATTCGTACAATTTTGCATGATTTGCGCACTTGCGTGCTCTGGCAGCATCTCTAAAAAAGTCATTTAAAGTTACTTCTACTTTACGTAACAGTGGCCATACTTGAGGATATCAACTTGAAAGGACTTTATGCTATGACAGCGGCCATACTTCAGGATATCAACTTGAAAGGCCTTTATGCCATGACAGCGGCCATACTTCAGGATATCAACTTGAAAGGTCTTTATGCCATGACAGTGGCCATACTTCAGGGTATCAATTTGAAAGGCCTTTATGCCATGAAAGCGGCCATACTTCAGGGTATTTATTTGAAAGGCTTTTATGCCATAGCACCTTTTGTCAAATTTGGTCAAATTCTGCTGATCAGTTTTCAAGAAGAAATCATTTAGAAATTTTTCTATTTTTAGTAATTGTGGCCATACTTGATGGTGGATTCACATTAAAGGCCTTCATGCCAAGATCCTCTCTGCCAAATTTAACTCCAATTGGCTTTTTGAGAAATTTAAAATAGCAAATGTTGATGGACAATGCATAATGGATGACAGACAACTGACAATGCATAATGGACACTGGGCCATACAATAATCTCACTTGGATTTATGGCCAGGTGAGCTAAAATCCAAGACAGATAAAGAGAGAAACATTTAAGTATACAGATACTAAGCCGGTCAAACAAATGAATAGAATCAAAAGATACATAGATATATAGGCTAACCGCCAACTTGTAGAGCAGTTCCCTCTTGGAGATTCAAAGGTGTTCCATTAACATATGCAAAGCCTGCTTCTAACACAACTTCTTGTTCACCGGTATAAGCCTGGATTGTGAGTCTCTTTAAAACAAAACAAGAAATTAAATGTAGAATTGGCAAAATACTTTTTCTGCATAATAATTAAAAGGTTCATGTATGTTTTTGTATTACGTTACATTATGTTATTTTATGTTATGCTATGTTATGTTATGTCACATCACATTATGTCATATCATGTCACATCCTGTTACCATATATACTCGCTTATAAGTCAGGTCCAACTGCAAACAACATAGACCCTGATCTGCCACTCAATTCATATATTACTTATTCTACACTTTCGTTCCTTAGTAACATACAAGATATGAAAAGGCAACTTAACACAACTTGTTTGAGAAGTGTAGTAAGTTTGGTTAAAATACTTTGACCAGGTTGAGAGTTATGCTTCTGAAAGGAAAATGTTTATGGATGGACAAACAGACAAGACAGACAGACAGACAATACATGTAGCTACATGTATATATTCTTATAGTACATACCAGGGGATACAAATGTGTTAAGTTAATTGTAATGATACACAATATTTTACTATACATGCAAAGGACTATATTGAATAAAGACTGTTTTCAGCCCTAAATATTGATAAATATCATGACTGTGTGTGTTCATGTGTCATTCAATATACACATCAAGCTATCAAGACTGTGTTCATGTGTCATTCAATATACACATCTTTCTATCAAGACTGTGTTCATTTGTCATTCAATATACACATCAAGCTATCAAGACTGTGTTCATGTGTCATTCAATATACAAATCAAGCTATAAAGACTGTTCATGTGTCATTCAATATACAAATCAAGCTATCAAGACTGTGTTCATGTGTCATTCAATATACAAATCAAGCTATAAAGACTGTGTTCATGTGTCATTCAATATACACATCAAGCTATCAAGACTGTGTTCATGTGTCATTCAATATACACATCAAGCTATAAAGACTGTTCATGTGTCATTCAATATACAAATCAAGCTATAAAGACTGTTCATGTGTCATTCAATATACAAATCAAGCTATCAAGACTGTGTTCATGTGTCATTCAATATACAAATCAAGCTATAAAGACTGTTCATGTGTCATTCAATATACAAATCAAGCTATAAAGACTGTGTTCATGTGTCATTCAATATACAAATCAAGCTATCAAGACTGTGTTCATGTGTCATTCAATATACACATCAAGCTATAAAGACTGTTCATGTGTCATTCAATATACAAATCAAGCTATAAAGACTGTTCATGTGTCATCCAATATACAAATCAAGCTATCAAGACTGTGTTCATTTGTCATTCAATATACAAATCAAGCTATAAAGACTGTGTTCTTGTGTCATTCAATATACAAATCAAGCTATCAAGACTGTGTTCTTTTGTCATTCAATATACAAATCAAGCTATAAAGACTGTGTTCTTTTGTCATTCAATATACAAATCAAGCTATCAAGACTGTGTTCTTTTGTCATTCAATATACAAATCAAGCTATCAAGACTGTTCCTGTCTCATTCAATATACAAATCAAGCTATCAAGACTGTGTTCATGTGTCATTCAATATACAAATCAAACTATCTTCCATTAATTTTGCTTATAGATTTATGTTTCATACAAAAAGACTTTTGAAAATGGGCTGTTATATTGCAAATTGCTGACTAAATGTTCAAACTCAAAATTAGATTCTAACTTGGGCTTACTCCACAAAAAAAGCTTGACAGTTTGTGTATCTATGATGTATCAATTTATGTTTACAATGCAGCATTGGAATTTTGTTGCCATCACACAGTGCCCACCTTAGAGTCAGAAAACCATCGCATGTAAAAGAAAATGAACTGCAGTTGGTTGCTGCATCTTATTTTATCCCTAGCAGTATTGTGCTTTAAAAAAGTAAAGACATAAATAAATTTAGAATCAGTCTGAAGCAGTCTTATTCATCTTTTTCTTGCTTATTTTATTTACTACATAAGCAAGGATCTGAAAGGGACTGACAGGTGTTCTTTAAAGTTGTATTCTGTTGTTCAAAAACCTGAATATATCTATCTTATCAAACAACTGATGCCATAGCTATCAGAAAGACTATTAGATTTCCAATTAGTTTACAAATAAAGATAATAGAAGACGACAATGTTTTATGCTGAATTATGTCATGAGACTCTTCCATCAGTAGATAAATACCGTATACACTCGTGTAATATCCGGGTCCAAATGCAAACATAGACCTTGATCTGCCATCGCATAATGCGCCGGCAGATCAGGGTCTATGTTGTTTGTTCTACTGATTAGTCTTTCAAACTGCATAGACCCAGATCTGCCGGCGCATTATGCGATGGCAGATCTGGGTCTATACAGCTTGCAGTTGGTATTGGCTTATATATACGGTCAGGGAAATGCATAACTCCTGAAATAAGACGAGTTCATTTCTAAAGACTAAGGATAAACTTATGGTATTTAAGAAAATATGATTCAATCTTTTCTTATATCATTACAATATTCATTTTGAAATATTCATTTTGAAATAAAAGCAAAATACAATGCAGCAGACTGACATTCCCAAGTTTATCATGTCCACAATGAGGATGTCATGATT
The DNA here is from genome assembly GCA_029931535.1 of Margaritifera margaritifera. NCBI lineage: Eukaryota > Metazoa > Mollusca > Bivalvia > Unionida > Margaritiferidae > Margaritifera > Margaritifera margaritifera. Next base: position 605,463 of record JAQPZY010001290.1, on the reverse strand, counting down.
AATTGCCGTCATCATGCCCAGTATTTCTTTAAGAGAATGGTCACTGAAGTTCAAGTTACTGAAAAGGTATAACTCTACACATTCAAAATCATGCGGAGATCCTGCAAACAAGACAAACAGTACACTGTCCAATTATTTTTAACCATGTCTGGGATTTACCAATTATGTCATTAGTTTTACAATTCAAAATCAGATCTATTTTATACCAATCGTACAAGTTACTGACTGTGTTTGACCTTGTTTGGAAAGTACATTTATTGACCTAATTTATGATATAAGTCATAAAAAGAAAGCATCCAATAGAATTTCTTTACACAGTTTTCCAAATTTTTAAAATCAGTTTCGTATCAGAATACTATAACATAGAATCTAATGAAATATTGGCAGCAACTGGAAAAATAGCTGACCTTCTCTACATCAAGCAATGTTCATTTTACAACATCTATATGCTGCACATTTACAATAACCTGACATGACAACAAGGACACAGACTTTTTGATTGGCAGATGAAGGGATGTATGTGTACTAGACACAGACTTTTTGATTGGCAGATGAAGGGATGTATGTGTACTAGACACAGACTTTTTGATTGGCAGATGAAGGGATGTATGTGTACTAGACACAGACTTTTTGATTGGCAGATGAAGGGATGTATGTGTACTGCATAGTTATGTTTGTGTAAACAACCATTTCTGTGTGGAATATTTGCTCAGTAAAAGATGAAAAATAGTAAAAATAGTTATAACATGATAAATGATTTCAATCTACATGATAGTTTGCTTGAAATTCAGTCGAAACAGTTTTTTTGTGTCAGTCAACTGATTTGCAAAACTTTGGATTATCCAGCCACTGTTAATGCAGTTTCTGCTCGTGTCCACTGTATTGTACTTGTTAGATTTCAAGTGTAAATATTACTTTTTGATACTGGATTGATGATGGTTTCATCAACAATTTTTTCAGGAAAAAAAGCAATACATGTAAAACATCTGGAACCAATTAACGACTACAGTTGTCATATACTGATCTTTATGTTCAATATAGCAAGATTGGTTCTTTGATGTCTCTGTTAAAACAGAATCACAAGAGCAGTTGGATATTTGCAATGATACTGCAAAAACTATACAACAAAGATCTCATCAGTGTATAAGGTTACATTTGTTGCTGAAGTAAATTTAATTTTTTGCACAATAACTATGAGTAACTATCTCCATTCATATGGAAGTAACATGGAAATAACATGGGAAACTTATAATAACTATCACATTTTTGGAAACTTCTGTGAGATGTAAGATGAAATTTATGACATCAAATTTTGTATCATAAGCTAATTATTCCTATTTCACAATGTATTGGCTACTATAGTTAATCACATTAATAATAATAATAATAATAATAATAATAATAATAATAATAATGTTCCTAATTAATTATGTACCATATGCATACCAGTCAACCCCTAGAGAGGTACAAGTGTAATCTAAGTAGATAATAAGCGTAATCTGGCCATAAAAAGTGTAACCTACATATTAAATATCATAATTATAATTAACTGTATTAAAAATATACATTTATTTTCTGTACTAACATGGATCTGCAACTGGTTTAAGTTCTTGTCACAAACTGGCAAAGTACAAATGGATTAATACAAGTATTCAAACAAAAGTCTATTCACAAAGTCTATATACAACACACCTCGTCTAATCTCTGTGACTGACTGTAAATTTGACTCCACAAATCTTGCAATGCACATGATGTCCTAACCTTCAGTACTGTATTACACAGCCCATGTATTCTTCTTTTAAATTTCTAAAGCACTTTTGATTTGTCCTTTTTAACATGTTTTAAAGTTTAAAAAGATCCCTCTCCTCTAGCATTTTTCACAGTCATTTAACATTCATGAGTTACATCAATAAAGCCCACATTTACATCTGGCATCATTATTTTATGATCCAGACTGGTTCTCTATCCAATCCTCTTCATTAATGTCATGAATCATACAAACATGATTTTAAATTGAAGTAACCAATATATTTTTTATGAATTTGTCATATACAGCTGCTATAAAAAAACACTAGAACAGTATATGTACGATATATATACTAATTCAAATATGTAAGCCCTTCAGTGAAGCCTCCTCTTCTAGAATTTTCTTGCAGATAAATACTGTTTGGGGATAATTATGGGTTTAAAAAAGAAAGTAAACATCTTTTATTGTTTTATTTCATTTTATTTTTATAAATCTAAAAGCATAATCCAAACACAGGCGAGTATAAGCCATAATTTAGTGTATAAAATCTTAATGATTATGCCAAAATCATAATGGATGGCAGGTATACATATGCAGGCAAATGACATGATGTGAAACTTAACTGTTCTTGTTGCTGAGAAACTAATTCTCATCAAGACAAACATGGAAAGAGAATTTTTTTAACAATTCTTTACCTTTCTGCAAGTCAGGCAACTAGAGCAATTAATCACTTTCATCTCAATCCTCCATCCATTTTGAGTATCACTGGCCAGGTTGTAGGTGCATGTGCCGCCATACTGATATCCTATTCCATCAAATGTCCGATACTGGCTGTCACCAAAATTGGCACATGTTCTGTATGGCAGATTATTCATCTGCATGACAACTGAGGCTAAAAGAAAAATATTTTACAAAATTTACTAAGCTTTTGTAACAAGCAGTTGGATTGAGTAGAACTGCATATCATGTGATGCAGAAAAACAGAAGCCATTAATACATAACACAAGAATGGAACTACTTAACTTTTCATACATTCTTGTGAGCTTTAATGACATTAGTAAACAATGGTTACAATATAGTGCTTTTTTTTAGTTCTTGAGATTTGCTATTATTTTTATAACTGTTTGTAATCATAAGAATTGAACTTTATATTTTTCAGGACTCATGATGTCATGAAGCTTGAAAATTGATTACACACTGCATGAACACAACAAATGCTTTTCATGCTGAGTCATTGCTTGAGTGATTTATTGCTTTATTGAGTAAGTGAATCAGTAAGGAAACAGATGAGGTTTATTTATTTATTTACATGTTTTTACTAGGTTACTTAAAATTGCAGCAGCTAAGTTCCAAAGAAAGGAAACTATTAAATACAAAACTCACTAAATTTCAAGCAGCCACCAAATACAATGGAGTTGAAAATACAAAGAAAATAATGCTTTGAGGGAAGATTTTCAGGAAATATATATACTGTATAATTGTATGTATCTGATCCAGAAATATCATTTGGAGGTTGTTTCATACTCATTTGAAGCAGGGGGGTGGCAACAGTCCCCCCACCCCCAATCTGCCCTGTGTGTGTGTGTGTGTGTGTGTGTGTGTGTGTTTATATATATATATATATATATATATATATATATATATATATATATATATATATATATATGTATATATGTATATATATATACATGTATGTCTGCAACACAATCTATATTAAAAGGTTCGATTCTGATGACAGTGTATGGGTCTCTAGGGTCTCTATTGTGTAGAGGTTTTGGGTGTATTAGTTATTATATTTTACACTAAGAAATAATTTAAAAAATTTCCCAAGCCTTTGTAACATGCATTTAGATTAGTTACCATCACATCATGTGACACAAAAACTTTTTTGTGCATAACACCAGAAAGAAACTACTAATGTATTCATGTGCCATTCTTGTGCATTTTGAGATCTGTTAACAATGGTTAAATATAGTTCTGTTATTTATTTCTTGAGATTTGTTGTTATTTGTATAAGTATTTGTAACTATGAGATTTGAACTTCTATTTATTAGTGGACTCATTAAATCGTAAGACTTTAAAATCGATTATATGCTATACATGAATGGCCTTGCCTTCGGCTATGACCATTATTGCATTGTGCAATCAATGTTCTTGCTTCATAATTTCAATGAATCCTGTAAAATTTTAAGTCCAATTCTTAAAGCTATTTATCTTTCCGGAAAATATAAAAATGTCCTAATTGGGCTTCTAATTTTACTCTTCCCATCTTCCATACTTCACACTAATCAAAATGCATTTTTCTTTGGGAGGGGGGGATGCTACTTTTTGTCCCTGAAAGAGAATTAATGTGGTTGTATCATTCTAGGAGCACCCAATTTTCTTGTATGATATTTTATTAACACTGCAGTTTCTTTATATAATAAATAAGAAAATGAATAATGTTGATTAAAGAAATTTATGTAAAATTTTTGGGATTATCAGACCTAGAAACTTGCCTCTTTTTTAATTTATCATAAAAAATGGTATTTTGAAATTCACTCTTTCATTATTTTACATTTTTGGAATATGCAATCGAACTTTGTAATTACTTTTCCAAAACGAGTTTCTCAATTTGTTTTCACTATTATACATACATACATACAAACATACATACATACATACAACATTTTGTAAAGTGCTTTACAAAAACTCAATTCTCTATGCAAATTCAAAATTCATCTTTTTCAAAAAAATTAGCTTTAATGTCCTAATATTTACATAAATGCAATCTCACATCATTTGCCAATAAAATGATACCTGTATTTCTTATATTAATGATGAAATATAGGAACAGTGTGGTTTATGAAGTATGTACCATGAATGAACTTCTCCAGTCTTTTCAGAAACCCTTTGTGAAAAACTAGGTGTAAATTATGGCTACTCTTTTATAAAAAAGAGGGAAAACACAGATATAAATAGGGATACGTTAAACAGAAAAATAATATGAACTTTACATAAATTACTGGGAAAAAAAACTTTGCTTCAATTACCTTCGTAAAACTGAACAAAAGTATGCTCTTACAAACATACTAGCTGTCTCTTTAGTGTATGTTGCCTCTATCTTCTTAAACACCCAGTTCCACATCACAGTGGAACTAGACAACAAATCTTTCTTTTGCTAACAAATACTGAGAAGCAAAATACTCAGAAACAAAATACTGAGGCAAAACAACTCAGAGTAAAATTACTGTGGCAAAATACTCAGTGAAAAAATACTCAGAGAAAAAACAGAGAGGAAATATACTGAGGCAAAATATTAGGAGGCAAAATACTGAGAGAAAAAATACCGAGGCAAAATACTCAAAGGCATAATACTCAAGAGGCAAAGTACTCAAAAGCAAAATACTGAGAGAAAAAATACGCTGTGAGGCAAAAATAGAAGCTTCTCAATACAAGATTAACAAAACAACAATTTTTATCATGTCGACATGATATTGAAAAATTATAGGGATAGTAGGGACGCTTTGGAAAAAGTAGGGAAAAATGGGTTGTCTGACAAATAGTAGGAAAAACCATGGCCACTGAAAAGATTGTTTGTCGCCCCTTCAACAAATCCACCTTATGATCATACAGTGTACTGGAAACTTCATCTGCATAACAGGGAACAGGTCACAATTGTTGGGCTAGGTAGAGAGTTTCCAATTCCGTGTATGTTAGTCCATGGTTCTAGTTTTTTTTTATTTTACCTTTGTATTCTGGACATTTGAAGCATGCCCTTTCACTGCCCCAGCTGTTACCACCACCCTCACAGCATGCATCCTTTTCCACCAGCTGCGAGCCCGTACCAAGATTAACTTGTGGTCCATAACAATCCTTCGATTGGTAGCAGTACTGAATGTTATTATTCATTGCGATTCCTTTTAAAAGTGAAAATAAATAAATCAGTAAATCAATCTAACAATCAATCAATAAATGCTGTAATAAACTGCAAATGTATTGAGAGGGTAATGGTACTTTTGACAAAAAACAATATAAGCAAATGAAATTCAGTTTCCTATTTCTGATTTATCAAACACTTAGGCATATACTTTCAAGTGCAGAAGCCTTCTCTACTGTTTCAGAAACAAGATTTTGTAAAGAGAGATGACTTAAATAAGTTTTTAAAAAAAGGGAACAAGGGATTTGGCATCATACTGGATTCTGTAACTCATGAAAACTGACTGGAGTATATGTTTTCTTAAGTTAAACAGATATTGTCACAATATGAAGAATTTGGCTGCATTGGCTAAAATTATTATTTCCCTTTATTTCACCCTAACTTTGAAATTACAGACAAGAGTTTATTGAACTGAAGCCCAAGACATCTAAAATGTGACTGATTTATGCTTTTATCTGAGTACAGACTGGCCTTATGTATTTCTTTCAAAATTAGTCAAGCATTGCAGTCCATCACAGTGTAAAATTCAAGAGAAACTTCTATATCTTGAATGCATTTTTAAATATTTAATTACTTAAGTTTGGAGTCGAAGTGAGCTAGATACATAGACTGAAATTTGTGCTTGCAGTATGTGTTGATTTTGTTTTAAAAAAGCTTTCATTTGGTGACTGGAAAATCTTCAAATATATTTCTTGAATCACCCAAACTTCAAATAAAACATCATATATTCTGATATATACCGGTATACATAACATTGATTAACCCACAGTCAACATACAAAAATATAAAATAATTCTGGGCCCCAATTCTGTGACCTAGAATTTGCAGTGATTATCATACTGATTTACTCAGGTCTAGTCAAGTTTTCTCTCACTTTCCCCACCCCATTCTGGATATCTGGACAGTTACAGGGATGAATCTATTCTAACTAGGGCTGACTGGTGACCCCAATTTTCATTGGCAGCCCCAGAATTTTTGTGAAATATCGCAATCAATAGTTAGTCAATCTTACTTGTCAGAATTTTTCCCACATTCCACTCATATCCTTACACATATTACTATATCAGAACCGTAATTTTACTATTTTCCTTACCAGAAGTCATCTTAATCATACAAAAGCTTGGCATTGTTTTTATGTGTATTTAACCATAATAAATTAGGGTCCAAGCTGGACAAAATTACCTCTATCCAGCCAAAATAGGGCAAGATTGCAAAAAATTGGGAGAAGTGGGTGTAGAAAGTTCAAAATAGTCACGTTAAACTAATGCTTTTGCATATTTTCATGTCATATTTTTAAAATGATAATTAAATATTATTAAAAGTTTATACAAATATTATAACGTTGCTTATATTGCTTTGTGACAGTTGTGTAACAAAATGGCAACCTCAAAAATATGTTACAGTCGGAAATCAGCAACATCTTCCATAGAAGAAATACTCTTTTCATATTTCTGTTTGATGACATATTGGGTAAAATTATTAATTTATTAGTAATGGACTTGAATATGTCCACTGAGTCACAATCTGCTTCAGACTGGGCTACAAAAATTCAATTTTTTCACTTACTTTTCAAGGATCATGTCAATTATTTGGCGGGAATTCTGCTGATAGCAATGTAATTTCTGGTATTTATTATCATCAAAATAGCACCAAAAATGGACTAAAGAAGATAAGACTTCTTTCTTCTTTGAAGGGAAAATTTACATGAATCTCAACCTTTTACTTTGATTATACTGACACAAAATGGGGTGAAGGTAAGAGAGCAGACAGCTCCCGTTTTTCACAACGATGAATATGTATTCCTTCCTTAATTATAAATTTTTTTTTGACTTGCTGTTTGAATAGTTGACAGTACATATTGGTAAAGGTCCATAAACACATTTTGTCTTTGAATTGCTTAAATTCAACATATGGCCTGAGATTCATCTACTAAAGAATGCTTTGTCTATTGTGAAGCACTAAAGGACTTTTTCGACTACTTTTCTTCTAGTGAACCAAATTATGTTTTATGACATTCTATTTCATGGGGGGGGTTTTTTTTGAAAATAGAACAGTTTTAAATAGTGTTCAATATTCTAATTTATTGACTTATGTCTGGTGCATAAATATGCTGCAAAGATTGTACACAAAACTTTAATTCAATGTGAAACAAAGTAATGTTGCCATATGATCATACTCATAGGGCACCTTTATTCCATCAACACCTGTAAGTATCAAACAGAATTATTATAATGCTGCCTAAATTTATATTATGTTAGATGAATAAACAGATATAGAGGATATCTATGTTTTTTGAGTAGATATACAGAAATATTTCACGAGCGAAGTGGAAACATTGTATTGTCATGGGTGGTGACGCCATGAGTGACAATAGAAAATGTTTTCACTTCGCGAGTTAAATATTTCCATATATCTAAAAAAAAACATAGATTTTCTTTTTATTATATATTTTTTAAAATAATTTTGGGACAGCAACGTTTTACAAATTTAGCTTGTATATATCATGCTTCAAATTGTGTATTTTGTGAAAAAAGACTATTCGTATGAAAATGAAGAGATTTTTTAATTTTTGTTAATGCATTTCATGCGTGGGCTGATACTGCTGGGATGAGGTAATGTAGAAACATCACAGAGAGGTTGTATCTAACAGAGCATAATATATTTAAACAAATGATTTTAATGATTGTGAGTTTACTTGCAAGGATTTTCTTTCCTTATTTTTGTTTTTTCAATATTCAAAAGTAAATTTTGCTGTGCCCTTGGCAAGATTGCAGTCTAGTATGGTAGCAGATGCTGCATCCAATTTTCAATTGTCACTTAATTTTGCTTTGCAATCAACATTAATCAAAGCCCAATTTATCCATCTTTTTCAAACATGATTGTGATGCAAGTTAAAATTGCTACTCAACAAATTTTATTACTATATATAATCATGAGTTTTTTTTCCTTAAAAATGTGTACCATTTGTCATAAAGTATTACAGGTTTACAATACCGTATGGGTGACACATATCAACAGGTCAAGTTCAGTCACGTGATTCATGTAGAAAACTATTATAAAAAGTTAATACTTGAAGTCTGCTTTTTGCTGTTTAGAGTTCGTTTTTAGGCATTTCTTGATGGCACTTAATTAATTTCATAAATGTACACTAGAGATTCTACAGCTGACATTTTAAAATCTGTACATCCTGATGTGGGGGGAGGGAAAGAGGTAAAGGTAGGGAGAGAAAGAGAAGGAGCAGGAGAAGAAAAATGAAATAGGCCTAATACGGAGATACTGGTTTGAATAACATACATAAGGGCAGATATATTTCCTAAATGGGAAAAAAGTAGTTCCAAAAGTTACATTGCCACTGTGGCAATAAAAGTGGTATCACCAATGTGGTGATATAATTTTTCTCTCACTGATATGTTTCAATATCTTACTATGAAATATATGATAAAAATTTGTTTCATATTAAGGACATAAAAAAGCTGTGGGACGTTTTTTTAAGAAATAACACAATAACAGCAACTTCTACTACTGCTACTATTTAAAAAGGCAACTTGTCGACAAAACAAGAACAAAATTACACAACAATTATTTTTTTTTAAATATTAATTTTTTAATCTGCTATAAAGGGACATCTGAAAATAAATTGCAACAAAAATTATGAATGATGTGGGTTAGGATGTTTGAAACAATCTATGTCTTAAAAATTCCCCAAAATATTAATTTCACAATGAAAATTTACCAATGCTAAGGAAGGAGGCCCCAAAATGTAATTGTTGGAATCATCCCAGAGTTATGTTGGGGTCTGATCTTTCCTAGCCTGTTTTAGATATCTGGGCAGTTATATTTTTTGGTCTGACCTTTCCAATACCATTCTAGATACTTGGAATGTTATGTTATGGTGGACCATTGTATGTATTTGGGAAGTTATGCTGGAATTTGACCTTTCCCACAGCGTTCTAGATATTTGGACAGATATTCTGGAGTCTAAACTTTCCCATCCCGTTCTAAATATTTAGACAGTTATGATGGGTTCTGGCTTTCCCACCCCGTTTTAGATATTTGGACAGTTATGTTGGGGTGGACCGTTGTTACATGTATTAGGGTAGTGATGTTGGGGTGGACCGTTGTTACATGTATTAGGGCAGTGATGTTGGAGTGGACCGTTTTTACATGTATTGGGGCAGTGATGTTGGGGTGGAGCGTTGTTAGATGTATTGGGGCAGTGATGTTGGGGTGGACCGGGAAAATCAGCACTGTATTATTAACAATCAACGGTAAAATTCCATAACTTCCAAACGATAGGAGAGTCTATTACACGGTGCAGTTAATTATGATACATAAGATCCAGAAAGGTGCACATTATGCAAATTATTTCAGGAAGAGAAAATTGCAGCCTTGATTTTCTCCTTGTTTATCCTGTATTTTCCTGAAATTTGTCTTCTTTTATCTCTGAGAAAAATTGACGATTTCCTCAAATTTGAGAAATTTCTCAACTCGTTTTTTCAAGAATAAAAAGACTCCAAGGTGAACAATTGTAAACCTCGATAATGATTTTTCATCCATTGTATCTATCTTTCACAAAAATCCCAGTATTGTCAGTAACATCATTAGCAAGATAATGCAAAATCTCAAAGGATTATGAGAAATTTTGGGAAACTGGAGCAAGGTTAATTAAAATATCGCCGCATATAAAGTGGCTACTAACAATTTAATTTTGTGCAAACCAAGAACCAGAAACATACATGCATACATACATACATAGGGGCGGATTAAGGCTTTGGGGGCTCGGGGCACTTCAGCTTGGGGGGGGGGGGGGCTCGGAGCACTTGAGATATAGATCTACAAATACACCCTGAAAACTGTCCTTAAAGTGTCCTATATATGTGTATAAGTATTATAGCTATATTAGGCTAAGTATTAGACGGTTTAGACCTCCTTATCAGGGCCTGATTAAGGCTTTGGGGGGCCCGGGACAATTAAGATAGGGGGGGGGGCCCTTGTGGATCTACAAATAAACCCTGAAAGCAGTCCTTAAACTGTCCTTTGTATTTGTATAATTATTATACATGTGTAGCTATATTAGGCAAAGTATTAGATGGTTTAGACCTATATATGGTTTATTTAAATACATGTAATTTTATCCACGGCAACCAGGGGGCCCCATGACTGGGGGGAGGGGGATAGCACGTTTCCCCTCTGCCCCCCTCCCCTTAATCCGGCCCTGCTATGCAACCGGAGGGGGGGCATGACTAGAGGGACCCGGGGCACTTGCTCCCTGCGCCCCCACCTTAATCCGGCATTGTGCATATACATCGGCATATGGAAACGCAAATAGACAGATAGATATATGCATATATAGATACATAGACAGATACATGGATAAAAAGATATATACTTATCAAGTCTTCTTCGCATGTGAAGCCTCCATAGCCCTGCTTACATTCACACATACTGGGCCCCACGCAGTAGCCATTAACGCCGCACAATGGGTTGCATATTGCTAAATAATAATAATAATAATAATAATAATCGTAGTGATGGTAACAGGAGGTAGAATAGGAAGGAGCTGCAGTACAAAAAGTGTTGTTGTATCGTTCATGTATATATATATATATATATATATATATATATATATATATATATATATATATATATACAAACATTGTAAATTATTACACGATATCCAAACAATAAATTATGATTATCCATGCGTTTCGATGACTGCAAGACTGATAACTCGCTACAATATATTACGGAATGTAACCATAAAAATAAATCCGATGTATTTAAATATATGTTTAAGTGGACTCTACGGTTCTAGAAGATAGACAGATATTTAACGTATCTCATAAAGATGTTTCCTCCTAGGATGGAAGAACTTGAAATATATTATAAAAAGTGAACTACCTTTGTCGCAATTGACACCTTCCCATCCAGGGCAGCAGGTATCACTTCTCGCCTCTTCCACCATTCTGTAATAAATAAATAAATAAATCCTTCTGAAACTGTATATTTTCAAACCCTTTTCGGAAAATCCCTTATAAACATGTTGTTAAAAACATTATTCGAATCAGTGTCGGATCCAAAAGGAGTTAGGGGTTCAGTCACCACTACCCTTTTTTCCAGTTAAATTAGTAACGAATAACTGACATTTCAAAATTGAGCCCGTGTAAAAAAATCATGGATTCGCCAATGGACACAAGAACATATAACCCAACACCACTATTACCGACAACATTTAATTATCAAGTGTCTCACTTTGCATCTTTTCGCTATTTGAGAAAGTCTTAAATTATTAAGATTTATTTTCATGAGGGCTTTAACACTAATTTAGCAATCACATTCAAAATCTCTGTCAGAATTTCTGCAGTTTTAAAATGATTGTGTTATGATATGCCGAAATAAATGAAACAGACAATGTAGGTGTTCAAAAGCATGATAGTTTGTTTGTTACACAATTATAAAAAGACCTAAAAAAAAAGTTAAGGCGCAGACTCAGAACCAAATCTTTTAATTCATTTGTTTGTTTGTTTGCTTTAGAGGGGGGGGGGGGGGAGGGGCCTAAGAAAAACCCAAAGATAATCCGATTTATCAACCATTTTGTGTTGTTTTTTTTTTAATAAGGGGCAAAGGAATCAATTAACACCAGGGTTTGTATAGTGTCTGAGATTGCATGGTATATATATATTACGCTTTAATGATTTTACCTCAAAAGAAACTTCAAATCCACTATCACGAATGAAACTTGAAAAATGAGATATGTTCGCAATTTTTATTCATGGGGTTAAGACTTAGAAATGATCAAGCCTAGTACGTTTAGTATTTATGCGTACCCGATATAATTCGATTTACTAAAATTAGTCAACAACGCCCATGAAACTCAGACGATACAAAAACTACGATTATACAGAGATGATAGACGACATACCTTTGAAATGTGCATCGCTTAGTACTATTCGTTTGTACTGAGGTTGTCAGCATTTGATTGATCTCCTTGGAGGTGAGATTGCCTAACCCTGATGCCTCTTTGTCTAAAGTCCATCCTTCCACTGTCTGTAGCATGAATTCCCGACATGGCGCCACATTTTCATGCCGAACATTGACCGTTGTAGTGCAAAAATGGCTAAAACAAAAGAGGGAGAGAAACGGAAGGAGACATATTTTACTTTGAATGCTTTTCTTTCGTGTAGATAGACACCGTACCATGTATTCTATGCCTCACAAAATTATATCATCAAAATAATAGATGCAGTTGATGCAACAATCTGATATTTTTGCAGTTTATAACAAATGAAGATTATTTTTTTAATGCATCATGCCAATTCATTGCAGCTGGCTATACTTTCACTCAATTTCTCATATTTTCTTCATCGCATTGAGATTTCTAATATCTTTATTATTGTTTGCTTGGTGGCAGTGATTTTCTACTGAATATTCAGCAGACATCATGACTAAAAGTCATAATATTTGTATTTCCCTAGAATATGTTCCCGTATGAACATTTCTGCGGAATTCATCAGCTTTTTTGTTTTCAAGAAAAACAGATTTCCAGGTGTATGATTTTAATAATATTAAAGGCCGAGACCCCGCTATAAAAGGGAGGGGTTTAATTGCCATTTCTTTCATTCTTCACTTAGCCTTCATAGACGAAACATCTCCATATCGTGATTCTGACTGACCACCATAGGCTGTAGACAGGTATGCTTTTTGTGTGTGCACCCGACTATAAGACATGCTTTCTCTCTACTCACTTTACATATACGCTGCCTATCCGCCACTAACGACCAACTGACTGTAAGACAGACTTTCTCTCTGCTCACTTTACATATACGCTGCCTATCCCAGACTAACGGCTAATTGACTGTAAGACAGACTTTCTCTCTGCTCACTTTACATATACGCTGCCTATCCCCGACTAACGATCAACTGACTATAAGAGAGACTTTCTCTCTGCTCACTTTACATATACGCTGCCTATCGCCTACTATCGACGAACTGACTATAAGAGAGACTTTCTCTCAACTCACTTTACATATACGCTGCCTATCCCAGACTAACGACCAACTGACTGTAAGACAGACTTTCTCTCTGCTCACTTTACATATACGCTGCCTATCGCCTACTATCGACGAACTGACTATAAGAGAGACTTTCTCTCAACTCACTTTACATATACGCTGCCTATCCGCCACTAACGACCAACTGACTGTAAGACAGACTTTCTCTCTGCTCACTTTACATATACGCTGCCTATCGCCTACTATCGACGAACTGACTATAAGAGAGACTTTCTCTCAACTCACTTTACATATACGCTGCCTATCCCAGACTAACGACCAACTGACTGTAAGACAGACTTTCTCTCTGCTCACTTTACATATACGCTGCCTATCGCCTACTATCGACCAACTGACTATAAGAGAGACTTTCTCTCAACTCACTTTACATATACGCTGCCTATCGCCTACTATCGACCAACTGACTATAAGAGAGACTTTCTCTCAACTCACTTTACATATACGCTGCCTATCCCAGACTAACGACCAACTGACTATAAGAGAGACTTTCTCTCAACTCACTTTACATATACGCTGCCTATCCCAGACTAACGACCAACTGACTGTAAGACAGACTTTCTCTCTGCTCACTTTACATATACGCTGCCTATCGCCTACTATCGACCAACTGACTATAAGAGAGACTTTCTCTCAACTCACTTTACATATACGCTGCCTATCGCCTACTATCGACCAACTGACTATAAGAGAGACTTTCTCTCAACTCACTTTACATATACGCTGCCTATCCCCGACTAACAATCAACTGACTATAAGAGAGACTTTCTCTCTACTCACTTTACATATACGCTGCCTATCGCCTACTATCGACCAACTGACTATAAGAGAGACTTTCTCTCAACTCACTTTACATATACGCTGCCTATCCCAGACTAACGACCAACTGACTGTAAGACAGACTTTCTCTCTGCTCACTTTACATATACGCTGCCTATCCCCGACTAACGGCCAATTGACTGTAAGACAGACTTTCTCTCTGCTCACTTTACATATATGCTACCCACCCCCGACTAACGACCAACCGGTTTTCAGTTTTGGTCTTTAAGTTATTTTCATTGTTTACTAGCCCTGACAATAATCTATACATTGTAAGAAGTAACATAAACAAGGTAATGTAAAATCAAAATGCGAAAAGTTTTGAGAAAATTCATTGAAACCGAGGCCTGGACAGATGGTGAAGAATCGTTCCAATCGGAACTTTGCTACACAGGGATGACGTCGCAGCGTTACCGTGATCGATATCAAGAAACATAGTAACTTTGGTGGAGAGTTCTACTTTAAAGTTAAATAACGGAGCACAGAATTACATGTTTATTATCATATATCATATAAGAAGGTTTGAGATTCACTTTAGTCCATTACAGCATTGGAAAAATTCATTCGGTTTTGATTAATGTAAGCCCAAAACATTTCTTATCGACACCGACTTTATGTTATTCTGATATCAATATAAAGGTTTAAATGACCCTGTTATTTACTTCATGTAAGCTTTAATATGTTGAGTGCGAACTGATAGGAAAATAATTTGTGTTAGAATCGTATGTTATATTTTGTACGAAAACGTCGTTTAGATGTTTAAAATTTAACTCCCGAGACAATTTCAAAACTTTAGCCGGAAAAAAAGAAAGAATAGTTATTCTGATTAATTTCTAACATTAGCATTGAATAAGGTAAAACCGAAATATTAAATGGGCGTATACCATATTACGCGAATAAAGGATCAATTAGGGACAACAACTGTGCGAGTTGGTTACATCTAGAACAAGCTAACGCATATTATATCTGTATTTGTAGGTTCTTAGTCAAGGTCAACTCGACTCATTATTCGAGCAATATGTTTTCGTTCAGTACGAGACTGGAACAAAAAATTGCCAAATTACTTTGAAAAAGATACAGTCTAAAGTTAGTGCACTTTTATATTTATTTTTCGAGTACCATCGCTCGAATTACTAGTAAGAAGATCACAAGTGCCTATCAGGGGGAACACCTAGGCATTCTAAAGTACTCTTGTGAGTGTATATTGATGCCAACGTTTACTTAGGAAACATACTCTTTTATATCATCATCACATCGTTTTAATATTCCATACATACACACCAAAGTGCTATGGCTACGCCAGGGCCCTTGGATGCTATTTCATATACAAGCCTGCCGCAGGTTTACCACATCTCTCTGGGTTACGTCTTTCATTATTATATTTTTTGCAACATTTAAACTTAAATATTTATTGAAGTAACTGTTACTACATTTAATAGTATTCTAATATTTAATAAAATGTATGGGCTTTACATGAAGTAATATTTAGTTATTTGTATCACTCGTTCTCATTTCTGCATTTTGTATTCGTGAAACCATCGCTTCTGCGCAATAGTTTGAACATTAAAGGTATAATGACAGCTTTAAGCGTGAATTTCAGCATGAGTTCAATATACAGTCCCCATTTATGTCAATATACAGTCCCTATTAATGTCAATATACAGTCCCTATTAATGTCAATATACAGTCCCTATTAATGTCAATATACAGTCCCTATTAATGTCAATATACAGTCCCCATTTATGTCAATATACAGTCCCTATTAATGTCAATATACAGTCCCTATTAATGTCAATATACAGTCCCTATTAATGTCAATATACAGTCCCCATTTATGTCAATGTCCAATTCCCATTTTTGTCAATACCAAAGACCCAAAACATAGCTGATTTTATAACTTACTGTAATAGTTAAATGAACTCGAGAATGAAAAAGGATGGGATCTGTCACATACACGTTCAAGAGACTATAAGTTATATTTGAGTTTAAGTACTGCTGACGTATTGTGCGTGTGTATGTTTGTGCATATATATATATATATATATATATATATATATATATATATATATATATATATATATATATATATATCACAATAATTGGAAAAATCCGCGGGAAAAAAGTCTCTTCACGTTAAGATCTAGAGCAAAATTTTTCTCGTGGGGACAATAAAGAACATACACATACACACACACACACACACACACACACACACACAGAATGACGCGTACAAGAATACATAGTTACATTTTGGCACAGAGAAGCAAAACTACTCAGAATAATTTAAAAGTTTAAACCAAAGAAAAAGAAAAAAAAAATACAAAAACACATAAGAAGTTTTCACATGACTGCATGACTATAAAAAAATTTAAAGTATAAACTTTACTATTATATACATTTTTAATTAAAAAAATTTTTTACCTTAAAACTAGATCTTAGACAAAACTTTCTACAAGTCGAGAAGCCGGTGCAAAATAAATGTCAAGGATTGGAGTAAAGCGAAAAACATCTCATGACTGTAGTGTTATGAGAGTTTGTTTTGGTGACATGTAAGAAAGAAAGAATAAGGAAATGAAAAGAACAATAGACATGGGTACTTACGATGCTGCTGCCTTTTGAACTGTCCATGTAGTTGTTGCTGCTATGAAAATCCATGCAGTCAGACCTAGATTTAAGGATTTGGGCCCTGCCATTCCCTCAATGGGAACTTAAGTTGGATCGGTCGGTCGTTGTGCTTGAAATAATATCACTTGGTGGTTGATGGTACTAACAACGAAAAAAGATGAGGAAGAGGCAGTTATCTTCAAATGTGCTCCCTTCTAACGCATGCTGTGTGCGGGTCCCTTTTATAATCCCTAACCCCGCCCGTTTGGATAATTTATGAAAATTGTTAATTGCAACCAATCTGGAAAATCGAGTTCTTTTGAGGCCCGATAAGGAATAGTAACGGATAAACATTTAAAGTGCCTAATATAGATTGGTACACATATATTGGTATTTGATTGGAAGTTTTCAGTAGCATATCCTTAATAATATTTGCAATGTATAGCAATCTTTGTTTAAAACATATATGATCTGTGCAACTCTTCAAATAAGTACTTTGAAAACTTCGAACTGAAATTCCGAAGAAGGGTTTTTCAGACTACTTTCCCCCCATAGAAAGCCCCGAAAAATGATCCCCAGCCCTAGAACATTGATTTACGTTATATGGAGACAGTCAAACCGTGCAGTGTAATCGAAATAATTAATAATTAGTTTATCAATTATCCACTCAAAAGGAAGACATGCTGGTAACATATGGCACAAAATTTATCATAATTCTGCCTTTCACAGCATATTTTATTGACTTGCACGGGAAAAATTAAATGATTGCATAAAACAGTAAATGACAGGCAATTAAAATGCACATGCCCATACTGAAGCAAGAGAGAGAGAGAGAGAGGTGATGTCTTTTGGGGTTCAGAAAGTTTGAAAACTTATTTTAAAGAAATAGAGCTAAAGGAAAATGTTAATGTTTGGCGCCATAGTTTATAATGAACAATTGTAGTATCTTTTCCTACATAGGCTTTTTTGTCTTCATCTTTATTTCTATCATCGTCTTTAATTTTTTGTCATCGTAGAATATACAACGGATTTTCGGTACATGTATTTTTGCTCTAAAATAATAATACTTGGAAAATAGAGCATATATGCAGGAATCGATCAAATGAAATATGTTTTAATATATTGAAATTAAACATGATATATTTTTTATCATGCTTGGAGACTTTTAAAGTCGAATATGTCTCACTACCTTTGGATATATAAATGTATTTCACAATCCTGCGGGCGAAACCCCTTTCAAATATTGAACTGATAATGACACGATTCCGTGCACAAAGTGAGAAATAGATAAATTTTGAGTTGGCATAAGAGACACAGAAAGGCAGTTACATAGCTAGATAGATAGATACGTAGTTAGCTAGATAGACAAATGAGTGGGTAGGTTTATAGATAAATAGATTAGACTCTAACTGTAACGATGACGACGAACAAGGTTTAATACAATTTAAAAACAACAAAGTTTAATACAATTTAAAAACAACAACAAAAGAAACACACAAAAAATCAAATTAAATAACAACCATATAAAATACATGAATTTTAAATTAGAATGAATTATGGTAGAGGTTAAAATTTTAAAAAATAAAATGTTCAAACAGCAGATCAGATAAACATAGTTAAATGAAAATGAATTCAAATGATGGTAAAGTTACAGTAACAGTATAATTTTAAGCCTAATGTCATCCTCTGAGATAGGTAATAATGTAGGTGTGATGGTATGTGCAAAACATACATACATACGTACATGGGTTCTTATGTAATCGATAGGCAGGTACATGTAGATAAATAGATGGATAGATAGAAGGATGGAAGGATAAATACACACATATATGGAAGAATGTGTTTGGACTAAATCCCCAAACACACCTTCCTATGTATGGGCTATCGAAGAAATCCATTCCCAAGAATCTGCGTCACAAACTCGAGATTGCACAAAATTGTTTATCATCGGTAATATAATATTGTAAATCGATTGCGACAAGCACACTTTATTGTAAATTAGTTGTTGATCATATCTTTTTGCTTTGTTTCAAGAGTAACATATGTTCAAGACGAGAAAGGCGATCTGTATTTACGCATCATGGTATTGTTGTTAAATGTTGACAACGATCAATGCAGACAACAGCTGTAACTTCCAAACATCTCGGTTTGGCTTATCTAATATAAAATTGAAAGAAATGTAATACCCTTGAGTCGATTAGAATAATTAAAAATTAGGGATGTTTCTGAAGACATTTCGTTTAATTTTTTTTTTTTTTACATACTTAATTCCGATGGTGGACTACTGAGGGAGAAAAAGATAGAGACACAGACAATTATATAACAAACTCGACGCATAATTTGACAGCAAGTTAGTTTACAGGGCGAGATTGCATAAATCAAAATCATGTGGGAATAAAACTGTTATACTGTGTAAGATGTACTTTTTCCCTACGTGGCTGATTTTTTTCTTTTCTTCTGGAGAGTCATTTGCTGGAATAAACTCAATAAAGGAAATATTTGAAGGCAAATCCAGTAATATCGGTGCGTATCAACATAAGTGAACTGAACTATGGCAGTGTAAACATATTTTATAGCCATATTAAAGAAGTATATGGGGTTGGGCAACAAGTCCTCCAACTTCAGTACATTCCTCTACCTAAATAAAAGCACAGCTGCGAAGACAATCAAGAAAATCCCCAGTTTATATATATATATTTATTTATTTATTTATATATATAATCTTTAACAGTTTTAAACACCTTTCAATGTAAATAAATAAGCAGAGCTGAGATGAACCGAGAAGTTTGAAAGTAAATCGTCGCAAGCAAAAAGTAGGTGATTCAGATTTAGAAATTAATCGGAGTTGATCTACATAGAGGCTACACTCCAAAATAAAATGTGATGCAGGGCTTCTACACGACTGTATAACGACCATTGAATTATAGGGTTAATGAATAAATCATTATTTAAATCGCAATAAACACTTATGTTTCTTACACGGAGAATATAATATTTCCTTTTATCATATGTATAGTATTTGGGCATTTCAAATTTGTCATAAGTAAAAAGTTGTATGAATTCACGAATTGATGGGGCGAGTCTTATGTTTTCGGGAAGTTTGTTCCACAACAGGTGGGGTCGATAGACCTCACCCACGCACAAGGAATAAAAAACAAAATGGTCATATTGATATATTTTAATTCCAGGTACGGCTATGTGTCTGTCTACCCTAGCACAGCTGCCGAGCTGGCACATTTGTAAAAAAAAAATTAAATTAGTACGATTCGTTTTTCACAAAAGTTATAGAACAAGGCGAACAAGTTTACAAATTAAATAAAAACAAAAGATAAAGAAATTAAAAATTGCAAAGTTATATTGAAAATGACGAGCCCTGGAGTCTCACAAGAGTCGCTAGTTTAGTAATTTAAATAATTATTTAAATTCACTTTTTAAAAAAATTCTTATATAAATGGTAAAAAACACACGAAATAAGTAACTATTATCTCGGGATAAGGGCGATATTACAAGTCCAATGTTCTCAGTCGTTGCTATTACTTTAGCATTAAGTATTTTATGTCGTTTTACGAATCCTCTCGGTCCAAAAAAATGTTTCATTAAAATAATGAACTTAGTATTGTTTACAAATTCTTCTCTTTCTGACTTAATTAAAGATACATAATACAAACTTCAAAAACTGTAGAATCTATCTGAACGTTTGTAAATTCGATTTCAGTTTTCCACGATTCATTGCTAACAGAATTAGAAAAAATTATACTGTGGTTTAGATTTAATACAACAACAGAATTAGAAGACTTAACATGCATGTTTGAATCAAATTGAAAGGTATTGTCGTTATCATACTTTAGAGTTTTTAATTTTCCTCCCGTCCCACCCCTTCACAAATCAAACACCTTTCGGCGAACCCACTGTTTGGTAACTTTTTCAAAACTATTTTACCAAAATTTATCTAAATAAATACCCTATTTTTAGACATAGAAACATTAAAAGACTATATACATTCTGCCAAAATTAAACTTAGAAAACATATTTTCTTCTAAATTATTTTCGTCTAAATTATTTTGTCGAATTGTAACGTAAAGAATTTTTTCCTTAATAAATGGAGTACAATAAAATAAGTGATTTCTGTCGCGTTGGTGTATGGTCTGTAGCGTACCAACGGGGGTTGGGGGTGGGGTTGCCACGGGCGCCAGAGGTCTTGGGGCGCCAACACAGCTGATAAATATTCGGGCATCGTATTCTGGCCCTTTGGGCGATCATCGTCGCCCCGTGCACCATTTACCCTTAGTACGCCACTGTGTATGGTTCTTACTAGAGAATGCATATAATAGTAACTTACTAAGAGACGCAGCAGATATAAACTATACAGAAGGATTAGAATTATGTAAACCATTTCCAATTACAGAACCATTCTGCGACAACATAATGCCATTGTAACTATTTACAAGAAATGAATGCATAATTGATTAAAACAAATATTTTTTTAAAAATTTATATAAAAAACTCCACAATGACAGTGCTAGTTAAAATAGAATATTGTGGATGAATGAACTCTATAATCCGATGATATTTTTGCTAATTTAGATTACAAAGTTTGAATTTAAAATAAAAATAAAAAAAGAAACAAACATACAATACTTTATGTTGGAGACGATTGCTATGCTAGGAAGATTGTTAAGGATAGATCAGGCAATAGTGTTACAAATGCAGAAGATATTGTTATAGCGACATAGAAGGTACACTTAACAGATATTGAACATTCTAGATTAATTGAGAGACTACCAAATATTTTAGGAGAAAAGGAAAAAGATAATATTTACTTTTTGGATTTCGATATTACACAGGACTTTGTTGGCATATTTATAAACGGGAGTTGGAAGATTATTTAGTGGACAAGGGGAACATAACTAGCGATAAATGCGAAATAAAAGAGGTGGAAGAGGTGGATAAAAGTAAACAACACATTGGATGAATAAAATATTAATTGTTATCTCCATAATTCGCTCGCTGTATGCGATCTGTAAGATGGAAAGTAAGGAATAAAATTAAGAATCAAATAAGAAAACAAAAAACAACTAGATAACAAAGAACAAGTAACAAAATTTTAAAAAAATAAAAATAACATAAACGAAAATGTATTTCCACAAATATTATAAAACAGATTAAAAATATTTGCTGCAACTGTTAATTAATTCCCTAAAATATTTCAACAGCAATAAAAATACTGCCACTAATAAATTAAAACTAATAAATGACAAGAAAGGAAAAGAATACAAGTAAGAATAAAATCCATTGAAGAATGTATGTGGCCTATGTTAATGGCTAGTACTCTTTTAGTGTTAGGGATGTACTTTAAGGGCTGTAAAGTAATCCATACATCAAGTGTCCGAGTTCTTTCTATTTGCAAACTACTGAGAATCTATAATTTTATATTATAAAATTAACATACAGGTATGGAATTCTGGCACTTCTGGTAAGTCCAGTAACAATTCATGCTGTCTCTAATTAGATTTGTGTCTTATCTACATGAGTCTTCTGAAGAACAACCGTCCCAGACAAAATATGTATACTCCAACGGTTTTTTTTGTGTTTATAAATTACAAGTATATTTTATTCTAAAGATTTCAATGTTAATTTAAATTGTAATGTCATAAGTGACACTACCATTTTGGATAAAGAATTACATAGATCGTATATGTAATGACCAGTTTCTACTAATGAAAGTTACACCCAAATGTTTCTGAAATAGTGTAAAGCTAACTAAATAGTCAGCTTTACACTATTTCACAAATATTTGGGTATTGTCCAAGACTAGATTTGGCAGGGAAACTGACAAATCTAGTAGTAAAGAGGATCACATCAGTTTTGTTGGGAATAAACTTTACTCGCCATTGGTTAGACCAGGTCGTTAGATTTTCAGGATCATTGTTCAAAATATATTCAATATCATCAACATTTTTTGTCGAATATGCCAAAGAGATATCATCAACAATGTCGTTTATATATAGAAGAAAGAATAGTTGTCATATCAATGACCCTTTTGAAACACCTGCAATAACTGACTTAGATTATGATTGTCATGAGTTTAGCCGCACACTCTGTTTATTTCTCAGACAAATGGCTTCTAACCCATTCTAAGAGCGGATGTCTAATTACATAGGATCTTAATTTGTACAAAATACCACTACACCAAATCCAGTCGAAAGCCTTGGAAATATCACAGAAGAGTATGCACGTATTTTCATTAGCGTTTAGAGCTATGCATATTTGATAATAAATATCGATGAGCTGGTTTGGGCAGATGGATGATAAAGCAGTAATCCTGGCTGGTACTCGTAAAGAAGACCGTTTTGATATAGATAATTATATAAGTATTTGAATGTGATCATTTCCAGCGTTTTTCTGACAATAACTCAAAAGTGATATTGGTCTATAAATGCAATGATCACTTATGTCCCATTTTCGGTTTCCAAACTGTAAGAAACTCGGTTTCTCTAAGTGATTTAGTATAGAGTAAATATAGTGGCCTAATGAGTAGAAATCTTTTGCAAAACCACAGTAAACATTTTTAAAAAAGAAAGAAAGAAAGAGGAAAAAAGGATTTGTGATGTAAATTTTTACAGCAAACAACGCAAAGGAAATGCATCAGTGACAATACATGAAATTATGTATATTTCATATCATGGGTAAGAAAAGCTAGGAGACAAGTTAATAGTGTATACGTTTTGAAAAATATAATTATTTGGCTGTGGAAAATTAAATGCATTATTTCATATTTATGAACAATCGATTGAAGAAGTCAGATTAAGTCATTACCGAGAAGCAAAATCCCATGTATTACAATTCTTACTGTGGGTCAGTCCGACAATCCATAAAAATTTTGTCTATTTTTAGCAGATTTCACCAGCTCAGGTATAGAGGTAAGGCTAATGCACCCACACCTGCTTTTCGACAAAAGAGCATCCTTTTTTATCCACCTTAGTGCTAGAATCAGCTGGGAAAATCTTATCAACGATTTCATAATTCTTTGCAGGATCCATTTCTCTAGTCAGTACCTATTATCTGGAATTTCTGGATGCATTGCCTCTGGGTGATTTGCCTCTGGGGCGCCCATTACGCCTTTGCTCCCAACGGACCCCACTCCCAGACTCCAAATCCCAGACCCAACAAGTTCAATTCGTACACCTTCCCCCTTTTTTTTCAAAACTGGGAGTGGGCTTGCAGCTTAGTGTTTTTCAGTGTAGTCGTTTTTGACCAAAATATTTGTTTATCTTTTGTCTGTTGGATCAGACACATTTCCTGCCTACCTTTAAAATAGTTTATAACAGATAAAAGCTACAAGATAGACCATTCGAAACGAGGGCTTATTGTTTATTAGTATCGAGTATCGAATTGATAAAGTGAGTATCGAGTTGAGAATAGCGAGTAAAGAGTACAGAACAGCGATGACCGAGTTCACAAAGCATCTTCTCAAGTATAGAAATGAGTATCGAGTAAAGAAAAGCCAATATAGAGTGAAGAATAGCAAGTATTGTGTACAAAAAAGGCAATTTCGAGTCGAGCGAAGCGAGTATCTATCGAGTAAAGAAAAATGAGTATCGAGTTAAAAACCAGTATTAGGTACACAAAAGAGAGTATCAAGTTGAGAGAATGAACTTAAAATTGAGAATAAAACAAAACATACGAAGAATAGAATATTCTTACATAAGAGTATAGATATAAAACACGAGTTTTTTCTGCCCTTTTTAACTTTTAGCTCTTGTCATATCAGATCGACCTTTCATAGAGTACACTAAATTTTGCAAAGCATAGATTCCTCTTGTTTTATAACCCGGCGTTCCTGTTTAGTAAATTTGAAAAGGTATCATCTTCTCTTAACACGTGTATGCATCTTCGACTGGAGAAAATCTTTAACAACGGTACATCCCCCCAACTTAACCCACCGCCTTTACCATATCTATGTTCCCTTTTGTATATATCATGGGTATGTCTATATAAGTATGGGACTAAGCAGTTAGTTTTGTCAGCAGTGCTGAGAGTTCTGAATCAAAGTATGAATAAAGTAAATGAAGTATATAATGATGATTCTATGCATAAAAGTCAACAGGAATAGTTTTTTACGCTTTTGTAATGGAAACATGCATGACTTGTGTGCGTCTTTGAAGTATGTTAATCCGATTCATCGTTACTGATGAATTGTAATTAAGTGTAAGCAATTATAAGTAAGAACAAATACTGAGATAGTAGTATAACAAATAGGGATAACACTTTAACCTATCATTCTTCACGCATTACACATCGCACATCACACTGTTCATACTTTCATACCTCACACTTCATACCTTCACACCTCGTACCTTCATACATCATACTCCATACCTCACACGTCATACCTTGATACATCATACTTCATACTTCACACTTCATACCTAGCACTTCATACCTTCATGCATCATACATAATATTTCATACCTCACACTTCAGAATTTACCCCATACCTTCATACATCATACTTCATACCTTCATGAATCAAACTTCATACCTTCAAACATCATACTTCATACTGCATACCTTCATGCATCATACTTCATACTTCATACCTTCATGCATCAAACTTAATACCTCACACTTCATTCCTTTATACATCATACTTCATACTTCATACCTTCATACATCAAACTTAACACCTCACACTACATACCTTCATACATCATACTTCATACCTTCATGCATCATACCTTCATACATCAAACTTAATATCTCACACTTCATACCTTCATACATCATACTTCATACTTCTTACCTAGCACTTCATACATTCATGCATCTACTTCATACTTCATACCTCACACTTCATAATTTACCCCATACCGTCATACATCATACCTTCAAACCTTCATACATCAAACGTCATACCTCACACTTCATACCTCTCACAAATTTAACAGTTCATGCATCATACATCATATTTTCATAAATCATACATCATACTTTCAAACTTACATACCACTGTGATAAGGTGAAGTTGTATCACTATTTACTATACTGCTGATCTCTATATTGTTAAGTTGAAAGTGTTAAAAATAAATCATGTACATTAATAGTAGATTCACACAATTATCAAATATTGCCACTTATCCTTGCCCAGCTACACAATAGAATGCTCCTGTTAACCCTGGATTTACAAACACACTGAGAGACTTATACATTAACTAGAAGCAAGATAAATTCGTCACTTACAGAACTTTAGATATTTTCAAAGAATACACTCTTACATTTAGCAGTGATGATTCACTGAATAGATACAGAGCTCAGTGTGATATGACCTTTCGGCAGAATCAACTTAATTGGGCAGTATGGTGTGTAACATATGGATATGGAATAAGTTATTGGCATCTATTTTAGACCGGCATATCACAGTTAACAAAGTCTGTTTAGAGATTTCACATATACTTTCAGATCATAAAACTTCTATCTGAATGTTCAATATGTTTATCAGATGGTCAGTCATATAACTTTAGTAGTAACGGGATAAACCTGAAACAGTTTTACATAATCTGCAAAAACTTTAATATTCCAACACATCATGATTGGAGATACCTAATTAGGAAGAATTTAGCAGGTGTTAATGGTCCAAGACCCTATTACAAGATAGAGAGGGACATGAATGATGATAATACAGTTACCATGAAAGATATATGCGGCAGAAAATTATTGGAAAAGAGAATGGTGGATAAGATACATTCCCGAGTAATACAATTCTCAAACAGCATCAGAAGAATTAATAGGTTGGACATGCTTCTCTGTACAAGATATCAACGGAGTAACAAAACAAAAGGGATTGCAAGACTAAATCAAGGTATCAAATCATGTGCGATATCTTTACTGGGTGCTCAAGTTTACAGCATGACAAGTATAACTCAGTCTGAAGCTTTTATACAAGACGCGTCTAAAAAGTTAATAGAGGCTTTACTATTGGGTTAACAAGGCTATGGTTCAGATAAAAGTATAATCAGTAAACTTCACAAACATATCACTGATTTAAAAGTCAAATTGGATTATGTAAAGAGTACATTACGATTTGTTTGTGAATGCTAGGTCAACCAAGATATGTAAATACCTATCAGATGTTATCAGTATGGCTGTTACCAATGTGCTGAGTTCATTTCTACCAGGTGACAATGCGAACTCTTTGCAAAATGAACTCAAGGACGATTACATGACATTTAGTGGAATAAGATATTTCACAGGGTTTCTATAATCTTACCTAGATTTACAGTGTCAACTCTAAGTGCTTATTTGATAACTCTCAAACACATACAATTGATAGAGGATACAGATTTAGCAGAGGTGATAGAATGAATATGCATACATGGTTCCATGGTGGAGACGACCTAAGTTCTCCTCGATAATAAGGTTGGCTACTTTGCATTGTTTAGTCTTCGTTCAAGGTCTCTGATTTCACTCTCGGGTGTCATCTTTGCATTCTTACGTCTGTTTTCACTTGCCCATACATCGCATATTGGTCCAGTAAAAGCATTTTCTGTATTGCTCTATGAACACGGCATTAAGTGATCAATATCTTACTTGTCCTTATGGTCTGGCTTTGCGAAACTCAATAGCGTCCTAGAGATGTAAATTAACGGAGCACCAATTAGTTTCAATCTGTATCAGATTTTAGGTTACTCCTTAGTGAACTGATGAGTTTATTTTTTGTCATTCTGAGTTTTCTGTACTGTTCATCAGTATGGTACCTTCGCTTCTGATACTGATTCCAGTATTAGTTTACGTGGGCTCTATATCTCTCTGTCCACTGTTGAAAGCATTCCTGCAAGTCTTATAGTATCTACTAGTCTTCGCAAACTCGATAACACCTTTTTCAATTTGACACTTTGAATGTCTCCTTGTATACATTTACACAATCTACTGAATTTCAATATATGTGCAAAGGTGAGATATATTACAACACTTTAAATATATTTCTTAAATAAAATGGGAGATGAGAAGGGGAAGACCAAAGCTGAGAATAAAGTTGAGATGGTAACATAAAAAAAAAGAAGATCCACATAGAGTCGAACTAGGTAGGCAGTAAGCGTTCACTGGAATATAAGCAGGATAAAGCATTAAGGATGGCTACTATTTGAAGATAGTAGTTTCAAGATATCAACCATATCAAAGATACGAAACATACGACACACGACACATATCAAACATGTACTACTTTTTGGCTAGTGGAGTAATCATAGTTGCCATTGTAGCATATTTAAAGATTCGATAGAGACCAATAAAACCCATACAACCAATAGAACTCGTACATACCATATATACTAATAGAACTCGTACATACCATACGTACTCATAGAACTCGTACATACCATATATACTCATAGAATTCGTACATACCATACGTACTCATAGAACTCGTACATACCATATATACTCATAGAATTCGTACATACCATACGTACTCATAGAACTCGTACATACCATACGTACTCATTGAACTCGTACATACCATACGTACTCATAGAATTCGTAAATACCATACGTATTCATAGAACTCGTACATACCATACGTACTCATAGAACTCGTGCATACCATACGTACTCATAGAATTCGTACATACCATACGTACTCATAGAACTCGTACATACCATACGTACTCATAGAATTCGTACATACCATACGTACTCATAGAACTCGTACATACCATACGTACTCATAGAACTCGTACATACCATACGTACTCATAGAACTCGTACATACCATACGTACTCATAGAACTCGTACATACCATACGTACTCATAGAACTCGTACATACCATACGTACTCATAGAACTCGTACATACCATACGTACTCATAGAACTCGTACATACCATGCGTACTCATAGAACTCGTACATACCATGCGTACTCATAGAACTCGTACATACCATATATACTAATAGAACTCGTACATACCATACGTACTCATAGAACTCGTACATACCATATATACTCATAGAATTCGTACATACCATACGTACTCATAGAACTCGTACATACCATATATACTCATAGAATTCGTACATACCATACGTACTCATTGAACTCGTACATACCATACGTACTCATAGAATTCGTACATACCATACGTATTCATAGAACTCGTACATACCATACGTACTCATAGAACTCGTACATACCATACGTACTCATAGAATTCGTACATACCATACGTACTCATAGAACTCGTACATACCATACGTACTCATAGAATTCGTACATACCATACGTACTCATAGAACTCGTACATACCATACGTACTCATAGAACTCGTACATACCATACGTACTCATAGAACTCGTACATACCATACGTACTCATAGAACTCGTACATACCATACGTACTCATAGAACTCGTACATACCATGCGTACTCATAGTTCTAAACCCCTATCAGAGATATTGTGATAATATCAGTTTTCACATCATCTAAATGAGCGAGACTAGCAACCTAACCTTTCACCTCACACCATACCATCTAAATGTGTGAATAGCCACATATCAGAGTTACCATGTACAGAGATAGAGACCTTAGGATTAAAGGTATACATAGCTGAAATTACGTCTTCAAAGACTTTTAGTTTCACCACAATATATCTCATTTAAATAACTACAGTTTTTATTTATGAAGAAGGAAATGTATTTGAGAGATACATACTATGAGTGATGTAGCCTTTACGAACATGCATATTCTGTTGCAACAAATCAAGCATGATGAAATGTATATTAAGTGTGATAAGTTAAAAGAATAACTAACCCAAAAATCGATTTGCACACTCCACAAGCACGGAAGAAAACGATTCTCATTTAGGAGGATCCGTGTTATTCAAGCTGATGACCAAATACAAGCAGACATAGTTAATATGCAAGCCTACCAAAGAGAGAATATATATATATATATATATATATATATATATATATATATATATATATATATATATATATATATATATATATATATATATATATATATATATATATATATATATATATATATATACATATTTCCCAAAATGCATGGGCTCTGATAAAATCCAATTTAAACATCGGAATATTATTTATGAGGTATTTCCTTCCATATTTAGTGAATGTAAACCTCGAAAGATAACACCTGATCGAGGCAAGGAATTTTACAATAAGAAGGTAAAGGAACTACCTGAAAGGGAAGGTATAGAATATTTGTCACTTACTCAAATAAGAAGGCATCAGAGGTAAAGAGGTTAAAAAAAAAAACTCTAAAGACTAGAATGTGAAAAGTATTTTACCCAGAGTGATACCAGGAAATGGGTTGATGCATGCCCTACATTTGTTAAAAGGTACAATGATGCTTATCATACATCTATAGAAATGACTTCCAAAGAAGCATCGAAAGAGGAGAATAAAACCAAGGTTTAGTTGAATCTATACGGCTATCTGACAACTGTTCCTTATTGTGACATCTCAATTTCATTGGGCCAAAGTGTTAGAATTTCAAAATATAAATCTATCTTTGACAAGAGTTATTTTACTCTTATGTGATCCAGTAGTGTACAAAATAGAGGATTTAAAGGGAGATGACATAGAAGGAATCCTTTACGAAGAGGAGTTATCTCTATATAACAAACAAGATTACCTTTACATGCTTGAAAAGATCTTGAAAAGTAAAAGAATGAATTGAAAGATGTACTCGTGAAATGTAAAGCTTATGATAGTTCTTGTAACAGTCGGGAACCAGGTGAAAAACGAATAGGTTAGAGTTTAAAAAATTGCTAGACGTCCAGACAAATGGATGAGTAACTTCCAAACGAAATGGATGAGTGTCATTCGGACGTCTGAACGACATGGACGAGTGATGTCCGGACGTCCCCGGGCGACACGGATGAACGTCGGTCCGACGACTTCCGGTAGTTTTGTAAAAAGTATTTTCGAGAATTTGAAGTTCTACAGTTAAATGGGTATAATTAATTCATCCTTCCAACCAAAAATGAAATAAAGAGAATTAATACACTGAACTTAAACAGAATCATAACTCGTAGAATGCAAGATGCATTTAATCGAACTCTGAATGAGAATAGATTATATGATGGAAATAATCATGACCTGTATGAATTCTTCGCTCAGATTGAAAACTACCTAAAGAAGATCATTTCTAAACAGATGAGAGATTTTGGTTTTGTGAAAGTTTAACTTGACTTGGCCATTAAAATTGTTTCGACGAGATGAGAAGGTTTCACACGGTATCATAGTACTACTAATTAGAAAATCTTTAACACGAGATGGATGGATAAGGTTATTGCGAGAATGTTCGAGATGTTAGATACTAAATTCTCACGGGAGGTGAGAGTGGATACGCCGTGGATATTTTTGAACACTGAATTCCTCACGCTGCATGTTGATTGTTATAGATCTCTT
The DNA here is from genome assembly GCA_029931535.1 of Margaritifera margaritifera. NCBI lineage: Eukaryota > Metazoa > Mollusca > Bivalvia > Unionida > Margaritiferidae > Margaritifera > Margaritifera margaritifera. The sequence continues at coordinate 573,868 of JAQPZY010001290.1, read as the reverse complement.
AGTGGTACGTCTTATATCAATTTACCAGAATGGATCAGGAATGCATGCATAAATGTCCGTAACAAAGATGAAGGATGAGCATTGCTTCTTCTATGCCATGGAAAACATACTTGCACCTACCACTAATGCACATAGACCTTCCAAATAATGTTTCTATCGATATCAACATTAGAAGTGTCCCATTTTTGAATTAATGATATCGATGATTTCAAGTTCGAATTACACATATCAGTGAATATATATACCACCGGTGATAAAGAGATCATCCATACCGTATCATCAGAGTGGAAAGAAAAAGATATTGTTACGATTCTAGGTCTTAAAAATATGTATCCGAAGAAAGTGAAACCAACAGTGTAAGTAATATTAACAAGCAATGTATCTCCATATTATGCAAACTGAACTCAAAAGATATTTACAATATTGTGAATCAAATTCCAAATAATCCTAAATGTCCTAATCACAAGTCCAAAAATAGAGAATGCTCCGAATGACTTCCAATAGTCTTGAATGTCCTGTTATGCCATAATAATACAATTCAGAATATCTTTGAATGAGTTAACAAAAGTCCAAAGTAATGCATTAATTCAAAAGTCAGTGAGTACTTTAGTAATTCCAATGAATACATATTGAATAAATAATTACTCTCGAATTATATCTGATTTCAACGGCACAGTGTAAAATCTGATCACAAATAGATTCCCACAGACTGATATTAAACAGAAATGAATTTGATGTGTACCAAGTCTATATTATATACACATCTTCTAATGACCCACATCATAACAGAACGTGAGTCATCCTAATGGAAAAAAACCCCAGTCTAATTGTAAATAAAACTGGCCTTGAACTCAAATGCTGGTAAACATCCTGTTGATAAGTAACTGTAATGTAAAGTACAAATAAGTACAACCTTACTATAATAGACAAAGTTAAGCACATAATAGATTCAATACACATAACAACATGCTGACATGCTATTCATATTCGAAGGATATATATATATATATATATATATATATATATATATATATATATTGTGGCATAAAGAAGTTATCGCGATTGATATCACGACAGATAAATAAATAAAAGTGTAATAAGTGTCTGCACAATTTCTACACCACAGCCAAATTGAATGACTATCAATTGATCTGCAATACAACTAATACTATTGATAGTATGCCCCCTGAGAGTTCCCTATGCTCTATACTGCGATTTCAAAAGCATCATGAAACCCATTCAAAATTGTAAGCAGCCAACAAATACTTCATGGACACTCTAGACAGATAAGCAAACACCTTCATGGTTCTGTATCTACACGAAAAGACCCAAAGAATAGGTCCATATGGTGTGTAGAGGTTTAGGACTCTATAAGTACTTGCAAAAGATTGCACAGATGTACAGGCCCGCCGAAAGAAATTTTGGGCCCCTGGGCAGAGCAGTCATAGGCCCCAAAACTAGTTTAATGTTTTGTATATAAAAACCTGTAGCAATCTACCCTAACTTTGACTCTTGCAAGAAATTTTTTTTTTATATTTACTGAAAAGATTAATGAATTTTTTTATAACTGAGTTAACGGTGGGCCCTTAGAAATCGCTGGACCCCTTGAAAATTTGCCCCCCCCCCCCTCAGGATAGAAAATACTTCGATGAAATCTACACCTGCCACATCCTGATGATATAAAGGGGCAAAGATATGTCAAAGCTACCTCAACCTCCTCTATCATGTAGCTAGACTGTATCAACCTTTACGGTTATTCAGTGATGCAATATGAACCCACTGGAAACTTTAAATGGGCAACTCATAGGCAGATTCGATACATATAAGAAAATTTAATATCACAGAAAATGAAAACACTTTCCGTAATATATTAGAAGCTGATCTGAAAGTATCTATACATTTACACGACTGTTTTTTTTTATAGACTATCCATTAGATCCAGAAAGGTTAGTACCCAACTATGAGGAATTGTCACCGTTACAGAAGAAGGTGACAGATGATAGAAACGGTAAGAAACCACTACCGTAAACTAAAAGTATATGTTCAATTGGTGATGATGTTGAAGAAGAAATAGAGTGATCCAATTTGATCAAGAGCCATAGTTATGGATCTATATCGAACTTAATACTCAATTACGTACAAAGGCTAGCAAAGAGTTTGAAAATAACATCTTTAAGTTGATGAACAATGCTGTATTTGGCGAGCAGATGGAAGACTTAAGAAAGATAACGAAAGTGAAGATATGTGCAGATGAGAACATTTCTTACAAGTACAAAAAAAAAAATATCATTTTACAGGAGAACAATAATAGATGAAAACTTAGTATTGGTCGTTATGAAAAGTAATAGGGCTCAATTATCGAAGCCTGTCTATTGGAGACTTATGCGTTCTGGAGTTGCGCGAAGCATTGATGTATGACTTCTACTACAAGCCAAAGAGAAATTATGAAGATCGTATAACGCTAAATCACAGAGATACAGATTCACTTTGTGTAACCATTCACACTGATGGCTTCCACAAATACACGAAACCCAACCTAAATTGTTATGATACCAGTGAATATTAATGAGATAGCGTATATTGCATACCATTAGTATATAAGAATGTACCAGGGTTGTTTAAAGACGAGATATGCGGTGTGAGGATTTTGGAATTCTGAGGGTTTAGAAGCAAATTATACTTTGAATCTAAAGGTCAGCCATAGAAAATATTAAATTTGAGACGTATCGAAATTGTTTGTTTAACCACGAGCTCAGTTATCAAAGTATGAATCTAATTTGCATCTACAAGCATGAATTATTCAATGTGAGAATGAATAAGGTTGTGTTTTCCGCCTTTAAAGACCAACGTTGTCCAGTGGACAATGTGCTCTAACCTTTCGTTATAACGGTTATACATAATGGTATCTAATTCAGAGTACTACAAGAGTGACTACTATATAATGAAATATAGATGTGGCCACCACTGTAAAACTCTACACATGTGCAAGTCGAAACAAAAAGAAATATAGCAGCAGGAGATTTACAGAGTCAAGAACATTGAAAATTATGGGTGTACTATCAATGGACTTTCTTGTCGAGTGGTTAAAATTCACCAAACCTTCAGATATAAATCACCCGCACATTTATCATATTGATCACCTCATTCGTTGTAGTGTAGATGAACAACGCATATGTTTCAACTGGATTAATTTGCAACTAATTGATGCAAGGGACAATTTATCCAAGGGGATCTAAAATGCCATATATCATGGAGATTCAAATGCAGAAGAAAAAGTCAGGGCGTAATGACGTAGGTCGTCCATATCGTCCGGACGTCGGGACATAGATTGTCCATGTCATCCAGACGTAAGTCGTCCAGTCTTCTGGACGTCACTCGTCTATCTTGTCCATGTCGTCCGATGTCTAGAATTTTGGTAACTAATACTTTGTAACTGTGCGGGAAATGGATACTGTAGCCTCATCAGTAACTTGTCTCTACTGTCTTTTTTTAATGTTGCAATTATCTCATTTTCCATTACTGATGGTATATAATTGTTCTCATCGAATACACTTTCCATATCTGTCCTATCCTTGTTGTAGAAGACAGCGAGGAATATTGGGTCATCTATCACATCTTTTACAATGGAGCTGTACTTCTGTACTATAACCCTATTCTTATCCCATAGTGTATGCCACTAAATGCTACCAATAATTAGGTTGATAGTAGTCTCCTTCTTTGCATCTTCAAGGTTCTCGTAGTCATCGATGAGAAACAGTGTATTGCTGCCTTAAAATATATATATGAGCAATTCTAACCATTTATCCAGTTTATCACCTGGATCTATAACGATGACTTTGTCATCTCGAAAGAGCCACCTTCTGTTGCAGGTCCTATTGAATATGACTGTGGGACAGATGATGATAGTCAAATAGACGATATTCCCTTTATATCAGACCTAGTGTAAACTTGGTCCTTCCACAATTAGTCACACCATATATGATCATATTGCGAGGTTCCCTGAGATAGGTCATTTTGATATCGTATAACCAGAGACATATATAACACAGAGATTGGCAACTCATTTGTATCATTTCTTTGAAATTTGTGAGAAAAGGATTTCAGTGTGCGAGTAATGAATCCAAGGGGTGGACGTGACATTGATAGTCAAATTGGCGGGTAATATCTATAATCCCTCTTTTTAAATTTTAAATTGTTTTAGGCATTTCTTCATCTTGCATTAATCCAAGTCATATTTAGTATCATTTTAAAGCTAACTAAATTTTCTGCTGATTGCACACGCTTTAGGAGAGCTAATTTTAATTTTAAATGTCATCTCCAAGGTTTAAACACGAACATACAAATTTGTCTTTGAAATAACTTGTACCGCTTTTCCGTTGCAATTGCTCTTTTTGCATTTCTTTCTCTCCCATTCAATTAAACCATATTTAATATCGTTTAAAAGCTAAATAGATTTTCTGCTGATTACACAAGCTTTAGGAAAGCTAATTTTAATTTTAAGGGCCATATCCAAGTTTAAGGACAGTATTAGGGTAAAAAAAAATAATAAAAAACCTCACCTCAATGTTTGATAATGAAATATCGGCTGCAGATGTGTGGAACGGTGGTGCAATGTATCCTCAAACATTTTATCAACTGGCTTTACATTATTGTGCAAACATCATCAAAGATTTTTGACTTGTATAACAAAAAAACAAAAAACAAAAAAAAAAAAATAATTACTGTCAAAATTGTCGCTCTTAAACAACTGGCTAAAGTATCATCGCCTGCTTACTACCGTACATATTGTTACCGCTAGTTTACTTCCCCGACTCGTCAGCCACCGCGCAAGCCTAAACGGCCCTTTACCTGGACACTCGCCATGTCGGCATCCTCATGTGCAGATGAATAGGGTGAAAGTAGATAGTACAAAGACAGTGTGTGTGTGTGTGGGGGGGGGGGGAGTTGCAAACCTCTGTGTTATGTATGTCTCTGGTATAACACATAGATTTTGTCTGCATCAGTATCATATTCAAGTATCACAACGTTACTGGTATACTGTATTTGAGAAAGTCTTCCCACACAAGTTGGTTAAAGTTTACATTTAGTTTATTAATAGTTGGTTTGATAGTTGTCTCAGTATCATACATGGTGAAAATCTTGTTGAGGATGAAGGGGTCATAACCATAGACGTAGCAACATTCCATTGTCAATCATATTGATTGTCATGGTTATATCATGTGAATACAGCATAATGTTCTGAATGTATAAATACGTGAAATGAACAACAGTGTTAACGATTTAAGCATTGAGAAATTTTAAAAAGCAAAGTCTCACACGTTCTCTGTTTGTTACAAGTTAAAAACTAAGCTGTATGATTTTTAAAGATTTTTGCAAAAGAACAAACATATTCATACTTTCACAATTTGTATCCAACTGTGAAGAGATTGCGATTTAAGTGAAAACAATGTCCATATAAATAAGTTATAGGTATATCAGCTTCGTTATGGTCTTTGAGTCAGGCAACAATTCAAATTAGAGGTCATGCAGACAAAATCTGGCGCATCAAAAATACTCGAGGGGAATTTTGGGCCACTTTTGGGTCCAGCGTTGCGACTGTATAATTGATCCGATTTTAAGTTAAATGGTGTCTTTTTCAAAGTGGGAATATTACTGGTATCATTAATGGCTACTATCCCCTCTGGGGTGGACGAACAAAAAACTGACAGACGGATTTTACCAAAATTTTACACAAAGGTTTTTAATGCATATCATGAATACGCATTTAGTGATACTGAGGTGTTTTGTATCAAATTAAACATACCGCAAAACTGATGGAATTTCATGAAATGTGGCGATTTGTGTGGGCATACACTGTTTTAAAAGCACATATGTTATATTTCTAGTTTTATCGAAGAGGTAGAACATAGTTGTGGTGGATAATGCATAGGGATTTGGATACAATGAATGCACTCTACTATGGTTCGACTCTCACCACAGACTGGAGTATTTTTTTAATGTAACTGGGGTTCATCTATCGGCTCTTGTTAATTCAATTATGACAGCCTGATCCAGATGATTGCTCTCGAGTTGATGGGGAATACAACCCTCAACTGGTGCCAAGGTAATGAGTTGAAATTAATTCTATTACAAAAGCTTAGCGGTCAGCTTGTGCACCCCTACTCTCTGACAAAACCTTCAACTAACTTTTAGTCTGTAGACATTTATCACATGACTTTAGTCTTGATACTCTTGACATTCTGCTAATTACTGGTGGTATTATACCCATTTTATTTTTCACCCTGCTAGTTCTTTCTGAAATATAATGGTCTACCCTGCCGTGAAGAACCTAACATTGCTGTTACCATTACTTTGCTCCTATGTTTCTTTGATAGTTCTGATGACAACTGGTACAGTGACACCGTCCGAACTGAGCATGAAAACTATAAGAACATGCATGTCTGAAGTGTTTTCTTTCTGTGTAAGTTTGCACAACGTTTTAATGTTTTATAGAAAATCAGCAAAATTCAATCTTTCCTGCGTCTGAGAAAAAAGACCTATGGTTGCATAAAATTATTGAAATGCTTATATAGAAAAGAAGGCAAAATTCATATATGAATCTATTTATTCATAACCATTTCTGTAATCTTTAATGAACTGTCAAGATGAGGCCATTAAAAGTATGAACTTACTATTGAATGGTCAATTAGTCACTGAAGACCTATGAGCATGTTATGTGTAGTATGTCACTGGTAATCAAACCCTGCTTCTGTTAACAAATCATATCATCCAACTCAAAAGTTATTGAAGGACAATCTATTTGAAAAGCTCCATCACTTATCTACAGCCTTATCAAAAATCTCATTCACTATGGAAGTCAATACATTGGGTCTGTCAGGCATAATATGACAGCATATCTGGGTGTATGCTATTTGCAGAAGGTCACATGTTATCCACAGACAAATTGACATTATGTAAATTGTATCAAAATGATACAGAGACTTTACAATTATCATACTCACCTGGCTTATGATATCTAGTATCTCATAACATGATAGTGTAGTGCTATCTTTTAATGTATGTAAAGCAAAATGTATTTTTTTAAAATCTTTAATAACGTCAGACTCAAGTTAAATTAAGCTGAAGAGAGACAAGCCATTCTCTTATTTGAACATGTTCCCATTAGTTCTAGGCTGCAACAAGATGAAATTTCAAAACTGATGTCAAAGCAGGACCTATGTATACAAACAAATTGAGGCAAATTATGTTTTCTCATCACATGTAATTTTTAAACAAAAATCTGTTAAATCATTGAATTTATTTTTAATAAACATCTACTGAACAAACAGTATTGCTCTTTAAATTTTAGCCAGAAAGATATAAAAAAAGGTTTTGAAAATACTTCACAGCAATGGATTCATATCTTAGATACAATATGATTTGTTTCGAAAATGAACTATTAAAAAAAATCAAAAATAACTTAATCAAGCAGGTTATATGTACTATAATTACTTGACATGAATCAATAAATATTATCACATCTGCAGCAGCTATATTAAAAGTACATCTCTGTAAGAACAAATATACAACTCAAAAGAGGATAATTAGAAAAAATCAGACCTGGAATCATGATGCTCAAGTGCATTTCTGAGATTGTGTTTTCATTTTCAGCCAGATGTGAATGATTGTCCTGTAGAATAAACGTTAATAGGTTGACACAATATTTTAACCTCAAACTTAAAAGTTTTATCTTCTCTAGGCCTGATTTTGTTTTCAAACCTTCAAAAATAAAAACACAACTTTTGCCATATGAGTGGACTTGGAGAAATGCTGCATTTACAAGTCGAGACTTCAAGTTTTCTCGAAATGACCCCAAAATGAAGTTATAATCAAAACATGTATGCTTTTTGAAATCTGTTCTCTATTTACAATGGATGCTGTACAAACATCTGAACTTACAAATTACTGCTGAACATGAATGTTATGATTATGACACATTAATATGTAGGAGTACCTGTCTGTGATGACATGGGTAGATTACAATCAGAAAATCCTTTCAGGAAATTTTCCATCGCATTCTAAGGAAGCTTTTTACCTCACAAAGGAAAGAGACAAGGATGTTCCAAATGGCGTAGATTATTGTAGACAATTTAAATGTATGAATTACTGAGCACAAATAAATGTATATATCATTGTAAATTACTGAATGGTATAAAGATGAAATGTATAAAGGCCAGGCTCAGTGCATACAACTAAATTGCAGTAATCAATGTACTTTATAAAATCTATGGCAGCAGTGATCTTCTGAAGAAAACAAAACTGAAATTTTTATGACTTAAAAGAATGAGATTGAGAAGGTATATAAATATATATATATATATATATATATATATATATATATATATATATATATATATGCTTAATTATCTGTACAGTGGTCATGAATGTTTCAAGTAAAATGTCAATGGATTACTTATAAATAAACATTCTTGAAATGGTGGAGGAATGAAAATGGTTGCCATCTTTAAAAAGTTTTAAAAAAATATACTAACCTGTTAGAATAATGAATAATTGAATCAGTGAAATGCCAGAAAAGATGTATGGCCTAGCATGATAAGAAGAAACTATACTATCACAGTGAAAGAGATGTGCCAGGTCTATGGATAACCCATGTTCATTTAAGGTCTAGTGAAACAATACATTTCTTTGTAATTTTGCATAAAATGTTATTTATGCGATAAAAATGCAGGCCATATTGAATTCTGTAACCAAAATCTTGTGGCTCCACCTACATGTACCATGAAAAGGAAACTTAATAAATAAAAATGTGCTGTATGTGTAACATTATCAGTACAAGGCTAAGTCCTGATGTCATTAAAATATTTTAATTTTGAGAACATAATTAGCAAAAATGTTCAGACTTCATTACAAGAATTTGAAAATTATGTACCAAAAGATAAATTGCATTAAAACAATGTTTCATAACATGATCATTATATTTAGTTGTAATATCAAGAAGTTAGCAGTGTTTATTAATGGTCAAAACTGCTCAAAAAAGTACTGTCCAACATAGCACACATTATGAAAAATATAGTAAAAAGAAGCATGAGTGCATACTGATGCTAGACCACAGTTTAATACAATCTTTATATGACTCATTTCTGTACAGTTGCCTAACTTTTAACTGAGGTACAAAATTTCACATAATTCTGCATCTCACAGCAAATTTTATTGACTTAACGCTGGACAAAGTTAAACAGCTGTATGAAGAGTCAATTGACAGAAAATTGACTGAAAATTGAGTAGACTGTCACATCAGGGCATTTGTTCTTTGGTATATAATTTATAGGGAAGTTAATGTGGTTTACATTTATTTTAATTAATATTATACCTGCAGCATTTAAATTTAAGTATTCAACACCGACTGCTTAGCACCTAGTATAAAAGAACATGGTACTGTCCTGCCAAAGTGAGTCTGACAAATTTAATTTAGATATTAGCCCCATTGAATAACTCCACCCCCACAAAAAAATTCATATATAACCCAGCTTAAATTAAGTAGTCCTGAGAAGGTATTTAATATGAAACATACAGCTTTATAACTTCCCTTTTTCCTTGCTACAGTTGTATGTCATTAATGCACATTGCCCATTTCAAATTTTTTTTTTTTTTTTTTTTTAGTATTGTTTATGAAAGAAAGGAAATATGTACAAGTCAACTGGGCTAACCTAAACTTATGGTAGCCCATACTTAGCATTCAGGTAGGCCCTGGGATAGGGGCACATTATTTTGTTGGACCCAACCTTCATTTCTTCTTAAAGAAAATGGCTTAGAAAAAGAATCGATACAATTGATTGAACTCAGTGCCTACTTAATATAGTGGCACACATTATAAATTCATGCTTCTGTCCAAATATGTTTTTCAGCAATCTAACAGAAATGTACCAATGACAAAAGTTGTTCTGGATGACATGAGCCAACTTCTTGAAAAAGGTCCATCTTAAAAGAATGTAAACTACTTACATCGCTATCAGATAACATTTTTGCAGATTCTGATATGTTTGTAGAATAATAAGTGACAATTAGTAAAGCTTAATTTGAGTCGAGAGTTTAGAAATATACATGTATAGCACGTAGATGGCCAATACTCCATATTGCAAAAATTCTAAAAACAGTTGCACTTATTTCGCTCTCTCTGGGCAAATCAAAAAGTATGCTGAACTTACCTGGACCATATCAAGGTTAAGAGTGGACAGGAGATGTATAAAGGTGCATCTGAGGAAGATGCCAAATTGTTCTTTTTTTCCCCAACAAGTCCAATAAACTGATCCAAATGGTAATACTCAGCTAATTTCAGTTCAAACCGAATACCTTAAGAGATAAAAAAATGAACCAGACTAAACTCCCATATTTCTTTCTAGTGACATTACGATGCTTTGCACAATCACAGTTGCTGTAAAGATGTTCTCATCAAAAACCTGTCAAGTTATGATTTTTTTTATTTACTTATTTATCATGTGTGCATTTTCATTAGACATTGCTTAAAATTTCTGCTGACTGGAAAGATCCGCAACTATCACCTAATGTCAAAATATCACATACGACTGCTTTGTGTTGCTTTAGGTAGACATAACGGTTTCTATAGAATCGCTCTCTTCAAAATAGTATGTACAGTGTAGATAGATCGACAGATAGACAGACAGACAGATAGATAGATAGACAGATAGATATATGGCTTTCATAGCTTTATTTAAACTAGGTGGTCTCCATGGATTAGCCCCGTATTAAACTGCCAAGCACAGATAGATAGATAGATATAGAGAGACAGGTCGATAGACACAATATGGAAAAGCATAAAATAGTATCATGTTGCATTCTAAACATACATAAAGAAAATACTGCATGGTTTCAGATTATGTATTTCATATTATAGACTTGACAAACAGTAGTACAGATATGACACATATTTGACATGTTTATAAATGTAGACATGGAATTCTCTACATGTCTGATACAACCGACATGATTTTATACATTAATGTCATTTATTACATATATAAATATGAGGTTGAATCAATCTTGAACATTCATGTGATGAAGCTATACCCATTATCTTGGGTGCAACACTTTGTTATGTACACAATAATAAATTTATAAAGATTTATAAAAGCTATGTATATTCCTCAATATAATCCTATACCATAACTATGTACACAATGTTTGATTGGTGACAAAGTCAAGTTACAATTGTTTGTACATCAAACCATAAAATCCTGTGTATAAGACTCCGTCTAACACCATACCCTTCAGCCTGGGGTAACAAGACAAGGCTTATACCCTGGGAACTATGGCATATGTATACATCCGTAACAGCCCTATAGAGATCTTAACAGCATACAAACCACAATATGTATATCAACTGAAATTATTATTACACATGATAAATATACCTAATATTTCCTACTTGATATCTAGTAAATAAAACAGCACTTTTTAAAAACAAAAACAAAAAACAACATACTTCGTATTTCGCATTTAACAGAACATGATAAAATCAAATGTTTTGCAACACTAGTAATGAAAGTGGGAAAATGCTATCCCATTCTTGGATGCTTTTTTCTCCTGTTGCTGTCACCACTACCAGTAACGACAAACAAAACAAATGTTCTGCATGACCCAGTGTCTTGCTTGCATCTGTGCAATGGTACCCATTGCATCTTTGAATTGCAAAATCTTTCACAAAACTTTAACGTTGATGCTGCAGCTGCCAAAATGATACCCATGTGCCACTATGCTTACACAGCTGAGACAATGACTTAAACAAATGTTTGGTCTGTAGACATATATCACATGACTTAAGTCTTGTTGATCTTGATATATTTCTAATTACTGATGGTATTATACCCATTTTATTTTTTGCCCTGCTGATTCTGTATAATTTGTCACTTGTAATTAAACCATGCTTCTATTAAAACATTCTAACATCTATCTCAAAAGTCATTGAGGGATAATCTATTTGAAAGGACCCACCACTGACATACAGCCTAATCAAAAATTCACAATGACGTCAATAAAGATTTGTAAATGTATGTACATAATTGTGTGCATTTTCTACACATAAAAGATCAATAATAAATTAGTGTATGTTGTAGGACAAATTAAAATGTTGCAGCGATACATCGGGTCTGTCAAGCATAATGGGACGGCATATCTAGGCCTACATTATTTGGAGTAGGTCATGTGTTATGCACAGACAAATAGTCATTATGGACTTTACAACTATGTTTCTCACCTAACTTAGGAGATCTCATCACATTATAGTATAGTGGTGTCTTTTAAAATCCACAAAGAAAATTGTTTTCTTTATTGAATTTTTTGTTTGTTTGGGGAAGGGGGGGGGGGGTATTCTTTAATAAAGTCAGACTAAAGTCAAATTAAGCTGAACAGAGACAAACCATTTTCTTAAGGCTAAAACAAGATGAAATTTCAAAATTTAAGTTATAGCTGGACCTATATATATATATATATCTATATACAAAAAAAATGGAGTCAAATAGCTTTATCTCAGGTGATTATAAAAATCTATCGCTGTATTTATTTGCAATAAACATCTACTAAACTAACAATAGTCTTCTTCCTCTTTTAACAAAAACTAACAAGTTATAAATGTTGTTTAAAAAATGCTTCCCATCAATAAATTCATATCTTTGACACCATATGATTTGATGGTAAAATTATTATTTTAAAAAAATCCACATTAACCTAACTAAAGCAGGTTATGTGTACCAGAATCACTTGACAAGAATCAATAAATATCTTTTCATGTACTGCAGCTATATTCAAATTACCATATATATTGGTATATAGGCCAGGTCCAAATGCAAACAACATAGACCCTGATCTGCCATCACATAATACACCGACAGATCTGGGTCTATGCAGTTTGCAGTTGGTACAGGCTTATACACGAGTATATACGGTACACATATGTAAGAGAAAAAAAATCCACAATTTGACCGAGGATAATCAGACCAAATTTAGGCCTGGAATCATAACACTCAAGTTCATGTCTGAGATTGTGTTCTCATTTTCAGTCAGTTGACAATGCTTGTCCAGTAGAATGGACACTGATTGGCCAACACAACATTTCCAGCTTAAACTTTAAAGTTGCATGACCTCAAGGTCTGATTTCCTTTTCAAACCCGCATAGAGACAAACCCCACTCTTTCCACACAATGAGATCATGTAATGACATAGATAATGTGTAGAACAAGCAAATTTTTATACAGCTGTCAACAGGGCATGATCTGTAGCAAAGCCAGAATTTGTAAAAGATATTAAGAACAACTATCCAAGATTCCTTTGTGATCCAAGGCATACCCAGAGTTCTTCATTGCCATATGAGTGGACTTGGAGAAATGCTGCATTTACAAGTTGAGACTTCAAGTTTCTAGAAATGGCCCAAAAATGCAGTCATAATCAAAACATGAATGCTTTTTGAAATCTGTTCTCTAATTTTCATTAAAACAGCATGTACAATGGATGTAAGGAAAGAGACAAGGATGTTCCAAATGGAGTAGATTGTTGTAGACAATTTAAATGTATGAATTACTGAGCACAAATAAATGTATATATCATTGTAAATTACTGAATGGTATAAAGATAAAATGCATAAAGGCCAGGCTCAGTGCATACAACTAAATTGCAGTAATCAATGTACTTTATAAAATCTATGGCAGCAGTGATCTTCTGAAGAAAACAAAACTGAAATACCGTATATACTCGCATACAAACCGATAGAAACTCCAAACTGCATAGACCCAGATCTGCCGGCACATAATGCGGTATGTATTACTTGCATGGCAGTCTTGATTGTTCCAAGTAAAATTACAATGGATTGCTTTTTAAATAAAATAATCCTGAAATGGTGAATGAGTGGATTACGGAAATATGATTTTTTAGACCCTACCGGCATTTCTCCTTAAGGAAAAGTGTTTGCAAAAAGAATTGTTACAATTAATTGAATTCAGTACCTACAGAATAAACTACAGTGGCACACATCAAGGTAAATTCATACTACAAATTGAAATATCTAAACTCTATCCAAATTTGTTTTTTTGCACATGTTTTTAGATGACAACTTTTTTATTTGTAATCGGATAGAAAAAGTGACAATGACAAAAGCAGTTCAGGATACCTACCTGCCAACTTCTCAAAAAGGTTCCATTTTAACAGATCATGAACTTATGCTGCTGATCAAGTAACAGTTTGTCATATCTGCTATTTTCACAGAAAAACTAAGTGGTAAACCATGACCAACGCCTACATCATGTGGAATAAATTAATATAAACTGTCTTTTGCTACCGAGCTTTCATTCCAGGTGATAAGCCTGAATGCAAGAACATCATAATAACAAAGAAAACATTAGGAGAGGCTCTACCCACTTGAGTATCACATGCTGTTAAGTATTTGTATCAGTGGGGCCATATTAGAAGAAAAATGTGTTTTTGTAAATATTACCAAGCACAATTTTTTCTCTCATTGCATTGTTTATGAATAATGAACTGCGAATTTGATTGTCATTACAAAAAAAAAAAAAAAAAAAAAATTATTTACCAAGTACAATGTTCTGAAAGATAAGCAAACATAGCTTGAATTAAGAATCCAGTCACAGACTAAAATTAGTCACTTTGCCTTAATCAAAGTCAGTTGAAAATGTCAGTTTCATAAATAGCTTTGATGGACGATTAATGCCCTAATAATATAACCATGCAGACTGGTGTGAAGGAGAATCATGGATAATTAGTATTCATTTATTCATAAGGTTTTGTGCATAGTTACAGACTTAATTTTCTATAAAAATATCAAAATTGTGTCAAAATTGTTATCTGAACACCCACTTAAGTTTAAATTCTTTTAAGCTGGGATCATTTTGAGAAGTTGGCGGCAGTCATCCTGAACAAACTTTGTCACTGGAAAAAAGTTTTCAGCAAAAAACATGTGCAAACACTTATTTTGACTAAGTTTAGAAAGCACATTTCAGAGGTATTCAAACATATTCTCTTCATAATTTATGGAATAAATATAAAGCACAACTGATACATCAACAAACAATAAAGCATCTATGCAAGTAAAACAATCTCTTATCTACCAAGAATTTCTACAAGAATTATTAAAATGTAACTCTCAATTATTTTATTATTGCTGCACTAGTGTCCATGATCTTGCTATTAAACTACATATCCACAAGTATGGTGTGATGTTTCCTTCCAAGAGAGAGAGATGAAGAGAGTAATAGAGACGCCAACTAATACAGCCATATGAAGATATCGGCATCTCATATAATCATACTGAACATTCAATAAAATTGTCCTTTTCCCCATAAGAATTATAACTTGAAAGGTTGTATTATAAGTTGTATTATAATTAATGTTACTAATGTCATTATAACTTGAAAAGTTGTATTAAAATTACTGCTATTAATGTCATTATAACTTGAAAGGTTGTATTATAATTACTGTTATTATCACTGTAACTTGAAAGGTTGTATTATAATTACTGTTATTAATGTCATTATCACTTGAAAGGTTGTAATATAAATACTGTTATTAATGTCATTATCACTTGAAAAGTTTTATTATAATTACTGTTATTAATGTCATTATAACTTGAAAGGTTGTATTATAATTACTGTTATTAATGTCATTATAACTTGAAAGGTTTTATTATAATTACTGTTATTAATGTCATTATCACCTGAAAGGTTTTATTATAATTACTGTTATTAATGTCATTATCACTTGAAAGGTTTTATTATAATTACTGTTATTAATGTCATTATAACTTGAAAGGTTTTATTATAATTACTGTTATTAATGTCATTATCACCTGAAAGGTTGTATTGTAATTACTGTTATTAATGTCATTATAACTTGAAAGGTTGTATTATAATTACTGTTATTAATGTCATTATAACTTGAAAGGTTTTATTATAATTACTGTTATTAATGTCATTATAACCTGAAAGGTTTTATTATAATTACTGTTATTAATGTCATTATCACTTGAAAGGTTGTATTATAATTACTGTTATTAATGTCATTATAACTTGAAAGGTTGTATTATAATTACTGTTATTAATGTCATTATAACTTGAAAGGTTGTATTATAATTACTGTTATTAATGTCATTATAACTTGAAGGGCTGTACTATAATTGCCATTATTATTGTCAATATAACTTGAATATTTGTATTATAATTACTGTTATTAATGTCATTATAACTTGAAAGGCTGTATTATAATTACTGTTGTTATCACTATAACTTGAAAGGTTGTATTATAATTACTGTTATTATATTATAATTACTGTTATTACTGTATAAATAATTACTGTTATTATTGTCATTGTCAGTTGACAGCTAAATTTTTGTTACAACTTCCCTTAAAATTGAAACAATGAAAATCTGAATTTGGAATGGCAGGCAATGTTTACAAGTATTTTGAAATTTCAGTAAAGTTCAGAAATATTCTAAATAAGTTATTTTATTGACTAGATTTCTATATTTGTACAGAATAGAGATACACTCTTAGTGATAACATTTATTGTGGATTTGACTTTTGCCAAGAATATTTTTGAAGCTCTGGTAAACAAACATAAGTCATCAACAATAACATAAACAAAATCTATAAATATTACTCCATAGAAACCTGAATGCATTGCTCAGTTGCATTAGGGAGTTAAACAAATTTAATTTATCCCTTCATACATGGAGAGGAAAATTTACTTAAACGCAAACCCCAGCCAAGAGTAACTGAGCTCAAGGCAAAGGTAGGCACATAATACTGAACCATGAAATATAGGTCAGTCACATAGTTGTCACTCCTCACTATGCACTTACATACCCAGTTACATGTCTCCATAGGCAATAGTGATTAAGAAAATGAGCCAAATGCAATGGTTAACCAAAATCAATGGACTGTGACCTAAGTTTCACTGAAAGGTGTATTTCTTCACATGGCACATCTCAATACCAACTTATGTAAGCAACAATGTCCAAGAAAACGGCACAAATTCTAAACTGAGTGTTAATGGAAAATGTATAATTGGATGGACAATCATCAGCAATTTGTGATGTGGACAAAAATATTCACTCTCAGGGAAAATACATGCATTTATATCATAGCAGTGATTAGCATATATATTTCTGGTAATTTCTTGGCATAAATCTCAAGAAATTGGTCGCTAGTGCATACAGAGTCAAACCTGATAACCTATATATAGAAACCACCTTTATTTAATGATGTCACCTGCCTATTAAGGTCAGGATATATCTCATGGATGGCCTTTATAGTCAGGTTTGACTGTAGTAAATGTATATGAATATCTTTTTAACACATCAGAACCTCAAAACTAAAATCGCTGTGGGACCTCATAAAGCCCTGTATTTCGACTGCGCAAGCACATCGTTCAAGTGATGCAGAGTATTCAAGTGACAGATGTTAAGAGTTATTTAAATTCTAATGTATGTTGTACTCTCAAAGCTTTGGTTTGATCCATTTAAATGGTATTACGTTTTGATTGACAGAAAAGCAAGAAAAAAACATATAGCAACATGCCTATTTCATGAAATCATTTGATATCTATATGTCAAAGTTCTAACCTATTAAAACACAAGTGTCATTAATAATCATTTGATATCTATATGTCAAAGTTCTAACCTATTAAAACACAAGTGTCATTAATAATCATTTATTCAAAATGCATTCTTGAAATTGAAAATTGAAATGTCTTCTTCCTATTTAGTTATTCCCTACCTTGAAACTAGTCAACAACAATTCAGTACCATATATCCTTGCTTGTAAGTCGAGTCCAAATGCAAACACCCAGACCTGGGTCTATGCAGTTTGCTAGGAGTAATCAGTATAACAAACAACACCCAGACCTGGGTCTATGCAGTTTGCTAGGAGTAATCAGTATAACAAACAATAACCAGACCTGGGTCTATGCAGTTTGCTAGGAGTAATCAGTATAACAAACAACACCCAGACCTGGGTCTATGCCATTTGCTAGGAGTAATCAGTATAACAAACAACACCCAGACCTGGGTCTATGCCATTTGCTAGGAGTAATCAATATAACAAACAACACCCAGACCTGGGTCTATGCCATTTGCTAGGAGTAATCAGTATAACAAACAACACCCAGACCTGGGTCTATGCCATTTGCTAGGAGTAATCAGTATAACAAACAACACCCAGACCTGGGTCTATGCCATTTGCTAGGAGTAATCAGTATAACAAACAACACCCAGACCTGGGTCTATGCAGTTTGCTAGGAGTAATCAGTATAACAAACAACATACACCTTAATTTGTCAATGCATCATGCTATGGCAGATCAGGGTCTATTTTGTTTGCAGTTGGAGTTGACTTATAAGTGAGTATATACGGCACTTGAGGAATGGAGGATATTAAAGGTGGCTTTACCATTGCAAGTTTTACCCATGGCAAAACAGCATACCTGCTTAAAATGGAAATTTGTAATGGTAAAACCACCAATGATGTCATAAAATCCTCAAAAACAAGATTGGTGTTCCCATTCTAACACACTTTTAAAAATTAAGCCAAAATATAACACAAAATGTAATTCTCCATGGCACTATGTCACAGAAAATGCACAACCTTTGCAGGCATGTAAAAACTACTTTTTTATACCCCGACAGTTATTTATTTTTGTGGGCATTTCCATTTGTGCTTTTACAAAAATGTTTAAAAAAATTTTAATAGTTTGAGTTTGGGATATACCTCTAACTGAAATGACACTTATGGCAAAGACAAATTTTATGTTGGGTTTGTTTTGGTTTGTTGTTTTACAGCACAGCAATACAAATTTGTTATTTAGTGCCAAGGCAATTGGAGTAAAGTGCCCTACGCAAGGACACATCATGAAGTCAATCCTGGCTGATCCAATGGTAGGATTTGAACCCACATGCTTTTGGTCACGAGTCTGGCATGCTAACTTCTGAGCCACCGTGGCTCCTTTTATGGGTGTTTAACTCTTTGGTCTATAGCAACCACAAAATCCACAAAAACTGTCATCCCATAAATAATTGTGAATTCACAGTATTTAAGACACAAGTGCCAGATTTTATATTTTTAGTCACATGATAGGAGACATAAATTTTTAGTCGATACCATGATTTCTAGCTGTACACTTCTCAAAGTGGTATTTTCTTTTAAGTAACTAAATGTTGAATAATGAGAATGATGATGGTCACTATACCAAATTGTCATGATATTTAATCCATCATAAGCCTAGGGGCAGAGTCAAATACTTTTTTAAGAAAGCAGGAGGTTGGCTTTTAAACAAATACATCTTTTGTAAACATTTGTCTAAATTGTGTAATGGGTTGGATGGGGTTATCATGAAGCATGGGCTTCTCATAAAGCATGGGCTTCTCATGAAGCATGGGATTATCATTGGATAAAAATGGCATGACAACTAATAAAAAGGACAGTTTGAGCAATCAACATGAAAACTAGACACAATGAAACCTGTAAAAGATGATATTTATCAACTACCTGGTTGGACCAATGTAACCTATTTATACTGTATTTGAAGCAATATCTGCACTGTTTGCTTAAACAAGAGGTCAAAGTGAGCCTGAGATCACTCACCTGGTTCACATTTGCCTAATTGCAAAATGCAAGAGCAGTTGGCTAAGAAATCTGGGTCAGATGCTTTCTGTTCAAAATTTCTGCAATGCTGTTGACTGCAAATCCTATGAAAATGATTGTTTCAAATTTTCCCTATTTTTCTGTATTTTCATTATTTTTTGATTGCACATTAGTATCAACTATCCAATAAGGAAAAGCCCCTAAGGCAGGACACTTTATGTCAAAGTTGGTAAAAATCTATTTTAAAAAAATAAAAAATAAAGTTGTGTAAAGTGTTTTTCTACTTGTACTAAAGGCAGCCATATTTTATGGCACAATGGCATCATTTTGAATAAATCTGAACAGCATTCCAGCTAGGACACTATCTGTCAAATTCCATTATGAAACTATTTAGACATTACAAAACTTTCTAATTTTAGTAACATCAGTAATATTTTACGGCAGATTGGCAGCATTTGTATAAACTTAAAATCCCTTCATGCCATAATGCTTTCTGCAAAATTTGGTCAAATTCTGATGAAAGGGGTTTCGAAAAGTCATTTAAATAAATTTATGTTTTGTAATGGCACCCATATTTGATAGTGAATCTGCATCATTTGTCTGAATTTTAAAGCTCTTAATAATTTAATGCTTTCTGTCAAATTGGGTCAAATTCTACTCAGCAGTTTGAGAAATTTTCTATTTTTAGTAATGGCAGCTATATTTACTGGCAGGTTTGCACCATTTGTTGAAACCTGAAAGTCTGGACACATTTGAAGAAATACGAAAAGCCAAATATGCTATGATACTTTCTGTAGTTTGGTCAAATTCTCTTAAGTAGTTTTCCCCAAGTCATTGTTTAAATGTTTTTCTTTATTTAGTAATTGTGGTCATATTTAATGGTAGATTGGCACCATCCATATAAATCTGCAAGCTCACTATCTTTCAGCTTGTCAAATTCTGTTGTGCAGTTTTTGTGAAGAATCAATTTTTGTTCTATTTTTAGCATATTTGATGGCAGATCATTATTTGTAAAAATTTGAAAACCCTCTACGCCAGGATGCTTTCTGTGAAATTCTGTTAAGCTGTTTTTGAGAAGTTGCTTAAAGGTTTTCTAATTTTAGTAATGGTGATCATATCTGATGGCAGATTGGCATTTGTATAAATCTTACAGATTTTCACGCCAAGATGCTTCTTGTCATGTTTAGTCAAATTCTATTATTCTCATATTTGGTAATGGTGGCCATTTTGTGGTGGATTGGCATCACCATTTTGGTGGTGGATCAGTATTATTTGTACAAACTTAAAAGGTCTTCATTCCAGGATGCTTCTGTTCGGTTTGATCAAATTCTTTCAAGCTTTTGAGAAGATGCTGTTTAAAGGTTTTATTCTATTTCTAGTAATGATAGCTATATTTGAAGGTGGATTGGCATAATTTGTTCAAACCTGAAAGGCTTTTATGTCAGGATAATCTGTGCCAAATTTTGTTCAAACTGGTTTTGTGGCACTTTAGAAGTTAAAACTAGCAACTTTTGATGGATAACAGATGAGTTTTTCTATTTTTAGCAATAGTGACCATATTTTATGGCAGAACAGAACCAATGTATAAACTTTACAGGTCTTCATGTCCCGATACTGTCCATCAAACTTTATCATATTATGTTCACGGTTCTCGAGAAGTCATTTCTATTTTTACTAATGGTGGCCATATTTAATGGCTGATCAGCATGATTTGTACAAACTTGAGAGGGCTTTATGCCAATATGCTTGGTGCCAAGTTTGCTTGAAATTGGTCTGGGGTTTTGAGAAGCTGAAAATAGCCATTCCTGGTGTATGCAGAACAACGAATGACCGACCATACCATAAACTCATCTGGCCTTAAAGTCAGGTGAGCTAAATATTCAAATTTGGATGAGCTTGAGTGTCATAACAAGGGCATACTAATGATGTCATAAACAGTGTCCCCATCACAAGCATGTACAAACCAGAAAAGGTAGTCCCTTTTGACAGTTCGGTTCTTTTGCTCCGAATAGTCACGCTCAATAAAGGTAGCACTAAATAGTATTGCACAATCTTGACTGTGTCCATAGCTGAAAACTGTTCAGTGCTACCTTAATATGCATTTACATGAATTTTACGCTAACTTCTTCAGATTTTAATTTCTTACATAGGTCCAACCATACATCATTGGAAATCTTTTGATGAAAATCCCATTTTGATATGACCATCCATTCAGGAGAAGTAGCAATAACTATATTTTCTAGCTGGCCACTGTGGTGGCCATACTGGATGTCTGAGTGGCATCATTATTATTTAGGATCAACTAGACCTTGAGATGAAGGTATGTGCAAGATTTCATGGGAATCCTCAAAGTAGCTGAGGAGGAGTAGCAATAATAAACTTGTGCTAATGGACGGACAGACAGCGGACAGTGGACAACAGACTATCCCATCCTATAAGCTCTTGTAGTCTATGACCAATCGAGCCAAAAATTTAAAGCTCATGAAACATGACTGCCATCCCTTTCTTATGCATGGATCAATAGAAAAAAAGTAATTTTCAATATGTATACTACACTTTTTAACTCTTGCAATGCGAGAATTGGCAATAGATACAAATCTGAAACTTTCACCACTTAATCTCTAAGATGTCTATGATTCATATTACAGTGTTACCATTGGAAACTAATCTCAAGGTCACCAGGGTCTAGGGTCATAACATGCTAAAGCAAAATATTTAAATATTTTGAGTCAAAATTGGAGGTATACCAGCTTAGAAGATCGTTATTTCTGTAAACTTTATGAAATATTTTTTTTCTAATTTTTATGTTAAAAGAAGTAACTTTATGCCCAGTGAGAAGTAACTTTGTTGGTCTTTTATGTAGTGTTTTGCATTGTTGGTAAAAGATTTTTGTGGTCATATGCATTTGAGATTACCCATACATGGGCAATACAAATTAACGAAATCCGCTCCTAAATGGTAATTTAGATGGTTCAATGTTTATTTTTGCATGCAGCTAGGAAAAATAGGTACCATATTATTTATAATCAAGCATATTATAACGCAGTAGGATAGGAGATAGTATTTAACAAACACAATGGTAGCACCAAAGAGTTTTGTAAAATTTTCCATAGGGTTTCATGCTTGATTGATAAATTGATATATTCATATTTTATCTTACTGTTTCTTTCTTGTTATTTACCGTATATACTCGCTTATAAGCCAGGTCCAAATGCAAACAACATAGACCCTGATTTGCTGTCCCATAATGAGCCGGCAAATAAGGGTCTATGTTGTCTGTTCTACTGATTAGTCCTTACAAACTGCATAGACCCAGATCTGCCGGTGCAATATGCGACGGCAGATCTGTGTCTATGCAGTATATACGGTACTTGTGGTGTAATAATATATCAATATATTGGTATGCATCAGTACACTACCATATCACAATTCATATCAGTAAAAGTTCTTTTGTAGCAATATCTTTACCATCTATTAGACTGGTTGTAGAAATATTTTTGCTCACTCAAAAAATAGCTGGAAATTTGCAGTATGATGTAGATGGTTTGATGGCATGAGATATTCTAGCGGGACTACTAGTCATCTTTCCAAAAACATGCATCAACATCATCCATCTGTGAAAGTTGGTCATTTCTTATCTTTTAGCTGCAAACTCTCATCTCTTACCTGACCATATACACAATCCTTCTATTTCTTTCCCCCGAAAATAAGGAGAAACACATCCTACTTATTGAAATAAAACTTACAGGCTCAGCAAATCTGCCGACAGTTGCTATCACACATAGGTTTTCAGAATGGTCAGCTTGGTCGCAATATGTGTCAAATTTTCAGTGCTGCCGAAATACATGTAATATCCATTTTTTAGACTGATTTAACCTAAGAAATAAAGTGGTAATGATACACAAGGCATGCATGGTCATATGGTCTTGGAAAATCATAATATTTTAGGCAGAGTTTCAGCAGCTAACTCCCTCCCATAAGGTATACTGGACTGAGCCACATGTGCTTACAAGTGGCAATTGTAATGCATGTTTTGACTAAAAATAGGGCTGTGCCCTTATTATTACATCAAATACATTATGTCTGAAAGATAAATACATAAGATTTAGAAGCAAAACAAAGAAAGAATAACTACAATATATACTTGCTTATAAGTTGGGTCCAACTGCAAACAACATAGACCCTGATCTGCTGTTACATAATGAACCAGTAGATCAGGGCCTATGTTGTTTGTTCTATTGATTACTCGTAACAAATGCACAGACCCAGATCTGCCAGCTCATTATGAGATGGCAAATCTAGGTATGTGCAGTTTGCAGTTGGACTTCACTTATATGCGAGTATATACGGTATATTGATAAATTCCTTTGAATGCCAAGATATAATACCCATCAAATGTTTAACAGGTGGATTAGACCTCTATTAATTACAAATTAAAACGAGAAAGTAGTGTCATAAAATATAATTGGGCACAGAATTTAATGCCACAACTAATGCTCAAAAAACAATTAAACCTCCAGGTATGACCCTACGTTCATAAATCTTCTTAACTTTAGTGTTAATTTTCTTTTTATTATAAGTCATATATATGGACAATTTCTTCATGTTTTTATGGACTAAAAATGATACAAAACATATAGTTAATGAAATGCATCAATCAAAGCTAGAAAAATATGAATATTTTCTACTTGCCTGAAATTGGCATGTTTACAAAACTGAAAAAAAAATCCTAGCCTTTTATTGCATATGTCAATATGCTGGACAAATGACTGAGCTGAAAAATTTGTCACATGTCCCAGGTGACCACCAAAGACTTTCCTCAACGATGTCCACTGGCCAATCTAATTGCAGTCAAACCTGTGTTAAGTAGCCACTCTGTGAAGTAGAACAAGAGATAGACAGACACACGGATACCAAAATGATCACTATCTTTAACTTAACAAAGGTGGGCTGAACAAAAAGTAGCCCCTTAATACAGATAGCTGCTAAATAGAAGTCCATTTCTATAATTTGGTCATAGCTATGTTAGCACTAGAATTTCCAAAGTTGTCACCAAATTTTGCCCAAATATTCGATTAATCTGATGCAGCAGATATAGGCTGCATTAATGAATTTTACATTTCAGATCTTGCGCTCCTTAAGTTTCAAT
The DNA here is from genome assembly GCA_029931535.1 of Margaritifera margaritifera. Taxonomy (NCBI): domain Eukaryota; kingdom Metazoa; phylum Mollusca; class Bivalvia; order Unionida; family Margaritiferidae; genus Margaritifera; species Margaritifera margaritifera. The sequence continues at coordinate 549,061 of JAQPZY010001290.1, read as the reverse complement.
CCTTACTCATAATCTATTAGTGGTTGTTTTTTCCATTTTTTTTTTTGCTAAAAAGTTTTCTTTTAATACTATTTAATAATTACTTTAATGCTAAATCATGAAATTTTTCAAGTTATTTTAATAATCAAGATCATTACAACTTCAAAAATATGATAACACTAGTGGCTGGTGCTGTCTTTCCACATCAAAGATCAGATGACAACAGGACAAGTTTTAAAAATTTAAATTTTAAAATTTGCCGTTTATAATAGAAATGAATTACCTTCTGAAATTTTGTATTGTCTTTGGCAATCATGGTCAGTGCTTTTAATAAAAATAAATAGCCTTCTTGAATTTGTCATCACCTCTGGTAATTCTGGCAAATGTTAGTGCTAAAATAGTCATTGGGACCATAGGAATAAGACTGTTAAAGTCAAGTGATTGCTTAATACAGGTGACTGCTTTTGCTGGTTAGACTGTATTGTGGTTTTTCAAGTTTGATGTGAATGTGTGCTCAATGTCTAGAATTTTTTGTACAAGCAGGGCCACACAAAGTGCCCAGAATACTCACGAATCTTAAAATATTATCATTTCTTTACAAACTTCTGGAAGCAATTACTCTTCTGTGGGAATTTTTTTTATGGACATTAAAAGTTAGTGATTTATAAAAAATATGCAGGTTTACAATTTTTGTCAGCTATAGTTTAATAATCACTGATCCAGGAAGGTTATAAACTCAAAGATGGTACATTTTAAAGAGGATATATATATTTGCAATCTCACTCTTAGATAGCTAAAGCATAAAAAAAAAAAGAGTTATCCACCGCTTAAAATAGCCATTATATATAGGATGTGTCTCACGAATTTTGCACATCTATTAATGGGTGACATAGAAGGGAATAACGGTACTGCAAAAGTTGACTGAGACTCATTCAACTCAGAGCATTAAAGCTTCATCCATAAGATCGTCATCAATTATACAAGGAGAATTGTAAGAAACTGATCCCGGATTAGAGTTGGAACTGTCTTTGGTAATAGCTGGTGATGCCATAGGTGACTGATGATGATAACATATGGGTGATGGTGATTTTGATGATCTATGAACAGATATTTTACTAGGTGTTGAGGGATCTATATTGCATTGTGGAGAGTTTGTTTTATTTTGTAAATGCCGTGGTGAAGATGGATAGTCAATAATTAAACCATTTTCTGGACTACTGCAAGGGCTGCTAGGGCTTTGGATAGGTTTGGAAATTGAGCGAGACTTTCGTCGTACAGCGATGTTTTCAATGTCATCTGCAGCTCTGTCCTCCCAGGAAGGAGATTTTGGCGTTGGAACTTTGAATACAGACTCGTTTTCTTGCTCTGCCCTGTTGTCCATTTCTGATGCTACAGAATCCCAATTTTCAGGTTTAGTTTTCTGATTAGAGTACACTAATTCCTCTTTATCCTGCTTTAAGTGACTTGAATTTTCAACTCTCCACTTCTCAGAACTGTCATTCCCTTTAGTATTTTCTGCCTCGTCACCATCTTTTATTGTTACTTTGGTTGGGGTGCCATCAGTTCGAGTAGCATCGGATTCAACTGAACTAGACTTTTTAGGAGGAGTTGTGGCTTCTGAACTTGTGCTGCTGCCTTGCCGAAGCCTGGACTCGGCTCTGCTTTCGACTCTGGCATGGGCCAGTTTAGATGCACTAGGACTATCTATAGATTTTCTCTGAGTGACATTTTCCGCCGCTGAATGTTTGGGATTTGGGCTTGAAGTCGCTGATGTCCTTCTACCACTGCCCAAATTACTAGAATTCCTCTGAATTGACAAACTACTTGGTCTTACCATATTTCGATCATTTTCACTCCCTTTATACTTTGCTTGTCCATTGTTTACACTACTAGCACTTCGACTAAAATCTACAGGATATTTTGGACTATCTTTGGGTGACACAGAAGGTCTTCTGTTGTTGTCGATTTTAATTCTATCTTTCTTTTCTGAGATACTTTCACTTGTGAATTTATCAGAATTTGGATTTACACTTTCTTTCACACTGTCATGAGATGTATCATTTGTCGTTTGTGAACTTTTACTTGTTGGAACACTGGAGGTTGGTGTAGAACTAGATTTTGACACATGCACATGGAGTTTGTCCACTATTGCTGACAAGGAGCTTTTCCTTCCACGAATTCCTGCTGAACCAAGCAATTTTGTTTTAGAACTTTCCTCGTGCTTACCAATTGAGGATGATGTTTGAGAAGAAGTCTCACCTGAACTAGTATTTGTGGGGTTAGAATATAACTTTGAGGAGTTATTTGACACAGTGGAACTATTTCCTCTATTGGCAGTGGATGAAATCATTTGAGTGTTACTTTTATTTGCATTACTAGCCACAGAAGGTCCCTTTTCTGGGCCTTTTTCTGAGCTAGGTGTTGAATTTTGACTAGGGACTTTACTGCTGTTCACAGAAGTCTGACTTGTTGGGGTGTTGCCCCCTTTGGAAAGACTGGCATTACTGCCTTTGTTGGAATTCCCTGAAGTAGAACTGAGCTTAGGTATAGGAGGCAAACTGGCAATGCTACTAGCATTTGGATTTAGGAAGGATAATACATTTGCTGCAGCTTCCTTGTGGCCAGTTGTCATGGGAGTTGAGGCTCCCTTGCTAGATGAGGTAGATTTGTCACGATTCGACATGCTACTGCTACGTGATCCAGAATTCAACAATCCCTTACTTCCTGTAAGTGATGGTGAAGAAGTCCTACCTCCACTTGAGGAGGTGCTTCGGTTTGAATTCCCCGAAGTTTTGTTTTGCAATAAAGAAGAAAGGCTAGAGCTGCGCCCTATGGATGTTGGTGTGTTGCTCCGGCCATGTTGGCTCGAAGGAGAGTTTTTACTGGACAAATTGCTACCAGCTTTCACCAGACTTCCTGTAGAATTAGACTTGTTTGAATTTAACAATGCTGCAATTGAGCTTTTACTGGAATGATTCCCAGAACGGATGGCAGCATTGGTCGGGCTTTTAGAGTTCGAGGAAGTCACTGAAGTTTTGGCAGATCCAGAGGTTGCTAAGGACACTGCTCCAATTTTACCAATAGTTGCAGAGGTGGGGGATGCTGTGATGCTTTTGTTAGTAGGTGTGGTAGGGGTGGTTGGTGCGCGTGAGGAGGAGCTAACATTCACAGATGCTCCTGATGAAGGCATAACAATAGGCTTTAATTTTATTGTTGGTGTTTTAGTCACCAATTTAGAATCCGATTTGCTTAATGCTATATTGGAAGAAGACAAAGACCTTTGATGAGTTTTGTGTGACTTTTGAGACTTGGAGCTAACATGTTTTTTGGAATTAAACCCATCAATAGAATTTTGTCGTATATGTTCAATTTTCATTGCCTCAATTTTGTCAAATATACCTTCTTCAGAATATGATGATTTCAAGTTGCTGTCCTTAAGTTTTGCCTCCACTTTAGCACTAGTTCCCTCCATCAAAACACTTTTTGTGATTTTGATTTTTGGCATAGGTTTGAATTCATTATTACCCACACTTTCCACATTGACTGTTGTAGATCTATACACAGCTCCATCAGTTGGAATTGTGTAACTCTCAAGTTTTTTCTTCTTTTTCTCCTTTTTCAACTCATCTTTTTCTCGTTTTCTTTTACTTGAAAGCCCACGTGTGGACTTTGATTCTTTTCTTTTACACTTGTCACTTTTGATGAGCTTGGAATCCCTTGATGCTTTGGATTTATTTGAAATTTGGAGGCGAGTGGGTGAACTTGATACAACAGTCATCGACGACTGAAATTCAAATTCTTCATCATCGCTATGGAAATCAAAAGCACTAGTTCTTGATTTACTATCATCAGACCCAGTGGGGGAAATACTATCATACTGTTTCATGGCATTTAATTTCAATTTCATAACAGTGCCACCCCCTTCCTCAGACTTGATATTTCCTTCACGTTCCTGAGAAAGAAAGCTGCGATTTTCAGTTTTGACATCAAAGTGAGCTTTTAAATCATGTAGACTTGGTTTAGAATTCATTTGGAAATTCAGCACTGTTTGGTTACTAGTAATCAATTTACCATCATAAGATGGTAATACTGTGTATTTAGATTCTGGGAAATCCATGTTTTCCATTTTAACATTTGGAGGAAAATTTTGTAAATTTATTGGCGGCAAACTCAGCAAATCATTTCCAGAGGGCTCGGAACACGTATCCATAGAATCTAAAGAACTACGACTGATTGAATCTTGCCTCTTAAGCATTGGAGTCCTTTTCTGTGGATGTACGCTGCCTTTGTTGGGAATAAACTGAGGATCAATGAAGTCTCTACCTTCTCCCAAGCCCAGTGGCTGACCCTCAAGAGAGGTAGAGGCTTGCTCGTTTTTTGGACTGACTCCATGAGGATCTGGTGGTTTGTTTATATCCTTTGGAATTGATGACAACATGTCAGCTAACTCCCCTTGTGTACCAGCACCACCAGTAAATTTAGATTCCTTTGGAATATAGCTATCCATTGTGTTTTCCAGTTTTTTCACAAGTGATTCGGAGAATGGATCAGATTCCGTTAGGTCAATGATTGAACCTGCAGGAGATGGTCCAGTTCCGATACTTCCAACAGAACTTACACTTGATGGCCTCACTAAAGCATCAAAGTCATGTGATCCTCCACTGGAATCGAGATCTGTAAATTTGTCACCACTAGAATCTCCATCAGAAATGTGTCTGTGTTTTGGGCTCCTTCCTGCTAAGTCTTTTGATGATTTTCGTTTAGTAATGCGTTTTTTGGGTGCAGGAAATGGAGGCAGTGTAGTAGCAACAGATGTACTATCTTCCAAAAGTTTTGACAACATGGGGCTATCATGAACTGTAGGCAACTCTTGTTGAGCATGTGGTGGTGACCCCTGGTCCAAAAGAGTAGCCAATAAAGGATTGCTCTGTGGTTTATCAGACCTATCATCTGGTGGTGGAGGTGCCAAAAACTGTTGCTGTCTAAAGAAATCAGCAATCCCATATCGATTTTTGAATGGCAACTCATGCAAAAATGGCACCCGGTCATTTTCTTTTTGAATCACACTAGAACTATTTGCACTGAAGTCTCTTGGCCAAGCAATTTTTAATGTCTCTGGCTGGTCTATCTCCAATGGTACAGGAGGAGTCAGTTTTTTAATCTGTTCCTTTACCTTGTGAATAACAGCACGTAGTGTTACTGGCACAGAAAAACACCTAGAAAAATAAAATAAGAATGTAATAAGATAAAATCTGACCATTAATTGGCAAATATTTATATAGAAAGTCAAAATTCAAGGATGAAGCCAACCTGCAATTTTCCAAATAAGAGTGCCACAAATGATACCCTGCCAACTTAAGCTTAGCTGTTTAAATGTATTTTCTGCATTATACTTTGAGTATGTATTAAAAAACATGTACAGACGTAATTCCAACAGTACTCCTACACCAATCTTTACCCGTCTGGATTTATTCCTGGCCCAAAATTTTCGCCAAACTGAGCAGTTCAGGGTTCTTTTTCGGGCAAAGGCAAATATATGTACCAAGTTTCATTGAAAGCTGTTATAAGGAAGTTCAGATATTGTCCAGAAATGAAATACAAGGGCGAAATCTATTTTTAATAACAAAGAATCTGTACAGACTCCCAAACTGATACGTCTCTTTCTTAGATAACCGGGTTGTAATACATGTACCAGGTTTCATTTGAATCGGTTGAAGAGAACTTAAATTTTAGTCCAGAATGAAATGCAAAGGCCAAATCTATTTTTAGTAACAGTGACCATGACCATGAAGTTAACTCCCCCATCACTAGGGGTTTTTCCTGAGTTGAGGAAAAAACATGTACAAAGTTTCATACAAATGTGTTGCATAGTGCTTAAGTTATTGTCTGGTAGTGAAATGTAATAACCAAATCTACTTTAAGTGACAGCAATCTTGACCTTGGAGCTACTAACCCCATATCAACAGGGCTCTTACTGGGGCTAAGGGGAACAAAATATAGTAAATTTTGTTGAAATCTGTTATCTAGAACATGTACCAACTTGTGTTGAAATCTGTTCACCAGAACTGAAGTCATCATCCGGAAACCAAAACAGATGCTTGTCTGGTAACCTGGGTGAACAATGGTAAACAATAGTATCCCACAACTTCATTGGCAGAGTATAAACAAGAGTCCCTTGAAGGGACCGACACTCTACTGGGCAAAAAGAATTTCCAGGAATTCAAGGTAAGACCATTTCTTCCTTTAACTGCTGAGTGTTGAGACCATCTCTAATATTCTTCAGTGAGAACAAGATTTTCCAATTAGGTGCTGTGGTGGACATACTGGATGTCAGATTGGCACCATTTTCATTTAGGACAAAGAAGACATCATTAGTTGTCTTTTGGTGAAAACCCCATGTCATAATGATCATCCATTCAGGGGGAGTAGTGACAACAAGATTTTCATGAGTTTTCATATTGGATGTATGACTGGCACTATTTTCATTCAGGACCAACTAGGTACCATAAGAAGTCTATTGGTGAAAACCCCATGTCGATATAGCCATCCATTTGGGAGGAGTAGCAAGAACTATCTTTGCAAGATAACCATAATGGTGACCATATTGAGGGTTAGTCATTTTCATTTGGACCTACTAGACACCATAAGAACACTTCTGATGAAAACCCCATGTCAAAATGACTTTCCATTTAAGACGAGTAGCGAAAACAAGATTTTCAAGATGGCCACATACTGGACATTAGATCAGTACCAGGAGAAGTAGAGATACACAGTGGTGGCCATATTGGACCTAACATCGGCACCATTTTCATTTAGGACCAACTAGGCATCATAAGAAGTCTTTTGGTGAAAAATCCATGTCAATATGACTTTCTGTTCAGGAGGAGTAGTAATAACAAGATTTTCAAGATGGCTGCTGTTGTGTGCATATTGGACATCATAACAGCACCATTTTTATTTAAGACCAACTAGACATCCTAAGAAGTCTTTCAGTGAAAACCCCAAGCTAATATGATCATCCATGTAGGAGAAGTAGATATAACAATATTTTCAAGATGGCCACTGTGGCAGCCATATTGGAGCTCAGATCAGCAGCATTTTACCATAAGTATTTTAGCGATAACAAATTTGTGCTAACAGACGGACGGACAACAGACCATCCCATAAGCTGAAAACAAAGTGTGGGTAGGGGAAAACACTCCTAAATGGGGAAAAAGGTGAGGGGATTTTATAAATGTAGAATTAATTTAACAACAAGAGTCCCTCAAAGGGGCTGCTCCTCTGGTCTAGGACCAGTAAATCTATAAAAAAAACAGGAAGGTTGGGCAAGCAAATATGATAGGCAATTTTTTCACATTTGGATGATTTTTCAATGTTAGTTTTGAGAAATTAGAATGAATCCTGCAATCCCGCATCCTAGAATAATCTCTGAAGTAGTGTCAATTTTTTAAACTTTTATACCCTTAAATGCCTAAATGGCATTACTAGTCTGAGTTACCATAGAGAATTTATTAAGAAAGTGGTGCATCAATTTTTTTCTTCTGAATAGTTGCAAGTGCAAACAAAACTATCAAGCTAGCAAAGTTAGTTGTACAATTGCTCTATTGGTGGATAAACAATGAATACACACACACACAAGACAAATACAGTAAAACACAGTACAACTGGATGCAACAAATTTACGGTTAGTATGAAGTGAATCTGCATACCTCTTTAAGCAATATGTATACATAATAACATGGATACAATAAATCTGGCGTGTAACCAAGTAGTTTTAAGGGGTCCAAAGAGGTTCATTATGAACAAGTTGTAACTACAGTAAATAAAAAACCAACATCTCTAAATAATGTGCTGATTTTTTGTTTTTCACTCCGAAACTTAAGAATGAGACATATGTAATAAATGCTTTTTAAAGTGATTTTACTAAATGATGATAACATCTTTATGTACTGAGTGCTGTAAAGACATACACTTACTGCAAGAATTTTAAATAGAAAATTTAATGTACCACTAAAATTCCCAAATGAAATGAAAACGCCTGTCTATATATCTCATACCTCTGAAATGTCTTGGATGAAAAATCATCTGAACAAATCTTCTCCTCCTTCTGCCCTGTACAAACTGAACACTTCACATTGGTAATGTCTGAGAGGTCCATCTCCACTGAAAGTTGTAAAATATACATTCTGAGAAATAGAACAGACTTCATGCTACACTACATTTTTATATGTTACAGTATTACTTGCAGCCACGCATGCCTGATAAACAAGGATTGCTCTTGGTGTCACTGTCATTGATCTTAGAACTAATTGTTTTTTTTTGTTTTTTTGACACCACAAATTCATAGTTAAAATCAACTGTCAGCAGCCATAATTTTTACAGAGTAGCAATTAAACCTAACACCAGCCTAACTACTGGCAGTTACTGACTGGTCCCTGTCTCTACTAAAACTACACCCTATTCACCAAGGTAATGTTGAAACAAGGAACCTGTCAATACCTTGTTCAAACAGATCTCAAACATTGACACCTGTTAGATTGGACCTTCTGAGCTGTAGCTAGACTTGATTCTATAGAACTTACTGTTTGAAAGAAGATCATTCATTAAATGTAATTAATGATACCTTCATTGTTACAATAAATGAATTGACCTGGAACCATGTTCATCGCTTCCTCAATGTAAGTACAATGATCTAGCATTGTTTATGATGTGTTGACCACAATTTTCCTACTTGTGTATTTTGCCATTATTCATTGAAATGCACAAGGCTAATTTTACGATCTGCCAATTATTTAACAATGAGCACTAAGACTGACCCAAGCTCAATTAAATTTGCCACTGTTGTGTAATTATTAAGATCTGTAAACAAAAAGATACTCATATTTTGTTTAATTATTGCTGAACATCTTTCTTCATTAATAATAAAGTTTTGAATATTGCTACACTCTGGACATCTAAACCAAAAAAAAAAAAAAAAAAAAGGCTATGATTCCACTGTGTTATATCAGAATTTATGTTATGAAGAAGTGTGTTATTACAAGGTTCTCCTGTATTTGGTAGAAATTGCTTATTTTGACATGTTAACTATAGTTGGTACAAATTGGTGGTATTTTACACTGTATTTGGTAGCAATTGGTGGTAATTGACATGTTTAACTATATTTGGTAGAAATTGGTGGTATTTGACATGTTGTTTAACTGTATATGGTAGAAATTGGTGGTATTTGACATGTTTAACTATATTTGGTAGAAATTGGTGGTATTTGACATGTTTGACTACATTTGGTAGAAACTTGTGGTATTTGACATGTTTACCTGTATTTTTAGAAATTGGTGGTATCTGACATGTTGTTTAACTGTATTTGGTAGAAATTGGTGGTATCTGACATATTGTTTAACTGTATTTGGTAGAAATTGGTGGTATTTGACATGTTGTTTAACTATATTTCTACTTTGAGTAACTTCAGCTGGACTAGATGGTACATTAGCATTTTTTGCACAACTGTGAAGGGGGTTCATGCTAGGACTCCATCCAACACATTTTATCAGATATGGAAGGCAGTTTTGCTGAAAAAGTCATAAGTCATAAAATCTAATATTTTGAGTGAAATTACTTTTCTCCAGCAAGAATAGGGCCAAATTGGTGAAAATGTGGACAAGTGATTGCATAAAGTTCAAAATTTATAATGTTTAAAAGGTAATTTGATACATCCAGTTTTGCATATTTTCATGTGAGGTGATTAAAATACTGATGAAATACTATTAAAACTTACAAAAAAAATATTAAAACTTCTCTTATTTTGCTTCACCATGGTTGTTGCATAAGTCCTTTTATAAAACAGCAACTTAAAAAATAGATTACAGTCAAAACTCAGCATCTGTTTCCAAGCCCTCTTTTTATATATTTAAATGATGAAATACTGGATAAAATGTTTAATTATACTGGTATTGAACTGTGTCATAATTCACTAAAGATTTGGCAACAAAAATTTCTCACTTCTCTTTTCAAGGATCATGTGAACGTTTTGCAGGATTTCCATAGATTACAATGTAATTTCTGGCATTGATGATAATCAAATTAGCACCAAGACTGACTATAGATTACAATGTAATTTCTGGCATTGATGATAATCAAATTAGCACCAAGACTGACTACAGATTACAATGTCATTTCTGGCATTGATTATAATCAAATTAGCACCAAGACTGACAATAGATTACAATGTCATTTCTGGCATTGATTATAATCAAATTAGCACCAAGACTGACTATAGATTACAATGTAATTTCTGGCATTGATGATAATCAAATTAGCACCAAGACTGACTATAGATTACAATGTCATTTCTGGCATTGATAATAATCAAATAAGCACTAAGACTGACTACAGATTACAATGTCATTTCTGGCACTGATGATAATCAAATTAGCACCAAGACTGACTACAGATTACAATGTAATTTCTGGCACTGATGATAATCAAATTAGCACCAAGACTGACTATAGATTACAATGTCATTTCTGGCATTGATAATAATCAAATTAGCACCAAGACTGACTACAGATTACAATGTAATTTCTGGCACTGATGATAATCAAATTAACACCAAAACTGACCAAATATCATAAAACTTCTTTCTAACTTTCCACCTTCCTATTTGATACAAAACTGATACAAAATCGACACTTCAGTTTAATTATTATTGTACTGTATTGAAATAAAAAAAGGTGGGAAGAATAGCATGAAATCAATCAAGGTGAAGTAAACTTCACTTTCTGGGCAAGTTAAAGCAAAATGACAGACTTGAGGGCAACTATTTATCTTGAATTGCGCCTTAGTGTGGACCCTAATATTAGTAACATTAGTTTCAAAAGATATCAGCCTTTATTTGCATAAAGCCAATGTCTATTAAAGCTGCGACCTCTATAGCTGTAAGCAGATGCATACTGATCCACTTCATTCTCCTAGTTGTAATATGCATTTTCTTGCAATAGCAACAAGAAATGTATTTTAAGGACCATGTGCTATGCCCCCCCCCCCCCCCATGGAGACAAAAGGTCAATATATCAAAGGCCACAACACCATAACCCCATGGGGCCACCAACCTGGGATTTAACCCAGGGGCAGGAATATTAATGGGAGTTAGGGAATATATAATGATTATATATTCCAAATAAAAAAGAAATATAAAAATGTAAGTTACGGACCAATGGCCCGATCCAAGAACATTGCCCATGTGCAGGCCCCATCCAAGAACATAGCCCATGTGCAGGCCCCATCCAAGAACATAGCCCATGTGCAGGCCCCATCCAAGAACATAGCCCATGTGCAGGAGTGGTACAAAGTGACAGGTAACTGTGTGATGAGTACAAAGTTTCATAGTGATCCAATGAAAACTCTGAGACTATTTGCGTTCAATAAATTCTGTCATACACTCAAAGCAAAAAAGAGCAATAACTCTAACAACAAGAGTCCCTCAAAGGGACTGACACTCTACTGGACAAAATATATTTACAGGAATTCAAGATAGACCATTTCTTCCTTTTAACTGCCTTGTGTTAAACCCATCTCTAATATTCTTCAGCGATAACAAGACTGTCAAATCTGCTGCTGTGGTGGACATATTGGCTGTCAGATTGGCACCATTTTCATTTAGGACCAAGCAGACATCATTAGAGTCTTTTGGTGAAAACCCCATGTCATAATTATCATCCATTCAGGGGGAGTAGTGACAACTAGATTTTCAAGACAGCTGCTATGGCAGCCATATTGGATGTATGACTGGCACTATTTTCATTCGGGACCAGCTACATATCATAATAAGTATATTGGTGAAAACCTCATGTTGATATAGCCATCCATGCTGGAGGAGTGGAGATAACAGTTTTTGCCACCATGATGGTCATATAGAGGGTTAGTCATTTTCATTTAGGACCAACTAGACACCATAAAGAACTCTTCTGATGAAAATGCCATGTCAAAATGACCTTCCATTTAAGAGGAGTAGTGAAAATAAGATTTTCATGATGGCCACATACTGGATATCAGATAAGCACCATTTTAATTTAGGATCAACAAAACATTATGAGAAGTCTTTTAGTAAAAACCCCATGCTGATATGTCCATTCATTCAGAAGAAGTAGCGATAATAAGACTTTCAAGCTGGCCACTATGGCAGCTATATTACACCTCAGATCAGCTCCATTTTTCATTTAAGACTAACTAGACATCATGAGAAGTCTTTTGGTGAAAACCCCATGTCAATATTACATTGGGGTGGGGTGTGAGGAGTGAATGTGGCAATACTGACAGGTAAGTATTAATCATTAAAATTAGTTTTACCCACCCCACCCCCCTTACAAAAAACAACATTTTAATATCAGTAATATGTTACCTGTGGGTATCGCATAGTTGAATTTGCCAGTGCTATGGTAGGCTGATGGCCTCAAGAACTGGAAGAAACAAGGAATACTCACCCTTAGTGTAGGAATGTCCACAACTGTAAGTTAGAATCTTGCAACTTCAGCTACATTTTGTGCCACAACTATAAGCCCCATTCTGATGCATTAAGGAACAAAGGTAGAGGGAGAAGGTCGTGTGTAATCACCATGATGCGGCCTTTATAACATCGTCTAATGATGAATGAGTTAGACAGACCCATGAGGTAGCAATGGCTTGGACCTCATGGGCTTTAATTCTCATGAATAAAAGATCACTGACGGTCATGGACTGATAAACTCTTTTGATCATTTTGACAATCCACCTAGAAATAGTGAATACTGAAATGTGAGCAGAGCCCTTTAAGGGGAGGAAAAGACATTTCCTACTCTTTCTCTTCTTTTTAGAAGTGGCCAAATAGAATATTATTGCCTTAATTGGGCATAAAAGATGATCCTGATCATCCCCAGTGCAGATATTTCTGAGAATGGGGATCTCTATAGGAAGTGGTACCATCAAAGGTAGCTGGTTTTTGGCTAAAAAAACCTGGTTGTCAAAAGAGATATACAGACTCATAATTGTCATTGATCCTTAGACAGCCTTGTTAAATAGATAGGGCATGAAGCTCACTCCTTTGTCTTGTGGATGCTAAGGAGAGCAACAAAAAGGTCTTGAGGGTAACATTCTCAAAGGAAGTTTCACCCAAAGGCTCATAGGGGGATTTAGTTAAAGACCATAAGACACAAGAGGTTCCATTTTGGCACAAGTGAGCGATACACCAGTCTCTGTAGCTCAAAATAACATATAAGGTCGTCAATGTGAGAATCTGAACCAATGGCTGTTCCTTGAGAAAACTTGATCATGTTAGATTGGTTGCTCTTAAAAACTGAAAAGAAAATCAGCCACTGCACTCACAGAGGAACAGCTCTAAACCAATTGCAATAGATTCTCCACTTGGCACCATAGACCTTGGATGTGGAGTATCTCCTGGCCTGAATAATGCACTCACAAACTTTACTCGAAAATTTGTCTTTGCGGATGGATCGCTTGAGATGAGCCAAGCATAAAAGTGGAGAATCTGCATGCTGTTGTGTAGGGGGGAGCCCCTGTGCTGAGACAGAAGGTCCCTCTTCTGAGGTAATAACCAGGGCTGGTCTATCAGCAGGTCGAGAAGATTGTTGAATCATAATTGTTGGGGACACAAAGCGGCTATCAAGATGAGCTGAGCAGTGGAGATTGTGACTTTATGAAGCACTTGCAGGATTCTTTTCAAGGGCAGAAAGGTGTAAGCGACCAGGCAATCCTATTTCAGACTGAAGGCATCTACTGCCCAGGCTCTCTGATCTGGAACTGGGGAGATGTAAAAGGGGAGCTTGTTCAGTTTTGTTGTAAACAAGTCCACCAAGGGTCTCTCCCAGTCTGAACAGGGAGTCTGCTATGGATTGGTGCAGCACCCACCCTGTGATGACTGCCTTGCCTTTCCTGGACAGACTGTCTGCCAGAATATTCTTCCTGCTGGGGATGTGAACTTGGATAATGATCCCCTCTGAGGTTGCCCTGTGAAGGAGGTTCCAAACCTCCACACAAAAACGGTCATGTGTGCCACCCCTTGTTACCTTAGGTGCACTACGACCAACGGGTTGTCGTTGGAGACCATCATACAGAGACTTCATATTGCATTGACGCACCCCTGTAGGGCTAGTAATACCGCTATCATTTTGAGATTGTTTATGTGGAGGACTGATTGTTCTAGGGACCATGAACCTTGAAGAATTAATCCTTCTAGCTCCAAGTAAGCGTCCCACCCCGTATTTGATGTATCCATGAATATACAGGTGAAGGGCTCAGAGGCATGCATGGGGACTTCAGTCCCAAAACCAATCCCGATCATCTCATCAACTCAAGTGATGGTGAAAGTCCAGTCCTAGAGAAATCAAAGTTAGAGAGTCCCTGTGCAGTTTCCAGTTCGCCATGGACAGAAACTGGAGAGGGTGCAAGTGAAGTCTTCCTAGGGGAACCTGCTCAGCAGTGGAGTTCAATATTCCCTGAAGAGATAGATACAGGCGAGCTGACAACTCGTTCATGGCTGTCAGTGCTTCCAACAGGGCAAGGATCCTGTCCCTTCTATCCTGTGGGACATGGACTAATCCCTTGTTTGTGAAGAAATTCATCCCCACATATACAAAATCCTGAGATGGGACAAACTCTGATTTCTCTAGGTTGAATAAAGGCCCCGCCAGGTCACTATGGACCAACAGCAGTGACTTTGGGATTCTAAGTGGCCATTGAAACCAGTCATCGAAAAACTGGAGGACATGAATGCCCAGTGACCTTAGGTGGACGGTGACTACTCCAATTACCGTGGTAAATGCTCTGGGTGTGGAGGCTTGGCCAAATGGCATAGTGCGACATTTGAAGACCACCCCATCCAAGCATAATCCAAGTTACTTCCTATGAGAAGGAAAAATTGGGATGTGAAGGTACACATCATGAAAGTTAATGGAGAAGAAAAGAGTGGTTGGTGGTAGTGTATGTTCAGTGTAAAGCTATCCGTTGTACAAGTAATTAACCTGAATACCTTAATTAAAATCTGACAAGCACGCTTCCCACAAAAATCACTGGTTAGTTTTTATTTGCATCGTTAATGTAGAAAATTATTCTTATTTTCTGCAATCTCTCTTAGTACGATGAAAATTCACCAAATAAAAAGTGTCCAGTGAGACCTGAAGAGGGACTCCACCTCTAGAGAAGCAGCCCAAAGGAGGTTCTTGCTGTGCTCGAGCAAGACCTTGGAAGTGTCCAGAGCCATATCCCTGTGGAGATGGGGCGACTCCGCAGATAGTGCCATGGACATGGATAGAGCATGCTGAGATGTTTTGATGACTGCTTCCAGCTAGTGCTGAAGTGCAACTGGGGACAGTGATTCCACCTTCAGCAGGCTGAAGGAAGCTGCCAAAAAAAAAGGTCAGCTCTAAAGCCTCCAGTGTCTTAAATGGAAGGCTGAACCAGGTTTCCTAAGAAATGCCCATTTGTGTTGATCTGGCATCCAAGGTGGGAGGTTTAAGGGTCTAGGCATGGGTGTGAACCCTGTAACTAGCTGGGGAGACCATAGGTCTCAATGTATGGGGGGAATGACCATACTTATATTGTCTAGCCAGCTCTTACCCCTTTGTAAACCTTAGGGAAAGCTCCCTTACCATGGCCAAGTGGGGGAGCAATAATAGGTCTCATCAGAAAGTAGCCCCAGAGAGTCTATGGGGAGGCAGGACACTCTGACCATCTGTCTCTACGTAAAGTAGAAATCTCTCTTTGGTGCAAATGAGACCTGGGGAAAAAGGAGCCTTGTCTTGAGACTCCTCCCATGGAGTGAGGAGATTGTACTTAGCTGCAGACTCTACCAGAGGATGAGGCTGCTTTTCATCTTTCCTGGGGTGCTTAGGGAAAGATGGGCTTGCCTTTCACTCTCCTCTTGGGCTCCAGGATGTAAAGGGGTGATGTCAGGCTTCGACTGGAACATCAACATTGCCTTGATGCCAGGACCAAGAACTCCATGGCGGTAATGAAAGGGAAGGCTGTCACTTTCCAGAAAGGAATGACTGCACATCCTATAGGGATTCAGATTGATCAGGGAAAAAATGGGGGATGCTTATCCGATCTTGCCCAGTTGGGCATCTGTACATGAAATCCCAATCCCCAAAGGGGTTTACCAGTAGCCTGGCAAGAGTGGTGAGTGGGTTTAGACCCTATCCCTGTTGCTGTACTGACAAAGTTCATATGATCAGGGACCTGTAATCAGAGCCCTTTGACTGATCATTGACCTGTAACAGGTCAATGACTGGTCAAGCAACTTAGAGCAGTAGGAGGATTCCTCCTCAAAAACAATGAGCATGATTGGAGCTCGACCCTACCAGGAGGCTCAATCCATGAACTGCTTCAGGGCATACCTCGCTTTTCACCCAATGGACTTGGAAGGGTCTTTGGTCCTCACTCTCTACCCTGGTCATTCCTCCTCTGGGAGTGGCCAGGGACTCTCAAGCCTAGGACCTAAGGTCATTCTTCCCTTGGGAGGGACCCAGGACCCACATGTCCTCGGGCCTTATACTTCTCTGAAGAGACTGAACCCAACTGAAAAGGGCTACATATTCCTTTCCGAGTCCTGAGGGACTCAGAGAAGGAGCCTGAGTATTGGGAAGAAGAAGGTCCTTTCATCCTCCCCTTATATGCCCAATGGCTCTTGGTGAGGTCCCATACCTCATCAGACCTGAGGCAGTAGAGTAGACATCCATCTGCAGCTTGTGCACAAAAGGTGGGTGGTGTGGGAATCTCATGGGGCCTTCTTGTGCCCCCATTTTCCCCCATGCTTTGTTTTGACATTTCCTGCAAGTCTGAAAGCAAAGAAATAATCAATACAATGAAAATGAAAAGTGTGAGTATTTACCATGTCATGCACCATATTGTATGAATACAAATAATGATGAGTTGTGTGAGACCTGTAACAACAGCACTTACAGATTACAATATTAATGAAAAATGTGAGAACTTACATGTCATGTAGTATACTGTATACATACAATTAATAACGAGTGGTGTGCAACCTGTAACTGCACCACTTTAGATTATACTAAACCCACATACAAATGACTGCCAATGAAGGGTTTATAAGGGGATGAAGGGGAGGTTTGCAACCTATGGAAACACACCCATCTAGCTGCTCTTCAATGAATATATTATTGCTCTTACTGAATGAAAAGACACAGGCAAAATCATTACCCAAATTCATAAAACAAACAAGAGGGAGTGCGAGTAACTCACTATAACATAGAAGATTGCAGCAGTGCTAATCCCTGTGGGGAAGAACTAATAATACAACAATACTAAATAAAACACTGGCAAGAAAAATAATTATGTAATTAATTAGAAAACTGGTGGGCGAACCCCTAATATGAGTTAACTCAACATACTGCATAAAAAGATGTTCACTAACTAAAGGGACGTCTGATAAGAACAGGTGTCAGGTTCATCAATGAAGGGAGCAGATACCAACCCCAGTGCCTGAATAAAACACAGTAAGTATAATGGAAATACAGATCACCCACACTTCATGGGATGTGGGGGACAGTTAATCAGGCACTGCCGAGATCGCTGACAACAAATGCCTTGAAAAACTTTTTTGAGCTTAATTTTTCACAATTAAATTAAGGACTGATGGTAATAAACTCTGAAAAATATGGAAACCCGAATTAGTGGCCTCGATGCATAATTTACCACTAGCGAAGGCTCATATTTCACAAAGCAACTTTTGCGAAATTGCAATTGCATCCAAGAAAAGATGAGGACTTTGGCGAATGCGCCAAGGACTTGGGCAGCAGAATGGGAATGTGTTCCAGAACTCTCTATGGAGGTTCATCTATGGGAGGATGAATTCTTATTATATGGACGAGGGCAATTCTGTCCCGGAATAACAAGCTATGAAACACCAACATGTAACATATTACTGATATATAAATTGTGGGAGCAAGGGAATTTGCTGACATGCACATCTTCAGATGATGACCATAAGATGTACAAAGTTTCAAGACTTTCCATTAAAAACTGTGAGATTAATTATCTTCACAAGATTTTGTCATACACTACAAAAAGGGCAATAACTCTAACAATAAAAAATTGCATGAACAAAATGATTTGTTTCTATGTGCATCTTCAGATGATGATCATAATATTTACCAAGTTTCATGACAATCCACTTAAAAATGTGAGACTAGTTGCATTTACATGATTTTATAACCGCATTCTACTGCAAGTCAACAAGCACTATTTCTTACACAAATTGCAGGAGCACAGTGATTTGTCAATATGCACATCTTCTGGTAATGATCATAATATTTGCCAAGTTTCATGGCGATCCACCAAAAACTGCAGGACTACCTGCACTAACAAGATTTTGTGCCAGATGGAAGAATGGACAGACGGACAGACAGACATGAGGATCCCTCTATATAGACAAGGGTAAAAAAAGTGTTTAACTCGATTAAATCAAAGAAGAAAGTTAAATTCAATATTTGCCTTGAGAGAGGGCAGTGGATAGGGGACTATGCAACGTTTAATAAAAAAAAACAAAAAAAAACGAACAAAAATGTAAAACATTGCTACAATGGCATGTGAATCTAATCAGGTCATCTACATAAGCATACAAACATGCCTACCGAATTTCATTTGTCTACCTATGTGGCTTTTGCTTAATCATGCTCACAAAGTTTTTGTCAGAAATGTCTAAGACCAAAAAGTTACACTAGAGGAATGGTAAGCAATTTGCTCACATAAATATACCCTCACCTCTCCCCCATGATGGAGGTGAGTCTATTGTGAAAAGAAACATAACTCTTGTGGAAATAGTGCATTGACCAATGACTGATCAACATGCATATCTTCTTCTGATGACCATAATATATACTAAGTTTCACAGCAATCCAATAAAAACCAAGTAGCTGCATTCACAAAATTCATACACTGCATCTAAATAAAAGTCAAAAAGGGCAATAACTCCAACTACAAGGGGCCCAAGTAGGCCTGATATCACTCACCTGACTTACATAACTTAACAGTTGACCATTCTACAAAGCAGGCTTATGTAGTACTGTAAGATCACAACCTATGCAAACAATTTCCCAAACTCTATATCGTGCTGATTTTACCTATTTTACTATAGTCTGATAAAAAATCTTTCAAAAGACAAATGCATAATAAATATAGTCTCTTGTCGATAATCAATGTCATGAAAGATCTTTAAGAGTTGAATTTACAGACAACGCTTTAATATGTGGTCTACAGAGTCACATGTATTTTACACAAACTAAAATTATAATTCATATTTTTTTTATTTCTTTTGGGCAAGGATCAGGAGGAAAGCATACAGGAAAGCATACTGGAGTATTGTTTTTCTTCTTAAAAGCTAGAAATAAAACATATGTATTCCAAATAATTTGCAAGTAATGGTACTGAATATATGAAATGCCATAAAATAATGCACAATACATGTGATATCATATAAATGACTTGTTTCAGGCACTTTAACATGGCAATACTAGCAACTGTCAAAACTCTATTTCACCAAACATATCAAACTTGCTTCCAAATATTTACAAATAAATTTATACACTTAGACATGGTTTTTACAAGAAATATGTTCTTATTGGAGCAAAATCAATATTAGAAGGAAAAGAAAATAACACAAATACTTGCAAATATCTTTAACTGTATAAAAAAAATTCTGATGCTTAATTACAACAGTGCATATAATTTATGCTAGCCTGCAATTGTAAGTTTTCTCTAACAATATTTCTAATACATACTTTATCTTCAGTTATAAATTACAAATTGTTTATTTTGATCCACAAGGTGTATTATTATCTGTTCTACTGAAAATGTACATATCTTGTACTCTAATATTTATCTTTACCAGTTTTCATAGTTTTTGCAATGGTATGAACTATGTAACCACAAATCAATGATTCTCAATAGTCAATATCATGGGTTACTTCCCTTCTTTTACTTTAATTTTGAGATAGAGAGTGACAGGACAGATATTTTAAAAGGAAAACAAATGTCTAACTGCACTGAATATCATTAATCTGCACTGATCTTACTCATAATGAAATTCATTGGACATCTTAAGTCTATTTAAAAAGGTTTACTCAAATTCTGTCTCAAGAGTGGTAACAAATTCAGCCAGTCAGATGCAAGATAACCTCATTAATATGTGTGGATCTTGCTCATTTTCACACTCATGTGAGATCTTTATCATATAACCCTATATTCAAAGTTTTATCAAAATCTGATCAGAAATATGGACTCCAGAGTGGTAACAAGCTCAGCAAGTCAGATGCAAGGTCACCTCATTAATACATGTATATCTCACTTAAAATAAAATTTATTCAAGAGCTTGAAGACGTGTTTTACAGCACCTCAGCACAATAGTGGCTATATGGTGCCCACTAAAGGTAAAGCTCAAAAAATGTATGTGCATAACACTAAAAGAAAAATCAGGTCATCTACATATGAATATGCTGACAAAATTTCATTTGTCAACATTAAACATTTTTTTTTTCCACAACCTTGCTCTCGAGCATTTCAGGATGGATGGACAGACATTACCAAATCAAGATGCCCAGGCTAGCATAAAAACAAACACATTATCACGTGATCTGCACAAAACCCCATAATATACCATGGTGTTAATTGTCTAGTTTCATCTAATATTATTTCCATCCACATCAAAATACAAGCATATCAGAAAACACAACTTCACATGTGAACAAAAAATAATCCATTATGTTCCAATCTCCTGCCATTATTAACCATCCATAGAAATCTTCATTAATATCACACAGATTGGTTTCAGAGTATGTCACTGAATACAAAAAAAATTAAAGTCGATATGATAGGATGAATGTTGATTGTAATTTTTCAGACATTTAAAGCAAAAGTGTATTTCCATAGCAGGTGGGAGAGTAGAAGGTCGGTTCTAAATTTACTAACAGAACCAATGAAATGATCATGGTTTGTGCAGTCTTGAACTGAAACCTTTGTAGACTAATCACAAATTTAACTACATTCAAATACTTATAAATTCACAACAATATATAAAACACAGAAAATAAGGATGTTTTGTTTAGGTAAGTTTTAAAAGAATTTATTATCCACTGAAACTTATTTCAAGACATGTTACCGGAATGTGAACTGGTGCAGGTTTTAGTATTATCCACAATGGAGGTGGTAAGTACAATTTTCAAGACGATGTATTTGATTTTCAATGGTTTTCTCTTTTGCTACACTGTGACATATTCACCTAACATTTTTATGATTCTGATTTTTCCTCAACAGGTAAGTTGAAACAAATGGTATTCATTAAATCAGCATCAACAGCCTCATGAATAGTGAAATGTGGTTCTCATCATTTTCTACAATTTGACTCTTAAATCGTGAGGAAAGAAACTCACATTAATTACAGAAATTACAAATAATTAATGTGCCAACAGTGAGCACCACCCCTGCCCACCAGTATTTGATGGCCTAATTCAAATAATGGAAAAAAAATCTGATGTTGTATACAAGAATATTAATAAATATTACCAAGAAGATAAGCCCAGGCAAATGAGATAGTTTTGCCTTTCCAGGCACAAAAATGAATATAAATGTTTCATTCACAATTATTCTTCACAATTTAAGAAACACTGGTACTTTTTAAGAATAGATCTACCATTTTAACAAGAACAAATATGCAGATAATCCAAAAAATTCTCTACTCTCTACAAGTCAAAATTAAAATATGAAAATCTCCTACCATGAAGAAAAGTAAATCATCTACTTTTTTTATAACTTGCATCTTCCACTATATAGATAAATGAAACTAAACTCGAACTATTATATTTTTATATTTTAATTACATACATGATTACATTTAACTTAACACACACATGATGTACACACTTTTGCCAATTTAATGTGGTCCTTTCGGGCACAGCCACTATCTTGATCCCAGAAAGCCTCATACCAAATTTGATTTTAATCTACAAAGTCGTACCGAGTAGAAACAAAATTTGTTATATATAGACCCACTGGTCTGACAAAAGGGATAGGATGGGTTGGACAGACCCACTGGTCAGACAAAAGGTACAGGATGGGTTGGAGAGACCCACTGGTCAGACAAAAGGGACAGGATGGGTTGGAGAGACCCATTGGTCAGACAAAAGGGACAGGATGGGTTGGACAGACCCATGGGTCAGACAAAAGGGACAGGATGGGATGGACAGACAAGGCTAACACTATATACCCCTTCCAGAGATTTGGCGGGGGGAAATTAAGGTGAAATCATGGTAGTAAACAGCTCTGCATAAAGAATGTTAAAGATTGCCTGTCTGACAGGGGTGATAAATAATTACCTGTTAACATTGATTCCATAAGTGGATGTTCAAACATGACACTGATATGCTGTAAGGATACTGCCGTCATTTCAAACACAATGGATGAGCTTGCACCTATTACAAATAAAGATACTGTTTGAGCAATAGTAATCCATGTTTATTTGAAAATATATTTTCAAATCAACACATCTGCTTTAACCATGACTTCTGATGAAAAATTATTTACTATATTCCATATCCTGTGCTGTCTGCCAAGAGAAGCACTTTGCAGATGCAGCCATGTTTTTATAATGATAGATTATAGTGTTTGTACTGTTGGATTTTGTCGGTGAGACTGATGTACTACAGGGTGAGTTTACAAGCCTGATGTACTTTCAGCAAGACAATATCCAACAATACAAACACTAGAATTTATTTATTATAACCATCAATTCTCAAATGATTGTATTTAAATTGCTTTCACAAAATTAAAATGAATTCATATATGTTTCAAAATAAATCCTGTTGCTAATGTTTTTAGGACTGATTTGAATATGAAGAGAGTTTTTGAGAAAATATGTTTCTTCCACAATACTTACTTGATCATAATACATTAGTAGTACATTCATTACCTTGCAAACCATCCAAGCTTGTTTTTAACCACAAAAAAGTACTAAATGTCATCCACACACCTATGTGAAAGTCAGACAAGAGTGCTCTCCTCTTGCAAATGGGATTGGTGCCAAATCCCATCCATTCTGCAGTTACTACTGGAGTGGATATGCACACTGTCAGGTTTTTAAATGTAACTGTGAGGAGGCTAGAAGGGTGTGCCTGTATTATGATTGGGTAAGTATCATTAAAGAAACATACTCCAAAACATGCCTTTCTTCTTCAAATACATTACCTGATCATAATACATTAACCTCTTACCCACAAGAAGGCCCAATCTCTGCTCCCATAACATACATGAAGCAGCTTCAAATCTCACGAGATATGGGCTAGACATGAAGCAGCTTCAAATCTCATGAGATATGGGCTAGACATGAAGCAGCTTCAAATCTCATGAGAGATATGGGCTAGTAGTTAGTATATAGATACGTCTGGATGCAGCTTGTAAGGAAAGGAAACCCCCCTGCTGCAAATCCAGCATAAGTTGAGTGACCGCATCTTTGTGAAACTGCTGAAGAACTTGGGAAATCCCCCCCCCTCCAAGCAAATCCAGTAAAGGTCGAGTGGCTGCATCCTTGTGAAGCTGCTGAACAACCTGGGAAGGCGTCCTGTTGTGCTGCTGCTATAGGTCCCACCAGGTCAAACTGAATGGTTCCTGATGTAAAAGCCAATGCAAGTCATATCTGCCCTCTATTCCAGGTATGCTCAAACGATTTGCTAATGGCAACTGCCCTAAATTCAAGAGACTCATTTGGTTTTAGGTTAGTTCTTCATATGCACAGCAAATAACTCATTGTACCTAGGACAACAGAGCTTGAACTGAGATACTGTCTTTTCCTTCTTTCACTGGTAGAAATAAACGAGATCTCCCTCTTTTCACCAGCTCTGATCACTTCAGGTACCACTTCAAAGCCCTTATTGGTTCTTGCATATGCCCTAGGTCCAATGAAGAAAAAGGTTTCACAACCAAGGACCGATTCCCCATGAGCAGGACCCTGTTCTTAGCAATGAAGCTGGGGTCACCATAAGTGAAATGAAACCATTGCAATACAAATAGTTCAGATCAATCAACCAGGCATGTATCTCACTGATTCTGCCTGCTGTGGCTAAAATGACAAAAGCCCCTCAATGAGACAGACACTCTAATGGCCAAAAAGAATTTTCAAGAATCCAAGACAAGACTGTTTCTTCTTTTTAACTGTCAGGTATTGAAACCATTTCTGACATTCTAGGGTGATAAAAACATTTTCCAAATGACCGCTGTGGCAGCCATGTTGAATGTAAGATTGGTAAAATTTTCATTTAAGACCAACTAGACATCATTAGAAGTCTTTTGATGAAAACCTAATGTTGATATGGCCATCCACTCAGAAGGAATAGCAATAACAATATTTCAAGACTGCTGCCATGGTGGCCATATCAAATATCAGATTGGCATCCTTTTCATTTAGGACCAACGAGACATCATAAGAAGTCTTCTGGTGAAAACCCCACATCAGTATAGGAGTAGCAATAACAAGATTTCCAAGATGGCTGCAATGGTGGACATATTTGATGTCAGATTGGCACCATTTTCATTTTTGTCCAACTAAACATAATAATATGTCTTTTGGTGAAAACAAATGTTTATATGACTTTCTGTTTAGGAGGAGTAGTGTTACTAAGATTTTCAAGATGGCGGCCAGCCTGGTTGTCAGATAAGCACCATTTCCAGTTTGGACCAACTAGAGAACACAAAACTTCTGGTGAAAACCCCATGATGATATGTCTATCCATCTAGGAGTAGCTATAACAAGATTTTCAAGATAGCTGCAATGGTGGCCATACTGGATGTCAGATCAGCACCATTGATTTTTTAGAACCAACCGGACATCATAAAAAGCATTTTACTGAAAACCCCATGTTGATATGACCTTCCATTCATGAGGAGGAGCGATAACAAGATTTTCAAGATAGGCACAGATACTGGATGTCTGAGTGGCACCATTTTCATTTAGGACCAACTGAACAACATAAGTAGTCTTCCTGTGAAAACCCCATGATGATATGTCTATTAATCGAGGAGTAGCAAATAACAAGATTTTCAAGATGGATACAATGGTGGCCATATTGGACACAAGGTCAGCACCATTTTCATTTAGGAGCAACTAGACGTCATAAGATGTGTATTAGTGAAAAGCCATGTTGATATGACCTCCATGCTGATATGACCTTCCATTCTGGAGAAGCCACAAGATTTTCAAGATGGCCACTGTGATGGCCATATTGTACGTCTGAGTGGCACCCTTTTCATTCAAGACCATCTAGACCGTGGGATGAATGTGTGTGCATAAAGTTTCATGGCAATCCTCAGAGTAGTTTAGGAGGATAAGCAATAAACCACAACTGGGCCATCCCATAAGCTCTTCTGGCTGATGACTAGTAGAGCAAATGATATTACATGAAATTTTGCTTTGATCCATATGCAGTGCAACTATGGTAAACCGTACACAATCGGGACCATACTTTTTGGACATTTTGATAGAAGTGGCCAGTATGATAGAAGTGGCCAGTATATGAAGGTTTGATTGGTATCAGAACATGCTTATTAGAACCAAAATATTTAGCAGATTGTAGTTTCATTTTAACTTTAGGGGTGGGGTGTATGACTGACCACTCAATAAACTGTCATAAGACACTTAGAGCCATGCGCTATTTGTTACTAAAGCAACTGTCAATTTGAAATTATAAATATCTGGTAAAAATGAAGAAAAAAACAACAGGAAAACATATAAATTGTGAAAATTAATTAAAGGTCAATATTTAAACTGTCCTAAAGAAATTAATGTATTGACAATCAAAAGAAATTTTGCAAATGGCAGCAAAGCCATGCCATTAACTTGCTGGTGCCAGCACTTGAAAAGACTGCCGAAGGCGATCAAATATTTCTGATGGCAATTTATTTTAATAAAAACTACTAATTTGGTGACCAAAATAAACATTTTTTAGTTCAAGACTTGTCTTGTTGTCATCTGATTTTTTCAGTGGAAAGTAACTACTGACCACTAGTGGCATGTATTTTCAAGGTTGTACTAATGATTACAGGGACTGATTTGTTTTTAATGAAAACAAGTGACAAACTAGATTTTTGTTTGTAAAGCACTGCTGACCCAAAAAGTCTAAGTCACAAAAATTGAAAAATGCCCCCCCCCCCATTGCAAATTGGAAAAACTCTTGTCTACCTTAAGTAGCTTTTGCAAAACTGAGCTAACTAGTTTGTTGTCAAAAAAGTCTACATGAAAAAGTTCAAAAACCCCAAAATTGCTGTATAGACCTGGAAACCTAATCAGTTGTTTTACATAGGAATACAAATGTGCCTAGTAAATTTCATTTGTCTACCTCAAGTCATTTTTGCCTAATCCTACTAACAAAGTCTTTGTATGCAATAAATTCTAAGTTAAAAAAATTCCCAAAAAGTTTTAAAAAGTGACAAACTGCTGTAATGACCTGAATACAAATATACCTACCAAATTTAATGTTTCTAAGTCAAGTCGTTTTTCCTCAATTGTGCTAAAAGGTTTTTGTCAACAAGTTCTCCGTCCAAAAAGTCCAAAAATTTTGAAGACAATTTTTGTTACTGTAATGGGCTGAAAATCTAATCATATCATCAACTTATGACAAAAATAAAGCATGTGAAATTTCATGGCTCTAAATTTAATAGTTTTTGTGATATTGTGCAAAAACAGATTCAGGATGGACATACAGATATGTGTAGGAGAGATTGTAGCAAAAACAATATGCCCCCTTCTGCTATCACAGTGGATACATAATAAGAGCCCTCGACGGGACTGATGCTTTACTGGGCAAAAAGAATTTCCAGGAATTCAAGATAAGACCATTTCTTCCTTTTAACTGTCAAGTGTTGAAACCATCTCTGATATTCTTCAGGGATAACATTTTCAAATTAGCTGCTGTGGTGCACATATTGATGTCAGCTTGGCACCATTTTCATTTTGGACAAAGAAGACATCATCAGAAGTGTTTTGATGAAAACCCCATGTCATAATGATCATCCATTTAGGGGGAGTATTTACAACCCGATTTTTAAGACAGTCATTGTGGCAGCCATACTGGCTGTACGAGTGACACCATTTTCATTTAGGACCAACTAGGTACCGTAAGAAGTCTAGTGGTGAAAACCCCATATTGATATAGCCATCCACTTGAGATGAGTCAAGATAACAATATTTTCAAGATATGACTTTCCATTCAGGAGTAGCAATAACAAGATTTTCAAGATGGCTGCTGTGGTGGCCATATTGGATGTCAGATTGACACCATTTTCAATTAAAACCATCTAGACATCACAAGTCTTTAGTGAAAACCTCATGCTGATACAATCATCCATTCACGAGGAGTAGCGATAACAAGATTTTCAAGATGGCCACTGTGTGGCAACCATATTGGATATCAGATCAGCACCATTTTCATTTAAGACCAACTGGACATCATAAGAAGTCATAAGAAGTCTTCTGGTGAAAACCCTACATCAATATGACTTTCTGTTCAGATAGAGTTGTGATAACAAGATGTTTATTTAGGACCAACTAAGCACTGTAAGAAGTTTTTAGTGAAAACCCCATGTTGATATGTGGGAGGAGTAGGAAAAAAAAGATTTTCAAGCTGGCCACTGTGGTGGCCATATTGGATGTCAGATCAGTGCCAGTTTCATTTAGGACCAACTAGACATCATCAGAAGTCTTTTAGTGAAAACCCCTTGTTGATATGACCATCCATTCAAGAATAGTAGCAATAAAAAAAATTTCAAGATGGTTGCCGTGGTGGCAATACTGGATGTCAGATCAGGACCATTTTCATTTATGACCAATTAGACACCATAAAAAGTCTTTTAGTGAAAATCCCATCTTGATATCACCATCCATTTAGGAGGAGTAGCAATAACAAGATTTTCAAGATGGCTGCCATGGCAGCCACATTCAACCTCACATCGGCACCATTTTCATTTAAGACCAACTAGACATCATTAGAAGTCTATCAGTGAAAACCCCATGTTGATATGACCATCCATGTAGGAGTAGGAAAAAAAAAGATTTTAAAGATGGCTGCCATGGCGGCTATACTGGAAGTCAGATCTGCACCATTTTCATTAAGGACCAGCTAGACATCATAAGAAGTCTTTCAGTGAAAACCCCGTGTTGATATGACCAAGTAGCGATAACAAAATTTTCAAGATGGCCACTGTGGCAGCTATATTGGATGTCAGATTGGCACCATTTTCTTTGAGAATCAACTAGAAAACATAAGTATTTTAGTGAAAACCCCTTGTCGATATGACCATCCATTCAGGAGTAGTAGTGATAACAAGATTTTCAAGATAGCTGCCATGTGATCAATGTTATGAATGTGTGTTTAAAAGGTTCATGGCAATCCTCCAAGTAGCTTAGGAGGAGTAGCGATAACAAACTTGTGCTAACAGACGTACGACAGACGATAGATGACGGACAACAGACCATTTCATACGCTCTTCTGGTCTATGACCAGTGGACCTAAAAATGCATAATTTACAATAAGATCAATTATTAATTAGCATTAAAAAAAACATTTATTAGAAAGAGGGGAATTATTAAAGAAAAAATTATAGTAGATAATGGATAAAGATTAAAACCCAATTAGAACAAGAACTGGAATTGAAAATTCCACACAGCAACCCATATTTGCTACAATGAATGATCAAATTTTCCATGACCATAAAACAAAAGGGCAAATGTTAAGAAATTCTAGCACAAACCTAGTGTTTACAAGGCAAGGACAGACATGTGGATGGACAGATAAGAAAAAAGAAGAGCAAATGTTGACCTCCAGAAATTTTGAGATTTGGGGCCCTTTTGATCTTCATGCCTATATGGATACTCAATAAGTGATCGTTGGTTAAGGGATTATGAACTAAGTTGAATATCATTATAACTGTTTTCCCCAGACCAATAGTCAGGAGAGGGTGCCAACTGCCTGTCAGGGCATTCTAAATGTGGTAAAGTCTTTTCTGAGGACACCTTCTCTACAGGAGAGAGCATTCTTATGCACTCCACTGGTGCATTTAACTCATTAATGCAAGAGATGAAATTTTACGTCACGAGGTAGTACCCTTCTTCAATTGCCTGTGATGTCATCACAGTTCACGATAGACCCAAGTGGGTGGTATTAGAGAAAAGAAAAAGGATGCAGCTTTACAATGATTTCAAGTAACGTAGAGATTCTACACACATTAAAAACTACATTAGGAAAAAAAAGTAATTTTGAGACCTGATTTTCTTTACTAAAAAAAAACTGTGGTTGCAGGACAGGAGTTTTTGTCTGGATTTTAGACTTCCTCTCATTAGATCTAAAGCAGACCTGAACAAACTTCACACAGACAGATGAACCTCTGTAAAAAAATTGGGTAACTTTGCAACTTGGGATAAAAGGGGACAAACAGGCAAAAATCATGGGTCCAATACGAGAAAAAAAAAAAAGAAGTCAAATCCATCTGTTCATGTGCGGGCCTGATAGCCAATCCAAAATAATCTCTCTTACATATCTATGCAACTGTTGATAGGAAAATCCCTCTGAATCAGACGTGCTTGGATTCCATTGGAAATAACATGAAAACTTTCTCTTCTACCCCAATCTTAAGTAAAAATGCAAAAAAGCTCCCAGCCTTAATGAGTTAAGATAATTTTTGCACTCAGTGAAAAAATAAAGGTTAATGCTGCAAAGTTGATGCCCAAAATGTTAAATATTACCATATGACTTAAAACTAGGCAGCCTCTAGGGAAAGCAGGGTAATCCCAGAAACAGGGTGCCTCCTATGGTAAATGTTACCATATGATTTAAAACTAGGCAGCCCCTATGGAAAGCAGGGTAATCCCAGAAACAGGGCGCCTCCAATGGTAAATGTTACCATATGTCATGCATTAAACTTCATAAAATTTAAAACTGGGCAGTCCCTAAGGAGAGCAGGATACATTCCAGAGAGGGCAGGGTGCAGGGTGATGAAGGTGCAGCACCCTTGCCTGCTGAGGGATCCATCTAAATTTTCAATATGTTCAATAAATTGATTTCTGATGAAAGCAAGCTTTAAGATTATATTTATCATATACACATAATTGCAAACATGTTACTAGATGATATTTCAGTGTGATATTGTTAAGCATTATGTCACAGTGCAAAAATGATCTTTAGGGCCTTATGTTATGATTCTTGTAAATGTTAATACATGTATTATGCTACAGAAACTGCACTCTTACCCTGACTAGCTGAATGCCGAATACAACTGCTAATGACTGTATTAAACAGGAGTTGTTGCCGTAGGGCGTTAAGCACTTTGGCCACACTTGTTGGGTGTGTGAAAGGAATCTTGGTAACAATAGCTCCCATCTCACCAAGACACCCTCCAGACACGTTATTTACATAATATACATGGTTTTGGTCTGGTAAGGTCTGAAAAGAAAAAACAAGAGTCAGGGCATGGTTTGTAGGTTAGACATACAATACAAAAGTACATATCATGTTAAGGAAGGGTGCTGTGTGAATATTGTCTTGCATATGAACCACACTCTGACTTACCCTAACTGTATACAATTTTCAAATACAAAAAAAATTCAAACACAAAATCTCACATAAGACTCTTTCTACTGACAACCATACTGCCCATGCTGTGGAAAAAATGGTACCTATCGTTATCAGCTACCACAACTGACACAAAATTCCTTCATCACATCTGAGGTTAAAGGTGCCTTATAAAATTTAGGACATAGACAAATAAATATAAGTACAACACAATGAGATTTGAACCAAGACTTAGACCCTCAGTAAATTACTTTTTCTAGGCAGACATGAGAGTATAAAGACAACAATCAAACAGTATTTACAGATTGCTCAGTAAGCTCTGTTGCTGTTGGACAAACCCAAATTTCATTCAAATCACATCCACTGTACAGAATCTTCCCCAAAAATGTGAATATCAGGTAACATTGTTTGGACCAACCATTAAACCATATTGTAAAAAATTGACTCCAAAATATGTTACAACTATATACAGACCCTGAAATGTGTAATTTGACCAAATATGCCTTTTTTTGCATTTCATCTGAGTTCTATTTGCATTCTGTATGTATTCCATTTGCATTCTGCTTGCACTTCATCTATCATCTTGACATTCTTCATTTATGGTCTAAGAAATGTATTCAGATTTTGCATTTATCACTTCCCTCTGTTGTTTCCTTTCGTTTTTCGCTCATTTGAAGCAACTATGACATTTCTAATCTTGTCTTATTAAAAGTGTGCTTTAATGAAATACCAAAAATGCATAAAATGCAAATGACAGCACTGAATTTATGATAAATTAAAATATAAGTGTAACAAGAGACCCTCTAACTGACTGGCATTCTATTGGCTGAAAAGAATTTCCAGGAATCCAAGATAAGGCTGTTTCTTCTTTGTAACTTATGAGTGTTAAAACCATCTATGATATTCTCAAGTGATAACAAGATTTCCAAGATGCCCACTGTGTCAGCCATATTGGATTAAGATTGGCACCATTTTCATTTAAGGCCAACAATACATCATAACAAGTCTTTTGGTAAAAACCCCACACTGATATGACCATGCATTCAGGAGGAGTAGCTATAATGAGATTTTCAATATAGCCTCCATGGTGGTCATAATGGATGTCAGATCGGCACTATGTTCATTTAGGTCCAACCTGACACTATTAAGAAGTCTTTTGGAGAAAACCCCATATCTATATGACTTTTCATTTAGAGGAAGAAGCATTAACAAAAGATTTATAAGATGGATGCTGTGGTGGCCATATTTGAAGTCAGATCAGCACTATTTTCATTTAGGAACAACTAGACATCACAAGAAATCTATGGTGAAAACTCATGTTGATATGACTATCCATCAAGGAGAAGCAGCAACAACAAGATTCTCAAGATGGCCACCATGGTGGCCATAATGGATGTCAGATTAGCACCATTTTCATTTAGAGGTCTAAAGTGGTCTTAAGTTGGTCACTGGACATCATAAGAAGCCTTCTGATGAAAACCCCATGTCGATATGACTTTCTGTTCAGGTGGAGTAACGATAAAAAGATTTTCAAAACAGCTGTCATGTTGGCCATATTGGCCATTAGATCAGCACTATTTTTATTTAGGACCAACTAGACATCATAAAAGTCTTTCAGTGAAAACCAATTTCAATGGCTGGACAGACGATGGACTGATGACAGATGGACAATGGACAACAGTCCATCCCATAAGCTCTTATATGACCAGTAGAACTAAGACTATAGTTGCACATCAATGGCAGTTATTTTTATGCCTGTATTGACAAGAACAATGTCATGGCTTGTAAAAGGTGAAAAACTGTCAGAGCAAAGAGTAAATCCTGGATTATCAAACAAAAGGGCTTTCAACTGAAACTGTAGCAGTAACTCCATTTATGAAATGCATTTGTGATTTGTTCTGTTTTTACTTATCATTCATCATTCTGCATTTTCCATCTAAAAATCTGTTTCCTTTTAAAATGTCTTCATCATTTCATTTTTTATCATTCTGTATTCTATTTGCGATTATTCTGCATTCCATTTTGCTTTGCCAGTAAAACTACAAGTTTCAGGGTCTGTACATGTAGCTGGCATGTAAAAAAAAAAGTCTTTCAATAAAAGTGCATAAACCCATCTTGATTGGGTCTGTATTTAGTCGAAAGAGTGCCATGTGGTCATTGAAAAACTATAAAATTAATCCAGAAAATAAAAATTCCTTAGGCCTCAGGGACTTTTCATTCTAAATTCCAGCTAGGCTGGCATACACATCAATAGAAGAGGTTACTTAGGTTGCATGATACAATCGGTCATAAAGGATGGTGATGTAATTATGTCAGGTATGAGTGATGCGCCCTAAGAATGCCCACAGTAACTATGATATGAGCTGTACCTGATTCATTTGAGAAAATTTGCTATCCATCAAATTTAGATAACAGTGCCCTACTTTTGGTTTACTAATAAAAATAATGTTTGTCCAGAGTAATAATAGCAATTAAAGCAATAGATATAAGGTACAGTAAACTAATTTTAAAAGCTGTTGTTGGACTTCTTAACAGGGACCTTGATATCAAGTTCAATGAATGTAAGGCATGCTATATCCTAAACATATGCAGCACTGGATATCATTGAGACTGCTACTAATTTATGCAGAACAGAACACAGTGACCTACTTTTTACTGGACCTAAAAATAAAGGGCATGAAGACAAATAACTTACCACATATAACTCATTATTTTTCACCTTTCCCTTTGAAAAAGTTTCCAATATTAAGTTGTATAAAGATTTCTCATCTCCTGTTGTTATAACATCAAGTTCTGAAATAAAAAGACGAGTTTGTAAGATAAATAAATGTTTTCAAGATACTGATGGCTTGAAGGGTTGATGCCATAATAATACTGAGTAGGGTCCAATACTAGTCTGTTACAAGAACATTCATGCTCTCTTTTTATAATGATTATAAACAATTATTATGTTGCTCTGAATAATGTTTCTTTCTTGGTGTTTAATGGCACATCAACACATCATCTTTTGAGAAGTCAATTTAAGTTTTTTTATTTTTTAGTAATGTTGGCCATATCTGATAGTGGTTTTACATGATCTGTAGAAATCTTAAAGTCCTTTTATGCCAGGATGCTTTTTGTCAAATTCCATTAAATTCTGTTGAACAGTTTTTGAGAACTTGTTACAAGGCTTTTCTATTTTTAGCAAATGTGGCCATATATGATGGTGGATCAGCATTATTTGTATTGAAGGCATTTCATGCCTGGATGCTTACTGTCATATTTGGTCAAATTCTGTTGAGCAGCTTTTGAGAAGAAGTCATAAAAAAAGTTTTTCTACTTTTTGAATTGATGGCCGTATCTGATGGTGGATCAGTATCAACTTCATACCATGATGCTTTCTGTCAACTTCTGTTGAGCAGTTTTGAGAGGAAGTCATTAAAAAAAAATTTTTGTTCTTAGTAATGGTGGGCATATATAATGGTGGATCAGCATCATTTATATAAACTTGAAAGACCTTCATGTTATGATGCTTTCTGTCAAATTTGGTCAAATTCTATTGAGTGGTTTTTGACAACTCAATTACAGGTTTATCTGCTTTTAGTAATGGCAGCCATATTTTATGGTATACTGGCATAAGTTGTTTAAATTTTAAAGCCCTTCATGCCAGGATGCTTTCTCCTAAAATGTGGTCAAATTCTACTGAGCAGTTTTTGAGAAGCTTAAAATAGCAACCTTGGACCGATGCACAATGGACAATTGACAGACGAGGCATGCAGAGCCATACCAAAAGCTCACTTGGCCTTACGGCCAGGTGAGATAAAAAATTAAAAAAATTCCTACAAACTGTATTATTTAGATAACTCCTTCATCTAGATTGTGCAAGTGTCATTTGCACCTATGCCATATGCTTGTTTCTTTGAAGGGTTGTTCAGGTGATTTCTGACCCCACCCCCACCACCAATTTATTTCTGGAACAGCCACAACCACCAACTACCAATAATTACTGAGATGCTACCAGAAATTGTCTTATGAGGGGGAGGTCCCCCACACCTATCTCTAGAGGGGGAGGGGGAATCATGGATTGGAGGGGGGTGGGCGATAAACAACGCTGAATGGCAGCTGATGGGTAACTACATTATTACAAGGTATATGAACACATTATTTAAAATGAGCATATAATGACTCTGTATCACTTCTTTGACAATAAATGTGTAAGGTATCTGTATACCTAATTCAGTTTGCTCAGCTGGTAAATATTCTTTGTTTCTAATCACTCCACTTCAGAAAGCATTTGCAAACTGAAGATTATTATTGGATCCCCTTATATCTGTCCAGTCATCAGTTTATTTACGGTTTCAGATGTTAGCCAACAGGCCTTTGAAACTCCATCACTGTAGTAAGAAATGTCAGAAGATCTGATGAGAAAAAAAATAGAAAAAAAAAATCCTATGCAAACATAATTATATAACCCATATTATATATATCCGTATTGGTTCTTTTTCTTTTATCTCTCAAAAATATTCTGACATTTTTTTACTACAGTGATAGAGTTTCAAAGGTCTGTGGTTAGCCTATTCCTCAGAGTAGTGTGAATTTTGCTTTGAGAACTGAATCCCCTCTCACAATCAGCTTTTATAAAGGCAGAACTACCGCCATTGTGGCCAGTCTGAATAGATTCGGGAACTGGTTTTCTGGATATATATCCAAACAAACTTTTCCACAATTTACAAATATTTTTTCTAGGATATTTCTGTCCATATATCAGATTTTTTGCAAGGTCTAAATGACAAGGTTCCAGCTATTTCTATATCGCTGCTTTCTGCGCTAAATTCAGTAAACATCAAACCATCAGATCTTTCCTTCCTAGTTTTGTCCTTAGCAGATGATCTTTTTGTCTTGCCGACTTTCCTAAAGAAATCAGTTATCTTACATTTCAACATGACTCACTGCCGTTGCATTTTAGATATTTCCATAACAGCTAACTGATGGATTAATTTGCTATACCCCTCTAGGAGACAATTTAATCAGAACACTTTGATAGTTTCTGCAATACGAAACCAGATCTTCATCATAAAGGTGTTTGTACTCAAACAATAATCTCCATAAGTATAGGATTGATTGAGATCATAGACAAAAGACAAAAAAGACAAAAATTTGATCACTTTAATTCATCAGAAGAAAAAAATCATGCATTAGGTACAACAAATTGTGGGAACCACACGTAATGTGATTGATCTGTCCCCAAATGGGTTCAAAAGTTGCATGATTCTCAATCATTTTTGCGAGAAACCTACCAGTGGTCCCCCTCTTATAAGGCCACCCCTTCTGCAGCAAGAAAGTGGCCTTATAAGACCGGTCGCCTGTCTAGAGGGGGATCACACAGTTGTGAGTAATAACTACATATAAAGTATAAAAGATGTAACTAATTTTTATATATTTTATATTTTCATTTAAAAATCACAGGAATATTATCTGGTTAAGGACTCAATATGATAAAACTAATATCAATGAAATTTTTTAAAAATATGAATAATCATGAATCGTGGTACAAAACCACATTGTCGGTAAATTCTGGGCACAAACATTTGGTTGTAACTATCCCTGTACGTCCGTTGATTCCGTCTTCCCACTCAAGTTGAATGTATATTGACAATGTTTATTTGAATCTTTCTGACATAAAATTTCTCCGTAGTTATCAAAAGACTCTCCCTCTTTTCGTTTAATTTAATTGCTTTCACTTTTTGTTCTAAACTGAGAATGTCTGACGATATTTTGCGACAACTTATTCCTTCGCGGGCATTCACGCGTGAGGCACAGTGTTTACAACGGAAGTGAGTCTGTCACGTGATCGACTTTTTTTTCTTCTTCCCCAGTCTGGTACCTGGTTATGTACATTTCATAATCTATTAGAGTGAAGCCATAAAGGCTAACATACCATTTTACTATCTGGCGACCGGATGTCATGCTGACTTGAGCTGAACAATGCTGTGCTTCTCAGCGGTTAGCTTTTGTCCTCTTGATAATTATTGGTGGTATTAATAGCCAGTAATTATCAAAGTGACAAAAGCTAACATCTAAGAAACACATGGCAGTAATTGGATTACTTAACTCTTTGAAAGGATTAAAGTTACTTTATTGGCATGTTGGAACAAAATGTCAATGTGTTGAATTGAGAAATTAAAAAATACTATCGAGATTTTACTCTGTAAACAACCATTATGTGGCCGCTCACAGGGGTAAATTTGACCGTTTTTGCACTAAAATGCTGGCTGCTGGTCGCGTTAGAGGGGTGGCCGTCCTTGAGGGGTACTTTTGAACTCTTTGAAAGGATTAAAGTTACTTTATTGGCATGTTGGAACAAAATGTCAATGTGTTGAATTGAGAAATTAAAAAATACTATCGAGATTTTACTCTGTAAACAACCATTATGTGGCCGCTCACAGGGGTAAATTTGACCGTTTTTGCACTAAAATGCTGGCCGCTGGTCACGTTAGAGGGGTGGCCGTCCTTGAGGGGTACTTTTGAACACAAACTCGTCGGTGCCAAGGGATTGTGGCCGTATAAAGCGGGTGGCCGCTGGTCAGGGGGGCCGTTCAAGAGGGGGATCACTGTATCTCAAGGCCTGGCAGCATCTCGGTAATTAACTCTTTAACTATGGCTCACATGTATATCTGCTACATAATTGTGCCTTGCCTCCGCAGTGACTGATAAATCTGCTTGTGAACAAAAGCACTACTATCGGCAGAGACTGATATATCCGCTTGCTGGTTATGCTCCTTAGACCTCAGTAACGGATAGATCTGCTCCATATGTTCATGTTACAATTGGTCTTATTGAATAATTGGAAGTAAAAGGACATTTAATCAATCACAATAGAGTTAACAAATGATTGCTCTTACTAAATTCTGGGATATTTTGCAATTTTTTACCACGTGTTGGTTAATACATTCGTTTGTAGTTGACGGTGGAAACAATGGCTTTTGCTTATGCTAACGATTCAGAATCCGAATTTTCAGGTTTTTCCAAGGACGAACTTGACAATGTTGAATTAAGAAGTGTTGGTAGTGACACTGAATTATCTTCTTTGTCAAGTCTGTCTGTAATTGAGACAGAATCTGATGAATAAGACAGCCAAGTGTGGACAAGAGAGCCACTAGACCAACAAGTTGTTCTCCACCTTTTTTTTTTTTTTTTTTTTTTTTTACTGGTGGTGGAGAACAATAATGCATTGCACTAATTGTGCTGGAGCGTTAGCTTGTGTATAAGTCGGATTATCAGACCGCTTGCTATTAATTAATAAATTTATTTAGACTAACCTTGGTATCCAGATGGTAAGTATAATCCCTCTTCTAATGATCCATTGCGTTAAATCTTTAGAACACTCAATTCTTTAGTATAAATCCCTGTCAGAACAGAACACCTGTGTATTCAGTGACTGTTGACCTCAGATTTGAATTACCGACGCATGCCTGGAAAGCAGCCTAACCCCAAGGCAAGTGTAACATGTGGAAACCATCTAGAGAGGCATATATCACTGGGAACTGACTAATGCTTGGGTCAGAGCTGTGCCGTTACGGCAGAAATTTAGGAGATAGAGAGAGAGAAAGACATCATGTCAGAAATGTGAGATAGAGCAAATGATAAATAAATTCTAAAAAGACCACAAACTGTATTCAGCTGTGAGCTGATATGCTACACAATAATAATAATAATAATAATAATAATAATAATAATCATAATAATAATAATTTATTATTATTCCTTGTGGTAGTATTTTCAATCATATTTAACAACATTTACAATGGTATAAATGGAAAGTAGACATACATACATACCTACAGCACACGCATCATGTTTTATGATTCACCACGCAAACTGCGTGGGCGTGGAGAAAGGGCAGGGGATTAAGTGCCCACTATGAGTAGTTTAAGTCGACGCAGTCTGGTGGATTTTCACACTAATTTAGTGAAAATCCACTCAGTCTAGTGGAAGTGCGTGACGGATTTTATTGCAGTCATCGTGAGTCATACTGGGTTTTATGGCACCCCTCGCTGATTCTATTGTATTCGCTCCGCGAGTCGACACACTAAATAAACAGATGGGAGAAACTCTGACACAGTAAACCGAACATGGCAGGTATCAATTTCATACCTTTACCTGTACCTTTACCTGTACAGTGGTAACATTTCCTGTGTATTTATCAGTAGCCTGGCTGAGGATACATACATGCGAACGCACGTAACATAGAACAAATGAGGTTTTATATTTCTTGGATATCTGTCCACCCCTGTCCATGACAAAGCGTACATCAGAAATAACTGCTTAGCTACAACGTACATCCCTGCTGATTTAATACATGTATATGTACCTGTTAGCATATACAGATGCGGAAATTGATATTGCTCTGCATCAAGCGGTAACTTCGAGGTTCTTTCTCAATAAATGATATTTCACAAAAGTGTGTTGTGTACTGGTTATTAATTTGTCAGTTTCCTTTTAATTTCCATATCATTTCCAAGACCCTCCTTGAAGAAATCATTGAAAGCAGTAATACAAATAGAACTAGAAAAGAGATTACAAACGAACGCCGTAATATTTATATCGAACATGTACGATCATGAAAACTGGCACATTATGACATGTCATAATTCTTGCCAAAGTATTTTAAAATAAAAAAGATACAGAAGCTATACTACGGAAAGGTTCTTCTGTACTGTTACCCTTAAACTTTTAAAATAACATTGTTTATGAGACAGTACGGCAATTTTTAAATGCACGGAATTGTGTACACTGTATTGACTGTTGCACTCTATCAGTGGCCATTTATGTCATAAACAAGTGAGTTCAATGAGAAAAAAAGTTATTTCCTGTCCACACTTTTTTCACGAATCTACATTGCATCACCAGGAACTGGCTGAGGAGTATCATTCTTACTTTGAAGCCAGCCGCTATGCCTGTTGCTGTAGCTTCCTGCCTCGAGTCAACAACAGTCCGTCATGACAGTTTTCTACATGTCATCAGCTAATGTTCAATGTCGCGCTTCGATGTTTCAAAATGTACAGTACAATAACTGTTGAATGAAAATATCACAAAACCACACACCTTAAAACTACCCCCCCCCTCCCCACTCCGTTGCATAATAAGCAAATAGAGTTGAAGTCTTAAATGACTTAAATTAAAACAATTCCTAGCAGCTACTGGTCAGTATCACGCTTATATGTTTCAAAAAAAAAAAAACACTGTTGAATAAAAATGTTTCTTGTTATCGTAAAATCAAACGCTTTACAATTAAGAAGATGTTAGTTTGTGAAGAGTGAATTTAGACAGAGAAAGTCTCAGAAACACATATCCGTTAAGTGTTGATATTATAGCGTAAAACTGGTTTCTAGCGGTATATAAAGCAAACTATATATAGTATTGTTATATTCCCGATAAGGAAACAAACATTTAAATGTAACAAGCTGCAATGGTCCTGAGTCACATAAAATTATTAATATTTTATTTTCTAAAAATCACAACAAGTGTAATTTTGTTAAAGCTAAATCCTATCACACCCGCACTCCCAGTAGCACATAGAGTAGAAGTTAAATTACTTAAATCAGAATACAAGTATGTCAAGGGAATATTTTTATGAAAACACCAAGGGTTTCTGTTTAATAAACCCAATTCAGCTGACATAACATCCTGCAATGCAAGCGCTAGAAAGATGTGAATGAAACAGCGTTAGATAAACAAGTAGCGTGTCAACCCTGCCTCTGGGCATAAGCAGCAACTTCAATTTGTTTTCTCAATAAATGATATTTCATAACAGAACTTCTTGTACTAGTTATTAATTTGTCATAGTTTTTCGTTAATGTCTACACAGTTTCCAAAACCTTCTTTAAAGAAATTATTGAAAGCAGGATACAAATACCCTTATCTGTAGACTTAGAAAAATGACTGATTATTTCAGAGTATGATAATTTTTAAATGAGCCAAATTCGTCTACATGGTATTGAAGGTTGCTCTCTTTCAGTGGCTGTTCATGCCATAAACTAAGTGATTTTTATGAAAAAGGTTACTTTCTTTGTCACTTTCTTCGTGAATCTATCTTCAAGCACCAGTCGAGGAGTGACATTTTTACTTTGACGTTAGCCGCTACGCTTGTTAACCATGGCCATTCATGAAGTGTTGAGCTTCTATCTTATTGTTTTTTAGCCCCGATGTTTCAAAAGAAACATTAACTTCTGAATGAAACTATTTTTGTTGCGTGTGGAACAACGAATTTTGGACTTGTAATATGGAGTGAGAAACGCAATGTGGTCAAGTTGTGATATTTTTGCGTAAAACTGGTTTCTAGCGGTATATAAAATAAACCATATAAAAATTTTATTCTCCCAATTAATCTTGCAACGCAGCGCATATAATACAAGTCTATCGCAGCAACACAAAGCTATTACATGTTTAAGAAAGCTGTATTACACAGCAAGCTTTCTGTTTTTTTTTTTTTTAAATGCATCTTTTTTGTAATAAAATGTCTTTATCACATGCAAACATGAGAGAGAGAGAGAGAGAGAGATTATGCACCATAACTTTTGATCGATGTTAGCCATAGCTTTTATCGCAAACTTGGAAACAGGCATTGCTAATTAGAGGGTATGCATTTTAGAAATGTGCCTCGTTCATCTTCATTTTGGAATTCGTCAAGTGACAAAATTTAGAAATACAATTTTGATTCCACTCTTGATATAAGTAAGTTAATATGTAAATCGCTGCTTGGCAATTCATTTTGTATTTAACAAGAATTTATATAATTCATTTGGTTATTCACCTGCTATTAGTGTCCTTTGTCTTTTTTTCTTATTATTTATTGTCGAATCTGGTCATAATTAACCATGTATGAACTTAATGCTTCAGAAATTTAATAGACTGAAAGTCCAATGAGAGAGCATTACTGCAATAATCAAGGTAGACCTGACAATATTCGCGACCACCTTAGAAATAATATGAATGGTTCAAAATTAACAGGAAATAATTGGGATTTACAACCTCTGAAGCCAAAACTTTTCCACCTCCAGGTCGGAGTAGTTAAAGAAAATTAAGAAGCCACGTGCTTACAGCAATCAGTGCAATAATAGAGATAGATTTTATAGTCTTGGCAAACACGTGGCGTAGCAATTTCGGGTGATGTACAAGGCATTATTGATAGATATGATATGTTCAGCTTGCATGTGTAATACAGTACAAGTTAAATACGGGGAGAAAGAAGTAATTCCAAAGCACAAAATAAATCTTACTGAATGATACATTAATTAAAACACCAGAAATTTTAAAAGTTTCACCAACTGAAGCAAATTAATCGTGATTAGACACTTTTTATCGCTTTCACCCGTCCATTTGGTAATATTAAACTCGTCAGATGACCAAATAAGCAATCTTAAGGATATTTCTTAAAGCTGTTGGTCATAGAATGCAGCATCACGTGCTTCGTAGAGTCGGAATAAAAACAGTAGGTCTACGGTAAAAGTAAACACGTGTCTTGTTCCTGAGAAAATGTGTCGCATGGACATGTATATTTGAGTCAAAAGTACTAAACAGGCTGGAATAGTAGAGATTGTATATTGCATAGCGCCGTGTATATTTCATTGTGTGGGAACATTTGAAGCAGACCATTTAAAAGTGACTGGGGTAATTAAAAACAAAATCACAACATTTCTCGCATTCTTTTATTTTAATAACGGAATGAAACCCGCTAATACATGTATTTACGTGTGATTTATTTTACCCTTTGTTTGTTTAAAACAGAATCTCCCACCCCCTCATTAAAATTAAGATAATTAAACTTTGTATAATTTGTGAAGCATCATTCGTGACTCTTTTCTCGGCAATTTCTTTCAACTCTTTCAATACACGTATGTGAATGCGTTTTAGTGAGCGAGTCTTTGAATATTAAATGGCACTGCGTACAAATTAAAAAGAGCATTCTGCACTGTGTGCTGTAGCTGAGCCGATAGGTAAGTTCCACGCGTGGTAGTGGGCGTCCACTATTACATAATTATATTGCTGCGACTTTCAAATGGGCAATAAAACTTAATCTGTCCACTACGAACCACGACGTGGACAATCCACGACGACCACGATATCCTGTCCACGACGACACAGCGTGAAAAGGATTAAGCTCCACGCCCACGACGTGTTTTTTCATAAAAACACGATGCATGTACTGTACATGTTAATACTTTACATTACTTATAAGAAGAACATGATTATTATGATGAACATTATTAATAACATTTACAATGGTATTTAAGAATACATATCGTTACATACATACATACATACATACATACTTTACATTACTTATAACAAGAACATGATTATTATGATGAACTTTATTAATAACATTTACAATGGTATTTATGAATACCAGATAATACATACATACATACATACATACATACATACATACACACACACACACACACACACACATACATACATACATACATACATACATACATCCGTTATAACTTTACACCATAACTTATAACATGTGCACAATGTTACATTTTAATCAAACATAATAATTTCTTCTTCCCTTGTGCCCACTGCATTGACAAGTGTTAAAACAATTACATTTGTCGCAAAAGCATATATTGCAACTTCCAGCAGAACATTCTTTTAGGTCATCTGGAAGTTTATCCATTTCTGGGATCAACAATGCTTCAAGAAGTTTTCTTCTTATACACACTTTGCCGATCTTTGGCCACTTCGATCATGTTTTCGTCTGTTGTCGTCTTCATAGATGGCTGAACTAATAAACTACTAGAAACGCGTAAGCGGAATGTTAAGGAATATTGGAAACTCTTGAGGGGATGTGTTACTCAACAAAAACCTGCTATATCAATAAATGATTTTGAAGCTTTTTTAAGTGTGCCAGTATAACTGATGACCCACTTTTTGTTACAAATGATGAAGAAATAGAT
Source organism: Margaritifera margaritifera (assembly GCA_029931535.1). Lineage (NCBI taxonomy): Eukaryota > Metazoa > Mollusca > Bivalvia > Unionida > Margaritiferidae > Margaritifera > Margaritifera margaritifera. Next base: position 505,521 of record JAQPZY010001290.1, on the reverse strand, counting down.
TTCAAAAAATTTTTTTTACAGGATGACTTAAAAATTTTATTTGATGAACTAAATATCCCTATTACGATAGGCGAATTGCAGAGAGCAATTAAAGAGTTAAAGAATGGTAAAAGCAGTGGCCCTGATAATTTATTTAATTAATTTTTGGTATATGGCAAAGATGTTCTCCAACCATATTTACTGTATATTTTTAATGTTATTTTCAATACTGGTTGCTTTCCAGACATTTGGTCTGAAGGTATAGTTATACCTATTCATAAGAAAGGCTCTGTAAATAATGTAGAAAATTGCAGAGGTATCACCCTCTTGAACGTCATGGGTAAATTGTTTACTAGGATTTTAAATAACAGACTTGTTAGTTGGGCAGAGGAACATCAGGTATTGGTTGAAGCTCATGCTGGTTTTAGGAAAAATATGTCCACAACTGATAACATTTTCACATTACATGGGCTGATAAATCATTATATTAACTCAGGTAAAAAATTGTTTTGTGCTTTTGTTGATTTTGCTAAAGCGTTTGATTCTATTATAAGGGATATTTTATGGTATAAATTGCTTAAATTAGGAATAAGAGGTAAAATATTTAATATTATATATTGAATCTATGAAAATGTCAAAAGTAGTGTGAGATTCAATAACATCATGTTGGAAGAATTTGTATGTGTAACTAGCGTATGTCAAGGCGAATGCTTGTCCCCCTTTTATTTTCAATGTTTATTAATGACATTGAAGAAGAATTTATTTACAGTGGTGTTCAAGGTGCTGACTTAGGTATGCTACAACTGTTTATATGCTACAACTGTTTATGATTTTATATGCAGATGATCTAGTAATCATCACACAAGGGTCTGCAAAAGGGACTAAGTGCTTTGAGTACATATTGTGATAAGTGGCACCTTAAAGTTAATACAAACAAAACAAAAATTATGATTTTCCGCAAGGGAGGAAGAATAGCAGACGATTCTTCATTCAGCTATAAAGGCTTACAATTAGAGGCTGTTAACAAATTTGTATTTCTTGGAATTGTTTTTACAACAGGGGGTTGTTTCACCCTTGCTCAACAAACTTAAAGTGCTCAAGCATCAAAAGCATTATTTGCAAAGGATAAATATTTATACAAGTTTGGAAATATGCCCCCAAAAGGTAAAGTATGAAATTTTTGACACACTAATTTCACCAATTCTTAATTATGGATCAGAAGTATGGGAATTCATTGAAGGAAATGCTGTTGAATGGTTGCACTTAACTTTTTGCAAAAATCTTCTTGGGATTAAAAAATCTACCCAAAATGATTTTGTATATGGCGAAATGGGGAGGACACCCTTACAGATCAATAGATATTACCACATCTTGAAATACTGGACTAAGATAATCTCTTCATATAATAGAAAATATACATTGGTAATATATAATCTAATGCTTTCTGACATAGAAAACCATCCTGGAAAGAAAAATTGGGCATTGTTAGTCCGGAATTTATTAAATAGTCTGGGTCTGGGAGATGTGTGGATAAATCAAGCTCTTGGGAATATAAATGTTTTCTTATCCTTAGTTAAACAACGGCTATCTGACCAGTTTATTCAAAATTGGCAATCATGAATCAGAGAATCTTCAAGAGCTAGATTATATAGAAATTTGTCACAAACTTTTGGCTATAAGGAGTATTTAGATATAGTAACAGTGACAAAATTTAGAAAATCCCTTTCAAAAATAAGAATGTCTGCATATACTTTACATGTTGAGTCAGGGAGATGGAAGAGACCACATTGCACCCTACTAAATCAAAGAATTTGTATTTTTTTGCAACGTGCTGGAAGATGAGATTCACTTTGTTTTAGAATGCCAATGTTATTTGCCACTAAGAAAGAAGTATATAAACTCTTATTTTTGGAAAGGACCAAGTATGTTGAAATTTATTAAATTACTCAGTTCCACTAAGACTACCGAGGTTAGAAATCTGGGAAATTATATTCATAGAGCACTAATTGAATGTAATAATATGATGAATGCGACTTAAAATTACATGATTTAATTAGTTCGTTATTAGTTATTATTTTTTCTTTTTCTCTCTTTGTCTCATCTCCATTTCATTTATTAATACATGCATTACTATCTCTCATATTTCATGTATAATGTTCTTATAATACTAATAAGAAAAGCATTTTGAATACTACTTATATATCGATAATACTTTTTAAGTCTTCTCCCGAAGGAGCTTGTATTTAAGCGCACATGTGATTCAACAAACAGAGTTTACAGGTCACACATCAACATGTTGTATTCTTACTACATATCATGCATCATGTATACATGAATGCAGGTATGTATGTTTATATGGGTGCCTATCTCACTTTCTCAGTGAATATGTATGTGCATATATGTATGTAGGTTTATGTAAATGTGTGCATAGGTATATGTATATAAATATATAATGTGCACGTGGATATATGCATGTATGAATGTGCTTGGGAATGTGGGTATGCATACATAAGTATGAATCTTAGTATTTATCGAATGTTTGTAAATTGGATAGACTTGTTTTCATTTATCTATTAAACGTGTCACCATCAATGTTTGTAACAAACTTAAATGTATATATATATATATATACTTGCTGATGGCCAATTGGCTAAAATGCAAATAAAGTTCACTATCACTGTATGTATTATCTGGTATTCATAAATACCATTGTAAATGTTATTAATAAAGTTCATCATAATAATCATGTTCTTGTTATAAGTAATGTAAAGTATGTATGTATGTATGTATGTTTGTGTGTGTGTGTGTATGTATGTATGTATGTATGTATGTATGTATGTATGTATGTATGTATGTATGTATGTATGTATGTATGTATGTATGTATTATCTGGTATTCATAAATACCATTGTAAATGTTATTAATAATGTTCATCATAATAATCATGTTCTTCTTATAAGTAATGTAAAGTATTAACATGTAGGTATGTATATATGTCTACTTTCCATTTATACCATTGTAAATGTTATTAAATATGATTGAAAATACTACCACAAGTAATAATAATAAATTATTATTATTATTATTATTATTATTATTATTGTGTAGCATATTTTCACAGCTGAATACAGTTTGTGGTCTTTTTAGAATTTGTTCATCATTCACTCTGTCTCACATGTCTGACATGTCTCTCTCTCTCTCCTAAATTTCTGCCGTAACGGCACAGCTCCGACCCAAGCATTAGTCAGTTCCCAGTGATATATGCCTCTCTAGATAGTTTCCACGCATTACTCTTACCTTGGGGTTAGGCTGCTTTCCAGGCATGCGTCGGTAATTCAAATCTGAGGTCAACAGCCGCTGAATACACAGGTGTTCTGTTCTGACAGGGATTTATACTAAAGAATTGAGTGTTCTAAAGGATTTAACGCAATGGATCATTAGAAGAGGGATTATACTTACCATCTGGATACAAAGGTTAGTCTAAATAAATTTATTAATTAATAGCGAGCGGTCTGATAATCCAACTTATACACAAGCTAACGCTCCAGCACAATTAGTGCAATGCATTGTTGTTCTCCGCCACCAGTAAAAAAAGAAACAAAGGTGGAGAACAACTTGTTGGTCTAGAGAGCCACGTGCTCTGAACGTCAAAGTGTTTACTGAAAGTGTCTGCCAAACTTTCGTTTTAGATGAGGGGAAGAAAGAAACTGACAAACAGTGCAATGTCTGTCTGTGTATAGCGCATAACTAATTCTATATATACCATGAAGCGCAACTTAAGAAGTAGTAGAACATAGGGGCTGGTTAAACATTTTGAAGTAGTTACATGTATATATTTGACCAATAACTTTGTATTTAAGACTGACAGATATTTTAGGTTTTAAAAATAGTGTTTTGTGTTCTATTCATGGATTTTATACCAATCTTGTGGATGTCAGCAGGATAAAAGAATCAAACAGACATAGGTCTGTTATAGCTTTATTTATGCATGGTTTTAGTTTATAAATCAGTCTATTATACAGAACATAACTAAAACAATTAGCCCATATCCCCAAATCATCAGCTAAAAAGTTATCATTTGGCTGCAGCAGCATCAGGCTCTGGTAGTCAGCCCCCAAATCAATTGCAGTAGTGACCACAGCAGCTAGGCAGAGCAGTGAGCCACTATAGTAGCACTTGTAGTTAAAGAGTTAACACCCTGGAGGGCACTGCAATCTTCTGTAAGGAAGGCAGCTATTCAAATACCAAATTGAAACCGGATAGATACAATAAAAACTGCCAGTGTCCTGTTCTTTAAACATTTTCCATTATTTTTATCCAATTTTATGAAATCCTATCTGCATTGTCATAATTTATCAGCCAACAATTTCCTTCCCTTATATGACAAGTACATTTGGTATAAAAAAAATTGATGACCGGAAAATGAATCAAATGGGCACATTTTGTCAAATCTGCATCAGCTTCTTTGTTGAAAAGAATGAGTACAGTAAATGGTACATTATATGCCTGCCATGTGATAAATGGTACATTATATTCCTGCCATGTGATAAATGGTACATTATATGCCTGCCAGGTGATAAATGGTACAGTATATGCCTGCAAGGTGATAAATGATACATTATATGCCTGCCATGTGATAAATGGTACATTATATGCCTGCCATGTGATAAATGGTACATCATCTGCCTGTCATGTGATAAATGGTACATTATGTGCCTGTCAGGTGATCAATGGTACATTATATGCATGCCAGGTGATAAATGGTACATTATATGCCTGCCATGTGATAAATGGTACATTATATGCCTGCCAGGCGATAAATAGCATTGCTATACTTCTTTTATGTATAGATAAGAATTTAATAAAATGGGGGTTGGGGTGGTTAACAGTACTTTTAACACATTATTGGCTACAGCATACTGTGGAAATGGGAGCTAAGTGCCTTTCCCAAGGACACATTGAGGCAGCTGACCCTTAACAACAAAGCAGCCAATCCTTAACAAACTGGGTATTTTCTCCTTGGTTTGGAACTATTTGCACTTTCTGAAATTTAATGGGTTATATTTTGTGAACATTGCAAGAAACAAAATTGATGCTGCAAGACCGAGTCTTAATCATCAAGAAGTTAATCAAGCATTTTGGAATGCATCCAATGGTTTAGTGACCAAGACTATTTTGGGGTGCATTTTATTATATGACTCTGTTAGAGTTAATGTTTTTGCATCGATCAAATACTAACATTTTAATGCACATGAACATCTGGACCTTGAACTGATAGTATAGTTATATTGATCAAATGCAATATCATACAACACACACTGTGCTTACAGCAGGAGAAATACGCTGACAACTTTCGACTAAATGTATATAATTATGTTTTGTTTTAATTAAATGCATTTAAAAAATTTCTTTAAGTGCTTTTAGTCAAATTGTATATATCAAATACTCTGCTTATCTAGAGTTCTTCTTAGGTACTAAAAGACGTAGTACCTGTTTAAGTTGTGTACTATGTCATCGTCAGTAAGGAATACGGCCCAACAAGACTAAATGAAACAAGTCATTTCACTGGTTGATGAGTCAGTGGCATTTTGACAGTTACATCACAGCATTTAATATCATGGTATTTGTGGGAATGTTTTCATTTTCCCTACAGTGATGTGTGATTTTGAGTTTTATGATTTATTCAGTATAAAAAAATCAGTAGAACCAATTCATAGGGGCTTTTCTTATCTCAAAATGCAAGACATCCACAAAGTTTGGTCATGGTTTGTGGCATAGGACTAGAGTTATTTTCTGGAACCCAGTGTCCTTCTCAGAGTCCATCTGACTCTTACCTTTGACCTTTTAACCTCAAATTCAATAGGTGTCTTCCTTGTCTCAAATATGCAAGTCATCTACAAAGTTTAGTAAAGGAATCAGGAACAGAACTTTAGTTTTGTGGAAATCATTTTTCCTTCTTTCAATCCCTGTAACCTTGACCTTTGACCAGTTGAGTCTGAAAGCAATAGATTTCTTCGTTGTCCCAAATGCCAACATAAAAAGTTTGATAATGGCTGATGGAGGTGAACTTGAGCTATTGTGTGAAAATGAAATAGGACACATTTGGACAGACATCCTAAAATGATACCTTATGGCAGGTGTATAAAAAAGGGAAGAAAATTTTTTATGGGATAGATGTTTATTACAAGAAATATGGTATTCATATCACAAGGGTTCCCGCAGAAAAATTCACAATTAATTTTCCATGTCATTTTCAGAATAAAGATTCAAAGTGTCCATGGCAAACAATAAATCGGATGTACTGTCTGGAGATGTGTATCGAAGGACATCTCCAAGTATCAGTTTATTTTACTCCCCAGCCCTTTAGCAGATGCAGGATCAATCTGCTCAGTACAATTTGGTTGTCTGTATTTGTGAAGAAGAATGCCACTTGTGGTGGACACTTACTATTATTTAAACTTTAGATAATTAAACACTATGTTGGTACTTCTTTTCCCCCCTCTCACAAAAAGCTCAATTTGGCAAAGACTGTATTTTACTTTCTGCTTCTTTTCAAGGCCTGCTTTGACAACAGTGAAGTATTTCCATACTCTGAACTTATTATTATTTTAGATTTGACAGATACTGATTCAGTAAATAATAATAGAGGAATATACTAGGTCATGGATTGGGCAGTTTTGAAGACACAGACAGCCACCAGCCACTTCTGTTTACACAGTTTCCAATTTTGTAAACATTTAGTCATTCCATACATGTCAACATTGAAGCCTTAGTAGCACAGATTTCTTCCAATGTAAATATGTTTCGCTAATTAAAACCTAGACTTTGAAATACTATCTTAAAGAATGATACAATCTTAGCTCCTGACCTGTAATTTCCTGAATGGTTTTAATGACAGACTTCGCCACAGGAATAGGCTGGGGCAGCACTAGGACAAAACTAGCTGGCAACACACAACTGTTCATGGAGCTAATCCCTTGAAATGACGGTAGACTGCAAGATAAAAGAAAAGATGAGTAAATAAATCAAATACTGTATCCAAACTTAATGCGTAAAGCTACTGTGATCCTGCCAGACGGGTGTGAGTGCATGCATTATGTTGCACAATACCTCCAACACAATTTTTCAACATACAGACTTAAAATTTGAAGAGTTTAAGGCCAAAGGCGGAATATTTATTGAGGTGTTATAAGTGATAAAGAGATCAAAGGTGGTCCATCATGGCTTATGAGTCTTTGATTAAAAATCTGCCGGAGGTGAGATTAAAAGGAGAGACTGACCCAAAATTTTCGGCAGAAACACTTTGATTTTTTGTCTTGTTTAATTGGTAATAGGTTTTTCAAAATGTTGTAAGAGGAATATTAAAGAAAGCTCTTTTATTTTGTTGTCAATTGTGTTTTTCAAGAGGAAGCTCTAATCTTTTTTTTGGTCACTTGTGTTTTTCAAAATGTTTTAAGAGGATTATTTAAGGAAGCTCTTATCTTTTTTTGGGTCAATTTATGTCAAAATGCATTTTTACCAATGCTAAACAACCATACGCTAAAATTATTACAAGTTCAACAATGCTTGGAAATCATGGTTTAAGTTGCTGCAGGTGAGTAGCAAAGGGTCTCGAGTTTGCATTGTGTGTTTCATGCAGTGGATTTTAAGATAATGTATGGAGGAAGAAATAATATCACCAGACATATGCAGCCACCATCAGATAGGGAAATCTGGATCAGAAAACTATTGAGAGCCTGTATATCATCAGTGGACACCAGGGAGTAAATTTGTGAAGGAAACAAAAAATTGTTGTGGATTTTTTTTTTTTTTTTTTTAAAAACCTTTGCAGTGAAAAAATCATTTCGGCAGTGAAAAATCTTTGCAGTGAAAAAAGTATATAAAACTTTTCCTTTTTTTTAATATAATTTACAATTTCCTGATTCATATTAATTAATAATTATTGTAATATTGCCATTAGAATCTGATTCGTGTTTAAAACTTGCTATTTTATTATAATATGAAGAGTGTACATATTATGATAAAAAATGCACTTGTTTTGTTTTTCAATCGCCTTAAAACGCGTAAAATGTATGTCGATAAGAATTCCTATTGATTTAGAAGTGTAATCAGGCCCATACTACATTGTGCAACAGTCACAATTATGAGGTGTAATCAGGTCCATACTACACTGTGCAACAGCCCTAATTCTGAGATGTAATTAGGCCCATACAACACTGTGCCACAGCCATAATTTAGAGGTGTAATCAAGTCAATACTACACTGTGCATCAGATTTAATTCTGAGATGTAATCAGGCCCATACAACACTGTGCCACAGCCCTAATTTAGAGGTGTAATCAGTTCCATACTACACTGTGCAACAGCCCTAATTCTGAGATGTAATCAGGCCCATACAACACTGCAACAGCCCTAATTTAGAGGAGTAATCAGGTCCATACTACACTGTGCAATAGCCCTAATTCTGAGAAGTAATCAGGCACATACAACACTGTACAGCAGCCCTAATTTAGAGGTGTAATCAGGCCTATAGTATACTGTGCAATATATCCAATTCTGAGGTGTAATCAGGCCCATACTACACTGTGCAAAAGCCATAATATTGAGGTGTAAGCAGGCTAATGCTACAACATGCTGTACAGTGCTGTTCTGTGACTGATTTACAACAGCTGAGTTATCACATGCTGTGCATTCTTTAAAGTAAGTGACAAATACACAAGGTAATCCACAAACTGTAATGGTGATGTTAAGTACATGTACGACTAAACCATATACCCTAACCTGTTAAATATAGTAATATAAGTACAATGCATCAGAAAGGTGTAACATGGTCAATCCACTTTGATGTACTCTACTATTCATGTACACATATGATAAACAAAACAAATAAGGTCTAACTGAAACACTTACTTCTTTCCATCCTGTCCGACAGATTTGATGCTCATCAAAGGCATTGTCTGAAGACGACTGGATGCAGCAGGTTCTAGAGATACTGTCACACAGTGACCTAGACCATTTTCTGTGATTGCTGCAATAAGAGCCACAGGTCACATTGAAGGTATGCTGATAGCTGATATGTGCATTTATTGAAGTAAGAACTATTACTCTGAGGACAAAAAATAATAGAAAATAAATCTGGTGCTTAGTTTTGGGTGTATTACTAGCAGTGTAATAGTTTTGGGTGTATTACTAGTAGTGTATTAGTTTTGGGTGTATTACTATAGTATGGTCCCAATGGAATCTGAATCATACCCAGTACTAAATCTCATAAACTAACAGTATGCCACATTTCAAATGCAGTTAAGAATATTAAGCTCCTTCCATACCTTACAAATTTCTTTCATTCTTGCCAATGTTTGATGTTACTGCTTTGTTTTTTCAAAAAATGTGGCTCTAAGCAGTAAAGACAATACAGAGTTTGGGTTGTTTTCTGGAAGCCAGAAGAGTCTATGCAAGAAGGAGGGATGACGGGATGTTCTAGATGCACGTGCGGTATGTAAACAAATATCTGCTTGTTACATAGTCAACATACAGCTTTTTAAAAAAATCATAATGTTATACCTTAATTTTGTTAATAATGGTTTTTCTCTCTTCTGAAACCGCATACCGGCTGTACACTAGGATAATCTGCGTCGACATTATATATTTATTCATCAATTATTCCATACACGGAAATAAACCAATTCCTCATAAAGGCTTTAAAGGGTAACAACTCTTATCAGACTCTCCCGGAATTTGCAGAATGGCCGCAAGCTGTGCAATCCCACGTTGTAAACATTGACTAGTCCAGCCATGGCGCTTCAACATTATGGATGCTGTTCAATTTCTTGTTTTTGAAAAAACAAGTCAGTAACATCAAACATTGGCAACAATGAAAGAAATTTGTAAGGTATGGAAGGAGCTTAATATTCTTATCTGCATTTAAGATGTGGCATGCTGTTAGTTTCTGAGATTTAGTACTGGGTATGATTCAGAATCCATCGGGAACATACTATAGCAGTGTATTAGTTTTGGGTGTATTACTAGCAGTGCTCAGGTTAACAAACTGTAATTAATGGGCACTGTGTCACCCTTGGGACAATTTTCATTACAAAATAGTGAAACCTATCTAGACCAAAACCACCGTAAACCAAATTGCCCTGAAACTATTTTTCTCCTTCTCTTTCTATTGGTCAACTAGAAGGCCAGGGCCTACATGTTGAGCCCACAATCAAAACATTGCTGTATAACCTGTGATCTTGACTACAAGGTCAAAGGTCAAACGACATGTCACAGAATTGTCTTGCTTCATAATAGATCATCCCAAGTATGAACTGCATCAAGGGGAACTAACTCCATCTTGGGGTTTAGAAAATATAAACGAATAGTCAAACTATAGAGAGTACCGATGGCTTGGAGGGTTTAGGAAATATGGTACATTAAACTGGATCAAAGGGATGAAAACAAATTGTGAAATATATATAATCATAAGCAAATACCAAGATCCTCTAAATACATGTAATCTGAAATATAATTGTTCAAATCTTTTCTTATCTTTTTTTTTTAAAAAGAGATCTAATTAAAAAGATCATCAAAATTTTTGACAAGACAATATTCAAGCAATTACCTTTAATGAACACTAGCATTGAAATGATTTTTCATCACAGCTGTCTAACAATCTCAAATGAGGTAACCACTCTGAGTATAATCATTTCATCTTAGAATTAAAATTGGAGTTATGTCCCTTTACAGAGCTAGCTAAAAGGCCCATAGAGCTAATATATTAAAATACCTATTATTGGAAATACAAACTATTCAGCGTGACTGAGAGCAGACAGGCTGCCATAAATACCTCCAAGCTAATGATAAAATGTTAACAAAATCCTCAACCCAAATTTTCTATGACTGTGACTTTGACCCCAAGGTCAAATGGGCAAGTGCATCACAGAATGAACTGTCTTCGTTTCGTAATGATTCATCTCAAGTATGAACAAAATCCATCAAGGTGGTTAGGAGATATAAACAGAAGAAAAACTAACCAAAACCATAACAAAAAAGTATTTATGCCTATGATCTTGACCCCAAGGACAAAATAGTGAGCAACCATGTCACAAAATGATGTCTTAGCATCATAAAAACCTTAACACAAATTTTTTATGACTGTGATCTTGATCCAAGGGAAAAGGAGCAAGTGGGCATCTCACAGAATGAATGGTCCTAGCTTGATAATGACTCATGCCAAGTATGAACAAAATCCATCTTAGAAGGGGTTAGGAAATATAAGCATAACTTGAAACAAAACCCGAACACAAATTTTCTATCACTGTGACCTTGACACTAAGGTCAAAGGGGCAAGTGGGCATGTCACAGAATGAATTGTTTTAACTTTATAAGAATTCCTCCCAAGTATGAACAAAATAAATCATGGGGTTTTGGGAATACAAGCAAATGAAAAAACTTGAACCAAACCCTTAAAACAAAGTTTCTATGACTGAGTCTGTAACCTTAACACTGGGGTAAGAGGACCAAGCAAGATCACAGAATGAACTGGCTTTTGATTCATATGACTAATTCCAAGTATGAACAAAATCCATCAAAGGTTTTAGGAAATATAAGTATATGAGAAAACTTGAACCAAAACCTCAATGGAAATTTTCTATGACTTACTGTAATCCCAAGGTCCAAGGGGCAAATTGTTGCAAAATGAATTATCTTAGTTTCATAATGATTCATGCCAAGTATGATGAGAATTTATTAAAGGGCTAAGGAAATATATGATAATTAAAATTTCAACCAAAACCTTCACAAACTGTTGACCCCAATGCCCCCCCACCCCCCTTTAGCAAGTTTATACAGCATAATGGCAAGCATGCTGGATGTAAACAAGACCATTCCCTATACCACTGGTAATTATCTTTTTTTGAATCACTAGTCCCTAATTAATATTTCGCAACAAAAACAGCCCACCATGTCATTTTTGACAGCCTATACATTTATATACAATCTAATCATACTATGTCAAAGACATGTGAATCAGTTCCGATTTTTCTGCATCAGCTTTAAAAATCAGCTAGGTTACAAAACTGGTCTATGTGTTAGAAAAAATCAAAGCCGCTCAGACAAGAAAACCAGCTGAGATCAATAGCTGCTACTTTAGTGTCTGTGATGCTGAAGTTAAAGCTCTGCTGGTTTTCTTGTCTGAGTGGCTCTGATTTCTTCAAAAGACTATATAGGAAGTTTCGTAAGCAGTATTTCATTCCTATGCTAACTATCATCAGTCTTTAAGGAATTTGGTTTGATAATCAGATGTTTATAGTTGTGTTGTGAAAATCAGAGCAAATTCAGAGAGAGGAATTATTTATTTTAAAATATTCATTGGATTACTAAAGTGATCATTCTTATTTTGGATCAATACTTGACTTTGAGATTATTGGGTTATTTTAAGACTATTGGAATTGTGGTACATCAGGACATTCAAGACTTCTGGTACATCAGGACATTCAAGACTACTGACACATCATGACATTTAAGACTATAGGCACATCAGGACATTCAAGGCTACAGGAATTCATTCGGAACATTCTATATTTTGGAGTAGTGAGTAGGACACTTAGGATTACTGGATTATTTGGATTTTAATTCACAATATTGTGTCTTTTTGAATTTTCACTTTAATTGTCTAGAAATAAATTGCTTGTTGATTTTACTTACAATGTTGGTTTCACTTTCTTTCTGTTACATATTTTAAAAAAATAGAGTTGTAACACCAACAATGTTGCAAGACTCTACAGGCAACATTTCCTGAGAAAATGACCTTTTCACAAAACTTAACCAAACCCACTGAAGCTTGATAATATGGGTTACAGTGACCTACTTTTGGTGGGATGGTAAAGTACCCACCAAGACACTTTCACACACACAAAGCTACATGCATGACAATTCAGATTTGTGTAACAATGAAATTACATGTACAGCTATGTTAAGGACAATACTGGTGAACATTTTTCTTTTTCCTTTACCTTCAACTGTCATGGGATAGGAAGATCTGGTTTTCTTGTTTAGCAGATCATAGGGTGATACAAAGTAGATCAGCTTCATCGGATGACCTGCAAAATAGGAATTATCATATGATATACAATATTATCAATCCTTCTGTACATTGGGTGGAATAACACTGGGGATGTATTTTGGGCTGTTCCATTTAAAAGGTCATACCAGGGTCCTGTGCTCCAGCTAAATAAAAATATAGGGGCACTCCCCCACCCAAGCCTTTAATGCACTTCCCTTTGCCCTTAGTGCCCTACCCTCAGTCCTTCTAGACCCTTCTCTCTGCCTCTCTACAGTTGCCCTAAAATTCCCCATAACATAGTCTTATATTATAATATACCATACATTTTTATACATATTTAATGAAGGATATATATCTGAATATGATGAATTAAAAAATGTCATTGTTGGCGGCCAGTCCTTTGGTCATGGTCCAAAAGGTGCACTTCCTAAAAAAAAAAGTGCCTCTATCATAAACAGTGTCCCTCTTGTCCTCCCCTCTGAAGTCAAATTTTATTAATACCCTTAGCCAACAGATATTTTCCTTGATGCTCACCACAGACATAATTTTAACTCACATTCTGATGCTGGCACATTCTTTTAAATGGAACAACCCTTATATAATGACCTTAACTTCATTACAATATTAACTCAGTGTTTCTCTTTGACATGATAGAGAGAGTCCCTCACTCTCAGAAATGTGTAAAAATCAGCCTGGTACTTCTCATTCTTTTTAAAACATGCTATATAAACATCATAGGAGCTCTTGATGGGATTCTCAGTGCTAAAATCCTGAGATAAACCCTCTAACTTGAACAATATTAATAAAGACTGATGAGATATAAATTCATTTGAAAATGAAAGTTTAAGCCAGTAATTTCATAGGAAAAACAACACATAACAATATTAACAGAAATAACTCCTTGGTGATGAAAACAATGCTAAGTCATTGTATTATACATCCCTAAGACCTGTTTAGTTCTGCTGAGAATTAGTTTCACCATAAATAAAGGCCTTGTTTGTAATGTGACTGAAGCAAAGATTTTAAACTGTTCACATACATATTCATAATTGCCAACCTCTACAGAGGTATAAGCATAACCTAAGTGGCAAAAAAGCGTAATCTGAGCATAAAAAGTGTAATCTATATATTACATGCCATAATTACAATAAACTGTATGAAAAATGTACATTTAGCTTTGCTACTAACCTGGATCTGCTGCTGGTTAAAGTTCTTGTCACAAATGGGCAAAATCCATGTGGATTAGTACCAGAATACAAACACAAAACATACTGACAAATTATACATACAATTAAACTAGTCTATTTGTCTAACTTTCCCTGAGTGATCGTAAAGTCAACTCCACAAATTCTGCAATGATCATTACCATGTGATCAACATGAGTGCTGTATTACCCTTCTCATCTTCTTCTTTCAAAATTTGTAAAGAATTATTGATTTGTCTTTTTCTGATCCGACATGTTTTGAAGTTTAAAAAGATCCCTCTTCTCTAACATTTTTCAGTCATTTTAAGGATAGACTGATCCGCTGACAAATTCTGTGTATTAGTATAATAAATCAGTGAGACAAGTTTTCATATTGAAGAAGCCTGTCTGTTTTTCTTTTAAATGCGTCACATACAGCTGCTATAAATATAAAATAAGTAAAGTACATGAAGGTCTATGACAAATGTATTTTTACGCTATTCTTATGCAACAGTCTTCTTTTTTAGAATATTCTCAGATTTATATGATGTGTGGGATTAAAGAGATGATAATAAAACTGGCAAGCACAACTTTTTATTGCTCTTTTTTTATTTTTTTTAATGTACCAAAAAAGCGTAATCCATATACAGGCAAGCGTAAGATGTAATTAGGTGAAAAAAGTGGAATGATTACGCCAAAACCGTAATGGTTGGCAGGTATGCATATTGAGGAGTATGTCCAAAGTTTATGATGATACAAATCGGTCAAACAAGACAACTGTTTTAATAAAGGTACAATATAAAATACTGCTTTTCATTCAATCAATTCCTTTTCAAAAGACCATTATGTTTGCTTTCTCTTTCTATAATCAGTTACATGCATACAAATAGGATACATCAGGGCTGAGCAAATTTTTTTTGTAGCCACTAGTCCAGAACAAGTGGTTTCAGAAAATTAACTTGTCCCACCTTACTCTTCACTAGTCCCACCTTACTTTTCACTGGTCCCAAAATGGTAATCACTTGCCGAGATTTGATGAGATGTATGTACTTAATCCATAGAAAAAACAAATGAAATAATATACAATATAATTATTTCTTAAAAGAATTTAATTTTTCAAAAACATTGGTTGTTATTATTGATAGATCGGCAACTCTGACTTCACTGATTTTCTGCACATGCTGGCTAGTGTCATGCAAATAGTCAGTTCCACTGACAAATACACTGGGTGAATTTCCAACCTATGCCAGTTTGGGATATTGTTTGAAATAACTGCAAAACATCTTTCCTTACGAGTCAATACATTCAAGCCAGGGATAACAATCAACCCAATCCGGCTGAAAATTTCTGTCTCTTAGTAGTGTCATATTTGACATTTTTTGCCACCACGGATTCTTGCTTATGTCTCTTTGGAGAAATAACTACCGCACACTCAGTAGCAGTCTTACGCTTTATTCCTCCACTTTCAAACAATTTTTCCTTCTCTGAATCGCCCTTTTTACCTTCCTTGTGAAAATAATTTAGCAAAACTCATTTTATCCACAGAGTAGCTATCAGCTTGCTTGACAACTACTTGTAAAGTGATCATAACATACATTTTCTCTTTTACATACGAACAGAGATAGCTCATTAATTAGCATAATTGTTTCGCTTCAAACGCAATATTGTACGTGGAAGTTAATCCTCTGTATAATCAATTATAAATTAAAGAATCATTACTGTCATAAAGGAAATTATTAATTAAAGAATCATTACTGTCATCAGTTCATAAAGGAAACCAACACAGATGTCGGTAAAGTACCTTTCTTTATTTTAATTACACTGACTCGCTGGATTAAAATCATAGTGAGCTGCTCGTGATGATCTGGCTTGAGTAAACACAATGCAACAAAGCTGCTTAAAACACTGCTAATTGATCATACTGGCTTTCTTTTGTTTGACGTGTTTTGATTTGCCGATAATTTGGTCGCTTAGCCCTATATGCAGTCAAGCGGTAACAGGATGTAAATGTATACACGAAGAGGGGTAGAATCAAGTATTCAGTACGCCCAGAGGGCATGATTGGCCAAATAAAGGTAGATACAGTGATTAAAGCACGAAAATAAGGACTTGCCCGACTTTTTTAAAAAGCACTTGTCCTGGACTAGCCACTTGGAAAGTTTTACTTGCCCGACTTCGAAAATGAATAGTCCGGGATGTCGGGCTATGGGATTTGCTCAGCCCTGTACATGTACTTTTTTCCAAATGAAATGTTTTAATTACTGCTGCATAATATTAATTAACTAGTTCCCAAGTGATCCAATATGTGACCCTCATGTACTCTATATAGCAAGCAGTGATTATAACTGATGAATATCTACTTTACCCCCTCCGTGAACTAATAGCCTGCAATTTAAAAGACCTAATATTACCTTTGAACAATCACACCTTATCTGTTTATCTATATTTATCTATTTGTCTGTCTGTCTCGAGGCTTCATCATATCTTGAAAATCCACACACAATACTCTTACATGTATATAATGACCATCTGTCCAGTAAGACTACTTTTGTGCAGTCCTCCAGGCAGTCAGTATACACAGATTTGACTGGTTAAAACATATAGTGACTTCACCCTTGGACAACAATGATATTTGTTGGCCCTTGGGTGTGTGATTATGGAAATGGGTTTAGTGACTCATGCCCTCTGCTGCTGTGTCTGGCACTAGTCACTTGATCCAGTTCCATAGCCACACATACTCGGGTCAACGAATATCACTATTGCCCTTGGGTGTAGTCACTCTAATTTAAGACCAATGAAGAAAGTCTTTTTTCTGCAGGTCATAGTGTCACTTACGATGTCTATGCAAACTGCATCATCTTCATTATTAAATTACATGACAAAACACTAAACAAAACAAACTCTAAGCTGATGCTAACCAAATATGAAATACGATTAAACCTGTTATAGTGATCACCTTCATATATGGACCACCTAAGTATAAAAAGACCATGTTGCCCAGATTATATTTATACATGAATAGATTCAAATTTACCTGTATATCAAGACAACTTCTATATGGTCTCCTGATTGGTTGTTAAGGTGTGATTGTATATTGATTTCCACACCACTGCTTCTGACCAAGTATATCTCTGTAAATTTTCCTAAGCTGGGATAAAATTCACTATTTTTTTAAAAATAATTTATATTATGGTTAATCTCAAGAAATACTCTACAAAAAAGCAATTTACCTCCTTTTCTTGGCAGGAGAATTCCTAATGGAGATTTGTGGATGTAATTAGCAACACCATTGATAGAGCTGAAAAAAGAAAATACCTGCATGCATAAAATGTGAATAGAACATATAATCTTACAGGAATTTCCATACTTTGTACATATATATGATGAATTCAAAAGGGAAAGAGCAGATCATTATTTGTTGCTAAATCATGCTTTCTTTAAAGATTGGAATGCCATTTTAGAAAACTAAAAATACTTGCAACAACAACTCCACAGTTTATATAAATAATAATTTGAGATGATAAGGTTACCAAGTACCAATAAATTGGAGCAAATATTTCCTAAGTATAACTGAAATGCAAATATGCTGATATGCATGATAACTACAGTGTATACGTAATTAAATAAACTAACAGCTTACTTTCCGAATGGAAGTATTTTTCATAAGCACTCCTGTTAACAAGATTTAACTGCTGGAAATGCTCATGAAATGTTGCTCATGAATATACAAACTACATATGTTTAATATAGTTTTCCTGCATAAAGACGTTGTTTTGGTTTTAAACAATGAACTAGATTTGCATTGGTAAAACAGATATGCCTGTACTGCAGATGAAAGAGCCCAAGTCCAAAAAGTTCAAAGATGTAAACAGGTCATCTACATGTCAATACAAATATGTCTATAACATTTCATTTGTCTACCTCAATGGTTTATCCTTAATAATGCTAACCAAGGTTTTTGCCAAATAAGGCCAAAAAGTTCAAAAATATGTAAAGCAAGAGAACTGTAAACAGTACATTATACACCCACCCATGTTTAATTGTCCTCTGTATAGGAATTAGTAGGCTATGGTTGACGCTGGAGATTACTAATTATGAGGTTTTTAATTAAGCTTTATGTGCAGAAACCATTATTTTCTTATTAGACTTACCAACACTGTGACTTCTGACCTTTAGACCCTAGGAATCTAAAGGTTTCTTCATTACCCTAAGTACAAAACCATCTCTAAAGTTTGATCAAAGAGCTTACTTTAAAACAAAGGTTATTCTCAAAAATCCCTTTTTCTCTGAGATACAATGGCCTTGACCTTTTGAACCCCAAATCAATCTTCCATACCTTAAGTGTAAGCCCTCCACAAACTTCGGACAAGGTACATGGCCTCAGACCAAATTTATTATGCAGAAACCATTCGTCTTCTTTGAATCACAGTGACCTTGACATCTTACCTTTTGACACCAAAATCAATAGGCTTTTTTCTTACCCAACAGGTAAGTTGTCCACAAACTTTGGTGAAGGTACAGTTGATAACTGAAACTTCTGTGCAAACCCATTTTTCTTCTTTCAGTCAGTGACCTTGACCTTTGACCTGTTGACCTCTGAAATTATCAGGGTTCTTCCTTACACTACATGCAAGCCGTCCATAAAGTTTGGTATCAGTTGATGATGAACAACTCGAATTATTGTGCAGAAATGGAATTAGTAACAGATGAACAGGCAGACAATATCATAACATAATATGCTGCACTTTGTGGCAGGCATACAAAAAAAATTGAAACATTTCTACAAATGCCTGAAAATCTAATCAGGTTATTTATATATGGATACAAATACGCAAGCAAAATTTCATTTTGTATACAGAGAGTGGAGTTTTTTTCCAGTCTTGCTTACAAGCTTCTTGGGACAGATGCACAAACATGGCAACTCAAGATGCCCCTGATGCAAGCAGTGAGGGCATACAAAATGTTGAAACTATGTATGACAGATACATTGACAGATACATTGAGACATAGACAACACTGTAAATTCATTTATTTTCTTTGGTATCAATTTATGTGCTTTTGCAAAAAGCAATATTTTCCTTGGTTACTTAAATTTGTAGTTGGGGGGGGGGGAGGGTATTATTGTTATCAAAGATGGATTGAAGTACATTGAAACTTTAAATTTGTAGCAATAAAAACTGGAACAACAATAATAATGAACACCTGATATATCTTTTGGGGCAGCAAAATAACTAAAGGTATTAGCGATGGTTGCATTGCAAAGGGCCTCACTCACTATAATTTGCTCAGCGGGGTCTTAACCAGAGAAACTTGTGCTAGGACACCAAAGTTAGGATACTTGGTAATCTGGGGACATAACTCTTCTCCAAAGGACGTGGAATGCTAGAAATGCAACTCATTCAAGATCTCATAAATATAAAGCTTCATGATAAGCTAGGTTGAAAACGAAAAGATTTTGGTAAAGTTATGCTTTGAAAACCAAAGTCCGGAGGACTGACAATGCATGGGTGGGTATGGCATAACTCTTTAAATGATGTCCTGGAATGCTAGAAAACAAACTTGTTCAAGGTCTCTTCAATATAAAGACTTAAATAAATTTAGTTGAAATCCAACAAACCTTGGTAAAGTAATTCTGTGAAAACCAAAGTAAGTAGAACAGACCATCAGGGGGCATAACTGAAGTAAATTATGTCATGGAATACTGGAAATCAAAGTCATTCAAGGTATCATCAATCCCTAATTTTAACATATGGGCTATACCGAGCCAGACACACATTTACATTAGGTGAAAACATTTGGATTACTCAGGTTTTACCCTTCATTTTGACTTAAAATTCTCAAATTCCTTAATCATAGAATTTCTCAAAAAATTTCGCCATGCTATTAGAATTAAATATTTAGTTATAAAATATTAAATGGCAGGCCAGAAAGATTATGTTCACTATCAAAGTCAAAAGTCTAAACGGATAAAAAAAAAATAGTCAGTTACCTATTCAAACGAGTCAGTTAGTGGTGTTTTGATTGGCTTAGTGCCAGCAATTACATCATAGTAAAACTAATGACATAAAAACACCCATACCAAATCTGGTAAACTTTGGTAAATATATGATATGAAAACAAAATCAGGAAGGCAGGCAATAAGGAGGCAAATGATGCCATGGAATACCCAAATCAAACTCATTCAAAATTTCATCAACATAAAGTCACATACCAAATTTGGTTGAAATCCAACAAACTCTGGTAAAGTTAGGCTGTGGAAACCAAAGTCAGGAGGATGGGTAATAAGGGGTCATAGCTCCTGTAAAAGAGGTCTTGAAATGTTGGAAATCTAACTCAATGACGGTCTCATCAATATAGAGCTGCATGCCAAAATTTGCCTGTAGTCCAATAATTTTTGGAAAAATTAAGCTGCGGAAATCAAAGTTAGGAGAATAGGCACTCAAGGAATGTAACTCCTCTAAATTGATAACAGGGAAGACTGGAAATTAAAAACTTTTCTACATGTCATCAATATATAGATGCATACCTAAATTGGTTCAAATCCAGCAACTCCCAGTCAAGTTATCTTGTGGAAAACAAACTGCTGACAGACAATTTGATTACAATAGGACACAAATGTGTCAAGCAGGGCACGAATTATAGCATGTGTATATAATGGAAAACTAAGAAAAAAAAATTAATTTTAAAAATGCAATATTTTAAAACAAGTTATCCAAGAATATGACTCACAAAAAGCAATGAAGCTATCTACCCTATTACAGATGTGCAGCATATTTGAGCACTGTACCAACAATACAATCAGATACCAAGATACAAATCTGACTAACCATTATAGTCTCCTTTGCCCTCCATCACTGCTTGACATACAAGATGAAGTTATTCAATATTTTTAAGCAGACAAACTTTGATGTTTACAACAGAAGTGTCAGTACTGAATCAGCATTGAAGTAAGTCTAAGTTCAGACTGGTTTTAAAGACTAATTTTAAGATATGTTTTATATTCTAAAGTATCCATAAACCAAATCTTTTGACTCTGAAAACGATAGGGTTCCTCCTTACTTCAAATGTAAGCCATCCAGAATGTTTGGTAACTGGAGATGGTGGACAACTCAAGTTATTGTACGCAAAATAAATTCATAAGAGACATAAAGACAGCTGAAGAGACATCATAACACAATATGTTCTTGCCTTATGGTTGACATACAATAATTAAGAACTGCCAACAATCAAATACATTTATCTGATTCTGTAGAGTATGTAAACATGATATGGGATTACACACTATACTTACCTTTGTAGCTGAGCCAGGTCATTGAGGTCTGCCTCTAGAGAGTAGAGAGCTAGGTAGGCCTTGTATTTTTGTTTTCTGCAAGAGAGAAAAAAAAAAAACAGAGATAGAAATTCAGTTTTTATTTCTTTTAAATATACTTATAAAATTTGCTTCTGTTATATAAATTTAAGAGAGCCTGCTCCAATCTGCTGCCTTCCTTTGTGTCTTGATCTATACTATTAATTCACTTTTACCTGCAGAAACCCATTTTAGTGGATTTTGTGGATGTTTATAAAAAATACATGAATTTATATACCCAAGGTAAAAATATTGTACTTTGATGAAAAAGAGATTTAATTTCCCAGCATAGATGCATTCATAAATGAAAGTTCAGATAAAAATGTTATTTTCCTTTAACCACAAAAAATTGGTTTGGTTTGGTTTTGTGTTTTATGGCACAGCAATGCCAGTAGGTCATTTAGTGTTGATGCAATTGTACTAAAATGCCTTGTCCAGTGACACAAAACAGTAGCCAATATGGGCTGATCTGATGGTATGATTCAAACTTGCAACCTTTTGTCCTCAAGTGACGCACACAAGTCACAGAGTTGCTGCGGTTCCAACCACAAAATGGACATCCACAAAATTAAACAAATTCACACTATTTGAAAATAGGGGATAAATGAACTGCTTCCGACAATTTTTAAGGAGTATTTGGTGTTATGGAATCTGAACCTTATCCAATTTACTTTGTTAACTACCAGTGGTGTGTCATTTGACCCCCCAAATTTTATTCCATTTTATTCATTTTTCTTCCTAATTTTTGGACAAGATGTAGAATAAAACAAAAAAAACCCCAACATTTTCTTACTTAAAAGGTGATATGTTTATATATTTTAATCCGTTTTAACTTTTTTGTATTCCCTCTGATAAATTTAAGGAATTCTGAGCAAGATTCAAGGAATTTTTCAACATATTCAAGGACTTTTCAAGGATAAAAAAAAATATTGTTAAATTCAAAGAGTTTTCAAGGCAACTCCTCAAATTCAAGGATATTTCAAGGTTGTATAATTTGCCACAGACCAAACCATAATAGAAATTTACAAATTTTATATGCTTGGGAGATTAACAAACTTAGATTGATATCAAAATTACAAACAGAATATCCAACTTACAGCTCAGTTTGATAACATAAATTTGTTAATTTCTTCTGTCCGTTTCAGTGTATTTATTCTAACATTAAACAATTTTAAGTTGAATTAAAAACTGCTCATGTTGAGCAATGGAAAACTCCAGCCAAAAACA
Organism: Margaritifera margaritifera; assembly: GCA_029931535.1. NCBI lineage: Eukaryota > Metazoa > Mollusca > Bivalvia > Unionida > Margaritiferidae > Margaritifera > Margaritifera margaritifera. The sequence goes on along the minus strand of JAQPZY010001290.1, from coordinate 482,737 downwards.
TTACAGAGATATTGCTACCACAGTTGCATCCTGGTTTCAATTTAAATTTACAATAACAAAAAAGATTGACTTAAAATATGTACAGGAGGTAAAGACATTCAAGACTGATGGATTATCTGACTGACAATGAGTTCAATGAATTATCCAATGCACTGTACTACAAAACATGTATACATAATTTGCTTTCTACAGATAAAGTATTTAATACAAAGCGATGGTAAAACATGTTCTACTTTGTGGTCAAATCTTATATGTGTGTATGTGTTTGCATCTGTATATGTCTTAATTTGTTTTCCCTGCATATGTACACATAATGCATTTGACAGAGAATCAAGATAAGAATTCCATGTAAACAATATGTCATTTATGCACTGCATTAGAGTGCCTAACTTGCAAAACCTTTAGGAGGCACTCTACAGATATTATGTACTTCAGAAAAAGTGACAGGTGTAAGGTGAAGTTGTTTGAATTTGCGACATGCACTATAAAGAGAATGTTGGCATACCTCTATGCTATTTTCCTGTACTGTGGCTGAAATTTGTTTACATACTGTACTTGTGGAAATTGTACATGATCTAAGCACACAGCTGACAAAAATGGCCACTCCCATGTGCTCGAAAAATCAGCCTGAATTAATCCAAAGTACACTATTTTTAGCAGTTATTAAAATAGGGAAAATGAATTTTGCCAGAGTAGGCAATACCAGCTTCTGAAAGTACAATGAATGAAATACAAAATATATCAAAAGTAAAAAAAAGTTATCGGCTCTTTTTTTTATACAATTTACCTTTTAAGTTCAGGAAGTGAAAATAACCAAGCAGAGCTAGCAGTTTTTTGTTAGGTGCACATCTTAAGTAAGACTAAGATGTATACTCTATAACCCAAATTGCACCCATCAATCATACACCAAAATAAAGAGAATTAAAAGTTCTTTTAATAATACCTAAGATATACAAGGTCTTTTTAAAACAGCCAGGATAACCAGTGAGGAAAACCCGGGAAATTCTTTTTCTTTAAAAATCTAACCCTATGCAAAATAAGAAACCGTACTGCGCCACCTTAACATTAATTTAAGAACCCGGCCTCAGGGGTTCTATGCATTATAGTTCTTGTGCTAGTTTTAGAACCTTCAGTCCAAAACTATAACTTGACAACACTAAAGAATATCACATATCAAACAAGGTTTTAATAATATTTTTATAATTAATAAACCCTGACAAAAGAATTTAAATCATAAATTTCAAGACAAGGCAATAGATAGCCATGCCAGCAGCATCATGATGTCTGGTCTGATTAAAAACATAACAGTCAACATGTTCGATTACATCACAGCAAACAAGACTAGTCACTGAAGCAGGGTCTAAATATTTTAAGCCAGTTTCAAAATGAAAACCATCATTTACCACACAAATGAATTAAGAAAATGTTTCTCTTTTCATTCATGTATGTCAAGATAGATGTAGCCGTTGCAAGTTAGTTAGGAAGAAGCATAGGAAAATGCCAGAACATAGACTGGCATAGTGGCATCATTGTCATGTATTTCTACAACGACACAGTCCTAGTGTGATGACATTTTCAACAAACTGACCAATGAAACAGATTGTTTTATTTAGTATTGCTTGTTAACATAGCCATGTTAAACAGGTACTACATCTTTTAGCACCTGGATTTTCGACCAATGGAACACAGTTTACATACATAAAGTATAATAAAAACTTGAGAACAGAATCTTTGAGTTCTTTGAGTTGATGCTGCTGATGGCTGTAAAGTGATACCTGTCTTACTACTTGCTGACACATGTAAGATAACAAACTTACTTGTCTCCACTGATCTGGTATATTGCCTGAAGTCCAGTGAGATGTGAGATGAATTCATCAAAGTCTCTTTTACTGTAAGAATGGAAAACATGGTTTCATGATTAGTCATACAATAAATTTCCTACTTTTTGTGGAATATCAATTGTTATGGATTTTGTGGATTACCATTTTTATGGATTTTGTGGGATACCAATTTTTATGGATTTTGTGGGATACCAATTTTCATGGATTTTGTGGTTGCTACAGACCATGAATTTAGAGACCCAAAAGAATAAAGATTCTTCTTTGGAAATTTCTTGTAATAGGACCCCTTCGCCAATCTATGAATTTACTGTCTGTACTCACTTGTAAGCTAGATCCAACTGCAAACTGCTTAGACACAGATCTGCCAAACATAACGCGATGGCAGATATGGGTCTATGCAGTTTGTTAGGAGTAATCAGTAGAACAAACAACATAGACCCTGATCCGCCATTGTATTATGTGACAGCAGATCAAGGTCCAAGTTGTTTGCACTTGGATCCGACTTATAAGCAAGTACATACAGTAAGTATGAACAAATATGTCAGTTTTTTCAAAAGAATGAAAATTGATACCCATGAAAGAAAATGGATTCACACAAAAAGAAAATCTCATAGGTTAAGTACTTTTTTGTAACATACTATACATTAAACAGAACAACATAGAAAATATATATATATTTGTAAAATCCACTGTCAGTGTTCCACCTTGAGCGCAGGATCGTGGGTTTCCCGTAACTTTCTGTCCTATGTCCCTAAATCTTGACCCATGTGTGCCTACTGGGCATGCTTTTTCCATCTGGAATTAATCCAAAGATACACCTACTACTTTTCTTTAGTGCACGTTCATGGATGCCTATGTTTGATGCCAGCAATGCCTAGAGTCACTAAAGGCGATAAAAACTGAAAGATGGCAATTTACATCTATTTGAAAAGAACATCTTTTGCAATCAAAACATCAAAGGTTTGTGGCAGTCCATCAAGTTGCAGTGTAAAGTCTTTGTTGGCTGCTAGTGTAATGTATTTTCAAGGTTGACGGTACATCTACGGCAGTGAAGATTTAATTTATTTAGTGACTGAATTAATGACAAAAGAGACTACATTTATGCAAATACACAGTTTGTCATTTAATCAATGATATCTTAATATAAAAAGAAAATAATTCAGAAAAAATTGGAATTATCAAATAAATACTGATTGTAGACAATGAGTGAATATTAAAGTTAAATGACTGCAAGATCTGGAATCGAAAATTCCATAGTGCAGCTCATTTCAGATTAACCAGATATTCAAACATGGTTATGTTTTCATGTGTTACTTGAGCAAGTGATAAATATGTTTATTACAATAATGTAAGTGTCCAAGGAAAAGATGATAGTACAGTGCAGATGACAGAGTTAAGGTGGCAAAACCATCAAAGCAATAAGAATATCTATTTTTTGTCAGAATAATAGCCGAAGGGCATTAAGTACTATCTATTTTCCTTTGCCCCTTTAGTCCCCCAAATTTGGAGGATAGGGGACACATGGTCCCTACATTTGAGATCCAAGATGCAACACTGATTGTAGCCATATCCGTCTTTTGGTTGTAAATATCATAAAATGGTTTACTTGACGGGTCATGAAATTTGTATGAAACTGCACTAAGATCTGGATATTTCCTTCCTATTCTATGCAACATTTTGAACAAGCGACAGAAAACATCAACTTTCCGATTAAAATGTGCCTTTTGTCCCAGAGGATCAAAACATATTGAGGGGGGGGGGGGGGGGATTCCTGTAGATAAATATTACATGTATGCACAAATTTCAAACCACTGAAAATAAGTGCTTCTTAACCCCACACCACAAATGAAACTGTGATGCAAACAACAGCTCTCTTAAGTAAATGTTACAAAAACTAGTCTTTGCAAACTAGAAGAAAATGACAGCAATATACGCAACAATGCAGTATTTTGTTCAGTTTTCCAAGGGTCAAGTTTATGGAGCCTTTTGTGTTTTAGGGGACTTTGCCTATTATTTGAATATTTCCAGCTCTATCATGGATACTTTCTTTTAAAGTCCTTCACATATTTTAACAAAATTAAATCTGCAGTTTTCATTTTGGTCATTTGAATCCAACCTTTTTATTTGGGATATTAACAGTGTGGTTATTCAATTTTCTTGTGCATTATTTATGCCTGATTGGACAAACTATCACTCCCAGTACTGGTATTTATGCCTGATTGGCCAAACTATCACTCCCAGTACTGGTATTAGATGCTGAGAAAAAGTCCTCATGGTTACTGTCATTAATTTCAATTCACTCATTTCCTAAGGTCTCTGAATTCATAGTTTATATAGTTTAATTTATACCGACCATCAGTCATTTTCACCTTTATTGACTTAAGTATCCAGGATGAAAAAGTGAGACATTCTTTAATTCATTTGCTTAAAAGAGCTCTGTCAAAGCAGGAAGTAAGCTTGATTGATGAGAAACTTTCTGCATAGCTGGAGTGATAAAATCATGCATCCTGATGACTTAGTACTTGCCTAATAGTCAGGACACTGAGAACAAGATAACAAATGATACAGATAGATATGATGGTGTGCCTTTTATGATGTTTTGTCAATGTTTATGTGCACCCTTTAGAATTTTATGTGGAAAAAATGAAAGGATGCAGAAAACAATAGGAAAAAAAAAAAAAAAAATGCAACAGACCCCCTTTTTGTCAAGCCAGGATTTTATTTAGTGAAGTAAACAACTTTAACAACGAGGTTAGAAAACTTCAACACTGAAGTTAATTTTAAAACTTTAACACTGAGGATAATCTGAAAACTTTAACACTGAGGTTAATCTGAAAACTTTAGCAATGAGGTTAATCTGAAAAGTTTAACCATGAGGTTAATTTAAAAACGTGAACAGAGGTTAATCTGAAAAGTTTAACAATGAGGTTAATCTGAAAACTTTAACAATGAGGTTAATCTTGAAACTTTAGCAATGAGGTTAATCTGAAAACTTTAAAACTGAGGTTGATCTGAAAACTTTAACAATGAGGTTAACCTCAAAACTTTAACAATGAGGTTAATCTAGGTTGTGAGTAGATAGACATATGGACACTCATAAGGACACCAAAGTATGGACACTCATTAAAACACCAAAGTATGGACACTCATAAGGACACCAAAGTATGGACACTCATAAGGACACCAAAGTAATGGGTATGTTAAGCTACTGCCAAGGTGGGCTTGACACAAAAATTGCAGCTCTTCTTTATATGAGCAAATGGCAAAATTATTTTATGGATTTTAAATGATTCCTAATCCAGTCTATGAAGGTATTTGATTATTCAGCTTTTCATAATGTTGTCAATAGCAAATTGTGTAAACATTCCAATAATGTTAACATTATTGCATTTAGGGAAGAAAATGTACCATAACCTCAAATTCAGAACTTTTACAAAATAAAACTTATGTATTCTACATTATGTATAAGAGAAGTCCAACGTCTAGTTTTCCCTCTTTGTATTGTGTTTCTCCCATGATAAACACAGGGAGCCAGCATAATAAACTGTCAGAAAAATGGCTGTTCCTATGACCGACCACAGCTATTGTAAAACCAACATAATTCAGCAATTTCACATCCAGTAAACTTGACCTTTGATCTATCGACTGCAGACTCAATAGGGAGATGCCCTTCCTCAAACGTAAAGCAACTACAAAGTTAATAATAAGAGTCCTTCGAAAGGACTAATGCTCTACAGGCTAAAAAGAATTTCCAGGATTCCAAGATAAAACCATTTCTTCTTTTCAACTGTGGAGATTTGAAACCATCTCTGATATTCTTGAGCGATAACAAGATTTTCAAAATGGTCAACATGGAGGCCATATTAGCTGTCAGAGTGAGACCATTTTCGTTTAGGACCAACATAAGAAGTCTTTTGGTGAAAACCCAATGTCAATATGACCATCCATCCAAGTGGAGTAGCAATAACAAGATTTTCGTGATGGCTATAATGGTGGCCATATTGGAAGTCAGATCAGCATCATTTTCAATTACAACCAATTAGACCGTAGGATGAATGTGTGCATGCAAAATTTCATGGCAATCCTCCAAGTAGGTTAGGAGAAGTAGTTATAACAAACTTGTGCTAACAGACTGATGGACAACAGACAACAAGCCAACTCATTTAGCTCTTGTTGTCCACAAGTCAAAACTGGGAGCAGGAAACTTTACTAAAGTCAGGGTTCCTGCAGATTTAACAAAAACAAATTCCATGACTTTTCCAAAACTTTTCCAGGGCCATTTCACAAAACTCAAGGACCACACTATCTTAAACTAATATAAAGAATGACATCTATCAATGAAAAATAACAAATAAGTTAACGACAAATATTTTTAATATGTACATTTTAAATTTACCTGGGCTTGCACACCTTGACTTTATGTAGTAATTCATGTCATAATCCAATGTTCAATGTATTTTGTATTCAAAAGAAAAAAAAAGAAACAATCCCATGTAGTCTTTGTATGTGTTCCTATTTACAATACTAAAAAAAGACATCGCTTTCCAGTTGCTTTCTTGTATTTAGTGAGAAGCAAACTTTTTCTGCTCTATCTCCTTTTCAAGGTCCTTCAGAGTCTCTTGTTTCACTTTTGCAGTCTTTCTGAGAGAATTGGACGCAGTTAGCAGGCTTAGGCTATTGTCCTTTTCGGCTTTTTCAGCATTTTCATCTGCCAATTTGAGCAACTGCTGGATGTCATCCATTAGTCGTATTCTTTTATTTAACATGTCACCCAGCTCAAGATCTGCTTTTCTTTTTCTGCTCCTCTCACACTCCTCCCTCTTTTTCTTCTCCTCATCCAAGTATAGTCTGTATGTGTGTCTAGCATTTGAAGCATAACTTAACATTTCTTTACTAATATTTACATTTTCAATGCCTCCTATGCTCCGAATACTATCAATAATGATTCTTCTTGAAATGAGAGACAGCTGCTTTTGGTTATCTCTTATGGCTTCTTTGTTAATTGAGAATCCTCGTTCAACATCTGCCTGGCCAAGAGACAGAGTTAGAAGGTGTTTTGCAACTGGCCACAAGACAGCATATTCCTTTTGGTTTGCCATCAAGGAATGAAAAAACGAATCTAAGCGGTCTTTCTGTCTGGAGAACTGAGCAAATTTCACAGAGTCTTCCGATTTCAAACAATTTTCCAAAAAGACTTTGTAGTTTTTAACCACAGGCATCACATTGGTTTGGATCTATTCTTCCATTGTTGACTAGACTTTTGACCAGTGATTGGAATGACTGAATGCTGGTCTTTATATCCTTCATCATCTTCTCTGGGTTCAAGCATGTCATATTTCTTACAAGGGCAAAAGTCACTGGTGACTTTGTCAGCAATTCTGTGACAACAGCTTGGAGGAATTTCCTGCAATCAAGATGGAAAGCCAAAATGTCCCTATCTCTGAATTTCCCTGATTTTTTTAAGTCAGCAATCACAGTCTTTGTCACAAAGCCAATTTCAATACTTGCAGTCTTTAAGGTGTTTGCAGTTTGCTAAATCAAATTTAATGAGCTCTGATGCCTCTGTGATACAGTCCAGATGATCTTGAGCTACAAATCGCTCCATAAGACCCCTGATCATTTTGAAAATGTCTTCTGCAAGGAAAGGCAGCAATGGAGCGTCTCCTTGAAATTCCTGTAAAAATGGCTCAATCTCTCTAGCCACTGAAAGAAAAAACTGTGCTTGAGGAACAAAGAGACGAGACTTAACCACTTCCTTGAGACTCTCAAATGATTTTAATTTTGGATGCTTTTTAAGTGAATCAATATATGTTGCTAGATATGGAAGGAGGGACAGGACTTTCTCTACAACTGTGATGTTCTCAAGCCACCTGTGCTTACAGAATTTTGGTGGCAGCTCCTTGATACCAGATGCCTTTTGATAGTCCTCTATTCTAGCTGGAGAATCTTTAAAGAAGTAATAGAGGTTGCTAAGTGTCTCCTCCAGATTCCACTCTGTTGCAGCGCAACCATCCCTGAACGCATTATGAATTATATGTAGGCTGCAAGATCCTGTTGGCAACAACGACTTTCCAGGGTGTGAACGATTAATCTCTGCATTCAACATGTGAAAAGTTTTCCAGTTAACATTAGGTCCATCCATTGAAATTTGTAGGAGGTTCCTGGTGCCAAGATCTTGGATGATTGGACACAACTTGCCAAACAGATCTTCTGCCGTGGCGTGTCCCAAAAACTCTGATGTCAAAAATCTTGTTTGCACTCTTTCTGCACCCTGTTCCCAAAACCTGACATGAATGTCACATTGCTTTTGACGCAATTGTTTGTTCAAACTTTCATCGAACTGCAAAACATATCCATTACACTTGCGTATGCTCTCTTTTAAGGTTGATGCAAAGTATGGAGCTAGGCCATAAATAGCAATATAACATGTTTTGTCCTCACCGCAAGTGAATTTGTGTGCAATTGCACTGTCCGGAAACATCAGTGAAAAGACTCGTGAAATTTCCTCATTGGAATTAAAGGAGCTGTGGGTATTCACTGTCCTTAGTGTCCACAAAATTTCTGCCTTTAATACATCATTTGATGATGTATATGAAGTTAATGTTGGGGCAGGCTTTGGCATAACTTTAGGTGATGGTGAGGCTGAATTTGAAATAAAATCAGAGATTGTGTTGTTCTGAGCAGATTTCATTATTTTACAATTCTGCACATGCTTCTTGCTGGTGGAATGACTTTTGAGGGCAGCTTCTCCCATATTTGCAATATTTATAATTTTGCTACAAGCTCTGCATTTAGCAGTCCTTGGGTCTGAAGCATTCTTCTCCACCCATTTTTCATAGTTTGGGTTAGTCAGCCAACTGTTATTGAACATGCACATACCAGGCATGTTGGACTAAACCTAAAGCAATATAAAATGAAAGATTTTAAGACTTAACTATCATCATGGGATATTGTGTATTTTATTATGTGTTCAGAATTTTCTAACAGCCCAGTGTTCATTAAATGATATATTTTCATCACCTATTGCCTGATCCGACTTACAATCTAAGATTTATTTATTATCATATTACATAGAGTCTTGGAGATTTAAAATTAAAATGCAATTTCAGACAATGACAATTCTTTTCTTTAACTTAAAAAAAAAAAAATTCATTAAATATACTATTAGCAACACTAAAAAAGTCGTAAAAGTTTACCAGATACAGAAAAATGTTTGATTAAAGTTAAACTATATTGGCAGTAAACACGTTTCATCCTAACCTGACAACCCTCTTGAAAAATGTAAGTCAAAATTCCCACATTGTAATATTACAGGAATTTACTGAAGCCTTCTTGCGGATTTTTGAATTCTGAATTCGAATAGTTTTCTTGCTCTAATACACGATCTATTATAGTATTTATTATTTATTTTTATTGGGGATTTTGCAAAATCGGGAGAATTCAATTGGGAGACCTAGAAGGGTCTAATATTAAAATGATTCTCTTAAATTTTTTTCAGATGGGTTGTCAGGTTATCTAAAAACGGCTTCCGAAAGAAAACTACAATTTTCAATATTCTGAAACTAGAACTAAAGTAACAGCCCAAAACAAGAATATCAGATCGATAACAATGATTATAATCATGTTGAACCATTTGACATAATAAAGGAATGACTGACTAAGCCGCATGAGATGTTACGACAGACCCGAAAAACAAGAGAGAAATATAAATAAAACCAAATTAGTACTTACCTTGTACGTTAGATCGAAGAAATAACAGACTTTTCCTGAAGAAATTAACTTCGTTTGGACAGATCGTCAAGTGGTAATTACTCTAAATGGCGCGGCTGACCATTTGAATTTTCCAATCGAACTACACCGGAAATCACGTGATATCTACTGTTAGGGGAACTTACTCTTGTTATATGAAATGAAACCATTTATCGATCATAATTTTATCGTGTTTTATTTAATCAGTGCTCAATGAAATTTGAAGTAATCAATTTCTTTAACTCCATTGTTAGAAATTCCATGACTTTTCCAAAACTTTGCAAGGTTTTGACAAATTCCAATACTTTTCAAGGCCCTTGAAATTTATTTTTTAAATTCCAAAACTTTTCCAGGATTCCATGACCTGCGGGAACCCTGTAAAGTGGGCTTATCATGTGGACTCCACAATGACAATATAGCTCCTGTAACCTTGACCTTTGAGCTCTGGACTTAAAAATCAATAGGAAGGTGCCTCTGTGCAAGTGTAGACTACCTATCAGTGTTCCTATTCACACAAAAATGTATGTGAATCACTTATTGACAGCACTTGGGACGTACAAAACATTGGCCTGATACATGCAGTCCATGTACAGAAATTGAAGCCTGGTGCATGCACCAAATTAAGATTTATAAGAACTGCATTTGCATCTAGATACTGGTGTTATTTAATTTCTGCTGACTTCTTAATGATAAAAAAACCCTGATCAAACACGAAAGAAGTGTGCAACTGCTATGACATACATAAGTTGTAATTCTTTTATGCTCGCCATACTGACCATGAGGAGTAGACTGGCTCCTTGTCTCTACTGCACTAATATGCTTTCAGTGCACAGTACAGATCCCAAAAGAAACACAGAGATAAACAAATTCTGGAGTGACATATGGAATTCCTGACTTACAAATTATTGGAGGCAATGGTGTTCCTTATGGTTACTTCTTTTAAAGAAAGAAAAATAAGACTAACTTCATTAGATGTAAAAAAGAAAAACAGGAAGCTTTTGTAAAATTTGGAGTTGTTAAATAACTTACTACCGAATTCATCTGTACACTAGCATTACTTTTCTGAAGTATTAAATGCAAACAAGTTGTAAAATTTTATTTATTTCCTAATTTATTTCTTTCTTTATTATTCTTCTATACTCCAGTGCAATGATACTATTTCATTTTCTTCCCAATGTTCACCACAAATATTTGTGCTGTACTCCCATTTTAGAGACCTATGGGGTACAAAAACTCAATCCAAGTAGTGGGAACACTGCCTATGAAGTCTGATGAAAACTGGATCCAAGAAACCTCTATCTTAAATGGTGTAGGGCCTGTTGTGTGATATAACCCATGCATGCACACATGCATGGAAGAACAGGCTGCAATGCATAATCCCAACCTTTTCTTCAGAAAGTGAGGGGGATACAAATATTAATACAAAAAACACCCAGTAATTAAGGTTGAAGCCCTAAAATATCTGAGACTGAACTTTATTGTAAGCCAGTCTAACAAAAGACAAAGATATATTCTTACCTTAAGACTTCTACCAGTTCTTCACAAGTCTGAAAAGGAAAATGACAAAATAAATTGTGCTTCAAAAGATAAAACCTTTTGATTGTGTACATGTAAATCTTTGTCAGTATTACACCCTTACAACAAGAGGTCACTGTAATTACATTTCACACTTTACTGACCCTGGTCACGTTTAGCATTCTACTCAGGTCTGAATAGCTCTAATACAACCTGTATGCATATTATGTTACATAGAATCACAAAACCTGGTGAGGGGATGCATCTCAAACCATACTACACTTTTATCTTCACAGAAATAGGTAACTTTGACCTATACAGAGCCCAAACAAATTTCAGTTGGCTACTTGTCCTGTAGAAAAAGTGACTTTGAACTTTTACTTGTTTTGCATTAATTTTACTGATCCTACACTATACATAATATTGAATCTGCTTGAAATGTTACTCGTCCATCTGGATGAGCATCTTGAAAAATTGACTTGTCTTTCTTCACCCCTCACTTGTTAATATGATCTGACAAGTGGAATTTTCTAGCCTTCTATACTGCATGCTTTCTAAACAATTGTTGGCTGCTTCATATCTACTTTTTGTTTAAATTTCAGCATGTGCTACTCTGTGATTATATTTACATTTATTGTTTATACTAGAGTGTAAATCTGATCCAACTGCAAACTCCAAAGACCCTGATCTGCTGTCACATAATGCGCAGGCAGATTTGGGTGTATGCAGTTTCTTAAGACTAATCAGTAGAACAAATAACAAAGACCCAAATCTGCCAGTGCATTATACAATGGCAAATCGGGGTCTATATTGTTTGCAGTTGGACCCGAGCAGTACGCGAGTATATATGGTAGGCATAAAATGCATGCTAAATAAATATGGACTCTTAAACAAGTAGACAACCTGAATAAATATGGACTCTTAAACAAGTAGACAACCTGAATAAATATGGACTCTTAAACAAGTAGACAACCTGAATAAATATGGACTCTTAAACAAGTAGACAACCTAAATAAATATGGACTCTTAAACAAGCAGACAACCTAAATAAATATGGACTTTTAAACAAGTAGACAACCTAAATAAATATGGACTCTTAAACAAGCAGACAACAGTAAAACTGAATTTTTTTATAAAAAATCAGCATTTCTGTTCATCTGCAAAATATTCAAGGAAAAATTTCCAGATGTATCATTAATTTTGGGCCCAAAAGGACACATGCAAACACACAAACTTCTCATTATCTTTTTGAAGTAGCACTATCTTATTAAAATCTGCATGTTTGGTTCAATGCAACAATCTGACAAAAATGTTTTTACAGTTTGTAAAAGTAGATGTCCATAATGCTATAATTTGTAAAAGCAGATGTCCATAATGCTACAATTTGTCAAAGTAGATGTCCATAATGCTACAATTTGTAAAAGTAGATGTCCATAATGCTACAATTTGTCAAAGTAGATGTCCATAATGCTACAATTTGTCAAAGTAGATGTCCATAATGCTACAATTTGTCAAAGTAGATGTCCATAATGCTACAATTTGTCAAAGTAGATGTCCATAATGCTACAATTTGTCAAAATAGATGTCCATAATGCTACAATTTGTCAAAGTAGATGTCCATAATGCTACAATTTGTCAAAGTAGATGTCCATAATGCTACAATTTGTCAAAGTAGATGTCCATAATGCTACAATTTGTCAAAGTAGATGTCCATAATGCTACAATTTGTAAAAGTAGAAGTCCATAATGCTAAAATTTGTAAAAGTAGAAGGTTTCAAAGCTGGCTGCTAGTGAGAACATTGAAACATGATCAGACACCTTACTAAGACAAACACTTTCATATACTGAACTGAGGACCACAAAAATATTAACGAGTATAAACTTTGAAGTGCAATGAGCAAGAGAACAAATTTTCCCTAAATTTGTATTCGTGTTTAAAAACTTTCATGAAAAGATCATAATGTGATACTATAAACACTGCTGACTATCTACACAGTTTCAGTACTGGGGTTAGATATTAGTAACCACCATTGTATAAGCCCATTATTATGTTTATGAGTGGGTAGATGGACTGGTGGATACTGTCTTTGAAATTATGCAAGGGTTACACTAATTTTCCCTTCTTGGTTGGAAATTTGGAAGACCCATATTTCAATCCTGGAAGTCCCATTGTTGCGACTACCCAAAACCTGATTAATTTTTAAATTCTGAATTTTGAAATTATGAAAATAATATAGAAATAAGAAAACTTTTTAATTCTGAATTCTGAATTTAAGAAAATAATATAGAAAGAAAACAAAACTTTTTAAAATATATAAAACATAGCTTAACCAATTTTTGTTAATGTATTTGAACAATATTCAGGAAGTTTTACCTTTTTTTTTATCCTTAACAGAACACCAAACTAATAAATTTAATTGTATAGCATTTGCAAATTGGACCCTTTTTCCTATGATTGAAGACTACTTGAAATAGCAATTATACTGATGAACATTAATTGACAAGAAATTAAGATAATGTACTTTATAAGAACTTAAAGAGTTATACAATTAATAAATCTGCTAATTCAAAACCATAAACAAGATATCTTATAAAGTTCCTTATTAATCTGGCTTTCAATAATGCCACATACATCATTAATTGTTATGAATATTTATGCCAGCTTTCAATAATGTCACATACATCATTAATCGTTATGAATATTTATGCTAGCTTTCAATAATGTCACATACATCATTAATTGTTAAGAATATTTATGCTAGCTTCAGGACAACTTTCCAAAGTCTATTTAATCTATTCATGACAAGTCTCTGTAGTTTTTTTAACTTTCTCATTATTACCAACTTTGTACAGTTCAGCTCTTCTTCTTGCATAAAGTTGGTGACGTTATCTTAAAGGGTCATGCAGTATTCAACAGTCTGTGCAGTATCAGTCCCAGCAGAATTTTAAGTTACTAGAGTAAGTACCCTCTGAAATATGTTTCCTAGTACAGTTGTTAAATATACATCTTGGGTTGTCAGCTCTCAGTATTAGCCACACTGTTACTTTGAGTTCTGATGTTTAAGTACTTTTGGCAAGAGCTGGCAGTGATCCTTTTGAGTTGCAGAAGACAGTCTGGCTGGGAATGAACATTTTTTAATGGAGAAATTGCAAAGATATGCATAAATTAGTGACTAACACCTTATATTTAGTTATTTCCTTATCAGTGTCCACCCTAGGTTGACACAGTAATTGTGACCAGGCAGGAAATTATATGCGAGTTGGCATAGTTTAATTGATCAGGTACTGTAAATCAATTAAGTGGCTTTAGATAAGCTATGTTTTAGAACAGTTGATACGACAGGAGTTTATTATTTGGGCATATAGGTACATGAAATGAGAGTCCCAAGGCCATCCAGTCATAGAAGTTTGGATGTCCTGGAGAACAAGTCAGGTATATAATATGCAGTGACGTCCATTAACAGAAACCCTGGTGATGGATGTTTTGTCTATAATTATATTTAAACATCGCTAACTGTCATCAACTATTCATGTTACATACCATTCGATAATCATCTTGTGTTGGAATAAAGCAATCACATTTCATTTTTTTTTTGCTTTTACATATATAATTCAGCATGCAAGTACACATCGTATTTGTTTAAAACAATTACCACTATAAATTGGACATTTTTGCATATAGGTTCAGTGGCCCCCCCCCCCCCCCCCCATACCACTGCCTGTCTAGTAATAATGGTGCATTCATGGATCCCATGAAATACTTAAAATTTTGTTTTATCATTACTATTTGATTTCACTTAATTTTAGTTCTTGGTTAACAAGACCCAACTAAAGCTATCAGCAATGACTGCATTGCAAAGGGCCCTGCTAACTACAAATTGCTTGGTAGGGCCTTAAACAGAGGAACTTGTGTCGAGAAACAAAGGAGAATGGGAATTCAGGGGCTATAACCCCTCCAAATGAAGATGTGGAATGCCTGAAATCCAGCTCATTCAAGGTATCATCAATATAAAGCTGCATACCAAGTTTGTTTGAAATCCAATATAACTTGGCAAAATATCCTGCAGAAACAAAATTTAGGGGCAAAAGTAATCAGGGGCCATAACTCTTCCAAATGATCATGTAGAACACCTGATATTAAATTCATCTCAAAGTGTCATCAATATAAAGATGCATGCCAAATTTTGTTGAAATTTGACAATCCTTTGTAAACTAATGCTGTGGAAACCAAAGTTAGTAGAACAGACAATCAGGGGGCTATAGCTCCCATATATGTTGTGAAATGATATAAATCAAACAAATTCAAGGTCTTGTCATCATAATGGTGAAGGCTAAATTTGCTTGAAATCCAAAAATCCTTAAGTTTAGCACTTTAAAGGTCTCATCCACATAAAGCTACAAACCAAATTTGCTTGAAATCCAACAATCCTTGGTAGAGTAATACTGCAGAAACCAAAATCAGAAGGACAGGCAATCATACGTGAAACAATAAATTATTCTGTGAAATGCTGGAAATCAGACTCATTCAAGGTCTCTTTCAACATCAAGCTACATACTAAATTTAGTTGAAATCCAACAATCATTGGCAGAGTTAGGTCAGGAGGATGGGCAAATCCTGTAAATGATACCTTGGAATGCTGGAAACTGAAGTACTTCAAGAGCCGATCAATATAAAGCTACAAAAGCAAATCTGGCTGAAATTCAACAATCATTGGTCAAGTAATGCTGCAGAAACCAAAGTCTGGATGGGGGAGGCACATAACTCCTGTAAATGATGTCATGGAATGCCAGAACTTGAAATAATTCAAGCTCTCATCAATGCAGAGATCCACACCTAATTTGGTTGAAATCCTACAATCCTTGGCAAAAGATATATTGATGAAACCAAAGTTAGAAGGATATGCAATCAGGGGCTGTAACTCCTCCAAATGATGACCCAGACAGTTTGAAATCGAACTCTTTCAAGGTCTCATCAATATAAAGCTGCATACCAAACTTGGTAAAAAGCCAACAGTTCCCAGTAAAGTTATCTTGTAGGAACCAAACTGTTAAGACATGGATGGATGGATGTGAACACCATAGTGCAGTACTGACTCGTCAAATGGGGTCTAATTACAATATGATTTTCCATAATTAAATACCCCACTTTTTTGTTTTTATGCACTATTATGACACAGTCTTACTGAAATATTCCCAAGTATAAAACTCTCTGACTTATAGCAACGGTCACTGTGACGGTTCCCATGAACAGCGTTATAACAAGGGAGGACAGTAATTTGCTAAAATAGTATGTTACCAATATGCTGAAATTAAAGACTGGGTTAAATGTAATGACCCTAAAATAGTGTGCTTTACAGCAGTTCTGGTGAAGTTTTTTTGAAATTTTACCATTGTGCT
Organism: Margaritifera margaritifera; assembly: GCA_029931535.1. Lineage (NCBI taxonomy): Eukaryota > Metazoa > Mollusca > Bivalvia > Unionida > Margaritiferidae > Margaritifera > Margaritifera margaritifera. The sequence goes on along the minus strand of JAQPZY010001290.1, from coordinate 466,235 downwards.
TTCCTGGTGTCCTATTTTTGCATCTTTGATCCCTCCCTGCCCATCAAGCATTATTTGCACATGAAACATGTCAGAATTCATGGAAATCTGTGGATTTTCCTGCGACATGGGAGGTGTGAATGATAATCCCAGCTGTCTGGCAAGTGACTCCAGCCTCTCGACTAGAGACTGCTGGTTTACCACTGAAAAAGTTACAACAGCATTGAGTTTGTGAGGTAAAACTACTACTGATAGATGTTACAGCTAAAATGGTTAGAATTAAAATTTTTAAATTAATATGAGAGTATTGATTAAAATAACATGACACTTTTCTTCATATGGAGAATATAAACTTTTTGATTCAATAAACAAATGTAACAATAACAGCTGCTCAGTAAATCATTCAATAACATGTGCAACATTAATTCATATACATTTGAATTATTTACATGAAAATATAAAGTTGAATTTGTGAAAGCTGGGTCCTGATAACACTGGTCTTAACAGCATGTACCATGAACTGCTTCCTTACAAAGTCATTATTATATCTGCATTTTTGCAGATATATTATAATTGGTCATGTCCCTCCATCTGTTTGTGCATCCAACCTTCCATTACTCACTTCACACTGTCACCTAAACCCCATCTACCCAGACTGAGGGAAAGCAATTATATTTGGTATGAAGTTTTACAAGAATGACTAGATAACAATGAAGGTTTTAGATCCTGGAAGCACTTCTGTGGGAGGAGTGGGTGGTCTTCAAAAGTTACATTTTCACAGGTAATATAGACTCATTGTTGCGACCCAAACTCCATCTACACTAACTGAGGAAAGGTGATCATATCTGGAGATGTTTTATGAGAACGAGTAGATGACAACAAAAGTTTTGGTTCCTGGATGCATACCCCAGTGAAGGAGGGGTGCATGGGTCATAGATCACACTGTCATAGGTAATATGAACTTTCCTTGTAACCCAAACTATATCTACACTAATTATTAGGACAATTTGGAGGATGATAATGGATATTTTTCTCAAGCTCTACTACAGTGTGATTTCTGATAGTGAAAATTATGTCAAGCCATTTGCTCAAGCTCTTAATACTTTCTATGGTCACCACCAATAGCCACAATATGAGTCTCTCATAAAATACATACAATTTAATTTTGAAGGTTAAAGCATTTTTGGAGGTTTCTTGGATAGCAAATGGGATGAGTGGCACATATATATTTTGCATAATTTGTATACCTGTCAACCCCTACAGAGGTATAAGCATAACCTAAGTGGCAAAAAAGCGTAATCTGAGCATAAAAAGCGTAATCTATATATTAAATGCCATAATTACAATAAACTGTATGAAAAATGTATGTTTAGTTTTGCTACTAACTTGGATCTGCAGCTGGTTAAAGTTCTTGTCACAAATGGGCAAAATCCACATGAATTAGGATCAGAATACAAACCACAAAACATACTGGCAAACTATATATACACAACACTCACTTTAACTAGTCCATGTGTCTAACTTTCCCTGAGTGATCGTAAAGTCAACTCCACAAATTCTGCAACAATCATTACCATGTGCTCAACCGAGTGTTGTATTACTCTCTCGTGTTAAATTTTCAAAATTTGTAAAGAACTATTGATTTGTCTTTTTTCTGATCCGAAATCTTTTAAAGTTTAAAAAGATCCATCTTCTCCAAATTTTTTCAGTCATATATAACATCCGAGAGTCACATCAATAAAGCCTGTTTCACTTTACATCTGCCGCCATTTCTGTAAAAAGTGTAGACTGGACCACTACCATATTCAGTATATTAATATAATGAATCTGTAAAACAATTTTATAATGAAAAAAACCCGTCTGTTTTCTTGGAAATGGGTCTCATACAGCTGCTATAAAAAGTAAATAAGGAAAGTACACGTGTATTCTTACGCTATTCTTAAGCAGCAGTCTTCTGTTTTTTTTTTATAGAATATTCTCAGATTTATATGATCTGAGGGATTCAAGAGATGATAATAAAAATGACAAGCACAACATTTTATTGCTTTATTATTATTTTTTGTAATGTTCCAGAAAAGCGTAATCCATATACTGGCAAGCGTAAGACGTAATTAGGTGAAAACAAGCGGAATGATTATGCCAAAAGCATAATGGTTGGCAGGTATGTACCATGCATGCATAATGACTGTGTACTATTTTGCTTATTTTTCAGCGGAGTAATATTTCGTAAAATTCTACTGAAAGGTCTAACTGCCAGATCAATTTGGTCCAGTTACTGTGAATTCCCTAGTTTTGTGGAGGATAAAATTTCTTGGGTTTCATGGCTGATGTAAACCATAAATTTAAATACAAAAACCCTTTTGTGGAAAAACAGGAGGCCTTCCCTGATCACAGTTAAATTACTGACAAAAATTACCTTTTATACAAGAATTCCACTGAATGCTATGTCTTGCCTGCTCCACCATGGCATAATCCAAAAAAGCTTGCTAAGTTGCTAAAACAAGAACAATAGGTCATTGTGACCTACTTTTGTCCATGGAGACTAATGCCTCTAAGATGTATATATATATAAGTTTCATGCCTGTACATACAACAGTATCAGAGAAATTGACCTAAATGAAAGAACTTTATGTAATAACTGAAGCATGAAAAGTAGATCACTCTGACCTACTTTTGCCTGTGGTGAATAAGCACCCTCATGACTGTACATACAACAGTGTCAGAGAAATAGAGCCAGAGTTGACGCCTATGCTGATGATGCTGCCAATGATCATAATGACAATACTGTCGGAAACATGATCCTTATTTACTGTCCATGCTTTACAGATGAGACAAAAATGACAAAACTGATACTTATGAAAATAATGACTTCAAAAAAGTTTATTTATTGTCGAATGGATGCAGTAACATATGGCGTTGTGTCTATACCATAGAGTTTTGGTTAGGATAGCAATACATGCAGATCTTTACCTTTCATTGCCCTTTGCAGTTTGTCGAGGCAGGCCTGCAGGTTACTCTTCTCTAGGGCTTCAGAGTGATGACGCTTGTCCTGCAATAATTAAATTAAAAGGTGTTAAAATAAATAATTTGGTTTATATTACATTAAAGCTAACTTGTAATATAAGTGGAAATACTAAACTTCAAATTCATTCATGTAGAAAATTAATATGAGCAAGCATGACATCCCTAATCAATATGAAAAAGGAATTACAGCTTCATAAAATAAAATGTAAATATTAGAATAGGAATACTTTCAATTTTTATCCAACAATTTATTTGAAATAATAGACCTTACTAATTCAGAATGTTGTTTTGGTTGAAACATTCTAACCAGTCATCTTTCTTGCCATGTGGCATGGCATTGGTCCAATTTTATTACCTTGCATATTCCTATATGAATATCTTGGTTCAGACTGGATTAAGCCTGTTTGCTTGGAAATGCATGAAAGCGAATGACAATATAATCTTTTTAAGAGATATATATACTGTCATTCAATATTTTATTGTGGTTTTTCTAAAATGATAAATTCACAAAATTAAGTACCACAAATACACATTTATAAAAAAAAAAAAAACATTAAATTTGATATCCATGAATTTGAAGTGATTCACAGTATTTTCAGTGGTTCAAAAGATATGCTCCAGAGAAGGATATAAGTAAGGGTTACATTTTCCCTTGCCGTGACCTTCACATTGAGGCAGGGGGCATGGCTATGATATGTGACACACTGTCTGTACATGATATATAATTGGATAAAGTTTCATGAACATTTCTTCAGTTGTTCAAAAGTTATACTTTGGACAAAGATACAAGTCATATAAATAAATTTTACCTTGCTTGCAACTTGACCTTGAAATAGCAGACAAGGGTATGGTGCACAACACACCACCTAGTCATGATACATAAATGGGCACAACACACCACCTAGTCATGATACATAAATGGGCTAAGTTTTATTAAAATATCTTCAGTGGTTCAAAAAAATTTTAATCAGGACAAGGATACAAGTCACAGAATTACATTTTCCCTGGCTGTAAAACTGACCTTGAGGCAGATGGGGTGGTTATGGCATGCAACACAAAGTCTAGTCATGATACTTGGAGAAAATTTCATTAAAATGTCTCCAGCCATTACAAAGTTATGAACTGGACAAGGAAATGTTAATAGATGGATGGATAGATAGACAACACTGTAACACAATATGCATGACGAGCATATAAAATATATATATATTTTCCAGATTTTGACCTGAAAATGTACAACTGAGAGAAGATAGGTTAGAAACAGAGAGAAGTAAAATAACAAAATGTTTGCTCTCTTGTTGCATTTCTAAGCAAAAAATTGTAAACAAAACTAATAATAATTAAAAGTCTGTGTTCATCATGGCTATTTTATGGGAAAGCAGATAAATACTGAGGCACTGGATTTTACAATATTGCTCAATAACTGTCATTTTTAGCCAGCTTTATGACAATGGTTACCAACTTCTTTACAACAATAAAACATGCTGTGCTTAGCTCTCTAATACACCTGCAGTCTTGTTTTTATTTTATTCTGAAAATTCCTAATTCAGCTTATGTATGTGTACGTTTTCCCAATTCCAGGTGCCCCAACCCCAATTAGGAATTTTTAGAAAAATGTCTGTAAAAAATTTTGCTTTTAAACAAGATCACACAAACTGCATGCAATACTGCCAATTTCACCATCTGTATTCCAAAAAGAAGCAATATTTCTTTAACCTAATTATGAAATCTGAATTGATAGTATCAGCTGACAGTGTTTGTCAACAGAGCATGTAAAACTGGAATGGCACATGCCTCTTGAATACAGTTGTACATGTATAGTCAACTTTAAAGATGTCACTTCACTTTGTTCCACCCTTGCTCGGGACACAGGGTGAAAAGGGAAGAAATCCCTCCTGGGGGCAAGGAAAAGTGAAGGAACCCCTGCTTAGGGGCATGGAAAGGGAAAGAACCCCTACTTGGAGGCTGGGGAAAGGGAATGAACCCCTGCTTGTGGGCAGGGAAAAGGGAATGAATCCCTGCTTATGGGCAGGGGAAAGGGAAGGAACCACTGCTTGGGGGCAGGGGAAAGAGTATCCAATCTTCTGAATACTAAATATAGTACTCACATTGATGATGGCATTCCTGACTGCCTTAATACTGTCGACCCAGGACCTGTGATGATGTGAGGAGCGATTCCGGAGTCGCTCCATCAAAGTTTCCAGCTCCAGCTCTCTTTCACGATCCATATCTGGAACAAAAATAAAAGCATTTAAATTAGTATACCTTTTGTAACTTTTGTGATTATTTGTATTGGGAGCAACTGTAGGCAAAATCTGATCATTAACTATATTGCTACATTTAAATGTTAATTTGATCATTTATTTTTGAAAATGTACATAACTCGGCTGAAAATAGAGAGCTCTAATTGGTCAGTGGTTTGACATTATTAGCCAACCAGACATCAGAATTTTTAGTTGAATTTGAGTTTGAGTGTGAATTTATTATTTTAAATTTTAGTCCTGGTAGCTGTTACTGATTTGCTTCCCATTACCAAACCTCTGGTGGTCTATGAGACCTCAGATAATTATAAATAATTTTTTAACGGAGTATACAACTTTTCATACTTTGTACCCATCATGCATTGCACCAATGTAAAACTAACAACCAATCACTGCTGTTCTGGGGAACGTTCCAAACTAGCCATAATGGAAATTATGTCACTGTGATGTGAATAAAGTCAGTGACTAATCAATCAGGAGACACTGTTTTTACTAGTTAGTGACCTATAATACTTGCTTGCCGATGCAGGCCGGGTACCAGCAAACTGTCCTTGACTGCACATATATGTATACTATATGCTAATGAGCTAACAAGCTTTACACAATCAGCCATTTACAGGAATGGGAGGAGTCTATTAGTATACATCAATATTGCATATATATTTGAAACATACCACTTGATGGTATACATTTCATACTCAAGACTGAAGGAAATTCAGCAAGCCATTTGATATTGAAAAGTAAATTTAAGCAAATGAAAACTGCAACAACTTTGCAATGTACCTGCATAGTTCTCTATTATTATTTATTCATTACCATCTTACATCTTGCCAACTCTCCTGAACCTGCCTCCCGCAAATGAATACAATTCTTGTACTTTTCACTGTCTGTAGGATATGGAAAATGAAGTCCACTGCCATATTTCTCACACACACACAAACGAGAGCCTAGTACATTATATACATGTACACTGCCCCAGTTAATTTTCAGGCCATGGGAGTATGTTACTCCTCATTTTTTAACCCAAGGACTACCACACATACTGTAAATGAAAGCTTTTTTCCATAAATTGACTTTTTTTATAAAAGCTTTCGATATATATTTTCTTTGCATTTGTATGTTTTATGAAAGTTTTCTTTTGCTGCAATTCCACTCCAATAAATATCTAACCTGGGTACAAATATAACCCGTCCCACTCTGTGGTTTCCAGTACCTTACTGCCATTTGTGTGCTTTTTTGTTTTTGAACTCTTAAATACATGATTAATTATCTCATTAATTGACCCATTTTTGTTCTTATCCAGTCTGTTCCTTTAATTAACAGTGCATGTATGTAGGTTATAATACAACACTGACAGTACATGAATATGATTTTTTAAATACATGCAAAATAATCTTTTGGTGTTTGAGGTTTTGATTCCAAATGTTTAGTTTTGAGCAAGAAACTTAGAGAAAACAACCTGATGAGGATGGAAACTGACTAACTTATGTTTTATATAGCAGAAAACATAGTTTTTAAATGAACATTTTCAAAACAGAAACACTGGTACATGCAGCACTGACAATTTTCAATTTCTTTTCAACATTTGTCATAAGAAAATCATGTACATTTTTAGCATCAAACTGAAGCTGATCACTCGTCTTTTGCTTAATATCTACTCAGCACTTTTAAAAATTTTAAATTTTGACAGGTTTCTATCAGAACTATTGACAAATGTTTCTCACACACAGGCCAAGGGCAAACAGATTTTTAAGAAACACTTACCACATGTACAAATCTACATGAATTTTTTTTATGTACTTTATCAAAAAAGTAAATGGGTCCATTGAGAAAGTAGCTCTCTCAGGAAGAGAGGCCCATGTTAAGATTTATAGAGGCACCAATTATAGGAATATCCTTTTTTTGTACTACTGTCTATAGCTTTCATTACCCAACATCTGGTGCAAAATGAGAACAAGTGGTGTTACTTTCCCTCTCTCTTTCTCAAATATATACAGAGGATAAAGAGTGACCTAGCACTCAACTATTGGAAATTATTCTAGAATGCATTCATTCTTCCTCTTTTAGACTACTGCTGCACAATTTGGGGAAATACAACTGATAGCAATATTGAAACAATCCACAAACTTCAAAAAAAGGGCAGCAAGAATTATCCTAGATTTACCATTTGATACACCTTCCAAAATTCTATTCTCGGAATTGAAATGGCTGAAATTTAAAAACAGCTTAGCCTACCACAAGTCATTATTAATGTTCAAAGTTAAGAATGAACATTGCCCTCAATATTTGCATGGCATGTTTCAAAGTCAGAAGAACAACACCAAGGACCTAGATTGAGATCAATTACGAATCATCAGTGCAGAATACCATTTCCAAAAACAAATAATATTTTATAAATATTTGCTTACACTGGTGCTATTTTATGGAATGAACTCCCCAAACCATTAGATCAGAAACAAATCTAAATGTGTTCAAAACAAAATTGTATAACCATTATCTTGAAGGACAGTTGTCATTTTAAATATTGAAATATTGAAATACATGCTCTCAAGTTTCCTCTGTTAAAGCATTATATACTTTGTGCTTTTATACTTATATGTAATGTATCCTTAAGGAAGAATAGTATATTATATGGAAATACCCTCGTAAAATAGTGTTTATTATTATTATTATAAGCAATAACATGATTTTCAAGATTGCTGCCATGGTGGTCAACCTGGATTTCAGATCTGCATCATTTTCATTTAGAACCAGCTATACACTATAAATAGCCTTCTGGTGAAAACCCTAGCTTGAGATGAATTTCCAATTTGGAATAGTGTTAACAAGATTTTCAAGAAGATTGATGTTGGAGTTTTTTTGGGTTGTTTTTTTTTTAGAGTAAGTGATTGGTATTTCTTTCAATGGTTATGTTACAATTTATATCACATCTGCAAGTTTGTGTATATAGAGTATAATACAAAAATCAACCATGTTTGGAAAAAAGTAATGGTTCCTACTGTTCCCAAATTATCATGAAACTTTCTTTTCTGTCCGATTTGACTGCAATGTATTTTTCTAATATATAATATTCTTTAAAGAAGCTTTTAGGACCATTTAATGTAGGTCTGTCTCTTTTCATCTTGTAAGTGTATATGTAGTACTTGGTAAGAAGAAGAATAAAATATACAGGTTTTTCATTCAATTGTTCTACATCTCCAAATAATGCCATTCTGGCGCTTGGAGTATGTGCTATATTTAGTACATCTCGAATCCAGTGGGAAACGTCACTACATAATCTATTAACCACATTACATTCCCAAAACAAATTCACTATTTTTTCTGGTGAACCATTTCAAAATGTACATTTGTCTGTATCATTAGCATATATTTTATGCAAAAATGTATTCACTGGTAGAATTCTATGCATAACACGATATTGAAACCACTGTAATTTTGAATTTTTTTTACTTTAAATACTTTAGAATATGTATTTGGCCAACAGTCATAAGTGAAGTTGACATTTTTTCCATCTATTTTCACAGGTTGGTGAAACATTTGAGTTCAAAAGTATTTTGTACAAATCTTTACAACCTTTATTACCATGAACAATAATTTTTAATTGGTGAGGGATGTAAGGTCTGGAATTCGTGCCTGTAATCAATTTTAGGTTGAATTTTCTACAGAATGATACCTTGAAAGGCAAGAAAATTTGCAATAATGTCGTACTTTTCTTTAAAGCTTTCAAATTCAAGAAAACTTCCCTGGTATGTGAGCACATCGCCAATATATATAATATTATGTTCAATCCATTTCTTGTACATGACGGGTATTTATTCTTTACTCTTATTAGTGTGTTCATCCACAAGTTTGTTGTCATAAGATCTTCTCCTGTTTGAGGTATATTTCCTTGTACTAAAAGTTTCCAAGTTAATAAAATATCATGCTGAAACATATTTTTTGTCTCCTTTGATAATTTATCTGTATATTCATCTCCTAATATGACAATGTTTTTGATCTTGCATATATCGTATCCAAACAAATGAACAAATTTTCTTCAAGTTGTAAGAAGTCTACGAATCCAAATTATTTTTAGAGCTAATATAAATATTTTAATATCCATCATTGCTAATCCTCTTTTGTGGATGTTCTGAAACATAATCTCTCTTTTAATTCTATCTACTTTTGACTTCCATATAAATGTGAACAATATTTTATTCAATTCGCTAATAAAATTTTGCATAGGGTTTGGCAAGGAGATGAACAAATGGTTTAATTTTGGAATCACTTAGGTTTTCAAAACTGTTATTTTACCAATTGGTGTTAGGGTTCATTTTGCCCAATTCCACAGAAACTTCTTTATCATGTGTGTTTTACTTTCAAAATGTTCAAAATGTATCTGTACCATTTTATTTCAGTCGACTGAGAACTTTATACCCAACAGAGTAAATGCAGTAACCCACCGCAGTTTTAACCTATGATGAAAGGTTTCTGCACCATACTTCTTACTTCCTATCCAGACTGCTTTTGTTTTGGTAATATTGAGTTTCAGGCCCGAGATCCTTGCAAATAAATCTAATACTGTACATGAATGGAAGATTTAAGAGATTCGAAAGATCCATCAAGAATTAAAGTAGTGTCATCTGCAAACTGTAAGAGTAAATATCCTGTTTCCTTCAGTTTAATACCTTTTATGTTCTTATTGTTTTTTAATAATATTTAAAAAAATCCTGCACATATTAAAAAAAGACAGGGAGATTGTGGGTCACCCTGTCTACAGCATCTAAAAACATTGAAAAATTCAGAAATAAAGCCATTCTGACACACTCCTGAAGAGATATTACAAAAACAAGCTTTTACCCACTGTCTTACCATCATTCCAAAATTATAAAAGGTTAGAACATTATGAATGAATTTCTATGAATTGGAATCAAAAGCTTTTTCAGAATCAATTAAAAATGAGATACCAGGCAGATGTAATTCTTCGGTGATATGGATTGTATCATAAATAATCCTTGTACTTTCACCAATATATCTTCCTTTACCAAAACCAGTTTGGTCATCAGATATTATACCATTCAGCACTGACTTTGTTCTTTTGGCAATACATGCTGATACTAATTTGTAGACAACATTAAGTAATGATATAGGGTACCAGTTTTGTAAATACTGTTCTGGTTTATCTTCCTTAGATATACAAGTTAAAATTCCTTGTCGCAAAACTGTTAAAAAATATCCAGTGTCTTATGCTTCATTAATTGCTCTGACTTCAAATTCCACAATATCAATCCAGAAGGCTGCTGTGGTTGTGTCGATATAATGATCCAACCAGGACTGGTCATAATAAAAAGATTTTCAAGATGGCCACCATTGTGGCCCTATTGGAGGTCAGATCAGCACCATTTTCATTTTAGGACCAACTAGACATTATAAGAAGTTTTTTTAATGAAAACAACATGTCAATACAACCATCTGTTACAGAGGAATAGCAATAACAAGATTTTCAGGTTGGATGCCATGGTAGCCATATTGGATGTCTAATAGATACCATTTTCATTTAGGACCAACTAGACATTATATGAAGTCTTTCAGTGAAATCCCCATGTTGATATGACCATCTGTTTACAGTAGCAGCTATAACAAGATATTCAAAATGGCTGTCATAGCACCATATTCAATGTCCAAGGACACCATTTTTCATTTTGAACCAATTTGACTTTGGGATGAATGTGCTAAGTTAGGTGGCAATCCTCCCAGCAGTTTAGGTAGAGTAGCGATAACAAACTTTTGCTAACAGAACAGTAGAGCTAACAGAAACTATTGGTAGAAATTGGTTCATGGGATATGGAATCCCCACCACTTTACCTGAAAACTGAGCAAAGCACAGATATTGAACGAAGGTAATGCACAGATGGACAGACAAAGGTAATGTACAGATGGAGAGACAAAAGTAACACTATGCCCCTGCCACTGCTGTGGTAGGCATAAAAATGACTTAGGTCCAGTCATGCGGATTCAAAAACAGCAATAATTAAGGGGCTTGAAAAGCATGGTGGTAGCAAGCTTGCTTAGCAAATGTGCAGACCCTGGTTCAATCCTCAGTCTCAGCACAGGCTATATGGTTACCCATTCAAAATTGATGTCTGGCATGCTAACCACTATCTACAGCAGCTCCTGAACAATGACAGAAAAAAAAAGAAAAATTGAAAAGCAGGCTAATAGTTCTAAGTAAAGTATTTTCCCCATGATATGCTAAGGGACCCAGCATTATAAATGCAGCTAAAAGTGGTAGATGGGTTTCAGAGTCGAAGATAAGCAGTGTATTGGCATATTTTATGCAAACAAATTGATTGAAAATGCATAGTGAAATCTTTAAATGAGTTAAAATTACACAAATAGTTTGGAATAAATGCTTAAAATTAAATTGATAGCTATCAGCATACTGTTCCTGTCATAAGCAATGTTAATGTTTAATGATGGTGCATTCGATCAATATAAAGTATGCTATAGGGACATGTTCCTGATTGTCTGTGCACATTTATGATAGTAAATACTCAATCACAGTAAAATTCACTCAAATACAGCTATATACTGGTCTCTTAACCTTTTGATACATGACAATTACAGCCATATAAGTAATGTACCCTGAATAGGTACTGGTCTCTTAACCTTTTGACACATGACAATTACAGCCATATAATGTAATGTACCCTGAATAGGTACTGGTCTCTTAACCATTTGACACATGACAATTACAGCCATATAATGTAATGTACCCTGAATAGGTACTGGTCTCTTAACCATCTAACACATGACAATTACAGCCATATAATGTAATGTACCCTGAACAGGTACTGGTCTCTTAACCATCTAACACATGACAATTACAGCCATATAATGTAATGTACCCTGAACAGGTACTGGTCTCTTAACCATTTGACACATGACAATTACAGCCATATAATGTAATGTAGCCTGAACAGGTACTGGTCTCTTAACCATTTGACACATGACAATTACAGCCATATAATGTAATGTAGCCTGAATAGGTATTGACTGTCTGCGTAAACCAGCAGAAACATGCCTTAAAATCAACATACACTGTACACTACATGTGCTTATTCAGTTGCTTCTGGTGCCTAAAGTTTGCAACGAGTTACAATTTCTCCACCAACCGTATTAATGTAAAATTCAAGGAAATGAAAATGTGAAACTCAAGGAAATGAAAAAGAAATGGAATTCAATGATTTACCTTTGACAAGTATTAGTCACCTATTTTCAGGATCAGTTAGCTATTTTTGAGGTTGCCATTCAACGTAATTAACAAAATTATGCAGCTGTTTGTCAGATTTAAGAAAGTTTTTCGTATTTTCATAAAGTATGATGAGCATTTTTTGTATTTAATACTACTTGGTCAGCCAGCAAATAGCAATTGTTGCCTAGTGATAATACTGTATGAAAAGCTACATGTCAAGGGCACAGTTCCAAGTTGCAACTTTCTAATTCATAAACTAAACATGATTAATTCACAATATACTGTCATCAGATTTGCCACAATGATGATATCAGTAAAAAATATAGATTTGTAATATAGTATAGACTTAAGATACCCCCACCCCATTTAAATCTGTTTCCAATTCACTACATTACAAATCAATAATACAGAGTAACATATTTACCATATTCGTCTGTGTTTTTAGCATTAGTATATTTTGATCAGTACATGTTTGCCACATATAAGACCCAAAAATAAAATGTGTTTTTCCGGTTGGCCGACCATTCGTTTATCGTACCGACCCTAGCACAACCACCCCCCCAATTTTTTTTTGTTTTAATAAACAAATCACATTGCCGAAATTGATTTGTGCGTCTAATTGTGCTGATTTTGCCTGGTACTTTGAAGCATTTGAAATATTATTTGATTTATATATAATGTTAAAAAAAAAAAAAAAAAAAAGCCAACCTACCTGCCTACCCTAATTTTAAAACCAGTGCAATAGGAAACACATGGGGTTTTTTGGCCTAAATTTCACCAGTTCACAGGCAATGGTCATGGGAAAAAAATAATGGAATTTTCCACAAGCTATAACCTTGGCCTTGACACTTGGCTAGATGAGCATATTCATAGTATAAACATCGTAAATATCATGATATTAGCACAACATTATTGTAAAAAAAAAAACGGTGATAACTAGGGGTGAAACGATACACCTGTGCCGCGTATCGATATGATTCACGATACACAGCATATGATATGATACATTATCGATTCTCAACTTTAAGCTCACAATAACATCACTATTGGTGATGAACTTATTTTGCCATTACAAAATTCTCCCTATTTTCCCATCACTTCACCCTATTAAGACAGGAGGAAGAAGTAACTTTGTCTAATTTTTTTAGTCAAGCATGACTCCTGAAATATGCATGAATTTTATTACGGTTGAGGGCATGAGCTTATCATCAGAGATATATGGTATTGTTCTAATGATTGCACCATCAGACTGTACCTATCATTTTTATTACAACCAAAGACAGGCCTTTGAACAGGAATCTTTCATGTGTCTGGAGGATGGAGTGCCTTTTGGTTTTGGAGTGTAAAGGGAACTAGTATAGTGTATGAATTAGGAAGTTGCAACTTATAGCTACATACTTGACATGTACCTTTTCATATACATGTATGCAATACACTATGTCCCTGTTCATCTCAAAATACAGTAAAACTGGACTTGGAAAGATCCCTTTTTGGAAGAACATGTCATTTATGACCACCTTCTTAAATTAACTTTATATAAGCATGTCTTAAAATATATCATAAGTTAGTATGCACACCACAGTGGAGCAAGTCTAAAAAGTTTATCTTAACACCGGGATGTTACACTGTGAAGGAGGAGGTGTAATTAGGTGACAACTACAACAGCACAAGGTAAGGATGGTCAATACACTTTGTGCATACTGTAATTCCTAGTTCTGACTTAAAACCACAACTTTATGGTTTTGTCTAAGCCTCTTTATGGATGCCAAAATGTAAAAATAAAAATAAAACATCATTACATGTAACACAAGAGAATTTAATTTAGATTTGCTAAATTATGCAACGGTTAACTGCTAAGTGTAAAACTTCTTCGAAAACATAAGGGGAATCCATTTTTCATGCTTGAAATGTATTGACCAGAAGGAAGTAGCTAAGCCAAATACAGTAAAGGGGAAAATCCCTCCTTCCTTTCCATGCATGCCGAGACACAAGAGATTCAAAAGCTAGAATTTTCCAGCAATATTTTATACACTGTATTCATTGTCAAAATCAGGGTCTATTCCAGGTCATGCAATTGAGAATTTACGCTAATTTCTAGTTTAAAAAAGCATTGAAAAACCTACTGAATGCATAAAAATCATGCTTCATAGTTCAGCCTTTTCTTTATGTCTTCATTCAATCCCTCCTATATTTAGAAAATTCCCTCTTTTCAAAAAGAAATTCACCTCTAAATTTTCAGTTCAAGAACAGCTCCTGCAACATTATTAAATTATTTAATAACAATGAAAAAAGCTAAAAATCCTTTTGGTTTCCACTAACTGCTGCCACATTCTGAGTGACAAACCTTCAGTATTGATTACAAGTGCTGGAAACAGCAAGGTTGAGTTATTAAGAGACAAAATTAAAGCAGTATCAGTACTAATACGGTGCTCATGCTTCACACTGATCCACTGAAACGTGACACATAATTCAAGCAGAACATATAAACAAAATCTTTAAAGCAGGCATAATGTGAAGAAGAAAAAAAAACTACTGTGGTAACTGCAGTCTGGAACACTTGTGGTTTGGAACACAAACAAAATTACTACCTATACAAACAGAGTTATAATCTATTGGAAATGTCAATGTGTTATACATGTACAAGTACATGTACGTGCAGATCTTAGATTATACACTTAAAAGCTACATGTACATTAAAAACATTGATTATCCCGATGCTGGTATTCTAAACTTGTCAATCATACAAACAGAGTGTCAAGATTCAAAATTTTTGGGCCAAGAAATTATCAGCTATCCAGACCACTAAAATATAAATATCCTGATAAAATGTATGTGATTCTCAATGGCTATTGTAATACAAACAAACACAATACATTGAAACCTCTTTATAATGGACAAGCAAAGGACAGCACAATACTGCCCTATGTCAAGAACATGCATCTTTTAAAAAGAGATTACATGTAAATATTAGTGATGTTATTATGCATTGCCATGTATCACTGTTGGATCTGGCATGAGGATATCAGCCAAAAATATGAATCAATTATATGATACAGATTTGAGATTATGTCCACCCATGTAAATCCTATCCAAGCCACAGCAATACTAAGCATCAATACATAGTACATTTACAGTAGCCATCTGTCTCCTCTGTGTTAGTACATTTCAATCAATACATGTTTGTCAGATATAAATAATAACAGTCTATAGTCTGTGAAAACCAAAAATTGAAATTTCACTGAGCTTTAACCTTGACACTGGCACTTGGCAAGGCACAAGTTTTCATTTCACTCTGTGGGGAAAGATTCGCTGCTAATATAAACATCATGATGCTGCAACAATATCATATAAAAGTAGCAATATCATGATTATAACTTCTGGCTAGCAATAACATCACTATTAAATATGTATCGTATATATTCGCTTATAAGCTGAGTCCAACTGCAAACTGCACAGACCCAGATCTGATGGCACATTATGGGATGGCAGATCTGGGTCTGTGCAGTTTTCTTAGAAGTAATCTGTAGAACAAACAATATGGACCCTAATCTGCTGTTGCATTATGCGACGGCAGATCTGGGTCTGTGCAGTTTTCTTAGAAGTAATCAGTAGAACAAACAATATGGACCCTAATCTGCTGTTGCATTATGTGATGGCAGATCAGGGTCTATGTTGTTTGCAGTTGGACTCAACTTATAAGTGAGTATATGTAGTTAAGTAAAATCAAGAATACATGGGTTTATAAATAATGTCCATTATGAGCAGTTGTCATTAACATATTGGTCTCTGCTAAGGGAGGTTGTACTGTATATCAGTCACATCTAAAAAAATTTGAAAATACAATTACAAATAAGGACATACCTTTCATTTGGACATCTAAATAAATACTTCTAATAGAATGGCCAATGTTTCAAGTCAATGGTAAAATTGAAAAGTAGAGTTTTAAAAAAATATTTTAATTTCAGGCAAATCTTTCATACAGTAGACAGTATTATTTAATTAAAACATGATATTTTGTTACTACAAATTTTTGCTACAATGTCACATGAAATTGTCTCTTGAACAAGCCAATAAACATCAATTTTGCATAAAATTGAAAAATTCTGTGTAAAGTAAATTCTAAATTAGGTTGGTCACTTTTGGTTAAATTCAAGGTTCCCCATCACAACCTACATGCGAAATCACTAAAACTGCTGATGCCGGAGGGAACCCGCAGCATAATTGAACTCAAATATGGCAATGACAAAGGATATAAATGTACAGCTTAGGATGAAGGTTTGAGCCTCTTGCGTAAGTTGCATTCTGTATCCTCTGTCGTCGTCATTTTTGCATGTCATGATATTGCAGTCTCTCTGGCACTGGTTCATTCTCCATCTGTGACCCTCAACTTAGCTATTTACACAAGGACCCATTCTTACAGTCCTTGTTTTTTACAACAAATTATTCTAAACCCTTAAATTAAAGACAAGTCAGCTTTATATACAGATATTACCCTAAAATTAACGACAAATCAGCTTATATACAGCTATTGCCCTAACATGTCCTGCATATATCTTGATAAACTATAATAAACCTTTATCACTTCATCACTGGAAAACATAATTACAAAGGTCTTAATCAGTAATAACCAAATGCACTACATTCTTTCTTTGAGACAGTCAATAAATCAAAATGTTTGACCATGATCATAAAAGTTCTTCATGTACACTGCCCAAGGGTCATTGAACAAGTGTGTCCATAAAGATCAAACATGTAAAAGTAACACTAGCAGGTAATAACCTGGGGGTAAAAAGTTGACAAAACCTTGAACTGATTGTAGGAATGAGTTAGTGCTTCTAGCCACTAGAGCCAAACCACAACAAACTGAAATTAGGTCTGAAAGGTAAACAAAACAATATATAATGTAGATCTAAGTGACAATAACTTGACATGTTTATATTCACAGTGCTCTTGAGGGAATTATAAAATATTGACTAAATTAGCACAGGATGCCAACTTGTCATATTTTAGGTATGTACACAGAGAGGAAAGAACTACACAAATTTGAATGCCACTTTGTTTCATATAATTTTGACAGATCTGAGCAAAAAAAGATCTGCAAGTCTCTTCAGAGGTACTAATATTGAGTGTGTTAAATTTTAATTTCAATTAAGTTTACCGAGATTTAGGGAATTCCATCACTATCTTGTCATCCAGTGCTATGAGAAAGGAATCTGGGAACTTGCATGTGTGTCCTGAGGAAACAACAATTAATAACTGGTATTCGTTTCAATTTCTGGAATGAACACTGTACATACATACAAACAAACACACGTACATGTTTTGGATTTGTTTGGTGCTTTGGGGCACAACAATACAAGTAGGTTATTTAATGCTTATCCACTACAATACCTTGCCCAAGGACACACCATTGTTGCCAACCAAGACTAATTCAATGGTAAAATTTTAACCCACACCCGTTTGCCCACATGTCCGACATGTTAACCAACCAGAGAGTACATAAATACAGACATGCAAATACATACATATATTTAGCCACACACACACACAAACATCTGCTGACACATAATAATGACTTTATTTTCGTGGGTATTAATTTTCATGGTTTTACAAAAAATGACATTTCTATCGGTACTTAAATTTATGGATTTGGGAAGCAGTCACATTATTTCCACAGTTGATGTACTGTCCAATGGGTCTTTACATTTCTGGCTTGTAGAAATTACAAAATCTATGAAAATTGATCCCCGTGAAAAATAGTTAATTCACTGTACAGGGATTTCTCTTGGGTATGTGGGAATTTGACTAATTGGGTAGAAAGTTTTCAGGAGTAAATCTTTGCTAACACTGAGAATTCAGACATGATCTTGAAATCTCTCTCACTGCAGTACTAAAAAAAGGTAATTTGTGCTGTTCACTTAAAATCAAAAGTAGGACAAAGAAGACAAAAATCGTAACTGAAAATATACAGAATGCAGATGAAACGAAAATTTTTATTTGTATGCAGAGATACTAAAACATTCAACATAATGATGATGAAAACAAATTTATGTACGAGGTCCATATACAGTATACAATCAAACTTGAAGTACCGGTAATCTGCAAATCAAAACTTACCATGTATACTCATGTATAAGTCTGGTCCAAATGCAAACAACATAGACCTTGATCTGCTGTCGCATGTGCCGGTAGATCAGGGTCTATGTTGTTTGCTATACTGATTAGTCCTTACAAACTACATAGACCCTGATCTGCTGGCGCATTATGCGATGGCAGATCTGGGTCTATGCAATTTGCAGTTGGTATCCACTTATACATGAGTATATACGGTAAATATAGCAAGCAATATTCAACCAGAAGATTGGCCTGAGATCTATATTAATTAAAGAAAATGTCGTTTCTTGGGGGGGGGGGGTAAAAATTATTTGAATGATGTACATGTAATACTTACATATACCTGTTGCTATTGCATAGCTGGTACTTTTCCGGGCGAAAAATATCCCAACCATATGACAAAAATTTGTCCTTCCATTTGGGTGAACCAGAAGATTCTAGAACACCTTGCTCATTTTCAGTGTCCTTCAATCTTTTTAGGACGCAACCTAAAAAACCAGCTAAACTAGAGGGATATCAATGCAGGGTGGGAGGAAGGAATGGCAATAGCAACAGGTAAGTATTACATCATTAAAATTAGTTTACCCCCCCCCCCTCAAAACTACATTTTAATACAGTGTATCAGTAATACAAAACCTGCTACCATTGCATAGCTACATTTGTCAGTGTGGTGGGAGGTTGATCCAACAACTGGCCTGTAGAATAGAAGACTGCTGCTGGAAGGCATCTACATGGGTCATTTTTTAAGGTACCACAATCGTACCCAAGAAAAATATACCTTTGCTTTGGCAAGTCAATGAGCAAAAGTAAAAAGAGAAGGTAGTGTGAGATCGTGAAAAAGTGGCTTCATCACATCCTCCGGACACTAATGAATTAGATAGGCCCATGAGGTAGCAATGGCTTTTTTTTTTTTATTTGAACCTCATGAGCTTAATTCCATGCATGAAAGGTCTCTATCAGTAAGGGACTGCTAAGCTCTCCTGACAGGGAAAGCAATCCATCTACAATGGTGGAAGCTGAAAGATCAGCAAAACCTTAAAGGGGGGGGGGGGTTCTTACCCTTTCTCCTCCCTTCTGAAGCTGCCAAATAAAAGCATAAAGCTCTAACTGGACATAAAAGTCTAACTCAATCATCCACAGCACAGATACAACTGAGACTCGGGATCTCAATCAGAAGTGAAGCAAACCAACGGAAGCTGATGTTTGCTAAAAACCTGGGTGGCAAAGGAGAGAAGCACTCATAATTCCACTGAACCTCATACAGCCTGACTCTATGCATAGGCCATGAAGCTCGCTCCTTTGTCACACAAATGCTAAGGGGAGCAAGAAAACAGGCTTGATGGTAAGGTTATTGAAGAAAGATTACCCAATGGTTTATAGGGGGTTTAGGTAGAGACCGCAAGATGCAAGGGTGATTCCATCAAGGCATGACAAGAAGAAAATCAGCCACTGCACTCATAGAAGGACAGCTAGGATTGACATGTCTCCTACTGCATCAATCCCCAAAGATTCTCCACTTGGCATCATAGACCATAGATGTAGATCATCTCCTGGACTGAATAATCAACTTGGTAACTTACAGAGATTGTTTGAGATGAGCCAAAAGTAAAAAAAGGTGGAGAATTTGTGGGCTGTTGTGTGGGGGAGAGAACCTGTGCCATGAGAGAAAGTCCCTCCTATTGGGTAATGTCCTGGGATGGTCCACCAGCAGGACGAGAAGATCATTGAGCCACAATCACTGGGGCCACAGAGGGGCTAACCTAATGAACCGAGTAGCGGAGTTCCTCACTTGTGAAGTACCAGAGGGATGATCTTGATGGATGGGAAGGCATAAGTGAACAACGATCCCACTTCAGGCTGAAAGTGTACACAGCCCAAATCCTCTGGATGGTGAATGGGGAAACAAAAAACAGGAGCTTGTTGTTTAACCTTCAAACAACTCCACCAATGGTGTCCCCAAAGTTGGAACAGGGAATCTGCTATGGATTGGTGTAGAGACCATTCCGTGAGGACTATCTTCCCTTCCCTTGACAGACTGTCTGCCAAAATATCTTTTTACAAGGAATGCTGCTAGCTCGGAGGGTAATCCCTTCCTAGGCACCTAGCAAAGGAGGTTCCAAACCTCCACACAGGGAGAAGGGGCATATGTGCTTCCTTGTCTCCTAAGGTACACTACCACCAATGTGTTGTCAGAGGAGACTGTTACACAGTGAACTCTTATTTATTGATGCATCTTTGAAGTTCTAAGAATATTGCCCTCATTTTCAATTGCTGATGTGGAGAATAGATTCTTCTCATAACACGAACTCTCAAGAATCAGTCTTTTCAGCTCAAGATGAGCACCACACCCTGAATCTGATGCGTCCGCGAACTGACAGGAGTGCGGTTTGAGGCAATGCATGGGGACTCCAGTTGGAAACCAGCCCTGATTTTTCCATCAAATCAGATGATGGTGGAAATCCACATCTAGAAAAATCTGAGCATTCAGTGGATCCCTATGCAGTTTCCATTTTGCCAAGAGGAAAATCTGGAGAAGGCACAAGTACAGTCTACCTAGAGGAACCATGTCCGTTGCAGAGTACAAGTTCCCCAGCAGAGAAAGAAAAGGATGAGCAGACAACGTGGTCATTGCTCTCAAAGCCTCCAACAGGGACAGGATCTTGCCTACTCTGTCACGAGGGACACAGACTAATCCTGTTGTGAGGAAATTAATCCTCCATAGACAAAATCTTAAGATGGAGGAAGCTCTGATTTCTCTAGGTTGGGAGAAGACCCAGCCTGGTCACTATGGCCCAACAGCAAGACAGATCTAGTCTGAAGACTCTAGCTGGCCATTGTGTATCAACCAATCAGCAAAAAAGGATACCTAATGACCTTAAATAGACTGAACAACCTCTCTAATGCACCCTTCTGAAGAAGGGAGTGCCCCTCTTATTTTAATCGCACCCGACTCAACTGGTGGAAGAACATGGGGGACCTAACAAAAGTAGGGAGATCTCAAAACTGAAGCAGGTATTCACCGTTATGATAGAAAGGACCCAGCCATTGACTATTATACCAGACCAAGCCTCTGAAAAGAGGTATAGCCTGGCACCTATGGGAACTAACAGAAGAGGAACACCCTGCAGGAGAGGTAGCGAGTCCCTAGGGCTGTCCACCTTTGTCATACTGAAAAGTAGTTGTTGCTTTGACTGGGGGTGTATGGCTTTAAAGAACTTTGCCAATGGACCCTGTAGTCGGCCAGGATGATTTTACTTCTTGGCCAGTTCGATGGACCTGGAGTGAATGCAAAGGACCAGTGTTGCTGGTCTCTGAGATACTGAGAAACCAATGGGGGGTGGGGGGTGAGCCCCTTCAAGATGGTCTCTGCTTCCATGGGAGTTGTCCTCAGAAGGTTCTTACTGTGCTCTAGTAAGACGTTGGATGGGTCCAGAGCAACATCCCTGCAGAAGTGGAGAAGCTCCACTGACAAGGCATAGGGAAGGATAACACATGCAAGGATGTTTTCGCAGCTGCTTCCAACAAACGATGTAGGACAATTGGCAACAGAGATTATACTCTCAGCAGAATGAACCCGCTTGAGTTGCTTTGGCAAATTAGGAGGTTTAATTGCCAGGAAAGGGTATGAATCATATAACTTAAACCTGGGGATTGGGAGGTGGGATGGGGGTCTTCTCTCTTCTTTTTCTGACAGATATACCCTAACATGGTCAATCAAAGTCCTGGCCCTTACTAAACCTTTGGGAAAGCACATTAAACGTAACCAAGTGAGGAGCAACCAGAGATCTGGTTGAGAGTTTGACCCAGAAAGTTTCTCCAATCTAAAAAGAATGTTAGTGTCACCAAATTCTGAATGCTTGGGACACAGATCACTGAGCAAAAGATGATAAAGCTCGTTTACAGCTTGGTCGAAAGACCAGATCTTATCCTCCTCTGCTGCCTTTATCGACAGATGGGAGGAGGCGGGGAACCCGAAAGGACATTCCTGTTATGTATCAAACTTGTGCAAAACAACGAGGACAGAAAGGACATTTTCATCTCATCTCGCTCCAGGGAGACAAGACTATGCAACCCAATATCCCTATGTTGCAGGGGTGACTTGGGGGTAAGAGTGACCTGAATCCGTAACTCCTGATGTGGAGCTAATGGACTGTCCCTAGTAGAAGGCTCAGCAGGTGGGGGAGAGCGACTCTCTACCCTCCTGGAGCTTTTGGGGGAAGAAGACCCGTCTCTCTCCCTCTTATTTGATCCAAAGTTGTAAGAGAAAGATGTATGTCTACGGCCCACAGCTTCGACCTTTCTACCAAGTGGACAAGGTCCTGAAGGCCATGGCTGCATGCAAGGACAGGGCCAATTGCTTCCCTGCCGTGGAAGGCCTCACATACAATAGGAATTTTTAGGGATTATAGGAAAAAGAAGGGGGAATTCCTTGATTCGAACCCACCCCCTAGCCTGACATCTATACACCCATTCCAAATCCCCAACGGGATGAAACTGCAGGCTGGAGAGAAGGGGGACTCAACCTGATCCTTATTCCAGTACCAAAGCAGCTTGAATGATCTGTGACCGTCGGCCATTTACTGGTCAATGACCAGTGACCAGCACCCAGTAACTGGGTCCCCAGTTACCGGTGAGGCAACTCAGATCTGTTGTAAGACCCTTCCCCAGATCTGATAGACAAAGATACGAGTTATCACCTTATCAGGTGGCTTGATCATGTTGCTGACAACGGGCACTGGAGACTGAAAGGGTGCTGCTTGCCCCTTAAAGTGGGGGGATCGGGAGCTCACTTTAAGCCCTCACCAGGCAGTGGGCGAGTAAAGGGTGCTGCTCCCACCTCAAGAGAAGCAGGGGACGCATGACTCACTCTCTGCCCTTTTGGATGAAAGAAGATTCTGCTCCTCCCTGAGGGGTGGGTGCAACTTGCTCTCTGTCAAAGTGGAAAAGAGAGGGTGCTATTCCTCCCTCACGGGAGGGTGCGACTCGCTCTCTGCCCTCATAGAATGGAGAAAGTGCTGCTCTTCCCTAATGTGATGATGCAACTCACTCTCCACCTGTTCATAACCTCCCTTCAGAGGGGGCCCACTAACCCTGAGAGTCTTTGAAGAGATTATGGTAATCCTTCCCTGAAACACGAGGGACCTAGAGAAGGTAAACTCCGATTTAATTAATACTGAGGAAGAAACTCTCTTCTTTGCTTATGTACAAATTAGTTCAGCGAGGTGACCTCACCTGACTAGATATAGGCAAGTGGGGTGGTATCATCTACGCACATCCTGCCTAGTCACAGCTGAAAGAGAATGCTGTAAAGATGATTTATTCAAAAACTTCCATGTAAGCAAATGTATAAATGTATTTGTGTGGACTAAGTCTACGGTAATATGATAACAGCAAGAACTCACCTTTCCAAAGTGTTGTATCTGATCATTAAAACAATCACTGATGTTAGCAAAAAAAACATTATGGTAAGATTGCGAATAAAAAGGATAATAAAAAGGAATCCTATTTGATACTAATTATGAGAATGAACTGGTGTTCGATAACTAAACACACAACAAAAAGGGAAAAAAACTGGTGCAACAGGGTTTGTATTAACGATATTAAAATCAACTTTAGAAAACAATTGGAAAGATTTTCAGTTTAAAATCCTGGTATCCTTCATGGATATCTAGTTTTAATCCATTGTTGCACAGTTATGGGATGACAATTTGTGTTTGTTCTGTAGATTACACAAGGAAACTATATCAAAAATATTTTTCTCAATGTATATGTAGCAGACAACAATATTTTTCTCAATGTATATGTAGCAGAACAAGGCTGATAACGTAAATGATGGTCAGAAGTCAAAGAAAAGACAACAATGGTCAGATTGGGTAGAATAATTCCAATGGTCAAGAAAGAAAGATATGATCTCGAAGATATGTGATGTTTGTTCCTGGTGTGCATATCGCTGAAAAACAAACTCTGCCATTCATGGATGGACTAATCTGCATTCTGTTTGCATTTACATGACACGAGACAAATCCAGATCATATACATGCTGTTGTATTGCATAGCGTATAGCTCAGAACATCATTATTTCTCACACTGGGGCTGGAACTCACTGATTTGGTTGGAACTCCCAGGATTTTCCTTGGGACTCATTTTTGGAGCCAGAAATCCTTGACTGTCAATATACAAAATCAAGGGAGATCCCTGATACACTCCACCCCCCTCCACAGTGACCCATGATCAGAATGCAAAATCTGTCGAATATATGATGTCTTCCCGATCTGGCTGCAGATATTAAGTTTGGTCAGAAAATATTTGAAAATGTCAATGTAACTGACATTTGACCTTTGACCCTCTCCCCGAGTTCAATGGTGGCCCACCTTCTTGCAGAGGAAACACTAAAGCTACTTCCACAGCACATGATGGAAAATATCCAAACTTTATATTACTTGCTTGCCACACCAACCCTATCCCTCAGGACAGTGACCCACGGATCATAACCCAAAACCAGTAAGACATATTATGTATCCTTTTAATAACACATGTAAAATGTTTTGTTAAATAATATTAAAAAATGTCACTGTAACTGCAATGTTTGTATATCTGATTACCCCCCCCCCCCCCGAGATGCACAAAAAAGATCATCTCGTCTTGCAGATGGTCACCTCACGGGCAACCTATGTACCAAATTTGGTGAATTTCCACCCAGTGGTATTGGCACTGTTACAGACAGATGACAGACACAGGTATCACAATATACCTGATGTCTGTAAATAGCATGGGCATAAAGCAAGTAGAATAGGCAGTGATGATCCTGATGTGATGTGGCAATGATTTGTACCAGCTTATACAGCATTTTAAGGTTTTATGAACATCATGAACATAATAAACAAGTTCCCTTATCTCCATCTGCTTTATAATCAACTATATTAAATAAAAAACAAACAAACAAGTAAATGAAGTTCTAGTTCGTAAGTGTACATGTGCACACATCCACTGTATGCACACACTAATATAGAGACGGTATCAGCTCATTAGTAATTTCTCTTACTGCTAATATGAGCATCTTTTCATTAGTACTAGATACTGTCAAAGTTATCACAAACTGCAAGTACATGTATATACATTATTGTGTACATACATTTGTATCAGCTGGGACTTTACATGTATAATTGAACATTGATTCTGTCAAGGTCAGTAAAGGTTCATGCACAATGAAGCTTTAATGTTGTAATTAACAGCATCACATTTGTGTGAATTGATTCTGAAATAAAAAATAATGAATCTACATAAAACTTTTCTGAATGGTGCGAAATTCCCAATATACATACATTCCACACACACACACATACACACTCATATTTTTTTCAAGATCCACATTTCTCCATATATTTAATGAGAACACAGTAAAAAATTAGCAAGCTGTTGTTTTAGTGCTCTTGTCTGAAAATCTGTAATGTGTGAGCTTGAATACTCTGCTGTAATTAGTGTATATACATAGTGTTTCATTAGTAATCAGTAATTGTGCTTCAAGCAATAGTTCAAGCATTTTACAGTCTTGTTGTTCATTTGGATTTAAAATGCAAGGATAAAATAAGATGCACTTTCAATAGGATTTAAATTTTTCAACAATAGTTGTACCTGAATGAAGGATCTATTTGAATAAGTATTAAATCTAGTTTTAGTATACTACCAGTAGTATCATTTATTATTCTTTCTTTCTTTTTCAGTAATACTAGTGTTTGAATATCCTATGCTTATTCTCATTTCTCTCTATCCTTACTTATACCACAACATATCTATTTAAGGCAGTGAGTGGAAATTATAGCTGCTGGATACTGTATAGATATGTGTGCTTTGAAACAATCTAAAATACCACATGAAAATTAGTGATACTACAGTATAAAACATAAAGATGTTAAAATTCTGTATGTATATAAAATAACAGAAAAATAACAGATAAAGGTAACACATATAAAATCCTTAAAACATTATTAAAATTTGTTGTACAAACTGCATTCCAATAAAAAGTCAAAAAGTTTCTTGGGTGGTACAACCTCGAACAGTTTCTTCAGGCAGTTCGCATCTACTTTTGTCTCACAAGATGGAAATTGTTATACTTGACAAAAATGTCCTCTACTCCCAAGGCACACACTCCAGTTGAGGTTTACCCTCCAGGAGGTATACACAAGACCGATACATGATCGGCACAATACCACCTCATCTCTCTGATTTGTTATCTATGAAGGATACCAGTCACCAATAGTGGGTTGGAGGCGGGAGGAGTTGATGGTTGCTGCAAGTGTCACTGGAGTTTATTTTTGCATGGACCTGAGACGGGATTGTTCAAACTTGTGCCAAGACCTTGCAAATTTTTCTCTGCACAGAAAATTTTCGTTCTGCATCTGCACTGCTGTGAGGGAGTTTTAAATATGCAACAGTCACACTAGTTAGAATGTTTAAACATGTTAGTTACATCTATTTTTGAGATTGAACTCTGCATTTATGCATTGTCTCTATGATGGGCGGTGTTACTGTGTCAATGGATGCTGTACACTCCAGAATGACTAATCTCAATATGGTGCTTCCAGTATGTGCAAAGAATAAAATGCCCCCCTTTGCTGCTACACTTCACAAAGACAATCTCCATCAACCAGGAGTTCTAAAATTTAGTTTTGCTAGGATCTACTCACTTCCCCAATGGCTCATCCTTCCCTGAATCACAGCTGCATTTCAACATTCTGCCTTCAAAGAAACATTGCCTCTGGTCATGAACTACTCAGTAATCTTTAATAAAGATGGCTTGAACATTTTCATTCAAGGCAACAAAGAGTAATAACTTTTGTTTCTTCAGCATGCATCTCTTACTTAACTTAAAACAGATTAGGTTGTTCCACTTCATGAACTTTACCTATACAAATTCTCCTAATGGGTTTCCTACAAAGGATTCATAACACAACATCATCCTAGCTATTGTCAGTCAATGAGGTAACATGTACGAGGGTGGTTGTTTATCTCTGATTGACACACATTTTTTAATCACCGGTATGACAATAAACTGTATAAAACTGTCCTGAGGTGATTGTTTTCCATGAGCATTAAGCAATGCTGTTTTTTTTTGCTGAAATTACCGAAAATCGTGTTTTTTGAAACATGACCATGTCTGCATGATTGGGAGCAAAAAAAATCACACTTTTGGTGAGGTTGTATAATGGCAGTCATGCATTATTCTGTATTCTAAAGTAATGTCTCTCCTGTTACATGCAGTTCTAATGTAATAGGTAAAAAAATCAGATAGCCCAATGCCCCTCTGCCAAAAAAAAGAAGACTCAGTAAACATTTTGAAGAACCTCGTCATCCGGAAAAAACAAATAACTTAATAAGAGAAAACTACAAAGACCTCATTCACACTGATCATTACGTACAGACAGACAGATGATTTAAGCAGTACCCGTTGTGCTACAGTGAAAGCAGGACAAGAAGATACCTCATTATAGCAGTATAAGAATAGTGCGGG
The DNA here is from genome assembly GCA_029931535.1 of Margaritifera margaritifera. Lineage (NCBI taxonomy): Eukaryota > Metazoa > Mollusca > Bivalvia > Unionida > Margaritiferidae > Margaritifera > Margaritifera margaritifera. The sequence continues at coordinate 438,115 of JAQPZY010001290.1, read as the reverse complement.
TTTTGACAACAGATACAAACCTTTAAACAAAATATTTGTCTCCATGATGCTAATTCTTTCAAGACAGAATTCATAAAAGGGAATTTGATGACCATGGCACTACAATGGTGGCTTGACAAGTTCTTAAGTCTCATTTACAGTCTCCTCTGACTATCCCTACCCTATTTTCTGACATCTATGTTGGGCTGTGAGGTCACATAAGGTTGGGGTGAGGTGAGGTCACATGAGGTTGTGAGGTTGGGCTGTGAGGTCACATCTCAATGACTACCAAAAAGTTGGTATTGGCGGAAACCGTGAGGGCATAGCAAACTTAAATGACCTTACATAGAGCCATACCTGGATGAAATCGATAGGATGATTTATCTTCTCAGACATGGTGAGTATAACATTTGTTATGTCTTTAATTCATTGACAGATTCGTCAGGCAGTTTTGGTTATTATCACTTGACTTCCATGCTGACATGTGCTCTCTATATGAAGAATCTGGCTTTTTCTAGTTTGCTGCAACAGCGACAGGTTTCTGGCAGTTGTCCTTGGATTAAATATGTTGAAAATTGTGTCTTTTCATTTTTCTAAAAAGCGTGACTTTAATTTAATATTTTTGATTTTTTTTTACAACAACACTGGAAAGTTTTTTTCAGTTCGTATCATGTGACTATTGGACCTCTGATGTCATGGATATGTAGGCTGTGAAATTTGGGTAGTCATGTGACTAGCAATGCAAAAGTAGATAACCACGTCAGATTTCATCAACACAGTAGTTTCATCTCATCTGTCAATGAATTAAAGCTGTAACAAATGTTATACTCACCAGGGCTGAGCAAATCCCATAGCCCGATGTCCCGGACTAGTCATTTTTGAAGTCGGGCTAGTAAAATTTTCCAAGTCGCTAGTCCGGGACAAGTGCTTTTTAAAAAAAGTCGGGCTAGTCCTTATTTTCGTGCTTATATCACTATATCTACCTTTATTTGGCCAATCATGCCCTCCGGGCGTACTGAATACTTGATTCTACCCCTCTTCGTGTATGCATCCTGTTACCGCTTGACTGCATATTGGGCTAAGCGACCAAATTATCATCAAATCAAAACACGTCAAACAAAAGAAAGCCAGCAATCAATTAGCAGTGTTGTAAGCGGCTTTGTTGCACTGTGTTTACTCAAACTAGATCATAACGAGCGGCTCACTATGATTTTAATCCAGCGAGTCAGTGTAATTAAATTAATGAAAGGTACTTTACCAACATCAGTGTTGGTTTCCTTTATGAACTGATTAAATGACAGTAATGATTCTTTAATTTATAATCGATTATACAGATGATTAACTTCCATGTGCGATATTGTGTTTGAAGCAAAACAATTACGCTAATTAATGAGCTGTCTCTGTTCGTATTTAAAAGAGAAAATGTATGTTATGATCACTTTACAAGTAGTTGTCAAGCAAGCTGATAGTTACTCTCTGGATAAATGAGTTTGCTAAATTATTTTCGCAAGGAAGGTAATAACGGCGATTCGGAGAAGGAAAATTTGTTTGAAAGTGGAGGGATAAAACGTAAGACGGATACTGAGTGTGCGGTAGCTATTTCTCCAAAGAGACGTAAGCAACAATCGATGATGGCAAAAAATGTCAAATATGACACTACAAAGAGACAGAGAAATTTTCAGTCGCATTGGGTTGATTGTTATCCCTGGCTTGAATGTATTGACTCAGAAGGAAAGATGTTCTGCAGTTACTGCAAACAATATCCAAAACTGGCACAGGTTGGAAATTCACCCAGTGTATTTGTCAGTGGAAGTGACAATTTCAGGATTGAACCAATCAAGTCTCATGACATGTCTGGACCCCACAAGGCCTGTGTAGCACAATATATGCATGACACTATCCAGCATGTGCAGAAAATCAGTGAAGTCAGAGTTGCCGACACTCCACTAGGAAAGGCCCTTTCAAAACTAAATGAGACTGAAATGAAAAAAATGAGAGCTCTCTTTAACACAGCCTACACCCTAGCCCGTTATGGAAAACAATTTTCTGATATGGAAATGATGTGTGCACTCCAGGAGAAGAATGGTGTTGAACTTGGCGTGAATTATAAGAACAGATTCAGGGCAAGAAACTTTGTTCTATCAATCAGTCAAGTCTTGAGAGAAGAAGTTAGGGAAAGTCTGAATTTTTTCAAATCCATCAGCTAAAACATATATACATGAACCTGAAGAAGCCAAATGTATAACAACCAATATTTTTAAAAAATTAAATTCTTTTAAGAAATAATTATTATTTTGTTTGTTTTTTTTCTATGGATTAAGTACATACATCTCATCAAATCTCGGCAAGTGATTACCATTTTGGGACCAGTGAAAAGTAAGGTGGGACTAGTGAAGAGTAAGGTCGGACAAGTGAATTTTCTGAAACCACTTGTCCTGGACTAGTGGTTAAAAAAAAAATTTGCTCAGCCCTGCTCACATTTTCTGAGAAGATAAAGTATCTTCCTATGGATTTCATCCAGGTAGGGCTTGACATAAGATCATTTAAGTTATCTAGGCCCGGTAGTAAACAGCTGCCCTATGCTGACCCTGTGTGGTTTCGCTGAATTCCAACTTTTCGATAGGCAATGTGCTCTGACTTCACACCACAACATAAATGTCAAAATATTTAAAATGTTAACTCTTTGACATACAACTTTACCTTATAAATCTAACAAAACAGGTAAACATTTATACAGCCTCATTTTGAAATACAATTTGTTAAATTTTATTTGTTCTAACCCTCTAGGGGAGCAAATGAATCTCTGGGATTTACATGATTAGCTGAGAGAACATGGACATTGTCCGATCATTCAGATTTTTGTAAAAATTATGTATGATAGCATATATAAATGCTGACTGGTGACAAATGAAATGTTACAAGTGATTGGACTATCAAAATTATGAAAACTACTAGTCAGATGGGAAAGTTACTAGCCTAAAGCTACCATACTACTGCTAATTTTAAGCCCTGAAATTAATTTAAGAAACTGGTAGTCCTGGACCAGAAACTGGAGGTCCTGGAGGCAAGGACTCTCACTGCACTGGAATCTTAACTTGATATGTGCATCATGGTTACCTATTTTTGTAAAAGAGCGATATGTTCTAGATAACTGAAAGGTTCTTTGAACCATTATTACATATACATAGATAGTCGTATGAGAAAATGTCTCTTAAAACTGCCAAGAATCAGGAAAACTTTTGGACTGATATTATTGTTGCACCAAGACGGATCGTTGAGAGCTTGGGACAATGTATCCCGAAGTCCCCAAAATCTGACAGACCAAACAAATGTCCAGATTTGGGGCCATGAAGTGAACAATTGTGGGAAAACCACTTTCCTGTGCACAAGATGCAACACTGGATATGTAGTCAACACATATCACTTCACTTCCTGCAGCATTAAAAATAAATGGCAAAGCATATTACAGCGATCATCCAATTTTCTATAGGCCAAAGTCAGAACAGATTCTGATGCATCAACCAGTAGATTGTCACAAATGTAAGTGTAGTCAAAAAAACAAAAAAAGATCAAACTTAAATACAGAAACCAATGCATGTTAAATGACAGAGCAAAGTTAGGTCAATTAAAAATGATCAAAATATGGATATACGATTTAAAAACACTTGTGGAAAAAAAACATTTTTCATGTGATCAAAGTGTTCTAAGAATGTGTGTAGATGCCATATTGCAACAAAGCTCCATAATGTCACATGGTGTATAAGTTCCTCTTATTTTATCCTAAAAAAAAATGCTTGTGGTTGGTCAAAGTTGTCACAGGTCAAGGCAAGAGGGTGGGGGTGGGAGCTTCTAATTGGTTTAGAAAGCACCCGGTTCGATTGAGCAGGAAATATACTGATTATAAGAATGGATTGTATCCAAAATTTATCACTTTCTTGTTCAATATAACTTTTGCTTTATTATCTCGACAGACACGAACAAAACAAAAGTAAACCTTGTAAACAGCACTCCATTACCGTCCATTACTATATACATGTTGATCAAGGATGCTAATTACAAACCATCACAAACCTGTTCCAACTGGAAACGATGTCTTGAAGGGTTCTTTAGCGCCTTGAATGAAATAGGTAACGTTTTTGTAGTTACGTACACAAATATTTAGTCTTTAAAACAGCGGCATCCGAGTATAAATTTGGATTTTTCCAGTTAACGGGGGGTAACCCCGAACTGGCTGCCATATTTGATTATCCGACAGCGGCCTCTAGTAGTGACTTTTTGCACTACGAATTTGCAGGATTGAAACCACTTATAGTATCCCCATATTGACTACATTATGAAGCAGCTACATAGTTTTTCAGTTACACGGATCGTTTTCATGCAATTGCACAACATAAATCCGCTACATAGTCAAAACAGGCATATCAACAACAGAATTAGTCGAAACAGTCCGCGGGTTGGTCAATTAGTTCTGCGTCAAGTGGAGATATTATATTTGAAGTTAATTCTTTGAGCGAAACGAAATTTTAGAGGGATACACTATCGCGCACAAACGTGCAATTTTAAGCTACTACACTATACTTCCGTTTTAAGTGGGGTGTTATTATTATTATTATTATTATTATTATTGTTTTGTTTTGTTTTTGTTTGTTGTTGTTTGTTTTGTTTGGGGGTTTTTTAGTCGTTTTTTTACCTTACCAAACAAATTGTTAGCAAAGTGAACCCTTTCGCAGTCAAACAACGTTCCTTTTCGTTTAGGTACTTTAAACTTCTCGAATATTCTGTGAATAAATATCTTGATAAAGGAGGAAGCTAAACTCGTGTGAGTGTTATGGAATTTATATCTATTAAAGGTTAAAAAGGGAGAAAACTCCAAACAAAGTATCTTCGAGTGAGATAGGTAAATGTGGAACTAATGCAGTCTGCAATACTTTGTCTTTGCTGCAATATAACTACTTATTACAGTTTAAGCTTGATTTCATTTGCTTTCTGTGTGTTTTCTTTCTTTCTTATAAAGTTCTTCATTTCATTTCTTTGTTTCAAGTTCTACTCTTCTACTCTTGCAAGTATTTAAACCATAATACCTGAAACCTCTTAGTTCAGTGTAAGTAGTATAGGACGGAACATTCGACCGCCATTTTTTTTTTATTTTTACTCTTGGGATTATAGCGACAAGGGGAAATTAGCATTATGCCACTATTTTGTGGGATTCTGGAGTCAAGGGGAAATACTATGTTAGAAATGTCGAAAGGTTTATCCTATAAATTCTGTATGAAGCCCAAGAAAAGGGAGGGGGTATAAATGTTGGCTACACTAAATGTAAGATAATTACTAAATATTGCTACGTATATTACTGGCAGCAAGTTGTATTTCAAACATATTGAGTATCAAGTCCAGGCAAATTTTCATTCATCAGTTTCTGACAAATGTTACCAGTTTCTTACAATTTTGCCAGCCCTAGCACTAACTTGACTTTGGTTTACTCAATGCGCTGAGTGAAAATATTGCTGTTGAGACCAGAGTTAATTTGTTATATTATCGAATGACGGAAGTATTTAGCATGTGCCAGATTTGGCTCTTAATTGTTTTTTTTTTTTTTTTTTTTTATAAATCTTATAATTCTGCCGGCTCACACTGACTGGCCTCGGTTTACGTCACATTGTTCGTTCTATATTTCATAAGATTAGAGAAACTGTGGCTGTTTGCCGAGTGCGATGTTTGATTTTACCAATTCACTGGCAACACATTTCTCTTTAAAAAAAATCTTAAATGTCAAGAGAGACAGATTGTGTTTTTCTTTATTCTGTTTGCTGCAAATATGTAAGGTTTTCTATCATAGATTTAGGACACTGACAAACATTACCCTGTACGTTTGATAAATATACGGGCAGAAATTATGTTGCAATGCTAATGCTTTTATGAGGCAGCTTTGTTTTTTCAGCAGTCAATTTGTTACAAAATCACGATTTTTTTCTTTTCTGTGTGACTGTTAAAATGCAGAGTGACTCTGGTGACTCTGTTCAAGTTTGAGAAAAGGCCAAACTGAAAGTACGTCGACGTTGTTTAAGGTACATTTTGGCTAGAAGTGTAAGCCAAACCCAAATATTGAGAGAGAGAGAGAGAGAGAGAGAGAGAGAGAGAGAGAGAGAGAGAGAGAGAGAGAGAGAGAGAGAGAGAGAGATTCTACGCATGTTACTGTGTTTATTTGTCGGGAAATGCAACATTCTAAAATCATGTGTCTGTTATCCTCTAATGTGAATTTAACATTGAGGATATACTATTTGGCTAGAAATATAGCACGCTAGACCCCAAAATGACACGCTGGATCCATGTTCCAATTCTATTTCTGGCTATCAACTATCTAACCTCCAGTCCTATATTGTATTTTTAGAACTTGGAAGGTACAAGGGTTTTTCCTATTCTGTTTTTATAGACATGTAGATGGTCAATATGTATTAGACCACCATTTTCATGATTTATAGCAACAATGGGAAATGTAATGTTAAAAATGTCCATAGTTTAAACATGATGCAGCACTTTGGTGTCAAGATGGGAAATCCTATCTTAATAAATGTTTATAGGTTTAACATTATGGGTCTCTAGTTGACATTTATGCCGTTGAGAGTACATCATTATTAGAAGTGGTTAACTTCAAATGGAAACCTATGGTCTTTCACGAGATTAACATTACGCCGTAGGTTTAGTATGTGTGGGTCTCTAAAGCTTCTAACGGAAATGTAATACTAAAACTACACTTACTATTCAACGCGCTATTAGAAGACTTATCTACTGACAATACAGGGCAGGATGTAAAAGAATGGTATAACAAATAGGGGAGAGAGAGAGAAAATACTATTTTCAAAACCCAATGGTCCTTTTCACAGCCCACCTATATCTCTTGAAAAATGGTTGAGACCAGAGTTATTTTGTTACATCGTTACACTTAAGGCAGATTAAGATCTGATTCTTAAGTTTTTGTAAAAAATTTTTATCGTTTCTGCCAGTTGACATTGACTTGACCCTGTCTTGCCTAATATTAAATTTGCCGTCCTTGATTTAAGATGAGGAGTGAAAATATAACATATGAACTGTTTTTGAGACCAGCGTTACTTTTGCCACATTTTTCAAACTAACAAATTTGACCTGTATGAAGTTAATATTTATTTATTTATTAATTTATTTATTTATTTATTTATTTATTTCTAAGGTTGCAACATTAAATTTTATTTTCATGTTTTTGAAAAAGGAAAATTTAACTCTACATTTAATATGATGAGTGAAATCTGCCAATTGAAGAGCCAGGATGGATGGAGAAAAGAAGAAACCAACAAACGGATGTACATTTTGTTTTTCACGTAATCATTTTGACTACGGCAAATTTTGAGTATAGCAAGTCATTATGACATAAACAAACATAGATAGAGAACGGGGATATATATATATATATATATATATATATATATATATATATATATATATATATATATATATATATATATATATATATATATATACACCGGGAGAGAGGTAACTTAGTCAAAGCATACTTGAATCAACAATCATCATGAAAAAATCACACCATTCCCATGAGAAAACAGAAGCTAAGCGACGACGAGTTTCGGTGGCGCCTCGAACGATGAGAGAAATGTTAGCAGAAGTTCACCTGAGCGATTTTGAAGAAGACATGATCGACCCATATTCTGTACCATCTACCGTCACTGGACCCAGAGAGTCAAGATCAGCTGAGAAAGAAAGTCGCTCGGTAGCCCCTGAATTGTTTTCACATTCGAGCTACTCACAAAGTAACTTCCAGAAAAGTTGGAACGACGGCTTACACATGCACAGTGACATTTAAAGACTTCAGATCTCAAGTTTCATCAGAGAAAGCAGCTCTCTTTATTACGAACTTATTTGACTCCTTCTTAGAGGAATTTAAACGACAGTGCCAAGCTAAAGATCACGATCGTTTAAGACTGTCGATGTCTCACGACAGTTTGAAATCTCCTGTGTGGATCGAGTTTAGTACACCTGCAGAATTAAATTCTTCCAAACTCTTGGACAAAATTCAACACGTTCAAAAATCCAACGATAGGTTTGACATTGCCGATGGAAAAGTTAATATTCACATGACGCATTTTCACCTCCAAGAGGCAGCGGACAACGCAAAGTTTTATTGGTGGATGAACTTCGCAGTACCAAAACAAATATCATCCAGGTTAATAATCATCAAGACCAGATATGTTTAGCCCGTGCCACCGTGGTGGATCGAAGTTATGCAGAGAAAAACGATACAGTAGAGTAAAATGATCATGGGAGTACATTAGACATTCGGACAGAACAAAACAACGGAGACAAAAAGAAATTATTTTGGACCAAGCTGGCATTTCCAAAGAGATCGTGTGTCGAGTTTCTGAAATGTGCACGAAACAATTTAAACAACAGAAAAGTGCTTTCGAATTATTGACAGCGCGTTCCACTTGCGGACATGATGTTCGGACAAATAACCAAAAGTTTCACGTTTGTTCAGGAAAGAAATACGTCGTTTTTGTGACCAAGTCGTCGAGTTAGATAATCAATGTTACATTCAGAGATATGGCTCGAATAAGTATCGAATGACGAGCAAAACAAGAAAAAGGAACAGGACCATAGTGTGGATTTTATCACATTCCTAACTTTGGTGGGCTCGTCCTGCTTGTGATAGGTGCATTGAAGAACCTTTATTCATTCCTGTCAAAATTGTAGCTTGATTCCAGGAGGACGTGAACAGATATTTCGTGGTTCTCGTACTCTTTCTGATTTTCCTAGTGAATTTTAGACTCCACCGATGACACTTGGAGCGAAGAGGAGACACATCGTTACGGGAACTGTCATCAATATGCTACAGCCATTGCTCACACTGTCTTGGGATACGACGAATAATTTCTTTTAAAACATTATTCAGAGGAACGAACCAACTTACCAACAGTCACCATGAAATGGAACCAAAATAATTTACATGCAAGTGGGAAACATATACTTTAAAGATTCCATGAGTTATTAAGCCATGCATTTAGCTAGAATGTCTAAAACGTCTGGAATGACAGAAATGGCTAAAGGCTATTTTCCACACGTTATTATGAAGCCAATCAACACGTCGTCCTCCCACATTTGCCAGAGGTTCATTACTATGACCTTTACGGTATGCGAACAGAACAACGAGGAGCGTTCTACGCCTGGTATCCAACCCACTCTTCAGACACTTTGACACTTGATATTGAAGAAGAAATGTTGAAATATTGTTGATCTGATGTGGACATTGTACGACGTTGTTGTCGAACATCTCGACAAGTATGTATGGATCACGGAGGTATCGATCCCTTGAATGAAGTTTATACCATTGCCAAAGCGCGTGAATTAGTGTACCGAATGAAGTTCATGCCCGAGAACAGACTAGCCATCATAATCGTACCACCTCAATCCATTCAAGCAGTCAGCCGTCGATATTCAGCCCAAAACTGTTCCCTGGCTACATTACTTGTGGGTCAAAAAGATGTTACCTAAGAACCGTGGATTACTGGATTACTTCTACTCATATTGATCGTCGGACACGTCGATCATCTTAATTTAAAATACCACACGAACAACTTAAAAGCAGCATCGAACAGTGGTTAACTTATTGAGAACTCAAAACTTGTATCTTGGAGCTAAACAACTTAAAACATTTACGTCGACGATAATTTTCCGGAAGTCAAACAAAAGTCAAAGGAATCGATCATCAATGGTAAGCAGAGTTAGCAAATGTCTCTTATTTAATGTCGTAATATCGAAGTTACAAATATGTGGTTTGTGTCATCGATATGTTTTCAAAATTATCTTGGGTACTTTCTTTGACTTCTAAGGCAAGTTCCGAGTTAGTGCGAGCTTTAAAACGTGTCTTGAAATAAAGTGGTCGACACTCTCGACGATGGCAAGCAGACAAAGACACAGAAGACAGAATTGAAAAAAGACATTCATTTTTTCACCACTGAAAATCCTGAAACAAAAACCAGTATGAAAAAAGATTGTATACATCAACATACTCTCAAATACATCTACGTGTTACCACGTTTTGTCAAAGCTTACAATCAATTGTACCATCGTAGCATCGGATATGCTCCAAAGAAGTGAAACCTCAAAACGAAATGATTGTGTTTGTTTGATTGTTTGGAATGTCAAAGATCAGGGAAAAGAAAGAAGTGTTACACACCGGAGATTGGATTCGCATTGGTAAAATAAAACGCACTTTTGACAAATGTTATTTATCCAGTTGGAGGACAGAATACATTTCTTGTCACAGGACAATTACGTAGACGTGAACCCCATGTCTATACATTGGAAGATATGAACGGAGAAGTGTTAAATTGAACTTTTTACTGGCCTGAGTTACAACGAATGACCAAGAAAGAAGACAACATGTACAATATCGAAAGCATTCTCGGTTGAAGAATACGTAAAGTGGAAAAACATTGATTTCAAGATGTCAAAGTCCGTTAGAATGGATATCCAGTTTCGATTCTTGGATTGCAGCTTCACAAGTCATCGACTACAAAAAGAAGCGGAATTCGCGACCATGCCGTTAAACACTAATACATCTACTTCTCAGAGTTCATCTCTCCAAAAAAGCAGCAACAACAATCACTGTAGGTGAAGTGTGGAGAACGTATTCCTAAAATTCAAATCGTCTTTTTCTGAGAGATCTTTGTGGTGTATTGTGTCATTGGAGCAGCCATTGGAATATTTGAGTGTGCAACAGTGAGATAAACAATTGGGAACTATTTTACTTAGCAGTTGTATTGATTATATTTTGCCTAATCCTTCATTGACATATACCGACAGTTAGAACAACGATAGTCACGTCGATGCTAGTCATAACTCTTCTAATCACAGTAGTCATCCTTTAGAAGCCTTCTTCGAAAATTATCCTTTGACATCGAGTGACTCCTCAAAGACCAAAACCATCGAACTTTGAATAACCAATTGTATTTGACATCAGTTCTATGGGTGTGTTTCCCAACACTGCATTATGTTGTTTCATGGCCAAATCACCTCGTGCCGTACCATTGTATCATAAAGCTCACTCGGAAATAGTTTTGATAAAAATCATTTATGCCACTCAAGCCTGGAATGTAGTCGAAGATCAAACCATTTTCGTCATAGAAATCCTCAACGAACAAGTTCCAGAACACTTGGACAAAATAATTGATCCTGGGGTTTACGAAAAAAACAACAACAAAAAACAAAAAAACAAAAAAAAAAACAAACACCAACAATTCCCCAGTTGAATATCAAATTCCATAAGGATATTAATTTAATGCTTGACATTAAATTTTTCTGAGATCAAAACGCTGTCCATCAAATGTTCTCCCAGTTTGTTTCCTATTGTGAGTGGAAATACAAATCTCGCTCCTTCTAAAGAAATCAACAACGACGAACGAGTCTACAAGTATTTTTGTTCCTCTATCAAACTACACGAAGGGCTGAATTTAATGTGTGTGTACTCTGATGTCGTCCAGTCCAACGTCGTAGGAAGCACAGCTACATCGTTGCTGAGAGTCATTCCTTTAAAAGTGAATTCTACCATAGCTAGTTGCGAGGAAAAAGGAAACACGTATCGCATTCACCGAGAATTTTTACATCCTCATTATCGTTCTGTCAGAAAATCGTATTTTGACGGTGTCAATATTAGTATATAAGGAGATCTGGGACAAAATATTATATTCTCTAAAGGAAAAGTTACAGTGAAACTACATTTTCAAAAACATTATCCAGTGAGTTGTGACAGATGTATCCTGAATACCGAGGAGTAGCTCGACAAAGAGGACATGGTTTAGGAGATATTTTAAAATCTGCTTTTTATACGGTAGCACCCATCTTAAAACTCATGGCCACTCAAGGATTGTATGCTTTAAAAGATGCAGCTTTGACGCGAGGAAAAGAATTTCTGCAAAATGTACTCATCGACCAACAACGTACTAAACAAGAACTAATGGAAGCAGGAAGAAAACAAATGTGTTCATTCAGGCAGGAAAAGTACTCTTGGGTCGCTGAGACACCCCTATAAATTCGCTTCACGCTCCGGTCGCAGGCATCGATCTCAGCCAATCCCAGGAAAATAGTCCAAATTCAGAAGAAAAAAATTATACAATTCTAAAGTTTAGGAAAATTGACACTTTTTGAAGTTTTCTGATAAATATACATATTCAGCCTTTAAATACGAAAAATGACCCACAAATGTCACCAACAATATATCTATGGGAACGAGGCACACATCGCTCATTGTCTGGTTATGGATGTTATACATTACGGAAGTTATATTTATTTATAATATCAAGAATTATTTTGATTTCTCTTCGAATCATCTGAAGAGATTCATAATGTATTGACGATTTTAGCTATCTATGGACAACTATGCGAAAATGCCACGGTTAGACCGCTTTTATTTGAAAATTGCGTTCTGGAAGTTATGTTCTTAAATGTCACAGCTTAAGGCCAAGTAATTGAATATATTCTGAGCGAAATCCGATGAAAATAATTGTATAGAAGGCATTCTTTTACTTTGTACGTATTAATATGTAGTCTATAAACATTTTCTGTGTCCTTAATTAGTTACGGTGAAATTGTTAAGCAACTAACAACAAAAAAACGTTATGGATGTTATAGGCTATTCATCGACAAAAATAAAAATGAAACAAAAAGTTCAAAAAACATACATAGTGAATGTATAGGGCGTTTATGAAATTCCAAGATGGTTTATATCGTAAAACGTCAAACAGACGTATAAGTTATATAATTTAACTATGCTTTTTTAAAGCTGAAGTGCTGTAATTGCTGATGCGACAGGCAGAAAATGCAATATTTGCAACGTTTCATTCTTCTGCAAATAGAAAAGATAAATAAAGTATATATTTTATTGTATTTAAAAATATTAATCAATACCATAACTTTCGTTACAAAGTTAATTTCTGACAATATATTCTATCACTCTTTTCTGTGCAAACAAAAACCATCAGCGACTGAATAAAACCTTAGTTTTTTGGGGGGATTGGGTCTTCTACGCCACCTTCAAACGTGACAAACATTTGCAGAAAAATAATAAGATGCACCTAGATTATTGTGAATGTTCAAAGTCAGAACACGATCCATTTGCCATGCCACTGACGATGAAGATGGTGCAAGAATCCCTATGTGTAGAATTTCATCCCGTGTCGTCTTTGACTACCTGGGCACCTATCAAATTTGTACATAAATGACAAATCGAAGATTACATCGAACTGAACAACAGTTACTTTTACCTGAAAGTCAAAGTTCTCAAAACAGACAGCAGCAATACAGAGGCCAATGCTAGAGTGGCTCCCGTCAACAATTTCTTGCATTCGTTTTTCAGCAAAGTGGATTTGTACTTGAACAAGAACTTAGTTAGAAGCAGCATGGATCCTTACTCTTGCAGAGCTTACTTGGAAAATCTCTTGACGTACGGACAAAAAGCCAAGAACACATATCTGGATGCCTCAGTGGGGCGGAAACCTGACACTTTGGATGCCTTCAAGGATATAGCTTTAACCGCGGATGACGATTCTCACAATATTGGACTTAACGGTTGCCAAAAAAAAAAAAAAAAAAAAAAAAACAAAAAAAAAAAAAAAAAAAACAACGGCGTGGTTTAGAAATGACGGATCGTTTACACTTGGACATGTGGTTGCAAGATAAGTATTTATTGCATGGTATGGACGTAGGTCTGAGACTTAAACGAAGTAGTACCGTGTTTCGTTTGATGACTAATGGCAACTAGTGCGAAACGAACACCAAAGAAGAACCTCTTTACGTGCGAAGTCAAAACCTCCACCATTGCCTCTGGACTCTGATCCAAAATCGAGGATCATGTTTTCCAAGGTCAACTACCAAAACACTTACTTTTTTGGCATCGTCAGCAATGCAACCCTCAATCGATCAAAATCCTTTCGAGTTCCAACATTTCAACGTGTCCAAGACATAAGCCACCGGAGATGATCAGACGTTGTATACCAGAGCTTTTGAACGTAACTTTGCCCAGAAAAATTCCTTGAGATCGGACTTGACTCTGTTTGACGCCACATGACAATTGGGAACCAACAATAGCCACGGTATTTCGTACGACGATTATTCTGGAGGATATGTGTGGATTTGATTTCACTCCATACAAAGGCAACGACAATGGACATTTCCACCCTAAAAATCCGGCCAACTCCGTGTGGAACTTTAGTTTGCACTGGCTCTGGAGAATACATTGAACGTCAACTTATATGCAGAATTTGACAATACTCTGGAAATCAACAGTTTGAGCGAAGTGATCCTGCACTATTAAAAAGATGGAACACGAGCCCATGGAAATAGGTGAGGAGGATATTTTCTCTCCAGAAAAGCAGCAGTCACAGACTGTAAGGAGGGAAAAAGAAGAAAAGAACGATATGGAACAAGAGGTCAAAAACGTATGCGAAGAGGATAATGCTTTGCATCCGGAACAGCAGTCACTTACCTCAATTCCAGGTGGAGAAGAATAAGAAAATAAAGATATGGTAGACAACGTTATAGACGTAGACAAAGAGGATGATGTTTTCCAACCAGAACAACAGTCACAAATCGCAAGTCAAAACGAGACAGATACAGTCATGATGTCACGATGGCCAGAACTAGAACAACACTTAGTCTCTTGCTTTGCTTGCCACTTGGCTGAAAGATTCACACGCCTGACCAAAGACCATTGTTATGGTTGTCAAGTCGATCATCCTAGTCAAGTGCTGCAGAACAAATGTTTAACGACGAATCAAGAAAAAAAGTCGGAAGAGTATTTGGAAAACTCACATAGCCTTATCTCAGAAGAAGAAATATTGAAAGAGGGGTATAGAGACATAAGTGACCATGCCCTACTTTCATTGACTTCTTTGGAGACGAAACGCATCGAAGCTCTCTTGCAACAGAGTAAATTATTTGACAGATCTTTGTACGGAAAAAGTCAAGTGTGAGCTCATCACTTATCATTACCTGTGAAAATGAATACCTGGAAACTTCATTACCTTCTGACCACAGTACGTACACTACTTCTTGGAATCCAGTGCTGTGTGCTAAAGATGATCTTCCTCATCGAAAAACTAAAGACGTACGAGCTTACGTCATCAACACAGACGACCAGTCATCGCCCATGAATCCACTGGATATCTGTTTTCATTGCCAACGATCACAGCATAAAATATTTTGATTCATATGGATTACCTTTTCTGGATGACGATATCATCGACTTTATAAGAAGAAAAGCAGTATACACTCAGTTCAATAATATGAGATTACAAGGATTGGATTCGATAGTGTTTGGACAATATTTTGTGCATTTTCTTTATCAACGCAGCCTTGGATTCACATTAGACCATGTACTGACTTTTTTTGGAAGTGATTCCTGTTGAAACAATGCCAAAATATGCATGTGGTTTTGTGAACATTATGGTTATCTACTATTATTTTCTTTAGCGCATAAACGTAGTGTGCATCGGTGGCAAAATGGTGTTGTTTCCAATGATCTCGTTTGACACCACAACGTTGTCAACCTGGTAAATACGTTCATGTTGAATGCTTGGTATTTGTAAATGAAGAGGAAGGTACTACCCCTAATACTATCTCTTCATTTATCGATGTTTGATTGAACGGGGCTTATTAAAAAAAATGTTGATATAGAGAAAATGCTGTTGACTGGTCTTGTGCAAAAATTCTTTAGCTCTTTTTACTCTCTCTCTCTCTCTCTCTCTCTCTCTCTCTCTCTCTCTCTCTCTCTCTCACTCTGGGTTTGTCACATAATTATATTCAAAGTTTATGATAAACACCTTCGATATCCTTTAAGTTTGGCCTTTTTTCAGACTTGAACATAGTCACTCTGCATATTTACAGATAGACAGAAAAAGGTGAATTTGTAACAAACTGACTACTGAAGAAACAAATCTGACTCATACAAGCGATAGCATTGTAACACAATATCTGCCCATATATTTATCAAGCGAACAGGGTAAAATTTGTCGGTGTCCTAAATCTAGGATAGAAAAGCTTTAAGCACTTGTAACAAACGGAATGAAAGTACCAAATCTGTCTCGCTTGACACTGAATATGTTTTGCATAAAAAAATTGCTGCCATTGAATTGGTAAAATCGAATATTGCTTTCGCCAGACAGCCACAATTTTACCCATCTTATGAAATGTAGGGCGAACAATGTAACGTAAACAGATGTCAGTCAGTGTAGACTTGCAGAATTGTAAAGTCTGCACACAAAAAAAAAAAACAACAACCCCCTAAAAACCGTCCCTCCTCGCCCCCCCCCCCCCCCCAAAAAAAAAAAAAAAAAAAAAAAAAAACAAACAAACTACAAACAATTAAGAACCAAATCTGGCACACGCCAAAGTCTTCCTTCCTTCGATAACGTAGCAAATAAACTCTAGTCTTAAAAGCAATATTTTCACTCCGCGCATTGAGTAAATCAAGGCCAAGTCAGTGCTAGGGCTGGCAAATCTTTAACATTTGTCAGAAAATGGTAACATTTGTCAGAAACTGATGAATTAAAATTTGCCTCACTTGATACTCAATATGTTTGAAACACAACTTGCTACCTTTTATTGGTGGGGGGGGGGGAGGGGGCTTCATACAGAATTTATAAAGGAAACACCTATGGGCATTTCTAACAAGGGATTTCCCTTTGTCCATAGAATTCTAGAAAAATGGTGTCCTGTTGTTAATTTCCACATGTCGCCATAATGCCACAACGAAACCTCAAAAAAGCAATAGCGGCCTAATGTTAAATTCCCATGGACTCTATAATACGCAGACCATTTTTAACACAGGATTCCCCTAGACCCCAGAATCCCGTCCTATACTACTAGTGTATATGTCTGATAACAATTATCAACTTAATGAGAATTGTATTTAACGCAGCATAGTAGTCAAAGTGTGTGTTGTGTCTTGTAACATTCATTAAATATGTTAATAAGTCTTCTGTAGTATAAGGAAGATAATCCAATGTGCTAGTTAGTCTATATCACAATAGTTGCTGCACTGTGTGTTCAAGCATTTAGATGTCCATAATCAATTTCCAGTAAACTAAAATAGCGTGGCGGACTTGTAACAGATTTATGTCAATTTAATCGGAGACATATATAACACATGTGTAATTTTATATTTCTGATTGAATCCAGAAAGCTTTTCATCGACATTTGAGCTTTAGTCATATCACGAAATTGTAGAATTCTAAAGGAAAAATAAAATCGATTTTGAGAAAGCCAGGTAGCAGTTTAAAGAGAAAACGTTGGACAACAGCGAGGATACCAGCTTGGCAGAAGTAATCCATGCCCGGTCGTAACATTCAGCCCCTATCCCGCGTATCACCTGTAAGAGAACCCGAGGGACCAAGAGAGAGATTGGATATAAACTCCACCACAGAAATCCATGGGTAAAATCGGGGTCAGATTATGCAGGGAGCTGGAGCGGCGGTGGGACCGGTGGTATTTCTTGGTACGGACATGCAAAATAATTCCCCTTTAGTACAAGAAAGTCCATTTATCTGGCCACAACCTTTTTACTCCCCTAGCAAGTAATTTTGTATCTGTCCATGATGCCCAATCCCTACATCTAGTCTCTATGATCCTATGGGGTGTCACGTTCCAATGCATCTAAAAGAACAAAAAAATTGAAAAGGGGAGTTTATTGATCTTCCTCTCCTGCTAGTGCTAAAATCCACGCGAGAAATAAATCAAACCTTGCAGGGAGCTTCGGGTGAGATTATCCTAAAAGGATGTGGCTTATGAAAAAACAAAAAAACAAAAAAAAAACACCACGTCTATTACTTTATTTATAACTGGACTTTGGTATTCCTTGTGTACATGAGTTGTATTGGGAGAGGCAAGCCCATAGGGTACAAGAGTTGATTAAGTATTTGAAAGATATCCGTTTGGCTGCAAACAAGGCAACCACAACTGGGTGGGTTGCTTACGGCAAGCAGTACCGTTTGAAGAAAGCTCATTATCCTAACACAGTTTGGGGGTTGATTGATATGGAACTCTGGGTCTATGCTCAAATTGCTAGGACTCGCCTAAAAGCCCGCGGGTCGTCCTGCTGTCTTTAAATGCTTAAAGGGATACTCTTTTGACCAGACTACAAACACTAAAAACTGCTAGGCTTATAATAAAGGGTCTTGCAAATTTTGTCCCAAATGCAGATTCAGGCATGTCTGTTCATAATGTAGGTGACCACACCCTGCATCCTTTCAGTAGTCGAGGGAATTTATATTCTTTGGGGAAAAGCCCAATAAATATTTGAAATCTGTCCAAAAACTTTGCCCAATATCCTCAAAACTGTGTTGCAAATGAATTAATTACTGGTGTAATTAACAATTTATCTCTGCACTACGATTCCGGGATTGTACAAATTGAGACAGTGCTAGGGAGGCGCTTGAGATTTTACAAGAACAAATTGGAAAGAAATTGATGCAGGGCCTTTTCCTGTACCACCAACCTCCTTTATTACTTTGAGATGCTCACCATTGGGCTTAGTACCAAATACAAGGATTTTTCGAGTTATACATCGCCTTCTTATACTGAGAATGAGTCACACGTTGATTACATAGACCCTGACAGGTGCTCTGTAATGTATTATAGATTAGACGATGCAGTGAAAATGGTTCGGAATTTTGGTCGGCGGGGGTGGGGTGGGGTGTTGGTAGTTCTGCTTGCAAAATGTGATATTAACTCAGCCTTTCGTCATTTACCGGGTGCCTGGGGATTTTGAGCTGTTTGTTTTCAGGATTGATGGCAAATACTACTTTGATCGATTAGTTGTGCACATTTTGAAAACATTTCCACACGTGTTCATTGACTAGTGAAACAGCGATGTGGTCACACTAACATACAACATTTACTTGATGATTTTCTGTTTGGGGGAAAAGCTGAAACCACTCATTGTCTAGATACCATGAGTGTATTCCGGGAAATATGTATCGAGTTTGGTATTCCCCTAGCACCAGATAAGACCGTAGACCCTACTGAAGTCATCGTCTATCTTGGAATAGAATTAGATACCATACAGATGCAGTTAAGGTTGTCGGTTGAGAAACGTTTAGATCTGAAAGAAAAATTAGATTTGCTCTGGGAAAGCAGAGTTTGACATTAAAGGAATTTCAATCAATAATTGACTCCCTTAATTTCGCTTGTCAGGTAGTTTCACCAGCGCGTGCTTTCTATAGCAGACTAATCGATGCTACAAAAAGGACCAAATAACCTCACCATCTGATCAGAGTAACCAAGGGCATAAGGAATGATCTTAAAGTATGCGAACGATTTCTTCAGGACTATAATGGCATTACCCTTCTCCCCGATTGTATTTGGGTCTCTAATGACACTCTGGAATTCTTTACTGACACTGCTGAGGGCATTACTATGGGCTTTGGCATTTTTTTCTGGGGCCAATGGCCAAATGGGGTTTGGCTTCTTTTGGGAAGAATAACTTCAGCTGTGTCTTTGGCCCACTGATTGGCAGACTCTAGGACTTATGAAGAATAGCACCTTTTTAGAATTAGTCCCTGAAGTTACAGCAGTTTTAATTTGGGGCAAATTACTTGGAAACAAAAGGCTTTTATTCCGTGTTGACAATAAAGCAGTTGCATATATATTGAACAAGAGAACTTCAAAGTCGCCGGCAGTGATGTCTTTAGTCAGACCGTTTGGTCTTTCTGACCCTCATACATAATATAGTAATCAAAGCCACTGGTTCCCGAAATTCCATAGCTGATACTATTTATCGTTCATAGTGGTACAGATTCCGGCAGCTAGCGCCAAATGCAGACAAAACTACCACTAATATTACAGACCAGGCTTGGCCGATCTTAACATAGAAGCCTCCTCTCTTTTGGCAAACTCTATGTCAAGTCAGATGCAGAGAAACTACCAGACCGCCCTTGCTTGTTTGAGTTTGTTCCGTTCCATCTGAGCACTTCAGCAAACATAGCCTGTCCAGACAAATCACCTGGTTAAATTTTGTAGCATACCTTTCTCTAAGAAAGTTTGCAGCCTCCACAGTTTGCATTTACATGAGTGCTTTTGCTTACCAACAAAAAGCAAATTCATGGGTTGACAACACAAAATGTTTCTTAGTAGGAAAAATGGTAGAGGGACTAAAACGTAGACACAAAAGGAAAGATATTCGTACTCCTATGGCTATTGACCTCTTGACCAGTATTGCATTTGTCTTCGTTATGTCTGCTACTCAAGATATGAAACTAATCTATTTGAAACAGCGTTTACTTTGTTCTGGTGATATTTCCATACACTCCAACTGTCAACCACACCTAATGTACATACGAATTAGCTCTCTCTCTCTCTCTTTCTCTCTCTCTCTCTCTCTCTCTCTCTCTCTCTCTCTTTCTCTCTCTCTCTCGTGTGAAGAGACAAGTTGAATATGGATGGTTCCGATATTTGTGAACGATGGCACCACACAAGTCGTGTAGTTCAAACAACTTCTGTGGAACCATCGTTCATAAGTATCGCAACCTACTATATTCTCTACACAACCAGGCAAGTAAAGATGTATCTCAGACAGAAAAAGAATCATTTTGTTACGACACAGCTCATTGATCTATTTGTTTCTAACAACTAAAGCTTTTTAGTACAAGTCTTTTCTTTTTTCTTTCTTTTTTTCATTTCCTTTTGCAGATTTACCAATGATTATGTGGCATCAGGCTATATGTTA
The DNA here is from genome assembly GCA_029931535.1 of Margaritifera margaritifera. Taxonomy (NCBI): domain Eukaryota; kingdom Metazoa; phylum Mollusca; class Bivalvia; order Unionida; family Margaritiferidae; genus Margaritifera; species Margaritifera margaritifera. The sequence continues at coordinate 417,372 of JAQPZY010001290.1, read as the reverse complement.
CAAAAGGGTTATATCTCTTTACAGTCGGGCAAATCAAAAATGATATGTAAAGGAATTTCAGTAGCTTTCAATTGAGGCGGTTTCCCCAGGAACAGTATCTTTTTTCCATTTTCTAGACAATTAAACAGATGTGGTCTTAATCTTTTGACATAAAAAGTTACAGATGAATGGACAGAACTAGTGAAACAAAATTCTATCACATGTGCTACGGCATATAACCGCAATCTACAATGTTATTCTGTCTTTTAGTGTAGGAAAATATAACATTAATCATGGTTTATGATCTACCATTTTGAGTAACCAGCTTTAGTTTGATGATCGGTGGTAGTAAGAAATTGTCCGCTCTATCTGAAGATAGACTATCAATGACAAAAACATCACCATCCTCCCGTACCTGAAACGAAACAACCCAGTGTTCTCTACCTGTGTGGTGTATTTGACAGGCTGGTGCAGTGATATGTTCTATTACTGTACCAATGTGCCACCTGTTTTGTGGGTGTGGGTGGTTTTTGTTGATTTCAACGGCACTTTTAACATTCTTGGCTTTATCATGCTCGAAATGGGATCTAACTGCCTTTCCCGAGGACACACCGTGGCAGCCGACCCAGACTGGCCTGGGCGGGTACCGAACCCTCGACCCTTGGGTTACGAGTCTGACGCTGTACCAACTGAGCTACCGCAGCTTCCGCCATCTATTTTGAGCATCAATGTAATTGGGTACTTTTTCTTGGAGTTCGAATCCATTAATATGGTGCTATAAAATGTACAACCTCAGTATGCTGGGAATTTATTGTCTCGGTTGCCATGTTAAGTTCTAAATGCTCTAGCCGGTTGCATTAATTTGTAGTTTTAACTGCAACTTCAACTTCTGCTAGATTTGACTCTTTATTGCCAAAAATGGTATTTCCTTTCGTATGTTCATCATTAGGTAAGTCAATTGTATCGGCTGTTTTTTTTTGTTTTGTTTTTTGTTTTTTTCCTTTCTTTTTTTTTTTTTAACTATTGAGGAGATGCTCATGGAATCAACAAAAGGTTCACAAAGGAAACATAAGCTTTTCAATCAGAATGATGATTGGGTATTTTTTTGTTTGCATCACATTTTAGAATAAAGATCCTGAATTTACGCGTGTTCAAGGCATACTTGTAACCATCTAACTGTAAAGAAAACCTACTCTAGGAAACGTTCTGGTTGCGTTGTTTTGCGCTCCTTTTTTGGGGGGTGGGGTGGGGTGGGGGGTGGGCAGGGTGCTGGGGGGGGGGCAGGGGAGTGGGAGCGCAATGGCTTCGTCTCCCCCCATTCTAAATTAGATGTGTTCAGTTCAAGTAATGTGGCCAAAATACATGGTGTAGCTACCAAAATGGGTATACAAACCTTAACTCTGGTGTAATGTTGGTTCCTTCAAGTCCACCTTTAATACGATCTATTATTTTATCACAATGACACACTCTTTTGGGAAGAATAACTTCAGCTGTGTCTTTGATAGCGCATTGGAACTCCTTTTGTAAACATAACTTGCCCAATCCACAAGAACTTTCCAAAATGCTTAGTAGGCTATTTTTCTGCAAAAAATACAAACACAAAACCAAGGTATGAATGTTTTTTTCCTTCCATTCGATGAAACATTTTAAATTATAATTTAGATTTACGGAAGTATTAGTAACTGTATCTAAATAGAGGTTGCAAATATTTAAATTTTGTAAAATCCATTTTCCGCCATGTTCTTAAAAATCGGATTTCATATTCACATGAAAACACTCAACCATAGCTTCACTCCAAGTCTGACATAGCCTGTCTTATTTATATAGACATTCAATGTCACTATCGCTTTCCAAACGATCCCTTACATCTCCAGTACAAACTTGTATATCAGTTGGTGTGACGCCATGATCAAACAATCAACATTTTAAATCTCTTTGAATGTGATTCCAACACATAACAGGTATAGATTCTCTGAAAATACTTTTATTGCACTGACTATACCTTGTTCCCTATAAGAAATTATTGGATTTATTTTAGATTTTTTAATCTTGGTATTTTTTTTTATTCCAGTATTACAGAATTTTATTTTTTTAAAATTTTAAATAATATTTTGCAGTTTTCTTTCGGGAATTAGAAATGCAAATGGCGTGGTGGGTGATTCCGGAAACATAATATGCTGGAAAACTAAACTAGAAACCACACAAGGAGAAAGTGGTTTCGTAGGACAGACACATATGGATGTTAAACTTTTGTGCGTTCGTGATAATTCTTGTGTCTTTCTGTAAGAAAAAAAATGGTTCCTGAAACAACAAATTTAAAAGAAAATGCTTTATGTTGATTCTCTCTCTCTCTCTCTCTCTCTCTCTCTTGCTTGCACGCACCCGGGCACGTTAGCACGCGCGCGCGCACACACACACACACACACACACACACGCACAATGCTAGTGCCTTTTCTGAGTATAGTAACTGCATTTAATGAATTGCGTATGCACCACCAATCAAAGTTATCGGTAGTAAATTAAAATACAACTTAATGTTTAACAGTAACAAAAGCTCAAGATGGTTTGTTATAGAAAATATAAAACGATGCGTTTCTCTCAACAACCGGCAAATGGAAATCTTTCCTTGCCTCAATGAACGGGAACATTAATATAATACTGTAACCATTGGAAGTAAATGCCAACATTGCAATTGGATACAGCACTATGTAGTATATAGGTCTATACCTTGGTATTATCGGACGTAAGGTCAGTATGTCGTATATTGGTCTTTACCTTGGTATTATCGGTCGTAAGGTCAGTATGTCGTATATTGATCTATACCTTGGTATTATCGGTCGTAAGGTCAGTATGTCGTATATTGATCTATACCTTGGTATTATCAGAGGTCAGGTCAGTATGTTGTATATTGGTCTATACCTTGATATTATCGGACGTTAGGTCAGTATGTCGATTAAACAGAAATGTTGGAGGTTCTGTAAATACAACCTTAATAGATGATAAATTCTTCAAGTAGAGTAGATAAGTATCAAACACTGATCCTTCTCGGGGAAATACAACAAGAAAATAACCGAGATTCAGCTTCTTAGACGAATATGCGTTTCAGTGGGCTTAACGACAGATAACATATGAAATATAAGTAGATGTCTGATTAAATAATGTTTTGAATAGTTATTTTAATAATGTTTAAAGTAAATAAATAAACACTTCCGGTTAGCTTATTCGTATAATTAATGATATCTAGATCATGTGGTGAGTTATTGCGTGTTCTGTTTCCGTGCGGAGTTTTCACCTACATATTGAACTATAGTGAAATTAGCTGGTCAGCATTGCAATTGAAAACTATATTGCTGAAAATCCATGCTTTCCTTTTTTCAATTTCCAATCCAATTTGTTTTTCAACTACATCCTTATTTTATTGAAATTTCTTTCTTTTATAGTTTCTTCACGTGTATCCTTCACATCGACATTTAAAAGACTATTGAAGTAAATGACACGCTTTAACAATCTAAAATATACTTGAGAGTTTCAGATTAATTTATTGTTATCTTATTAGGAATTTTAAAATATTATTTATCATACATCATTTATGTATGTATATATATATATATATATATATATATATATATATATATATATATATATATATGTATATATATATATATATATATATATATATATATATATATATATCCCTGGCTAAGAAAAGTCATGTCACCATGAGCCTCTATTATACGAAGTTATGTGCAACTTAGCATCTGTATTTATCTATATTTAATGATTTGTCACTCTTATACATCCTCATATATTTGGCTTAAGTTAAGGTTGAAATATATACTTTCAAAAATACCTAGAATTCTGATGTTTGATTCACTGATTATCTCTTGCAAACTTGTCATCAAATATAAGTATAGGTTAGAACGCATAAAATAATTTCTACATAAATAACATTGGTGAAGCTAAGGGAAGCCACTCTTATTTATGAAGAAATGTATTTCACACCTTCTAACCGATTTACACACTATTCCATCGGTTCTTTAGACTGATAGTCGGAGCAATGCATGCGCAGTTCAGTTAATATTTCGCTTCAACTTGATTTCACTGGCAGTGGACCATGAGTATGGATGGGTTCGTGCACGGTGACCTTAGTTTATTCACGGATAAATTTGAGGGGGACAACGATTTTTAACGATATGCAATCTCTGTCTGATGACAAATCTACTTTATCTCGGTTATTTGACATTTCAACACATTCGTTGATGCAAAATCCTACAGATAATTGGTTTGCCCAGCCTGTTTCAACTTGAATGGAAATTTCTGGTACACATTCCCCTAAAGACACTCAGTAATACCAAGACCGGACTAAGCTAGTAGGAGGCCCCGGAGCAATTTTAAAATTCCGCCCCCCCCAAAAAAAAAAAAAAACAACAAAAAAACAAAAAAACAAACACCAAAACAAAACATTTCACTGCGTTGCTGGGCTTTCCAGGCGGGGACTCCAGAAGCAACTGCTCCATTTGCTCCGCCTTAATCCAGCCTTCATACTAAGTGGTCGGTAACTTTGTGGAATGATTGGATCAAATATAGGTTTGGGCAACCAGAGACGACTATGGAACCTTTTCCCTTGCCGTACAACTTAACTACAGCTGACAATGCAGTCAGTCGACTTCTGGATGTCGCGGTTTATCATGGACATTCGAAAGAGAGATGGGACACCTTATCCCACCTAGCACATTCACGCATATTGCATCAGGAGTACAGAGACCAGGAGGGACGAGTTAAATCGTGCAGATGTGAACTTTTTCCAAAGAGGGGACCCCACCTTTAATCAATTTTGCAAGGGTTTGAATGCACGGATGAAAGAGTTATATACTAGTGGTGTTAGGATTCATGTGAAAAAGAAGGATCCAGTTTTATCGGTAGAGCAGAAACTTTTAGGATAAAGGAATGTTCAGTTTTGACGCCGTCGATTTGCTTTCAAATGCCGTATTGTTCTATAATTGCAAATCCTTTGGTTTTAGATGGATGCAAGAGCATTGCAATTGGAAGCAGAACAGTGTTCATTTGAAACGGACAAGGAAACTGGTTTGAAATACTTAAGATAGGTGTCTCATGTAATTAAGAATCTTCCGCGTGAGCTACGTTACAGAAAGATTATGCTCAATAAAGTGAGACATTTTGATAATTCCGCAAATGACCGATAGCTGGTGAAACTGTACTCTGCATATCTCTCATCGATACCTGGTGAAACTGTACTCTGTATATCTCTCATCAATACCTAAGGGATAGACCATTCCATTTTTTTTTTTTTTTTTTTGGGGGGGGGGGGGGGCGGGTCGGGAGTTGCGATTTTCACTCCAGCTGGTATATTATTTTCTTTTTTACCTCAAGATAATGTATTTGTTTCAACTAATACAATGTATATATTATGTACTTTGTTTTCTTTTTATAAATTAGAACAAGAATATTTTCTCAAGGTATTTAAGGGTCGGAAATGTAAAAAAAAAAAAAAAAAAAAAAAAAAAAAAAATCGTGTGCTTCTCTCCTCACCCCTTAAATGGTCAGTCCATAAGAAACGTCCCCTTTTATAGGAAGCAACTTCAAAAGAGTTGTTTAGACCAGCTGCTACTATTTCCGAAAAGAAATGAGAACCATCTTCCACATATTTTACAAAGAAGCCAGTATCGATATTAGTAACAAAAACATTTCGAACCAAAACGGCCGAGTAATTTGCAGCACAACTTTGTACAACAGTAGTTTTGACGATAAAGCAGTTTGCAGTAGATCATGGCATATAATCTCTGCATCCAATGAATACAAAAGAGAACTTAAACCTATGCTACAAGACATAAGTAACACCCTTGATCCTCCTTCATTTGACTTTCCGTCGTTGCCAATGTGGAAACCAGCTGTTCATGGTTCGTAAAAGAAAAAAAAAAGAATAAAAACAACAACAAAAAAACCATGCAAGTAATTCTAGATAATCTCTCTCTACAGCCCCACTGTTAGACGAAGAACATGACAATCAAAATAGTACTATAATGTTACCTGACTGTTCAAAAATGTCATTATTGTAAAGGGGGAAAAAGTATTAAACTTGAAATTTGGCTGTGAAGATGCAACTTGTTTTTGTTTTTTGAGTATGAATGTGTTCCAGAATTAAATCTGAGGAATCTTTTTTGTGTTGTGTTTGTTGCACGTGTTTTGACTAAAGAGCGTGGCCTTGCTCTGGGTACATTGATGCTTTGCTTTATGCAAATATTGTTTATCAGTTTCCAACTTGTCTTTCAACCAATCAGAAGTGACTTTATGTGAAGACAGAGATCTTCATAAATAAGTCAGTTTATTTGCAAACAGCTGATTGGCTGTTACTAAAGGCAACTAACCCACTGTCGTCTAAAACTATATGGACACCCCGAGTGAAAGAAAAGTTTGCTGTTACAAAGTATCCACTTCTCTATAATTAGAAATTGATTATTTGCATGATTTATGGTTATAAATTATGAGAAAGATTTAAAAGTGTAAGATTCAGTTTTAAAATAATGGATTTTTAAGCCGTGCTGAGGACCGAGAGAGACAATTTTCAGAAAAATAACAAAATCATCTTACTCAAGGTTAACTGACCTTATGACCATCAACCGTAAGTCTCTGAATCAACAACCACTCTTCCAAGTTCATTGCACCAAAATAAATGGTTATGACCTATGGAAAAGTTTGCTAATAATAATAATAATAATAATAATAATAATAATAATAATTATAATAATAATAAGGGGGAAAGACAACTAATATAAAATTATAAGAACTTTCAGAATATCCATGCATCATATCCTGCCTGTTAAATGTGTATTTTGGAAAAAAATAAAACACATGTGATTTGTCTTTAATGAGATACATGTGAATATAATTAATCTGATAGTGTTAATTATGTCTTGATTCTTTTAAAAGGGTCACTGTAAAATCAAACTGAAAAATCACTGTGCCAAACAAACTTACTACAACTGAGAAGTGAATGCATGTACTGGATAACTTTTTTTTTTGGGGGGGGGGGGAGGGAGGGAGAGAACGACAGGTGCAGATATTTATACGTAACCATGTTGTCGAAGCTTCCCAGAAAAGAAGACAAATACTTCAAAGTCAATGGGAGTAAATCTTTAAACTTGGACACAGCTATTGGATTAAAATACTTCTTACGGTAAATCAAGTGAACAATGAAAAAAACGAAAAGACTTCAACATTTGCATTGTAAACGATGTTTGCTTAATTCTTGCTGAGAAATTTATAGAAGAATAAAATATGCCTTAGTATTATTATATAAGGTCATGTAGGTACAATAATTACAATAGGCGGTTATGATGCTTTGTTGTATTGCAGTTTGTCAGATAACACCAGGTATATCGAAGACTTGTCAGCGTTTTTAGGATTCAGGAACATTTTTTTTTCCCTAAAGGGTCTCGGTTATTTGGTTAATAATTTAAGACCTCCTTTCACAAACGGCAAGAAAATAGTCCCAACCGTCTTTTTTTGTCAGAAAACTCTGTAAATAAATTAAAATAACATACTTTTACAGCGTTCATCAGGTCAGCGTTTTAGCACTTGGTCAGCAGCCTCTAGTGGTCAGCAAAACGCTGACGTCAGCAGACGGTTAGCGTTTGAGTAAGACTCTACCCATTTATCCAGAAGAACGAGCTTCCCTAATGTTGAGATAATCCGAAATTAAAGCTCAATCCTTATTAGGTAATTAAGAATAGACCTTATTGAACTCGAAGTAATCAGCATTATTGTGTGATACATGGGAATGTATTCAGCGAAACGACTCTTTATTACTTCGCAATGACGCGATAAATCCATTACTATTAAGAACACTTCATTGCCTTTCTGTGTGATAGCAATGAGGTCGCATGTCTTCATAGTTTTCTGTTGCTCAGGGTTATCAGAAGCAAGACTTTTGGTGCAAACAGTATTTATTGCAGAAATCATCATAAAATAAAAAATGGGGCCTATGCGAATTTAACATTATGGCAAATGTGGTCTGGTATTAGGGTTATGGGAATTTAACATTGACGGTTTTGTGGATGGTATACGGTCATACTGAAATTTAACATTATTGGTTTGTTTTATTGCTACTGGAACTTAACATTAGCGGTTCATGGAGCACTTCAAAAATTTAACATGGATGGGGCGGTATGGGGTCATACGGGAATTTAACATTATTAAGCCATTTAGGAATTTAACATTACAGCAAATTTGAGTCGTTATGGCGATCTATGGGAAATCTAAGTTAAAAAGCACAGAGATTTTACGGGGTCTAGGAATTTAGCATTATGGAGAACAATGGGGATGTATGTGCATTTAACATTGAGTTTGGGACAGTATAGGGATGTATGGGAATTAACATTATGGGGCACTGTGGAGATTTCATTCAACATTACGTTTAGGCCACTATGGAAATTTAACATCAGCGTTTGGGCCTGTATGTGATCAAAGGAAATTTAGAAATAACGCTTAGGCTGGTATAGGTGACTATGTCAATTTAACACTAGAAATTTTTATTTTATACTAATCCGTGAATTAGTGAATTTTCCAAGAGAAATAATGTTGATAATTCACTGGAGTGAATTATCAATTTTATTTGTTCACTCAAGAACTTTTTAGGTAGATATCGATAACATTGTTGACCAAATAATGGCATCCGCCATGTTGCCAATTGCTTAGTCCAGTGGTAAGCACGTCGACCTGTCACGCAAGAGAACCACGTTTGAATGCAACTGTAAACGTTTTTTTTTTCTTTCTTTCTCCAAGTTAATGCTTTCTTACCTTGAATTAGGAAAGATACTTATGTTACTACTCATATTTTCTGTGCAAATGTTCACAAAACACAGCAGAACATAAACGATAAACTGTTGATATTACCGTAAGGAATCTGCTACTTCTGTCTGTTATACACTTCTTCTAATAAAGTCTGTGATATCGTCTTAAAGTGGGTAATCCATTAGAATCAAAATATTCCACCATGTTGTCGTTCGGAAGGTAGGTGGTGACGCAATGTGTTCCTGGTCGATAATTGTCGTTTGTATTGCTCATGTCTTTGGGTTTTTCACAAGGGAGTTCCATTGGATTCCAATGTGCTGTGTACGAACTGTGTGTGAGGAGGTAATGAAGTTCACATGTATTCTTTCTTATAGATCCAAAGACTTTACAACTACTAATGGGCGATGATTTCAAACCTAACTTTATCTTGAAACTGGTCGGTGACGTAAGTAGAGGAGCGTGAAGGATTCGGTCTCCGATGCGAGAGAGATTGATTCGTTTCGTCTCTGTGCCAGTCGTTGGGAGTTTAGAATGGTATAGGAAGTCTTTATACCATTTGTTAAAGATTTAATACAGAGTCCAAGCTTGATCCAGATAAGACTCCGGGTTTTCTTCTTGACTCCTCAATACACATTGGTCCTATTGTACTTGCATAGGATGATCGACTGGGCATCCATACAAATGTTCAATCAGCAGGAGTGTAATTGTTTTGGCAATGCGTTTAGCAAAACATGTCACTAAGGCCTTCTCTTGTTCCAACCATCGAACCAATACTGTTTCTTCTTCTTTCGCTCCTTCTTTTCCTTTTTCTTGCATACGATGACTTTGTGACAGCTTTTGTGGTTGCAGTAGTTCCTTTTCTTGATCATCATTTTCATTGTTTAGTTGTCAAGCGTCACTTAACTCAGACTGTTGATTTCAAGGGTATTCCGAATTCTACAAACAAAATCACGTTCACACTATTCTCGAGGGCTCGAGCAAACTGAATTTCTGCACGCAGTTGTCCCGATTTCATAGAGTGGAAATGCCCTTCATCACTGCCTTTGGTCTGGTGTAAAATCAAATCCCCACAAACAGTAACCACCTGCATAGTCGTCGTAGTAAATGCCCTGTGTACTGTTGGTACCCAGTTGTGCTGTCGCTTCAAAACGGAGTCAAGTATGATCTCAAGTAAATCTTGTGGGTAAAATTGGGTTCAAAGGGTCTGATATAGAGAGTCTGTCCGTCCCAGGTGACTTCTGTCTTGGAGATGTTGCGTAGTGATGGAACTGGATGGGGTTTTGATCTAGTTCCGTTGAGGGCTGCAAGGCTGACAAATTCAACGAAAAGACGTTTGGTAGCTGGCTCTGGAGCACATGATCTTCGATCTTGGATCTGAGCCCAACAGCAATGGTGAGGTTAAAAAGCCTGACTGATATCGTTTCCTACTTGAGGTAAAACTTCTATACGTCGCACGTACATTCTTGCTAAATCTTTCGCGTTGGCAATCGGATCAAAGATGGTGCCATTTCGATTCAGGCTCAAACGTACATCCACACTGTTCAATAAATACTTATATTGCAGCCACATGTCCAAGTGCCAACGATCCATCAGTTCCAAATTTTCATTTGTCGGCCTTTAAGTACTACAATGTGTGATCGTAGTCATCCTCTGGTAAGACCATGTCTTTGAGCGACTTGAACATTTCGGGTTTCCATACCACACAAACATCTAGATGTGTACTCTTGGCTTTATTTTCGTAAGTGGGTAGATTCTTCGGATAGGCTCGGTAAGGGTCAATACTGCTGCTGACTAGTTTCTTATCCAGAAACAACTCTACTTTGCTGAGCAAAGAATGCATGAAATAATTGTTGACGGGAGTCACTCCAGCCGTTTGATATGAATTCTAATAGTTGTTTTTGAGTTATAGGTAGCTGTTATTCAGAGCGATTCAGATCAATGCAGTCTTCGGTTTGAGCTTAAGATTTAAAACTCGATGGGATCTGACAATGGACGACACTAGGTGGAATTCTACCCACTGAGATTCTTACATCGTCATAATCATAGGTTGCATGACAAACAGATCGACTTCTGTCTCTGTATATCATTTTCGCCTTTGAATGGTTTGTAATCAAACGTCTCTTATTATTCTTGTCTTTTCTTTCTAGGTCTATTTTCACCTTATCATTGCTGCTGCATGGATGATGAAACAGCTGCTTTGACGGGGGTGTAATGTGATTTTTTAGGTGGGGTTTTTTGGGGGAGGGGGGACCAAAGAGTTATTTTCCTGTCTGGATCAGCACATTTTTTCACGCATTCGGTAACACTTGTTTGAAATTCCGTCAATCGACCAGCACGTTTTGAATTTGTTTTTTTCTTGCAATAGTGTGAGGTTTGAAAGCACGCAGTCCTTGATGTACGAAAGGTTTCAAGATTGGTGCGAAAGTACGAAAGAGCGATTCGACAGTACGAAAGAGCGATTCGGACATATTACCCACACCATATCGTCGTTTTTGAGCAATTCCTTAGTACACGGAATACATGAATTAGAAGTCACACGGAATACATGAATTAGAAGTCACACGGAATACATGAAATAGAAGTCACACGAGGAGAATCGTTTGCGAAAGTGTAGTTTCATGCTGACATTTCCTTTAGCGACTGTATCTTGTCCGAAATCTCCTTTTATATCAATATTTACAGTGTGAAAATACATTTTACTGATAGGAATATAATGTGGATGAACACATTCTCGGTGTACGTGATAGGTGTTTCCTTCGTCGTTAGCATTGATTGCAGAATCCACTTTAAAGAGAATCATTCTCAACAACGGAGTGGCTGTATTTTCCACCACGTTGTACTCGACGAAATATGAGTACACACACATCACACTGAGTAATTCGTTCAGTTCGGCAGGCTATCCTTTTTTTTCTCTCTCCGTAAAAGCCGGTATTTTTTTATGTCCAAGAGTTCTTGTACTTGTTCATCTAGTATTCTACAACGAAATGCACTTGATTTCAGGTGATATTCAAAATTTGAGTGAGATGAATGCTTTCTGTCAAAGCTACTTAAAAATGGGCGTCGTGATCTGGTTTTATGGATTTATATAATTTTGTCGTTAAACAACACAATTTATTGGCGGGAAACACATCCAGAGAACTGTTACTGGGTACAGTGAAATAAAATTGATTATTCATTGTTCGATCGTTCTTGTCTCCAAAGAGTAGCCCGATTGCAAAGGACTACTTTCCCAATGTTCAAAGGCGTTGCTGTGATTTTGTTGTTATTGTCGTGACTGGAGTAGCCGTTGCTGCAACTGTCGATATATTTCAACGATGGATTGAGAAGAAGATATCCAATATAACTGCTGAGTAAAATGGTCCATATTTGTTATCCTCTTTTGCAAAATTAAGTTTCAGATAGCAACTCCAATCACACAATACACGACGATGATCTGACAGAAAAGACAATTTGAAATTTCGGGACACGTTCTCCACACCCACTGTTGTTGTTTTTATTTCTGTGGCTCCTGTAGTGATGATAATATTAAGGGTGACATGAGGTTTAACGACATATTCACAGATTCTTCTTCTTTTTATATTCGATGAGTTGCGAAGCTGCAATCCGAGAATCGAAACTAGGCAGATAGTCTTTCCAAAGTACTTTCACTTCTTTGATGCGACCTTTATCCCACTTTGCGAGTACTTTGGTCGATAATGCTTTGGATATCATAAACGTCATCGTCTTTCTTTGTCACTCGTTGTAACTCAGGCAAGTAAAACGTTCCTTTTAAAATGTCTCCTTTCACATCTTTCAATTTATAGATAGGCGAGTGACGTCCTCAGACGTTTCCGTTCAATCTCCTGTTTTCAATATCAGGGTAGCAGGATGACATCTGCTGCTGTGATGTAGTGGATTCTTCTTCTTCTCAGATTTATCTAGGATCCCAAAGAATCGATCAAATACTTCCACTTCCTTTTGTGTTTCGACATGTTCTGGTGCATTTCCAATGCTGTGATGGTACGACTGATTATTGACTTTCACAAGACGAAGTAGTATGTCGATGTATTTGAGTGTGTGTTGTTGTATAAGATATTTGAACATTCTTTCTTTGAATGTTATTTGAAAATGTGTTTTGGCCGCAGTGGGGAATACGTGCTTTACAAACACAAACCTAGCTTCTTTTAAATTAGCGATGTTGTGTAACATTAAACATTACAATCAATAAGTTTTAAAACGAGGTAACCATGTTCATCAGTTCCCAACGCTAGGTTCAACTTTGCAAGGTTTGAAATCAGCTTAGATTTGAAGAACTGCTGATTTCTTTCCGAGTGCATGTTTAGCAGTCCATAGGAAAATACGAGAATACGTGTACTTTTGGTTTGAGTTTGTAAATTTAATGAAAAGGAAAGGAAATGTAGCGGTTAGAAATGAAAGGGAAAAGTTTAATTAGATTTTATACACAAGAAATGTCACAGGGCATTTCAGTAGTTCTTTTTTCTGCACGGTTTTAGAATTATCTCCCTTTGACTAAGCTCGTAAAAAAAAAGAAAGATGTTCAAGACTAACAAATATCTAAATATGAAATATGCAGGGACAAGCTGAACAGGGGCAGATAAAGTATGAATAACCAACTATCAAATATATGGAGACAAGCTGAACAGGGGCAGATAAAGTATGAATAACCAACTATCAAATATATGGAGACAAGATGAACAGGGGCAGATAAAGTATCTTTTGATAAAAGAAATGCATTGCAATAAGACACCAGCTGCCATCGTAAACACCGAAAATAAAGAAAAACAAATTTGGATACCTCTATCTGTTGTTAATCAGTTGGAATCAGAGATAGCTATTCAATATTATTCAAAGACTAAATGATACCACCTAGCATTATAACTACGTGGTCAAGTGACATACTGATATCTTACTTACCTACACGCATACATATGCAAACATGTGTATTTTTTTTATTAATAATGTAAGAAAATATATTAAGTGCAACATACTAATTAATTTTCTGACCCGTATATGCTTCTTACCCACAACTATTAGAAAACAAAAAATAAACAAATAAATAAGAAAAATTAGAAACAAAGAAGATTTATAATGTCTCAATATAAGTTATTTCATTAAAAATATAGATACTTTCTATGTCGTGCTTTTCTTTTATTATTATTTTATAGATTAAATTACAAAAAACCAACAACAACAACAAAAAAAAAAACAAAAAAAAAAAAAAAAAAAAAACGCACAAAATGTTTTGAAATCTTTCCTAGTTTTCTTTCAACATCTTTGCTAGTGTGTGCTTTCATTTATGTAGTGTTAAGGTAGATAATGATATTTTCTGTAAAGGTAAATTACGAAAATTTATACTGTACTTCAAAATATTATGATGAAATACTGATAGGTCACATTTTCATAACATTGTATATTACCTTTCGATCCTCACTTTCAAATTCATAGATTGGGAAACAGAAAAATTGATACATGCAAACTGATAACAAGTAAAAACGACAGAAGAAAAACAAATATATATTATATATATGGAGAGAGATCACCAAACAAAACGAGAGAGAGAGAGATATACTGACAAATTTGAGATTAAAGAAGAAAACAAAGACAAAGACACTAACAGCTACAGCTTAGAGAGAAAATTGTTGATTGGTTAATAGGGATATATCTCCAGGTAGTTATATACCCAGGGAATTTATCAAATGTGAAGTATATAGTACCTGATGACCAGATAAATATATATCTGTGACATGAACTTTTTTTTGTGTTTATCCGTAATCTATTTCAGTGTGTTTCTCAAAAAGTCATGAAACAAAGTTAATTTTCTGATAGTTATTTGTTATGTGGTGACATTTATTATTTTTATTTTCTGGAAAACACACTATTTGAATTAGAAATGTCTCATTTCTATGTTAAATTAGTAATTTCTGTGTTTACAAAATACTGATACATGTCAATATTGAACAATAATGACTGAAAAGTATGCACACCAGATTGAATGCAAAATACTGATACATGTCAATATTGAACAATAATAACTGAAAAGTATGCACACCAGATTGAATGCAAAATACTGATACATGTCAATATTGAACAATATTAACTGAAAAGTATGCACATCAGATTGAATGCAAAATACTGATACATGTCAATAGCTCATAGAACAATAATGACTGAAAAGTATGCACACCAGATTGAATGCAAAATACTGATACATGTCAATAGCTCATAGAACAATAATGACTGAAAAGTATGTACAACAGATTGAATGCAAAATACTGATACATGTCAATAGCTCATAGAACAATAATGACTGAAAAGTATGCACACCAGATTGAATGCAAAATACTGATACATGTCAATAGCTCATAGAACAATAATGACTGAAAAGTATGCACACCAGATTGAATGCAAAATACTGATACATGTCAATAGCCCATAGAACAATAATGACTGAAAAGTATGCACACCAGATTGAATGCAAAATACTGATACATGTCAATAGCTCATCGAACAATAATGACTGAAAAGTATGCACACCAGATTGAATGGAAAATATTGATACATGTCAATATTGAACAAAAATAACTGAAAAGTATGCACACCAGATGGAATGCAAAATATTGATACATATCAATATTGAACAATAATAACTGAAAAGTATGCACACCAGATTGAATGGAAAATACTGATCGATGTCTATAGCCCATAGAACAATAATGACTGAAAAGTATGCACACTAGATTGAATGGAAAATACTGATCGATGTCTATAGCCCATAGAACAATAATGACTGAAAAGTATGCACACCAGATTGAATGCAAAATACTGATACATGTCAATAGCTCATAGAACAATAATGACTGAAAAGTATGCACACCAGATTGAATGCAAAATACTGATACATGTCAATAGCTCATAGAACAATAATGACTGAAAAGTATGCACACCAGATTGAATGCAAAATACTGATACATGTCAATAGCTCATAGAACAATAATGACTGAAAAGTATGCACACCAGATTGAATGCAAAATACTGATACATGTCAATAGCTCATAGAACAATAATGACTGAAAAGTATGCACACCAGATTGAATGCAAAATACTGATACATGTCAATAGCCCATAGAACAATAATGACTGAAAAGTATGCACACCAGATTGAATGCAAAATACTGATACATGTCAATAGCTCATCGAACAATAATGACTGAAAAGTATGCACACCAGATTGAATGCAAAATACTGATACATGTCAATAGCTCATAGAACAATAATGACTGAAAAGTATGCACACCAGATTTAATGCAAAATACTGATACATGTCAATAGCTCATAGAACAATAATGACTGAAAAGTATGTACAACAGATTGAATGCAATATTAGCCTACAATTTGACGTAATTAATGCAAACCTGTGATAATTCATTCAGATGTTTAATTTGACTTAATTAATGCAAACCTGTGATATTTGATTCAGATATTTATTCAGTCATTTATTAATTTATGTATACTAGTGTTATGGATGAAAATGAATTTGATAAAACAACAGAATGGTATGGATAATGCAAAAGTATTTTATTGCAAATAATAGATTTTCTTACAAATACAAAAAGGCAATATAATTTTGAGACAATGCAGCCATTTTTCTGAAATAAAAAGTGTGCCACTGTATCAAAAGAGTTCATGGCGTTTTCAATGTTAAAATACATTTCCATTTTTGAACGAGAGAAAGACGTATGTATGTATGTGTGCGTGTATGTATGTATGTATGTATGTATGTATGTATGTATGTATGTATGTATGTATGTATGTATGTATGTATGTATGTATGTATGTATGCATCCATGCATATATGTATGTTACCTACTCTGTCTACTTATAAGCTTGTAATTCTTCAAAAATGGAGGTCACCCCAACTTATTGGGCGCATAGTCGACCATTACGTCAGTTGAGACATCACCATACATGTCTCTATGGTCTTGTTTTGTTTTCCACAAAAGAAAGAAGGACAAAAGGAACGAAATAAATACAAGTAAAGGTCCTATAAACAATAATTTACGCCCGCTATGTATATAAAATACAATAAATTACATACATGGCCGCTGTGTACATATAATTTAGGTACCCCAAGCATACACGGCCAATGCTATGCATTTCTTTTATTAAAAGATACTTTATCTGTCCCTGCTCATCTTGTCTCTATATATTTTATAGTTGGTTATTCATACTTTATCTGTCCCTGTTCAGCTTCTTTCCATATATTTGATAGTTGGTTATTCATACTTTATCTGTCCTTGTTCAGCTTCTCTCCATATATTTGATAGTTGGTTATTCATACTTTATTTGTTCCTGTTCATCTTGTCTCCATATATTTGATAGTTGTTTATTCATACTTTATTTGCCCCTGTTCATCTTGTCTCCATATATTTGATAGTTGGTTATTCATACTTTAACTTATTCTTAGGATCACTATCATACCTTGGTATACATAAATCAGTCGTTCTAGCCACTCATGTAACTTATTCTCAGGATCACTATCACACTTTGGTATACATAAACCAGTCGCTCTATCCACTCATGTAACTTATCATCAGGATCACAATCACACTTTGGTATACAAAAACCAGTCGTTCTAGCCACTCATGTAACTTATTTCAGGATCACTATCACACTTTGGTATACATAAACCAGTCGCTCTAGTCACTCATGTAACTTATTCTCAGGATCACTATCATACCTTGATATATATAAACCAGTCGCTCTAACCAGTCATGTAACTTATCCTCAGGATCACTATCACACTTTGGTATACATAAACCAGTCGCTTTAGCCACTTGTCTAACTTATCCTCAGGATATATCACTATCCCATTTTCACCCTTGAATAATAACTTTTTGTCGTAAGTCTTGTTGTGCAGAAAATAACACAAGATGCCTTAGGCACGATTTTGCTCTGCTCAAAGAACTATTTAGTGGCTTCTGTAAACTGCCGTATAAATTGCAAACCCTGGGAAAATAGACCATTCTTGGGAGACCTTCTATGGTCGTCGAGATTGTTTCTATTTCTGATTTTTAGAACTTTTCTTGATGACTTTCGCCGCCCTTTTTGCACATTATCAAAACACGCTTCAAGCTCATTCCTTGAGAATCAAGCGTAAATTTTGTCAAAGTTGCATTGGTTGCTGTGTCGATGATTCTCTCTCTCTCTCTCTCTCTCTCTCTCTCTCTCTCTCTCTCTCTCTCTCTCTCTCTCTCTCTCTCTCTCTCTCTCTCAATATAGCCTAGCCGTAAAAGAATGTAATTTCATTTCTGTATTTGTCATTTACAAATTGCGCAATGAATTCTGAAGTAGTTTTATTGCACTGGAAGGAAATATTTTCCAGTTTTCCACCTGTAAGTGTTTTGTTTAATCTGGAATCCCGAGGAGGAGCACAAGAATTGTGAACAATGGTATGTTGGTATTTGAGAGTCAAGTGATATTCTAAGGTTCTTTCCGTACCCAAAAAAACTATACAGATTCAGTATTATTATTTTGCGCACTACCTGCCCCTGATCGTAACTTTCTCAATTTGTCTTTCATACTACCTTGTTCAATCCCACTAGAAACAGGCAACCATAAGTGGCTCTCTATGCTCAAATTTAAGAACAACTCAGTATAACCTCTAAATGATATCGCTATTTCTGTCATCATGGTATGCATTAGCTACGCCATTTACTTTGCATGAAATTCATGTTACAGGCATACGTGTAAACCCCTGATTTTTCCATCTTTATCTTTTATGCTGACATTCAGTCTATTTATGGTATCCCTCTGTAATTGCTTGCAATGGCTATTAACATTGTTTGATAGAAAGTCGCCGTGAAATTGTTTAACAGGCAAATACTCTAGTGAACACGAATAATTGCCATTATAGTAATTTTGGGATTTATTGATCTGAACAAAGTAAATTGATAAATGTTAGGTAAAAAATAATATTAAAATAAAATCTAAACACTATCAGATCGGTACATACAAGCACCTGTATAGATCGTGGGCTACTGAGTCCTGACAATTGAGCATTGTATTTTGTTATGTACACCATGAAATTGTTACTCGGTGTGATGTTGACTTTTGAGTTGTCTTTTGCACATTACAAATCTATAATTTCTTTGTTTTCATCATGTATTGTCATCCCCTGTTTGAATTTATTGATGTACATCTGCATATTGTAAAAGCCATCATAAATTAAAACAGTGCTTGTTTCATTTTTGTCTTTTATATATTAAAATATGTTGTTTCTGAGTTCATCGGAAATATTGTAATAACCAATCACAAAATCTATTCTTTGCAACGATATTGACAGTGTACTATTTCTGCTATCAATTGGATTGGTAAAATAGATGTCTTTCTCAGGAAGTCCATTGATTGTAATTGTGCAATACAAGTTTACCGCTGTACAATATAGCTCTCCATTTGTACAAGCACATTTATCGCAACTGAAACATAAACATCATATGCTTAAAGATTTTCTTTCAACTTGTATTTTGCTGAGCTGTTGAATTCGTTAATGATAGATACAAAGTAAACAATTAACAACTTTTTAAAGATGATTTAATTGTCACTCAATTGCTTTGCTTATCATGTCGTTAATGCTGTTGAATTTACTGATGACACATCCTACTGTATCATCTTGTTTTAAGACTTTATTGTAAATAAAATTTTCCTTAATGGCTTCTAGAACAATACCTACCAGTATTATATTAACGCCGGCAAATCCCGTGGAACAACTATGCCTGTACCTATTCCCTCTAGACCCACTGGAGCTGCAGAAACACATATACCGGATTACACTGTTACGATTCCTGCCTCCACCCAATTAAAAATTTTGTATGCTACTTTTTATTTATTTCGTACATCTGTATAGTGTTCGATCTCTCTGACAAAGTCATTTTAATCTCGTTAAGTTTTTTGCAACACGAAATTAAAACCGTTATTGTCTATATGCAGTATAGGATATAACGGCGGAGCACTTGGTACTTTTTCCACTCATTTATATATATATAGGAAAGAGACGGCATATACTTCGTAGTAGTTTCAGATTTTATATAGTTGTAATTACACGTTTTTATTGTACCTCTTCAATGCCGACGGCGAGGCGAATCTTCAGTGCAATGACAGATTTTTATTTACAATTTTATTTTTCTTTGGTGTCCTTTTTAAGACAGAAATATAACCAACCTTTGTTCCGTAAGTACTAATTTGTTGTGTGCATGCAACGCTATTTAGCAGCGGTTATGGTTGCTTTTTGCAAAACATTTATTGAGTAACAATTTTGTCAGGTAAAAGTCCATTTTCTATTAGTCAATTATAGATCGACGAAAATAAACTGGAATTATAAGCTTTACAACTACTGCAATATTCATTTGCAAATCCTAATTGCATTATCGAAGCATGTTGTAGGCTGCAAAAAGTGCTCAGTTTAACATTGCATGGTAAATAGTATTGTTAATGTTTTTTGATTCAGTGGACATTTGTGCCCTGATATATACCATTTATAACCTCAAACGTTTAAAGAGTTTTAGCAATGTATATTTGATTTTACCTTTTACCCTACGGTTTTAATAATTTTGCTAAGTAAAAGTCCATGTGATATTAGGAAGTCGATTGTGAACTCAGTGAAAATGCAATAAATATTTTTGCAGTTTCTCCATTATCCATGTTTGATTGTGGGCCGATTGACATCTTAAATAACTTCTTCAAAAGGAAGATGTGCGCAACTGTGAGATAAGTTTTAAGTGTTGTATAGTGAAGAGAGTTAATAATATTTTTGTTTCACTCGAAATTGGTCTGTAGGCAAACACTGCCCTCTTTATTAGTTAAAACGTTAAAGCATTTCTAGTATTGGTTTT
Organism: Margaritifera margaritifera; assembly: GCA_029931535.1. Taxonomy (NCBI): domain Eukaryota; kingdom Metazoa; phylum Mollusca; class Bivalvia; order Unionida; family Margaritiferidae; genus Margaritifera; species Margaritifera margaritifera. The sequence goes on along the minus strand of JAQPZY010001290.1, from coordinate 396,694 downwards.
TATGTAGACAATATCTTGCCGTGTTGTTGATTTTCTAGGTATCTAACAATTTCCTTTATACACGCTTTATTATCTCATTAGCTAGAAAAACATAAACAACTTTACTCTTTGACCGAAAAAAAAAAAAAAAAAAAAAAAAAAAAAAAACCGATGCTAAAAACAGCTGTACCGCCAACTATCAGATAATAGATCGTGCTGTTTTAGCTATGTGAATTTGTATCGTTTAATCCACGCACTGTAGTAGCATCTTGAGATATTTTGGACTCTTCTAGTTCTTTCTTCAAACATTCAGCTTCGGCTTTTTAAATTTCTGTGAACGTTTTCCAAGTTGCCTACCACGTTCAGCTCTATGTGGATCTTGTAGCTTTTATGAAATAACCTTTTCATGTTCCTTGTTTGAATCTTCCATTTTGTCCTGTACGCTTTCCATTTTATATACAAGTAGTTTGGAAAGTTAACTAAACCTGATTGTACATCTAATACACGTTGTCTCCTATGTCATGGATGGCTAAACTTTACAAATCCTGAAAGTGTTTCTGAAGACAATTTAGACAATGATCATTTTATTCCTTATTCTTATTTTGATCTATGCGATCCTGAATAGCAAAGAAAATGTTTTAATTGGACCAGTACAAAAATACACGATAAGCAGGAAGAAGAGATTAACAAAAGATAAAATGCCATGAAGTAAAGTGATAGAGGAGCACAAGAAAAAAGATCATTAAAGATGGTTAGCTACCGGTACATCATTGATGAAATCTTAAACAGTATTGTCATCTCTATTTCCGTGACGATTTTTATTTTATATCTTTGTATTTTTTGCATGGCAGAACTCTACTCCTGTAATGATAACTATTGTAATAATTTTGTTTAAAGTCATAAAGGAATCTAAAACAAAGCAACCAGTACATACAAATATCCGTAATTGTGATAGGCGTTGCTTCAAAACAACAACATGTTTGAATGTTATCAAACAAGCACGCAATGTAGATAGAGGCAAACCCAGTTTAAGCAACAAACATCCAGTGAAGTATTTAATTCCGTTTGATGTCATATAATCATCATTCAGTAACCTGTCTATATTATCAGTCGGGAGAAATTTGTTAACCAATGATGTCACAGTGTAGATTATAGCATCTAACAATGACTTGGAAATTTTAGCAGCTCCAGCATTCACAAAGATTTCATATGCCTTCTTGGTTTGTGTCTCGTCCATATTTTCCAACTCTTTTTCAGTTAAATTTTAACCAGTTCTCTTTTTGCGTGTTCCATTTGCAATAGCTATGTTCAATTCCTGTTCGCACTCTTAAGTGTCTGTGCAAATGGAGTTCTTGTTATTTTTATCATCGACCCCCCCCCCCACCCCCCAACCCATTCTTTTTTTTTAATTGTTGCTGTGCCTTGTCCGTTTCTTTTCTATTCAAATTACTGTAAAATGGTTAGGGTTAGGATTATGGTCGTGGTGATTTTGAACAGTATGAAAGTCCTGAAGATGATGACTATGATTACATCCAATCAATAAAAGATATGGAATCATATTTAGACGGACCTTTCTTATTAAAAGAAGGTTTTACAACACCTGATCAATCTAGACTTACCCATTTATATGTTCATCACATAATACAAGAATTTAGCATTGATAGCAATTTAAAAAAGTGAGTGATGCATTTATCAAGATATATGATAAAACTGCATTTAAAGTTACAAAATGGTGAAACATATATTTTATTCAAAGGAATCTTAGACAAGAAAATGAATGTATTACTCAGAAATGTGGAAAGGAGCTGTTGCAATGATCTCAATACAAAAGCAACGTAGAAGTTCTATTTTTTTCACTTTTTACATGAATTAAGTAAAGAAGGTTTTAACAAATTAGGTCTACAAAGACAAACATTGGTTAACCTTGCAAATGAAGCTAATGTGTTTCCTACATTACAAGACACATTAGAGCTTGCGCAAAGCACTAAGGAACATAAATACTAACTAGAACCAACAGTTACACCAATACAAGTTCCAAAGAAGATTGAGATGCTGCAAATAGACAATCTTGAACCGTTTGATGAACAGGTAAGAGAAGTCGAGACTCTAATTGATGATGGTTTTAGGTAAATGCTGTAGAAGAAGTCGATTCTAAAATTTCATCTACTGAATCTAAAACTGAATTTTTTTATAAACAGATGGAAGAGTTCAGAAAAAGACATCGGCAAGCAAACTGACATCAATAAAAATGCTGTATGGCAAGAACAGTTGGAAAGTGTTGAAAGCATATAGGTTCTAGTAGTATGACATTTAGCACAGTTGGATAGAGTTTTTAGAGAAAACATTCAAAAAATCAATTAAAAAAGTAGAGAAAAATTACTGCTGGGTGAAGAAAAGAATGTAACAACTGCTATTATGAAATGTTTCACTGAGTTATTATGTATCACACATTAGACGGAGTATTCCTTTGAAATCAATACGAATCGCCTAAAGAATGAATAAAATGATACATACACACTTTCAGTCTCACGAAAATATTTGGCAATTGTGGCTTCGAAGTTGAATGGGTAATATAAATTTGTTCGTGTGCATCTGTGTGTATGTGTGCCTATGTAATCATGAGAGAGAGAGAGGGATGCATAATATATATCAGAGAAAGAGATGGATAATACACATCATTAATAATTATGGTATATTTACTTCCTAAAATACACAAAGAAGGAACCCGGGGAGGCCAACCATTTCCATAAACAACCATCCCACTGAAAAAATGTCTGAATTCTTTGATTATCACCTACGGCTTTTCGTGGAAAAACAGCCTTCATATATCCAAGATACCACGGATTATCTCAAGAAAACACCAAAAACTAACCTTCCTAATAACACTCTCCTCGTCACCATGGATGTATGTTCCTTATACACCAACATCCCACACGAGGAAGGTATCACAACCTGCAAGGTAGCATGGGATAGTGGACCTGATCCTTTCCCTCCAGCGCTCTATTTGGTCAAACGTTTAACACATGTTCTCAAGTTTAACAATTTTATGTTCAACAACAAACAATTCCCACAAACTAATGGGACTGCAGTGAGCACTAAAATGGCACCTTCGTTTGCCAATATTTTCACGGAAAGACTCGAGCACAAGTTTCTCATCGAGGTAACCTATAGACCTCTAAGTTGGTGCAGATTCCTTGACGACCTAAAATCAAAATAGATTTAAACGGGCGACAATTTCAAAATATTTTTTGAACTCGCAGATGACTTCCATCCTACAATTAAATTTACGTCGGAGTCATGAAACAGATTCAGTATCTTTTGGATATTCAATCTACCATCCTGGAGGGGAATATAGAAACTGATCTGTATTCTAAACCTACTAACTCATACGAGTATCTACTCCCGACTAGCTGATAGATTCAGACGCAGCTGCAAAGACAAGGGTTGCCTAATTTCCAAACATATACCCGAGACCAAATCATTCAGAAGTTCGACGACAGGAGTTGGGTAAACGATCATCCAGAAGCTAGGATGTCGAGCCAAAAATGCAATCTATCTTCTGACATACAAGATCTGTGCCATTAAATATGTTATAGAAACAGCTGATATCAGAAATTGAATGAATAATCACAAAAGCCACATTCACAACAAAATCAACGCGAAATTCGCCAACCGCTACAACTCGATTGAATCAAACCTGGGGTAGACTGACATAGAACGCACACGTAAGGAACGATACTGGATACTACATTTGAAAACTCGAGTGAAGTTTGGCCTAAATTAAATTTTTTATCTTCCACGTACAGTCTTATCAAAATTAAAGCCAGACATCAGTTTTTCACCCGTACGCAATTTTTGCGATACTATTTACCCTTATAATTTCATTTATTATTATTATTATAGTTCTTGTCCATTATCCACACCATTCTCTTGACATCTTTTGCATAACTCTTTAGCAAATATTGTAGATGGCGTTGATTTTTCGCCACTCTGTTTCCGTCCTTTGTTAACAACCTTGAATTAGGTCAAAACATGTTGGTTCTGTATGTGATAGACACAATAACCCGCTCATTTATTATTGTTACACAACATTTTATTATTATATTTCCTGTTGTAAATTCCCCCTAGTGATTCTAATATATAGGAGTCCAGTATTTTTTTTTCTTTTTAGATTTTGTGTTAAGTGTTTGTTTTGTACATGTAAGCTGTTTATTTCCCTTACGAAGAGCTTGTATGGCTCGAAACGTTGGGAAACCGTTTTGAATTTGCGCCGTTGTCAATTTTTGTGTCAATATATATATATATATATATATATATATATATATATATATATATATATATATATATATATATATATATATAGCTGTGTAGATCTATCCCAGCCAATATCACTTTTATTTCCTTCACAGTTTTTTTTACAGCTAAGGCCAGATTTCAGTTCAATATCATTTACTGCTGTACATACCATCGATGACATATGACAGACCTGCGTAAATTCAGAAAGATTACACATGACAGTATTATTTGAAACGAAACAAACAAAAAACAAAACAAAACAAAACCACAACAACAATTCTATAGTATGACAGAGCTCCAAACACGTCATCACACTCACGCCATAACCATATATAGAACATGAACCAGGAAATAACAGGGAAAATGAAGAATAAATAATCCCCAAAAAAATGAAAAATTAACTTGTGAGATTTGGACTAAGTGGAGGAATTATGAAACAGTTGTTGTGATAAATGGCTAAATTTTGGAACTGATTATAGCAGTGATAGGTTGTTTGAATGAACAGTGCGCACCAATTTATTTTACTGGGTCATAAGAGATACAATGCAAATTATGACACGTGTGATTTAAATATTTAAACTTTGCATTTTTCTTTATATTTTTATTTTACTAATTTAAACAAACAATACTGATGGGTTGTAAGAATAAATGTTACATGTGGTTTGGTATTAGATGTAATATGCTGACACAAGTACTGTTTTGAAAGAGTTTTTTTAAAAAAAAATTTTTAAACGCTGGAGAGGCCAGCTCAGGAGGTTTGAGAAACAAGCTAATTAACATTTACATTTATTTTCAAGATAGAGGGACAGAATATCAATCAATATTTTCGTGAAAGTGTGTGTGTGTGTGTGATATTGCCTTGAAACTATAACGAAATGTTTTATAAAGAACATCTTTCTTTTACAAGAAACAAGGAGGCAAACACCAATATTTTCTATGACAAGAGTACTCAAAAGCCCCCATAAAGATCTCATTAACAATCATATCAACCAACAATATTAAACATTGTTTCAAACACCGTTTTTTTTAAATTTTAGAAATGACTGTCTTATTTTTGCGATTTTACATAAAACAGTTTCTAGTAAGTTAGATTTATTTATTATTAGCAACTAGGGTCCATATTGGATATTTGTTTTTTAAAAAAATGAAACCTTATAGATGAATTGACACTTCGCCCGCCATTATAAATAATGTTGTTTATTACACACCGAAGAGCTCCAAAAGTTAGAGGTTATTCGGAGCAAAATGGTCTCCGTTTAGAAGGAACTTCAACAATTACACGCAGAAATAACGCATATTTTAGGTATGTAATATAAAGGTTTATGGCTACTGTAAATTGAGACCGAATTTCTTGCACACACACACACACACACACACACACACACACACACACACACACACACACACACACACATATATATATATATATATATATATATATATATATATATATATATATATATATATATATATATATATATATATATATATATATATTATGAATAATCTAAATTAACGCCTTTCAATGCACCAAGTAATTTTCCACGGATAAAGATCTTTATTCAATATTGTCCTTTTTCAAGGCAAGTGTTTCTTTTTTCTGACCTCAGCATTCGTGTTTAGTAAATTTGAAAGCATTCCCTTACCTTACCACATGTATGCGTCTACGGGGTTGCATACATTTTTTAAATAATAAAAAATCCCTTCCACCAACTTCTTTTACTTATCTATATGCAAAGGGTTACGAATGAAAGTATGAATAAAATAAATACAATGGTGATTCTATACATGTCATAAAAGTCAACGGGAATAATTTGTTATGCTTTTGAAATCGAAACATATATGACACGTGTGCGTCTTTCAGTTGTGTTTATTCGAAATACATACATCTGTACGTTGTAAATATTAGGTATATATGCACCTAAATGAGTTTGCGTGCATGTGTTCGAGCATATATCCAATCCATCCATACTGACAAACAGACGGATAAACATCTGATACAAACATACAAAAACGGATCACTGTCCGAAGAAGTAAACTTGTAAGTACAAAATTACTGACTTACGAAGCACAGGGCTACAAATCGACAAATCACCTGTCATCAATTCCTGTTAAAACTTGCCTACATTGGGTCAAACTCACCGCCCGAATCCACCCCTACCCCAGCCGCCAAATTAAAAAAAAAAAAAAAATGATTGAGGTATTATTCTTGCGGTCGAAAAAAATGACAAAGGGAATTTTTTTACCGGAAGAAAATAACTTTTCAACTGAGATCCGGGTATTGCAACATTTTCATCATACCCTGGTCCTACAGTCCCAAACTTGTGAGCTCTTAAATAATCTTTAGCCAATTTAGGCACCCACCGTCAGAGGAAACCTTGTCACATGCTTTCTATTTATTTTAAGTGAGGATTTGTTACACAAACAATATTAACACCATGTGAAATACTAACAAATGAAAATACAATTTCAGTGAATCTGCTTTCAAATTAAATAGTGCCTTTTTAAAAAAGTACTTTGCTGGCTTATATTTTAAGTTACGTGTTATGCGATTTGTTTCATTGTATTTATGTATTATTCTATGTTTGTATGTCTTGCAAAGCGTGCTGATTTAACGTCTTTATAGTTTATGCAATGTCGGTAAAAAGCTCATTATAGATTATGATTAATTGTTGTTTTAATCATGTCGACCACGAATGAATATTATCTTATCTTAAATTTTCTTCCAGGTGAAAACTTGGTCCCTTCCATGATTCGATACTCTTTTTTAAAACTTGATGCATACGTTCCAACTCGATAATCGCTTTTCTAGACTCGATACTCGATATTCTGTGTTAAAATTAAAATAATCCTCGTTTATATCATTGCACGAGTCGACCCATTCAAATATCGATCCATGCAAACACCTTTATTCGTTCCTTCCTTCTGCTTTTCATCATGCGGAGCCAATGTGACATCAAACAGTTCCTAAGAAGAAAAATCCACAACGTTAACATTTTGCAAGTAACTGTCGGAAAAAGAGATTTCTTATACATATTTCATATCATATTCTTTTCAATAGATTTTTTAAGTAGTTTCTTTATTTGTTCTACGAAAATGTGTTCCTTTTTAAAACAAGAAAAGAAAAGATGAAAAGTACTGCTTATGAATGAAATGTTTTAATGTACATAGCAAAGAATAACAAACCTATGTTACTCTGCACACATATTCTTTAGGAAAACAGTCATACATTTTCAGATTTGGAAGCTTCCGTAACATTTCGTTTAACCGTCATCATGAACATCTTAAGTTTACTACGGGAGGTAAACCTCTTGTGGCTCAGCATGTTTAAAGATTTCTTTCCGTTAAGAAGATTTAGCACTATTGATTATGAGTTTGTAATGACCAATCCCACAATTCAGCTGTTAAATATAAGTTATCGCCATTTCCAGGTTAGTTAAGTTGGATAAACTTCACTGTACATGCAAACTTGAACGTGAATACAGTTACTGGGTATTTATACTGTTTGTTTAACGGTAAGTTATTTATCCATTTCATTATGGTTTTTTTTTAAGTAGGTTTGCATATATGTACCTTTCAAATTTTGGTCAGCGCTTGATAACCGGTGTTTCACTTTCAGCTTCGGAACTTGAGGATTTAAAACATTTATGGGAGTGTCGTACAGGAATCTACCCCACGTAGTGGTACAGATTAATTTCTTACTAATAAAACCCCAAAGATATTTTCTTCAGTTTCCTCATTGATGACATTAACTTGTTCGTAAAGAATTGATGGACCTTAAATTCAAATATACGATACAATACTGTACAGTTGAAAAGTGCTGCAAGTTTGAAATTATTATGTAAAACTTTATGTATCGATAAACACTTATTAAAATATTTTTTATCACGTTGTATTCATAAGTATAACTGTATCTCTTTCTAAAGCACACTTTTGATATTCATCTTTGATGGGTAACACCCAACACCTGTCAACTTTAGTGATGTCAGAGTTATTTCCCATAAACGTGGAACTGACTCATAGATGCATCATTCATTATTATAATTTTATTTGCATATTATCCAGGTTTCTGATTGGAACATATCTTAGGCTGAAAATAGCTTTTTTATGTTGGATATATCTATATATATATCATCAGTTTTATTTGTGATATATCCTGCAGGATAATTTGCCAATAATATTTTCTCTGAGACGTGGGAGCTGTTTTATATTAATATCTCAGATTACAGATTCTACAAGGTTTTCTGTTGAAATTCAGGTATTAAACCTGATGAACTGATTTAATTTTGATTTTTTTCCATTCACATCTGAAAAGCCCTAGGATCATTTCAGCATCAGTTGCAGCCACGACTGGTCTTTAATCTTTCTTAGCCAGCAGCAGTCGTGTGTGTCTGAAATGTTCAGCTGTTTTGGATTTACTTCAGATAACCTAGAAAAGCAGGCCATCATGTCAAAGGCGAAGACACAGCAGCCGGCAGTGATACACAAAGTTATCATGGTTGGCAGTGGTGGTGTGGGAAAATCGGCACTCACACTTCAATTCATGTATGAAGAGGTAGGTGAAGATTAAGATAAAGAACTGAACCTTTAAAAAAAAATTTCTTTCAGGTTATGCAAGACAACTTTTATAGGTTTCAGTAGAAGAAAGTGGCAGAGTTAAGTTTATTCTCTATTATAGCTAGGTTGGTGCTAGAATTTCTTGAGAAGTCACCAATTTTGTCCACATAAAACATTGACATGTTCAGTTATGCTTTACCAGAAAAGAGCTGAACTATGGAAATTTTTCGTTCTGATCTTACACTAATTTAACTTTAGTCTTAACCCATCATCTAATTCGATCTTTCTCTTAATTATTTTTTGTTTCAATCTACAGGGTTGAGCAAATCCCATAGCCCGACGTCCCAGACTATTAATTTTTGAAGTCGGGCGAGTAAAATTTTCCAAGTCGCTAGTCCGGGACAGGTGCTTTTTTCTTATTTTAAAAAGTCGGGCAAGTCCTTATTTTCGTGCTTTAATCATTATATCTACCTTTATTTGGCCATTCATGCCCGCTGGACGTACTGAATACTTGATTCTACCACTCTCCATGTATACATTTACATCCTGTATAACACCTACAGGTGGTCAGTGATAACTGTTGCATATGTGCACCTTCTGTTACCGCTTGACTGCATATTGGGCTAAGCGACCAAATTATCGACATATTAAAACACCTCAAACAAAACAAAGCCAGTATGATTAATTAGCAGTTTTAAGCGGCTTTGTCACACTGTGTTTACTCAAACCAGATCATCAAGAGTGGCTCACTCTGATTTTAATCCAGTGGGTCAGCATAATTAAATTAATGAAAGGTACTTTATCGACATCAGTGTTGGTTTCCTTTATGAACTGATTAAATGGCAGTAATGATTCTTTCATTTTTAATCGATTTTACAGACAATCAACTTTCACGTGCGATATTGTGTTTGAAGCGAAACAATTAAGCTAATTAATGAGCTGTCTCTGTTCATATTTAAAAAGAAAATGTTTGTTATGATCACTTTAGAAGTAGTTGTCAAGCAAGCTGATATTTACTATGTGGATAAAATGAGTTTTGCTCAATTATTTTCACAAGGAAGGTAATAAGGATGATTCGAAGAAGTAAAATTCTTCTGAAAGTGGAGGGATAAAACGTAAGACTGCTACTGAGTGTGGGAATTCCTTAAACCAAGAGAGTTTAAAAATTCTAATGAACATTTCACCAAATGGACCAGAGCTTGAGGACTTTAACCCAGACACAGCTAGCAACTGCTGACTTAGTGCTGGTGCAGGTGGCAGACATGTACATGAACATTTTTTCAAAATCCAGCAGCTAAAACATATATACATGTACCTGAAGTAGCCAAACGTATATCAACAAATGTTTTAGAAAAATTAAATTCTTTTAAGAAATAATTATGTTGTATATTATAATTATTTGTTCTTTCTATGGATTAAGTACATACATCTCATCAAATCTCGGCAAATGATTACCATTTTGGGACAAGTGAAAAGTAAAGTGGGACAAGTGAATTTTATAAAACCACTTGTCCTGGACAAGTGGATGAAAAAAAAATATATTTGCTCAGCCCTGATCTAATTTTAATATTGATGATTTCATGGTTATTTTTGTATATCTGCATGTTTCTTCCTTCAGAGCTTGAATTACTATTGTCATTAATTCAAACTTGAAAGTACATTACACTTGCAGTCAGTGACTTTGAATCTTAACTCAATGGACAGCAGACAAACCTGAAAATTTTTAATTGCCAAATTAATTGTTTTTATGGAAATGAATCATTATCTTAAAATATTTGCTTGCCTGTGGCAGTTTTGGTGATTGCTGATGCCAGCAAAGCTTTAACCTGCTTATATTGTGTAAATATGACCAAGCAGTTTCAATCGGTTGATGTAAGTAATACATGTAATTGATATCCTTGCAATGCTTGATTGTACAAAAATTTTTTTGTTGCCGATATGTTTGAATTTCTATATGTTGTTCTTTTTTTCTGATTGGAGTGGTCCAAATGGAACTTTAAACCTATAAGCCCATGTTTGGTGATAAGCCAATTCGGTACTTTGACAAAGTTTTGTCAGATTTTTATGATGACATCTTTTATTGATGATAAACCCATCTCCTGTTCTTCTCAAAACTAATGAGGCAGGACCACAGGCAAACCATGTTTTTTATCATTTCTCACGCACTGTTCATGCTAGAATCTTGAAATTGATGATGATATGCATTATCTTTTAATACCACACCCATGCAATAAAAGAGGCTTATTGTGACCTACATTTCATCTATGGGCTTTCTTTGGTTAGGTTTTTACGTTTAGCTTATGACCACATGAGTTTGTGGCATATTATGTGCATACTGTCCTGCCTAGAATCATGAAACCTGATGAGGGGATGCATCTTGAAAAGTTCTGCACCCTTACTGGAATAAGAGGTCTCCATGACTGATATTTCATGCATGAGCGACTGTTGAAATTTGTGTTTAACGGTCACTTGTTGGTGCTTTTTATGTTAGAATCATGACACTAGATAATTGGATGCATCAACTAGTACTACACCCTTACAACCAAGGTCACAGTGACCTATATTTTGTGCTTTACTTTAGGTTAAGTACTTGTGTGCATCTCAAGACCACATATATTCTTATATGTTTTATGTGTTTATTCAGTGGTAAACTGTCCATTATAATGACTATACATTGTATATTGTGTTAGGTTATCCTCAACAGATTAACACCGTATTGTGCATGTGAATGAATATAGGAATTGGATGAGTAGACTGTAATGCTAACCAAGGTAACTAATGATGCATGAACTATGCTTCTAATAGTGGTTATACTGGTGGTCATGCCAAGGTTACTCAGTACCTGTGACTTTCTGTGACTTCATACACTAAAATCTGGCTTCATTAATAAAGAGCTCTGAAGAAGACATTAATAAATTGGTGTATATTATAAACAATGTAAGACATAAAACTGGCACAATGAGACTGGGTCTTAATCATCAAGACGTTTATTCATGTCTTTTTGAATGCATCATATGACTTAGTTCAAGGTGCATTTGATTACATGGCTGTATTCAACTTTCAAGTAATTTTTCTCACAGTGGTCAAGTACAAAGATATCAAATGTGCGCAGTATATCTTGAACTTGCACTGACAACATACATTATATTATTTGAATGCACCATCATTCAGCATGGACTATGTTTACAGCAGGACCATTATGCTCAGAAATTTGAATTAAATGCTTAAAATAAAATTGTTTTGTATAATTGAATACTGTTTTTTTTTTAAAAAAAGAAACAAATTATGCATTTTTAGTTGAATTGTCTGCATAAAAGACACAAATACCTTGCTTATCCTGAGCTCTGTTAAAAGATTATGAAGGAGATTTTAAGAACAATGATTGAAAAAAAAGACATGGTTCATACAGCCTTGACAGAATCTTTCAAATATAGGGGTTGTCTTGAAAAGAATTATGACAGAGTTAGATTTATCCTTCAAAAATACTTGAATTTATCTGAAGGAATACAAAATGTTAAAACTGAATAAAATATATAACTTTTTAAATTCATAATTTTTGTTGCACATGCATTTTTCCAAAAGAATACATAAATAAATAAATAAAAGTGGGGATACAGTTTTGTTTTGTTTTTTCTTTTCTACTGTTGTATCCATTGAAGCAGTGATAAACAAAGGAACATATTGAGAAAGTTAACTTCCCATAAGAAAAATTACTCTTTGAAATTTGTTACAAGTCCTTGAAAAACATCTCTCTGGAGTTGTATGAACGATGTCATATCACATGAGGTTTTCACTAAAAAAAACTTATTATTATGTTTTGTTGGTCATAAATGGGGTTTTCACTCAGATATCTTGTAATATGTAGTTGGTCATAAATGAAAATGGTGCCTATCAGACCTCCAATATAGCTACCATGGTAAACATCTTGAAAATGTTCTTACAGCTACATCTTCTTAACATATGGTCATATAGACATGGAGGTTTTGCTTAAAGACTCATAACTTCTGGCTGGTCCTAAATCAAAGTGGTGCTGACCAGACCTCCAATTTGATGGCCATTGCAGTGATATTCAAAATCTTATTGGTACTCTTCTTGAATGGATGGTTGTATCAACATGGTGTTTTCACGAAAACACTTTTTATCAAGTTGAGTTGGTCCTAAATGAAAATGGGGTGCCGATCTTGCCATGGTGGTCATATTGAAAATCTTATCTCTTCTTTTCCTGAATGGATGTTCATATCAACATGAGGTTTTCACTTAAACACTATAGTGTTATAAAGCTGGTTTTGAATTAAAATGGTGCTCATCAAACTTCCTACATGGCACCAGTGGCCATCTGGAAAATCTTATCACTACTCTTGCAAGAATTGTGGCTTTTATGGCTGCAATGTTTACCAACATTTCTAAACATATACATGGTTTGCCATAATGCTGTTACAGTCCTACCCACTTATATTGACATTACTTATGTTCACAAACTGCCTGTGTCAACAAAAAAGCAAAAAAAGTCCTGGTCCCTTGAACTATTGTTACTTCCAAATTTGTCCTGCTTATGTCTACATTGAGATAAAAAATAAATGTATATGTTGACAGAAGTCCTAGGTCCCAGCTTGAACAAATCTTTTATTCTAATCATTTATGTCAACAAGCTGCCAGTTATGACCCCTACTTTGTTCTTCAATTATTTGATGTTGCCACCAGACTTGAATGTTGCTGTCGGATTAACAAACATGCATTTGTTTGGTCCTCCAAAGTTGACCTTTTGCTGTGACTTCAATAATGCATGTACCATTCATCTAAGCAAGCCGGCTACAATCTTCAATAAAAACGATGTACCCTTCATCAAAGGATATCATCATCAAACTTGAATAAAAGCAATGGAATCTGATCAGTTGTTGCATTTGCTGAAGTGATCGGTGATTGAAAAACATTTATTGTGCAGTGAAAATTTCCTTTTCTGCGGGACAAAAAGTAACATTACTTATTACCAACGGCAGCGTAAACCGCAAAATCTACTTGTGCTTAATTAAGTTAAAACCTGTTGATGTGAATATCTGTTCAGGTAAGGGAGCAATAAGAGTTTGATTTTGAGAGAATCCACAACTTGTTGACAGGTTTTCATTTCCCTATGAATAGCCTCATCCCATTGGTAGCCTCAGTAAGATGATTAGGCCCCCCAAAAATGTGTTTCCTATTGCACTGATTTTAAAATTAGGGTAGGCAGGTATTTTTTTATTTTTTTTTAAAACATTATGTATAACTCAAATAATATTTCAAGTGCTTCAGAGTACTGGGGAAAACCGGCTCAAGTGGATGCACAAATCAATTTCGGCAATTAAATATTTTTTTTTTTGCTGGGGGTGCTAGGGTCGGCAATGAGAAACAGGGACGATGGACCTACCGGAAATACACATTTTTTTTGTGCCTTACATTTGTTGCCTAAGGCAGACCAAAACCTAGGTCAATTTAAGTACCTTTAGCATGTAAATAACAACTTTACAATAATATGCTACTGGAAACAATGAATATTGTGGTGAATTGTAGTCACAAGTGTTGGTTGACAATGGGATAAAGATCAAATGAGGACTCCCATTTTTTTATACACTTGTTTTCTAACAGGATGTGACCAATATATGAATTTTCTAACATGTGATCTATACTTGAATTCATGGATTTTTCGTATAGATGTATCTAACGCATTATGGATTACACAAAGGTAACAAAAATGTAAGTTGTCAATATACAAGTTCAAACTGGTTTTGTGTTCGTTTACTCCAAATGTCCATTGTTTATTTTCTGAAAGTTTAAATCCTACTCACTGACAACAGGTCAATCCTTATAGATGAATTTCACTTGTATGTGGTTCAAAGAGAAATTTGCTATTTTCAGGCCCCCCCCCCCTCATTGATCTCGACATCCGCTTATGTCAACAATATTGCTTCAGGCCCGAGGATGTCGAGACACATGAGTAGGACTGTAATTGAAAGGATTGAAACTCAACCTTTTCCCCAATCTACCAGTTTGGCTTACTGAACAGCTGACTGCTGTTATAATGTGCAGGCAGTACCTCACTCAAATTGTAATTGTTTCATTTGCTGTACGGCTGTATGGTGGCCTAAAAGCTTGAAGCAGTGTTTCTTTAAAATAAAAATGTTACTAATCAAAGGTACTGTTAATAAACATGTTTCTCAAAGGTAAATAATGAAGTTTAAATAAAGGCTATCAGCATTATCAGTAAATCAACCTGATGTGTAATGATTCTTGTAAATTTTGTCCTTTTCCTTGAAATGCCACATTTGATGTTAAATCATACATACTTTACGAAAAGAATTAACAAAAAATATCCTACTAAACAGTCCTCTCAAGCAGAGATGTGGAAATAAATCATTTAATTGGAGTGGAAAGTTCCTGCATCACTGACAGCCACATGCATGTTCATTTACACGTTTACCAATTTTTTGAATGTTTACAGGCAGTAAACTAAACTTAGCTGTTTACACATGTAAACATTGCAGCCTTGGTGACTTTGACATGGAGTTTCACTAAAAGTCTTCTTGCGGTATTTAATTGGTCTTGAATGAAAATTGTGCAGATGTGACCACCAATATACATGTATATGTAACACGCTATTGTTTTGAAAACCAGACCTAATTGACCTTTAATCAAGTTCACGCTCTTTGCTTATATTTTTTTTACTTCATTGAGCTTATGGCTTGTACAAACAAGTTCAATTTAATTGAGTTTATTGGTATATGACTAAAAATGGCATATTTCCATAGACATCTAGTAAATACTATATGACAGGTGATATACATTAGATACATGTATATAGACATAGAAAAAACATATTTTGTTAAAATTGTTATCATTCCCACTAAGTATAAATATAAATTTTCATAGTCACTTATATACACACTTATACATGTACAGTGATCTGCCCATACATTTTTTTGATAGCATCGAGGTAAGTGTGTTAGCATCATAAAATGTTTTAAAATATGTGCATGGTCATCATAAAAGAGAAAAAATTAATATCAATAATATATAAGAGAAGAACATACATGTATATTTACATAGTATTCTTTATTTACCTATTTCCCTAAGTTATAACATGATTTAATGTCAAACCCATTTGTAAAATAAGTTATATCATTTGTTTCTTCACTTCCCTATATATATTTTGATTGCCACATTAAAAATACATGTAAGGTCTTTTAGGCAAAGTCCTTTTGTACTAATTGTCATATGTAATTCAGCATCCTCTGTATCAGCTCGTTCCTTAATTAATATACTCTTGATTCTGTTCATTGTAGAGAATGACCTTTCACAGTCTGGAAAAAATGGAACATAAAATTTATTAATGGATGTACAAAAAGATACAAAACTATCTAAATCCCATGTCAATTACCAGGGTCAGTTTCTTCAAAAGTCAAGGCAGTGATGTGTTTTCAAATAATCATGACAGTATAACTGAGATAATACATATTCCTTTCCATCAGGAACAATTTATCAGTGTGTTTGTCATTATTTTATTATTTGCTAAATCAATGTCAGAGAGCTAAAATATTATTTAAAAAAGGCAATTTTTTTCAATGCCTGTCTAAAGGACATGGGCTTTTTGATATGCACAAAGAGCTGCCACTCCACCTTCATGTCATACATTCCAATTGCAAACTAGTTGTTTATTGTTTGAAAAATATTTCAAATATAAATGAAGGAATAATCCAGCACTTTTTATTTACACGTTTTCAAAACAGGTAAAATTGGAAGAAAAAAATTGTCCTTTTCTTACTTGGATAGAGAGAAAAAAGAAATGAGAAATTAAGTTAAGGTCTACTGATCAAGCTATTTTACTATGTAAATATAAGAGCAACTCATGGATAAATTGCAACTTTCATTCCATGTTCCATTTTCCAGAAAATAATAACGACAACAATCGCAACTACAACTACTGCTAGTACTATAAAACAAAAATATTATATTCTAATAGTGCCTGATGAATTGTGCCCCCCTCCCCCATCTCACCTGTTGATACTTAAGGAGATCTGAGCCAAAATTTAGCAATATGGAAAACTTACCATATGATACCACAAATTTCACCCTAGGATATGAAGTTTTCCATTCAGTGTTGAACCCTTTCCTTTGTTTCTTGTGCTCTTTCTTTGAGTATAATCACGCTATCTGAATCGGAATCACCATTGGGCACACCAATCTCTGATCTTCATAGCCAGGTCATACCTGTCAACTCTCCAGTCGGGAGAAAAAAACCTCTCAATTTTTGGGGTCGTTCCACGCGTACCTCCCAATCATAATATCTCCAGATTTTTGCAGAGAACTCCCGATTATTACATTATGCCAGCCACTTTTCATTTTTCTGAAAAAATCATACATAAATATCTACATCTGACACAATCCACAGAAACCATGTTCTATTTTATCATCTGTACATATTGTTGTGACGTAATTACACAGCACACTTATCACGTGACACAAACTGTGAATGCTAGCTAAAATTTGGGAATTTTTTTAAGTCTGGTGTGTGTTAAAGTGAAAGAGTAATTAGCATATGGTGGAGTATATATTTATGGCATTGATCAACATTTTAAACATTTTCAAAATGCCGAAATGCAAGCTAGATGAAAGCTCACCTGATAAGAATGATCCAAAGCGATCAAAAGGGACAAAGAGGATGGCCACTCTGAGGCTTCCAGGGGCAATGTTCTTCAGAGGCGACTCTAGTTTGCCACAGAGATAGAGAACAGTTTTTATGTCAGTTGCCAACCTCCACCCCCCACCCACCCCCTCATCAACACTCCGGTTACAGCTGCAAAAAAAAAGCTCATGATGGCACCCCCTCGCCCGGTGCCCAGTGGCAATTGCCCTCCACCCCTTGTGCCACCACTGCCTGTACTTTGACCTTTGTTTGTGTTATATTTTTACTAATAAAAAATCTAAAGTTAAATGTGTTTTGTTGAAAATGGGCAATATTGAGTGAAAACGATGCTTAAAATTGCAGCGAAAAAACCTCGTTATTTTAGGTCCCAATATCCTTATCTTTTTATTCAATCTCCCTACTTGGCTTTGGTAAAGTTGACAGTTATTAGACGGGCGCTGGTTAATTCTATGCATTTTTGAAGGTGATGTGTCAATTTTTCACAAGAATTTGCTCAACTTACAATGTAATATATGTAACTTTTTAGCTGGTAATGGAAATGACTGAAATATATATAACACACTCTACCAGCAGACTCCATCATCGGTGACTGATCACATGACTGTCAGCGTAAATGCAAACCACGTGTCAAAGGTCGCACACTGGCAGTCGGGTCAGCCAGTACAAAAGATAATGGCTAAGTGAATGAGTAACTATCCTGGATTATCTTAATTAAATACCCAACACAAGGTAAGAACAGGTGTCATTTGAGTAATAGGTCTTTGAATTAGGTGACAGGATGTTTATTTAGCAGATTAATTTTATAAGGATAGTGGAAAACATAGAAGCGGAGCAGCACAAGCGGATAACAGCGGGGGGTTCTAAAGCATAGCGGTCTGAATCGATAGCATAGCGTGAGTGCTACAGTAAAAGGCCCTGGGGAGAAAACTGATATATCGATATATCAGTGTGAGACTGAGCTTGCTTATTCAACAATATTTCTCTTGATTTGTACAAGTTTGAAGACCATGGAAAACATTTTAGTAATATCAAAATTGTGCTAGAAAATTCCACTTGTCCACTCATATTTAAGAGTGGTTTCTAAGGAAGGGCCAGTCACTTTTTCAAGATGCTTCTCCAGTTGGACAAGTGGCATTTTAAATAGTATCATGTTCAGTTTAAGAGGAGTACAATTGATGCAGGGCAAGGAAAAGTCCCAAGTCACTTGCCCTGCAGGATAAGTAGAAGTAGCCAACTGAAATTTTTTCGAGCCCTGACAATCATTCTCACTAAAGTGTAAATATAAATATGTCATAGTCATTCATTTTACTGAAAAAAAGGTACTGTATTAACAGTGTTTCCATTAGGGGTGCAAGATTGAGTCAAAAATCACCTTGATGCCAGAACTGGGGGGTCAGATTGAGCAAAAAAACAAACCTTGGTGTTAGAACTGAGGGTCAAATTTAAAAAATTTGGGGGTCTCTGATGCACAAATGAGTGTAAAGGGAAACACTGATAAATTAGTTTAATAACAATTGTTTGTCTGCAAGGCATAAAAAGAGGGTATTCAACACAGAAATGATGTTCATCTTTTATACCCAATTTATGCAGCTGAAATATCCATTGCCACCATGTAATCTTCTTATGCCTATCATCTTTACTGTTGTTAACATTATGAGAGCTGATCCTTAGCTAAGGAAAACTTTTAACTTCTTGTCTAGTATTTTCATTAGCAAAGAGATACTGTTCTAGTGAATGTGAATTTCTCAACAATATGCAAGTGAATTTTGACCAGACTTTATACTTACCGGTAGTTGCATTCCAATTAACAAATTGGTAGTCAGTGCTTAGACATTGGTTTTAAGGTTAAAGGTATTGACTTGGATTTTTAGTGGTACTAGCTCCTGAGCTGGATAACACAAAAAGATATGAATGAGTTTTTATCAGACATGTAAGAAAATATTGTTGTTATCAAATTTGGTATGTTGGAGGTTTTGGTGAATATCATGGATGATTTCAATACTCAGCATTTCTGTATAATAATTAATGTTTACAAAAGCTGGTCAGAGACTACTATAAGTTTCATAGAGACGAGCTATGTAATCGTTGATTACACTCTGGTTTTAAAGTGTCTGGAATATATTGTGATGTCTCTCTGCTCATTACTCATCTCCTCCTCATCCGCTGGATGAAAATTCACAAAAACTTTGTAGTTATGAAGACCATCTGTGAGAGGGGTGTCATTATTGCCTTCTGTGCCAATGGTTCCTAGGAGGGGGTAAAGAGTAATATGTAAAAAAATTAAATTGCAATGACATTTTCAAATATTTAATGGCAACCCATGGATTGTAAAAATTTGAAAGTTCAGCATTTGCTAGGCTTGATTCCTTCTGGCTGCACACAGAAATTACAGAAAGGCAATTTAAAGCAGTTGAGAATTGTTATACATGTAGGTATAACATCACAAACAATCACAGTTCTCATTTGCATTAAATTTTCCTTCTTTTATAAAAAGTACCAAACATTTAACAATTAATGAGCAATTGCAGTGTGATGACATTATAATGGAGACACAACAATACATACATAATGCCCTAAATTATTACCCATTTAAAAGGTCTTGTTTTTGTTACTCCTATTTTTAGGGCTGGGACTCGAACATTTTGTCAAGGAAGGATATATGAAAGAAGAGACAAATACACATTTACAGTGTTGCAACATCATTGACCCCTGGGTCAGGCCATAACCCCTAGTGGCATAGCTTGGAAGCATGGGGGGTATACATTGACGTGCCATTGACCTACTTTAGCATAATGTTAAAATATTTTTCAGCTCTCAACTTTGATAATTATCTGCTCTTTGGAGCCACCTACAGTGGTCAACCTAACACATTTTTCCTTTGGCCAGCAGGGCCAGCTCACATGGAAATCTACTGGCTCTCCCAATCAAACAAAAAAAATTTTATTAATGTGTTCAGTTCCAGTATTCTGAAAACATGTGTGAACATAGTAATAAATGTGACTTAAAACGCTTTTATTATTGCTGAAAATATTTATTCAAAGAATTCATAAATAGATACACAAGTCATAACATATTTGTCTGCTTCAAGACTAAATCCTGAAGTGGCCAGTTTTGCTTGTATTTTTAGAAGCATTGTACTTATTGATAGCAATCCGACTTTTCATGGGAGACAATAGTGTCCTTCTTATAGTTTTAACATCCCGTAACAAAAGTTGAATTTTTTCCCTAAAGAATGTGTGCTTTGCATGTAAGACCAACTTCACTGTGCACCAACCCCTAAACTGCCACTCCCATTTTGGCAAATAATCACACATTCTTTCTTCTCTCTTATATTGCCTTTGTTGCTCTAATGTTTCTTTTTCGTTTTTTTTATTTCGGTGATGGGTTATAATGCAACAGAAATCTTTCCAGGGCTAATAAGTAGTTGGTGGTTACCGATTTAAGGCCACCACCATTTTGCTTCATGAGTCAATGCATAAATGTATCACATATTTTAATTGGTTAAAACTTCGTGTCAAATATAGTTCGGTACACTGGCCCTTTAAACTACCATTGACAATTTAGTGTAAGCGACCATACAACCAAACTATATACATGTAAGCTCCAATGATATCTACATTCAGATATTTGACAAAATAATGGAACATACTTGGCATTGGAAAATATTGTCATATTAAACTTTATGATTTAATAGAAATTTATATTATAATGACTTAGGAAAAGTTAACTGGGCCCGTGTGGATGTCAGTATTAACTGTCCCTCTTTAAAACCCACCGGCCAGTGGGTCAGTGGCTAAATTGACCCCTGCCTACAGTATGTCTGCTTGTGTAATGCTGTGTAATGAGCTGAAAGGATTAGAACTTGAATTCTGTGTTAAAAAAGAGTGAAATTACACAATATTAAAATCAGCATATGGTCAATTAATCTTTCAGCGCTACATCTTTCAGCAGGGACTTTCCTCAACCTTTCCCAATAAAAAATCATATATTTACCCAGTTTTGACTGAAAATTCTCAATTGAGAGGTGCTAGGTTGTAGATTAAGATAACATGAAAAATAAAAAAGTCTTTGTTCACATTTTGTATGTCTTAGCAAACAATTGGAGTAATAAAAATGAAAACTCTGTATTCATCACGTTTATTCAATAGGAAAAGTAGAAACATTCTGTCATGCTGGATTGTACGACATAGCTCAGTAACTCTTTATGACATCTCTAATCTACTACGTTACAGAATTCAAACATGCTGTGGTTTGTTCACCAAATTACCCATGCAGTACTTTTTTCTAAAATTCCCAGTTTGGCTCATTTATTTGCAAATCTTCCCAATTCCAAGGGCTCTAGGCCCCAATTCAGAAATCATACAAAAATCCTCGGCTAGGTAGATTCAGCATAATTTTCGATACATTTTTTTAAAATGATGAACCCATTTTGTCCATTTATCAAGCAAAAAAAGTCAGCAAAGAATTATTCACTATGCAATGTGGTTAGGGTTTAACCTCTCTCTGGAGTTGAGCATTCTCGGGACATATTAGCTTCATTCTAAATGGGGATCTCCTTGGCAAAGTCAAGAGCCTGAAAAGAAAATATAACAGAAACTTGGGGAAAAGATGCATTATGATTAACTGTACTCCAAGAGATTTTAAAAGGGAGCCTGTTGAGGGGAAGATATTTCAGGGGAACATATTTTTGGCATTATACAGGAAAATCTCACATTAAAATTTGAAATTCAGCATCATGAGATTGATTTTGCAACATTGTGCCAGAGTGGGATGGCTGCCACTGCAGCTGTTGTGCAGTTTCTTGTTAGATTTAAGAAGAAGTTGCCATTAATGTCATTAGTGCTGGAAATTGTATACCCCTGTTTATGGTGCATAGCAACTTGCATTAATTCTTGAAATATAGTGTAGAGATAAGGAATGAATTACACCACAAATTTATGGAGCATGTAACTATTTAATTTGGGTATCGAGCTCTGCATTTTTGCCGTGTCACGATGCTGGGTGGTGTTGCTATGTCGACGAATGTCATACACTCCAGAATGACTAATGTCAATATGGTGGTTGCAATATGTGCACAGAATAAAATGTTCCCCCTTCATGCTGCGCTTCACAAAGTCAAACTCCGTCAACCAGGAGTTCTGGAATTTTTTTGGCTGGGCTTTGCTGGCTTCAGAGATGGCCCCTTATTTCCTGAATTGCTACTACGTTTCGACATTTTTCCTTCGAAAATGAATCACACTTGTACACTTTTCCATTTTATATATGAAGTAAAAATCCGACTTCAAAGAAACGTTGCCGCTGATCACAAACTTTAAAAAAGATGGCGTCAACATTCTCAAAGCAACGGTGCCGCTGATCACAAACTTTAATAAAGATGGCTTCAACATTCTCATTCAATGCAATCAGTTGGTTCTTCAACAGGCATCTCTTTGATGTTCTAAACTTTAAATTGGGTTGTTCCACTTAATGTACTTTACCTATGCAAATTAGCCTAATGGGCTCTCCCGCAGCAGTGCTCAAAAGGATTTGACACCACACATCACCCTAGCTATTGTGAGCCAATTATGTAAATCTCTGAAAGGTGACTGTTTATCTCTGACCGCCTTACCTTTTAATTGCCTCTAAAACAGGTGTATAAACCTGCCCCGAGGATAATTTTACATGAGCTTTGAGCAATACTGTTTATTGTTTATATATACCACAGATTACGGGCATATATAATAGTGATCAAGAAATATACGTTTTAATAGCAGCAATACATTTACCCATCACTATTATATAGCTTTATTCCTTTTTCGTGTCGAAAAACTCGTCCGTTCAATGTGAAAACATTCTCCCACTTAAAGTGGAGAATTTGTCAACAAGCCACGTCACGCCCGTGCATCTCTCTGCGCCTGCGCGAACATTCATCTTTTTCATGGACGCTATACCTGGTGGTTGTGTCGCAAAAACGTAACCTGAGGAAATTGTCTGCTGCGGGTTTCAACTACATTTCGGACTTCCCTCCTTCTAAATTCATCTGTGTTACAGTTGTCCGTCTCGGCTATATGTGTTTTATGCCGCTATTCGTCAGTGTTTAGTTCTAGGAAGAGTTTTTCTAGTTCTCCACGTGTACTCTACCCTTAGAGGGGTTAGGGTAAACAATATATCTTGTTTCTTTTCAGGTACACGGTAAGTCGTCTATGTCATTACAACGTGACATAGAACAACTGTGATAGCGCCGCAATTAACAGGCGCATAATTTTACAGAATTAATATTTCATTTATATATTATTCTCCTACTATTTCAATTGTTTCTTTATTATCTACGCGTGTCGCGTCGCATGCTTTTCTTGTATTTTCCTGAGAACAATAAAGCTTGTCAAGTGAACTAGCTTCTAATATCTCTTGGGAAGAACATATATATGTATATTGTTTACCTGTAGCAAACTAACCACTGTGGTGCAGATAGCCCGCAAAGTATATGGTGAACGGGTATGTGTAGAGTACGCGACGTACCAAAAAAAAGGTGAGTTTTCTACGTGTAGATTTTAAAGGTGAGTTTACACATTGTTATTATTATTGGTTGATATTTCAATAATATTTATTTCAGATAAAAAGAAACAATGCCAGCAAATCAGTCTGTAGGTAAGTGTGGCCATAAGAAGGCCCCATGGGATACACACTCAGACTGTCTTACCTGTTCCAAGTGTAAGCGGAACAGTCGCTGCAATATCTGTACAAATTGGACCAATGAAACCTGGAATCTTGCTGATTCCAGGCGTACTTATAGAGGGCGGAAAAAAATAGTTAAATCCCCCTCATCGTCTGATTTCTCTGGATTTTCTTTTACAGGTACTCAGACTAAGGCAACATACAGCAAGAAGGCCACTCTAGTTCACAAGAACATTCCGGGGCCCCAAGAGCCTGCACCAGCCTCCCCGGACATAGTTGAGGTCCCTCCTGTAGGGGCCAGTGAACGCTCCAAGAGTAAATCGCCTCTCCCGGAAAGGGAGAAGACGAAAAAGAGCAGTAGTGTGTTACTTCCTTCCACCAGGAAGGAAGTATACCACTCCAAACATTCCCAAAGTAGCGTGTCGCACCCTCTCGAGGAGGGGCTACACCGCACCTTGGGTAGTAATGAAGACAGACGGACATCTGAGATGTTGTCTGACCGGTCACTGACCGGTGACCGGTCCGGTCACCGGTCAGTGTCGGGTGACCGGTCTTCCGGTCACCGGTCAATGTCTTCTGACCGGTCACTGACCGGTGACCGGTCCGGTCACTGGTCAGTGTTGGGTGACCAGTCCACCGGTCACCGGTCAATGTCTTGTGACCGGTCACCGGTCTTTGGTTGATCACCGGTCACCGGTCACATCGTTCCGGTGACCGGTCATCCAATACCGGTCACCGGTCATAGGCCACCGGTCTTCTCGTACCGGTCACCGACGTCACACTGATCAACAATCAGAGGCCTCGTCGTACGGAAGGTCGCAGACCAGGGAAGGGGATCGGATCGGTATCCCCCCCTTCCCTATTATACCAATGAATCCGTACGGGATGTGGGGACCAACATCTCATAATAATTGGCCCCTTATGCCCCCTTGGGCTACTGGACCCTGGACTCTGAGTAGAAACGATGTTGCGGCTCGTGTTCCGCCATCGCCTCCTCACCAGGTAGCATCCACTAGTAGAACCCGATGCATAGCATCATCCACGAAAGACAAGTGGTCTCGTCTTTCTCCTGGAACATCTAGAACCCATAGAGCCCCTACTCAGCATGACAAACAAGTACGGGAAATGGCGCATAGTGTACCTCTGTTACTATCTCCAAGGGACATTGTGTCGCCTGGCCACTCTCCTGCTTGGAGTGTTCTAGATGACGATGCATTATCTATCATCGTCGATTCCAACGAGTACGAACTGGAAGCAACTAGACCCAGCTTCCCTCAACCAGAGGAAGCGGAAGAGATATGGTCTTTTGATAAGGCGGTAAATGAAGTTTACCGCCTACTACCTACGGATTTGTGCCCGAAACCATCTGGTACACAGTCCAAGAAGATCCTCTCCAGTTTGGAAAAGATCTCCGGGGCTCAACCACAATCAGATCTTCTGCTCCTTCCGCATTCCTCTACAATTGAGGAAATATCACAGAGGTTCTCCTCAGGCCAGGACATCGCTAGACGGTGCAAAGGGTGGGCTGTCCCAGCCTCTACTTTAAGACCTATGGTCTTTGCCTCTAGTTACCGGGTACATTCCCCGAAGTGGCCTGTTAAACCTCCTCAATTGGATGCAGATGCGTCTCAAGTCGGCTTGACAACGGGAGCCTGGGCACGCCTTCCTATTAAGACGATCGAAGCCATTGAGCAGAAGGTCCGTCTTCTGACCACCATAGCTTCTCATGCGGACCTCTTCTCAGCTACGTCGTTTAGTATGCTGAGGGAGGCCTCTCTGAATCCAGCCGCATTACAGCGTGTGCTGGAAGCTGTTGCCAAGACATCTCGGCATTCACTCGCTATTGCAATGGCCCTTTCAGCGGAACTCCTACACATCCGTCGTGATGTTGCACTGGACTCCTCGAGGGTCTTACTTAGCCACAGTAAAGACCTTCTAAGGGCTGCTCCTTTGGAAGCTGAGAGTCTCTTC
Organism: Margaritifera margaritifera; assembly: GCA_029931535.1. NCBI lineage: Eukaryota > Metazoa > Mollusca > Bivalvia > Unionida > Margaritiferidae > Margaritifera > Margaritifera margaritifera. The sequence goes on along the minus strand of JAQPZY010001290.1, from coordinate 370,563 downwards.
GGAGGTCTCATCCCCACTGTGGCCTCACAAGATTTGAAGGACCATCAACATAGGTCCTTCACAACTGCACCTGGCCCATCGCAATCGTCCAGGAAGCGTACTAATGTGCATCGACCTCAGGGGCCACCTGCTAAATTCTTTAAGCAGGTACAGCCCCAATATAGTGCACAACCTCAATATAGTGCACAACCTCAAGTGAGACCTCCTCGTCAGTCAGGTCCTAGGCGTGGACCTAGACGCCGAGGAGCCCCTAGGAAGAAGTTCTACAACCCACCTTCCTTTCCCAAGGAAGGAGGGGGGGGGGACGGCCCTAGGGACTCGCACCCTCTCCTGCCATCCATTCCTCTCCCAAACATCCCCGTAGGGGCTCGCCTAGGCCTCTTTTCAGAGGCTTGGGCAAGTATCACGGACGATGGGTGGGTCCTTTCTCTTGTAAGCGAGGGTTACCGTATTCAGTTTCAGGAACAACCTCCACTATCAAGGACCCCCGTATTCTTTCATCAGTCCAATCTGGTGAAACTAAGGGAAGAGGTAAATACCCTTTTACAAAAAGGGGCAGTCAAGAGGGTCCTGAACGATCAGTCTCCTGCATTCTACTCCCGAATCTTCCTGGTCACCAAGAAAAGTGGGAAATTTCGCCTTATTATCGATCTCTCGCCCTTAAGCCGTTTTCTTTTGGAGGAACATTTCAGGATGGAGACCACCTCCTCAATCCGAAATGCGATGCGGCCATCGGATTGGGCGGTCTCCATCGACCTTCAAGATGCATATCTTCACATTCCGATTTTTCCACCTCATCGGAAATATCTCCGGTTTTGCTTGGACCAGGAAGTTTTTCAATTCCGGGTTCTGCCGTTCGGAAGAGCTTCCGCACCCAGAGTTTTCACCCGAGTTATGGGAGTAATAGTGTCTTATCTACGAGTACGGGGAACCCTGATCCTCCAATACTTCGACGACTGGTTAATCCACAATGTTCAGGTTCAGTCCCTCCATCAGGATCTGTTCCGTTGTTGGTCCACAGTAACTCGATTAGGTCTTTTACCCAACCTCGAGAAGTCAGAACTGATTCCATCCCAAGACTTCGTTTATGTAGGAATCAACTTCCTCACAAACCAGAACTTAGTCCGGGTTCCCGGAGAGCGTATAGATCGAATCCTGGCACTCTTAGAGACACTACGAGTAAAAACCGTGTTGTCTGCTCGCCTTTACCTATCCCTACTGGGAACCTTGAACGCCGCTGCAGATCTGGTTCCCTTAGGACGGCTCCATATGCGCCCTCTACAGTTTCTCCTACTCGCAAGGTGGAAACCACACAAGGATTCTCTATCAGCTCTGATTCCTCTAGGACCAGATTTCCATCATCATCTGTGATGGTGGATGAATCGAGACAGATTCCTAGCTGGGGTCCCCATGCACGCTCCGGATCCCCACTCCTACCTGTTCACCGACGCGTCAGATTCCGGTTGGGGTGCTCATCTAGAGCCGGAGGGGATGACTCTTCAGGGCCTTTGGACCCTACACGAGTCGTCCCTCCACATAAACAACCTAGAAATGAAGGTTGTCTTTCTAGCGTTACAAGGGTGCGTCGACAGAGTAAGGGGTCGTTGTGTCATGGTCTCCTCCGACAACACGTCCGTCGTATCGTATCTCCGACGTCAAGGAGGCACACATGCCCCTTCTCTTTGCGTGGAGGTCTGGAACCTCCTCCGCTGGGCTACCTCGGAGAACATCTCCCTCCGAGTTCGCCACATCCCAGGGAAAAAGAACATCTTAGCGGACAGTCTGTCCAGGTCAGGCAAATCAGTTCTCACAGAATGGACTCTTCACCGCGAAGTGACAGAGTCCCTTTTCTCACTATGGGGAAGGCCCCTCGTGGACTTGTTTGCGACCAGGCTCAACAACAGACTCCCCTTTTACGTCTCCCCAGTCCCGGACCAGAGAGCGTGGGCAGTGGACGCGTTCAGCTTCCAGTGGGATCGTCTGTTCGCATACGCCTTCCCACCGTTCCAATTGCTTCCCCAAGTTCTGCAAAAAGTAAGAACTTCCACTGCCCGGATCATTCTCATAGCTCCGTTATGGCCCCAACGATTGTGGTTCAACGATCTTCTAGATCTATTGATAGATCAACCCAGATCTCTCTCTCACCGGAGGGATCTTCTGTCACAACACAGGGGCTCCCTCCTACACAACAGCCCACACATCCTCCACCTTCACGCTTGGTTCATCTCAAGCGATCTATCCGCCAGAACAAGTTTTCGGGTCGGGTTGCCAGTTGCATCATTCAGGCCAGGAGAGCTTCTACATCCAACGTCTATGATGCCAGGTGGAGAATCTTCTGTGATTGGTGCAGTAGGAAATGTGTTGATCCCAGCTGTTCCTCTATAACTGCCATTGCTGATTTCCTTTTGTTCCTTTTCGAGAACAAAAGATGTTCAGTATCTACTATCAAGGGCTATAGAGCCGCCATTTCTAACACACTTAAATTCTCTCAGGGCTCGGAGATTGGTTCAGATCCACACCTTGCCGATCTCATTAAGTATTTTGAGCTACAGAGACAAGTCACTCGCTCTCTGACGCCTAGATGGAATCTATCATGTGTTTTATGGTCCTTAACAAAAACCCCCTATGAACCATTGAGTGAGGCATCCTTTCAGGATCTCACACTCAAGACGGTATTTTTACTCGCTTTGGCGTCTGCGAGAAGACGTAGTGAGATTCATGCATTGTCGGTGGACACTGGCTGTCTCCGTTTTAATGGCAATTTTGAATCCGTTTCCCTCCTTTGTCAGCCAGGATTTTTAGCCAAAAATCAATTACCTGCGGTAGCTCCATCACCTATAGAGATCCCCAGTCTTAGTCGAATCTGTGCTGGGGATGATCAAGATAGGCTCTTATGCCCAGTTAGGGCACTGCGTTTCTATCTAAATGCTTCAAAAGTGAAAAGAAAGGGCAGGAAACGTCTTTTCCTTCCTCTTAAGGGCTCTGTTGATATTTCGGCCTCCACGATTTAAAGGTGGATTGTCACCACAATAAAAAGAGCTTACCAGTCCCTTACTGATAGAGACCTTTCCTTTATGAAACTAAAAGCCCATGAGGTTCGAGCTGTCGCTGCCTCATGGGCCTATCTAAATCACTTCTCTGGAGGACGTCATGAAGGCAGCATTTTGGCGATCCCATACTACCTTTTCGTCCTTCTACCTCCGCTCATTAGCACATCAAAGCGCAGGCATATTTTCTCTGGGTCCCATAGTTGCGGCACAACATGTGGCCCAGAAGGACTCCAGCAAATAGTAAAGTGGACATCTCCCCTCAAATGGTGAGTAGTTTACATTTTTCCTCTGTTTTTGATCAGTTTAACATCAGCCGACCCACCTAACTGACAAATTCAGCTATATAATAGTGATGGGTAAATGTATTGCTGCTATTAAAATGTAGTTTTTTGGGGGGTAAAACTAATTTTAATTATGCAATACTTACCCATCACTATTATCAAATGCCCTCCTCCCACCCCGCTCTGATGCCTTGGCGTAATTTCGTCTATGAAAAAGATGAATGTCCGCGCAGGCGCAGAGAGATGCACGGGCGTGACGTGGCTTGTTGACAAATTCTCCACTTTAAGTGGGAGAATGTTTTCACATCGAACGGACGAGTTTTTCGACACGAAAAAGGAATAAAGCTATATAATAGTGATGGGTAAGTATTGCATAATTAAAATTAGTTTTACCCCCCAAAAAACTACATTTTTGGGGGTTTTTTTTCCTTTTTTGGGGTGGAAATTTTTTTGTTGTTGCTAAGATTGCTGAAAATCGTGTTTTTCGAAACACGATCGTGGCGGGGGCTTTGGGAGTCCAAAATCGTGTTTTTTGCATGTCACGGTTATGGCAAGTATGCATGTTCCCAAAAGATGTTGCTGCCTATTAAATGTTACATGTATACAAAATTCTTAGATTAAAAGCGTTACGTAATTACTTTCAAATAATACAGAGATTCTATATTTAGTTTAGTAAAGAGTCAGAGTAGATCTGGACACTCAGCTTTTAAAATATAGAGTAAAAAAATGTTTCACTAAGATTGTGAGCAAAAGGAAATATGTTAGGAAAGGTTTTGGAAAATAACAATTTTCATACATGAAAGAGGCCTTTCTGATTTTTAGGTAAAATAATAAAAATGAACAGAGAATCCTGCCATTGCTGGTAGCTGGCATTTAAGACTGGTTGTGGTTTTCTTTTCCCTGTTACAGAAATTCAAATTTTGTAGAGACTTGTGGCCCTAAAAGTCCATTATCAAAAAGTATATAACAAACTTTTTTTTCTGTGAACTTCGGCATTTTTCCAGCATTAGATCATGGCAATTTACTCCAGAATGCGTGTTAGTCTGATGCAACTGCTTTATATTTGCCTTGCCAATAATGCTATATTGGTCAAGATTTTTCTTGAAGCAGGGAAATTTTGTTTTTAGTCCATTTATGATTGACTCTCATTCATCAGTTTCCATATTGATGAATGTTTCTGCAGAATGCATCCTTGCATCTTTTGAATCTACTGTGCCTCATTATTTTTAGTTTATATAACATTTTAGCACATTGAAACCACAGCTTATGTTGCATTTCTAAACTGCTAGTTAGAAAGAGAATCTGTTCTAGGAAAACATTATATTGCTTGTATTTTCAATCTTGCTCCATCCTTTACAATGAAAGCAGTGGCAAATTTGTCATGTTTATACAAATTGAGGTACATAATGTGCATCATCTGGTGGAATGGTTCTCTGTGCATGTGAATCTTGTTAAGTAGTGTAAGTCAGGTAAAAAAGATAAGAGTTACCGTGCCAGTGCAGAACCATTTTCCATTATCTCATCAGTGGAAGAAAATAGTAAATTGTTAGTTCAGACATTCTTTAAGCTCAATATATGTATATGATTTTAACTCTGTGGCTGAAACTCAGTTTTTAATGTACAATTTTTGTATGTAGGTCCTGTTAGAAACCTGTTTTTAGCTTTACTGGTCATAGACCACAAGAGCTTATGGGATGGCCTGTTGTCTATCATCCATCTGTCCGTTCGCACAAGTTTGTTATCACTACTCCAAAAAATATTATGAGGATTACCATGAAACTTTACACACATTCATCCCAAAGTCTAGTTGGTCCTATGTAAATGGAAATGATGCTGCTCAGATATCCAATATAGCCGCCACAGCAGCCATCTTTAAAATTTTGTTATCCCTACTCCTCCCGAATGGATGGTCATATCAACATGGGGTTGTCACTAAAAGACTTCTTATGATGTCTAGTTCGTCTTAAATGAAAATGGTGCTGATCTGTCATAGAATATGGCTGCCATGGCATTTAAAACACAGTTTCACAGTTGCTACAATCTTGTTATCACTACTCCTTTTGAATGGAAAATCGTATCAACATGAGGTTTTCACCAGAAGACTTCTTATCGTGTCTGGTTGGTCTTAAATGAAAATTGTACGGATTTGACATCCAATATGGCGGCCACAGTGGCCACCTTGAAAATCTTCTTGTCGCTTCTCCTAGATGGGAAGTCATATTGACATTGGGTTTTCACCAGAAGACTTCTTATGGTGTCTAGTTGGTCTGAATGAAAATGATGCCAATAAGACATCCTGTTTGAAAATCTTGTTTTTAATACATTACTTGCTACTACTGCAACAGAAGGTCTGAACGAGAATGATCCCCAGAAAGTCTCTCCAAACTGGAGAGAATCCTGGTGTCCTCAGCTACTTTTTCTTATGACTTGGATGGTGGTTACATTGAGATTCAATAATAAGTGTACTCAAAAAATGCTAAGCATATTAATTATTCTTCAAATAGCAGAATACAGTATCAGTTTGTACACGGAGTAAGAATGAATCATAATTACTTTATAATTCAAAATGAAGAATTTATTATTGATGTCAGAGCAATGAATTACAATTTATGGTGATTGGTCTTAGACAAATTTGTCACTGACAGGTTTCAGATAATGAAATGTTGATAAATTTGTCACACTTGTGACTAGTATCAGTATTGCAAAGTCATCACAGTGATTTGTTTTGAATACTGTTAAACACTTTTTATGCTTGAGTAATTGTGCAGCCATGCTGGTCTCGTTAATAATTTATCTTGTAATTTTTTCTCATAAGATCTTGACTGACATTCAGCCGATTCATTGCTAACTGGTTCATGATCAATATCTGGTGTCTGTTTAGAATCTAATGTGTTACCAGTGTAATCATCTTTAGGGAAAAATTGCAAGATAATCTTGCCAACCTTAGACCTTGTTTTCATGTTGATTTGGGTTTTGTTTGGATTTCTGGTCTTGCATGTATAATAGTTTCAAGTGGCATGTAAATGTGAGTGAAAGTGATACAATATCTGAGAACTAAACTGTTGTAACTAGGCAACTAGCTTATATCATATTGCCATACTTCAATTGCATAGTATTTTGATAAGAGTCATAATGATGTTGATGTTTTAACTATCGTTAACTACTTTCAGAAAAATTAAAGTGGTGGCACATTAATGTGTCAGAAGTGCATTACTTATAGTTTGTATGGGCCACTCTGGTACAGCACGATTTGTCTAAGGAGCCAGTGACTTTTGTATTGCACCAATGCCACAAATCCCACTCAAGATTGTACCCTGATATACATGTATGTAAATGTTTAAAAAGTGTAGAGACATGATTCAAATTTGCTGCCATTTCCAGCTAACAAGTTACAAGGTCCAGAATATAAAATAATGACATATTTTTTGTCTCGCTGGCATAAGCATGATGAAACATAGGTATCGTATTTTTTAGCAATCACAGCATTGTTGTTGTTTGTGTTAAACTTTGTATTAAAGTTTTTGCGAGTTCGATATGGGAGCAGAAACTCTGTGTGACTATGGAACACTTATTTTATTTTATTAATCACTCTGTGAATTATTAATATACACACATGATTGCAGTACCACCATTTAAGAAAAAAGGAGTTAAATAGAGTCATTGCTGGTGAGCTGAAGTGGCTTATTGGTTAAGGCATTGGACTTGAGACCGGAGGGGCACAGGTTTGATTCCCAATATTGGATCAGCCTGGATTGGTTATCGTGGTGTGTCCTTGGGCAATGCATTTTACTTGCCTTGGCATGATATAGTCTTCATAGTGTTGCTGTATTGTAAACCTCCCCCACCCCCAAAAAAGACTTGACTGGTATTCAAACAGATATCACATCTCTTTTGAGTAAAGGCTGAACAAGATCAAGGGCAAAAATATATGTTGTAAATTGTTGTGTACAAACACTGAGCTGCAAACTCCTTTCTTGGAGTATATGTATGCAAACAAAATTAAAACCCATCATACTCTTGAGTTATAGTTCATAATACTTTGAGAATCATGTACATGTACACATTCTAATTTAAATACGTGTAAGGTAATGTGTCAAAAAAGAAAAAAACCTATTGAGAGTATATTCCTGATCACTGTATATTCCTGTAGTTTCACAGACTTCGATCTTATTCCAGTAAAGTCATCCTGTTTCATTGAAAACTATTTTTAAAACTTTAAATTTTTTTTGGCAGATGTATAAGGCTCATCTCAAAAGTTGCAGTGGATAAAATTTAAATAGACAAAATTTATATCTTTATATAATATGAAAATTGAAGGTACTGTAGATTTAATCACTAGAAGGTCTGTAAATATATGTAACTTGTTTTGCTAATGTGCACTGGTCATTTTAACTCAACTTTTATGTTTCAGTTTGTGGAAGACTATGAGCCCACAAAAGCAGACTCATATCGCAAAAAAGTCGTATTAGATGGAGAAGAGGTACAGATAGATATTCTTGACACTGCTGGACAAGAAGACTATGCAGCTATTCGGGATAATTACTTCCGTAGCGGTGAGGGATTTCTTTGCGTGTTCTCCATAACAGAACAGGAATCATTTCAAGCCACAAGTGAATTTAGGTAAGTCAGTTAGGTTTTTATTTCCACACTGCTTGTTGTGGGGGCATCATAATTTGGTCCTGTCCGTCTGTGCATATGTACATCCATTTGTCCGTCCACACAAGCCAAGAAGAATCTTGTTAGCAAGATTGCACAAAAACACACTAAAAGTAGACAAATGAAATTTGGTGGGCACAATTGTATCGTATGTTGATGGCCTGATTAGATTTTCAGACCAATGCAGCAAATTTTCATTTGTTTACATTTTGTTTGCCCGCCATAAGTTGGAGCATATCACGTTATGATGTCTGTCCTTACGTTTGGGGCAAGGAAGAAACCTATTGATTTCGGCTCAAAGGTCAAGGTCACAGGACCATATGAGGATGTATTTTTTTCATTTATATGGTGATAAACTTGATTAAAATAAACTAATAAATATTTATGCCAAAGATTACTTTTAACAGCTATTCATGTCCAGAGAAAATGCATATTTGCTACCATGAAGGTTCAAAAACAGCAATAAAATGTTAAAAATTTATTCGTAATTTTTTGTTTTTTAAATTAAGGAAGAGGATTAAAAACACTGTACACAAGAATATTTCATTTTATGCAACTTCAAAACCTGATTGTTTGAACATAAAATGACACTAATGAAAAAAAACAATGGTAATTGATGTTGAAGTCCATGAGTGACCAGTTTTGCCTGTGAATTTATTTGTATTGCATTTTCCGGCTACTTTAGAATATTTTTTTTTAAGATACTAATTAATAAGATAGAGTAACACAGTATTTATTTAGGCTGCACCACTGACCCTTTTTTCATCTTTGGTGCAAGAAAGTTGCTTCTATGGTGCCCATGTGGTGCATAAAAAAGACCCCAGGCAATACAGAAAAAAAATGGTTACTGTTGATTTTAGACTTTTTGATTTGTTCAAATGGCACTTATAACACATTATTGGCTATATAATATCAAGGAGATAGAAGCTAAGTGCTTTTCCCAAAGACACACTGAGGCAGTTGACTTGGGCTGGCCTGGGCGGTATCAAACCTTTGATGCTTGGATTACAAGTCTGACTCTCTACCAACTGAACTACCACAGCTTGCAAATTTTAGACTGGTGACTGGATTTTTTTAGATTGCACTCATTGCCAAAGAAGCATGAGGCAATCACTTTATTTGCTGACAGAAATGTTATACTGAGTTTGATTGGCTTAGTCACCAATCAAGAAAACATAGTCGATGATCGTGAATAGAAAATATCAATAAGAGTAGATACAATCTTGAACAAAAACACTGCTGCATTTATGTCCAAAGTAGTGTATGGGGAGGAAATGCATCAAATGGGGTGAAAATTTTCCATATAAAGACGGAATTCAGTATTGGAAAAGTTGCTCAAGACCATTTTCCCAATTTGTGTAGATGTGTTGAGTTTTGTTGGGGGTTGGTTGTGGAAGTTCAAGAATCTTTAAACAAAAATGCAAACAGTGTATTAGCAAGATAACCACACAAGTGATGTTAATATGAGCATTTATTTAACTTAGATTCCAGCTGTTTTCAATCTGGCTGCAATGCCAATATGATATTTTTCAGTAGGCATCAAACACAGTAATGAATAGTGACAGTGCCTGTATGACATGATTGTTAGTAAAGCACTAATAATTAGTTTTGCATCTGTCATAAATGTTCAATTGTTGTAAAGCAATGTACGACTTCTGGTTTGTAGGCATGTAGTTTTTTCATTGGGAAGTGACACAAAAAGTTTAGAAAAACGGTTCAAAAACAAATGGAGGTGGGCTTGGCTGGAGGAAAAAGATAGTGATGGACAGTGATGGAAAAAGATAGTGGTAGAAGAATACCTTCAAAATTATGTAAGTTAAGCGGGCTAGAACTCTGAAGCTTACGGGGGACAGGGGACCCACACCAGGATATTGCCTTGGACCCACAAGAAGGCCTCGGACCCCATTTCTCAGGTTATCAATTTTTTACACTTTCACCCATGAAAATGTAGACTCAAATGCCCAAAATAAGTTCAAGAGGGTAATAGGTACTCAAGCATGAGGAATTCAAATCCTGGTATGCAATGCCTATGGCAGGGGAGCTGATAATGATATATGTTCAGCTTTTTTAAACAAACAATAAATAGGTATGGATATTTGTGACACTTGTTTTTTCTAAATAACCCCAATTTTTAACCTGGGTAACACCTCACTTTTTCCATTTGTTGAAGAGGAGAGTGACTTGTCGGAAGGAATATATATGCATCTGCATATTAAAGGAGAAATACTTATCGGAAGGAATATACATGCATCTGCATATTACTTTAAGTTAAATTTTTGAAAAAAAGTTATTGAAGCTGCCCCCGCCCGCCCCTGGATTTTTGTTATTATATGCCTTAGCAATCTAATCAAGATCAGATCTCCACAGTCCTACGTGGAGATCTGATGGACACAAATAACAGGTCATGTTCTGTTGACCTTGTGGTTCACCAATCAAATCACAACTTTCAAAAAAATTTGAAAGTGACCCACATCATTCAGAACATAGTTACTAACGATGTCTCTTCCTAATATGAATTTGCACTGCTTTATCTAATAGGATACTAAAAATAAGTTGACTGGAAATTCCAAAGGTCACCAACACATGAAAATTTTATGGATGTCTGTCAGATATCCACATAGGACTGTGGAGATCTGATTTTAATCAGATTGATATCTTAGTTCAGCAAATTGCCTAAAATAAAATATACACTGGTTTCAAATTAGTTTTGAGAACTTGTTGTATATCTGTTTTTGTAGGATAGTTGTAAATGAAAAAGGAGTTACCATATATACCTTGCTTTTAAAATGAGTCCAACTGAAAATTGCACTGACCCCGATCTATCATCACATAATACACCAGCAGATCTAGGTCTATGCAATTTTGGGACTTGAAATTAGTATTTTTTTTCTTCACTAACCCACAGGATCATCAAAATCAAATTTTTGCTGATCTTGCCTAAATTTCACTGATCCTGCAAAAATCAAACACAAGCAAGTTCAGTTTCTAAGACAACATTTTTCATTAACATCAACTTGAAACAATACATGTAACTACTGTATTTCACAAACAAGACTCGGGAAAGTTGAAAGTTCATTTTCTGTATCTAACTGATCATCAGATCTAGGTCCATAAGGCCTAGTTTCGGGACTTCTGTTTCTTAGTCCAACAGCATGCCATTACTTGATGGTATTTCTTGGGTTATAATCTTTGATCATGTCATTAGTGTGATTCCAGGGGCGATTTATAACAGTTTATACACCCATCAATGAATGAATTATTTTGTGCACATTTGTATTTCTCCGAATACTTTATGCAGAAAGTGCACAACATCACAGCCTTTCCTGGGTCATATGTCAGCCATTCATATGCATTTTTCCAGCATTTATGGTACTTTTTTACTCTCTTCTCTTGATAATATTTACGATCATGCTTTTTGTGGTGGCTGTGTTTTTTGTTGAAACTTCCACATCTTTCTGATTGTCACCGCACATTGCATTGAATGTTTAACAATAACAATATAAATTCTGAAACGTGTTATCTGGTGTAATAGATTAACACAAACTTTACAAATTAGCCAATACTAGACTCATATCTATCTCTTTTGTTATCATCCCTGTTGAAATCAGTATTTGGGGCTAAAACACAATCCTACATGTAGTTCCGTGTGCGTGAAGATTTTGACAGTACTCACCTAAATTTACTTGATGCATGGAATAACATCTGTCAATTTCTGCAGCAGGCATTTATTGTACCTCGTCAAGTATAGGATATTGGTAAGTATTCAATTAACACAATAAACGGATCAATTAACCCTGAAAGGGAATTACGTGACATGTTTTATTAGATACAAGTACATCCAACACAAGACTACTTGTTAACTGTTATGATTGCGACTGACGGAAATGTTTACTGCTCCAATGGATTAGTGACAGCTGGGGTTTGAATGATCCATTGGCAATATCACTGACCTTGGATTTGCAGATTAGGGTTAATTTTAAGCCCTGCAGTTTGTTAGGAGTAATGAGTAGAACAAACAACATAGACCTTGTTCTGCCAGCACATTATGTGACAGCAGCTCAGGGTCTGTGTTGTTTGCAGATGGAATCAACTTATAAGTGAGTATATATGGTAATTTTCTTCCCATCAATATCAGATGTCATTCCTGAAACATTATGATGTTCTTTTTTCCAAGATATCAGTACAAAATTTATGAATTCAGGGTACATATCCTATTCTCCCAATGTCCTTTTAAGATGGCCGGCTTCCTACCCTATTATGAGCAGTCACTAGCCTTTTCCTTTTCGAAGATGCTGATATTCTTTGAGCCCATACTGCCATGCTGCTGTGACGGCTCAGATATGTTTAACCTTGTATTGGTTTGGTTATGATACATGTATGCACCGCTAAGTATACATGTATGTGTAGAGCATTGTCATATGTTTTGTTTATATTATAGTTGCTAATTGGTGTCAGTTGATCATGAAGGTGCCATAATTTACCCCTCACTATGGACCCAAATGCCAGCTTTTTCACTGCATTTTATAGGCTTTTCACTTGACCTATAATATTTTGTCAACTTATTATTGGGTGGTCACATGGTACCTATACAGTTTAATTCCTGACACTAAACTTGAATCAAGAGATTTAGAGTAATTTAACAGCAAGCATTCAAAATAAAATGCTCTTGTGCAGAATGAAACTGATAATAATTAAAGAAATTAACAATAATTTGTTTGAAAAAAGAGAGAACACTCACCCCACTCCACCCATACGGTTGATGAAAGTACTTCAAATCATGGACAATTCTCCAACTTTGAAGGGTAAATATTATCAGCAATATAACTTCAGAAAAATTATGTAGTGTTAGCATTTAGCAGAGCTAAAAAAAATTGGATAGCCCTACGTCTGGGGCTTCTCTAAATCTTGATTGGACCCTTCCCGAATTCTGGGTGACTTGCCCTTTGGGATTGTCAAAACAAAAGTGTTATCTAATTTGCCTGAAAGAAACCTGCAGCACGTCATGGAAATGCACATGTTTATTTTGAAAGACACTGGTAAATTAATAATACTCAGCCTCTTGCTGGGACTCCATTTGTAGGTCCCTCCACGTTATGAAGATTTTTTGCTTAATTGTATAGAAAGCTACAAAGCAAAGCACGTGATCGATGAATGAGGAACAGTACTTTTTCTGTTCTCCATATTTCATTGGTTACCTATAATTAGCGCTCGCTTGTCCTGCATGAATAATAATAAGCTGTCTCTTGCTCATGGTATTTTGGTAAGGTATCACTGGTTAAATATATTGAGCAGTACCTATGCATTTGTTTGACACTTAAGCAAAACTTGGGGATTAGCAACTTATAAAAGCCTTGAATACAGTGTTTTTCACTGTAAAAGAACTGAGATAATTACATTTATTTTAATCCATTTAGGTCAAACAGTTTGCAGCTACTGGTTCTATTGATATACAGTTTTATATAATTGTGACACGTCCACAGTAGTATAACATGAACTACAGTAATTACAAAACTTGAAGCTACTGTTTTTACTGATTGATATTTAAAAAAGACAAATGCCTCTTTGACTTCATTTTTTTTCAACTTTGGTAGAAAAACGTGGAGAATTTAATATCAGTAATACGGTACTTATCGCTATTGTGTTGCTTACCTTTCTGGCATGGAATTACGCTCATCTGTATATAAAAATTCCATCCTCCCATTAGATTGAAAGCTCTAGAAGGTGTGTGGAAGTTTGGAACTACCTTTGCTGGGCAACCTTGGAAGGGATTACTCCAAGTTTGTTATATTCCTGGCAAGAAGAATATTTGGACAGTGTCCAGAAGAGGCAAGGTAGCCCTCATGGAATGGTCTCCAATCTGTAACAGATTTCAAGTTCAGAGTGGATTTGTTTGTGACAAAGTTAAACAACAAGCTTCCTTTTAACATTTCCACATTCCCACCATTCAGGATGATTCCACAAGAGCTCCCCAAAGTCAGGGTCTCCACTGCTCAGCTCATTTTGATAGCCCCTCTGTGGCTACAATCTCCTGTTGGTAGACCCGCCCAGAACATTGCCTTAGTGTAGGGACCTTCTGTCACATCACAGGGGCTCTCCTGCATGGCAGCCCACAGATTCTCCACCATAATACTTGGCTCAAATCAAGCAATCTATCAGCCAGGATGAGTTTTCGAGCAAAGTTGCCAAGTGCATCGTTCAGGCCAGGAGATACACCATGTCCAAGGTCTATGATGCCAAGTGGAGAATATTTAGCAATTGGTTCAGTAGGAAATGCATTACACCTAGCCAGCTGGTCCTTGTTTATTTTCTTCTATTTCTATTCAGAGAGAGAGAGAGAATATTAAGTTTCTACTATTAAGGGCTCTAGGGCAGCCCTATCCAACATGCTCAAATTTTCAAAAGGCCCGACCATTGGTTGGGATCCTCATATCTCCGACCTTTGTCAGGTGTTTTGAGCTGCAGAGACAGGAGCCTCTCTCGTTATTGCCCGGATCAAGATTAACTTTTATGCCCAGTTAGGGCTTTATGGTACTATTTGGCCTCCTATAAAGGAAGAAAGAAGGGTAGGAAATGCTTTCTCCTTCCTTTAAAAGGGTTTTCTGCAGTGTTGCACATTGAGTGTGGGCTTTTTTCCTATGTCCCCCAAATCTTGACCCTGTGCACTTTTTCGTCAGAAAAAAATCTAAAAATACGCCTACAATTTTTTATTAGTGGATGTTTGTCCATGTCTCTCTGTTGGCACTAGCAATGGCCAAAAGTCGCATAAGTTGATAAAAACTGTAAGATGGCAATGAATATCTGTTTTAAAATAATGCATCTGGCAATGAAAACATTCAAGGTTTATGGTAGTTGGTCGAGTTGCAATGTAAAGTGTTGATGGCCAGTATTGTAACATATTTTCGAGGTTAAAGTCACCCCTATGGTGTGGAAGATTTAATTTTTTTTGAGGTTGAAATAATGACAAAAGATACTAAATTAATGTAAACATACAATTTTTCATTTAATTAATGATCTGTTAGTTTGGAAAGAAAAGTAATTCAGAAAACATAGGTATTTATTATAATTCAGAAAACGAAACTACTGAGTAGTGGGTTACATCGGGACCTGGAGAAAACATTGCTTCTAATGAAGTGAAATCAAAATTTTAGTACACATGGCCACACAATTTTTTTTTAAAGTACATGTACACTATTTTGAGAGGGAAATACACAGAAAATTAGTTAATTGAAAGAATTTATATATTTTTAGCTCTTCTGGTCAGTGACCAAAAGAGCTTATATGATGGCCTGTTGTCTGTCGTCCATTGTTCGATGTCTGTCCATTAGCACAAGTTTTACTCCTCCTAAACTGCTAGGAAGATTGCCATGAAACTTTACCCACACATTCATCCCAAAGTAAATTTGGTCCTAAATAAAAATGGTGCTGCTCGGACATCAAATGTGGCCACCACAGCAGCCATCGTGAAAATCTTGTTATCACTATTCCTCCTGAATGGATGATCATATCAACATGTGGGTTTCACTGAAAGGCTTCTTATGATTTCTGGTTGGTCTTAAATGAAATTAGCGCTAATCTGACATCTAAATATGGCCGCCATGACAGCCAGTTTGAAAACCTTGTTATAGCTACTTCTCCTGAATGGAAAGTCATATCGACATGGGGTTTTCTCCAGAAGACTTATTATGATGTCTAGTTGGTCCTAAGTGAAAATTGTTCCAGTTGGACATCCAATACGACTGCTCCAGTAGCCATTTTGAAGATCTTGTTATGGCAACTCCTTCTGAATGGATTGTCATAACATGATGGTTTCACTAAAAGACTTCTTATGATGTTTAGTTGGTCCTAAATGAAAATGGTGCTGATCTTACGTCCAATATGGCCACCAAGGCAGGTATCATGAAAACCTTGTATCACTTTTCCTCCTGAACGGAAAGTCATATCAACATGGGGTTTTCATCAGAAGACTTTTTATGATGTCTTGTTGGTCCCAAATGAAAATAGTTCCTATCAGGCATCCTATCTTAAAAAGCTTGTAATCAATACTCCTCCAGAATGGATTGTCATATCAACATGGGGCTTTTACTAAAGGATGTTTTATGATGTCTAGTTGGTCTTAAATGAAAATGGTTCTTGACTGATGCCCAATATGACCACTATGGCAGCCATCTTGAAAATCTTGTTATTACTACTCCCCCTGCATGGAAAGTCATATTGACATGGGGTTTTCACCAGAAGACTTCTTATGATGTCTGGTTAGTCCTAGATGAAAATGGTGCTGCCTTGACATCCAATATGGCCACCACAGCAGCCATTTTGAAAATCTTGTTATTGCTACTCCTCCTGAATGGAAAGTCATACCAGCATGGGATTTTCACTGGAAGATTTTATATGATGTCTAGTTGGTCTTAAATAAAAATTGTGCAGATCTTATATCCTGTATGGCTGCCACAGTGGCCATGTTGAAAAACTTATTGCTACTCCACCAAAATGGAGAGTTATATCAACATTGGTTTTGCTTCTAAATGGAAAGTCGTATTGACATGGGGTTTTCTCCATAAGATTAATTATGGTATCTAGTTGGTCCTGAATGAATATTGTGCCAATCTGACCTCAAATATGGCTGCCCCACTGAACATATTGAGCATCTTGTCTCTAATTCTCCTGATTGGATGGTCATATCAACATGGGGTTTTCACCAAAAGTCTTCCGATAGTGTCTGGTTTGTCCTAAGTTAAACTGGTACCAATCTTACATCCAATATAACTACCACAATGGCTTATTTGAAAATCTTATTGCTCAAGAATATCAGAGATGGTTTCCACATTCAATGATTAAAAAGAAGAAATTGTCTTGTCTTGAATTCCTGGAACTTCTTTTCAGGCAGTAGTGTGTTAGTCCTGTTGAGGGTCTCTTGTTTTATTTAAAGTATAGCAGTTTCAACATTATTCCAAAATACATGTAATAGTAAAAATATGGCCGTGTCGGCAGTCAGATTTTTAGTCAGGGAAAGTGATCTTTCGTTAATGACACTTGCCCAGGGCCTGTGTCTAAACAATTTTTTCTTTGAGCACTGTTTAGACACAACAAATGCGAATAAATGTTTAATTTACAATTGTCTTGAAAACATTAATATGCAGATAATGCAAAAAAGTCAATTAAGTTTCAAGATTTTCTACTCTAATTTCTGCGAGAGACTACAACCAAGAAGAAAAGTGCATTGTCAGTTTGTTCAAAAACTTCCATAATCCATTATTTGTTTAAATGCACAAAATTTTAAAAAAATATTTACAATTTTTATTTATGTACATAGTTACAGTTGTCTTAATGTGCACATAATTAACAGATGCATGTATGTGCTTATGCGGAATAAATGTACTTCTTTTGGGACAGCCACTATCCTATCCAAATTTTCAGGGGAGATCACTGACATATACTTTAGTATTATGCCGATTCTATCATAGTTAGAGCCTTAGCTTATGAAGAAAAAGGGCAAACGGTACAGTTTATAAATGCTTTTCTTGAAAGTATTTTGGATATATTTTCTTGTTTTTGGAAAAATGGGAAGTCATTTTAGAATCTCTGTCTATTTATCCTGTAGCTTAAAGTTTTAGACGACTTGCTTGAAACTTGTATTCTTTCTACTTTTTCATGTATTACATCATTCATTCGTCAATATCTGCTTCCTACAAACAAGCCTTGCTATTTAAAGATGAATATCCGATAATGTACCAGTGGATCAGTTTTCACTTGTAATAAGGGGTTTAGAGTTTATATGCAGTGTTCCCTCGTTATAACTCTGTTCATGGGAGCCATATAAGCTATGTTCTAAGAAGGATGTGGCATAGTAATGAATATAAACATAAACATAGGGTATTTAATGATGTGAAAAAATCACATTATCATCCGTTCACATTAGCCAGTAACTAAAATTAAGTGAAATTAGGAGCTATGATAAGACAAAATGTTAGCCAAGTAACAGGATCCATGACAGCCATACATGCACTTGTACTATAAATTGGCAGAGGTATATGTTGTGGGACTTTATACTGAGGGGCCGCTGTACATCTACTTGACACTTGTAAAGTACACCATGTTGAACAAAAATAGAACAAGTGCATCACAGCTAATAAAAAAATTATGGATTGTATTGAAAAAATTGAACTTCTAGTAACCTCTCACCTTGTGTACATAAACTCACCAGTGTTTTTGTGATGCATGGTCCATGCTAGGGGGCGATTCAGGTGAAATACATGTAGTTACCCCAGTGCCTGTCGTTTTGCTCAGATATTCAGAGAAATCAAAGTTGACTTTGCCTCTTCTCAAGTCTACATATTCACCCACCCATCCATTTTCTCATTGATTCCTTTGTATTTTCAGTACAGTTTCAACACAGTTTAAATATAATTTTGATTATTTTGTCTGCAGTTATGTTCCACTGAAAGTTCACAGATGAAGCTTAAAGAAGTGTGTAAAATTCCACGCATTTGTAGCTCAATTATGAGCAAATTATTATTCTTTAAAGATTTATCAGAAGATTACTAGTAAAGATATAAAAGTTTATATCATTTAATCCTATAAAAATAGGAAGAGATAACTTGTACATGTATTTTGATATCTGTCATCCATTTTCGAGTTGCCGTATATACTTGCGTATAACCCTAGACCAAATGCAAACAACATAGACCCTGATCTGCCATCGCATAATGCGCCAGCAGATCAGGATCTATATTGTTTGTTCTGCTGATTAGTCCTTACAAACTGCATAGACCCAGATCTGTAGGCGCATTATGCAACGGCAGATCTGGGTCTATGCAGTTTGCAGTTGGTATAAGTTTATACGTGAGTATATACGGTACCTTTATTTGAGGTTACCATCATTTTGAAAAACAATTTTACTGAATCAATCTTTAGAATTTTTTGTATATTTTCATAAAGTCTAACGAGTATTTCTTTTATTTTAACAGGGCTTCCATGTATACAAAGTTGATGCCATGATTGTTTTGTGTTATTTTTTAGGCTGGTTGACCAGCTAAAATAAGTTCACTGTATCAGTCTGATGCAATGCTTTTGTATACTTCTCCGCCTTTTAAACCTGTAGTTGTGATTGCTGTCACTCAGGGTGGATCAAAGCTTATTCACCCCTGTGTGCCACATGTTAATAAATGATATTCTAATTAAGGGTATTTAGCAGATAATATTCTCTCCGGTAGAGCATGAGTGCAAATTAAATCCATAATTTTAATATATGGGCTTCATAGGGCTAGAACTCTATTTCTGGTATTTGAAAAACATTTGGTTAACTCTGGTCTTACTCTTGCCTTAAAATTCTCAAATTTCGTTGTCAAAGAATTTCTCATAATTATCTGGAAAATCTTGAGAATAAATTTTAAGATGTTGTTAGCGATGAATATATAGTTCTAAAACAAAATGGCAGCTAGGCTAGAAGGATTTTGTTCACTTTCAAAGTCAAAGAGCTAAACGCATAAAACCGAAAAGTCACCTACTTGAAGGAGTCAGACAGTGTTGTTTGATTTAGTTCAATGCAAGTGATGTTATAGTAAAATTACAGATACGCATGCTGACTTCCAACTAAGGCTGTGACATACATCAAAATGTCTAAATATGTACACAGTATACAATTACTGAAACGATGTAGTTTAATCAGACGGTTTTGAAACTCAGCCTTTCCCTGATCTGCATGTTAGACTTGCCGCTGACCGCTACTTGTATGTAATCCATTGACAATGTGCATGCCATATCTTGCTCACCTTGTGAATTTTTCATGTCCTGTACATCTTTTCCATGTATCTATTACACAGTTATGACAGGATTCAGTTTGTAAGACAAGATTTTGTTGAATATATCTGATAATTAAGGCAAAGCATCCTTAGGATTGTCTGGATATTGTTTCGTACTGCTAAATATATGTACATAATAAAAAATTTGATAATGCAACTGGATATTCTGCCTGGACATGAACATTGGCTTAAACCAGATGTACCATTTGTATGTTTGTTTACACAGTTAAAAATTTTGTAAATGTGTATAGGCAGTAAATAAAGTGAACTAAGCCTCATTACATGTGTAAACATTGCAGCCTTACCCCTGACATGATTTTGAAAGATGGATTTTCATTAGTAGAATTGGCTTTTTAGCAGTTTGATTACTGAAAATAGACACTGCTTTCATCTTGAGGCATTAGCTACCCTGATAACATAAACAACCACAGTGTACAAGTGAAAATCAGCTGTGAAGGTAGGCGTTATGTGTATGTGTAATGCACCCAATGAAAACTTTATTCAGAATTTAACTACATTAGGACAGGGAATGAGACTTACATACTTGTGTATTAAGTTGTGTAGCTAATATTTCTAGTGAATTTCAGAGATGAGGCCAATGCTCTGTCATTAACGAATCAAATGTGATCAAAAATTTTTATGGGATTTGCATTACAAACAAAATATTTGTTGATTGAAAATTTCCAGTATTCTTCTGTCAGTAGATTTTAAGGCTGCAATGTTTACATGTGTAAATGTCTTAGTTTAATTACTTACTGTAAACGTTTTGAAAATTGGTAACCTTGTAAATGAACACGCATGTGAATGTCAGTGATGCAACAACTACCCATTCCAATTAAATGATATATTTTCAATTCTCAGTTTAAGATGACTGTTTAGTATGATTTTAATGTTAATTCTTTTCTTAAAGTATGGATGATTTTCCTATATCAAATGTGGCATTGCTAGGAAAAAGGGGAAGTTGATGAGAATTGGTTGTACTGCACATTACACAGCATGTACACATCCGGTTGATTTACTGATCTTGCTTATAACAATTTTTGTAAACTTTATTATTTACCTTTGAAAAATGTGTTCGTTAACAGAACTCATGAATAACATTTTATTTTGAAGAAACACTGTTTCAAGTTTATAAGCCACTGCAAGTTTCTATACAGTGTAGGCAGTTGATGGATGATCTGGAACACATGGAATATTCAGAAATGGTGAATTACCAATCACACAGCACAGAATTGAGTTCTGTCAGTTCTCTTGATCGAGGTTGAGTGAGTGCTATTATGACATAACTATCATGGTGTTTTCTTTATACACTGCCAGCAATTGTTGCTCATATAAGAATTGAACTTCATATTTTACAGTATTCGTGTCCTTATGAAGCCTGGAAATAGATTACACACTGCATGAATGTCCATAGTGAAGCAAAGACTGTTCATTGATAGTGTGTAATCAATTTCCAAGCTTCATGACTACATGACATGAATCCTGTAAAGTTCAGATCTTATAATTACAAATAGTTATAAAAGTAATAATGAGTATCAAGAAATAAATAACAAATATTGTAAAAGTACACAAAAATGGCACTTCAATACATTAAGTCAGGGGTGTCTAACATACAGCTCGCGATCCAGATAGGGCCCCCCAGACTCATTATTTATTATTATGCGTATCAAATCGGGCCCGCCATAGCAAATGAGTTTGACACACCCGCATTAAGTAGGTCCTTTCTGGTATTATAAACTGATAACCTACAGTTTTCTGTGTCATATGGTGCGATTTTTTCCAATTGAAATACTTGTTACATAGGCTTGGTAAAAATGTGTAATTGTAATAAGCATAAGAATTGGGATAAGTAAATAAGTACTGAAGTTGTTGTGTGTTTATAGAAAATTTACACTTTTTACCATATCTAATGATAGCGTACCTTGGAATTTCGATTTTCTGTATCTGATTGCTCTAAACATAATTCAGGATTGTTCAGTCGAGCATGCCCAGCATTCAATTGGAAATTAATACAGAATTTTAGGAACATAATTCAGAATTGTTTAATTGAGTGTGTCATTATTGTAAGGGGTAGGCAGTCTAGCCATGTACATTTTTCATAAATGAAGTTTATTGATCTATTGATCGTAGTGCACTCTGTGTTAACTCATTGACCTCTGGAGATTATGTTCCTTTTCGTCTGAAATGGGGTAGGAAATGCATTTTTGGGGTTACTTCTGAATGCATCCAAACACATCTGTTTCTGAGATAATTTTTTCTTAGCTGGATGCTTAGGTATATAAAAGATGTTTTTGATTGGCTGTTTCCCCTGCACATCTGCAGAAGGGTAAAAATTTGACTTTTTTTTTTTTTTTTTTTTTTTTCGCATATTGGACCCACAATTTTCGTGTTGTGGTCCCTTTTTACTCCAAATCTCAAACTTATCCTACTTTTTGCAAAGCTTCATCTGTCCATGTGTAATTCGGACTGTTCTGTTTTAGATCTAAAGCCAAAGAGTCTTAAATCTGGACACAAACTCTGATTCTGAAACCAGAAGTTTTTTACTTTAAAAAAATTGGGTCTCACAAATTAATTTTTTTCTGCTGTATTTCTTAACGCGAGTAGAAAGTATACATTATTTGGCATCATTGTAGAACTAAATCTTTCTCCTTTTCTTTAATACCACCCGCTTTGGTGTATCGTATATGATCTTGATGTTACAGAGCTCGTAAATAGGGTACAACCTGATGCGTAAACGAGGCATGCAGGGTTAACTCATTAACCCCTGGAGATTCTTTTCATTTTCGCCTGAAATGGGGGTAGGAAACGCATTTTTGGGGTTACTTCTGAATGCAGCAAAACACATCTGCTTAAGAAAGTTTTTCGTTTAGCCAGATGCTTAGGTGTATCAGAAACATTGCTTTTGATTGGCTATTACGCTCGCGCATGTGCAGAAGGGTAAAAGTTGGACTTTTTTTTTTTTTTTTTTTTTTTTTTTTTTTTTTTTTTTTTTTCGTATTGGATCCCCGATTTTTGTGTCCTGGCCCCTTTTTACTCCAAATCTCAAACTTATCCTACTTTTTGGAAAGGTTCATCTGTCTGTGTGCAGTTCGGACCAGTCTGCTTTAGATCTAAGGCCAAAAAGTCTAAAATCCGGACACAAACTCCGGTTCCGGAACTGGCAATTTTTGACCTAAAAAAAATCGGGTCTCAAAAACTATTTTTTTCGCTGTATTTTTTAATGTGAGTAGAAAGTCGACATTATTTGGTATCATTGTAGAGCTACATCTGTCTACTTTCCTGAAATACCATCCACTTTAGTGTATCCTAAATGATGTTCACGTTACAGAGCTCGGAAGTAGGGTACAACCTCATGACGCGTAAACGTGGCGCCAGGGGTTATTGAGTTAAGCAAGTTTGGGGAAATTTTTTAGAAATTGTCCAGGAATGTCTATTTTTGTAATTTCTGTGCAATGGTAATGCATAAATGATCAAATAAGCAAGGAATATTCAAATTTGGTGACGTCATCGAAATTCACCCATTAACTCATTAACCCCTGGAGATTCTTTTCATTATCTCCTGAAATGGGGGTAGGAAATGCATTTTTGGGGTTACTTCTGAATGCAGCAAAACACATCTGCTTAAGAAAGTTTTTCGTTTAGCCGGATGCTTAGGTGTATCAGAAACATTGTTTTTGATTGGCTATTACGCTCGCGCATGTGCAGAAGGGTAAAAGTTGGACTTCTTTTTTTTTTTTTTTTTCGTATTGGATCCCCGATTTGTGTGTCCTGGCCCCTTTTTACTCCAAATCTCAAACTTATCCTTCTTTTTGGAAAGGTTCATCTGTCTGTGTGCAGTTCGGACCGGTCTGCTTTAGATCTAAGGCCAAAAAGTCTAAAATCCGGACACAAACTCCGGTTCCGGAACTGGCAATTTTTGACCTAAAAAAAATCGGGTCTCAAAAACTGTATTTTTTTCGCTGTATTTTTTAATGCAAGTAGAAAGTCGACATTGTTTGGTATCATTGTAGAGCTACATCTGTCTACTTTCCTGAAATACCATCCACTTTAGTGTATCCTAAATGATGTTCACGTTACAGAGCTCGGAAGTAGGGTACAACCTCATGATGCGTAAACGTGGCGCCAGGGGTTAATGAGTTAATGAGTTAAAGCAGGGGTGTGTGGGTGTGTTATCAACATTTACAGACAATTTGTACTAATTTCTTCATTAATACACTCTACCAATTGTCATCCAGCGCCAAGCGATGGTTGGTATGATTCCCATTTATATTTATGATTTTATTTCACAAATTGACAATGTAACTTCATTTATCACTGTCAGCATCATTTCGAACACTTCAGTATTTATCTTGCTTAGTGGTCGCTTGCGGTGTCTACTTTACTAAACTTAACATCAATATTTCAAATTTTGATCATCTGGACTTTCATTCAATGTACGTACACTTAGCTAATACTCTTAGTACTTTGGCTTTTTCAATCTCATCTGTGTAGTTTTGTTGTTATCAGTAGAAATGTACGGTTGCCTCTAAGAGCATGCACCTGCAGAATTATCATCTGGATGCTACCTAGCGAACAGCAGAATAATCCCTGCTGGGTGCAGAATTCTGCAGGGGGTATATAAGAGCTTGTCAGCATCTCTGTCAGGACCTGTTCCAGTTTCTGAGGGTCATGTTCAGAGGTTCTGTGTGCTCAGACAATCTTTGGGAAAGTTTTTTTAAAAAAAATGTTTACTATGAATTCCATATAAGGCAGTGCACATAGGAAATGTAACTCTTGTATTTATCATTTTGACAGGAATCAGTAATGTACAGTTATTTCATTATATCTTAACACACATTAGCAAGGAAAATAACATTCTGATAGTAGTTTTTGGGCAGATCTAACGGTTAGTTTTGAAATTTTGGATCTGTATCATGTAAAATTTTCAGGATATGTTCATCTTAATATTTTAATATCAGCAATTTTACATTTTGCTTTTAAAACATTTGCCTAAACCATTAAATTGCATGCGGATATTACTTTCATTAATCTTGTGAGGTCAAGTCAAGAGTTTCTTGCAGACCTTATAAAAATAATACTTATTACATCTCAATGGTAATAGGAAATCATAAAATACTATTACTACTACTAACAATAATAATAATAATAATGATAATAGAAACAGTAGTGCAATTTTGATTGTGAAAATAATACAGTAGTGTTTCTCGAGGCTGTCTGAAGTTATTCCTTGTATTGTAAAGCTGAATATTTATCCAAGCATTGTATACAAGTTGTCAGTTGTTTTAGCTATGAAGTTTTTCTCAAATCTCTATTTAAAGTTGAAACCATATGAATATATTAAATTTTAGTCAGTGTTTCTAAGTCTGTCACTAAATAATAAATTATTGTAAAATCTGAACATTAAAACATTGATATTTGTAAATAAGTATATCTAATTCTATCATAATAAACAGTAATTAAATTAAGTATGTTTGTCCAGATGCACACTGCTCCTGTGATATCGAGTCAGTGAGTGTTCTATCTAGAAGTGATGCACCTGATATTTGACTCTTGCATTTTTATTGCCATTTAATTTTATGACTGTTAATAAATGAAATGAAAATTAAATCTGAGTGTGTTACATCCCTAGTCCCATCCTTAGAGGTAGGATTGCCACTTCATCGGGGAAATGCAGAGACTTCTTTAGGTCCAAGTTTAACTGAGCCTTTATTCTCAGAGAGTTTATCGGCCACACAATAATAATCATCAGCTGTAAACCTAGTGTGCAGATCAAGGGAAAGGCTGAGTCTGGAATCATATCGATTAAACAGCATCAGTTCGTTATTGTATACCGTGTATACATGTACATTTAGAAATTTTGGTAAATGTTCAGTCTGAAGGAAGAAAAATTCTAAAAGGGAGGACTTTTCATAATATTTAAGAAAACACTTAAATGAGACCAAGATCATAAAAAGATTTTCTTGTTAAGTACACCAAAATACTAAAATATATAAGATAAAAAATATTACTTAGTTGTCTTTTTGTTCATATTTTAATTAGATAGGGCACATGTAATATTTTATATCCAAGTGCCTTTTTAATTGACTTATTATCTGTTACATCTGATTCGTTACTTTCCCTCTTTGTCTCTCTTTTCCTGGCTGACCTTTCAACAAATATTTAGGGGGTCATACTGACCCTCTGGAAGAATATCCGAGCAAAAGCCCATTTTTTATCTCTACCGGTCATGCATACTTGCCATATTCCCAGACAGTGTTGGGAGGTTTTTGAGACTCAAAAAGTTTGTTTTGAGGTCCCGAGGGGGGTCAGTGCACGTGACCCCCCAAAAGCAACATCATCCAAATGAGAATAAGCTATCTTTTCAAATCAGCCTATAGCAAATGACTGAAAATTCAAATCTGAATAAAAGAAAATACAATCTGTTTCCTCTGAAGCATGTAATATACTTTTAAAAAAAATTAAAAAAATGGTAGACTTAGCATTGTCAAATAACATCACCACAAACATGATCACAACCTCACAGACATTAAATACAAAAATACACCAAGTTACTGTCTTTAAAATCCATTGGACAGTGGAAGGTAGTTTTAATTACATGCAGTCTTTGCTGCTTTCAGTAGTTCAGTAGTTGGTTTGACAGTAATCCAAGTGATATTTGTGTTCACAACTAAGCCTTCACTTTTCCTTCATGAATTTGCATCCACATGTATGTTGGCGCAAGCAATGGCCAAAGTCGCTAAAAGTTATAAATCCTGTAAGATGGCAATGAATATCCATTTCAAAACAATGAATCTGCCAATGAAAACATTAAAAGGTTTGTGGTAGTCGTCCGAGTTGCTAAAGTCTTTGACCGCTGCTATTGTAATGTATTTTCGAGGTTAAAGTCACACCTATGGCAGTGAAGATTTAATTTATTCTCAGGCTGAATTAATGAAAAAAGGTACTAATTTATGCAAATACACAATTTGTCATTTGATTAATGATTTAATACTTTTAAATTAATAAAATTCCATGTGCCAGTTGATTTTAGGTTAACCAGATATTCAAACATGTTAATGTTTTCATGAGTTATTTGATCACATGATAAAAACATTTATTGCAATCATGTAAATGTTCAAGAAAATATGAGAAAGTTAAGGTAGCAAAACTGTCGAAGCAAATAAGATTATCTCATTTTTTTAGCACTTCTGGTGCATTATGTACTACAATTTTCCTTTGTCCCTTTAAAGTGTTGTGTGTCCCCCAAATCTGGAGGGTGAGGGATGCAGTGTCCCCTGACCTATGGATCCTAGGTGCAACACTGCATTAGAGATTGAATGGTGCTGTTGTACAACCTACCGAAATAATAATGTTTTGAATTTTATATATGGAGTAAAAATCCGACTTCAAAGAATGTTGCAGCTGATCACAAACTTTAATAAAGATGGCTTCAACATTCTCATTCAGTGCAGTCAGTCATGTGTAATAGCATTTATTTTTCAATAGGCATCTGTTTGATATACTTAACTTAAGACAAATTGGGTTGTTCCACTTAGTGTACTTTACCTATGCAAATTAGCCTAATGGGCTCTTCCTCAGCAGTGCTCTAAGGATTTGACAGGACACATCACCCTAGCTATTGTGAGCCAATTCAGTAAATGTCTGAAAGGTGTCTGTTTATCTCTGACCGCCTTACCTTTAAATTATCTTTAAAACAGAAGTGTAAACTGCCCCAAGGATAGTTTTACATGAGCTCTGGGCAAGACTGTTTACTTTTGATACATACCACAGATTATGGGCATATGTCATTGTGATCAAGAAATGTACCTTTTTTTATTATTTTTTTTTGTGGGAAATTTTTTTTTGCTAAGATTGCTGAAAATCGTCTTTTTCTAAACACGACCGTGTCGGGGGTGGGGGTTGGGTTGGGTTGGGAGTCCAAAATCGTGTTTTTCACGTGACACATCATGTTATGGCATGTATGGTCATGGACCAGAAGAGCTTATGGGATGGTCCATTGTCCGTCATCCAATATACATCCATCCGTGAGCACTAGTATGTTATCGCTGCTCCTCCGAATTACTTGGAGGATTGTCATGAAACTTTACACACACATTCATCCCAAGGCCTAGTTGGTCCTTAATGAAAATGGTACTAGTTGTGGTCCTTAATGAAAATGGTACTAGTTGGTCCTTAATGAAAATGGTACTGATCCAACATCCAATATGGCCATTACAATACCCATCTTGAAAATCTTGTTATTGCTTCTCCTGCAGAATGGATGGTCATATCAGCATGGGGTTTTCAGTAATAAGACTTTTTATGATGTCTAGTTGATCCTAAATGAAAATGGTGCCGATCTGATGTCCAATATGGCTGCTGCGACAATCATCTTGAAAATCTTAATACTACTTCTTAATGGAAAGTTATATCGACACGCGTTTTCACCAAAATACTTCTAACGATGTAGACTTATTCCCTAAATGAAAATGGTGCGAATCAGATATCCAATATGTCCACCATATCAGCTAATTTGAAAATCCTGTTATTGGTGAAGAATATCAGAGATGGTTTCAACACTTGGCAGTTAAAAGGAAGAAATAGTCTTATCTTGAATTCTTGGAAATTTTTTTCAGCCAGTAGAGTGTCAGTCATTTCAAGGAACTCTTGTTAAGTATAATTTACAGACAGATAAATCCAAGCTTAAAAATAGACCACACCACTCCCTTGTTTTAGCTTGTCTGGATAACTTGTGAACCCGTTTATACTGTGGGCAGGTATAGATCCTATTTCATCTCATAGAAAAGAAAAAAAATAGGTCACTATTTCCTGAAAGAGAATAAAATATCTATCAAAATTGCTAAATGAAAGCTTGATGTGTTGCTTGTTTATCATTTTTAAAAATGGGCTTAGTGTGAGGAAGTTCAGAATCAAAATTCTGAGATTTGCAACTTTTAATAAGAAATCAAAATATTTATTAAATTTTCTTAAAAAGAATTTCTTGATACACTGAAAAACAATACATGTATATGATGAAATATTGAACAGTGAAAATGTTGGTAATGACTACTAGTGGCAACTTTTGAAGAAGTAAATACCAACTAAATAAGTCTTGTCAAGTAAAAGTTTAGTTTCAGTTTTATATTTTAATTCAGTTTCAGTGTAATCATCATAAATATGATATGCCACCATCATTTCAAACATGAAAAGTGTCCATTGACCATCAAATTGATGCCAATGAGCATTTCCATGAGAACCTAATTAAGTGCTGACTGTTTTGATCTGAGCCTGGCAGAATGTTTGTTGCATTATTACAAAAATTAAAAGTTGACCTGTTTTTGTATTATCATTTTAAATACATCTTTTGTATCAAATCAAGTAGAGGAGGTAGCATAACATTTTTTTGAAAGGCGTGCAAATCACACCTTTGTAAGAGTTAGTGATCATGGTCATTTGTCAAGTAAATTTGTTTTAATTGACCAATCAAACAATTTTAAATATTATAATGTAAGTGATATCATTGAAGCATGTAACATTAATCAGTGGTTTATCCTAAACATTTGCAAATGTGATCAAGGATAGCAGGGGAACCAAGCGAAAGGCATGCTCTGCACATAAAGGCCTTGTATCATAGATAGGGTTTGTTATGGAGTAGCATGGTCCAGAGTTGGTAGTGAACTTAAAATTAAAGAGTATGCATTCAGAGATTTGCTCAAGGATGAGTAGAAATTTTGTGATTACTTGCAATGAAATCATGGCATCAGTATTTCACTGATAGAACAATAAAAAATTAAAAACAATGTACATGATTAAAATTAGTTGCATCCCCCAGAAACAAATGTCCATCTTTTTTAAAAAATGAAAAAAAAAATCTAGTTCTTTTCTGAATTACCAGTAACTTTAAAATGTATCCACATTCACATGCAAAAGCAGTGTCTAATACACAATGTTTTTGCTGGTACATGTATACACATGATGTGTGGTTTGAAACTTCTTGAAGTACTGTTTTTAATGATCTTTCAAAGATTTGTTATCTTAAAAACAAAGGTATATTGATAAAGAAAAGCAAAGAATTTCATTAGAAAAAAAGCTATTTATTTACAATTATTCACAACATGATTATAAAAGGAGTATTCAACCATTATAACTCCCCCTCACCTCACTGTCAGTCTCCATCACTTTGTTAATTTTTCAGAGGTACCTCAGTAACTGCTTGTCACTGATGCTACTATCTCTGTTTTGGACCCTATTGTGTGTGAGGTAACAAGTGAAAGGTGTACATGACATTAAATGTAGGGCTGATCTCATTCATGTTTTAGACATGTGGGTCTCTCTCAATCAGTCTTATACCAGAGGACTTTATGACTCCATACCTAAGCAATTACAAGCTATGATAAGAGCCAAAGATATAATTACCACCTATTAGAGGTGTAATTACCTTTTTTTAAATATTTTTGTTGGGAGAGTGTTTAGAAAAAGCAATGACATTAATTTTCCTCCTATGACGTCAATGCAAGTGGCTACTCACTTTTGACCTGGTACTGTATGTGTTTTTTTAACAATTACCAATACCAGTATGATTGTTTTCTTTTGGATTTATCTCTCTCTTTATATTCACTTGAAAAAAATCATAGAACATAATATACCATAATTATGAATTGTCTGTGGAATCAACAATTGTGGTTTGTGTATTGCATTCAAATGGACACTGTTAAGATTTTATTTTTGGCCCTAAATTGCAACAAAATATAGGAGTCCTTCAGACTTAATGGCTTTTGGCATACAGATCATTTTCATTCATAACAGAGCTCAGGATTGTTTCTAATTTCTTAGACCCATCGTTCAGTGAAAATAATTTGTTTTTGTCTGCTCATTTTTGGTACAGAAAACATGTTTCTTATGAAATATTTTACAAAATTTTACCCACCATAGAAAATGATAATTAATCTTTTAACTTATAAATTACTTGTACAGATGAAAAAGTCATTAATAAGACATGTATGGAAAATTCCAGGCATTACAGTATTTTATAATTTCCTATAAAGAATTGTCAATTGATGAGAAATCCATGAGATTTTGAATGTTGTTATTGCTTTTGAAAACACAGTAAGGGCATTGTCAGCACGTGCTGAAAAGAAGTTTTGCACACAAACTCCTTGCAATTTGTTGCTGTGAACATGTATGCAATCAAAGGTTTCCTGTAGATGACAATTACAAACCATTTTTGTGCCATTGTGACTTAGTCAGGCCCAGTATTCGCAAAACTTATTGTGCACAATGCTTGAAAGTTAGCAGTAGTCTCTAGCCCCATGCTAGTAAATTTACTAAAGGACTAGCAATTTTTATGATTTTGGTAGTCCTTTTGGGTTCTATAAATTTTTTGTCATTGCTATTTAATAATGTTTGAAATATTGTATTATTGAAATAATGCTCCAAATATTGTGTAACTGAATTCAAAAGCATTTTGTGCACTACTGTAGTTTTAGTTTTAACTAACAGATTGATATTAATCAGTCGCAAGAACATTTTTGATAACTGTTAGCAAAATTCATTTTTGTGTAATACAAATTATCCAGGAGGACTTTAGTTTTTGAACTTACTCAAGCCCATTCCTCCCAATTAGGACACACTCTGGCCTTTCCACCAGTGATTGGAAAAACACTGTAGAAACAGCACATTAGCCAAGATTGCATATACATATATACCTTGTTTATCAAATGACGATACGCACACATAACACACATTCGTAGTGTTCATTACGAACGTCTCAACTAAGATGACTTATTGTTGTCTGAAACATTCCCAGGTTCTTCTTTCCAAGCATGAACTCAGTTGAGAACTTTCTTTTACTTATGTGTGTAAATATTTCTATATAGGTATCATAATGCATATAACATGGGTTTGTTTTGCCTAGCATGCTGTACCATGTGACTGAGTTCTGACATTTTCTAACAGTTTCCCCCTTTTTTCACTCCAAAATATTTATGAGATGGAATTTTGTAGAAAAGCTACGAGATGTTATGATTGGTCCTACACCTTGCAAGGTCAGGGATGTAGAATAGGCCTGATTCCTCCTCCTGCACGTCATAAAAGGCAGCTAATGGAGGCAGGAGTTGTGGTGGCTTTGGTTGTCATACCGGACTTGTGACCACCCCTTCCCTCAGTAAAATTTGAATACATGTCTTTGGAAAAGGGTGAAAAGTCAGTAGATATGCAATTTATATACAGTGGTACTGTGTAGTATTTTTTGGGAAAAGTTACATATATTCAAATTCTTTGCTTGGAAAATTGTATATGTTACTGGTCAAAATAAAAAAGGCTCAAAAATTATACTGGATTGAAATATTTGTGGCTTATCTTGACTTCCAAGAGGTGAGAATCAAAAGTACTTGAATTGTTTGAAGCTAATTGTTTTGGCCGCTTGAAAGCTGATTCAATTTTGTTTTCTCTAAGTGGCTTGCACAGGTAAAGTGGCTCTTAACCTAGTTTTGTTCTCTTTACATGTATCTGTTATAACAGCTGTTGAACACATCAAAATGCAAAGGAATGCCAACAAGGAAAATTAATTATTATACTTTTAGGAAGAGCTCTTCTTTGCACTTGCTGAGTTGCCATTTATTTTTGATTTTTATGCATTTGCCAGCATATTCTTAATTTTAAACAACCACTGGACTGCCTTGTATACAGTGTACATTGTTTAGACCCAAGGGGATTGATTTCATAATGTGTGTATAAGACTTGAGATCCAATATGCATAAAGGGAAAGGGTAGAGGAAAATTATATGTATAACAAACAAAGAAAAGATAATCATTTAGGAATCAGGATAATAAGTATGCACTATAATGATGGTCTGATAGTGCTTCTGTAGAAAACATTCCATTTGTTATAAGTATGCACTTAAACAAGGGTCTAATAGTGCTTCTATAGAAAACATGTTCCATTTGTTATAAGTATGCACTATAACGAGGGTCTAATAGTGCTTTTGTAGAAAATGTGTTCCATTTGTTATAAGTACCGTATTTTGGTGTGTATAACGCGCACCCCGATTTTCTACCCAAAATGAGTGGAAAAAACGTAGTTCTGCCATATAACGCGCATGTGATATAATACATTTTAAAATCGTGACTACCGGTATTTCGCTCTGTTTTCATAGTGCAACAACAGTCAGTCATTTTGGATAGTGAATGAAAAAGTGGCCATATTGAAATTGTATCTTTCCGATTTTATGGTTGGCCCTTAAAAGGGCCCTTTAAAGGTTTGTTTCGTTGATGGAGTTCAATCTATTGCATCAAATCCCTCAAATTCCTCTTCGTCATCATCATTCTCGAAAAGTCGCTGTATGTCCTCTTCTGTCATCATTCCTGGTGTTGCTGCATAATAGCTTTCATCTTCGTCTTCGTCCTCGCTCTCTGAGTGGTCTTCACGCATAGCATTGTCCTCCCACAAGATGTCATCCTCTGTGCCATCCATTTTATTTGAGATGCGTCACTTTTTGAAGGCATGGATGATGATGCATGGCAAGTCGTGCCGTCGTAAAAATGCATAGGCCCAGCTCACAGACCCATTGTAGTCATCTATTTTCTTCTGTTTTGCAATCAATATTGCCTGAAAGCGAATCTCTGTCATGAATACTGAGATTCCCTGTCTTCTTCTATCCATGACACATTCAAGGACTCCACTCTCTACGTCCAAATACTTTGCACTTGTCCCTCTGTCTGCCTGTTTTGTTCTCGGTATTTTCTTCAGTCTTTCTTTCATTCTTCTCTACTCCCTAACAGAAGACTCTCCTACATTAAACTCCCTCCCAGCAGCTCTGTTACCATGTGTTTCTGCATAGGCAATGATGGTTAGCTTGTCTTTCGCATTGTACGAATTTCTTATATGACCCATGTTGATACTTTGACTATATTCGTTCAGATTCAAGATCGAACACAATATGCTATGTGAAAGTTTAGGTCCAGTATTTAAACTTATTTGGATTATCATTACACCTCTAAAATATATCTCTATGTCCAAGCTAGAATTTACCAAGACAATGCATTGTACTTATGTTTGGCCCATCAAAGCTTTAGCCGGTGCTGATTTTCTTTAAAAACACCACGCTGAGTCAACTAAACACTGCTCACTGTATTGTAACAAAGAAGTACCGTATCAAATACTGTTGTTTAAAACGAGAAATAAAACAAAGAAACAAGTTTATTTTCTGAAGAAAAGTAAATACATTGCAAATTTACGTAGACAAAGCAATGTGACTATGTTTAGCACATCAAAGCTTTAGCCGGTGCCGATTACCTTGAAAAGACCACACTGAGTCAATGAAGCACTGATCACCGTTAAAAACACCACGCTGAATCAATTAAATATTGCTCACCGAGACAAAGCATTGTATCTATGTTGAGCGCATCAAAGCTTACCTGGCGCCAATTACCGTGAAAAGGCCACACTGAGTCAATGAAGCATTGATCACTGTATAGTCACAAAGATATCTCAAATACTATGATTTAAGTTGAGAAATAAAACTAAGAAACAAGTTTATTTTCCAAAGGAAAAACAAAATGTTTTCTGACTTCATACATTAACGCTGTATCAGTGTTACCGTAACAGGCTAACCGTAGTCACAAAAAAAAAATGAGAACATTAACACTGCTTGAATTCTAAATATTATTTTAATAGCAGCAATACATTTACCCATCACTATTATATAGCTTTATTCCTTTTTCGTGTCGAAAAACTCGTCCGTTCGATGTGAAAACATTCTCCCACTTAAAGTGGAGAATTTGTCAACAAGCCACGTCACGTCCGTGCATCTCTCTTTTTCATGGACGCCATACCTGGTGGTTGTGTCGCAAAAACGTAACCTGAGGAAATTGTCTGCTGCGGTTTTTCAACTACATTTCGGACTTCCCTCCTTCTAAATTCATCTGTGTTACAGTTGTCCGTCTCGGCTATATGTGTTTTATGCCGCTATTCGTCAGTGTTTAGTTCTAGGAAGAGTTTTTCTAGTTCTCCACGTGTACTCTACCCTTAGAGGGGTTAGGGTAAACAATATATCTTGTTTCTTTTCAGGTACACTGTAAGTCGTCTATGTCATTACAACGCGACATAGAACAACTGTGATAGCGCCGCAATTAACAGGCACATAATTTTACAGAATTAATATTTCATTTATATATTATTCTCCTACTATTTCAATTGTTTCTTTATTATCTACGCGTGTCGCGTCACATGCTTTTCTTGTATTTTCCTGAGAACAATAAAGCTTGTCAAGTGAACTAGCTTCTAATATCTCTTGGGAAGAACATATATATGTATATTGTTTACCTGTAGCAAACTAACCACTGTGGTACAGATAGCCCGCAAAGTATATGGTGAACGGGTATGTATAGAGTACGCGACGTACCAAAAAAAGGTGAGTTCTCTACGTGTAGATTTTAAAGGTGAGTTTACACGTTATTATTATTGATTGATACTTCAATAATAATTATTTCAGATATTTATTTCAGATAAAAAGAAACAATGCCAGCAAATCAGTCTGTAGGTAAGTGTGGCCATAAGAAGGCCCCATGGGATACACACTCAGACTGTCTTACCTGTTCCAAGTGTAAGCGGAACAGTCGCTGCAATATCTGTACAAATTGGACCAATGAAACCTGGAATCTTGCTGATTCCAGGCGTACTTATAGAGGGCGGAAAAAAATAGTTAAATCCCCCTCATCGTCTGATTTCTCTGGATTTTCTTTTACAGGTACTCAGACTAAGGCAACATACAGCAAGAAGGCCACTCTAGTTCACAAGAACATTCCGGGGCCCCAAGAGCCTGCACCAGCCTCCCCGGACATAGTTGAGGTCCCTCCTGTAGGGGCCAGTGAACGCTCCAAGAGTAAATCGCCTCTCCCGGAAAGGGAGAAGACGAAAAAGAGCAGTAGTGTGTTACTTCCTTCCACCAGGAAGGAAGTATACCACTCCAAACATTCCCAAAGTAGCGTGTCGCACCCTCTCGAGGAGGGGCTACACCGCACCTTGGGTAGTAATGAAGACAGATGGACATCTGAGATGTTTTCTGACCGGTCACTGACCGGTGACCGGTCCGGTCAGTGTCGGGTGACCGGTCTTCCGGTCACCGGTCAATGTCTTCTGACCGGTCACTGACCGTTGACCGGTCCGGTCACTGGTCAGTGTTGGGTGACCGGTCCACTGGTCACCGGTCAATGTCTTGTGACCGGTCACCGGTCTTTGGTTGATCACCGGTCACATCGTTCCGGTGACCGGTCATCCAATACCGGTCACCGGTCATAGGCCACCGGTCTTCTCGTACCGGTCACCGACGTCACACTGATCAACAATCAGAGACCTCGTCGTACGGAAGGTCGCAGACCAGGGAAGGGGATCGGATCGGTATCCCCCCCTTCCCTATTATACCAATGAATCCATACGGGATGTGAGGACCAACATCTCATAATAATTGGCCCCTTATGCCCCCTTGGGCTACTGGACCCTGGACTCTGAGTAGAAACGATGTTGCGGCTCGTGTTCCGCCATCGCCTCCTCGCCAGGTAGCATCCACTAGTAGATCCCGACGCCTAGCATCATCCGCGAAAGGCAAGCGGTCTCGTCTTTCTCCTGAAAGATCTAGAACACCTAGAGCCCCTACTCAGCAAGTACGGGAAATGGCGCATAGTGCGCCTCTGTTACCTTCTCCAAAGGACATTGTGTCGCCCGGCCACCCTCCTGCTCGGAGTGTTCTAGATGATGATGCTGTATCTATCATTGTCGATTCCAACGAGTACGAACTGGAAGCAACTAGACCCAGCTTCCCTCAACCAGAGGAAGCGGAAGAGATATGGCCTACTACCTACGGATTTGTGCCCGAAACCGTCTGGTTCACAGTCCAAGAAGATCCTCTCCAGTTTGGAAAAGATCTCCGGGGCTCAACCACAATCAGATCTTCTGCTCCTTCCGCATTCCTCTACAATTGAGGAAATATCACAGAGGTTCTCCTCAGGCCAGGACATCGCTAGACGGCGCAAAGGGTGGGCTGTCCCAGCCTCTACTTTAAGACCTATGGTCTCTGCCTCTAGTTACCGGGTACATTCCCCGAAGTGGCCTGTTAAACCTCCTCAATTGGATGCAGATGCATCTCAAGTCGGCTTGACAACGGGAACCTGGGCACGCCTTCCTATTAAGACGATCGAAGCCATTGAGCAGAAGGTCCGTCTTCTGACCACCATAGCTTCTCATGCGGACCTCTTCTCAGCTACGTCGTTTAGTATGCTGAGGGAGGCCTCTCTGAATCCAGCCGCATTACAGCGTGTGCTGGAAGCTGTTGCCAAGACATCTCGGCATTCACTCGCTATTGCAATGGCCCTTTCAGCGGAACTCCTACACATCCTACAGTAAAGACCTTCTAAGGGCTGCTCCTTTGGAAGCTGAGAGTCTCTTCGGAGGTCTCATTCCCACTGTGGCCTCACAAGATTTGAAGGACCATCAACATAGGTCCTTCACAACTGCACCTGGCCCATCGCAATCGTCCAGGAAGCGTACTAATGTGCATCGACCTCAGGGGCCACCTGCTAAATTCTTTAAGCAGGTACAGCCCCAATATAGTGCACAACCTCAATATAGTGCACAACCTCAAGTGAGACCTCCTCGTCAGTCAGGTCCTAGGCGTGGACCTAGACGCTGCGGAGCCCCTAGGAAGAAGTTCTACAACCCACCTTCCTTTCCCAAGGAAGGAGGGGGGGGGGGACGGCCCTAGGGACTTGCACCCTCTCCTGCCATCCATTCCTCTCCCAAACATCCCCGTAGGGGCTCGCCTAGGCCTCTTTTCAGAGACTTGGGCAAGTATCACGGACGATGGGTGGGTCCTTTCTCTTGTAAGCGAGGGTTACCGTATTCAGTTTCAGGAACAACCTCCACTATCAAGGACCCCCGTATTCTTTCATCAGTCCAATCTGGTGAAACTAAGGGAAGAGGTAAATACCCTTTTACAAAAAGGGGCAGTCGAGAGGGTCCTGAACGATCAGTCTCCTGCATTCTACTCCCGAATCTTCCTGGTCACCAAGAAAAGTGGGAAATTTCGCCTTATTATCGATCTCTCCCCCTTAAACCGTTTTCTTTTGGAGGAACATTTCAAGATGGAGACCACCTCCTCAATCCGAAATGCGATGCGGCCATCGGATTGGGCGGTCTCCATCGACCTTCAAGATGCATATCTTCACATTCCGATTTTTCCACCTCATCGGAAATATCTCCGGTTTTGCTTGGACCAGGAAGTTTTTCAATTCCGGGTTCTGCCGTTCGGAATAGCTTCCACACCCAGAGTTTTCACCCGAGTTATGGGAGTAATAGCGTCTTATCTACGAGTACGGGGAACCCCGATCCTCCAATACTTTGACGACTGGTTAATCCACAACGTTCAGGTTCAGTCCCTCCATCAGGATCTGTTCCGTTGTTGGTCCACAGTAACTCGATTGGGTCTTTTACCCAACCTCGAGAAGTCAGAACTGATTCCATCCCAAGACTTCGTTTATGTAGGAATCAACTTCCTCACAAACCAGAACTTAGTCCGGGTTCCCGGAGAGCGTATAGATCGAATCCTGGCACTCTTAGAGACACTACGAGTAAAAACCGTGTTGTCTGCTCGCCTTTACCTATCCCTACTGGGAACCTTGAACGCCGCTGCAGATCTGGTTCCCTTAGGACGGCTCCATATGCGCCCTCTACAGTTTCTCCTACTCGCAAGGTGGAAACCACACAAGGATTCTCTATCAGCTCTGATTCCTCTAGGACCAGATTTCCATCATCATCTGCGATGGTGGATGAATCGAGACAGATTCCTAGCTGGGGTCCCCATGCACGCTCCGGATCCCCACTCCTACCTGTTCGCCGACGCGTCAGATTCCGGTTGGGGTGCTCATCTAGAGCCGGAGGGGATAACTCTTCAGGGCCTTTGGACCCTACACGAGTCGTCCCTCCACATAAACAACCTAGAAATGAAGGCTGTCTTTCTAGCGTTACAAGGGTGCGTCGACAGGGTAAGGGGTCGTTGTGTCATGGTCTCCTCCGACAACACGTCTGTCGTAGCGTATCTCCGACGTCAAGGAGGCACACATGCCCCTTCTCTTTGCGTGGAGGTCTGGAACCTCCTCCGCTGGGCTACCTCGGAGAACATCTCCCTCCGAGTTCGCCACATCCCAGGGAAAAAGAACATCTTAGCGGACAGTCTGTCCAGGTCAGGCAAATCAGTTCTCACAGAATGGACTCTTCACCGCGAAGTGACAGAGTCCCTTTTCTCACTATGGGGAAGGCCCCTCGTGGATTTGTTTGCGACCAGGCTCAACAACAGACTCCCCTTTTACGTCTCCACAGTCCCGGACCAGTGAGCGTGGGCAGTGGACGCGTTCAGCTTCCAGTGGGATCGTCTGTTCGCATACGCCTTCCCACCGTTCCAATTGCTTCCCCAAGTTCTGCAAAAAGTAAGAACTTCCACTGCCCGGATCATTCTCATAGCTCCGTTATGGCCCCAACGATCGTGGTTCAACGATCTTCTAGATCTATTGATAGATCAACCCAGATCTCTCGCTTAACGGAGGGATCTTCTGTCACAACACAGAGGCTCCCTCCTACACAACAGCCCACACATTCTCCACCTTCACGCTTGGTTCATCTCAAGCGATCTATCCGCCAGAACAAGTTTTCGGGCCGGGTTGCCAGTTGCATCATTCAGGCCAGGAGAGCTTCTACATCCAAGGTCTATGATGCCAGGTGGAGAATCTTTTGTGATTGGTGCAGTAGGAAACGTGTTGATCCCAGCTGTTCCTCTATAACTGCCATTGCTGATTTCCTTTTGTTCCTTTTCGAGAACAAAAGATGTTCAGTATCTACTATCAAGGGCTATAGAGCCGCCATTTCTAACACACTTAAATTCTCTCAGGGCTCGGAGATTGGTTCAGATCCACACCTTGCCGATCTCATTAAGTATTTTGAGCTACAGAGACCTGTCACTCGCTCTCTGATGCCTAGATGGAATCTATCATGTGTTTTATGGTCCTTAACAAAAACCCCCTATGAACCATTGAGTGAGGCATCCTTTCAGGATCTCACACTCAAGACGGTATTTTTACTCGCTTTGGCGTCTGCGAGAAGACGTAGCGAGATTCATGCATTGTCGGTGGACACTGGCTGTCTCCGTTTTAATGGCAATTTTGAATCCGTTTCCCTCCTTTGTCAGCCAGGATTTTTAGCCAAAAATCAATTACCTGCGGTAGCTCCATCACCTATAGAGATCCCCAGTCTTAGTCGACTCTGTGCTGGGGATGATCAAGATAGGCTCTTATGCCCAGTTAGGGCACTGCGTTTCTATCTAAATGCTTCAAAAGTGAAAAGAAAGGGCAGGAAACGTCTTTTCCTTCCTCTTAAGGGCTCCGTTGATATTTCGGCCTCCACGATTTCAGGGTGGATTGTCACCACAATTAAAAGAGCTTACCAGTCCCTTACTGATAGAGACCTTTCCTTTATGAAACTAAAAGCCCATGAGGTTCCAGCCGTCGCTGCCTCATGGGCCTATCTAAATCACTCTTCTCTGGAGGACGTCATGAAGGCAGCATTTTGGCGATCCCATACTATCTTTTCGTCCTTCTACCTCCGCTCATTAGCACATCAAAGCGCAGGCATATTTTCTCTGGGTCCCATAGTTGCGGCACAACATGTGGCCCAGAAGGACTCCAGCAAATAGTAAAGTGGACATCTCCCCTCAAATGGTGAGTAGTTTACATTTTTCCTCTGTTTTTGATCAGTTTAACATCAGCCGACCCACCTAACTGACAAATTCAGCTATATAATAGTGATGGGTAAATGTATTGCTGCTATTAAAATGTAGTTTTTTGGGGGGTAAAACTAATAATAATTATGCAATACTTACCCATCACTATTATCAAATACCCTCCTCCCACCCCGCTCTGATGCCCTGGCGTAATTTCGTCTATGAAAAAGATGAATGTTCGCGCAGGCGCAGAGAGATGCACGGGCGTGACGTGGCTTGTTG
Organism: Margaritifera margaritifera; assembly: GCA_029931535.1. Classification (NCBI taxonomy): domain Eukaryota; kingdom Metazoa; phylum Mollusca; class Bivalvia; order Unionida; family Margaritiferidae; genus Margaritifera; species Margaritifera margaritifera. The sequence continues at coordinate 329,755 of JAQPZY010001290.1, read as the reverse complement.
ACAAATTCTCCACTTTAAGTGGGAGAATGTTTTCACATCGAACGGACGAGTTTTTCGACACGAAAAAGGAATAAAGCTATATAATAGTGATGGGTAAGTATTGCATAATTAAAATTAGTTTTACCCCCCAAAAAACTACATATTTCTATTCAAACACGAATAAATGAAGACAAAATTAATTAGATCCACAGTTATCGAATACTGAACATTTACAGGTACGGTAATCATATATTTGTTCCGCTGATAACCTTGAAAAGACCACACAGTCAATGAAACATTAATCACTCTATAGTCAGAAATAAATACAAAATACTATCATTTAAGATGAGAAATAAAAACTAAAAACCAAGTTTATTTTCCAAAGAAAAAAATATTTTCCGACTTCATACATTAATTGATTATTTTGTTCCACAACGTGTCAGTGTTACCATAAGAAAGAAACCGTAGTCGCAAAAAATATGTCCCCTAAAGGTGCCTCTGATGAGAACATTAGCACTGCTTGAATTCTACACATATTATATTTCAATTCAACCAAGAATAAATGAAGAAAAAATGTATTAGATCAACAGTTATGAAATACTGAACATTTAAGGATCAAGTACGGTAATCCTCACAGCTTTTGAACAAGTTGCCAGTCGTTATGTACATGTATTTCCGGTCGAGGCACAGAACAAAACGCTACACAGTGATGTGAAACGAAACCCGTTTATTAACATAAGCAATCAAAGAACAAGACTATTTGTAAGCATTATTTATTTCTTTAATACGGTTAGTAATTGTAAACAATTAAGTTACAATGCAATGTACAACGGATTTAGTATTTCACTAGGAGTAAACGTGGCACATATAGGCGGCTATAGTGCCTTCATCCTCTCGTCAGATCGACCTGGAAAAAAACTTTTTTTATAGTTCTTGTATAAAACGCGCACCCCCGACTTAAGATAAGAAAATACGGTATGCACTTAAACAAGGGTCTAATAGTGCTTCTGTAGAAAACATTCCATTTGTTATGAGTATGCACTAAAACAAGGGTCTGATAGTGCTTCTGTAGAAAACGTGTTCCATTTGTTATAGGTATGCACTGTAACGAGGGTCTAATAGTGCTTCTGTAGAAAACATTCCATTTGTTATAAGTATGCACTTAAACAAAGGTCTAATAGTGCTCCTATAGAAAATTTGTTCCATTTGTTATAAGTATGCACTATAACGAGGGTCTAATAGTGCTTCTGTAGAAAACATTCCATTTGTTATAAGTATGCACTTAAACAATTGTCTTATAGTGCTTCTATAGAAAACGTGTTCCATTTGTTATGAGTATGCACTATAATGAGGGTCTAATAGTGCTTCTGTTGAAAACGTGTTACATTTGTTATGAGTATGCACTAAAATGAGGGTCTGATAGTGCTTCTGTAGAAAATTTGTTCATTTATTTTGAGTATGCACTATAATGAGGGTCTAACAGTGCTTCTATAGAAAACATGTTCCATTTGTCTTCAGCTAAATGTGATGAATTCAAATTTGTGATTTATTAAGACAACTTGGTCAGAACTTGAAATTATTGCAGACACAAGATTAACAGTGCTTCAACTACTGTAATGAATAAATTAACAACAACAGTACCTGTAATCTCTGAACCCAGAGAAACAAAGTTTGACACAGTTTTAAATAGAAAAAACAAACTGGAAGGTCAAAGTTATGTTTTGCATTTAACATTTTGAATTTTTCGCATGGGCAAACATGTAGCAGAGAAGCAATTGATATGATCAGTTTGTGTTAGAGGGACTAGTGATACACCAAAGGGACAACATGTACTACATGTAAAACATTCACATTGATGAGCAGCCATATTGACCATAAGAATTGCCATTAATCACTCATACTCTAGGGTTGTTAGGGAGTTAATTGCTCTTAAAACTCATGTAATGGAGTTCTCTTATTGTATGGTCAGACATGGGCTTAATATAATGAAAGAAATATTGCAAATGGGTTAATTTAAGATTTAAACCATTTGAGATAAACAATGTATCTTTCCTGCTTGATTTGTATAGTGTGGAGCTCATCACAAGGTGGAGAAACAAATTTCTGGATCAAAACAGCTAAAATTTGTGGGGCTAAAAGTTATGTCGGACAACGCCCAGTGCTCTTTGATGTAGGATTATAGCTACCAATTCACTTCCCATTAGTGTTAGTGTTGAGAACGAAGAGAAAATAAAATTTGACATCAGTGAAATTAGATTATTACAAACTGCTTCATTTGCCATTGTAATTAATTTTGTATCATTTGGAACATCTACAGTGCCTGATGGAGATTGTAAGAGCTGGCAGCTGAAATAATAAGAATACAAATAATCTATTGGTAAGATGCATGTAGATGAGGAAAAAATGTACATAATGTTCATAATCACATTGACACTAAACATTCATAAGATAAGTAAGTACCATATTAAACTTGAGCTTTATGACCTTGAAGTATAATTTCAACTCTGTATGAAAGTAATTTACATGTCTTATGGGAGATTTAGGTGGGGTACAATAAAAATTAAAAAATTATCCATGCTAAAAATGAATGACTTTTTTTTTCTCATTCCTAATATATGTGTGATATTGTTTGCCCATTGAGAAAGTCATGTGGGATGGCATTGCATCACAAGTGCAAATATTTACACTGTAGATGACATCATTATTTCTATGACGTGTTTTATTATTGAAAAGACTTCTTGCTGATCTATAAACAGTAATCCTTGTTAGCAACAAATTATTTGTTCTTGTAAACAGAACTTTTTATCCTCTCTTGAATGACCATGGTAGCTCAGTTGGTGGAGTGTCTGACTTGTATTCCAAGGATCCTAGGTTTGATACCAACCCAAGCCAGCCTGGGTCAGCTGCCTCGGTGTGCTCTCGGGGAAAGGCACTTGGTTCCCATTTCCTCAGCATGGTATAGTCAATAATGTGCTCAAAGTGCCATTAAAAATCAACCAACTTTGTAATGACATAACCTTTACAAAATTGTCTCTGTCTCTAAAGCTACATGTATATTTGTGCTGATGAAAGACATCTTCTTTTTCTCTATCACATTATAACTAGTGAGAAGTGAGAGAAAAATGATCCATCATATGCATTGGTGTGAGACATGGAAATTAATCCCACCCTCAGGATCAGAATTTGGGGGAAAGAGCTATGCAAAGCCTCATTCCTACCAGCAAATTCAGACTCTGGTGGGATTTCCCAATACCACACCTGTGCAAATGATGGATTCTAATAATCTCTTTCATTGTCTCGAGAAAACTGGCTAAATGTAAAGTGAAACTTCCCCTAACATTGTTGGGCCAAAATTTGTGGCTGTTTTATGGAGGTGACCAGTCTTTTAGAGAAGGCTGAGTCATATTGGTACCAGTTAGGGAAGATTCACTATACATATTATTGTTTGATCTTTGAAAGAGTAGCATCGAAGCCTGATGGTGGAATTTGGATTCCTCTTGTTAGAGTTTATATTCTAGTTTTACAGCATAGCATCATTCAGCAATTTGTGGTGCTCTGCTTATCTCGTCTTTTCATGGGCATCTGGTCTGGTACTCAAATATACTTATAACAGAGGAACACTGAGTTACTTGTAACAGGTCTTTAAAGCTGCATTAACACAGAAATCAGACATAAACTAATATTTACAGAGACGTGTGTACTGATATAAATGTTATTTCAGTTTATAATAGACTCAAGTGTAATGTCTTAGCAAAAGGAACAAAGACAGTTTTACAGTAATATTAAGTAATGTAGATTCTCTGTGCTTTATGCAAAGTTCCAGCTGAAAAATCAGAAATTTTAAGACCCTTTTTTTCATAGTCAAAAAATGGCCACTGCCAGGATTGAATTGTAGTCTTCCTCTTGGAACATCTAAACCAGCTTGGTCAGGGTGGCACACAGAATGGTTAAGCTTTGCAAAGATTAGGACAAGTTTGACATTTGTCCAAAAAAGGGGCCAGGAAGCTGAAATCTTTGATTTAAAATGTCGAATTATTTTTGCTCTGCTGAAGATGTCAGGATGAAATAGCCAATACCAAACAACTTCCTCTAGAGATCTAACCAAATAGTGATATGAAAGTCATGCACAATTAGACTTCGTTGGATTCACTTGGGTGAAATAAAAAATTGTTTTTGTCTACCCCATATCTGGTGAGAGCTTGAAAATTCTCTTGGGATGGATGAGTTAACAGTTTTGTACCTTAATCATGGGACTGTAGGTTTCCCACAATTTTTTTTCTTCAGAGTCCTCTAAATTTTGACCCCACTTTTTGATCAGTTATATTTAGGAATGACTGCAAAATCCCCTTGGCATACATCTGTTCTGTGAATATGTGTAAATTAATTAAGAAACTTGTACATACTGACTTCCATGTCCTATGTCACTTGTCACTGTTCACATCGGCGATAATTAATATGAATGATATAGGAGTGGTCTGTTTACTGCGCTGTCCTTTGTAATAAGTATCATAATCAGCTGATGCTATGGAATTATAATCTTACTGGTCGCTACAAATATCAATGTGTAGTTTCCGTGTCATTAATGCCAGAAGGGTTTGTGGTAATTGATCAAAAACTGGTGCTCTGTTTTGAGAAATTATTTTTGTTTGTATAGCAGTAAGAACAAAGGACCAGTCTGATGGTAAATGCAGTACTCCAGGTTTAGACGGATAATGTGCAATTCATGAATACATGTCATGCAGTTCATGAATACATGTCGTGCAGTTCATGAATACATACCAGCTACTTGAGCGCTTGATAAGGCTTCTATTGCAATAATGTAAGCATCCACAAAAGAAGATGGTCATGAAATGCAGATGGCAAAGAAGGTTACATGTATATACTGTAGACCTGTTCAGTGGCAAAACCTTAAAAATAGATGAGACTTTCTCATTTTTAAAAATATTACTATAAGTAAAGCAAACCAGAATTATTTCTTCCAGGAAAGATCTTGTCAGTGACCGATCAAAAACAAAATCCTGTTACAGTTCGAAACATTGTCCAGAATTTGACATTTAAAAAGGTCATTCTTACAAAGATTACTAAACTTCAGTCCAAATTTAAGTGCAAAATAAGAAAACTAATTACATGAAAAGTTAACTTTCTAATGGTTTGATTGCTACAGAAATTACATGTACCTTTTGAGCTCTTTATACCACTCAGGAAAACAATTTAAAATTTAAGATTTCCCAGTATTTTTCTTTGTCCCTTGGAAATTTTGTGTCCCCCATATTTAGGGGGCAGGGAGACTATTCCTTGGCCATGGAATCCTAGGTGCAACAACGAGTTACACTCAGTATGTTTTTTTCTGATGTGTCCAAAATATTGACTTATCAAACTGACTTGTAGCTATTGGTAATAGTTGATATGATTGATACTGGTTCAATATCGTAATGTGAAGCTTTAGTCAAACTTATTCACAGCTGTTCCATTGTAATATCAAAATAACAAGAAAAAACCGTATTGATTGTAATCAAACGTATTATAGACTCTAGAGAGCACGGTTCATAGCCTGAAACAAAAGCTAATTAAGTTTTTTAATTTTCAGAATGATATTTTCAGTACTGCATGTCTCATGTTTGTTGTCATAAAAAAAATGATAAAGCCACCGTTGCCGCTGGACATTGCGAATATCACGTTCAGTCGCTTGCATGGTTGAAAGTTTCCTTTGTGACTCAGTGAACTCATCCACATCGTCAGCTTTATCATCTCAACTTTAAAATGGCTTAAATAGTTTGCTTAGTTCATCCACAGACAAATCTAATAAAGCAAAAGCTCCGGTGTCTGCTACATGAGCGTACATTATTGTTTACAATAAAAAGTAGTTCCTAAACCGCGATACTATTTATAGACACGTGTTGTGCAGTATGAAGCCGTGCAGTATGGAGAAATACTGCACGATTCTGACAATACAAAGTTGATGGAGAAAAAAATGAGTATATAATAAATGACAGTACCTGGTAGTATTCATGGTTGTTCCATCTGATGTGAAAAATTTGGGTTTCCTGTAAAATGCAGAGTTATGGTTAGGAGACAGAAATGGTCTTCAATTCTATTACAAGGCACTCTGCATTTTTTAGAAAAAGTATGGTGTGTACAAGACAGAAATGCCATGGTACTAGTGCATTTAAAGCTGATAAAATTAACTCAATTTGTGAACCATTTAAGTTAGATCGCTGCCTTATGCAAAGAGAATTCTTATCAATGTTTTCAGCAGCAGTTGGAGTTGTCATGGCAACAGTTTACCCCACAATAAGATTGTAATGTACCTTGCTGTGATATAGTTGTTATTTGTAAGAGTTATTTGTCTCATGTTGCTATTTATACCTTCAAATATGAAAAATTAATATTATATTCAGAAACTGTGTAACATTGCTTTTGACTTGTTTCTTCTTTTTAAAAACAGGTCGGCTGCCAGGAACAGTTTTTGTTTGGCATTCTGTACTTTTGTAAAAAGATCTAAAGTTTAAACAGTAATATTTGTTGTGTATGATATTTGAAAAGGCTTATACTTTCCTCTGATTTTCTTTTGAAGGAATATTTTTGTCTTGGCAAGACAATGGTATCACTTTTCTGGTCTCAGCAGGGTCAGCAAAGGTCCTGGGTTGAAGTTTTGAAAGTCATTTACTGTATCAGTTGCTGTATTCAACTAAAACTTAAGTGCACTGTGACTTTATGCTTGAAGTTTCTGCCCTGACATGCCAGGATTTCAGGCCTGGAGATCATAAAACTTGGAGCTTGAGTTGTCACTCTCATCCAATCAAAAGTGACATTACAAAAGCAAAGCCCTTTGTGATTGGCTGACATCAAATCTCAGGTTCAAACACGTGCTCAGAAGTTGTATGATTTCCAGGCCCCATGTCTCGCCTGCTTCATATTGATGCCATTCACTAGTGAGACATAATGTTCCACTAAACACTTGATAGAAAATATCATTGTCAGAAAGAGGAAAGGGCATTAAGGCGTTCTCACAGCAGTCAGTATATGGAATTTAAAAAGAAACAAAAACAAACAACAGTCTACTTCCACTGTATTGAATAGTTGCTTCCTGATCAAAATTGGCACCAGCATTATTTGGAGTCATTAGACCTGAATCAACTTCATTATGTTCACATTTGTTTCCTGTCATGTCTGCAATTCTTGGCATTCTGTTTTTAAGGCACTTGATTGGCACCTCAGTCTTGCAACCCAGGGGCAAGCATTTAGTACATAAATTACATACAAGTGGCTTTAGCTATTCATGCCCCTTTGGAAGACTCTGGCCATGATGTTTGGTACATTCTGACCGAGTTCTATTGAGATTACATGAATCCATGGTATGCAGTAGTGTGCAGTAGGGAGATCCCACCTGTGGGTCAGAATTTGTGCACAGGAAAGAGGCTTTACATATCCCACATGACTTGATGACATGGGCAAACTGTATCATGTATTTAGGAATGAGAGAAATAACTGTTTTGAATAGCTTTGAGAAACCTTTAGTTTTCGGTCTTAATCTTAGAGCCTGATAAAACCAACATATTTTTTTAGATTTTTTTTCTTCTCAGTAACTCTTTAAAATGAAGAAGTGAGTCTCAATTTCTGTCTTTTTGCAGTTAAGAGTTTAGTTTATGTTTTATGAAATCAAGAGAAAGGAAATTCAGTCATGCTGAATTTTGGTCCAGTGAAGGCAGTTCTGATGTTTGAAAATGAAGTTTTGAGCATCATTTAATAAAAGGATGTTTGCCTCTTATGTCGGACTTGTAATCCAAGGGTCGCAGGTTGGATAACTGCCAGATCAGCCTGGGTTGGCTGCCTCGGTGTGTTATGACTCTATGGTCTAAGAAAAATGTAACAGAAAGAAAGTGAAACCAACAAATCAAGTAAAAAATCAACAAGCAATTTATTACTAGATAATTAAAATGAAAAATCAAAAAGTCACTTACAGTAATGTGTTTTGAAATCCTAATAATCCAATAAGAATGATTGTTCTAATCACAAGTCCTAAATATAGAATGTTCTGAATTCACGGCTGTGTCCTTGAATGTTATGATGTGCTAATGGTCTCCAAAGTCCTGATGTACTAGAAATCTTGATGTGCTGATGTCAAAATGAAGTATTCCAAAATCTCTGAATAAGTTCAGTTAAATTCCAAAATCATTAATTAAAAATCCAAAATCCAAAAGTTTATGAGCACTGTTATAATCCAATGAATATTTAAAATAATTCCTCTCTTAGAATTTGTAATGAATTTTCACAACTGTAATAGCTCTTTACAAGACTGATGGTAATGTCAAAACTGAATAAATGTCCACCAAACATGGTATATATAAAGATTGGTCACATGACAGAATGTTCTAGAATGTGTGTCATCTTAATGGAATTTTACTTGTAAACAAAATCAACCTTGACCTTCAAATTGAGAAAACATATTGATCAAAACAACCTAATTCAAGGACACTAGTTAAACATGTTTTTCCTGATAACATTAAGATTTAAGCAAATATTAAAGTGAAGAAACATTTGTAATTTCCTAAAATATTTATAATATTATATAAACATCATACATAACAGGTGTGACACTGGGAAAAGCACTTAGCTCCCATTTCCTCAGCATGATATAGCCAATAATGTGTTAAAAGTGCTGTTAAAACCAACAAAAAGAAAACAAAATCATACAGAAGAGGCCATGCTTAATTAATTCATTCCTTGTTCAGCAATTAATGTTGCTTTATCAGTTGCTGGTTTGCTGCAGTTATTTTTACTCAGCGTACATGATCATTGATGGACAACTCGTGAAAATTGTATTATGCAGAATCAGCAGTTTCAGTCAATAAGTGTGGAAGTTAATAGTCTATTTGTGAAATTTCTGTAAAGGAAAAATACACATTTTAATCAAGTTTAGGACATGACCCAGAGCTTTTGTCGAGGATTGCCTGTAGATCCTCTCGATATGTTTTATAAGCTGGTTTAGTATCTGAGAGACTCGTTTATGCTATCGGGGGCATAACTAGGTAGTTTTATGATGTATGCACAATCATGGGGCTACAGGCAGGAAGGGAGGTATCCTAGAGATTTAAAACATGATATTTTGAATTTCTGTGTTAGGCACATGCATCTGTATGCCTATCTGTGCCACAGATCATCATTCCCAATTTCAGCAACACAAGTCATAGAGCTAAGTATAGACTTAAGACATTTCCAGTCAGATTGCTGGATTCTGGATTTGCTAGTAAGTTTCAGTCAAGAGGGAAATTCTGTAGGTGAAATCAAGGCCAGGATTTAGGAATAAAACAAGAATTGACACACCTAAAATCTTAACCAAGATATAGCAATGATAAAGGATGTTAAAGAGATGAAATCATTTATACCTATAATGGCCCGTTCCATTCTGAATCGTACACCACCTTCGGTCTTCAAAAGTATTTACCAGGGCCAGTTACTGTCTAGTTGAGGATTATTTAGTCCCTTTATACCTTACAAAATTTCAAATCAAGCTTTGTTCCATCTGCGCAAACTTCTTTAATTTGGAAAAATAAAGTTGTTAACGCCGAGAGCAATGTTAAAGAAATGCTGTTTATTGTACCAGCACAGCCTAATGCACATCGTAAGGTGCATGGTTGTGACGTGGATCCTTGGGCAGGTAAAACTAAAAGTTGGTACATTTATACTGTATAAAACATGCACAATACCATCTGCTATAATCAGTAAAATAAAGGCTCATAATAATAATAAATAATCCTCAGCTAGATAGTAACTGGCCCAGGTAAATATTTTCGAAGACCGAAGGTGGTGTACGATTCAGAATGGAACAGGCCCATACTATGCATCATGTCTGGAGGAGAGTGACAATGAAATTAAAATATCATTATGATAATTTGGTCACTTTTTCGTTGGCATGGGCATCAGCATTATCAACAATTAAGGTTGTGGTTAAACCTTTTTCATTTGCTTTTGCTTCATAAACCCCTTAATAGATTCTCATCATATTTGGCATGAATCACTATGGAGTTAAGATGATCCATTCTACGACATGCTTGAATGCCTCTGTGACCATGGAGTCAAGGTCTCAGTGATAAAACATTTGCGTTAGATTTGGTTAAAGTGTTTTCATTTGCTTATATTTACTAAAGTCCTAGTTGGATTTTTTTTTCATACTTGGGATGGATCATTATGAAGCTAAGACAATTCATTCTGCGACATTTCTGCTTGCACCTATGACCTTTTGTTTAAGGTCACATATATAGAAAATTTGTGTTCAGCTTTGTTAGTTTTTTTTCATTTGCTTATATTTCCCAAACCCTATGATGTATTTCCAAATACTTTCGAAGAATCATTATCAAGCTGATATAATTCATTTAGTGAAATACTTGCTCAACCTTTTGATGTTGGGGTCAAGGTCACATTTTAAAGCAAGACTTTGATCGTTGGCTTAATATGCAGGCCCTGGCCTTCTTGCTTAGTACAGAGTCTCATATTTTGATTTGAAGATACTCTTTTTGAATATCGGAATGCCTGTCTAGTAATACTGAATGCTCTTCCTGTTAAAACTTATTACATGTTCTTACTTGCAATATAATCTTGCCTATTGCAGATAGTGAGGTTAAGGAATATACACATATCTTTAAGAAAAAGGAGTTGCTGGCATTTTACCCATCTTTGTTAATAATTTATTATCTGCCAAAAACTGTTATCATCACATTATGATGATTTTGTTTCAGGGGAGCAAAATTAGAGAAATTGCTGCAGGCAATATTGGCCATATTACAAAGCAATTCTGACTTCAGTCTTGTCAATTTGGTTTGGTTTTGTTTAGTTTGGTATTTATGGCACATCAACACAAGTAGGTTATTTGGTGTTGAGGCAGTTGGAGTAAAGTGCTTGCCCAAAGATGCACCACTGTAGCTGTCCCTGGCTGATCCAACGGTAGGATTCTAACCTGTGCTCCATCTATCCATCTGTCTGGTTTGTATGTATGTATTAAGATTTAACAGCATGTCAGCACAGTACTAGCTATATGGTGCTGATTAAAAGTAAATTTCCTTAAAGGTAACTGTCTGTCTGGCATCAGCTCCCAGGGTTTGTGTTTAGGTCATTTTCTTAGATGCTTTTACTTGTAGAGTCACAAAAGTTGATATGTATCATGTGGAGAACTAAAACCTTTCAGTGAAAATTAGGTCACTGACCTGTATTTCACAATTTAGTGATTTTGTTTACCCTTCCATTTTGGCACTATTGCCTATGGAGTCACATAACTTGGTTTGTAACTGCATCGTGAGATGCACTGCAGCTTTCATTGAAATTTAGGTCACTGTGACCTATATTTCATGGTTCATTTATTTGTGCTTACCTTTGCATTGAGCTGAGTTTCTCTAGGTTAGGGTTTGTGTTTAGGTCGTTTTCTTAGACACTATTGTTTGTAGGGTCACATAAGTTGATATTCATATGTGTCAGTTCATGGTTCAAAGGAATCAAAAAATCTACAAAGACTTGTACCCCATGAATAGAATAGAAATGGAAGTGTTTTCAGATTTGCATAAATGAGTCTGATTTACTATGGTTAATAATAGAGAAACTTTGAAATAACTTCGTATCCAAAATGGCTGAGCAGAATTGAACCAATTGACAGAAAGCATATTGGCATAAAGGCCTTCAGATTTATACAAATGATGCCAATTCGCCATCAAATATGTCAGCCATTGCTAAAAATAGGAAAAACTTACGAATTTTGAAAAACCACTGAACAAAATTTGACCAAATTCAACAGAATTAAGGGCTTTAAAGTTTTTTTTACAAATTATGGTGATTAGCCATCAAATATGGCTACCATTACTAAAAGTGGAAAATATTTGAAATGACTTTTCAAAAACCACTCAGTAGAATTTGACAATATTTGACAGAAAGCATCTACTCATAAAATTTGTACAAATGATGCAAAGCCACCATCAAATAAGGCTGCTGTTACTAAAAATAGAAAAGTATTTAAATATCTTATTCAAAGAAATTTGCTCAACAAAATTTGACCAACTTTGACCAGTTTTTGACAGGGGGCATCCAGGCATAAAGGGGAATAATTATCTTTGACACATAACAAAAAGTTTTAAAAAAAGTCTTAGGATTCACAGTACTAATTCAACTCCAATGGAAACACCATCATATTAATAATTCAGTAGCTTAAAATTTCTAAATACTCATGATCAAACCTATATCTCTCAATATAGATCCATCCTTGATGCAAGTTTCTGTGGAAAAAACCATATGAGCCACTGCATTTTTTTTATCTACATGTACATGTGTTTCAAACAAGTTTTCAATTCCTCACCTAAAGAATCAGGTGTTGATTTCAGTACTGAGTGTTACAAAGTCAAGTCTGTAAAAGGACTGAAATTGCATCAATAGAACATTGTCTCTATTTTTTTCAGTTACAAAAAGGATAAGCTCTCAAAAGATTCTTTTTACAAAAAATTTGTTTTTCACTGTCAATCACCCATAGTCCTTCAAACATGTATATACTCTATTATGTGTTCACCCATTTCTAGACTGGTTCCCATTTTTCATATAATTAGTATTCCGAGTCCTTAAAGCTCACAGTTTCATCCTATTATGGTGTTAAATTGCCTTCCCTAGGCTGCTGAATTTAAGCTGAAGGGTACTGGGTTCTTTGACTGGTAACTTCCATCTGATTTTGAAATTTGGCAGTCTACAGTAGTCCAGAAAAAAATAGGGGAAAAGTAGCATTGCTTTTCTCTGGTCCTTTACTTGAAAAGCAGCTATTCTTTTGATACACATGTAATTTGTAAGTATGCTAACAAGATGTGTGTATACTTGGTATATTGGGGGATCACAAACAGTAAGACATAAATTTCATCCAAACTGACACATATGGCATGATTGCTATATAATAAAACTTGTTTTCTGTGGACAAAATGACATGTCAAGGATAACAATAAATCTTCCATTTTTACACTTGATACTGATTCTCAAAAGGTGAAGATAAAAGAAGAGGAATCAACCCTGACTTCCTAGGTTGAATTCCCAGATGAGGGCTGTGCAATCCAACCATATACCTGCTTTTCTTTTCCAAGGATTTTCTCAAGTTTAGCATTAGTGTTCATGGCTTGGTAGAGCCACATTGGCTTAGTGGTTATTATGGTGGACTCTCAGCCAGAAGGTTGTAGGTTCCAATTCCACCTGGACAAGGCCAGGTCTGCAAGGCAGTGTGCCTCTGGGCCAGACACTTTACTCTAATGGACAAGGCCAGGTGTGCCTCTGGGCCAGACACTTTACTCTAATGGACAAGGCCAGGTCTGCCTCTGGGCCAGACACTTTACTCTAATGGACAAGGCCAGGTCTGCCTCTGGGCCGGACACTTTACTCTAATGGACAAGGCCAGGTCTGCAAGGCCAGGTGTGCCTCTGGGCCAGACACTTTACTCTAATGTACAAGGCCAGGTGTGCCTCTGGGCCAGACACTTTACTCTAATGGACAAGGCCAGGTCTGCAAGGCAGTGTGCCTCTGGGCCAGACACTTTACTCTAATTACCTTGGCATGATATAATCTGTTGTGTGTTGATGTGCTTTTAAACACCAGTCAACTAATCAACCAGCATATCATATGTCTGTGTACTGAATATAAATAATCATTTCAATTTAAATAAAAAAACTTTTTAGAAAGCTATTTAAAACTGAAGAGCAAAGTTTTTAAGTCATATACTTATATTAAGCTATGATGCATTTGCTTTAATTGAAATCACTTAATGACAAAAAAGAAACTGCAAATGATTTGAACTTCAAGTTAGAAACTTGTATTTGTTGTTTGCAGAAGATTAAAATTCAGTGTATGCTTTGAATTGGCCAACATGCATAAAACTAATGTGCTATGACAGTACATGTATTTGTACCACAGAAGTAGTTAAAAAAGATTGACTCAGCAGTTTGTCTAGTTGTTAAAAGGCAAATAAATACAAAATCATGACATCATTATACTATGTAAATGCCTAGAAATTATCACATAACATAACTGAGGCGTTTCTTGGTAATGCATCTTATTTGAATATATAGGATCAGAAACTTTCAGATCTAAGTGATCTGGTATCCTATAAAATTTTGTAGAGTCATGGACCTTAGTGTGATCTGAAACAAAAGGTCAGTGGTCAGCGTTTAGTGCTAAGGTGTTCTCAGCTACTGTACCTATTTGTTGGACCTTTACTTTCGTTTATTATATGCCTTGAACTTCAGTTTTCCTAAACAGTAGCACCAACCTGGACTCATCATGTACGTAGCTTATTCTTCACCTGCAAAATTGTTTTTGGCTTATTTATGCATATTTTCATTACTAATTTTTTCTTTTGTAACCTTTTCAGAGAACAGATTTTACGAGTAAAGAATGATGACAACATTCCGTTTCTTCTGGTGGGGAACAAAGCTGATTTAGAGGAGAAACGACAAGTGACTGCGGAGGAAGCACAACATCGGGCACAACAGTGGAATGTCCCTTATGTAGAAACATCAGCCAAAACAAATGCCAATGTAGACAAGGTACTTTCAGTCTCATTCAAGGCTTTTCTTACCTTTGCTGCAAAACGTTACACTTTATCTGCAAGGAGCATCACTATCATATCCTAACGTACCGGTACTCATTGTCATGGGGTTGGTGGAAGGGTGATACACCAACAAATTTAAAACACGCTATTTCATTTCTGCATATATGCATATGTCTGCATGTATGCCTAGCTATGCCACTGTCTGCTGGTAAATACGGTGGAACACGGTCTAGAGAAGCTTGTTAAAACCTAATTTACTTAAAATCGGGAATAAATACAAAGATTATATTTAAAATTGCACTTAAATCAATGCTTCATTAAATTGGGATATTAATTAAATCCTGGTTCATTACTAGCAGAATACGTTACATCTGCAAATTAGGCAAGGGATCATGAAACTGAATCAAAATGTTTCCTCAAATCGTGAATTTTTGTTTAGCTACTGTCCCCAGCATTGGCATCTGCACAGATAAAAGCATATACATATATACACCCTCACTGAATATCAACTATTCTTTTTTCCTAGGTCCCAGGCAACAGTTTGGAGTGGGTTTCATAGCATTTACCCCCAGTGGAGGGGGCTGAGGGGGCTAAACATATTTGTACATTCATGTTTTAAGATTTTGCATTTAGCTCAGGTTTTTTGCACACTGTACAAAAAAACTGCTATACCTGGAATCATGAAACTTTGTGAGGGAATGCATCTTGATGAGTACTACACTCCATCACAAAAGTATGTCTCTGTGACTTATTTCATGCTTCAATGACTTTTTGGTTAAATTGAGTGTTTTAAGTTTATTTCTTAAGCTCTGTTCATGCTAGAATCATCAAACTAGATGATTGTATGCATCTTGATTAGTACCACACCCTTGCCACAAAAGAATGTCATTGTGGCCTACATTTCACATTTTACTGGCTAAGGTGAATTGTTTTACATTTAGCTCATGACCAAATACGTTTTTAGCACACTATAAATATTCCTTGATTCATGACAGTTGGTGAGGGGACGCATCTTGATGAGTACTGCACCCTCACCACAGAAGTAGGTCATTGTGACACCTATATGTCTCATGGACTTGGTTTCAGCTGCAAGCACTGTTTATACCAGATTTATCAAACTAGGTGATTGTATGCATCCCTGTAAGTACTACACCCATACAACAAAAGAAAGTCATTGTGACCTACATTTAACATCTTACTGGCTTATGTTAAGTTTTTGCATGTAGCTCATGACCACATTGGTGTTTTATTGGTGTTTTATCTACTATTTGATACTGCTGTAACTGGAATTATGAAAAATGGCGAGAGGATGCATCTTGATGAGTGCTACATGTACACTCTCAGCTTAAAAGTAGGTCACTGTTAACCATATGTTGCATTTCATTAACTTTGGTTCAGCTTGATGGTGTTACTGTTCACACTGTAATCTTTAACTAAGTGATTGGATAAATGTCTGTTAGTACCACATCAAAAAAGGTCACTGTGACCTATATTTGACATTTTACTGGCTTAGGTTAAGTTGTTGCATTTAGCTCATGACCATATAGGTTTTTCGCATGCTGTATGCATACTGTCCTATATAGAATGATGAAACTTGGGAATGCATCTTTATGAGCACCACTCCCTCATTTCATTAGTTGGTCAATATCGACCATATGTTAAGCGTCGCTGACTACAATTACATTTTGAGTTTGATGTTAATTTTTCAGGCACCATTCATGCAAGAATCGTAAAATTGATTATGATATGCATCTCTGTTAGTATCACACTTTTACAACAAAAGAAGCTCATCATGACCTATATTTCATACTTTACTGGCTTGGCTTAACGTTTTGCATTTAGCTCATGACCACATGAGTTTTTGGCATGTTTAATGCATACTATCCTTCCTGGAATCCTGAAGCTTGGTGAATTGATATATCTTGAAAAGTTCTACATCCTATTTGCTAAAAGAGGTCTCTGTGACCTATATTTCATGCTTAGTGTTAAAAATTTTGTTAAAAAGTTAATATCTTAAGAGTTATGTTCCAATCATGAAAATTGATAATTGGATGCATCTCTGTTACTATTTTACCCTTAAAATCAAAGATGGTCACGTTACATACATTTTACATTGATTGATCCATGCCAGACCTACATGCATCATAGCCTACTCAGAATGTCCTTTCTGACCAATGCAGTTGGAAGTGGGAATAAACATGTTTATTCAGTGGTCAGCTTTCCATTTTAATGACTATACATTGTATATTGTAAAATATTACCCTTAGCAAGTTAACTGTGTATTGTACATGTAAATGAGTATAGATATTAAGTGGGTGGACCAAATGCTGCATGCTTTTCATGTGAGTTAATGAAGGTAATTATTGATGTATGAACTATGTACAGCTGGCTGTCACTCCAAGATTACTCAAAGCCTGTGACTTTTACCCAGTAATATCTGGGTTCTAGGGGTGGACAATATTAATAGCTTTTCAAGCAGATTGTAAAAGCAATGATTTAAAAAAAAATTAATAAAAAATATAATGTTCATCTGTTTATTATCAACTTATTACCTCTACTTTTATATGATAGAAAAGAATGTTCTTTTTTATTCTGTTGCGTATTTTATGCCCTGTTGCAGTAGGTATGTAGGTGGGTGGGTAGGTAGGTATGTTGGTAGTTACACAATATGTCAGCACAATACTGGCTATATAGTGCCAGTCATAAGTTCAAATTTCAGATTTTAAATTGATTAAAAGTGCAGATGTAAAGATAAATGATTGCCCCAAAGTATTTGGTTAGAAAAGGGGCCAAGATCACTATAGTCAGAATTTATTTTCTGCATGATAATGTTTACAATGGCTACTGGAGATTAGTGAAAGTAGAGGTGAACTACATGTATGTAATTGTTGGAAACATTCAGGTTATGATGGACACTTTGATTTGGTATGTTAAAGAACATGGAAAAATATTAAATTCTGTGCCAATCAAAACATTACTACTTTCTTAAGCTACTGTTTGAAATTAAGATATGACTTGATTAGAATAGGTATTGATGTACTTTATATTGTATAGTGACATGCCATATCAGGACACTTTTCTTCCCAACACTTTCATTCAGATTAGTGCTGAATCATCACTAAATGTTTGCTGTAAAGAGTTTAAAGGTTTCTGCAATTTTATCCTGGCATTTCAAATATTCTAAGCTGTAATATCAAGTACAAAAATTGGGTGGGAATAACAGGCCTGCTCAGTATGCATATTTTCCATAATCACTCAGAAACCGAAGGCATATGACGTTCGAGGTGGGAGTCCGCTTCACACCACCTTCAGTGATAGAGTATTTAAGTAATGTATTTGATCAGTGTTTAAAACCAAACTTATCTAATGATAACATTCTCTTGGTATGATATCCAGAACAAATTTTGAATGTTGCCATACAATTGTATTTACAAACATAATTTCATATGCAAATACCATATCAGACAATGACTTTGTGGCAATTAAATCACCTGAGAACACCCACACTTTCATTTCCTTTTTTCGTGTTAACAACTGTATGCAGGAATCAGAACTCAAATTCATGCTTTGTAAAATATCCATAAATATTAATGCATCTGCGTGTATACTTACTATTTTCCCATCCCATTATAAACAGTTGTTAGTATATCTTTCAAAACCTTGTTATAAGTTGCACAGCTTTCGTTATATTGATTTGACAGTGACGGTTGTTGACTTTTAATGTATTTTATATCAATGACTAATTTATTGTGATTAGACCCCCCCCCAGTGCTGATGACATTACTAGATTAGTGCACAGGATCTGCATTTTCTAAACACACACAGACACACCATTAACACACAAAGTAAAGGCAGTCTTTTAATACTAAGATCAGAAGAAAGCTTTTGGATATTTCAGTTTGAGACTTACATAGTGGTAATATCAAAATTGAAACAATGAGTGAAAAAAAAAAAAAATAACTTGTATGTTTTCCTAAAGTGCAAGCTTCAAGTGACAACAACTCATAATATAAACAACGTAGTAAAACCCAACATGCATGGTGATGTAAGCTACAAACATACATGATGATGATGATGATGATGATTATCATAGTTATAATTATGTTATTATTATTATTATTATTATTATTATTATTATTATTATTACAAAAGAAGAAGAAGAACGATCATGAAATAATTGTAACTGTTGTCATCATCATAATCACCATCATTGTCGTGACTTATTATTATTTCATGATATAAACAACTAGGAAAAGTTATTAGTAAACTGGAAATTCTTGTGTTAATCACATTATACAGTTTAAAATTGATATGATTACAAAGTTTTAAAGATAAAGAGTGAGAATTACCACACTCAGAGAGTACCATATAGAGGATATCTACGGTTTTTTTAGTAGATATAAGGAAATATTTCATGAGTGAAGTGGAAACATTTTGTTTTGTCACGAGGGGCAAAGAGATTTTATTTTTATTATATATTTTTTCAGGCAATAACCTTCAGTTTGCATAGATTGTTTCTCCATTAAGTGTCAGTGTGATCAATGGCTGCACTACATCATTAAAACGAATTCCAAAATTTTGCAATAATTTTAAGACTGACTTTTTACAAATTTAGATTGTACATATAATGCTTCAAATTGTGTATTTTGCCAAATTAGTGAATGTTTTCATGCAAAAATGATGAAATTTTTATTTTTGTTAACACATTTCTCAGAGATACTGCCAGGCCACAGGATCGCAGGTTTCTCGCAAAAATGATCCAGAGTCACGGAACTTTTAAAACCCAATGGGGGAAAGAGCGTTTAAGTTATCTGTGGTTCCACGATTTCTCATACCCAATGCACGATTGTTTAATTTTTTGTTTTTTAAATAGGTTGATCAGATCGTCTTTTTTGCCTTTTCTCCATGATTTCAATTAGTCCTGTATCTATGGAGAATATTGTTTGAATACAAGCACCTTTATGATGGAGATCTGTTGGAGTATTGCAGAAACTATGGACATATTCTGATTGAATTGTTTCCTGGATCAGTATAGTAAATTGATCCATCGATCAGCCGTTAGGGAAATGTCTAAAGCGCAGCAGCTGTGTGTCATGTTGAAACAAAAGAAAATTGATTTCTTTAGGAAAGTTGGTAAGACGGAAAGATCATCAGTTAAGGACAGAACTAGGGAAGATGAAATATCTGATGGTTTGCTGCTAACTGAACATAGCGCAGAAAGTGGCGATACAGAAATAACTGGCATGATGTCGTTTATTACCGTTTAGGCTTTGCAGAAAATCTGATACAACAACAGAAATATCCAAGGAACAACATGTGTGAATTGTAGAACATTGTGTTTTGGATATATATCATGAAAACCACTTCCCGAATCTATTCAGACTGGCCATAATTGCAGTGGTTCTGCCTTCATAAAAAGCTGATTGTGAAAGGGGGTTCAGTTCTCAAAGCAAAATTCACACTTCTCCGAGGAATAGCCTAACGTCAGACCTTTGAAACTCTATCACTGTAGTAAGAAAATGGCAGATTATCGGAGAAAAAAAACGAAACGAAACAAAATACTATACAGATATATAATTCAGATTATATATATATATATATGTGTGTGTGTGTGTGTGGAAAGGATTTATTTTCCATTTTTTTCTAAGATATTCTGACATTTTCTTATTACAGTGATAGAGCTAACATGTGAATCAGTAAAGAAACTGATGACTATACAGATGTTTGTGTGGTCCAATACTAGTAAATGATTTTCAGTTTGCAAAGGCTTTTTTTAAGTGATAAGAAAGAAAGAATATTTACCAGCTGAGCAACAATGTCAAAGAAGTGACACAAAATCATTAAATGCTTATTTTAAATTAGGTGTTCTACACCTTATAATAATGTTCTCACCCGTCAGCTACCATTCGGCATAGTTACCCCCCCCCCCCCATTTCGGTAAGAGACACTGTGCCCTGATTTTGATTGTTACTTAATTTTGGTTTGCAATCAGCACCAATCAGTGCCTGATTTCTCCATCATTTTCAGACGTGATTATGATTGTGATGACAAATCGCTACTTAGACAATTTTATTACTATATGTAATCAAGAGTTTTTCTTAAAAATGTGTACCATTTGTCTTTGAGTGTATACTAACAGGTATACGATACTGTATGGGTGACACAGAATATTGAATCAAATGGTTCATGTGGAAAACTAATTATAAAAAAGTTATTACTTGAAGCCTGCTTTTTGTTGTTTGGGATTCATTTTAATGCATTCTTGATGGTACCTTTTCATTGATTATATAAATGTATACTAGAAAGTCAACAGTGTTGACACATTTTAAGATCTTTTCATTCTGATGGGGAGAGAGAGAGAGTAAGGGTGGCACAGAGAGAGAAGGAAAAGAAGAAAAAAATAAAATAGACCTAAATATGGAAATACGGGTCTGAAGAACATACATATTATGGCAGATATACTTCCTAATGGAAAAAGAAAGTTCCAAAAGTGATGTCGCCACTGTGGCAATAAAAGTGGTATTGCCACTGTGGCAGTACATGTATCAGTTTTCTCCTACTTATATATTTCAATATCTTATTATGAAATATATAATAAACGTAGTTACCATATCAGTTGTACATAACACATATTGTACTTTACACATCAGTATCAATGAACTCAAATAAAATCGGCATTGATGTCGAGATTGCTAGATGTGCAAATTATTGTGATAAATTCCATAGTTCACATATATTAACAAAAATTTAACACGGACATGTATGCAGTGTCCTAATGAAATTTTGTATGGAGTCCCTTCTGATGTCACTGCATCATGTGACTGGGCACTTTGTTAATGTTCGGTGAGTTGATTGATGTAGCAAAGAAAGGCCACTATTTTTAATATTTACAGTGGATTCAGGTGCAAGTTGGCGCGGAGGAGTTTGTAAACACATATTCATGTTCGCTTTAAATGAATACACAACAATTTAAAATTCTTTATAAAAACCCTTTAATGATTAATAGAAGAAGCCTGTTTCCAGAAATTGTTGTTAGATACCAATACATTAGAATATATGGGGTATATTAACAGTTGTAGTTTGGTTTACATTCTAGGCTTTTTGTATAAGCCCAGTAACACAGCTGAGCCCAGCTGCTCCCAGCTGATGTGAGTGGAATTTGATGATATAAATCTATAAAACTCCCACAGGGTTCACTGATGATAACACCAGCAGGGTTTACTGATGATGGAAATACATTGCTTGTAACCCCCTGAGTGACATGCAACAACCAAATCACAACCTGTTATAGAAGTTATCTTTACACAGCTGTGAAATTCATACATTGAAGCCAGTAAATACCGTGTGCTCCTGTATAAAGTGTACCCAACTATGAAAAGTGTAATACACTGACAGAACAGGGTCTGTGCTGTTCAATACACTAACAGAACAGGGTCTGTGCTGTTTAATGCATTGATGGAACAGGTCTCTTCCGTTCTGCACACTGACAGAACAGGGTCTGTGCGGTTCAATACCCTGACAGAACAAGGTCTATGCTGTTCAACACACTGAAAGAACAAGGTCTATGTGGTTCAATACAGTGATAGAACAGGATCTGCTTGTCAGTACTGACAGAACAGGGTCTGTTCTTTTCAGTACAATGACAGAACAGGGTATATGCTGTTCAGTACACTGACAGAACAGGATCTGTGCTGTTCAATACACTGATAGAACTGTGCTGTTCAGTACACTGACAGAACAGAGTCTGTGCTCTTCAGTACACCGATAGAACAGTGTGGTGTTCAATAATACACTGACAGAACAAGGTACATGTGTTCAGTACACTGATAGAACATGGTCTTCGTTTCAGTACACTGACAGAACAGGTAGTATGCTGTTCAATAGATGAATAGGGCAGGGTCTCTGCTCTTAACAGGAAATCTTGAGTAGAATAAACAGCATATTATGCATAGTCAGTCTATGCTGTTCAATACACCGACAGAAAGGGTCTGCGCTGTTTAGTACACTGACTGAACAGGGTCTGTACTGTTCAGTACACTGACAGAAAAGGGTCTGTGCTCTTCAGTACACTGACGGAACAGGGTTTATGCTGTTCATTACACTGACAGAACAGAGTCTATACTGTTAACATGCAATCTTGAGTAGAATGAACAGCATATTGTGCATTGGCAGGTATGGGTCTATGATGTTCCCAGTACGCTTCTTTGCGGATAGCTACATGTAGTCTTCCAGGGATGATACTGCTATGTTAGAGCAACCTGGCAGCCCCAATTTCCATTTGGTGGCCCTAGAATTTTTATTTTGAAATATCCCAAGCAAAAGTTAATGAATCTTGCTTGCCAGAATTCTTACCTCATTTCACTCATATCCACACATATGTTACTGGATTGGAACTATAATTTTACCTTTCTTCTTTACCAGAGGTCATCTTGATTATATAAAAGACTGGCAATGCTTCTTTAAGGACATGTAAGCATAATAAGTATTCAGTTGCTCCAAATTGTGTGCATCGTTGAAAAGCTGACAAGCAAACAGAATGCTCCTCCATTTTCATACCAATGATTATGTATTCATTCTTTAATTGGATTGTTTTGAAATAGATGTTTGGATAGTTGTTATTAAATACTGGTAATGACCGATAAACACATTTTGTGCTTTGAATTGCTTAAAATTAACACAGTGACTTAGATTCATCTGCCAAGGTATGCTTGGAGTCGAGGTCTATCACGAAATGCCAGATGACTATTTTTTATGACTTTACTTCTAATGAACTAAATCGAGTTGTTTTTTATGACGTTCTGTTTCATGCTTTTTTTATTGAAGAGGGAATATAGTTTGTAATAGTGTTCAATATTATAGTTTGTTGACTTGTGTCTGCTTGGTTAATATGCTGTACGAGATTTCTACCCTTTATAACCGAACAGATTTTTAATTCATTGTGAAACCGACTATAGGTGCCATAATCATAGAGCACTTTTATTTCAAATAACACCTGTTAGTAACAAACAGAATTATTATAATGTAGCCTAAATTTATGTTATGGTTGATGATTAAACAGATATGTTGGCTGCAGATATTAAGTCTCATATTAAGGACCTGTTGGATGGTTTTCATACAAAAGAACACAACAGTAAGAACACTACATTACTACTACAAATAATGTGTTTAATCTGCTATAAAGAGAAATCGAATAAAAATTGCAACCAAAATTACATGAATGATGAAGGAAGGATAGGTGATTAGGAATTAAAAGTCTATGCATTAACAATTTCCCAAGATACTTAATTCACAATAAAAATTCCCAATTCTCGGATGGGGGTTCTAAAATTTTATCATCCACTTTTCCCTGTTTTCAATTTTGGAAAACAGTTTTATCATCTGCTCAGGCACCAGAACAGAAGGTAGGTAACAAGTCTTGTCATATTGCCCATCAATCAAACACATAATTTAGCATTCACCAACAATGAGAAGAGTGCCTCAGTTGTTCAGTTTTCAGCTGCAGTATCAATTGGTCAGTATGGTACCGTATATACTCGCATATAGGCCAATACCAACTGCAAACTGCATGGACCCAGATCGGCCATCGCATAATGCACCGGCAGATCTGGGTCTACACAGTTTGTAAGGACTAATCAGTAGAACAAACAACATAGACCCTGATCTACCTGCACATTATGCGATGGCTGATCGGGATCTATGTTGTTTGCATTTGGACCGGGTTTATATGCGAGTATATATGGTACATAACCAAACCTGAATGAAGCAGTTATGTTTAAATAAGAGAGGCCAGCTGCAGCCCCTGTTGATACATGATTACTTCTAAGCTCTTCTTTTCTGCTTTACTTTTTCTGAGAACAGCGTGAAAAAGCTGTTTATCATATGTGATTGCTTTATATTCCAATTGTCTTTTTGTGACAAGTTGGACCCCAGTAATTTACACTTAGGCTAACTTCTCAGAAAAACTACACTCGTAACTCAAAGGGATACCATTATACCAGAAATATGTTCAGGAAGATTTCCAATAAGGCTTATAATTCCATGATTGATATATGCAAGAGCCAAAAGAAACAAAACCAACCTAAGAGCTGAAGTTTGGATACAGCAGTTGAGTATGAAGATATTGCCTATCTAGGAAATTCACAGCCCTTCACCTGTTTACAGAAGCACTTGTAAGAACAATTATGTGGGTCTTGTATTTATTGAAACTTGGTTCCAGAAAGTAGGCCCTTATCTTGTCCATGATCCTCCCAGAGCAAACAGTAGCTGGCACCAGGCCGTTTCACAGATTACCAAAGGTTAACCAGCAATTGAAGCAATATCACTTGACCAGGGCTGTGAGAATTGTGATAAATGAGATATTATCATATCTTGTATACTGTTTTGATTTTCCAATGCATGATTATGTATATACCCTGAGGCCACATCAGCTGGAGAGAGAGAGAGAGAGAGACAGAGAGAGAGAGAGAGAGAGGATATGACAGATTCATAGGAATCATTTTAGGTGGTTGATCTTCTTTTATGTATAAATGTGTAACTGATTGCATACTGTCTATACTTGGTTATAAGTTGGGTGTAACTGCAAATAACAGAGGATCTGCAGTTGCATAATTTGCTAGCAGATCAGGGGTCTGTTTTGTTTGTTCTACTGATTACTCCTAACAAACCACATGGACCCAGATCTACTGGTGCATTATGTGATGGCAGATCTGGGTCTATGCTGTTTGCAGTTGGATCCAACTTACAAGTGAGTATATATGGTACAAACAGAAATTCCTCATCTTTTGACTTGGTTCTTGAACAGTTATTAATCTCAGAATACATATCCTTTTTTCTCTTCTGCAGGCAGCTTTTCTACAGAGATTCTTTTCCACATCATATTGATCCGTTAATTTATTATGAGCTTAATATTGGACAGAATCAGACAGCCTAAAAGGTTCAATAATGTACAAATTGATTTTAATGATGTATTTGGTAATGCATCGTACTAGTTTTTAACTAGTCATGAAAACTTGTGTGCAAACACTTGTACAGATTACACCTTCTGGTGGAGATATATCTTAGCTTGCAATACATACTCTACCACAGGAACCCTGGAACTGTAGCAAAACTTGAATATTTGAATCTCAAGAGAACTCACGCATTGGATTTGTACCCAAGATACTCGATAGAACCTAATTATCTACTCTAAGAAATTCTTTCCATACTTATTCCAGTAAGAGCCGTGCTTTGAAGAAGCATTTGAACTAAGGGCAATATTTTCTTGAATGACCTCTCCCTTAGTCCACCCTTAATGTAAGGGTCAAAGCTGAAAAAACCATTAATAAATGCTTAGAAATTTAACATTTTTGAAAATGTAGATTTTACAAAAAAAATTCAAAATTATCCCCTTTTTTTTCTTTTTTCCGTTTTTTAAAATCTTTTGAGAATTTTTTAATTCTGATGTCCGAGTTGTCTATTATTATCAACAAGGGCCCATTTCCAATGGTAGAGTAACATTAGCTCAGGGAGGTCATTATAGCTACCTTCTATTTTATATACCCTATTTACTTGCTTATAAGTCAGGTCCAACTGCAATCTGCACAGATCCAGAACTGTCATTGCATAATGTGTCAGCAGATATGGGTCTATGCAGTTTGTTAGGAGTAATCAGTAGAGCAAACAACATAGGCCCTGATCGGCTGGTGCACAGTGTTATGCAACGACTGATCTGGGTCTATGTTGTTTGCAGTTGGACTCAACTTATAAGCGTGTATATATGGTAAAATGTTTTAAAGTTGCTAAACAGTGGTTGGTTTTGTTATATGTAGAGTTAAAATTCATATATGGGATTCAATTTTGAAAAATTCTGGCACCTTGTTTGGGGTTTTCTTTATTGCCTGATTCTGTAACATAAAGTATATTCATTGGTATAAATTTTCATGGTTTTGTGAAAATGACATTTTATTTCAATTCATGGATTTGGAACTGCTTCTATTGTTTCCACAGAAATGATTGTGGGTCTTTTTGTTTGTGGTATGTAGTAACCATAAAATCCATGAAATTTTGTACCCCACAGAAAATAGTGAATTCACAGTGGTTTTCACCATCTTTGCATTCTTTATTTACTGTCTGCTGAATTTCCTTTTTTTTCCAGGTTTTCTATGATCTAATGCGAAATATGAAATCTGTCAAACTAGCCAAGAAGTCCATGTCTATGTCTCGTAGAAATGCAGGTTCCGTGAAAATTGAACGAACTCTGCCAACTCAGAAGAAACCAGCTGACAGCGAGAAATCAGGATGTGCATGTTTTCTTTTGTAGATCTATGAAGAATCAGGGATCTATTAGCTGGGGTTACCTTAATCTTGGAGTCCTTTGATACACTTATAAAGGGAATAAAGTTCCACTTTAAGAAATAAACTTATTGAACTAAAATAACTTCAGCTAAATGTTCATTTGCATGCTGTTTTCTAAAGAAAAATTTAACTGCAGCAGATCATTAAATTTCATCAAACTTTCAAAACTTGAATTAAGATCTTCAGCTTGCAAGTTTTAAGGGTATGAGCTAGAAATAGTCTCACTCTTCAAAACTTTTTCAATATCTCTCTTTTAAGATAATTGTCAGTTATGTTTTCAGTTGAAGATAGAACATGCCTCCAAAGGTCACAGGCATTCAAGCTATGTTTTTATTACAAATTAATTTCATTCTTGTTTGCAATTCACAACTGCATGAATCAGTTATCAAAATATATTCATAGAGTGGTTTTGTAGCATTGATGGTGCTTCCTTTGATGGAAAATAATGCATTCCATCGTTGTAGATAACATAAAAAGTATTTACACATGTACATAGAAACCTCTCTGGACAAAAATTTCAACAAACTGAAATCCCCTTGAAATTGAAGTAGTATTCTGGTCCCAAATTTCCCTCTTTTAAATAAAATTAAATCAATAAACTGAAAACCTCAAAAACAAAAAATTCAGTTTGGTCTTGGTGGCTTTATGTCTTGAAAGTTTTCACTGTTATATAAGTTTTATACAAATACATGACAGCTCAAGTAATTTTTCATTTCTCCATCCATCATGGTGGGCCATTTAATCCCCTCCATGCTTGCTCCACATTGAATTGCTGTGGTGGATGGGTAAATACCTAGCAACTCACAACCTCGAGTCTGCAAGCATGTGTTGTGCACCTTCACCACAGAGGGGTTGGGAGACATCAGAGCAATTGACAGTTGAATAGCCAGTGCATGAAGGCCACAGAAAGACAGATGTCCGAGTGTTTCTTGAAAATCTTCTTATCGCAACTCCTTCTGAACAGAAAGTTATATTGATGTGGAGTTTTCATCAAAAGACTTCTTATGATGTCCAGTTGGTCTTAAATGAAAATGGTGCTGATCTGACATCCTATATGGCCGCCACACAGTAACCATCTTGAAACTCTTGTTATCGCTATTCCTCCTGAATGAATGGTCGTATCAAGATGTAGTTTTCACTGAAAGACTTCTTACAATGTCTAGTTGGTCATAAATGAAAATCGTGCTGATCTGACATCCAGGATGGCTGCCACATCAACCATTTTGAAATACTTGTTAATATTATCACTACCCCTCCAGAATGGATGATCATATCAACATGAAGTTTTCACTGAAACACTTCTTATGATGTCTAGTTGGTCCTAAATAAAAATGGTGCCAATCTTACGTTCAATATGGCCACCACAGCAGCCATCTTAAAAATTGTGTTATCGCTACTCCTCCTGAACAGGGGGGCCCCGGGTGGCCGAGTGGTATAAGGCGCTCACCTTTACAGATCACTTACATCTCACCTCTGTCTTCGTGGGTTCGAGTCTCGGGCTGATCCAACCAACGTGGGTATGTGAGAAAGTTTGCCAGTAGCTTCCCGTGGGTCGGTGGTTCTTCCCAGGGTTTTCTTGGGTTCTTCCTCCACTGAATATACTGGCCACCATGTATAGCCCATCATGTGCTAAAAAATGGCGTTAAACCCGTAACAACCAACCTCCTGAACAGAAAGTCATATTGACATGGGTTTTTTCCAAAAGACTTCTTATGATGTCTAGTTGGTTCTAAATGAAAATGGTGCCAATCTGAAGTCCAATATGCCACAATGGTCAGCTTGAAAATCTTATAACTACTTTTCCTGAATGAATGGTCATATCAGCATGTGATTTTCACTAAAAAACTTCCTATAATGTTTTGTTGATCCTAGATGAAAATGGTGCTGATCTGATGTCCAATATGTGGCCATCTTGGAAATCTTGTTTTCGCTACACCTCTTAAATGGAAAGTCATTTTGATATGGGATTTTCATCATAAGAGTTTTTGTGGTGTCTAGCTGGTCTGAGATGAAAATGACTAACCCTCAATATGGCCACCATGGTGGCTATCTTGAAAATAATGTTATTTCTCCTCCCAAATGGATGGCTATATCAACATGGTTTTTTCACCAATAGACTTGTTATGATACCTAGTTGGTACTAAATTAAAATGGTGCTACTCGAACATCCAATATGTTTGCCATGATGGCTGTCTTGAAAATCTTGTTGTCACCACTCCCCCTTAATGGATGATCATTATGACATGGGGTTTTCACCAAAAGACTTCTAATGATGTTTACTTTGTCCTAAATGAAAATGGTGCCAATCTGACATCCAGTATGTCCACCACAGCAGCTATTTGAAAATCTTGTTATTGGTGAAGAATATCGGAGATGGTTTCAACACTCAGTAGTAAAAAGGAAGAAATGATCTTATCTTAAATTTCTGGAAATTCGTTTCAAACAGTAGAGTGTCAATTCCTTGGAGGGATTCTTGTTACTTTGTATTTCAGACTTTCACACTGACTTAATGAGAGGCACAACTTTCAGCTTCTTTCTGAGCAGCATAAAATATATCCCATCTTTGAAAAGAATATGTAATCCATTTAAACATGCACAATTTAATTCCAGGTCACAGCCACTACATTTTAAAATAAAGAAAAGAGCAGAAAACACATAGTATTGTATAATATTTACACTAACATGTGAAGCAAGTGCTTAGTCCTTGAGCAGCAGTGGTGGTAAATAATTTCAACAATAGTGTGTATTCTCATGTTTCTGTAATACATAACTTTGAGCCAGCATAGATTCTGATGCAACAGGGCCTTCTGTGTTCTTTAACAGGGATGTGGCTTCATTGGTTGTTCTGCAAACCCACGGCCTACGTAGCCATTGTCAACACTGTTATAAAATATGGGCACTTGGCATGAAAATATTAACATCAATTATTGCTTGCTCACTTGCATTGTCCTGTTTTGATCAAAAATATACGATGTTTGGGATTATGGGATAGGCCTTGGTATCCAGAATCAATCTTTCTCACTCTTTTTCTCTGTAATATTAAATAAATATCCAGTTTATTTAATTTATTTATCAGTAAAATTGCATAGTTATCTGATTTACTTGGGTCATTGTCAACATTAAAATTTGAATTCCTGTTTCTTATGCAAAGAAGCATGTACGTGTACATCAAATCATGCGTCTATTTATCCCAAGTACTGACTTTTTCAAAAGAAACCTTCCTCATCCAATATTCAGGATTGTTTTATATTGGTTTATCCTCAATTTAGTGAAAATTTGCAGTCATGTAGTTATCTTATTTGAGCGATCCTGCACAAGGGTCTTCCAGTGTTGCTGTTTTTGTGTCTCTCTCTATGTTGGGATTTAACCTTCAGTTTATTACATCTTTGTTGATAATGGGACTTATCAATGCATCTTCTTCAAACGGACATTCTTATGACGAGAACCACATTTTAATATTCATGAGAATATATTGTGCATATTTTATTAAATGGCGGCTACTTTTAAAACTTCCTTTTTTAGTATCCCATATTGTTTACATTGTTGTGGGAAAAAAATGACATTTATTGTGAAATAATGAGCATGGATATGCATGTCTTCGGAAGTTATAAGCTCGGTCTTGTGTCACCGCTAGCTCTCTCTCATAGATAAACTCAATAAATAGTGTATATTGTATTTTCAATTGATGTTTAGCTGATGAGGAAATTGCTAGTTCTTGATAATCAATTTTCGTTATGTTGAGAGTGCACAGACCCACTATTTAGCCCCCGATCTTTCATCCTGATATTTTGCTATTTGTTCCCTTCTTCTCTCTGTTATAATTGCAGTTTAATTTTGCTTTTTCCAGTCATGGTTAATTTTAAATCGTGAACATTCACTTGTAGCAGTAACAGTTTCCTTCAATGCAGTTTTCAGCGACTGATCACAACCTACTTTCTCTCTCGCACAAAATTAATAGATTGCCAAAGATACCTTTTATACTATATTAATACTTATTAACAATACTTAACTCAGACTGTCAGTCTGCATTCAATTTTCATATGACCAGCAAGTGTGGGTTTTGTCAGCTTTGACATTTAAAGATTTTAGCAACTTTTTGTTCGAAATATGTTGCATTTTAACACTCAAGAATTGCATATAAGTTCAGATTTTTTGGGATGATAAAGAAATATTCTACAGATTTCGCATACTGACATTTTTTTTTTTTAGTTCTCGTTTATTGACATATCAGGTAAAGCATTAGTGACTGAAACAGAAGGTCTTGCAACATACAAACATCAGCTATTGTAATATGCAATACAAGGGAAACAGCTATTGTAATATGTAATACAAGGGAAACAGCTATTGTAATGTGTAATACAAGAGAAACAGTTATTGTAATATGATGCAATACAAGGGAAACAGTTTCATCATACATCCTAAATTTGTTGCAGTATTTGTCCTTTACATGAGCATGCATACTGACTTGCAACAGTTAGCCATGTGTCATCACTGTGACTTTGCAGCAGGGCTCTGGGAGTTTGCAAGGTGACAGTGTGGAGGGGGGCTATTCCTAAATCATCTTCATACTCTTTCCATCCCCATCTTGATGCATGGAGAAACGAAAAATCACATGCGCTGCACTGTATGTACAAATAAAATACATGTAGATTGGATGCAGACCAATCAAAACACGATCATTTTGGTCATTGGTTTGGTGCAAGGTAGCAACGTGGATGGGCGTTTCCTTAATTAACTCCGTGCTCTCTCTCCACCCCCACTACAATGCATCAAGAAATGAAAAATTGTGTGAGCTGTACTTTATGTACAAACAAAATAGATTGAATGCAGACAAATTAAAATACCATCACTAGGACAATGTTTTTTTAAAATAAAAAAATACATTTATTTTGTAATTACCATATAGATACCTGCAAGGTAGTTAATTCATTTACATGTAGTATAGCCCTTGACTAAAAAAAACATTACATAACATTATATGCATTGTTCTATACAAGAATTCTTACTAATCACACGAGTCTTTGGTACATGAGCTATAAAGGATGAAGTGGGATAAAAAAAATAATTTTGAATTCCTACGGTATATTTGAACTAAGTATGCCCATATAAAGTTTCCCAGCTTGAAACAAAGCTTAACATTAAAAGCTAGACTTGTAAACACCAACCCCTAAAAAATGTTCCTGTTCTAAAAGACAAGCAATCTTTTCTTATAAATAATAAATCAAATGAATTGATGAATAACATTATGATCACAATTCATAATGAAGAAATTTAACCCATTATCTTGTAAAAGGCAAATGCAAACACTTTTTAAGGATCTGACCATTTTATAGATGAATGTCTGGACTTGCTGCATTTTCTAGGGAGTAATTATTTGATGTATTTTGCAAAAAATAAACTATACATTCTCCATACAGAGAACTTGATATCATAGACTACAAAAGAACACTGCATATCCTGGGAGATCACTTTTAAGAGGTGTAATACATGTTATCTATCCTTCCATTTCCCAGTGTCCATATGCATTAATCCAGCCTCTTTTCCTTTCAGCATGAACCGATTTATAAACAGGAGATTCCAAGAGCTTTGCATTCATTCTGCCCATTCCTTCACTATAAAATATTCTTCCTGTTAGCCACAGCATACATATCTATCACGTCATACAACCTGTTCCATCTTCCCATAGCATAGACACAAAATTTTGTATGCAGCACCAGCTAATCATGGTGTGTGCCAGGGTGATATATCTGTCCCTTGCTTTTTAAAGTTACTGGTACTGCTATACTACTGGTATAACCAGTGTGTATTTCCAACAGTTGAATGGTAATGAATTTGTTTTGTGTTAGTTATTTTGCAAGAAGTACATGTAGATTCAATCAACCTGAAAATCATTTCACTTTTTTACTTTTGTTTAGTAAAAGTGGACTTGATTAAATTGTTTCAAAAACTGTGTACAAGTTACAAGTGGTTGTTTGAATGAAGCAAGAGGTAAAGTTATAATGATGTTGTCATTACATGTCATTATGCTGGTCTTCATACAAGTACGCTGTCAGTAGATAATTTACATACATTAATCATTGCCTTATTTTATTTTGTTTAAAAAGATTTAAGTACGTGTTACCAACAGATTCACAGTCACATTAGCCATGGCAATAAAGGCTCAAACATTCTGTTGGTGGTATATATTACTGTAGGATGTTGAGCCCTACATAGATTTCCCAAAACTACTCAAACTTTATATTGGCTTACTCTGTCAATTAACCTTGCAAATTGGGCGATGCACATTGTTCTACCCACCATACCAATTTCATAGTGAAAGAACACTGCAATTTCTTGACTAGTGTTTCCCAAGTAATCAAGTTGTCCCCAGCAACATGTATCACAAGTGCAGCCAGTGGTCTTGGTTATTTTTAACCCAGGTATACATGTTATGTGTGAGACCTTGCTCTGCTTAGTTGTTTTGTTATGAATATTACTACCACTCTATCACATACTTATAAAATTTATTTAAAAGAAAGAGTCTGGTTAGATTTACCATAAAAATATCTGCATAGACATAATAAATTGAGAGAGAGAGAGAGAGAGAGAGAGCACTATCTTTTCTGGAATTTGTGATTTTTTAAGTGTGTGTTTGACATGAATGATACTTTTTGGACCACAACTTCATTGAATTTTATATTAAAAATGTGTGGATACATTTGTTTTTGAAGCTGCACATTTCAAGGTGACCACATGAATTTATTTTACAAATCTGGAAATTTAAAAAATCTCAGATTTCACTAACAGAAATAGCATGCACATATCCTCATCACTAACATACATGCAGGTAACTGGTACATATAATTCACAGCACAAATTTGCATGGATATCCACATAATAGTTCATGATATTAAGTAATTAGTAGTTGTCAGTAGTATTCAAGTTATATTCGAACAAAACTGAAACAAACAGAAGCGAACTCAAATTATGTTGCCTATATTTTATAGACTAAGTAAATATAATGTACCTTATGTAGTCGCTTATTAGTCTGGTTCAGCTGCAAACTGCATAGACCCAGATCTGCCATCACATAGTGTGCTGGTAAATAAGAGTCTATGCAGTTTGTTAGGAGTAATCAATAGAACAAACAACATGGACCTTGATGTGCTGACACATTATGCGATGACAGATCAGGGTCTATGTTGTTTGCAGATGGACCCAACTTATAAGCAAGTATATATGGTACATATTATGTATTAATTCAACGGTAGTTTACATAACATATCAGAGAAGCTACTTCATCATAAAATTAAGTGTTATTAGTCTGCATAGTTGTAACATACATAACAATTAAGGCAAGAAAGAGAACGAACATAAAATGAACTAGGTGACAGTATGTTTTAATCCACCATTGCAAGTATGATTTCACATATAAGTTATTTTTCTAGAGCACAAGTTGAAACAGGTATTGTGTACAAGTTATTTTGCTAGAGTACAAGTTGAAACAGGTATTGTGTACAAGTCTTTCTAGTTGACATACAGCTGTATGTACAATAATAATTTGTAAAAGAGTGTTGTGCTCAGATTTCTGAGGTGTGTGTGTGTATGTATATATATATGTATATATATATATATATATATATATATATGTATATATATATATATATACATGCATGTCGTGTGTGCAATTTGTCTTACTTTTCAATTACTGTGACCCTTCTCTCTCTCACACAATTTATTAAATTTATGCAGATTTTAGGGGTAAATCTACATGTAACTCTACTTATAAATTTTAGACATATGTGGTAGATTGCTTATGATATTCGTTACTTAATACAACTAAGCACAGCAGAGTCTACATGTGACACGTTCACATAGGCTAAATATAACCAAGTCCACTGACTGCACCTGCACTATCAACCAGTGGGCAAGGTTGATTGACAGGGTAAAGCAATATGAAGGCATCATGATAGGCTACAACATCCTACATTAGTGTATCCTCAGTGGATTGTATGAGCCTTTATTGCCACTGGCCTAATGGTATGTGAAAATTATGCTCTTGAGCTGTCAAATTCTTTGATATTTCTCCAATATAATCTTTTTATTCTATGAGATGTACCTCAATGAAAGATCCCAGCTGAACCTTCCTGTGTAGAAGATGCACATGCTAGCTCATGTATAACACTTCCTCATAGTTACACCTTTCCCTATTATTACACTGTTCCACAAAATTTAACTGTATTCCAATGTTATATTCTTCAGAAAGAAGGAATGGATAGTCTGAGTCGCAGTAAAAGAGAATCTTTTGCATCTAATGAAAGATTTATATTGAGCAAACAGTTGAAAAAGAAAGTAGGGCAATTTGTCTCCTGTCTGAAATATTATCTTCCTATAGTAAAAAAAAAAAAAAGAAAATTACCAGTACTTTTGATCAGCAGTCAGTCATATAATTGACTCTAATGACAGTGCCAAACAATTCTGTAGCATTTATGCAGAAATGTCATGTATGTTCTTTATCAGAGATAAAATATTATTCATACATATGAGTCAAATTCATGGATTTTATATCTGATTGCCCAAATTTTCCAAGCAATGACCAGGAAAAAGGCTATGGTTAAATAAAAATGTTGAAGATTGCATGGAATTTTGTTTTAAAGACCTTGTGAAGTCTCAAAGTTCGAGTTTTTTGCACTGTCATTTTTTTTTAGGTGATCAGCAGTTTGCTTTTTAACTTATGTAGTTTTTAACATAAAGTTTATTAACAAGCACACACCAAAGTTGGTACTTACTGATCAACAACAAACAAAACCATAAGGGCTAAGGAAGAATGTTATGCCATGACCTACCATATATACGTGCATATAATTTGGGTCCAAATGCAAACAGCATAGACCCTGATCTGCCGTTGCATAATGCGCCAGCAGATCAGGATCTATGTTGTTTGTTCTACTAATTAGTCCTTACAAACTGCATAGACCCAGATCTACCAGTGCATTATGCGACGGCAGATCTGGGTCTATGCAGTTTGCAGTTGGTATCGGCTTATACGTGAGTATATATGGTACATAAGTCTCTTTGAAAATAGGACTAGGTTGGAACTTATTAACTTAAGTGTGATCATGTAGATGCTCAACATGTGTATCATTTCCCATACTTTACTATTTTTTTTTCAACTTCTGTATAGAAAAATTACAAACTTCAGTGAGTATACAACTACTAGGCAGACAATTGTGATAATATACCAGCATGTATTTCTATATAGATGCATGATAGTAAAAGCAAAAAATGTTTATTTTATCATCTTCCAGTTAACTCTTACCGTATTTACAGATGATTTATTTTGTCTCTTTGCAGGTATTCTACGATTTAATGCGGGAAATTCGATCACGCAAAATGGAAGCTAGTAAGCAAAACAATGGCAAGAAAATTAGGAAAAAGGACAGCAAGAGAAAAAAGTGCACAATTTTATAAGTGTTTTGCCTGTAATCTAATATTCTTTGTGTATTACTTCAAGCACCTGACCACTCTGAACCTTTGATGGACTGGAAAATGCGAGGAGTATGTATGGAGTATGTGTGGAGTATGTGTAGTGTAAGCAAGGAATAGGGAATGAATTTAAGGTCAAAAGAGACTTGATTCTGACTGGTTGATTAGTTGACTGTGAATCCCCAATATGCTTACTGGATTGTGTGTTAATTGTCACAGACTGGTGATGAAACAATAGATGCTCAGATTCATAAAAAGATGGCATTGTTATTATACTGAAGCCAGGCCCTTTATGCTCAAAACATTTTTGAGCACTGAACTCAACATGGAGCTAAAAACCTGAAAGTCAGAGAGGATACTTGGGATTCATATACTGTATCATAATGCAGTTTAGCACATTGGTAGAAGAACCATAGTTGAGACTATCTTTAGACTTTCATGGTTCTACTTATATTATGATTAAAATGATAGGATGTACAAAATTTCTGACTTTGAAGTTGAGCTTTAAGTGTGTGTTCAAAAAGTGACCCCCCCCCCATTTTTTCACTTTGATGTACTTGTGTACTTGCAACAGTCATTAACTTTTTCAATATGAACTATTTATGGATGTAAATGATCTGAGTTGTCTTCTAGCTTAATTTTGGGAATCCAAAGGTTTTATGAGTAAGAATAAAAACCCTGATTCAAAGCACCACATTATAACACCTCATTCAAAACACCACATTATAACACCACATTATAAAACCTCATTCAAAACACCACATTATAACACCTCATTCAAACACCACATTATAAAACCTCATTCAAAACACTACATTATAACACCTCAATCAAAACACTAGATTATAACACCTCATTCAAAACACCACATGATAAAACCTCATTCGAAACATTACATTATGATACCTTAATCTAAACACCACATTATAACACCTTATTCATTCAAAACGCCACATTATAATGCCTCATTCAAAATGCATTATAATGCCTCATTCAGAACACCTCGTTAGAATGCCTCATTCAAAACACTACATCATAACTCTGCATTCACAACACAGTTTACTATATGTCCTCGTGTATAACACAACCAGCTGGGAATAGCATAGACTCTGATCTGCAGAGATTTATTCACTAGCAGATCAGTTGGTAATAATCATACTTTGATTTTAAGAAAAAAGCATAGACTCTAATATGCCAGCACATTATTCAACATCGGATCTGTTCTACAATCTGCACACCTGACCTATTGACAACTGTCGATCAGTTATTATTGGTGATCATATTGGACCACTGACCAATTGATGGATTGCCAGAGCAGAGATAGCTCCTCCTACTCGTTAGCATAGCAGTTTGTGTAAAAATCAGTCTTTATCATGTCAATGAAAGTAAAACGATTTCTCAGTATATACTAAAAATTTCATTAAAATTGGATGAGAAATGTTTCATTTGGGAGTATTTGAATTTGTATATGTTATATAGTGGCAGTCTTAAAGGTGCTGGAGCTGCTATGACAAGTCAAACTTTTAGCTTTTAGCCAGGCTGTAATTACATAGCACTCAAACTTAGCCAGCAGTAGCAGTGGTCAGTTGACGTTTATATATTGCAGTTGGTTAAAGTTTTACTTGCAAGTGGGTGGAGTCAGAGATCCATCAGTTAAACTGCAGGCCAACTGACCGTTGTTACCATATATATTTGCATATAAGCCAGGTCCAACTGTAAACAACATAGACCCTGATCTGCTGGTGCTTTATGCGATGGCAGATTTGGGTCTATGCAGTTGGTATTGTCAGTGCTATTAAAGAATGTATGCAAATTTGCTCAACAAAATCTCAAATTTTACAGAAATTGATATGCAAATGAATAGTAGGAAGACAGATTATGGGCCATTTGGCTGATGCAACAAGAGATAGTCGATGCAGAATAGAATCAAATACAAAGATATTAAATATTTTGTTTGCAAAATATTTCATTTCCAATTCTGTATCCTTGGATGTGCCATGTTCTGTTTATATTGGAAATATCTGGGCCGGTTATTTAGAACATGGTTATATAACTTTTATATTGCTTATTAGTTATTATTGGGCAAAATTCAGCCAGTGGTCAGCTGAATGTATTTTAAAATTGTATCATATGTTGTTTGACTATTGTTAGATTACCTCTTATCTCATCCTGATTAAAAAAGTCATTCAAAAACCAAATAAAATGAAATGTTAAGTCGAGTGTGTGTATATTATGTCTTGCCCACGAATTACATTCTACATGCAGTGCAGAGCGGTTATAAATGTATAGCACAGAATATTAACAGAACACACACACACACACATACACACATATATATTAGGGTATTGGGAGTCTGAATTGCAAGAAACTTTTGTTTCAAGAGTTCCCATCTTGATCAAACCACTGACAAAATAGACTCTTGCATGTACTTCTAGCATTTTAATAAATATCTTATGCATTTCTTACTTTTCTAGTCAAGAAGAAGATAATTTAGGGCAAATTTTCTTCATCAGGTTTGTTTTTTTAGTGTGATTTGTTCACAATTATTTAAAGAAAAATTGAAATTGCAGGTTGCATGATTTTGGAGTCTTAAATTAAACTACTCCCATCCATTATTTATCTCGGAAGGGGAGTTTGTGTGATGATTTGAATCCTAAGATTTATTTACAGGTTAATTTAGCAGCTGCAATTATTGTGTACATTTTGTATTCTTACTTTTCAGATACATTATAGAACATGGTACATGGTAGCTCAGTTGGTACCTACAAAGGCCAGCTTGGGTTGTCTGCCATGGTGTGTCCATGGGAAAGGCACTTGGCTTCCATTTCCTCTGCATGATATAGTCAATATTGCATTACAAGTGCTGTTAAAACAAAAAAAAAATTAACAAAATATATTGTATTTAACAAATTAATTAAAAGTTTGTTTTGTGTTTTACAGCACAACACTGCATGAAGGTTGTATCATGCTGAGTCTCGTCATTTGTAACAGTTGTATATATTTGATACATTGAAAGGTATAATTGCAGATAAATTTAGCATATCAGTGCCAAGATTTTAAAATTGCTCCCTCTTAGTCTGATATAATCCACATTTTTTTTTTATATTACACTGAAAACTTGGCCTGGTTGTTTGAGGTGGAACTAATGAACAAATGTGATGTAAAATGTATTTTTTTTTTGCATTTATACATGTAGCAGAACGTGACATTCAATTATGGCTAAAGAGAACATGTTCGGACAGTATTTAATCCAAAGAAAACACAAAGGTTCACATTATCCCTCTGTCCTGTTACATTTCAGAGGTAGCTTTTCAAATTGTGAAATGTGTCTGTGTTTGATAATTCCGGTGGCTTTCAATAATGTATAACCTGAACATCAGATGTGCATCTTTATCAGTGAGAGAGAGAGGGAGAGATTTATGTCCTCAGGATTCCAAATATAATAAATTTTACGAAGAAATTAGGCTTTCAAAAAATAAAATGAGTCTACAGAATTTCTTATGTTCAAAGTAATAAAGAAAATCAGAGAACTGATATACAGGTTGAAAGATGGATAAAAAGGTCTTCTCTGTACAAGTTTTTCATGTTTCAAGTGAAGAAGAAAATTTGCCATGGATTGTGACAAATTTTCACCAGAGTATTAAAGTGTGCAAGATATGATTAGTCTAAATATGATAAACATGTGAAATGCAGTACTGAGTTTCCGGTGCATATAGTAAAAATAATATCTTGGAATCAGAGGAATGGAACTTTCTGCCAAAAGAAAATTAGTTTGTGTGGCTGGTTTTATCTTTTTGCCAAGCATTAAAGAATTCCCAAAACAAATCTCTATGTACTATTGATATATTGTTAGATGGATTTTAAAAAAAGTAACCACTGTTAGTCACTGTATCAGATACACAGTGTGATCAGAAAATAACGCAAGGTTTAAAGTTATAAGGAAATATAAAATTTGTAAATTTCATGATGTGTTGATTTTTGCATGTGTTTTATTTACAGGTGCATGTTTTATTTAGGCACGAACCATTCAATTTTTGGGGTGGGTGGATGTTTGGGATTTTTTGGAGGGAGAATATTTTGTCTACGCCCTGTGAAGGACAGAAATTTTTTGCTGGCTAATATGATACATAAGGGTAGAATAGGGAAGCTGATGGAACAAACATATTTTTAGCTGTACTGGTTATAGATCCAAAGAGCCTATGGGATGGCCTGTTGTCTGTTGTATGTCTGCCCATTAGCACAAGTAAGTTATCACTACTCCTCCTAAACTAGCCAGAGGATTGTCATGAAATTTCACATATACTTTCATCCCATGGTGTGGTTGGTCCTAAATGAAAATGATGCTGTTTTAACATCCAGTATTGCCATCTCAGTGGTCCTCTTGAAAATCTTGTTATCGCCTCCTGAATGGATGGTCATATCAACATTGGGTTATCACTAAAAGACTTCTTATGATGTCTAGTTGTTCCTAAATGAAAATAACCTGGTAGTGTCGATCTGACATCCAATATTAAAGCCATGGCGGCATCTTGAAAATTTTATTGCTGCTCCTCCTGAACGGAAAGTCGTATCAACATGGGGTTTTCTCTAGTTGGACCTAAATGAAAATGGTGCTGATATGAGAGCCAATATGGCTGCAATCTTGAAAATCTTGTTATCGCTACTTGTCAATGGAATGTCATATTGGCATGGGGTTTTTAACAGAAGATTTCTTATGATGTCTAATTTGTTCTAAATTAAAATGCTGCTGATCTGACCTCCAATGTGGTTGCTATGGTCACCATTTTGAAAATCTTGCTATTGCTACTCTTAGATAGATGCTCATATCAACATGGGGTTGTCACCAAAAAACTTATTATGATGTTGGTCTGAAATGAAAGTGGTGCCAATCTTACATCCAATATGGTTGCTATAGTGGCTAATTTGCAAATCTTGTTATTGCTAAGAAATATCAGAGATGGTTTCACTACTCAGCAGTTAAAAGGAAGAAATTGTCTTACCTTGAATTCCTGGAAATTCTTTTTGCAGTAGAGTGTCAGTCCCTTCAAGGGACTCGTGTTTTTTTGTTCAGTACAAATGAGGGGCAGAATATTTTTTGTTCAAAGAAGTCCCAGACTACCCCTCCATCCACCCCTTGTAAAGATTAATTGGTTTGTGCTGTAGTTGATTTTATTGCTAAGTGCTGA
Source organism: Margaritifera margaritifera (assembly GCA_029931535.1). Taxonomy (NCBI): domain Eukaryota; kingdom Metazoa; phylum Mollusca; class Bivalvia; order Unionida; family Margaritiferidae; genus Margaritifera; species Margaritifera margaritifera. The sequence continues at coordinate 288,235 of JAQPZY010001290.1, read as the reverse complement.
TAATGTTGAACTGTGTGAGCTAACCATGTCTTAAATTTAAGTAAGTGATCACACGTTTCATGCATCAACTATAAATTGAACAACATTGTAAGCATGCCCTTATACTGTACATCCTTTGAATCTTGATCCTCATCATTTTTTCTTCGAATAGATTGCACATTATTAATTTTATCAGATTAAACTTATATGAGTCATTTTATCTGGGAAAAAATATAAAATCCTTTTCATGGTCCACAACAACAGTAGTAGGGGCATATAGTGTTAACCATGTTCATCTATCCCAGAGTCCACTCCACCGTACGTTAAGTTTGCTTTTAGGTCAGTTTCAGGCACCGTGGTGGGACAACCATGTTACATGAACACATGTCTAGTCGACCAGTAGTTAAACTTTGTTTTGGAACAATGAAATGTACTACATTTTGTCCAGACTTGTTTTTCATGCAATAACAACTGTGAGAAAACCAAAATTCACGTGCAATGGAACTTGGTAGGGAAGTAAAGGTGAAAAATAAAAGTATCTTTGGTCTTATGACTGTTGTCGAGAAGATGATTATGTCTATGGTTTTGTAATACATTGTGAAGAATTGTTCTTAAAGTAGTGTCTGAATATGAATGTAAAAATGGTGTGTTTGAAATGTGTTTAACAACTGTGTGTTGATATGCATACATATGTGTTGGTATGGCCATTTTAAAGTGAAATCATGTAATTAACTCCTAGAATCAGGGTGCATTTAAAATGTAGGCTTTCTTTTGCATAAATACTATGTGCATATATTTTCTTATATGTATCCTTGTTATGAAATGAAGAAATATTTCACTTGTTTGGTTGTTTAATTACTCACTATCTTAGAACAGTGCCATTTTTTTTCCAAAACACTTAAAAACACTGATAGTGTTTGGGATATCCATTTTACAAACTGTTTCTGAAAGAACCACATGTCTTGTAAGGTTGTAAAAGTACGTTTTCATGTGCAAAAAATTGCACAGTGCTGTGGATGGTTATTTTTAGAACATGTACTTTGAAGGAAGACACCCAAGAATCTTACATTGTACTTACTGTTCTTACTGTCTGATGACTTTTTTGCAGCTAGAAAGATATTAAATTCAAAAATATTCTAATTTTATACAAGAATACAGTGCTAACACTCATATTTGATGCAGAGAGCTTGTTATATCTTGTAACTTTTTTCAGAAAAGAAAGAGTAAAATTAAATTAAAGGGAGAACACTTGTTTAATCCATGTACATTCTTGTTTGAGTTACCTCCATTTATGTGCCTTTCTCTTCGCTTAATGCTTGTCGAGTCCAGTCCCAAATATTTGCGAGTTATGTCCAGCAGATATTACTGATTGTCTGTGTCGTAAAGTGTTTGTATTGTTATCATGTTCATCTTTAAGTATTCTCCTAGTGTTGTGCATTTACGTTATTTTTCACTCATTACATACAGGTAGATATTTTTTGAAAAATATGGTACTACTTAACTTTGACACGGCTTTTTCCATTGATTTATGGTTCTCATATCTACATTTATGATATACTGTTTCAGCCAGTAACTTTTTTTTCATCCCAAAATGTTTAATAATTCTTTTGTATTTTTTCACACTGTCTGATACGTAACTGTTGTGTATTTAAAATCAAAGATTCTGGCATACTTGTTTTTAATGCATGTAGCGTTTCAGTTTTTATCAAACCTGAGTAAGCTTTTAATCGTATGGTCCTTACGAAAAACGTCAAATAGTTTGTAACAGTTTTTCTGTCTCAATACAGGAAGAAAAAAATATGCAGTCTGTTTGCTATCACTGGAGCTACTCATTCAGTGTAATTTCTTAATACTCTAATTGATTGTGGAGCCCCCCTTGGCGGAAGCTCGACATTGCGATCACGTTGGTATCCGTGTACGTGTCCGTATGTCCATCCATATGTATGTCTGTCCACAACCTTGATTAACCTCCGTGTAAAAGGTTTTTTTTCTTTCTTCTCACTTTTTCTTTTATTCAATGCCGTTTTAATGCACACTTTTCGGATTTGGAATATAGCTCATTGTCGGTCTCAACATACAGGCCATGGTCAGCTTCTTCTTGTATCATACCGACCATATTCGCAATTATACATTATAAGTTTTATTTGTAATTATTATGACCATGTAAGTATTTAATTTCTGTATTACGCACGACCTGCATATTTTTATCACATTAAAATTAATCATCCACAGAATCTAAAATTTTGTTTCTTTTTCCCTATATTGATATAGTATATGCTGTATTTGATTCAAGCCAATTGCCATATAGAAGAAAACCAAAAACGGATCGTTAATTAAGCATGTAGAAGCAGACAATTCCCCATAGGTACGTTTTTGGGGGCTTATGGGATGGCGTTAAGTCTGTCATAAAACCACTGGACCGATAGTTAACAAATTTGGCATAGAGCATCATGGCATGTGTGGCTTTCAAATTTGTACAAATGATGCCGATCCGCAATCAGATATGGTCACCGTTACTAAAATAGGACAACCTTTACACGACTTCTACAAAAACCGCTTAATGGAATATGATAAAACTTGATAGAAGTATTCTGGCATGATAACCTTTCAAACTTATACAAATGGTGATAAACCACCATCAGATATGGCCACCATTGCTAAAATTAGCAAAACAAATTGACTCCTCAAAAACCGCACAACAGAATTTGACCAAATGTGACAGAAAGCTTCCAGGCATAGAGGGATTTCAAATTTGTAAAACTAATGCTGATATGCCATAAAATATGGCCACCGTTACTAAATATAGAAAACCTTTAAACGACTTTACACAAAAACCCGTTCACCAGAATATGACCAAATTTGACGGAAAGCATTATGTCATAGAAAACTTAAAATTTTCTTCAAATGATGTCGACCCGCCATCAAGTATGGGAACGACTTTTCCTAAAAAACTTCTCAGCAGAAATTGACCAAAAAATGTAACAGAAATCATTCTGGAAATAAGGGTTTTAAAATTTATGCAAATTATGCTGATTCACCATCTTATATGGCCGCCATTACTAAAACTGGAAAACACTTTAAATTTCTTCTCAAAAAGTACCTAACAGAATATGACCAAGTTTTACAGAAAGTTTTCTGTCTATAAGGGTTTTTTTTTATTTGTACAAATGATGCCAATCTGCCATTAAATGAGCCTGCTATTACTAATAAAAAAGAAAAAAACTTTAATAACTTATTTTTTTAAAAACCGTTTAACAGATTTGATTTAATTTTCAAGACGATGTCCAATCTTGAACGCATTTCAGATTTATATAAATGATTGCTGTTCTGCCATTAAATATGGCTGCCGTTACTAAAAGTAAACAAAACAAACAAAAAAACCCCAAATACATTTACACAACTTAAAAAAAACAAACAAACACGCTGAACCGAATTTTCCCAACTTTGACACAAAGCGTTCTGGCACAGGGGCCTTTCAGTATTGGACAGAATGATGCGATGAAATATAAATGAAGATACACAAAAAACAAAATTCACAAAAAAAAAGAATAACCTTGAAACAATTCTTTTCATAACAAGCAATCAACAGCATTGGAAGAAATCTCTTCAAAAAGGATCCTATTGACCCAAATTTCTTGACCAACTGCTCTTGCATTTGAGTATTAGGCAGATGTAAGCAAGGGCCTCTTGTTCGAGTACCGTACCAAACGGTCGTCTTTTTGTCTAACCTGCTTTAGTATAGGCACTGGAAATGCTAATTCTTGAGGCAGCTTCGGCGTCGGCGTCGTTTAAGGTTTTCGTGAAAATCTTATTGTATATTTACGAGTTCCAAACCCAGGGATAGCTATCATTTTTATACTTTATAATCAGGAAGCCTTGTCCTCTCTTAGCCGCAGTAGGTCAGTAGGTAGAGCATCGGATTTGCAATCCAATGGTTCTTGGTTCGATACCCGCCCGGGTAGGCTGTTTCGGTGTGTCTTTGGAAAAGGCTTTTATCTCCCATTTGGTCTGCACGATATAGCCAAAAAAAAAGTGCTGAAAGTTCCGTTAAGAATCAACGAAATGTAACCTACCCAAGATCAGTTTCATTTGAAAGTGAAAATGTATCTTTACTAGGCAGGGGAGCAGGCGTACAGTCCTTTTGAGACGTACAGTACTTTTTTTTATATTTTTATATTTTTTTATAGGGCTGTGATCTTTTTTTGTTTACACGGCTAATATTACCGTGTGAAAGTACAGATTGATATATAGTTTTGTTTTTGTTGGTTTTAACGGCGATTTTATCACATTGGCTATATCATGCCCAGGAAATGGGAGCTAAGTGCATTTCCCAAGGACACGTCGAAGTGTGTGAGTGTTTGTGTGGGAACGTTTAGAGCAGTGGTTCCCAAACTTTTTTGATCGCGATCCTAAATACCATCTTTTGCGACCCAAAATGCAGTACCAGTATAATTCAGTACAGTATAATGCAGTACCAGTATAATGCAGTACCCTTATTTGGTTCGCGACCCGGGATTTGGGAACCACTGGTTTAGAGTATCCATCCTACTTTGCTTTTGTTGTGCAATCGAGGAAAATAATATTGAATGATGAAGTTCAAATTTTACTTCACAATATTAGGCACCATCTTTAACAAGAGAAGATTGTCCTCCAGCAAATTTTAGGGGCATACATAGCTTAGTGCTACCGTCATTTGCCTTGCACTCTACAGGTTTTAAGTCGGTTTTTGCAGAGCAGTCATGTAACCCATCAAAGGTTTTTGGTTTTCGTTGGGTACTCTATCCCCCCCCCCCCCCAACAATGCTACCATTTTTGCATCCAAGAGAAAGTGGAATAAATCTTAAGATTAACACTAGCGGGTGAAAATAAATATTTCAAATTTATAGAACCGATAATTCTACTTGTGTTATGATGACTGAACTTCAAAGTTCATTTATCTCTTGTAATTGCGCAGTAACTTCAAAGTTCATTTATCTCTTGTAATTGCACAGTAACTGCGACACTTAGAACTTCAAAGTTTATATATATCTTGTAAATTGCACAGTAACTGTGACACTTAAAACGTCAAAGTTCATTTATCTCTTGTAATTGCACAGTAACTGCAACACTTAGAACTTCAAAGTTCATTTGTCTAATGTAATTGCACAGTAACTGCGACACTTAGAACTTCAAAGTTCATTATCTCTTGAAATTGCACAGTAACTGCGACACTGTTAGAACTTCAAAGTTTATATATCTCTTGTAATTGTACAGTAACTGCGACACTGTTAGAACTTCAAAGTTTATATATCGCTTGTAATTGCACAGTAACTGTGACACTGTTAGAACTTCAAAGTTCATTTATCGCTTGAAATTGCATAGTACCTGTGACACTGTTAGAACTTCAAAGTTCATTTATTGCTTATTGCACAGTGATTGCGACACTGTTAGGTGATCACATGCCATTCAATGTCGAATTTAGACTGGTACTAAACAGTATAGGAGCACTTCTGATTATACCGAAATTAAGTTAAAATTTTAATTCAAGTTATCAGTTAAAGTTTTTTTCATATTTATAACATGTCTTACATCATTTTAGATCAAGTGAAATTCTATGTAATTGCTTTTTAGTAGGCAATATGGCTTGTTCGTAATTTATTTCCCCTTTCTTTATGATAAAATATCGTACTCAAAAACAAATACAGAAATCCTTAATACGATAGAATATGTGCTATTACTCTGGAAAACATAATTGTCATAAGTGCGAGAAATTATCTTTTTATTCAAGTGCCTTTAGGCCTAGAGTGGGTCGTAATATTCAAATACTGGGACTTGGCAGGATGTTTATCTTGTAATTCTGCACCATAACTATGAAGCTGCTTTATTCGCCCGTTGTTAATAATCTATTTGAAGCCGAAGAGACTAAAAAACTGGCACAAGAAAATGACAACGCCAGCTACGCAGTTACATGTACGCAAATACGCAGCTGCGTACACACACGAGGGGTATATGAAAAGTTCTGAATATTTTGTTATAACTTTTTTGTTTCTTTGAACCTGTAAATTTAATGCTGATCGGTAAAAAAAGAACGTTTTCTTTTGTTAAATGACCCACAGAGATGCGTGTGACGTAACGTAGGTAAATGATGACAGTGCCGTAAAAATGTCGGGATGAGAAAAATTCTGTTATTGTAAAAAGGGTACTAGGGGTGCTCTCTGACTGATATCAAGGCCGACTGGGATAAAGTTTGCAGGTGTAATTCTCTGTCATATCCTACAATTTTGATGTTGTTTCATCGTATTAAAAATGGTCGCTAATCCATGGAAGATAACCCACGTTCCGGAAGACGGTTGTCTGCGATTGGTGAGCAGGAAGTGACTGCTGTCATGGGGGCAATTGATGAAGATGTTCGATACATAGTGGAAGATATTTATATTATCACAGGCATTCATTCGTTGCAAACGGTTGTGGAAAACTATGAGCCACGTCTTCGCGCACCGGTACCCGAGGTATCCATTTACTCAATTACAACGCACCGGTGCATAAGTCCGCCATCGGGACGGACTTCCTGAAGGAGTACAGCATCCAAACTTTATCACATCCTCCATACAGCCCTGATTTAGCTCCAAGTGATTTTTGGCTGAATTCCGTTATCAAAGATTCGATGAGGGTCTGACGATTTCAAAGCCGCCATGCGGTTGTAAGTGTAGTTTTTCAGCGTATGAACAACCTACCAAAAACTGAAAACAAAATGACATTTAATAACTTGATAATCAGACTGCAAAGTGTTTAGAGGTGCATGGGAAGAGTACTCTGGGAGGATACACTGACGTACTGTTCACTTATGAAGAACTTTGTTGTACTGCGCACTAATATTCAGAACTTTATATATACCCTACGTAGATCTAGAAAAATGTGAAAAAGAAAAGAAATATGAAAAAAATTTTGTTGTCCCTTCCCTTTCTCCTTATTTTCTCAACTTTCAACACAATGTGTTATACATTTTAATTGACAATTTCTCCTTGTAATTTCTTTCTTTTCTTTATTCTGGTCTTTCACATACTCGTTGTTCATCCTCCTGCTTTGTATACCTTGTCTAAATGCTAATGTTTAGCCAAGAAACTCTTCACTTTGACTATTAAATAATTTAGTTTTTTTGTCATTAAAGCTTAATATCATCCGCCATATATTCGTATATATTTAAAATGTTTGTATTGTAAAAATAGAAGAACATTATAAGCCATTGGCTTTCGTTCTAATCCTTTACCTTCTGGATTGTACCTCTTGTAATCTCCAACTACAAATTTATGAAATAAAATATATTTAAACCAAACATGAAAAATTATAGACCTTTCTGTTATCCACTGCATACATGTACACATGGACCTATAACGAAGAATGACAGAGAGAGAAAAAAGAAAAGAAAAATTATAGATCTTCTTTAATAATCCCTGCTTAACATATCCTAAATACTCCACCCAAATGATTTAAGCTGTGATGCTGTGCCACTCTTTGAAGCTATGCCAACAATCGCTGCACACTAGCAGTATACAATCAAATCTTTCTTATGCGACACAAATGGTTGGCATTAAAAACGTCTGGCAAATGTGATTGTAAGGTACATTTATATAAATTATAAATGACTTTTAAGAAATCATCCTCATATGTGGCATTATATAAAAGTGATTGTTGGATAAATGGGTTTCCGGATAAATGAAACTAGTCTGTTCATGTAATTGGGCTCAAGCACTCACTGTGTGGGGATACATTTCCGAAATGTTTCATTTCACTAGGTTAAATATTTGCGATCTATGACCCGGCATGAAAGTAATAAAAGAAAAGATAAACAAAACAAAACATGAAAATACAACTTTTACAGTTGCTCGGATTGAGTAATCTTCCACTATTCCAATATCAGGTCTAGTACTTTCGTAACGAGTTCATTTTTCACATACAGGCCACACTTCTTCAAGCTCAGACTGAGGTATTCGGACACATGTAGGCCACACTTCTTCAAGCTCACATTCGGGTATTCGGACACATCACGACTAACACAATAAACACAACAAATATGACTAACACAATAAACTAACACAATAAACACGACTAACACAATGAACATGACTAACACAATAAACACGACTAACACAATAAACACGACTAGCACAATGAACATGACTAACACAATAAACACGACTATTCGGACAAATGTAGGCCACACTTCTTCAAGCTCACATTGGGGTATTCGGACACATCACAACTAACACGACTAACACAATGAACATGACTAACACAATAAACACGACTAACACAATGAATACGACTAACACAATAAACTAACACAATAAACAAAGACAATAATAATTACTAACACAATAAACACGGCTAACACAAACACGACTAACACAATAAACACGGAGTTTAATTTATGTTTTTCAGTATAAGTTGACCCCAAAATGTGTATCATTCGAAAAATTTTAATGCATGCAAGGCCACGTTTGTCTTTCAGTGGGTGTCTCTCTGATTTACTAGTATGTAGAATGGTGCAACTAGGACAAGAGAGCATATTTCCTCTAAAACACTGATAAATATAATGTTGTATCTAAGAGGACAATGAGTATACATGTATGCTATCACTGCCACGCATAAAAGAGAGGGACTGAATACCATCATCAAGCACTTTGTATAAATCCATAATGAAGATTTTAAAATAATAAACTTTTGAGCTAGTGCGGGACGATGCATCAAGCGACATAAAGAGACTGTACCACGAAAACTGTCTGAAAACGGGGGGAAAAAATCATCGTGGAACATAAATGGAACAAGTATGTCTTTTGTGTTGGATGAACTGCTCATGTTTCTTCCACACGTTTTATACTCACTGGAATTAGAAGGCCTTTAGCATCATCCGCTACTTGCTTATCCAGGAATCGTATAGAGTGGTTCTCGAGAGAAATTTCTTTTCAGGTGCGATACCGTCCACAGACATCACACTTTTAGCAGATAAGCAATTGTTTGTTTGATGGAACTATCAAAGATTTGAAGAAAGACGAGACCTTTCATTCATCACACAACTTAACTTATTCTATACCAAACCGGTTAAGCGTTTGTAATATCATTTTTGAGATGGGACACTCCTGATTATACAAAAATATTGTTTATTATCATTAAGCTGGGTCTGATATTTATGTAAAAGTTTTATTTTTTTAATTCATATATTTTTAACATATAACTTACAGGATCTGTCTAATATAAGTCGTCAATAGTCTGTATTTAAATACATTTAAAACATCGAACTGAACGAAAAAAGTTGTACCAACAAAAGTATTACAGGCTCTACATATATTTGACTCAGAACAGTTTATCAAATATTCCCCCAAAATAACACAGAGATAGTTCTACTTTTGAGACACATTTTTAAATATGTAAATCTGTATTATTTTATATTGTATCTTTGGCCTAATATTCTGGTTTAAAAAAAAACAAGTCATGATTTCAGTAGATAATCGGTGAAAATATTCAGACTATAAGATACAACTCAGCAATCCCTGTGTCGAAGGTATTTACCGTTTACAAATAATATTTTGCTACCTGTTTTTGTAGCCTGTAACTAGGACTCCTGTCCTAAAAACTGAGGCATTTTCATAAAACGAGGGCATTGAGGTGTGTGATACATCGTCATTTACAGATTGCATGCAAGTAAAGGTGCACAATACCTAGAATAGTTTACACTGAGAAAAAAAAATCACGTTTACATTAAATTTAGGGACATTAAACATCAAAATCAAACCAGAAATATTCATCTGCAATGTTTGATATAGCTTTAGATAACTTTTACGCCTCAGTTCGGATATATAACTTTAACGAAATAAATAAATAAATGCCCCCCCCCCATTAAAAAAATATTTACAAAAATAAGTAACATAAATAAATAAATAAAAATTGTAAAATAATAATAATAATAATAATAATAATAACAATGATAATAAAAAGCCAAACCAAACAAACAACAACATTGGTCTTTAATAATAACCATTTTATGGTCACAATCTGGTTCGTGCTTGCCAAAGTTTTAAGAAACATTCACCCACCTAACCTGCAGCTATTTTTAGTTGACTCCATGTTATTTGTGACTCTCCATTTTATATGTGTCTGTGTATCCAGTGTGAAACTGCAAATATCTGAGCAGTCCAAAGAGATTATCAGCAAGTAATGTGCAAAGGTACCCTGGTACTAAGTAATATGCAAAGGTACCCTGGTACTAAGTAATATGCAAAGGTACCCTGGTACCAAGTAATATGCAACAGTACCATGTTACCTAATAATACTCAAAGGTACCCTGGTACGAAGAACCTAGGTACTACAAATAATACAATATCAATAGACCAAAAGGTCTGCCTAAGAAAGCGCCATTTCTTTATACACAAACAACATGATAGACACACACATTTCTAAATCGTTAAAATGCGATTTAAACCAAACAGCCAACCAATCACAATGTTGCACACATTGTGTATGATATACAAGCAAAAGGTACCAGTGTGTTTTCACGTTTATTGGTAAAAAAAAAAAAAAAAAAACTCTAACATAAACAGCAACATTAAATACAAATCTTGTTAATTATATTAATTATGTCAGTGGCAAATATGCTAACACAGTAAAAAACTATTTACAAAATCTGTCAAAGCAACAAAAAGTAATGTAGCAGACTTGTGAGTATCATATGTACTATCTGTACAATTTTAGTATCCCATGGTCAATGGGAAATGTGTACTGTCCTCCCCTGTAGTTAACCAATCAGAACTCAAGATTTTATGATGTGAGGTACTAATATTCTCTTATTGTCTTTTCCAGAGGGAACTGTTCTTCTATAGTTTTATCTGGAGGTAATAAAAGAGTTAGTATTTTAAATAATGTGAAGTCATATGACTGGCGTGTCGCAATAGTGCCCGCTGGAACAGGTGTAATGACTGTGGTTAGAAAAACAGAACTCTAGAATTGTCATGTGATATATTGATTACATTTACTCGTCTGGGTTGTTCAACAATATCCTAGTGGGTCACCTGTGCCATCTTCACCATGTAACATGTATAACTTCAGCATTGTTAGTCGAATTGACATGACAATTCACTATATACTTAAAATCTGTCAATCATAATGATTTCTTTCTTATTTAAGGACACAAACGTCGATCTTAAAGAAACAATGACGCTAATGAGTGGGTGGCTCATTTTCCAATTATTCTAAGACAAGCGCAAGTAATTTGAACTGGTAAATATATCTTGCAGATTTTTGATAGCTTTGATTCTCTATGTAATGTATAAACTACATGAATTTGAATATTTACTTAAGAAGTGATCAATATTTACAAGGTGGGAGAGGAGGGGGTGGTGTAATGGCTAGGGTAGAACTTTTTTTTGCGAATGCAAGATATCTTCAATTTTTCTTGTGCAATTAAAGTAAAGGTATGGTATAATTATAAATCTCATGATAGGCTATAATAATCTGTATAAAATTGTTGTAGGAGGGTTAAAATTATACACAATATGATTTACATTAACACCACCTGCCCCAACCTACCATACTTACTCGCTTATAAGTCGGGTCCAATAGCAAACAACATAGACCCTGATCTACCATCGCATAATGTGCCGGCACATCAAGGTCTATGTTATTTGTTTAACTGATTACTCCTAACAAACTGCATAGACCCAGATCTGCCGGTGCATAAGCGAGTATATTCGGTACATATTGACTGTTCCTACATGTATACATGTTACAATGATTTATTATGCAAGTAACGTTAGAGATTCAGTCATAGCTGCTAGGCTGGGGAAGTCTCTACAAGTAAAAGATCTACCATTCCAATCTGATGTCCCCTTTACTCCAGACATATTTGCCTCCTCGCTTGAAGAACATCTTTTCATCGAAACCACTGAACTTGAGAGCGTCATTCACTCCTACGTCAAGGATAGATCGTGAGGGTTCTTTTGCTCCCTTTGTACAATCCAGGAACCTCATCTATAATAATAATAATAATAACAATAATCATCATCATCATCAGCAGCAGCAGCGTCATCATCATCATCACAAATGTGGAACAATGTAGCATAGAGAGCCATGCTTTTCTGAATTATCTCAGCATACTGCATCACTATTATCGTTTTCTTTTCCAAAATGTATATTACGAAACATCACATATGCATGTATGCAAACCAACTTGGATGAGTATAAGTATACTTGGACGACATGGTATCTACAACAACAACAAAGGAAGCAAGACATGAAGGTCATAAAATGCCGAGGCAATTGGACTATTTGAAGTGCCTTACACAGGTACACACCACAGTAGCTGACGTGGCCTGATTCGATGGTGGGATTTGAACACACAACCTTCTGAACAACGAGGAAAAATAATTTATGTCTGGTGTTGGGTGGGGTGGAGGGCAACAAATGAAAGTAATGTGCTGCATAATTTTCATATTTCAAACTTGATTAAATAAGAAAACACTTACATATTCGTCAAGGATGAGATAGGAATCCTTCATCTGAAATAAATAAGAATACTATCTATTTTTTTAAGGCTGTATAACCGGGAAAATAAACCTGTACCATGTACCAGTTTCAAAAAATTTTTCTAGAAATAGAGATTTTAACATTTAATTCGCCTAAATTCGATCGAAAGGAAAAGATGCTTTTACAAGATTAGAGCAGTTAAAAGAAATAAATCATTAGATAACTGAATTGTAAGTAAAACTTGATCTACTTAATGTTTGGAGGGAAAATAAGAAGAAGACTGAGGGGGATGCTAAATTTCACAGAGAATTTGACAGAACTTTTATTTTTTGAAGGATGCTATATAAAACTGCATTCATATCAGTATTTTCTTCATAACTTTTGTGAACATTTTACTATTACCTCTGAGTCTCTTTAAGAGAGCTGAAGTTATTTGACTCAAATCAGAAAGCGATGAGGATGTTCCGAATGTCCCCTAAAATATATGTGTATTCCTACAACTGCATCCGAAGTTATTTCTCAACATGACGGAAATGGTCGAGCTATGTTCCAATTGAGGGTACCTGTCTAAAGTGCCAATAGTTGCCGCTATTATCTTCCGGTACTCTGCATATACGTTATCACGGAAAGGAACGAAATATAACGAGTTAGGTTCCTTAACGTATATGATAAATTATCCAAGCCATCAACTATTTTATCATACAACATCACACCTTAAAAAAAGATATTGTAGATGGTTATTTAAATATTCTGTTACATTCGCTTTTAAGGGTCCGAGAAGGCACACGTGATCAAATACGTCACGTATCAAAGATGTAATGCGTCACAATCTGTCTTGACGTTGCATCGTGGCTCACAGTATTTGATGACTCCGCGCAATTCAGTGCAAAGATGACAGCAAGCTGCGCTTGTTCATATGTTTTTGGTTTAACCTATCATTATTATTATTATTATTACTGTGGAAAAGAAAAAAAGAAAGGGTACAAAGGAACGATTCAAGGTAGTATTTCATAATTTACATTTACCCTGGCCTCCTCAAATTAAATATTACCTAGTCACACAGCGCGAGTAATATGCACATGGCCCAATCGCAACTTTGTGCATAGCTATAGTAAATAATAAACTACGGAGTCTCAAGTGACCTGATATATCACACATGCCCTTACACAGAATGAATGCAAGTATACACGTAAAATTTTCCGAAAACTGTGATGTGCAACTTTTCCAAAAATGTGTGTCAAATGTTTCATATATCAGTGACCGTCTTTTCTTGTGTCATACAGGTATGTTAGTATTCTTGGAAGTAATTCAAGACACGCCATAAATGATATACAGATATTGTCATGTTGTTACCTAGTAAATATTTTGATGATTGCATTGATCTTTAATAACACCTTTATTATCTGGTATGTTTACATCAATTATACGAAAAATATTTGCAAATAAATCGAGGATCATTGGAATAAATTTTTTTTTTACAAACTTTCCCACAATAAGCAGCCGACAAATTATAGCAGTGAAGTTATGCGATTCGTCTTTGCGAAAATATAAGTTAAACAGATCAAATGCTCTGCGGTAAGGGTGAGTCAGTTTTAGAAAAGAGGCCTTTATTGTCCAAACAAGTTTCACACCCCCTTTTCTCATTACACGCCATTACTATTTCTTCCAAGAATTCTTTCCTACAAATTATATTGATCGCCCTAACCCACGCGGCCACACGATTATCCCATAAATAATATGGAACAAAGTCTAAGCTAAGGACTCGAGATACACGAGAACTTTCTCGCTCGACAAACAGAATGCAACACTCAGCTATATGCACACACCCATTATCCGCGGTATGGGTTAAATTCCTGTTTGGATGCTGCTTCTACTAATTTAAATTAAAAGCAGGGCTTTTTGATGGGTGGAGGTGGGTGGGAGTCCGGCCGAACAATTGATTTTTTAAGTCTGTAAACACGGGGACATTGTGCCTAATGCCACGTTTCTATTATCCGCTTCCCATGGAGGATGAACTCTTGTTAACCACATCAACGCCTTCCCCACGAGGGTATACAAATACAAAAATCAGAAGGTTACAAATTTATAAAATTTTTATATGTAAAAGAGAGTTATTATGTATACCTTTTCATTGGACTCTGGGACGAGACACTTGACGTCTTTGTGGCGGTCCAAGAAAGCCTGGAATTCCTCATCAGTGATGAGGAAAGACTCAGCATTCCTAAGGGCATCCTCTCCAGCATTTTCCCCGTCAATTAGAAGACACTGGAACACCTGAAAGATTTTAATGTAAACATTCTTCCATTTTTATTATTCACAATGGTGTGTGTGTGTGTGTGTGAGAGAGAGAGAGAGTGTGTGTGTGTGAGAGAGAGAGTGTGTGTGTGAGAGAGAGAGAGAGAGAGAGAGAGAGACTGTGTGTGTGAGAGAGAGAGAGATTCTTAGAATCATCGTTTCCTTGTAGATTCAAACTTACAAAGTTGGTTACAAACTCCCAAGTTTTGAGAGAGAAAGAGAGAGAGAGAGAGTGTGTGTGTGTGTGTGAGAGAGAGAGATAGATTCTTAAAATCATCGTTTCCTTGTAGATTCAAACTTATAAAGTTCACAAACTCCCAAGTTTTGAGAGAGAGAGAGAGAGAGAGGGGGGGGAGAGACAGAGAGGAGCACTTGTTAAATAACCAACTAATAAGATCACCGCGGCTATCCAGGATTGGAAGGGAGTGGTGCCGCACTGGAAAGAATGGGGACTAATCCCCTTCAGGTTTTGAAATGAACAATTTTTAAAAAAAGAAAAAAAAAATGACGTGGATGCTTTCTTACCTTCCATCGGCATGGGGACAACTTGTTTATTTCCTCTACCATGTCGTCGCCTTTGTTGTACGTATTGATAACAGTGTTCAGTTTAAAAGCAACCTACAAATCATCATAAATACATAATCTTCATGTATAATTTTCGTAATATTTGGTGACCAAGCGAGTTCTTTTCTAAATTAAGCAAGTTTATTTCAACATGATTTATAAAAAAAAAATGTATGTTCCGAGCTCCTGAGTTTTCGACATCCGTAGATCCAAAGTTTTTTTTGTGTGTGTGTGTTGAATCAACAATCATGAGCTATAATGAAAATTAATTACTAAAATGAAATTGAGTATTTTTCAAACGCTGTCAAAAAACAATTTTATTTGCCTTTTGAATTCTATAATGAAACGTTGCCTCCCCTTATATTGAGACTTTCACCTAAAACATAATATTAGCACTTAACATTTTAAAATTTCATCAAGACAACCATAAGAGATAAAGGAAACAAAACAAATACACAAACATCAAAATTTCAAGATTTGAACACATATACTGCAAAAAGTTAAGTAACAATTGTATGACTCAGACAACATAACTGGCTGAAAATTTTACATTTAATATTTCATATACAAATGAAGGGTTTAATTAAAAAAAGCTAACCCTTCATACATATAATGCTTTATAATTTGCGCAAGTGTTGCTAAATCTTTTATCTTAAGCACTAAGCACATAATCCAGCCAGGGACGGATGCGGACGGGGGGGGGGGGAGGAGGGAGGGGGAGCAGATCCGGCTCAAAAGAACCAGACCTGGAAATGCATAAAATGCAGGAGCTACCGAAGGCTTAGACTCCTGGGCTCCTGCTGGGTGTTCCTTCCCACAGACTCCTCGCCTATTTGTTTACGCACCCCCCCCAACACACGACGATATTTCTGGATTCCCTGCTGCATAATCTATGTTCCTGAAACTTGAAATAAGTCTACAACTATTATTTCCTGACTTTTATTTTTCACTTAAGCTACACAATTCAACTTTTTCTTAACTTTTCGCAAGTAACAGATATCACGCAAATTTTGAATTTCAGAAAGGATAGTTAATATGAAACAAATTAGTCATTCTCTACTCTCAGTTTCTCTTTATCGACTTATGACATAGCTAGTCCACAGTATCGAAACATGTGTGCCGGAGTAATATTTCTTGTAATCAGTGCTCATACCGTAATCATTACACCGGATTTATCCTTTTTCGGTGCAGTGTGCCGCTTTGTCTTATTTACATAAATATTGTGCAACTTGTTGTCGTTTCTTTTCCACAGATTGTCATCAACACTGGAAAAAATGTCATACAGATCTACCGGAAGCAAGAGAATCCTAATACAGGGTCCGATACTGTGTGGTTTCATGTTTCATAACATCTTTACTAGCATCCGTTACCTTATACTCCTGGCACCATTTCCGTACACGCATTAGATTGTCAAGGTGATCGCGTCTTCCTTGCTGTCGACCAATCAGAGCATTGGTTTCAGGGTTGAAACTGTCACATGATACAGCTAGTATGTCCAAATACTGACCTAAATAAAATTAAAATTGAATTTATTAGCTTCACCTTGGAAATCGCAAAACAAAAGTTTGTATTAGCCGTCTTATCAATTATTTAGCGATGAATTGGATGTGTCTGTGGTAATGTGCACGTGTGACGAGAGAGAGTGATGCTTTACATTTTTAGTGGTCGAAATTAATCAATAAACTATTGCAAATGAAATGGCACATTATTGCAGATCTTCACGCTGTTTGTTTTGCATATTCCAATTCCTCATCACCATACCTCCCACCCCATCCCCCGGTAATCACTCCAACCCCACCCCATCCCACGGTAATCACTCCGACCCCACCCCCGGTAATCACTCCAATCACACCCCAGCACCCCAGTAATCACTCCAACCCCACGACAGCCAAAGTTGACACCCGCCTCCACCTCTTGTGTTACCTCAAGGGGAACATGTCTACCAAACTTCGTGGATTTCCACGCAGTGGTTTAGGAGTGGATATAGCGGAGAGACAGAATGAGGATATCACAATCCCCGTTAAAGCTTGGGGATAATTATTGTGTATAAAGATGTGAATTCTCATATCTGAAAAACATAATTCTAAAATTTTTAAAACAGCGGCTGGTTGTAGGGCGCATAAATTCCACTGTAGTTTTTGACGACACGCTGTACACACTGTATCAGCTTTAACGCTATAGCTATAAACGTTTTGAATAATTGATATGACATGCAATTCAGTGTTTTGCTTGGGGAAAAATGCTTTTACAATTCTGGCTATATATAGTGACCAAGAAGAAGTTGGTAAAGATTCGGGAAGATTTGGAATATAAATGACTATAGCTCATGAACAAAAACGACAGGATACAAAAAGTAACTAGTTCTCAAATATTATGGAAGTGAGGTACTGTGATTTTGAGAATCTGGAAATAATTATTTTCCACGCATACTTCATCATATAAATCAGACGAAGAATATAGTATTAAATGATTTTTCTCTTCTGGAAGTTCTCTCTTAGTTCTTTTCACAGCATGTATTTCGTATTTCTTTTTCAATATGTTATACAATCCCGACTCTATACGCTTGTCTCTTTTCTCAGCTGTTGCGGCTGAATTGCGAAAACATTTGAAGATCCAAATAAACTGGCGTATTAACTTTGTTTTTCTTGTTACACCTGTTATCATATCGTTCCTTACCAATCTATTTTCAATATTATCGAAATCATCATAAGTGTATGTGTAAGATGGTATGTGTAAGTGCTTGTTTTGGAATTCTTGGGTTCTAGGTTCGTCTATTGGTGCCGCAAATACATAATGGATATTTTTCAGCGTTTCTATTTTGTTTTCTTCTTCTGTTTTCTCTACCTATGAGAACATCCAAGCCTACCACTCGTGTCTTTCAGACAAATATGTTGAAATCTAATGCATAATTGAAATAGATATATGTATTTATTAATTATTCTCGCTTAATCAAGGAAGAGCGGGGATATTGTGATACAGTCCAACCGTCCGTCCATAAATACAATAGTAGATTACACCAACGTTTTTACAATTTTGATCTCCTCATGAATAAAACCGACAGGATACAAAAAGTAACTAGTTCTCAAATATTATGCAAGTATGGTAGAGATTACTTGGCATGCAAAGATAAATGTATGCATGCAACTAACTTTGGTCTTGATAGTCATTCCTTATCACCCCCCACCCTCTCCTCAAAAGGGTATTAATCCTTGGGTCATAGCTTGGAAACCAGAGATCCCCACCCTATTACCATCTAATATTTACTGGTCATGAAAAGACAAATGCAGGTTCCCATTTAACATTTGTCCCTGGACAGTTATTACCCTCAGGAATCTATCAAAGAGACTCAAACTTCGGGATGGAGTTCAAAACGGGGAAGCGCGAGGATATGTCCTTTGCAAACAGAGAAGTTTATTTTTGAATGAATCATACCGTATTTAACGAACCACTTCTCCTTAATGAGGCTTCCATTACTGACGATGCTGACGCTCGGAAGTTCAAGGTTCTCCTTACAGAAGCGGACCATTTGTCCCAGGTGCTCTCCCTTGTTAACAATAAATGGCTCACCTCCAGAGAAATTTATTTTCTGCATGCCTAAATAATAATAATAATAATAATAATAATAATAATAATAATAGTGGTAGTAGTAGTATTTGTTATCTTTGTAAATAATAATAGTAATAATAAATAGAGACTCACAATTGAGTAATGATTTAATATTGCATTCATATCACGAGTAGACTAATTTACAGCTTTTGAGAGCATAGGCGCTGGAAATTATTAAACGAGATTTATAAAGTCAGTATTAAATCATTACTTATTTGAGATTCTGTTTATCACGTAGTTGGTATTTTAAGGGATAAACGCAAAGAGAAAGATAAGAACAACAAATAATTTTCAACAACATTTACTGCTGCCTTAAAAGTGTACATGCAAATTACTGCACGAAGAACATAGTCCCAGGTCTGAAGTAACATTCAAAAATATCATTTTGTATCGTTTAGGGCATGTAGTGGGGGTAGGGGTGGGGTGGGGGCGTAAATAAGTAGGCGAGGGGTCTGTGGGACGGAACCCACAATGGGGGCTCATGGGCCGAAGCCCCTGGAAAATCCTGCATTTCAAGCGTTTGCATGGCTTTTCTTTAACCATCAAACTGAAAAAAAAATTATTGTAGGAAACGCTCATTTTTTAAATGTATTATTATTTTTTTTTTTCTGCTCTTCTTTGGGGGGTGCTGATCAAACGACATTTTTAATAGCAATTTTTACAAATAAAATACTTAAAGAAAGATATTTTCTTTACTATTAATTGAAGAAATAACAAGAAAGCATCATTTTAATGCCAACACTAACGCGGGAAATTCCTAGTGACGTAACTTAGTTCAGTCTGCCAGGTGAATGATGGGACTTCGATTGCCGTATAAATGTATCTCAATGTTACTGCCATGCACATTCATACCAAAAAATGTGTGTATTCCTCCATGAACATTCACAACAATTGCTTAACGTATTGGATTTACTTGTAGATGCAATAATGTTTTTCCAGTCTGGGGATATTGGATCAAAGGGGTAGTCACTGGATGCTCACCTGTCAAATCTCATGCATTGTGCGCATTTTGTACAGAAATCACACTAGCAAGAACATTCTGAATTTTCTCACGCATTCTTAAAAAAATGTTTCAGGACATGTGTTTTCAACACAATAAATCTTAAAACTATAGCGAGTATTGTTTTTATACATGTGTTTTTTTGTGTTTCTACATATTTACCTTAAATTTTAGACTCAGTAGCAACACCTTATGTTAAATATTGTTGTTCAAAAGCAATCCAGGAGAAGTAATAAATTGGTTTCTGATGTAACTATAATGCATTGGCATCAAGGGAGATTCTCCTGCCTGACCCCCCCCCCCCCCCATCCTCCTCCCTTCTCACTCCTGGCATTTAAGGACCCTTGACAGCTCTGCGGATGTGGAAGTTGTAAAAGTGTTACTGTGAATGGAAGAGTTTTACCTGTGCTATTGTTATTTACAGACTGAATGTTTTTATGGCCAGATATATGCATGATATGATTTGGAGGTATGCAGTTGTCACTGGATTTTTTTAATTAAATGCTTCATGAACCTGTGGTAAGACAACTTTTTGTCTGTGGATAAGCCAGCATTCGCGGACACCCTTTTCAACAGAGCTAGGACAGTTTGCCAGTTCCAGTAGGTTGATATTGGTATCATGTTTATTAAGAGGGTGGTACACATGATCCTTAGAGCGTGTTAGTAGGAATGTACAGCGGACTGTCTGCATTTCAATAGGCTGTCCGGTGTTTCTGTGCATAGACTGTATATTGCGTTGAAATGCGTGCTTGGTTTTCTCGGTTCTCCCACAATTTTTGAGAATTCTGTGTAGGGTATATATGGGCCATATATATTCCCACCTACATCACCTCTACTCTGCAGTCATATGATAGTCTCCCATTTGTTTTCAGTGTCCACGGCTACCGATGGGAAACTCGGCCACCATATTTGTTGATAGTAAATAGAATGTAGTAGTAAAATAAAGTAGTCCCAGTATGCAGGGCAAGGAAAATTCCGACTGCCGCAGCCAATCAATAATAAGAATACTGCGTGAAGTATTTCATCGGCTTATATCGACCAATCAAATTCGTACAAAAAGGTATTATGAAAATAATAAGCCATAAATATTGTATGTAAAGTGTACCAACTATGTAATAATAATAATAATAATAATAATTACGCATAATACATACATACATACATACATACATACATACATACATACATACATACATAGAGGCTCGTATTGTTGCTTACAACTTATCTATCAGTCATACATGTACTATATAATACTACAACGGAGGACACTTCTCTCCTTTCTAGCGTGACCTATTTAAGAATCGACGCTGATATTTTGAGCTATACTTCGCATAGCATAAAAAATTTGGACCGATGTTTAGCTCAGACATTCGACTTTTTATGCATACACAAAGTTTGACTTACTACCACACCTTTAAGGAATGCGAGACCATTTTCCCGCACTACCGGTCGAAATGGCAATGTTCGCGCCCGCTTAATATGCAACTGACGTACTATGCCTACTGATTACTAGTATCTGATTTTCAGTCAACCAATAAGGGGGCAGAATTCCATTCAGTGCGTTGTAGCTGCATATTAAGCGGGCGCGATCGTGGCCATGTCGACCGGTAGCGTGGGAAAATGGTCTGGCATTCCTTAAAGGTGTGGTAGTAAGTCAAACTTTGTGTATGCATACAAAGTCGAATGCCTGAGCTTAATATCGCTACCGAATTTATTACGCCACGCGAAGTGTAGCTTGAAATATCAGCGTTGATTTGGAAATAGAATAGGTCGCGCTAGAAAGGAGAGAAGTGTCTCCTTCCTTGTAGTATTTATATAGTACATGTATGACTGATAGGTAAATTGTATGCAACAATACGAGCCCCTGTGATTACATACGTACATATATGTTTCAGCTTTTAACTATTTTAGTTAACAAGGCAGCATGGACCTGCATGTCAGGCTGACGATCAAAGTATTGCATGAAAAACTTTAAAGGTGCACTACTGCAGTGGCGGCGTGACGGGGGAGGGGGGGGGGCATTTGACCCCAAGTGCCAGGCGAGGGAGATCGCCGTCGGGATTTTTTTTTTTTTTTTCTAGCTGTAACCGGGGCGTAGATGGGGGGGTTGGAGGTTAGCGATTTACATAAAAACTAGTGTTCTCTGTGGCAAAGTAGGGGCGTCACTAAAGAACATTGCCCCCGGGCGCATCGGCAGGGGCACCACTAAAGATCATTGCCCTCGGGCGCCTCGAACCCTCGCGCCGCCACTGCACTACTATATAATATGAAAAAATAAAAAGTTCCAGAATACTCTTGAGGATTGTTGCCCATTAAAAAACATAACTTTCTGACCCATAAAGAACATGTCAAACATTTGGACTTACGTAGATAATCGAAGTCAAACTTTTATATTTGAACAGTATCAACATCGCGTTTTCAATTTCTATAAACAGTGCACAGGAATAATGTATACATATTCGAACAACTGCGCCTGTTACCCTAGAAGCTGATGACTCCATGTAAACATGCGTGTCGAAGACCCAAATCCCAGAAGAAGAAATGTGTCTTGGTGAAAAACTGTCTGTACAGATGGGATTAGTTTGATCAAAAAGACGGAGAAAGAAGAAATAGAAGAGAGTACAACAGATACAACGGAGCTAAACATTTCCAACCTATGGAAAATGGCTTAAAGTAAGTTGATAGGAGAGAAAGAGTGGCGTCTCAAAACGATTATAACTACAAATGCTGGATTATTAGCCTAGTGATCTAGTTGATACCATGATTTCCAGTCTATGCTTGCAACCAGTTTAAATCACATGGATATTTTTAAACACATTAGTGATGAAGGAATGGATATACATTCAGTTTAATGGATCAAGTTATCGTCACTGGAAATTAACGTGGAGAGTGAAGGCGTGAGTGTATATATATATATATATATATATATATATATATACATACATACATACACTCATCCTTTTCACCTTTAATTGAGTGCATGACTGCAGTGCATGCTATCTACTGTTTCTAATGTCATTGATATGCATGGGTGTCCACAGGGGGAGAGGGGCAGTTGCCCCCGCCCCCCCCCCACCGTTTTAAAAAATCCATTGTGCAGTATGTATATATATATATCCCTTTGATTTTAGCTCCCCCCCCCCAGGAAAAATTCATGTGGATGTCCATGTTAATATATTGTTTAATTTCGAAAACTGTTACTGTTAAGCCACAATTCAGTTGCATTACTAAACATTTCTTCGTTGCACAGTTTATGTACTACAGATGCATTAAGCAGGGCATCATACTTTATGAATTTGTTTTAGTTTATATTTCTTATTAATTATTATGTTGTTTTTTTTTTGGTTGCTATCACATCACATAAAGGACCTTTAAAACACTGTTTAACAGAACCATTCAAGCCACCATAGCAGAGGCCTGGCAGTGACTCTTAGCGCCTCAAGTAACCACCTTTCGTTCACTTAACGTGAATTTTAACGCGTTGGTTATAATATTATGATAATCTATTCAATTAAACCATAAAAATTGTTAAACTATACCTACTTCATTTAACCAGCGTGAAAATTTTTTTGGCATTCATGTACATTAGTTCATAATTACCGTTTTTGCTAGCGTGTGTATGTTTACTTATTTCCGGAAGGGACATCCATGGTTCGTGACAACCACTAAAAAGTCACGTGGCATATGACCGGACCGTGCCAGTTAGACCAAGGTATGGATATTATTAGTTTATAGCGTCACCGTGTTTTTTAAATTAAAAAAAATTAAATTTAAAAATGAATAATTTTTTCCGTTAATTCTTTATACAGTTTGTGCACTTACATTACTGCTTGCTTGTTCTTTACCATATAGACACATGACTCAATAGTCTGAGAGAGAGACACACAGACATACAGAGAGACAGAAGGAGAGAGAAATTTAAAAATAGACACTGGTGAATGGATACACATTTTATTATAATAGATTCAATGTCTTTTGATGTAGAATATATGTTTATTATGAAATAATACTGAAACGAAAAAGTTCGTAGTGAATATACATTTCTAGTGTAAATTTTTCTTACGTTGTATAAGAACCCCACATGATTAAAACCAAATATTTACATTGGCTATCTAGTTATATTAATTCCCAAAGTTGGTTTTCCTGTTCAAAATATATAAACAAAAACATCATGTGATCGGCGGCGCTATCTTGAGCATATACTAGAAAATTCAAGACCAAAATGTCTGACACAAAAAGGCATTAGTGAAAACATAGATTTTCATTATGATTTTTTAAAATTACATGAAATTACTTTTTTGAATCTCATTTTGTTTGATTTTACTATATAATTAAATTATGTCGCTCTTTAAGAACGCTGGTGACACAGCTGATGACGTAATTATCTCGCAAAAAGCGCGTTAGATCGCAAGAAACATGGCGCACGATTGAAGGAGACTTACGGCAACTGCCCGTTGGACGATATATTTGGATCCAAAACCCTTTTGTCGGTTTAGACTAATTGTGAACTTAGCTTACATTGACAGAAGTGTAACTGTTATGGTGAAGGATTCTATGTATATTTCTATCTTTATCAGATCCGTACTTTATCTACAGTGCATCCAAAGAATGGGTTTAGTTTCTGTTTACAAAATACATTTAAATTTGTATTTTTGGAAAGAGGAAAATGATGTTTGTGTGAATGTTTGCATGTAAAACAGTGTTGCTGTCCAATATCGTAATAGAGATAATAATTTCAGTATCTTTTAAAAATATTAAATGAAGGTATGAAATAAAATTTTCTTGTTACCAACTTAGTAGACTTTGAATACCAAGTACTCTGAGGAACTCGGCTATCCCAAAATACCATGAAAATACCCACTGACAGCATCACACAAAAACCACACGCTTTAAAAGCTTTATTTTTCTAATTATTAAACTTGAGGTAATAATAATAATTATAATAATAATACTAATAATATTCAACTGCAATGTGCATAGGTTGTTACTTGCGGTTTTCCTTTTCCCGTTCACTACTTGTATGCACCTCACATCCATTCCTTCTACAGTCATGACAATTGAATGGAAAATGTATATTTTATGAACAATTTTAAGACGACTGGAGCATCATATTAATAGGGTAAGTGGAAAATAATGCTTTGGCTAGAGTTTCTGTTGTTTATAGTTGTCATAAAATTATAATTAGTATTTAAAATTAAAATAAAACTCTTGTCACAATATAATTAATGTGTGTAGTTATGGGTCACTTTGTTTTGTGTTTCTCATGTCATGGCAGTCTGTTTCATGGAAGGTGTACTTTGTCAATCAATCAAAGATATTTCTCTAAGTATTGATAGAATTTGAAATCTTTTCATAATTATCATTGACAGTCATAGTGTTTAAATTAGTATAAAAAAAATAGATTTTTTCATCCCCAAGCATGTTTTAAAAAGGTGGGGATTATGTCTTCCTGCCAGTCTGTTTGTCCCTCTGTTAGTAATATAGCGTATCTCCTATACCATTAAAGACACAGG
The DNA here is from genome assembly GCA_029931535.1 of Margaritifera margaritifera. Classification (NCBI taxonomy): domain Eukaryota; kingdom Metazoa; phylum Mollusca; class Bivalvia; order Unionida; family Margaritiferidae; genus Margaritifera; species Margaritifera margaritifera. Next base: position 262,783 of record JAQPZY010001290.1, on the reverse strand, counting down.
CTTGAAACTCTGGAATATGATTGGGGGTAGTCTTTAGATGTACACAGTGGTTTTCAAATTTTAATTATGACTCTTGGGATGGGACCAGTGTCTGGAGACATTTACTTTTTTTGTCAAAAATCTAAATATTTGAAGTATTGTAGGTGGAGATCTGAAAGTTGGCTTATGTCATCTTCAAGGCCAGGGCTGTAACATATGCTATGGGCTTTTGGGCTACAGTGTCTTGTCACAGGGATGATCCTTGTGGTTATGCTTCCCCCTGGGTCACAACTTGAAAACTGTTGAGATCCCCACCCAATAACCATATGCATGTATAGGCTTCAAGGACATGAGATGGAACCAGACATACCGGTATATCCAGTACAGACCATGGGTCATGCCCCTTAGGTTGTGGACATTCCCTGGGTCATATCTTCGAAACAGTTGAGATCTTCACCTTCTAATCGTATATTGGTTGAGGGACATGTGAAGACATGAGACACATTTCCAGTACAAACCCTGAGGAAGGAGACTTGCTCTTTGATCATCACTTGGAAACTGTTGAGATCCCCAACCTATAACTATATATATATATATAGGTTTGAAGGGCATAAGGAGACAAAATTAGACATATATCCAACACAAGGAGACAAAATTAGAGATATATCCAACACAAGAAGACACAATTAGACATATATCCAACACAAAGAGACAAAATAAGACATATATCCAACACTAGAAGACAAAATTAGGCACATCCAACACAGACCTTGGGTTATGCTCCTGTTGTTGAGAACCTGACCTGGCTCATAACTAGGAAACTGTCAAGATACACTTAATGGGCACAAGGGAATACATGCACTTGTACATCCAGCACATATCCTGGGTCTTGCCCCCAGAGTAGGGGACTTACCCTGGGCTCATAACTTGGAAACTGTAAAGATTCCCACCATATATGTATATATATATATATATATATATATATACTAACTGGATATGAAAAGAGAAATACACATTTACAGTATTGAAAAATTTGCCCCAGATCAGACCATATCCCAAGCCATATAGATTGGAAGAGTGGTGATATGCCATGCCATGTCATTTACCTAATATTTTCTTGTATCTCACTTTGTGTTACACTCAATTTGATACGTACACAAGCAATCATACAGTGTGAAAACTGTACTAGTGACACTGCCCACATGCTTCTTGAAGAAAATGTGGAATCAGTGTGCATGGATACTTGTGTAATTTTGTGCAAAATTTTCCAATATTATTCTGCTTGGAAGGTTTACTGAAACTAGCCTATTAGCTGGATGGTATTTTGTAAATTTTATTAGAACTAGAGAGTGTGTTGTTATTCTTTTCTGAAGGTCAAGGTCGCATATTAAGGTTACATTTACTTTAAGTGTGCTGTTTGTAAATGAATCTGATCAAAGTAGTGGTATGAAAATTGGTATATTTTAACATAGATGTAAAACAAGTGTGTAAAAATTGCCACTTTCGTGGTTCTCATTTGAAGGTCAAAGGTGGACATTACTATATTTGTTAGGAGCTGTAACTTGCAAACTTTAAAATGCAGTAATAGACATAAAACGAGGTATAGCTGTACATCATGACTTGATGTTGGCACTTTCACGGACCTATCTGTAAGGCCAGGTTTCGGGTCTCAGGTCAATATAATTTTGTGTGTGTCCAAACTGTCACTCAGAAGCTCTTGTTAAAGATCACAGAATGAAATGTTCTGCCCTGAAAAATCATAGGTTGAGGGTGTATCATGTACCTATCATATGTATCAACAGCATGGTCCTATCAGCAAGATCAAAGTCACATGTGAAGCTTAATCACTTTTTAAATTAGGACTGTAACTCATTGAAGGTAGTTTAATTAAGCTTATGCATAAATCGTAACTTCTGAATGGGTCATTTATTTTTCATAGTATTTTCATCAAGCTTTAGATCATAGATCAACATTATCTATTTTTGTGTCAAGGCTTTAGCTCTCAGATTCTCAAGGATAGTGAGATGAAACTGTATATTCATGCATCATGACCTAAGGTCATGTCACATAACACACTTTTATGAGCCAGTTTTAAAGGTTAATGTCAATTTTGCATGGTTGGGCCGTAGTTCAGAATCTGTTTAAGTAATGAAAACAAAATATTTTGGATTGTGTGTCTTGTACCACTATCAAGATCTTATCTGCAAAGTCAAGGACACGGTCATCTCAAGGTTACTTAATTGTAATGTCTTGGCTGCAAGTTTATGCCATTAAAAGCAGTATTATCAAACATTGTACAATTTAACATCTTGTTTTTTGTTTTACTTTAATACTCTTAGCCACAAAGTTATGTTCACATGCCAATATGCATATATTTCTTAGCAAGTCCTGAACAAAACACCCGTATTTAAAGAGGTGAAACTGAATAAGCTTATATCCATGATAATCTGACTGTGTTTCATATATCACTTTCATGGTTCTATCTTAAATGTTAAGGTATTCAATTTTTATATCCAGGCTGTAGCCCTATTTAAGATATTAGTTAGAATGTATATATACAGAGAGTGTCTTACATACCATATTCTGTGTCATTTCTCAAGGTCAGCATCAAGGCATGAACACCTCTGGAAACTCAGTGTCACGTTAAGTTATGATAGGAGTATTGATGCATTTTTTACACCCGCCTTAAATAGGGCCAACTTATGTTAATGCATGATCCATCCATCCTTCTGTTAACATTTGCTAGTCCAGACCATAACTTTGTGACAGCTGGAGAGATTTCATAAAACTCAGCCTATCATGACTAGACGTTGTGTCACACGCCATATACAGGTCCTCCTGCCACTAGGTTAAGTTCACAGCACGGCAAGGGAATATGTGGTTTTGTAAATTTTCTGGAGGTTAACTTTTAAACTACTGAAGATATTTTAATGAAACTTGAACCAGTTATACACTGTATATCATAATTAGAGATACCTTAGCCACAACTTCAGTCTCAAGGTTAAGGTAACAGCCAGGGAAAATATAAATCAGCAATCTATGTACATGTGCAGGTATAACAGTCGAATCAATGTAGGTATTTTCATGCAGCTTGAGTCTGCTATATATCATGACTTGATAGTGTCTCATGTATTCATAGTCATACTGTCTGCCCCCAAGGATAAGGTCAAAAACAAGAAAAGTCACTGGCCTGTTTTCTTATCTAAGCTGTCAATTTTAACCACTTCGTATATTTTTATGAAATTTTATCCAGCTCCACATCTTATAAATGCATCTGGCAGCTTTGTATCTCTAAGGTCAAGGTCACTGGAAGAGAAAAGGGCATGAGATGGGCATATAATGCGCTATGTTTCATCACATCTCAATGTTTTGTTGCATCTTCAAAATTAAAATTGTAGACTTTGAGAGGGTTATTCTACATACTTTTACCATCAACCCATATAACACTGATGTGACATTTTAGGTGCTTTGAGTATGTGCATCTTATAGCCACCTTTATAGTGGAATTTTCATCAATTTTCTGTGCATGTGGTTATAGTGGTATGGGGTTAATAATGCATGAAAGGGACGAAAATGCAGACACACTGTTTTTCTGAACATTTCTTTTTTAAAATAACTTTCCATAAGTTCAATATGACACAAATTTTGGTTCAAAAGAACTCTTCACATGAACATATTTGTGAAATAGGCTAAGCATATGAGGAGTGTTCCAACTGCTAGGAGCTTGATAGAAAGTGAGACATGAAACATACAATATAATACATTATTCATTTATCACCTGTCCTGTATGAACTTATGAAGTGACAGAAACTTCACAAGAGTTTGATTTTCTGCAATAGCTAGCCTGTATCTACAGAGAACTATAAACTGTCTGCTAGGGGATCAACCATTTTTTTTGGCAGAGGGGGAGGGGGGCCTTGGGTTTTCTTTCAAACCAGATTTTTTTTTCTATTACCTCAAAATAATCAATTCTTCTCAAGTAATATATTGGATATAATAAGTTTTTTTTGGTTCACAAATCAGAGTGATACTTTTTTTTCAAGCTATTTGAGGGCTGGAAATTTGTACTTTTCGGTTTAAAATATTCCACCCACCCCCTTTTGAAAATGAAATAAACAGTCCCTGTGTTTAATGCAACCAGGAAAAAAATCTTTGAACACAGTTTAACCTGCTAATTACTATTATTGTTTTTAACTTTTATTTCAATATAAAGTGAGCCATACTTGATTCTTTTAAAGTATGTTTCATTAGCCCCAATAACATTCACTTTATTTTTTGAAAAGGAGTCAAGAGTTGAGACCTGTTCAAAATATTTCCTTTTCATACTTTCATTTCAATAAGCTGGCGGTATATGGGATTTACTTTTTTCATCTATGTGTGTGGGTCCATCTGTCTTCCATGTCAATGTTGAAACTCCTATACAGCTTCACTTATTAACTTTAAAATTTCACTGTGGGTGAGCTTGGGATTAGTATGTGTTTACCATATAGATAAACAGATAGATGGCTCATCCTTTTATTATTTTATTTTTACGAGAGAGAGAGAGAGAGAGAGAGAGAAAGAGAGAGAGAGAGAGAGCTGTTATAACGTGAACTTTCAATCCGTAACAGTTTGAGATGACCCCCAAGATCCCATTACACAACAAATTATAGTGGCACGCATTATTCACTGGGGCTCGTATTGTTGCTTACAATATACTGTCAGTCATGCATGTACTATATAAAAAACTACAAGGGAGGACACTTCTCTCCTTTCTAGCGCGACCTATTTAAGAATCGACGCTGATATTTCAAGCTACACTTCGCATAGCGTAATAAATTTGGTACCGATGTTTAGCTCAGGCATTCGACTTTTAATGCCTACACAAAGTTTGACTTACTTCCACACCTTTAAGGAATTCCAGACCATTTTCCCACGCTACCGGTCGACATGGCCATGATCTCGACCGCTTAATATGCAGGTACAACGGACTGAATAGAATTCTGCCCCCTTATTGGTTGACTGAAAATCAGATTATCAGTAGGCGTACTGCAAACCCCTTGTTTCAATATGCACATATATTTACAGCAGAACCAATTTTCGCCTGTCTCACTTCCTGTCATCTCTTATATTTTTTCTATTCTTTTCTATCATCGATTCTATCATATTATGTTACTATTACTATCTGTTCTGTTCTATTATTCAAATACTCACCAGCTTCCTTCAGCATCCTTAGGCCCCGCTTGGCCTCGTCTAGGGGTAAAACAAATGAAGTTTTTGCCGTATGGAAACAAAATCCGCATTTGTAGTTACATTGCCGTGTGAAGTGATAGTTCACACTGATAGGGGTAATTTCGGACCCCTTAATGGGCATAAACGTCGGAGTTCCCTCGTCGTTAGCGATCAGCAGGTTGAATTGCTTTTTATCCAAATTTGTGTTCCCTTCCTTTTTAAATGCATGGTTCTTTTTATCTTGAATATCTTCACTGTCTCTGTCCAGTATTCCTTTTTCCGTCACTTCAGTTCCCGATGATGTAGGAATTGTCTTACTATTCTTTCCACGCGCCAAGTATGCAAACACGATCACACACATAGTTCCAGCCACGAAGAAAATGAATAATATCATGGGCACCATTATTATTGTGTAACTATATCAAATGCCTTTCATTAAAAACGTTCCATCAGACTAGCCTGGGTCGGTTATCACAATGAACGTATTTCTTTAAATATTCATTCATTTCGGAATTAAGTTTTCAAATCGTCCTGTTGTCTTTGCTCTAAATTTCTTATTTTTCTAAGGTTGTCACTTCGTGTTTACTGATCAAGTACACAATCTTATATAGTTGCCACTGCCACAGTCACTATCTTTTCTACGTATGCTTACGTGCATTTTTCTGAACTAACGTTTCTCTACTCTCGGTTTCACTTTCGGTTTCTATATAAAAAGTATTGCCCACACCAGCCTATACTCGCTTGGTACAAATCTGATTCAAATCGAGATATCGATTATAATCAGATTGGCTTAGTACCAACATATAGTCACTTTATTAAATGTTATAAAATGGGCTTTGAGAGAGAGAGAGAGAGAGAGAGAGAGAGAGAGAGAGAGAGAGAGAGAGAGAGAGAGAGAGAGAGAGAGAGAGAGAGAGAGAGAGAGTCTAAATGCCTGATGGTGATTTAAAGAAAAGAAAAATAGATCTGGAATACTATGGTATACATCATCCTCACGAGAGTGATGATAGCAAGAAGATTGATTGCAAAAGTACTCACAATAAAAGTATATTGTAAGCAGGGAAAGACATTTGGGTTAGGGTGTAATAATAGGGTATATAATGTGTATAATAATTTAATTTTTAAATCATCATATTCGTCGTCGTAGTAGTTTTTATTTTTCTTCCTCATCTACTACTACTACTACTAATAATAATAATAACACCTTCATTCATGAGAATTAATCTGTTCCGGTGGCACAGTGGTTAGCGTGCCAAACGCGCGACTAGAAAGGTGCGGGTTCGAATCTTGAGTAGATCATGTCTGGTCGGCCGCTGTGGTTTGTCTCCGAGCGAAACACGTTACTCCTGGGCTCGATATAACCTTTCATGTAATCAGCTGAGGATCCAGTAGGGAATTAGGTGGAGTTCAATCGATCCGCCTCATCTTTTTATATCTCAGAAAAAATAAAACAAAACAAAAGTCTGAATAAGTTGGCCATTTTCCGCAAAAACGAACCAACCTTCTCAAAATCAAACACTCTTAGAAATAATTCCGCATCCACCTCTGTGTGTTGATATGCCTTGAAATACCACTCATACACAGTGGCGTACTTAGGGTAAATGACGCCCGGGGCGACGATGATGGCCCAAAGGGCCAGAATACGAGGCCCGAATTTGTATCAGCTGTTTTGTCGCCCCAAGACTTCTGGCGGCCGGGGAAACCTCCCTGTCCGCCCCCTCCCTCTCCCCCACCCCGTTAGTACGCTACTGCTCATACAGTCAATCAATCTATCAACCGTCCATCGGTGTTATCGTATGTTTTTTTCTTGATCAGTAGTTCGGTATTTCCGGTAGATATCTCATGGTCTGCAGTCTTTTACAATTGATAATTTACTTTTTACATTTATAATTGCCCTGAATCACCCGTAAAGCTGTTTTAGTTATCTAAATGCGGTTGACATTTCCTTGAACTTTAGTGACATCTTATCGCTGTATAAACATACAAAACCCAGATTTAGATTAGTCGCATAAAGCACTCCGTATCACCAATTCTTGTTGACGATTGACATGAACTGTTTAGCGTTTATAAAGGTGGAACATAATAGTGTTGTTGACCTGTACATACATACAATATAATTGCATGAGAGGTGGCTAAAAAAAAAAGAAGACTTTTTTTGTTCCTTGTTTTGTGCAATGTTATTTTCTTCCTCCCTCGGTGTCTTGTTTTGGTTCGAGAAATTGTCAAAGCTGGCATATCTATTTAGAGTTTACATTAAATAACTAAATGACACGGGATTTTGCATGTCTTAGAAACATGCTGACCTAATTTCGACTTGGTTTTGATTTCAAGTTTCTTCTTTTCATTTCATGGACTTAAGATTTTCAAGTTGGGTGCACTCAACTTACCTCACTGCCTGTAATTTTTCGTACTCTTTCATTTTACATTCCCCAACAATAATCTACAAGCAACTATAAAGTTTTATTTTAATTTTCTTTAATTTTTCTTACGGCGAACATTTTTCGTATAAATAAAAATGGAAATATTTGTAGATAAGAATAAACTTTACAATATTTTCGTTTTACATATAATTAATTTTACACCTGAGAAAATAATCATTGAACAAGTGTAAAAAAAATGCATAGAATACATAAAAAGTATCCGAAAAATAATAAGGAAAATACAGTGCAAGCTGAAAATATTTATCAGAGGATGAGTGTTTATTGCGATCAGCTACGAGGAAGAATCATAGCAACTTTTCATGTTTACATTGTTTTATCATTCATTTGTCCATTTACTTTTCTTTCTCTCGCTTTTAATGGGGCCAGTGACAAAAATTGGAGGATAAATAATCGAGACGTGATAATTTCTACTACAACCAACGGTAGAAGCTACAAAACGAACGACAAAAAAATGGAATTCATGAGGAACTAGGGTCGATAAAACTTGGAAAATCAACCCGTCAAAACATTTTACCGAAAATGCTCAAGTTATAGAGAAATATAATATTCATATCGCTGACCAAAGCAGAGTTCAGTGATCTAAAACTAACTAACTAACTAACTAACTATATATATATATATATATATATATATATATATATATATATATATATATATATATATATATATATATATATATATATATATATATATATATACACATATACATACACCTAAATAAATAAAAGAACATATATAACCAATAATTTGATAATTTTGAAAGCTTTTGAGATGTTATTTTTCGTTTAAATGTTTGTTTGAGCATTTGTCTTATTATATCTTTTACTCATTTGATGTTTGGACATTTAGATTATTTGACGTTTCTATATTTTTATTTTATTTTATTGTTTTGCTATTATGGTGCCTTTTAAGCACCGTAAGTACGCTATACAATGTTAAGTAGGTAAATAGTGAGATTGGTGGCACATGGAGAAATTTTAAATAGTACGATCTTTTCTCGCTCACTCGTAAATAAATAAATATATCGAGAAATTTCAAGAAAAAGGCTGGAAAGAATGATAGCAGAAAATAGAGAGAAATACTATCCCAATGTTAATAAATCACCACAAAGAAAGGAGACAGACACAAAGAACAAATGTATCTGATTGATTTAAGCTAATCATTAATAGCGATTGAAGCGACGAAAGCGGAAGAGCGAACACTTATTTGAATTGTTTTAACACAATATAGATATTGGGCCAAAGCGTTACTATATTGATGTCAACAGTTCTCAGAGAGGTGATAAAAATATTTCGCAAGTTTAACAAGGAAGCAACAATTTAGGTAGCTGGAGATAATTCATAAGTGTGGTACAAGCTATCTGCATTGAGGAAAAATATTCAAGGAATATGCGTGGTTATTTGTTGAACTAAAGAAAGATATAATCTACTCTTTCAGACAAGACGCAGATTTACAGATTGCTTTCAATAATAATAACATTGAAGCAAGCAGTATCGGCCTTGATAACAGATAGTTATAACAGTGCTGTATGAGGAAGAAACAGCTACTTGAAGTGGGTAAATTCACAAATGTGTATTCTGTAAAAGTTACAGTACAAATTGAAGATCACGTGAATTTTATAAAACCTGTCTACAACGATTGAATGAAATCATAGACAGTTTATAGAGGACGAAATCAGATTCAAACTTACATATGGCAACTCAGTATATAAAGCAGCTCTGACAGAGTCCACCATTAGGATGACCTAATTTAGCATAAGTCGAAAATGATTCATACGATTAAAAGGATTGAAGAAACCTTGGAAATTGGTGAAAATGAAAGTACCTGTTATCGACAGTTGTCCTGCTGGCATTTTTATAACACATAAAGAAAATTATTTTGCAGATTTTTAAAATTTTAAAATGAATGACAAAGAACATTAATTAAGACATCTTTAATATGATCCCGTCAGTGAAGTTTTTTAAACAAATCGTGGAAAGAAATTAAACGGGATTAAAATAAAATAAAATGCACCGAATTGAAATCAGATGCAGTTTAACTAAACAGTCTACCTATACATTACGCAAGTAAGCGATATACAAATTTCGCTACAAAATGTTTATGTCAGTAATGTTGATGACCATTGGCAGGCAACAATTGCTTACATGCAAACATATGAAAAATACAATGATGGATGCAAATACATTTTGATGGTGAATTATATTTTTTTGAATTACTTTTGAGCTGAAAAAGTAAAAATGAAAAAGAGATATGACACACACGATGCTGTTTAAAGAAATGTTCAAAGAGAGAAAACATGAAACGATCTGGTTTGATGAGGGAAATTAGTTTCACAATATGGAAGTTAAGGATTTGTTGGAAATGGAATTTAAGATTGAATACTTTTCAACTTAATCAGACAAAAAAGCACACATGGTGGAAATGTTTAACAAAACTTTAAAGAATACACTGCGAAGTATTTTGTACAGAATAAAACAAGAAAATGGGTTGATTTTATCAAATTCAATTGCGAGATACTATAACGCTGATCAGTAGACATTATTCCTGTTGAAGCAAGAAAGGAAGGAGCATCGATGAACCTGTTCGGTTACTTTGCCATTTTTAAAGTCGATTAATCATCCATAGTTTCAAAATACCCCCCCCCCCACCTCCCACCACCACCACCATTGTGAAAAAGCGCTACCTTCCTAACTTTACTGAGGAAATATTTAAATAAAGCAAGTGATTTTAGGTGATCTGGTCGTTTACAGACTGGAAGACTTAAAGCGAGAGGATATAGAGGCATGTTTGCCGAACAATAGTTATTCTATATGCGGCAATAAAGATAACATACACAAAGTTGAAAAGATTTTGAAGACCAAATGAATGAACGGTAAAAAGTATGTACTTGTTAATGGTGAGGATATGATGAATTGTTTAACAGTTGCGAAGATCCTGACAACATGATGCCATTAAAATAAATAACACCTACATCGGCGAGAGAGGAAGAACAATACATAAATAGGGGTATCGAGCAGAATGAAAACTTTGAGGTTTTGAAAGATAACGAGTTTCTAGACTGTGACAAACAGCATCAACAAGCAAATAAGTAAAACAACAACAGTACATTCAAGCACGAAAGAGTTAAAACAAGTACGACATGCGAATTTGTGCTGATCACAAAGCCAGAGGGAAAATATAAAACATATATATAAACATCACAGGTAATAACAAAATGGTACACATGCAAATCATGATAAGGCGACCAGACCTTACACAATGTCCCGTCAGGGTAATAAATGACAGTATGGAAGAAATGAAAATCGATAACATTCAAAAACATGAAACTAATTCAAACTAGATCTCAATAACGCTGAATAACACACACACACATAAACGATGTCAAAGACTACAAGCTGGTCTTACAATGAGATTTTGAACAAAATAAACGGTAATGAAAATCACATAAATGTCGATGCAATAATGGGGACATTTATACTTCGCTCAAATTTGATTTATTGAAGGTATAGTTGGTGTGAGAATTAAACATTAAAAATGCATTTTCTTTGGACAAACATTTGCCCATGTACAGGTTTTACATATTGATAAAACCTCTTGGTACACAAAATTACCACAAAATTAGCCCAAATCAATTGATATTGAAAGAAAGATTACACCACATAGATGATGTAATATTCAGAATACCTTTTACAGCATGTAGATATAATACAGATTTTGAAGATACAATTGTTGCTGGGGAACAGCAGTGTATGTTTGAAGGATAGCATGCTGCCTTCGGCAGGATTTTCTCAAAAGTTTCTGTTGACATCTAGTAGTAATGAAATTAAACTGCACAAATAAACGGTACAATCAGTTGTGAAATGTCACAGATGCAACAGAGAAAAACTGATAGAGATAATGCACACACACACACACACTCATACACACACACAATGATATATAAAATATTAGGGATTACGTAAAATCAACGAGATAAAACTAGTACTACAGTGGACGAAATGAAAGAGTAATCAACAAAAACTAACACATGAATGTGGAACAAGAGTAAATGGGCTTTAGGTACAGACATAGCTGCAATATTACTTTTGGAGATCTCAGAGAAACACTGGATGTCTCTGTTCTAACTTAAAATACTCCAGTTCTAGACTAAGGGGCTATAATTTTGAAATAATGTACTTAGCAAGCACAACACCGTACCCCTGTGCTGCAACTTAATATGATTTAATTTAATTTAATGGAAAAACTAATTCATATATGTCAAACATGCTAAAAATTACAGCATACGTGTTTAACGAGATAACTCAATTTGTCACATAGGAAAGGTTAAGCAATTATTTTTATACTAAATATTTAAGATCACAAGAAAGGACGAAGTTGATAGATACAAAACACAATGTAAAATGAGATTGTAGCAAAACCAGTTAAAAACTGGTCAGTATGAATTTCTTACTGACATTTACCATATCAAAGTGTACCCGAGTTAGTTAAATCACTGTACATGCTTCATGGTTTATTTTCAAATACGAAAACTGTTGTCTGAATGTGCAACACCTCAACATAGTGAGGATGAATTTAATACAACTAACAATAGGACAGATCTGACAAAAAAATTAATTTGATCTGTAACAATGTTAAAATTGCACCAAATCATGATTGGAAATACCCAAAGCCAGGAATAGAGGAATTATAGATGTTAGCATGTACTCAAAGGCCTTTGACAAAACAAAACAAAAATAAAAAGAGTTAAGAATTACAGCAATGTTTTTATTAAAGTAAAAGCTAAAATGGACATGAATGATTATGCTAGAAGTTACTATACAGGGAACAAGGAACACTTGGACTTTGGATGGTGTCTGTACTGGGTAAGGCTGTCTCATTCTTATGAAGATGAGGCAACAGGTTGGGCAACGTTCATTTTACCAGATAGCAATTATCTGACAGGTGAAGGTATTGCACGGTCAAATCAGAGTATACTGTCTTATGTAATCTGCTTCTTAGGTGCACAGATTGGAAACCGAACAAGCAATACACAGTCTGTTTTGACATTATCAGACTCTGTTACAAAGTTAACATAGCTTTCAATTTTAGGACACCAAGGTTACAATTTCATCAATACACAACAGATTAGGGGCCCCTGGTGGTCGAGTGGTCTAAGGCGCTCGCTTTTACACATCATTCACATCTCACCTCTGTACGCGTGGGTTTGAATCTCGGCTAGGCCAACGTGGGTATGTGAGAAAGCTTGCATGTAGCTTTCCGTGGGTCGGTGGTTCTTCCCAGTGTCTTCTCGGGTTCTTCCTCCATGAAATATACTGGCCGCCATGTATAGTTTATCAATGTGCTGAAAAATTTCGTTAAATCCACAAAACTAAACCAAGCCACAACATATTCAAAAGTGACATTGGATAATGCTGTTGATGGTGCAGGTATCATTCTATTACCGAGCGAAATCGTGATAAATATGGGTAAAATCTTTGGATACAACAACAATTTACAGAAATCAAAATACTCTTTTTTTTAAAAGCTGGCGTGAAGCCCTATCATTGATAACGACATATAATATTATTCCACAAGCTGATAAACAATCTTTGACAGTTCGACAAGGAATTATAGAGTTCAACATAAGAATACAGCGAGTAAAAATTATGTAGAAAAGGATTATAATGCTGATAGTCCTACTGTCACATATCCCAATGCTATTCGCTATTTGGATGTTTAGATAACACATGGCAATCACGAAGTGTGGACAAAGTTGAATTTAGAAATGTTAAGAGCAATACTGCCCATGAAATAAACAAACATTCATCTGTGTTGATAGTAACAGTTGCAGGAGCTGATATAGTTTACTTTTTGAAATTGTGTTTGAAACTCTAACTCTGTTAGATGCTTTGCATCCACCTTTGATGAAATTGCAAATAACAAACCCACTAATGCCAAAACAGGTAAAATAACATGTTCAGCGAGGAATGAAGCAACCTGCTTAGTTGTTTTCAAAAACTGGCTTATCACATTGCCAATACTTGTAAGCAATGCTGCTGCCTTTTTGGCTAACTTAAATAATTACCAATATATATTAAGCCCTTTTTAATTTTGATAATGAATGAATCATCTTAGGTGATGTAGTGGCTGAGGAAGTGCTGCTTGATTAGGAGAGTCCTAATCAAGCAGCACTTCCTCAGCCTCTACATCACCTAAGCCTTTTACAAGTTGATATTTTTATTCCAACAGACGTGGTTATTGCAGCTATTTTTCCTTTAAACAATAGTTCCAGTCTTTCTTCTAACGGTAATTTTTCTCTGACTGTTGATTTGATTTATTTAATATTGTCTCTAAAATATCTATCCAACTTTGTTAGTAGCCCAACAAATTGTGCTGTTTTTTTTTCAAAACATTCCAAGATTTCTTGCAATACAGATTTTTGTTCTTGAGATGTGTTTCTCAACTGTTTAAACTCGTCAATCTGTTTTTTTTAAATATACGTTTCAGCAGCATTTTGCATAAATTCTATTTTCCAATCGACAACCTCTACAACACTGAAATAACCCCTTAACTTTCCTTCATCTTGTGTGGTGAATAACATTTCCACTGCTGCTTGAAGTTCTCCACTTTCTTATTATTCATCAATTATAGCCTCAGCTTGTCTTACCAGTTCATCAATGGGTGCATATCTGTTTCCTCGAGTTCTTGCATTTGTTGTCTTTGAACAACAGTAGGTTCTAACTGATATTTTGGTTGTGAATCATGTTTCGTATTGTCCGTTTGTACCCATTTGTAAGCTTGTTTTTCCAGCCTAATGTGACCAATAACTGTTCTCCAGTCTGAGCGGATATAGTGCTAGGTGCTAGCAATGATTTGGTGCTGCCTCCTTCGAAATCTGAACTGTCTTGGTTTTGCCAGGTTTTATATATGGCATAGTGTTTTGTGTTTATTTCTAAAGTTATTTCTCTCCATTTGGTATTGTACCTTATCCATGTTAAGTCCTGTTTTTATCTGGGCATTGAACTCGTTGTAGTGGTGTCAGCAACACGTGGTGCACGCTTACTAAAATCACTTGTGAGATTTATAGTGTCATCAAATTCTGTTAGGTTTGTTTATCTACCACATCATCATCGTAAACAGGATTTTCAATTACATGATCAAATTCTTCACCACATTATACTATTTATCGTGCTGAACAACAGAGCTATGCTTTTGCATACGCGTATGCCATTTTTGGGATTATTTTAATAGCGATGTTATCATTGATAAATGGATACAGTACAATTGGAAAAAATAATTAGGATGCTGTTTCGAGAAAACTCATTTACGGTGAGTAAAAAGCGCAGTCTACAGACTACAAACAGGAATAGAGCAATTACAATTGTGGAACATATACAGATATATCCGGTAAAGACTCGAAGAGCTGGAAAATATAAATGAAAAGTAAATCAAGAAGACATACAGACTAATTGCTAATGCTAGAGGTGCACACATTCCCAAATCATTGTCAGATGCTAGAATATACACTGTAACAAACTTCTTCCAATCGATCATTTAGACAGTTTACAAAATGAAATGAAAGATGATGACTCGGCATGAAACGGAATGAGATACTTAACTGGATTTTTTACATTGAAATTGGCATTACCTCTTTCAGCACTGAGTCCTAATTCGACACATTCAAACACATCGAATTTAAAAAGGCAACATATAGAAAAGGGGAAATGGAAAATACTGAAAACATGTTTAATAAATACATCTGTGCTGGTTGTTATGCTGTTCATGCATTTGTGCCTTTTACGACAATTGCGCAATTGCTTTTTTTACAGCAGTAGCTGCTTACTATGTAGTAAAATTGACAACAAAACAGACCAGGTAATGCTGTCTACAATGATGATGTGAGTAGTCTTGAATGATTCAACTTGTTTTGCTCTTCTATCTCTTTCCTCCAAGGCATCGTTTGCATTTTTTTGTATAAAAAAAGTATGTTTTCACTGGCAATAATGTATCTAATGTTTGACTAGTAGAAGCATTTTTCTTTGTTGATCTAGATCGGAACTATCAAAAGAAGCACATGGAACGAAATGAGCTGTATCTAAATCATCAACGCTAACACCGTCAGGCTTTGTAAAACTTAGTCATCTCCGGTAGAAGTAAATCAATAGGAACCCTCGAACATTTTTAAATTTATTTCTGATTGACATTTTGACGCAATGGTTGGATATTTTCTATTCATATATTGTGAATAAATCTAAAACTTTGTCTTTGTGGTACTTTTGCTTCATGTAATCTTTGTTTTATTAATTTACATGTTTTCTGTTTTCTTCTCTCCACGTTTCGCTATATTTAATTTGGCAAGGTTCGCATTTACTTTCTTTCTGATTAAACGCGGTTACATATTAAAATGTTTGACATTCAGAACATTTCTTTGTATCCATTTTTTATACCCAGTTATATTTTAAATTATTTCTCACTTTTTAATTCAAAACTGAAAGATGACAGTGTTCCAACTTAGATTTATACTGATTCTTGTTTCCAAATTTCCTAGCAAATAAATGGGAGGTGTAAAAATGAAACCCAAAACAAGGGTACGTTAAAAAAGCCAAAAGATCCACACAGAGTTGAACTTAGCAGATGTCTTGGAAGTTGTTTACAAGAATTAAAAACGGCCAAAGTGGAATGTTTAAAGAAAGCAAACAAAGACTCCAAAACACCACACAATGCTGCTAGCACACTATGTAAAAGAAACGACATAACATGACTAAGTTCAAACAAAATATATTATTTGATACGTGATGGGATAGCTGTGTTTAAGGCATCTTGTTCATTTGGCTAAAGAGTAAAGTTCTCTCTGTTTTTAAAGCTGACACAATGGCAAAAGATATGCAAACCATAGTGTTAGAGACCAAACATTAAAATATGAACACCACTTAAGAACTACAGCAAAGCGGGTACAATGTTTAACATGGCAAGACTTTGTCCACATGTAACCCAATCCATGAACTACTTAAACCTTTTTCATGTAATAATAGCGTGGCATTTACCTGCAGCCAAATGTCGACTGAAATAAAAAATATTTGTAACTTACAGTTACCACGCATTACTTAAATATGCTCTCCTAATTGCATTCAACATGCTTTTGAAGACGATGTTTAAGATGTTAATAGGTTCAATATCAAACATGGATGTTGGAGAAATTGCAAATCTAATTTTTTCAATTTCACTTAGTAAGTACACAGTTGAATACCTAATAGCATATGGATGCTTATCGGACAAAATAAATAGCATAGATTTTACTTGTCGAAAAATGTCGACTGAAACAAGCATTATCATCCAATTTAGCAAGCGACGTTAAGTTCTGCTCTTACTGCTGCTAACAACACGCTTTTCAAAAAGCCATTGATGTTTATAATTTGTTTAGGGATGGATATTACAGAAATTGTAAAGATAATAATTTCAGTTCCTTTTAGTCAGTTCACAGTTAACTACCTAATAGAACATGGGTCACTAATAGATACAATTGTTACCCAATAAATTAGTACCTTTGGTCTAAACAATTGTGCTTTGCAAAATTACTGTTCGAAAAAGCAAGATAAAGAGAAATGTTACAATTAAAACTACAAGAGTAAAGCCCTAAATATCGATAGACTCAATACAATCAGTCACCATTTCAAAGGCTAACTGTCTCTTTATATATGTAACTGAATGAAAAGACACCAAGTGCTCAACCGTTATATCATACACTGCCAATAGATAATGATATTATTTTAGATTGCAAAAAAACTAACGAGGTTAAAAATGATTCGGTAAAATAGATCGAACACTGTAGAGGTATTATACAGAACCACAAAGCAGAAGAAATACAAAGTAACACATACCGTTTTGAATTGTGTGGAGGTTTGCATGGCTACAGTCTCAAGTGGAATGAGAATAAGAACGGCTGGATTTGATGTTGCAGGAATAGTTACCCGTGTAGTTGTTCCCGTGTATTTTTGTAAGTTTGCCGCAACATTTATGGGATTTGTTGCAAAAGCTTTACAAAACTTATCTACAGCAACATTTTAAAACATGATGCAATATTATTAACTGCCATTAGTAATTTGAATAGTATCGTCGACATGATAAGCAAGACAAGTAGTGGTAATGAAATTAACCATGAAGAATTTATTTTAATCATCAACGAGTACAACAGGTACAAGGACATAAAAACGCAACTAGAAAGGAAATAAGAAATACAGAGAGTAAAGAAAGAAAGGAATTGGAATCAAACTGCTGGATGGGAAGAAAATGAAGGAAAAAATACTTGGGAAGCATTGGAACAAAGTTCCACCTGAGAGAGAGAGAGAGAGAGAGAGAGAGAGAGAGAGAGAGAGAGAGAGAGAGAGAGAGAGAGAGAGAGAGAGAGAGAGAGAGAGAGAGAGAGAGAGTGACAGAGAAGGATACTAATTGAACAGAAAGACATTAACTCTTCGCTGATAAATTTGTTTCTACACAGATTGAAATATATATATATATATATATATATATATATATATATATATATATATATATATATATATATATATATATATATATATATATATTACAATTAACGGTCTCCCTGGGAAAGAAATTTATTTTGCCAATCCAATTGATAACATAAACTATAACAAATACATTTAATTGCAGATACTACATTTTGTTTGTTGGTTACCATATGTTTCCAATAAACTAAAAAACATTATCTCTTACTATATCAACGACAAGAATAAGACAAGGGCTGTTTAAAACCTGATGGGTTTCCCAAACTTGAAATGTACATGAAATATTTGCAGAGGGGATGTCTGCAAATAGTGACAACGAAGAAAGTATTGATGTTGAATGTTTGAAACACAACTCAAAACTTAATATCGCTAAGAGTAATAATTACACAGTTAATGTCACTAACTAAAACTCAAAATTGTAATGATGCAACAGCTAGAGAACTATACAGATATCAACTGAATCGGATAGAATTTGTGGGTTTTTCGAGATATAAAAGGTATATCTTTTTCTTGATTCGACCAATAATACAATACATTAGTCTAATGGCTATTATTCGTCTTGGGCAGAGTCTCAACCTGTTAAAAAGATGTTTCATGGCGACTTCGTTTCATATGTTAATGATCATTACAAGCAATTAAAAACAGGTACCATAAACAGGTTGAATATCAGTATAAATGATTCAGATGGAAATGTAATAGATTCTCATCGTATGACTATAACGTATGTATTTAAATGCAGATAGATAATACAATGATGACAGAAATATATGTGAGTGGTCCTTGTGTGTTCGGGTTACCTTTAAATATTCACAAACACACAGAGAGAGAGAGAGAGAGAGAGAGAGAGAGAGAGAGAGAGAGAGAGAGAGAGAGAGAGAGAGAGAGAGAGAGTGAGAGAGAGAGAGAGAAAAAAAACCCCAGACAATAAAGATATTGCATTGAGACAAACAATTAACAGTGAATGTAACCTCAGCACTAACTGTATCATAAATTTACCTGATCTTGTTAAACTAGCTGATACAGCTACTGTTAGGTTTGTGCAGAGACGTGTTAATATTTAAACATACAAAGACTTTGGAGGATAATAATTTGAAAAATATCAATACATGGAGAGAACTAGCTGGCACTAAATGAATAGCCGTTGAACACTGTGGTACTGAAAGAGCTACTAAAATCTTAGATGTAGAAAAAAGTTTGAGGAGAAAAGAAAAAAATATTTTAGATGCTCAGGATTTCTTTGCACAGGAGTAAAGAGCCTTATCTTGTGCTATAAAACATTGCAAACCGTACGAGGAAAAACTAGACGCTCAGGGGTCCGTGTCTAATGTACAGAAATATTTACAATAGATCGAGTAGAAGATACACAATGAATTAGATGCATTGGAGAGTGACATGGAGAAAATTTAAAAAATCTGGACAACGATGGCACTTATAACTCCAACTGGCAAAATTAAAGAAATATTCGAATGATGAAATACAACAAACCGACTAAGAGAGATTAAAAAAGTTATGAATGATCATAACACAGCAATTATTGACTTAAACAGCAAGATACATCTAATACTAATATTCTATCAGAGTTGCAAAGACGAATGATTAAAAAGAGATAATTGAAACGAGAGGACAAAAAATATGTCTAAACATAATAAAGCTATGATCGCATATTGCCATTTGTCTATTGAAAATTTGAGTGATACTATAAAATCGATAAAATGTTACTGTCAAAAGCATTGACCCAGTCAGTTGGAATCAGTAAAGAGACGAATACCAGTTATCAAAATAATATTTATTTACAAAATGTGCGTCAATTGAAACTGAATACGGACTTATTGTAACATGCGTAATTCTGACACAACCAGCTACACAATCAAAACTTTGATCTGGTACACGATTTAGATTAGACGCATAGTTTCTTTAAATGGTCTACATATGCACTAATATTGCTACTCGAATGATACTCTGAATTCTACATGAAATATTGAGACGTTTTCCACATGTGATCACTAGATTTTATCCGCTCGTACAGCAGAATGGCTACACGTTGTCTGCTCAACAATACAAATTATCTTGGGCATACGACAAACAGGAATTTTGATATTGTTCTGTTAAGATAACGATGACAGTTATGAATGTATGAAATTGTGATATTGTACTGTTCATATAACAGATATAAGATTTAAAATTACAATAATGTACTGTTCATGCAAGAGACATACAAGCTCGAAACAATATCTGCGTTACCGAAGACATAACGGGAGAAAACTCGACACAGCACGTTGCAATATATAGTCTATTTAAATAGTCTGCCCTACGTTTTCAGATCCTCTGATCGTCTTCATGCGAAGTACCGAATGCATTCGCGATTATGGCTTGTTTCAATTAAGTGAAGGGCTGGTGATCTGCCTCGAGAACGACTTGCCGCCTAAATAGATACGGTTGGAATTTACTTATTCCTCAACGTATCTACCAAAACACTCCTTTTCAATTGCTCCATAGATAACTATTTTCGACAAGTAACTTGATCACCTCTTGTTCACGCAGCTAAACGGCTCCTAAACCCTGCCTGAGGCGTCAGTCCTAAATGCAAACGACTTGTCTAACTCTATGAACTTCAAGATCCGTGAGCTCATACATTTTTCTTGAAAGGTACTAAAAGCCCGTTTCTTATCATGACCCCAAATGACTTTAGTTAATTGTCCCATTCTTGTCAAATGGGTTAAAGCGTCTATGTATTTAGGCAGCATATTAATTATCTGCTGTCGTTGACCTTCGGTTAGCTCTTGGCATATGCCAAGATTGTCTACACCCTCCTTCCCCACTCCTATGTGACATTCAAGGGTATATCTGTACTGGTGTTGTTTTTCGACTCATCCTAAGATTGTCCCACTATCACGACAGTACAAATTATTTTCAACGCTCCTTTTTTGTTGGCTATAGTTGCTTCAACGTGACTGTTGCATTCGCGTAATTTTGCAACAAGTTACGTCTGGAGGTTAAAAAATCTAAAACAGATAGAAAAGAATATGTTGGTCGAGAAGGGATTAATAAGATTGGCATGGTACAAGGTGGCATTTACGAATTAGACAAAAAGATGACATGTTTGAAAAGATTTAATTGGTCTTCAACAAGAGTTTACAATAAAGGTATGCATTCAAAACTGAAATAGATAAAATCACTTCCGCATTAGGTGGTAAAACTGATATAGTTCAAACCGAAATAAACGAAAGTACAGAAATATTAAAAACTGAATTGAACATGGAAATGGACATAAAGAATCTTGCATTGTGTGTTAGAACGGATAAGATTAAAATGAATATTGATAATAAGAAAAAAGACGTTTGAAGAGAAAACTTAACTAATGCCTGGATATAAATTGATTTACCAGTGTCGCATTTTACACAGTCAGGAGCACTCGGATATTATTAGAACCAATTTGAATGGAGAAGTATTTTTTTCAATTTATAAAGATGAACCATCACCAGCGCAAAGAATGAAAAAGAAGCTGAACATTTTTAAAGCTGCAATAACATTTTCAATTTTTACAGCTGCTTGGGGATTTAACATGCTTCATCACGTTCTTCTGAATACAGGTTACATGCAGTGGATGCTTTGGAACATCATGCCATTCATATAAATAAATTAATCTTATACACACTTTTAAGAAAACGTCTATTGGACAGCAAAATATCGGATCACTGTGATACTGAATTTTACATGGATTAAGGCAAACAACCAACGTCCTGCTTACTCATTTACAGTGTAAAGAAAGCAAACGTACACGCTATGCAGAAGAGAACAATGTTTTAAAATTCGGATTCGAAATCAGATAAATATCCACTCCGTCAGAAAGTAACATGACATAGGCAGCATTGTCAAATTATTTTACTTTTAAATATAAAAGCCTTTTTGTTCAATAGGCAACATATGGCAGCAGTAGGAGTAATTATTGGAGAATCTAACATTCTAGCATTTACAGGTAACACCTAGCTGTTCAAATTAATTACAGGTAACAACTAGCTGTTCAAATCAATTACAAGTAACATCTAGCTGTTCAAATTCATTGATCCCGATGGAGCTGCAAGAGAAAGAAAAGAACAGGAAAATCCAAAGAAGGCAAACAGAAACAACCTGCAGAATTAAATGAAGACAAAGCTAAGAAATTTCAATGGATGATGGAAGAAAAACACAAGGTATGGTTACTCAGTACCCGAACAACCTATATGATGATTTTTAATCTTTATGTATCTACCCATAGTGCTGTTGACAGACACGACTGGAACTATCCTAACACATTTATTCAACCAGAAAATAAGACAAACCACTGTAACAGAATTGAAACCGAGTGGGCTTTGGACTAAATGAATGCAACAAACACAATGTGTGTAAATGACGATATTTATGTAGTACGATATGATGATGGCACAAAAAAAATAATAAATGAAACAATCTACACAATATCAGACTCTCGCACATACCCTACACACATTCACAAAAGATATATATATATATATATATATATATATATATATATATATATATATATATATATATATATATATATAATGATAACGACAAGGATGGAGATGATGACGACACAGTGCTGAAAATACTAATGATAATGATGACGACGGTTCATATAACCGATATGCTATATAAAATGAAAAAAGGCACAAAATATCACAGTTCCAACCCACGCCGGGTGCACTCTGGTTCAACTTTCCAGTTTCACTTTGGCTCCTCTTTCCAGTTTCACACTGGCTCAACTTCCCAGTTTCACATTGGCTCAGCTTCCCAGTTTCACACTGGCTCAATTTCCCAGTTTCACGCTGGTTCAACTACACCCTCCACCAGTTTCAGTCTGGCTCAACTACACCCTCCACCAGTTTCAGCTTGGCTCAACTACACCTCCCACCAGTTTCAGTCTGGTTCAACTACACCTCCCACCAGTTTCAACCCTATGGCTGTCGTTTTGTGGTTTCAAACCGACACTCTTTGACAAGATCCAAGCGATGATGTACCGCTCGTAGTAAAACCCTACTATTTATACTATATAAAAAAACAACACATTCAAGACCCAAGGGTAAAGTACCCGTGCATGTCGAGAAACATGGGCATCACGCTGCAAACGACCTACAATGAGATGTGCTCATTCAGTGACTATACGTCAAGGTAATAAAAACAAACTACTCTAGTTAACGCTGTACGCGTCGACAAAGTCAAATATACATTGTCATCGTTTAATGCAAAACCGAATTATTTTCTTGCCTTATTCCGTGACAACCGCGACAGCCAAAACTAAATGATTTTTTACGAACCTTCTGATGAAAAAGTAGAATATGAGTAGATATTCATTTCACTTGTGATGGATGTTATTGTGTTGACTGGTTACAAGAAAGCAAACTGTTTGTTTCATACAACAAAATGACAACGTACTTTTAATACATAACTCCTGATAAGCTAGAGAAGATACCACAAGGAGTTAAATACATCAATCTAACACATCATTGTATCGCACACATCTCAAACAAGATTAACACAGACAAAACCTTTATAATAGTAATTAAAGCTAAGCCGAAATATATTGATTGTACCAAGTAGTTTATTTGAGTCGTTTGATGTGAAGGCAACAGGAGATACTAAAAATATAGTGGTAAAACTATTGGTAGAATGCTTGCTAAAGACATTACCATATCCTGCGGTAGCGATTACCTTTTCAAGTTCAATGACTACAGCATCCTCATGATATACAATGATTTGAAAGTACCTGAGTCGGTTTGGACAAATATAAATGAACAAGATATAATGAGTGATAAATAAGGACAGTGAAGATCAGGGGTAGGTAATGCACAAAATACTGGTACTGAAGCTATCTTTGTTTTGTTAAGTAAAAATGTTTAAAACACCAATTGCTTTTCAGATGCTAAACAATCGTCGTTCACTGTATCCTTGTGCTCTGCTACATGATTGCAGATTTCATATAACACTTAAAAATGAGTCGTAAGTGACAGAAGGTGGTAACCATGAATTTGAACTGAAAACATTTGTCCAGAGTACTCCATAATTATAACTGCTTTCTTTTATGACTACATTACGAGAGAGAGAGAGAGAGAGAGAGAGAGAGAGAGAGAGAGAGAGAGAGAGAGAGGGAGGGGGGAGACAATGCAACTTGAACAACTCTCACACTGTATTCTTCCAGAATGAGTTCAAAGTTTGTTTTGATGCTGCGCAAAAAGAGTTGAGTAATAACTCAGAACAGTTTACTGTACTCAGCAAGATAAAAAAAAAATATTAGTGGCTATTGAAGGTTCTGACAAATATAGTTCACTCTCAGG
This sequence comes from Margaritifera margaritifera, assembly GCA_029931535.1. NCBI lineage: Eukaryota > Metazoa > Mollusca > Bivalvia > Unionida > Margaritiferidae > Margaritifera > Margaritifera margaritifera. Next base: position 238,318 of record JAQPZY010001290.1, on the reverse strand, counting down.
TTTTAAAAAGATTCAACAAGTAATTATTTTATTGACAACAAAAGCACACTGAATTAGTAACTTAAGTGGCAACAGGTTTTATATGAACAATCATTGTATCTTGCTTGATTTGAGAAAAACACATGATAACAGATTGGATGATAGTTGTTATAAATTCGCATAATGTGCATCAAGGTACCCATCTACAGATAAACAGTAAAGAAATGTAGATGCCCAAAAATGCGCGTGTACACACACACACACACACACACACACACACACACACACACACACACACACACACACATATATATATATATATATATATATATATATATATATATATATATTGTTACAGATAAACATTCAAACCAATCAACAAAAACCAATTATGCTTTGGCATGAATAAATTATACAGAGTTCATTTACAGAAAAATGCATTTAAAACAATGTCAGTACATGATAATCTGTAGTGTCAAACTGTGGAATTACTAGTTTTGCACTGAATATGTTATAGACTGACACCATGAACTTTTTCGATTGCATCGTTATCATCTGTCCAACCTTTCTGTATAACAAAACTTACAACAGAAAGTTGTTTGTCATGGATTAAACTGCAGTTGTGATAGATCCCGAAGATACATAACATAAGTGGTTTGAATTACAAGTTGATATTTACAAAGGAACAAATACCTTGTTTCTGATTGATGACTATGGCAACATCGATGATTTCAGAAAGCAACTAATCTAACCAAACTAGCTTATTCATTTTGAAACATCTGTGTGGGTGATCGTATTAAAGTATAACTCAATTTTAAAGGACCTGTGTGAGAATGCTACGTTTTTAATCCTCATCTGTTCCAAAGATAAAACGTTGATGGAAACTATCATCTTTGCAAATAATTTTATCACAGATGACACACAAAGATTTTAGGTAAACTAAAACAAAACAAAGGAAATACACTTTTAATGAGGTCGTGTCGGAGACAACGTGTGCTGAAGGCACAGTACTTACATGTTTACAATGTATTGTATTTAGAACTTTCTCATTCATTTACGGTAAACCAAATATGTTATCCTTTGAATAGGGAAAAGTGCCATAAAAGCTAATGTTGTGCTTCATGTCGCTGTAAAAGTTTTGTTTCTTAACATGAATACACAAAGAATCTATCTGTTATAAGTAGCATTATTCAGTCATGATATTTGTTATGAGTAGCATTATTATATCATAACATTTTGTTATGAGTAGCATTATTCTATCATAATATTTGTTATGAGTAGCATTATTCAATCATAATATTTGTTATTCAACTTGTTGTAGTAAACCTCGCACAGTAATAGCTTCCTTAACTCGAACAGGGTAAAGCGTCCGTAAACTGGGTTGGTTAATTTTGATCTTTTTGTTTTTCAAACTGACTAACACTGGGAAATAATGGATCCTTCTGACATTTGAAACGTTGTTTTTTCATCTGTAAAAGGTTTTACTGTTGTTCATTTTCTCAAATTCTCCAATTGTTTGAAAAAGTCTTTCTCAGAAGGATTTTTTGCTATATGTGAGATTTTATCCATGGTTATTGATCAAATAAAACTCTGTGTATATTGTTTTCAGTTTTAAACCGTACTGTATGTAACGCTTCAGATTTAAACCATATTGTATGTAACGCTTCAGATTTCTCTAGTGAATAACGTATTTCTCTTTATTTTGCAATGTACATAATACTATTGGTACAGTTGCTATCGTACCCTTGTAATAACCTATCGGCTTTTTATGTAACTCTGAAAATCATTTTCATCTGGAATTAATTCTCTGGAGTTAATAGATAGTCCTTGAAATAGTCATGTAACTGTAAAGAAATTTCTGAATCCACTTCTAAAATAGAACCAGTATCACAATCATCAGGCAAACTAAGTAAACGTTCCTCTATCACTTTAATTTGTTCGTCAGTTGCCCGTTTAAAGTCTTTTTTGCCACGATTTATTGGCTACTGGCCCAAGAATAGAGAATGTTAACTTCTAGGTACACATTGAATGACCTTGACCTTTCGTATTCACCATAATTATTGACCTGACCATTTTTGTCAAAGTAATATTCATGGTTTGTTTTGGAGTATCTACGTAGTATCATGCCAGTTTTGGAGTATCTACGTGTTATCATGCCAGTTCCACCTTGTATTCCACTCTCAACATATAGAAGATGTTATAGTCTATTAAAAGTCCAAGTTGTACACCTGATAGCTTCAAACTTGCATCATGTGGTAATAAGGTAGCACTTTAATAATGAGCAAGGTCTTGTATGTAATTTTTCATACATACATTGCAAGATCTTCACAAAATATCACAAGGTATCAATGTATCTTCCTTTATGTAGTAATCGTGAATATCTGCAAGTGTTTGGAAGTTAATATATTCCACCTTCTACGTATAGGCGATCATACTGGATAGGTTTGAATATTTTAAACTGGAATAACTCTTTTGTTCCGACTGTATGCATAAATGGATAGCTTTATAGAAAACCTATCAAAGTTTTCCATGTATTATATGGACTAATACCTTTCCTGAAATATTTAGTGTCATGCCAATAACATGTTTCAGTGTCTCTGTAAATGTTTAATCATTAAGGTTTCTTGCTTGTTCTTATATTAATTGTCACACGAATCTAAAGCTATATAAAATGCCGATTGCTCTTTTGACTTTTATTTCTTTTCCTTCCTTCACGAACCTTGCAGCTATGAAATTGTTTCAGAATTCAATATAAAACAACTGTCTAAAGAATGAAAAATCGTCAAAATTAAGATATATACGAGGCGTATTTAAAATGTTCTGAATATTAGTGCACTCTACAATAAAGTTCTTTATTAGTGAACAGTACGTCAGTGCATCCCTTCAACGTACTCCCCATGCACCTCTAAATACTTTCGCAGTCTGATTTTCCAATAATTAAATGCCATTTTGCATTCACTCTTTGGTACGTTGTTCATATAGTTGAAAACTGCACTTTCAACTGCATGCGGCTTTCAAATCGTCTGCCCCACAGCTAGTTTTTGATAATGGAATTCAGCCAAAAATCACTTGGAGCTAAATCAGGGCTGTATGGATGATGTGACAAAGTTTGAATGCTGTTTCTCGTTAACATGTCTACCACCTTCCAGTTTAATAGGCCTTTCTCGTTAACATATCTACTACCTTCCATTTTCTAAAGCTCTAAATCCTGGTTAGTATGCTTTCTCTGCAGATAATATATTGTATTTCCGTTATCATTTTTTTTTCAAACCTTTGTACTGGTTCGTTTTTAACCTGCAACAAAGCTGTATTTACTGTACCAGTTGCAAAATATACTTTATTCTCGTCCGTTCACATTCCAGCAAATTCTCCAAACTTCGTTTTTCCCACACAAAAAGCATAACTTGCATAATCTATATTATTTTCATGTTCCATGTTTGTACGAAGCGTTTAATTATTATCTCTTCCATTTTGTTTATTCAACGTATCTCCATCATACTATCGGCATAATCTCTCGCGAGATTAAAATTCTCTTCCAAATTGCTCTTTTTGGGGTTTTTAAAGTCTCTGTATTGGGTTTCCGTTTGTACCTCTTCGAGTTCACTCTCTCGTCTACATAAACAGTTGTTAAAAACTTTATTTATAGGATGTATCTCTTCGATCTCGTAGATTGGTGGAGAGATTTTATCGCATCTAGTGCTAAATATCGCCAACGATTACAAATTCTGTATCCACAAGGCCATCATCTTCTGGGCACAGACGTCTGCGACTGGAGTAAATAGACCAGTTCTTGGTAATTTAGGTGTTACGTATTTTTCTAAATGCCCGTCGCTCAATTTTAAGCTCGTCTCCCTCTTCGGTAAACTCTATATTGGCAATGCATTAAACTAAAAAGCAGACGAACAACCTCTTATTATTCTCTCTTAGTTACAGTTTTTCTGATAATTTTTACTCTATTTCAGTACTTTTAGATGACTGTAGATTAGCACAATAAGCAAACTGCATACGCTTTTTAGTTCTGTTGCAGAGTTTGTTACAGATTTAATTAATCTAAGCTTCTGTTCTTGGATGAATGCTTTATAAAATATTCCATTCTGGATACTCTCTTCATTAACGTTTAACAATGTCTAAGCTTGTTTGTAATTCGTTAGTGTTTCTTTCAATCTAGTAATTCCATATTCTCTAGCTACCAGATTTGCAAAACTAGATACCAGTCTTCTGTCTGGACAGTGTATTAAATCCAAATTATGGAAACTAGTCTGTTTGTTTATGTTGGCAGACACTTTGATTGTATATTTTTAAAACCGTTATTTTTAATCCACCAAGATAGACACTTAATTCTCACTATATTGTTGTTGTCGATTAAATAGGCTGGATGGTATCTTTTGTTTGTTCCAAAGTTTTCTTTATCGATTAGGTATTTTTAGAAGCTTTAATTCTACATCTTCCAGCTCTACTTTGCACGGTGTTCTTACATAATGATCTATTTGTTTTTGTATTTTTCGTGCTCTATTATCTATTTGGCTTTATTTCGTGCGTAACAGTGTGGACCGTCGTACAACATTGTTTTTCTCATTTTAACACCGTGTTGTTTAGAATAAATTCCCAAAAATGTCCCTAAGTTATTTTATTTGTTCCTCCGTAGTGGTGTTCTTTAACAAATACAGTATTCTTCTACATTATGCAGTGGTCTTGGGGAAAAAAAATCATTAACATAACGTAACTCTGGGTCGATATATAATTTACGCTGCCTATGTATGTCATTATAGTAAGCATTTTCGAGTATAAACCAAAGTCCGGAACTGTAGGCAATGATCCTACACTTGCTGTTTTTTTTCTCTCTCTCTTCACTGGAAAATGTTATATCGTTGCTACTTCCATTTAAGGCATAACGATTATTGTAATACACGTGCTCATTGGGGTAATTTTTTTTCGACCAAAGTTGGTAACATTTTAAAAGTTTTTGCCTATCTTTAATTTTGTTTTTCCTACTTGTGGCAATTATTCGTAGATATTCGGGATTAAAGAGTTAAAAATTGGTAATTGTTTTTTAGTTGATGGTCTAAAAGAGGCTAAAAAATGGCTGTAGAAAATTGTGGTTAGTTCGCATTAAAAATGAGTTGCGGCTTTTGGGCAACACTTCATTTTGATCATCCAAAGTTTTATCTCAGTTCCAAATATAAATAAAATAAGCGTTGAAAATTCCCATAGAGTTCATGTCGGTTATAACTGTTTATTGATACTATATATAGTCCTAAAAATGCATGTTGGTTGTGTTGGTGGTGGTGGTGGTAACTTCGTATTGATTATCGGTGGAGTTTATTCATTATTAAACTATATATTACTCTGTACTTTAAACAAGATCATCAAAAACTGCAAAGCACTACGTCAAGGACTGTGCAGAGCATTACAGAGACTACTGCTTTTATTGTATATACTTATAAATGAATATATACTTCAGTTTGCATTTCTTACATGCCTCTTTATTTGATAGTAAATGTTAACTTCCTTGTAACATGTAATACCGTATTTAACTTTGTGGGTACATTTTTGTGTGTAGAATTTGGTGTACATAGTTTATTATATCTATTGCCCTATCGTAGAGGCTTCGTCAAAGGATTTATTATTGTTGTTGAGATTTAAATATACTGTTTATGTCATACATTAATAAAATAGGTATTGACTTACAGGTGTGGTACAGCTTAATGTTTACTGCTTAGTCTAAAATGAATAAATTAGTAAACATAAAATGCTGGGTAACAGGCGTGGTCCTGCAACGTTTGCAAAGCATGTTTGGTATGATTTCTTTTGTTTTAGTAGTGTCATTGTGACCTAGGATTTTTCAAACGTTATTTGGTTGATAGTAACGATCAAGTGTTTGTGTGTGTGTGTGTGTGTGTTGGTTTTCTAAAAGTAAAATTTGGGGTATGAGCCAGAAAATATATACTGAGATTATTAGAGCCATAGTGGTCTAGACTACATTTTTGAAAAATACTACAGTAGGGTCAAGGTGATCTAGGATCCCACCCCCCCCCCAAAAAAAAAAAAAAAAAAAATTAAAATGGTGGCTAGTAGGATCACGGTGTTTGGAATTTTGTTTCTAATTGTGATATGTGTTGCCAACGTAATATACACTCGATGTAAATTTTTATACTTCAACTAAATCATAAACACATACACATTTACTCTCCTGCTTGTCTGTTTGTTTATTTTCCATTCGTGTACGTCATTCCTCACTCCTTAGCGTCTTTATCTCTTCGTTTCATTTTCATTCCTATGGTTCACAAATGTTTTTTTTTTATGCTGAGTTCTCTTTTTCATAGTTTTTATGTACTTTAGTTTTCAAATGTGTGTCAAACGAGATATATTTAATCGTCCTACCACACTTGCATGTAAACATTTAATCCTCAATGGGTTCCAAAATAAAATAATAGATCACTGAATATCCAAAAAAATAAAAAAATAAAAAAATAAAAATAAATAAAAATAAATAAATAAAATAAAACAAATATAAGTTTTTCTTGCAATGCCAAAAAGAGGCTTTTCCAGAAATTGGAAAAGCAATTGCATTGGTTGATGTGATGAGGTGATTTCTTACGTAATTGTGATAATGTGATGTCATACATATTGACATTTAAATTGGCTGATTGCATTGGAAGTGGTGGTAAATTATATCCTTTTAAGTTTCAATATCATTTTGGTTTTGAAAGATTGAAGAAAATATGTATAGAAAAATTTGGTTGAACTAGAGTACCTCTCCTTGGGTCCCTGGTAGGTGAAGGGGTGTTCAAAGGTCACATACGCAAAAATTGCAATTTCCAAATCAGGTCTTTTACTAATATGTATTCACTCAGAGCAGGAGTATATGACATCAGGGTATTTTTGTGAATGTGTGTGTGTGGTGTCTGCAGCAGTTAAATGCTTGGAGATTTGCTATTAGTTGGAGTTAACAGTTAGGCACTATCTCTGTTTATTCGGTGCATCTCTTTCAGTGTCGACACGAGGGAGAGGTCGGGGGGGGGGGGGGCAACTGCCCCCGGGCGCCAGGCAAAGGGGGGGCGCCCTCAGGAGCTTTTTCTTTTTTTGCAACTGACATTTTCATAGTATTTCACCTCACCTTAGTGTAACGGGCGCAATTCTTCACAAAACTTATATTAAGATGGGGGGATGGGGAAAGATGCTGACTGGCATAAAAACTGTTCTTTTTGGCAAAGTAGGGGCGCCACTAAAGAACCCGGGCGCCTCAAACCTTCGCGCCGCCACTGATCTCTTTTCAAGTTTAGCAGATGCTTCTTTATAGTTATGAAATCGTAGATCTAATATGATAGTTTGATTTTTAACAATTGACCACTTTGTTCCGTTGTCCCCTGCTATTTTTAAAGCCTTTCTAAGACATATTCACAAGGCAGATGCGTAGGAATACAGGCATGCACGTAGACGTATCAGAGCGTATCTACCTACTCAATTAGTACAATATTCTCCTTTGAAACCGCTGTAAACGTTATGTGTGTTTTATAGTTGCCAGTGTACTAATGTGATTAGCTTTATTTTAGACGTTCAAATGTTTCTGTTCATATTATTGAATTCTGCTTGAATTCTGTACTTGCCCCATGGAGGGCCTCAATTTTGCGTCAATAGAAAGCAATTGAATTTACACAAGTGTGTATGTGTGTGCCTGTCAGAGAGAGAGAGAGAGAGAGAGAGAGAGAGAGAGAGAGGGAGAATATTTTTGGTTCTGGCAGAATAGATGTTGCCTCTTTGTAAAAATCGAATCAATATATAAACAAATGTTCGTATGATAATCTTACCACGTGCGAGTTTGGAATATAGTTTAATGCTGAGACTAGGTAAGCAGATTGAAAACTGTTGCATTGGTAATACGTTTCACCTTATTATATTTTTTTTTAAACCACACTCGCAGCAATACCTATACTAAAAAATAGCGTATAACACTGTCTTGTCATGTCCGTTATAGTCCTTTTATTTATCTAGGATTTACCTCTTAACATCTTTATATTTTTACCACCTTGATACAATATTATTCAGTTAATGCTCTAATTATTCTTGTTTTTCCAGAAAAAAATCTCCACACAGAACTATTTGTAGTTTATGTGAACAACTGACCGAATTTCACCAACGTTTCGGAAACGCCACGACCTAGTTTCGATTTCAATTTGACCTTGAGTCGAAATAAACTTTATTCTTCTTAAAAATTCTTATTGTCTTAAGATTTTCCCTTTGAGTGCCATTTACATGACATTTGTCTGTGAGGAGTATTTAAAATAAGGCGTATGTCCAATGCAATCTCTTTCGAGACAAAGGTGTGAAATCCTTATGTTTTGTTGAATCATTCGTTCATCTGATTTTCTTTTTCTTGCTCTCTTTATTGCTGATTCAACGTCACCAACATGACACAAATACGTTTCAGTACTTTGCTTTCGAAGGGTAGACAAGATTGATGAATTATTGTCGCAACTGGATTAATCTCTGTGTTTGTGTGTGTGTGCGAGAGAGAGAGAGAGAGAGAGAGAGAGAGAGAGAGAGAGAGAGAGATTTGTGGTGCAAAGAAAATTCGCTAAGTATATTCGTCTCAGATATTTTTTTCATTTGTTATTCGTATGTAACGTAACTCAACTTGATACAGGTAAAGTGAGATAAATTTGGAATGTATTTATGTAAATATTATTGTTAACAAAAGATAGCACGGTCCAACTTTAGGTTGAGCAGGTTGTTTTAATTTCATCTGAATAGTAAAACAAAAGATACAGTAAACGTAAAGCTTATTAAGGTACCTACATTGTCTGTTATCTATATTAACGAGGAAGGTCTGAATTAGTACTTTAAGTCCATCTTCGCTAGCCAAGGATCGTCGATGCACATCAATGTGGAACGAAGTAGATCGGCGATCCTTGCATTTACATTTTTTATATTATTGATTCCCCGTATTTACATATACCTTGCACTTTGGAATTTGTCTTACATTTGACATGTCAATGTAATAAGACCATGAACTTGAAATAAGATCGATATATTTATCTTGTCACTAGGTGTATAAGCTAAATTTACTTACGCGGTGATATCATCGACTTTCTTTGTTTAAAGTCTTTATACTCTTCCAAATATAAAATCTACTTTCGCTTTTCATGTTTGCCTTTCTGTTTTATTTATTTATTTTTTCTTTGTAGGGGTCCACAATCATATTTATTTAAAATTAAAGGTGAAGGTCTGCTCGACGTCGCATGTTTGGAAAACGCACGGACCTAGTTTCTCTTACGACTAGTCATTAAGAAGATAGATATAGATTTCTGAAAATAAAAACCAAAAAACCCAAAAAAACCCAAAAGAAAACAAACAAACTGTGGGAAGTACAGACTACATGCCATGTGGCAAGATATTAATGGGAGCGGGAGTGGTTCTTCTATTTTAGTGTCAAGGACAACTCCCACAACAACAAAAATCACAATAAACAAACATACTAGTAACAACACCAGAACAATAACGACCAATGGCGGCTTTTACTATTACTACTATTACTACAGTAGTGGATAAGATGTGTGAACCGGGCCATTATGACCATTTAAAATAGTACAATCTTAGTACACGCCTAAATAAATAGTTACATTTCGAAATATCAAGAAATTAAACTTCCAGCTCTGTCATTATATCCACTATTCTAGTGTACCTATATATTGTAACGTAGTGCTATCTGAAATCTTACTAAAATAAATGATATAATCTCCATCATCTTATCAAGTTGAATCATCACGCTGAGCATGTGTAAGAAAGGTACAAGGACTAGATCAACACACCAGCACAGATATTTTACTAATTAAGGTACACGCACTAGATTAACACACCAACACAGATATTTTACTAATTAAGGTACAAGCATTAGATTAACACACCAACACAGATATTTTACTAGCGCATTAAGACTAGAGGGATACATACTTTCGATAGTCGCTAATGTCATAGATCCTCATATTAACCTTCATGTCTCTATAATTATTTTTACATCAGCATATATACACAATGAATCTGTATGAGTCACGAGTAGTCTAATTGTATCACTATATTTGCATTTGAGCTTGTTGTAGTAGCATTCATTCATTGTAAATGCACGTAAACTGGTTTGTTTAATTGATTTCTTGCTTTAGAAAATAACCAACAATAATCCATCATCAATAATTGTTCTGCCGGCAACCAGAGATCTTCTGGCATTTGAAAAATTTGTTTTCATTTTTACGCACTTTAACTGTTGTTCTATTCCTCAAATTCAACATTTATTTACCGGATACAGCGTTGTTCGTCAATTTGAGTAAGTCTTACTCAAAATCATTTGTTGTGTTTTAACCATGGTTGTTGAACAAACAAGACAATTCTATTGTTCTTTTTATTTTTAGACCTAGATGTATTTAAAGATTTAAGTTTTTCTTGTGAACGACACAGTTCTCTTAGTTTTTCAATGTATATTATACTTTTGGTATACAATTGGTTTTGTACCTTTGCTATCATATATCAGCTTCTTCAGAAACTCTGACAAATTATTTTAATTTGGAATTTATTTCTCTGGAGCTAACTGGTAGTCCTTGAGATAGTTATGTAAGTGAAATGGAATCTTCAAATACACTTTTGCAAATGCAGCCTCTATCATAGACATGCGATATTTAAAAAAATGTTCTTCTACTGATATAATTTGTTCATCAGTTGCCCATCTAAAGATTTTATCTGCACGTGTTGGCTTATGAACCATCTCTAGAGGTTGTTAGGATCTTTGTATATAATGCATGACCTTGACATTGACCTTTAATATATTCAGCTTTGCTGCTGTCATCAACGTGGACGTCATCATCATTTCTTATTCTACCATTTTTGTCTAAGTAGTAGTCATGATTTGATTCAGCGTATATATGCAATATCCTGCTCATTCTACCTGGTATTCCACTCATAATCATCAGGAAAATGCCATAGTCTGTTAAAAGTTCAAGTTCTACACCTGATATCTTTACACTCGCATCACGAGCTAGTACTGTGTACTATAATAGCGACCAGGGTCTAGTTTGTAATTTGTAATACAGATATTCATACATTACTATAAAAATGTCACATAGCGTCAAAGTATTCTTCATGACATAATAGTCTGTAAGATCTCCATATGTTTGCAGGTTGAAATGTTCCATAACAGCCTGAACATACTGATAATCGTTATTTGATAAGTTTCAAATGTTTTTTTAATGAGCACAACCTTAACTTTGATTGTATATATGTTTCATTAAACAATTCAAAACTGTACATATATTCATACGGACAAATGTCTTTCCTCAAATATTTAGGTATCATGTCTCTAAAATGTTTTAGTATCTCTGTACTTTTTTACAGCTCAAATTTTTTGGCAGCTGTTCTATTGATTTGTCCCATGAATCTAGACGTATCTATGAACCTGTTTGTCCTTTTAACTATTATTTCTTTTCCTTCTTTCATGAGCTTATCAACTATGAAATCATTACTGAATGAAATATATTTGTCGTCGTTATTCGATATGATGTTTACCTCTTCATCGGGATCATTTTTTGCCAATATTTTAAAGAACAGCTGGCGGGCATAACCAGATAAGTTATGAATGAACAATTGCATTATTTTGTATATTTAAAATTCAAATTGCATTCTTTTTGTATTCTTAGTTATACTATATACTTGCCTGTTGAATGGTCATGGTGTTTTACTTTGTTTTGAATATATTTTGTTTATCTTTCTCACAGATGTAACCTGTATTTCTTTTCACTTAAAACGCCTTTTATTTTCCTCTGGGACAACTACAGATTTTGCATTGTTCAGTCATAATTCTAAATAGATTAGTTTTGCAGTCTTACCCAATGCATTGCAAATTACATCAGTACAATTTGTTCTTCTGTAAATTTTTCTTTATATCGTGTGATTTGATTGAAGGTACAAAACAAAATCCTAATGGAATGTAGTTGGCTGCTTTCATTGTCGAGGATACTATATTGAAAGGCGTGTCAATTTCACTTTCCACTGGTATAATGATACCATCGAAGTCACAGTAAATAGCACACATAACATTTTAATTGATGCTGACAGTTTTTGAATTTTACAAGAGAACCTTCTTCATTTATTGTATCGATATAATTATATACATTGTAACCTGGTCTTTTTTGTTCTGATGATTTTTCTGGTTCATTAAAAGTCAATCATTTCTTTTACGAAAGTATCTTTTTATGTTTGATTACCAGTGATGACACCCATCTGAACAATCGTTCATTCACAATTAATGGTGCCTTCCATTTTTGTAGTCAATATGTCCATCGTACTGAAATATAAAGACCATAACAATATGTCTTTTTCTCTCTTCCTCTTTTTCAGTTACTCTAGTAGATTTAATATAGGTTCTTTCCATACCGTTGTCTCCACCTTCCAATACTGCACAGACATTCACAGATATATCAAATTAATTTTCAAGATTCCTTATGTCGTCAAATTTGCACCGAACGTCTACCAAACTGTATCTACCTATATTGTTTTTTGATGATCTGTCTACATGGTTATATGGTGTAGTGAGCAAAGATTCCACTGTATAAAATAAGCATTTGAGCGTTAATTTTCACATTGTACAAGCATCTGTTTTGTTTTTAACCGGTTCAGCAAATATATGTACAAGTTTTCTCTGAGAGTTTGACATCTACTAATGTGCAACATGAAATATCCATCTTGAACTTATTTCCTGTCCAAAATTTAGTATTTTAAATCTCGAACAAACTTTCAATGGCATTATCCACTACTCCTTTGTTCTATATAGTTAGAGACATTGTTGTGCAATTAAAATTTATATATTTAACTTGTTCACCTTATTAAATGAGTCTCTTCATAAGACTAATCGTTAAGTTCAATTGTCAATTGTTTACAAGATAATCTTCTTCAAATAGAATTCCATTTGTTTTAGTAATGTGTACAAAATTTTGATTTTTCCGCCGTAAAATCTATACTTATTGCTTCTTCTGGTCAACGAATTTATACGTCTTTAAGTGATAAATCTGTTAAATTGTGTCTATTTATACTATGTAATGTTTTCTAGCTGGAATGCGTATTAAAGGTAGATGCAAATTTTCTCATTTGTTTTCGTATTGGTCTATCAAGTCTCGAAGTGTTCATTTTGATTAGAAACATTTCAATATCTGCTTGTTATGTATATTGAATTTATAATATGTGTCCATGAGGTAAGCTATACCTTAGTGGTCATTTTGTAAGTAACGTATTTACTGCATTTGAGTTCAAGGTCAGTATTTTTTACATAGCATTTAGTACTTAGATTGGAACTTTCCATGTCTTGATGTGAGAAAAGTCAGGTACACACAGTGATTTTCCATTTGAGTTACTCATATTCTAGAATATTCTGTCAGGTGACTTGTCTCTATATTTATAGAGCATTTGGTAAACAAGATTCCGTTCCTATACTAAACTTCATGTAATAAAGATCAGTCTATTAAGGAATTTACTTTAGTAATCAGATGTTACAGTTCACATCAGAGCAAATTCAGAGAGATAAATTATTTATTAGAAATATTCATCGGAATTACTAAAAGTGCTTATCCGTATTTTGGATTAATACTTGACTTTGAGATTTTTGTGAATTCATTCAAAGATATTCTGGATTACATCACTCAGGCATATCAGGACATTCATAAATACTGACACACCTGGACATTCAAGACTACTGGCACATCAGAACATTCAAGGTTACTGGAATTCATTCGGAACATTCTATATTTAGGAACTGTGATTAGGACACTTAGGATTATTGGATTATTTGGACTTTAATTCACGTTATTGTAAGTGTCTTTTGAATTTCTACTTTAATTGTCTAGAAATAAATTGCTTGATGATTTTACTTACATTGCTGGTTTCACTTTCTTTCTGTTACATTATTTTAAGACCTGGAGTCGTAACACTTTTTAACTATTTTGCATATATGTCCGTTGGACATAAATAACAAAGGATAAAAATAGTGTATATATTTGTCTGGAAAGATTGCATGAAGTAATAGTACATTTGTTATCAGTCCACTAATAACGAATACAAACACTGGGAACTAAGTAATCGGTATTTATATCAATCAGATTCTTACTCTATTTGTACTTTATGAGTAGGTGCTGACTCCAAACAGGTGTCCGTTATTATCAGGTGTCTCTGAGGCATAACTCAAGAGTATAATGTCTTTTGAAAAATAAAATAAATTATTTTGTTTTGTGCCTTGAGTTTAAAATATTTTTAAAAAATCACCTTTCTCTAATTTCTTTAACTCTTATTGTCAAGCGAATAGCTGGCCAAAGATTAATCCAATATTCTCTACCAATCCGACTTCGCTACAGATACAAATAGCATCCCGTTGGTATGTCGATGCATGGCTCATTTTTCAGGTGCGAAGCTTTGCTGTGGAACAGTTTTCTGCTGTGGTGACGCCCCTATCCAGCCAGAAGCTACCACCGCCTGGTGAAATATTTAGTACTCTAATGCTTTTATCTGTATAAGTATTTAATGAATTGCCTTTTAAGTATATAAAGCACTTTAAATCTATCTCAACTATGATAATAAAGTGACAAAGAGATTAAAAATACCCAAACAAACAAACAACTGGCGCTTTGATTTTATTATAGGCACAAAGTTAAATACATCTCATAGCCAAAGGCGACATGGTCTCTCTTGAAGGATGATCAATGCAGCAGCAAGTCAGGAATTCAACAATTCTCGACAAATAAGATTGTATTAAGTTGACAGATAAATGATAAATAACTTAAAATGTTGTTGTGCTACAAATCTGAAAGCAAATTCCACTATAGTCCTGAAAAATACATTGTAACTTGACTGTTGATATGATTCCGTATTACAGGCTGCTGCTATATCTGTGTATTATTGATCAGAAAGTGTCTGGAGTGTGACACGTCACCAATGGCGTGCACCGAGGGTGCAGCCTTTATTGTGCCGGACACTTCGTTCTCGTGTGTCTTCTGCACACTTTTCAGCACAATAAATGGCACAAATTGAAAGTGGTATAAAACTTCAAATAGAAGACCACTGTGCTCTATGACCCCTGAGATTAAAGAGTGTACTTGTTGTGTCATTTCAATACCTATCTATCTATCTATCTTTCTGTATAAAATTTGTTCTTGGTGTTACAAAAATGATTTATTTTTATGTTCTCGTATCCCTGTGCGAGAAAGTGATAGAGGCAACTATGAGTGGTCTAATGATTTTTAATTTTGATTTTCAAAACACCCCCTGTATTGCAGGTTATATATTTTGTTTATTAAAATAAGCAAATTTAGAGGGTCCTCATGCTCGTTTTCTTTAAGGGGATGCGATATATTGGACGTCAGCACAAGGAGTTCTACAGTGGTATAATTCATTATACGAAAAACGTTCCCTTGGGACTTTCAGATGTTTTGCTATATAAGGCCCGCCGAGCTCCGCCTTCCCCTGTGGATTTTATGCAGCAAAACAAGCTCTAGTGTGTAACAGAAAGGTCGGCGAAAAACATTATTGAAAGAAATATGGACAAAGGGACATAATACTTTGTGGATTGTTGTATACCTTCAGATATGGTATTTTGCAGCAAAATCATGCGCGCTTGGCTGAAACTGGGGACACAAGAGCTGTGTGGATAAAACTGCGTGCATGTGTTCTGTGTTCTGTCCACTATCGCAGGTTTGAATGAATTGCTTCGCAGAGGGAAAATAGCCCAAAGTGAATATGATCATGTGCTGGACGGACAATTGGCGAGTAGGGCTCATCAGCCAGTTCCAGCCGCACATTCAGTTCCAGCTCCTAGGCAGTCGGGACGACCGCCCCACGGCCAATTCCAGCTCCTAGGCAGTTGAGACGATGGGTTGAGCCTCCTGTTCCAACAGCACGACCAGTTCCAGCCAAGAGACATATTCCGACACTAAGTCATAATGTCGAAAGGCCTGTTTCACCGGATAAATTTGATGATTTGGTAGACGAGCTGCTTAATGCTGACGACAATGACATAAAGAAAAGTGAGGCAAAGAAACGCTGGAAATTACCATCCTTTGCACAGCTAGGAACAAGCACGGCAACTATAAAAGACTATTGCGCCATCGTGTCAGAAAAGAACATGCTTCAAACAGACGCCTCTGTATTTCTTAATGCTATGGCGCCTAGGACACAAGCTGCCCTCGACAAGGAGCTGACCATACTAAGTGACCTGAAGTTAACCCTCATGTTGACAGCCCAGCTGGAAAATGATGTACCAGGCATGGGAAATGTCCACGACAAAAAAGCTGAGCTAGCAGACACAATTAAAGTGACGGCCTATTTTCGAAACGAGGCCACAGCCTTCCTGCACACTGATGATCTCGAGCGGCTGGTTGCCCAAGCTATGCCACCTTACTAAGCTACATTGAAAAAAACAAACAAACGGGTATTTGATATGATAGCTCAAAAGTGCTTTGTCTATTAATGTCGCAGTACCGCTCGTTTCGCGCCCACCAGATGTGTGTCCTGTACATCATCTATGCGGATTTCGAGGCACTGACTGTACCATTGGAGTACCCTGCCGGAGATCCAGAGAAACGCTACACCTAAAAAATTGCTGACCAGGTCCTGTGTAACTTTTGCTACAAAGTTGTCGGCTTTGACGGAGTCTCCAAGGAGCCGGTGTTTACAGCGGCATGGATATTGTCGCAACTTTCATCCAGTGCCTTGTGCGTGGGCAGGAGGAAATTCGAGAGAGCTTTGATGTCATATTCATGAAGTTTTGTCACAAAGGTATGAATGATATTTCTTAGAGTTACGAATGATATTTTTCTGTTCTATTCTGTTTTTGAGAGCCAGATATCTTCTGGATGAATCTTTACACACAATGTCCTCATTCGTGTCTCCTATTATTATGCATATATTTTCAACAGAACACAAACTATTTCATACACATCGTTAGTTCCTGTTGCTGAGAAAAAGAAAGTTGTAATGAAAGCTATGGGTTCCAAATCTCTTATATGAACTGTCACCACCATATTATTTGATAAATCAGTTTGTAAAGTTCTTACTTTTACATAGTGATGATTGTAAAATAAGGCATCTACCTATATAACATTTTTTTGTATTCCTCTCTCCACTTTCTGTTGGAGATCCATTGTCTACATTTTATTCCAGAAGTTAAAAGTAATGGATTGTTCATCATCAAATCAAAATCTTCCTCCTGCACATTGAGTCAAATTAGAAAATATATTTGATGCATCCCATTGGGGTAATTCTTTTATAAGGCGGACAAATGTTATCGTCACCACAGTCATCCATTTCTGCAATTATTTGTTGTAGCTGTCTTGACAACATTAAAACCGTTATTGAGTTTACACTGAATAGCAAAATGCATCTTATTTTATTTCTTGTGACAGGTTTAAAAGGATCTGATTCGATATATCCTTTTGAATTGGTCTGCGTTTCTTATCATTTCTCTGAAACAATGCTTTTTTGGGGGGGTTTTAACGGCATTTTTAACACATTATTGGCTATATCATGCCAAGGAAATGGAAGCTTAGTGTCTTTCCTAAAGACACAATGAGGCAGCCGATCCGGGCCGAAAAACTATTTCGTCTTCTGATGATCTGATAAGCACTTAAAGTGCCTTATTCTTGCAATGTGCATTTTTTTTTTACGTTTTGTCTTCTCATCCTAATTTTTTTTTTGATTTTCAATGTATGTGCCTTCTCTTGCTTTTTGAGAAGCGGCGTCTATCTGCCGCTTTTGACTCACGTTTGGCATTTTATTCATAACATTATTCCGTGAATGTGGTGGGAAATGCAGCATAACAAATATAGGTGGTTCATGTTTTAGATGAATGTGCTGCAAGAACTGCAGCAGGCTCTTTCTGCATCTCTTTTGGGCAGATAGTAAACGTTCGCGATCAGTATTAGGAGACGATTCACATTTATTCTCACTGCTGCAAGCCTGAATTTCAATTCCGCACCAAAGAATCAGGCGCTAATTTCAGTAATGAGTTTTCCAAACTTAAGACTATAAAAGGACTGAAATTCCATCAATAAAACATTGTCTCTGTTTTTTTTCAGTTACAATCAGGATATGCTCTCAAAAGATTCTTGCTACTAAAATCCTACTTTCATTTGCAACCTATCATGGCCAGCCAAACCCATATATACTCTGTTTTATCTATTTTATCTTGACACATTTCTGGACTCGTTCCCCTTCTTCCATATAATTAGTACCGTTAGTCCCTGAGCTGCATTATTACAGATGGTGGGGGTGTTTGATTGGCTGCCGCTTAATGAAGTAATCTGGCTATTTTGGTTTCCGAAACTTCAACAAATATGATAGTTCAGAACGTTTTAATTAGGTTTTAAATTGACCCCTTATACGTGCAGTTGTAGAGGTTAGGATAATGAAACTCAACACGAGTGACCACTATGATTTTATTACATTACTACGGTGGTGGTGGGGTAACTGTGCATGACCATTCTGTGCATTTTGGTTGCTTTAGAGTGACCTTTTAATGTGATGGACTTTTTTATAGAGGGCTTGGGGGCTAAAAGAGGTTGGGGATGATTGTTATAGTGGCGCTTGGTTGAATGTTTGTGCCTGTTTGTTATTTGAATGATGTAGTATGTGTGTTCCTATTAGTTCGAATTAGTTGCTGTGTGTGGTTTGAGGTCCTATGTCCGGGGTGCATAGTGTAGTGACTACAAAGTGCATATAAACTTGTTGTAACAGTGTGGTTACATCACTTAATCAATTGTACTGCATTTCATGTTTACCCTGACGTCTACATCTCATAGAACTAGTATGACAAGACTCCTGCTTCAACTTCGAAAACATATCCATATATTATTATAATTGCAAGGCATATGTAAAGTACAATCTTTTTCTAATGTTGTTAAGACTGCAGTTTTAAATTAATATTTTTTCATTCTTTTCATTGCTAATTGACCATATTGATGCACTTGTGAATATACATCTTGTAGTTGTAGTGCTTCCTTCCTGCGATTCTTTTCACTATGTAGGTCTATAGCTTAACTTTAAAAGTGGGTTGGCGTGGGAACAATTTTTTTTCAATGGGGAAAATGCTTATGCATTAGGATAGACTGTACTCTCTCTCTCTCTCTCTCTCTCTCTCTCTCTCTCTCTCTCTCTCTATATATATATATATATATATATATATATATATATATATATATATGTGTGTGTGTGTTTCTCGCGACCTAACGTACTTGTTTCGAGATAATGACGTCATCAACTGTGTCACCAGCGTTCTTCAAGCGTGACAGGATTTTTTTTACAATAAAATCAGACATATGAGATTTAAAAATGTAATTACAAGTAATTTAAAAAAATCAGAATGAAAATCTATATTTTCACTAAAGCCTTATTTGTGTCCGACATTATGGCCTTGACTTTTCTGTTATATACTAAAGATAGGTCCACCGATCATAAGACGGCTTTGTTTACATATCTTGAACAGGAAAACCCACTTTGGGAATTTATACAACTGGATAGCCAATGTAAATATTTGGTTTTAATCATGTGGGGTTCTTATACAACGTAAGAAAAATGTACGCTCGAAATGTATATTCACTACGGACTTTTTCGTTTCAGTATTATTTCATAATGAACATATATTCTACATCAAAAAACATTGAATCTATTATAATAAAATATGTATCCATTGTTACGACTAGGAGTTATGTAACAAAAAGACTCAAACAAGCTTTCGAGATTGAAAATAAAAATCTTTAATTTTCTAAAATATTAAAATATTTCAATAAACAATTAAAGTGAAAGAATTAAAAATAACTTACAGTATAGAATATCCTTCAAAGTCCTAAATTGTTTTAAAGTTCACTGTTCCGGAAGTTAATCCAAATATTCCGAATGAAATAGCCTTCACTGTGCTAATATGTTCATAAGTTTAAGTATATCCAAATAATCCTTGTGAATCTGGAATCTCACAAGTTTTAGAAATGTTTCCGATAATTCCACAGAGCTGTATAATAATTCAGATTAACGACACAGTACTGAATCCTAAATGTACTGTATTAATAATAAATAAATCTCCAAATAAGTATATCCCACACACAAACTGTTCCAATTTCGTAATTACCTCTCTCTTCAAATGTAACTGTAAAGAATATTTAAACACAGGATTATTTCCTATATATATAGCATTAATGCGCAGAATCGAAATAAAACCCATACTACGTCTTCAATAAACAGGGTATTTCAAAATAATGCAACCCTCTCCGAACCAATCAGGAATTAGGTTATGCGTGATTCTGCTAAGGTGCTTGAGTACCAGTGTTTTAAACAGTAAACACTGTATGGATTCATTCTTCGAATGTGACCTTAAACTATAATTCCTATTCAATATAATATTTACTCCTAAAAGTACAAGAACTAGGTCGAAAGTTCATTACTCTCTTTCGCGCGGAAAATACGTAACATGACTAAAGCTACAAGCAAACAGGTTATTGATCGAGGCTACCGTATGTATACTCATAAGACGACAGCTGTTTAGACTAAGAACAGAGATCATAAACTAATAAACTATACCATTATTAAAAGGAAAAATATATATAATTCCGTAACACCATTCACCAGTGTCTATTTTAAAATTTCTCTCTCCCTCTGTCTGTCTGTCTGTCTGTCTCTCAGTCTATAGAGTCATGTATTTATATGGTAAAGAACAAGCAAGCAGTAATGTAAGTGCACAAACTGCATATAGAATTAACGGAAAAAATCATTCGTTTTTAAATTTAATTTTTTTAATTTCAAAAACACAAAGATGTAATAAACTAATAATATCCATACCTTGGTCTAACTGGAACGTTCCGGTCATATGCCACGTGACTTTTTAGTCAGTGCCACGAACCATGGATGAAGTTCCGGAAATAAGTAAACTTACACACGCTCGGATAAACGGTAATTCTGAACTAATGTACATGAATGTCCAAAATTTTATAACGATGATTAAATGATGTTGATATAGTTTAACACTTTCTATGGTTATTTGAATAGATTTTCACAATATTATAACGAACGCGTTAAATTCACGTTAAGTCCACGAAATACGGCTTTAGAGAATGAATATATATATATATATATATATATATATATATATATATATATATATATATATATATATATATATATATATACCCATAGATATAAGTTTTATGTAAAATAGTTTAAAATCTTAGATAAACAGGTAATACTATATTAATTTACAATAAAATATTTCTGCCCTTGGTGTATATTTTTATACTAATGCCTGCTCAAAATCTATTTTCTATTTTCTTTCAAGCCCAGTGCATCGTTGCGTATCATACATTTGCATTTAGCCCACAGAGTTACTATGACCTTGTTTTTCTGTTTGTGTTTTTCTCACTGTTTTTTTATATTTATTATGAAAACTATTGTTCTCCTATTTTCTAATTCTTATTATGTTACAGCTTTTGCATATATCTTATATGGTTAGCTCACCAGAAGACCGCATAATCATGGAATTACGTTTTCAAACCAGGCAAAATTTTAGTTTTACCGCATATATGTACAAAAGAAAGCTTAAAAAAAAAAAAAAAAAAAAAAATAAACATTTGTATGTCTGAACCAATATACTGTGCCACATTTAATTCTCAAAGACTGGGGACTCTCAAGAAAATGAAGGATGTTTTAAATTTTCTAAAGGAAAAAAGGTATTCTATTTATTTTCCACAAAATACGCATCTCATTGATAAATGGGTATATATAAGGTTTACTTGCTTCTTTAGTTCATATTCCACTAAATCTAGAGGTGTAGACGTATTTCTGAACAAATAATTTCCAATTGTCATAAGGTAACATAAGTTTTTTTTCTCTCTGTCAGAGGTCATATAGGTCTTTCATTCTCTCTCCAATTATTAATTATTATTATTGTCTTTATCTGTGATCACGCAGGGTTTTCATACTTGTTCTTGTTATTCTATCTCTATCATATGTCACATACGGGTTCAATGCATTTTCCTAGTATTTTATCTCTATCATATGTCACATACGGCTTCAATGCATTTTCCTAGTAGTTTATCTCTATCATATGTCACATAAGGCTTCAATGCATGTCACATACGGCTTCAATGCATTTTCCTAGTATTCTATCAGAGAAAATAGAGAGTTTTCATTCTCTATCCTATTATATTCTCTATCATTGGCTACACATAGCTTTCATTCTTTCTCCACATAATCTCTCTTTATCATTGTCCAAATAGGGATTGACTGTTTATTTTGTTACGTTCATTGAAGTATGAACTGAACAAATGCTGTGCAAACTGTATGATCCGTGAAAAGCTTCCATAGAAAGAAAATAATAATTAAAAAAATGTTTTAAAAAGTGCATTAAATAGACAATTCTAACCTTGTCTAACAGTGCATGAATACATTCCAAATAGCCAAATCAGTATCCATAATTTGCATACAGCCAATCAGAAGACGCCAACCAGTTGTCTGACAACATGGCACAAACTGTCAATGTGTCATTAAATCATCATATGAGCAGCCTCCATTGGATTGCATAGTCCAAGTATCCAGAAGGAAATCCATGGTGGCGAAAACGCATATGATTAAAATGCAACATTAAGATCGATTTGTTTAATTGTTCTAACCGTTTTTTTTCCCGATGTCGAAATTTGGGAGTAGCGCCTACTTGTTCTAGCTATAGTACAACATTCGCAGCAGCAGGAAGGGCGATCATACCACACCATGAAAGATGGCGGGCACCCCCGAGCGTACAATGTGATTTGTTCGCCCCCATAAAGTTGTTCCCACCCCCCGGTCACGCAGTGAGGAATGAAAGTGTTTCATCAAAGGGTCCAACCCTTCACTGGGCCTTAAAATGTAAGTTCAGATCAGCGAGCTACCTCAAAAGGGCTCAAAAGGGCTAAATGAGCTTGCTAATCCGCTTTTTGCTGGGCCGGCGGAGTGCCTCACATGAAGCTGGCCCCGGCAGGATAAATTATTATTAGAAGAGTATGTTGTGCCATATATACCAGAAGGATGAGGTCCCACAATGTGTGAGTGACTGCTAGTGGGAATGATAGAGCGGTGCGAGGCGCGGTGTGTCAAAAAATACTGCAAGGTGTCCAGCAAAGGCTGATAAGGGGGCACGCACCATCAGTGCTGTGACTTTCATGTAGGCATGGGACGCGTACGGAGATGCGGCTGTGTCAGGAGTGCGGTAACGACAAGGCAAAGTATAAACTGCTGCGTATGGGAAAAAAGGCTAGGATAGGGTTTAAGCTAGTGATGGTCGAGCTGCTCATTAAAATGCGTGCATGTTAGGGGTGATACAAATTATTTTTTGTGTGCATACCCTATTCAGCAGAATAGGGTATGCAGAGGAAATGGGGCATGAATTTGCTCGCGGCGGCGCCACTGAGTCAGAGGAGCCCAAGGTCTCATTTGATCTCGACCGGGCAGCACCACATCCCATGCCTATTCACAGAAACTTAGGCAGGGCTGATACCGCATCTTTCACGAGGCTAAAGATGAGTTCCAGGCCGACGGGCGGCGCATATGTACAGTCATTTCGCGTCGAGGATGAGTATCAACTGGGGCTCGGGGATATTAACCTCGCGAAAGGATTCATCCGCGCCAAGTTTATCACCCAAGGTCAGAACGCAGACGAGTGGACCTTGGTTGATAAGTTCGTTCCGGTGAGTGTAGAAGCGCGTAGGGGTTAGACGATGGTCGTGATCACGTATGAAACAGGGCGTTGTCCTCTCAAAGGCATTGACGTGCCTTACTATGGAAACACCTATCCAGTGGCGGCCGTTATATGTTGCTTTACGATCCCAATCCTGCTAGTATGGTCCCCCTCAGAGACGGTTATTTTAACTGCGTCGCAAGGCGGATGGTGGAACACTTTGATAACGTCGCCAGAGGGCATGGCCTGACAGTAAGCCTGCCGTAAGTAGTTAGAGATGTGGGAAAGACGGCTCCACGAAACAGGAGCAACCGTCGACTACGTGGCCGACCTGAAAAAGTCTAAAACAAGCAATTGTTCTGAGGGACATCTCTGGCGGCAACATCTACAACAGTGGGAACTACCTCGCGTCAGGGTGGCAGGCAATGGAGCTCATTTACCACAAAAGGCACGCTCGATCGGCGACCCTCCACCTAGTGACGGCCCGCAAGACAGAGTTCTACGAGGTCGACGCCTGGGAGGTCATCCGGCTGGCCATGGCGGCTGACTCAAAGGCAGTGTGGGTTCTTGGTGGAGAGAATGACAACAATCTGGACCCAGTTTGTACAGCAATATATACAAGCAGACCGGAGGCGCTTTAGAACCCAAGAGAAGCACGTGCAGTTTGTCAAGGTCTGCAACAAGTACACAGATAAACCTGAGGAGCTGGCAACAAAGGTTTCAGCGAAGCCTCATATGCGGCCAGCCCAGCAAAAAGAACGAAACGGCTATAAGTCCACACCCAGTGCCATGCTATAGAACGTCCATCAAGCATGCGTCGAATTTGGACTCGGCGGGCTCTGGAACAGCCCCGGTGGCTACAACATTTGGGAGATTGTAAGCCTCGACATGGCTACCTGTCACCCAAGCATCTTTTTGGGAATGGGGCAGTGCGTCCTATAATTCGACATGTTCGGCCATCCGTGCAGTGGAATGACCCGTGAGTCAATCAAAGGGTCATTTCTCAAGGACGATCTCACGTAATTCGTGCAGCTGCGCTCCTGGGCTGTCACACACTTATTCTCGCCTGCTTTGGTCATCACTTTAGCAAGCTCGTAGAAAACGAGGCCGCCCGTAACTATTTCTGCTAGGCCCCCATTGAGCTACTGAGGTTTAAGGTCAAGGCGAGAGTACTCAAGCAGCCCGAAGTAAATGAGGCCATCATCTACAAAAAGTGAACAAAGGTTTGGCCACTAGATGACAAGGAAATGGGCGGAAATATCATCAGCAAATTTGCAGCAGGCAGCGCCGGTGGCTGCAAGCGCAATGACAAGCCGGCTAGTCACCGACCCAGGGGAACTGGACTTTCTAGTGTGCACTTTCGGCAAAACCAACTCGCTAGTCAGCTATTACAAAGTGCCCCTGGGGCTTATCATTACGTGCCATGACGTCTGGCAGTTGCAGTAC
This sequence comes from Margaritifera margaritifera, assembly GCA_029931535.1. NCBI lineage: Eukaryota > Metazoa > Mollusca > Bivalvia > Unionida > Margaritiferidae > Margaritifera > Margaritifera margaritifera. The sequence goes on along the minus strand of JAQPZY010001290.1, from coordinate 213,177 downwards.
ACGTACCTCGAGGCATCCATGTTAGGACACGTGGGAATAAGCCTCATTAGTGTGATGAAAAGATTACCCACGGAAGCCATGCGGGTTCCAACCGAGTCCATTTATTTGAAGTCCAAGCATTTGACGCGGTTCGAAGGCGTCAAAGCCTACTACGCAGAAAAGCCTTTCTTCCCCAACTACGTCTCCCTCGAGTATGAGGCACACGACGCCAACAGCCCGAAAAGTGGCTGCAACTTGATCGAGGACGGCAGCCCCTTGGCTTCAAAAACAGCGCCGCCTACATGCCCATCTGCTGTTGAGACCAGGGTCAAACTCCGCTATTTTGTCGGAGAACCGTCGCATGCCTGGGTAGAAGGTAGACGAAGACTACCGCGCCGAGGACGAGGTCCTAAAAATCCTAAAGAAGAGGATGCGTCTCAAATCTGACAGTATCCAGTGGGAGGACATGCGAAAGGTCCTTCTGCCTATCACGGCTAGAACTCCTTTGAGGAAAAGTGGAAACCTGCTAACACGCTCTTAGCTACCCACATAGCAGTACAGGACAGGGCTCAAAAGCTTTTATTTGAGCTACATAAACAGCACCAAAAGAAACAAAAAAAAAAACAAAAAAAAAAAAAAAAAAAAAAAAAAAAAAAACGACGACTTTGAATGGTCCAGTCGCGCTTATCTAGCAGTGTCCCGTGTGGGTATCTGTCTCAATTTGAGCGTATCGTTCTGCCACCAGCTGCGGAGGCCGAGGTTAAGCGAGCGGAGACTGAGCTGGAAATCCGCAAGGTAATTCAACATAAACTTGAGGTACATAAGCAGCAGGACAAGGCCTGTGGTCACATTGTACTCAAGGTCGACGACGTGCTCTAACTCAAGCAACATCCAAACAACCGCTGTGCCGCCTGCAACATCGAAGTGCACTGGGAAGACGACCTAAAAGACAGGGATCAGTTTAGGGTAGAGCGCCTAGACAACACCCAAGAACACTTAAAGGGCAATGTGAGATTAATATGTTTGGAGTGCAACCGCAAAAGAAGGACTTTGCCTCTTTGTTGCGCAGTGCAGCAAAATAGTTGTTTCGACTTCAGCGACGTGTATGTTGACTGAAGACAGGGTCCGGTAGTAGTTGTGTGTCAGCGGGCACAACCTGCAGCACTTCACGCACAAACGCGCGCCTAGGCTGCACCGTTGGTGCTAAGCAGATAATATAGTACAGGCGAGCCGGTCTTAGCAATCGCCTATAGAGCTTTATGGACCACGCAGGGTCAGTGGCACGACGTTGTCGTTCTTCCAGCTCTCCAGGTGCATATATGTAACGCACCAAGGTATTTGAAGGAAGGCGGTTCTCTTCCAGGGCGATTGGACCCATCACAGACACCTCAGGCGCAGCCCGCACCATAGTTTCAGAAAGGACATTAACAGGTTTTCTGCTTGTGAACCGTTTTATCTCACCGTTTAGGGTCGACACAACAACAGGCAGCCGTCGCACCCACTCAGTGCTATGCTTTGCAGTCTTGCTCTCGCGGTTCCAGCTGAAAACAATATCTCCTGGGGCTACTGGTGTCAAAACAGCCGCTCGGCTAGAGTATGGTTGAACCTCTCCACAATGTCATGCGCACGGTCGATGCCGGCTTTACCCCGTCGCATATGTATGTTATGCATGGCCAAGAGATGCGACACGGCACCCATAAACACCCGAACGGGATCAAGCTGCAACAGTTTGGGGCCACTTTAGCGGCACCCGCTTGTTATACGTGCCAACGCGTAGGCTACATTAGAAGCCTCCTTTGTGATCAAGGGGTTGGCCTCCTTGTAACGACTAGCCACATCAACCACGGTCAGTGCATACTTGTACGTGTATCGCCCATCCTTGTCGTGTGGCACCTCGTTAGGGTCTGGAACATCAATTCGCGCATGGGGAATGTTGCGCCGCGCGGGCATATAAATCTGCCAAATGGCCTGCTTCTTGAGCCATTCCCTGGCAACATCTTGTGAGACTTTGTCGGCTTCTGCCAGCTTTTTAATAGCTGCCACGCCCTTCCTGTAAACTCGCGGGGTGTAGCACGGCCGTTTTGTCAGCTATTGGTCTGCAATCTAGCAGCTACCTCTCCAATTTGGCAGCGCACAAATGTCTGTATTGACTTGTTTAGAAATATGTATAGGCGATGTAACCCACTGAGCTGCGGGCTGTCCCCTGTTTTTTAGCTAGTCACTAGTTCGTACGCGCGCGCGGATTCTTAGACGTTTTGGTAAGCCCGTTCAGCCAGCTGTTCGTCTTGCTTTCTTTTGTTGAGGTAATCAAGACGATAATTGCATTTGCGTTTGTACTCGGCTTGCGCAGCCTGGAGTTCTTCAATACCCTTGTCGTGGCGGATGCGTTCTTTTCCTGCTCCTTTTTTTGTATCTGATGGAAGAGGTACTTTGAGCCAGAAAATGTGAGGGCGTTAACGATTGTTGCTCCGACCATGAGAAAAGCAGAGTCCATTAAGCAGCCGTGATAATATTGGTAGGAATTATGCCTTGTTTAATTAGCATATCCTATATTCAAAGGCTCAGCGCTGTGATGGTAATGGTCTTTGATGTGTCTTTGAAGTTTAGGCTGCCTGGGTCGGACGGTTTCATTTTTGACAAGCTTTTGACAATCATCGTATACTCAACCTCAAAACCACCGAGTACTGCACCATGATAAAGGAGGTTTATGAGGTCTTTGGCATACGGTGGTGTAGACATCTTGCACACTACTATTCCATATGAAAAGGGCGGTGAGCCGCGGAATAAGGTGAACCTGAGGCCAGCCGCCAAACCTAGACCAACAGAGGGAAAATAAGACGGCATCGCGCTATCTTACACTCTTTCAGCCATCGCTACCCTTACTGGAGCGGCATGAGTGTCGGCCCGGCGTTATTTCATTATCGCAGCAAGTCTTGTACCACTTCCTGAGATGGTGCCTCTGACGATTCCGACCTCGGCACCGCCTACGGTGATATATTCGGTTCCGCTGTCGCACTCATCGTTTGTTATTTTCGACTCTGCTTTTTCAACATGCCTGTATGTTATTATACCAGCTGCAATTGGCACTAGTACCGGGTCGTACCTGAAGTAGAGGTGGCTGCTGCTGCCTGTCAAAGAGGCCCGGATGAGCGGACCGTTTTTAAATCCCTCGCAAGTTGCACGCGGTTGTCTATTGACAGAAAGTGGCTCACGACCGCCATCTACAGGCCAAGCAGAGACGACTGAGCGAAGCAGTTATCCTGGCTCCCAGTTTAGCCTCGTATATTGCATGGATTTTTGCAACCTCTCCATCGCTCATCGCCTTTAGGTCCGTAAAGGAGAGAGACCGGCCTATGTATTCTTTCGCCGCTCCAGAAGCCACTAGCTCAGACAGGTGGTCATGCTGATGTGCTACTGTTTCACTAGTGGCTGTCGTTGTGCCTTCCTGCTTGGCCGCCAGCCTATGTAGTAGCTCCGCAATATCAAAGTCACTCACAGCTTCTGCCAGGCTCTTATGAAGTTTTGGGTATGGTTCACTGACCTAAGTAGCACGTAGCCTAAGGACAGAAGTGTTATAGCGTGGCGGGCGGCGCAAAAACACAAAGCTGCCACGTTACGCAACATAGCCGGTGGAAAGAGGTAGGACACTGGCGGTTCTGTGAGCAGAAAGAGCTTGCCAAAAGTTTCCTTTTGAAAAAATATTCATAGGCCTCTGCTCAACGAGAGACCTCAATTATATCGTTTTCTCCCAGCGTGTCCCTAGGTCTGATAGCGGAAATCACGGGAAGCGGCGTTGTACTTTTGTATTATGACCCACACGCCGATGTCTGCCATGGCAGCTGATATAGGCGAGCTTAGCAAGGGACATTTCCTTATGCCAAACGCCAGAAAGAAAGGCCCAATCGTCGAGTAGAAAAAGCGTGGTGGTTTCCTCTAAAATTTGAGCGAGGGCACAAAACAGGGCATCCAGATCATAGCCCTCAGGGATTAACCAGAAATACTCCTGTGTTTTTTGGCCGAGGTCCCATGGAATTTCGTATGTCTTGTTGAGGCGCATAGTAGGGCAGATGATGATGATAGAGTCGAAGTGGTCATTTAAAGCTGATTTGAGCAGTTCGCAGGCAAACACTCTTGCCGTAGCAAGTGCGGCCGCCGATAATGGCGCAGTGTGGCTATTAGTTATCAAAACACTCGTGCAGGTTTCCCTCCGGGGTGCTCGGTTGGCCATTTTGTATGTCGATCTGCGCGTCCATTATAAGTACATGCTTAAGACGCCTGCCGCCTGGGACTTTTTTCAATCTTCAACGTTACGCCTTCGTTCGCTGTTTCTATGCGTCTTCCTTACCCGTGGAACGCGTGGTCTTCCATCGACCTCATGTCGATGACGAGGGTAAACTTGTTTTGATATACACCAACATCAATCTCTGGCAGCTTAGCGTTCTTGTTAGACTCCCTCGCCATTATTTTAAAGGCCTCTTCCAACTACTGGTATCGCGTCTACCCATGGGCATATATCTGGTTTGGGACGCCCTCGATCGTCACGGACACCTTGTTGATAAGGGGGTTGTAGAAATACTCAGAATCGCTTGCGAACTCAGCGTTTTGTGCCGCGTTCTCGAAAAGCATGACGATCACCTTCATGCTTTTTGCCGGTGTGCTCAAGTTGATATTCCACACGGGGTCTCTCTTGTCTTGCACCCCCCTACAATGTCGCAAGAATCAGGTGTGCAAGTCACTTTTCCCATGTATTGCTAACGGATCGTGCGTGCGAGAGCTGCGAGGGTCATGAGATCGAACTCCAGAGAAATACCGCTGGACGCTATTAAAGCGAAGTACTTGTGGCACCGTTGACCGCAGAGACTGAAATCGTGTACTTAACGGCCGACAGAATCACGTTATTTGGTGCCGGTACGGCATAAAATTCATTCGATTTGTATCGCTGGGATTCAACACAAGACTTTCAACACGTTGGTGGTTATACACTCAGCAACGATAATGACACTATCACCGTCCCGGGCCCCGGTTTTTACTTCATTATTCTCCACGGGAAATGCGGTGAATAAATTTGGGCATCTCTTGCAATCCGTCTAAACGGAGCCTTAATGGCACATGATAGCAATACTGCCGTCCCTGCTAACGTCTCATACGAAAGCCTTGCAACTTGCTTTGCGTCTATGTTTACTGTCAGGGACACCATTAAGTGCAAGGGCCACAACGCCGATGCACAGCCGACGGAATTTTCAGCCTCTCTAACCATCTTTGGTTTTCGTAGTTAAAATTTACGTTGCTTAAAACTAGTTCAAGAGCGAGCCATGATGGAGCGAATCAGACATAGAATACGAATCATTGGCCGCCTGCCAATCCGGATATCGACGACGGGGTATTAAAGCAGCTCGCAAAACAAGATGCCATTACAGGAAATACAAATCCCTGGTGGGAGAGTATCTACGCCGACATGGGGTTGACATGTACCGGTTCAAACTGGGATGGCTAATGGATGCAAAGCAAATAGACTTCGAGAACTGGGGGTACCCAGAGCACCTTAAACCAACCCGCGGCCAGTTAGGGGTAATTGCGATTTCGTTGCAGCCGGAACAAAACACAAAAGTACTGTCCACTGGTGGTCGAGGGCATGATTGCTACTACAATGCCGACGCGGTATATGGAGAAGCGCCTTTCACAAATACCTCGTTGGCAATAACCTTTCCTTCGGAAAACAGTCATTTTCTTTCAAAAACGTCGTCATCTTGCCAGTAAGCAACGGCGACAGGTTAGAGGTGTTTGCCCGATAACAGCTAACCCCACTTCCCCAGCTTCACTTGGCCAATGAAACTTTCATATGATGCTCCTCATAGAGGAATTATAATGTCGCTATACCCAAAACTCCCAGACCCACAAGAGTTTGGCACCACACTGACAGCCGTGACGGATTGCAAGAGATGCCCAAATTTATTCACTACGAAAGCCAAAAGCATGATGAAATCAGTGTCTTGGCCGAAGCCAAGCTTAATACTATCGCGGACGACATATCAAATGAGTTGGTAGACCATCTCCGCTTAGGATTTTAAGCCCAATCTCGATGATCGTGAAAAATTTGCGGCGCTTAGAAAAGAAATACAAACTAGGTAGCATACTCAAAGTATGCACTTTGGTTGTCATCGACGAAGTGGCAAAGGACGAATTGATGGCCCGCGGGAGAGCAAAGGCTCGCGAGGGAATCGTAAAAAGTCTCGCTGAAAATTCATAATAAGATGTGTTTTAGCCGTCCAAGTGACATAAATCACAAAAGCAGCAAAACCATTATAACAACAACAACGTTCTGACTCGAGGCCTACCCTCAGCGCGCCCCCTCCGTTCGACGCAGCCTTCAAATAACGGGCGCAAGAAATGCTACGCCCAAGTGGTATATTTTTGAGCCTGACTTTTACGATATTAAAAGAACCGTAGCCGCCTAACGAGCTATTGCCCTTATTCAATATTGCCTGCTAGTTTGCAGTAGAAGGTCATCAACTATCAATATTGCTGTCAACATTTTATCGATCAATAAATCTGGAATGCGGTTGACTGACCGATTTAACAATAGCACCGGAGTAATGTATAATCAATATGATCATAGTGGGATGTATGGCAGGTCAGCATTGGATTGGGGGAGGGGGCCGGGCAAAAGGGGTTAACTGGACAAAGTCAACACTTTTATACTTTATCTTTCTACCAGTTTGCATATGATACAGTCTTTATTTGATAAAATCTTTATTGTCGGCGGGCTTTCCGTAGCTGGGATCGCCATCTAGAATTTTTTGTACAAATTTCAGACTTTAGTTTTGCGTGGCGCACATACACAATGGACCTGACCAAAGATCAATGGAGTTGACTGCACGCTGTCAGTGTAGCAGGCCGCATTGAAAAAAATTACTGCCCTACGGCCGATTTCAAATGTTGCCAACCGGTCACTTGTACTTTGGCGCGACCTCCAACATGGGACAAAAAATCTTATCTCTTTTGCCCAAAATGTGAATATTGAGGACGACTTGGTGCGCGAGATTGAAAGGTTTGGCTACCCGATAATGGCAGACGCGCTTGAACAGCTGAATAATATACTACGCTAAATCAGTGACTTGGGTGGATCTTAAGCCTCTGGACTGCCATGACCGGAGCCAGCTTTTTGTTGGGGTCGCCGCAGGCCCAGCAAAAAACGGTTTTTACCAGGTCATTTAGCCCTTTGGGGTAGCTCGCAGATCTGAACCGACATTTTAAAGCCCAGTTGGGCCCTTTGGCGAGAAACTTTCATTCTTCACTTCGTGTGACGGGGGGGGGGACTTTATTGGGGCCGAACAGACCACACTGTACGCTCGGGGTGCCCCTCCTCCCATCTCTCACTATGTTGTGTGATCACATTCCTTGCTGCTTTCGATATTGTAGAAAAGAGATTTTATACCTTAACTTTTACAATAGTAACTGTAAACGACAAATATGTGTACTTAACATGATAATATTTTACACACACACACACACACAGAGAGAGAGAGAGAGAGAGAGAGAGAGAGAGAGAGCGAGAGAGAGAGAGAGAGAGAGAGAGAGAGAGCACAAAATACCTTTGTTATAAGGACTGTGTTAATTTGATGAAATATAACTGATATTATAGTGGAGGCAACATAAAAGTGAGGGAAAACGTTTACTTCTATGCGGTATCAAGGTCTGTCCATATTTTGAATTCCTTCGAATAATACGCTTACCGTCTGTACAAATCCCAACGCTGACTTTAGTTCAGCTGCCCCCCTCCCCAACATTTTGACGACCGTCAAGGTCAGCTTCCACTGTTTATAAGGGTGAGTAAGCTAAAGTCTCATATATTGATTTCTACAAGTTATATCTTTAAAATGAAATTACAACTGATGAGAACTTCTTTCACTTTATATTTTACGCCACAATTTCATTTAAAACATGAAAGTACGACTATATATATTGCAAATTTTGACAATTCATAAGTCAATGTATGCTTTGCACAGTTCACGTAACACAATATTTTATCTGGCTAAGTACTTTTATCGATTGTTTACTTCCCGCCGCGTTGGTTATTGAAAATAAATAGTAGTTCTCGTTGTTGTTGTTCTTGCGGATCTTTCAATTCATTTTTTTCTTCAATAAGGGTTGTGGCTCAACCCCTTGACTGTCAGATTCAGACGCTCACACCTCAGACACGAAATGTATGTACCGGTAATGTGGCCGGCGGTGTTGCACAGTCTGTGCATTTTATACCCGTTTCATATCATGCATTCTTAGTAATAGTTCAGAATATCGGGATGTATACTACATCAATGCGGAGTGTTTTTTTTTGTTATTGACATTACTTTGCTAGTTATAATTTCTTTCTAATTTTTGCATTTAATTGTAAATTTACTTTCCAATAATCTATGTTCACTGAAAATGTCAAAGCTCATAAAGTTTTCTTTGTTGTTATTCGATTTCTACCAATTCGTTATTGATTTTGTCTGGAACTAGCATACATATGTTATAGACTGTCTCTGATTTTATCTGGAACTAGCATGCATATGTTATAGACTGTCTCTGATTTTATCTGGAACTAGCATACATATGTCATAGACTGTCTCGGATTTTATCTGGAACTGGCATACATATGTTATAGACTGTCTCTGATTTTATTTGGAACTAGCATACATGTGCTATAGACTGTCCCTGACTTTATCTGGAATTAGCACGCATGTGCTATAGACTGTCCCTGATGTTTATCTAAGATTTATTGTCAAGTCTGCGTGGTCACCCTATTTGATTCTTAAATTCTACATATTTAAGAGAGAGAGAGAGAGAGAGAGAGAGAGAGAGAGAGAGAGAGAGAGAGAGAGAGTGGGGGCTGGTGCATGCAAGCAAAGAGATGGGTGTTTGTTTCACATGTTCACTAAACACGGTTTTAAGATGTAAGAAACTTCAGTTGCAACACACTATTATAAAAGCATGATGAAAAGGTAGTTCAAATTTCAAAGAAAGTAGCATCCAATGAAAGAAAGCACTCAGCACTATAGCAAATACAACTAGTAGAAACTTGTTAGTTGAACTATGCTGGACACAGCGAGGTTATAACCAAAGGTAACATTTGCCACCAGCAACATAATCCAATTCACTTTGAATCTGTTATGTATGGCTGGAATTTTAGCATGACGTTTTCATCTGTGTTGTAACCTTGCTGTCCTGGAATTAACAGCTCGATAAACGTTTTAACAGTGTCTGCTATTGTTGAAACAGTCTGCGTAAAAACCGGTGCAATAAAATGCAGATTGCCTCTGTTTTGATGCTTTGATTTGACATTGAAATACATTCATCTGCCAGGCCCTTACTATCTTGCAGAAAAAGTCCAACCATTAGATTCAGGTTCTGCTTAATGTTTGTCCGTCATAAAATTCATTTCATCTGCTGGTAATATTATACAGTATTCAGCAGTATCAGCCGCATAGTTGTATTTAAGTCTGTAGGCAGCTAACATAAGTGTAGGTTAAGGCTTCCAAAAACCTCGGTGTACAGTTTTATGTCCTTCTGGTCCATTATCTGGTCCATTATCGATCAAGTATTTGTTTTTCCATTGATGTATCTCCGGTGTTGCTGCAGTGGAATTTTAAACCGGTGCATGTCAAATTAAATTGCTTCATATAAATTTTGTTGTTATTTGATTTGGATGCATCATCATCAGGTAAATGTATTTTGCATTCAGGTAGAAAACAAACAATTATACAAAAGTTATATTAAAAAAAACTATAAAAAAACAAACTTTTGTATCTGGAAAAGGACATGAAATTTGGATACTGATTTCGGTACCTCTAGTATATTTTTGTGTATCAAATGCCGGTAGAAAATCCCACAACCATAAGCTGCCATCTATATTGTCCAGTGTAGCTAATTATTTGAAATATGAAAGACGTTGTAATACTGTCATGATTGCATCAAATTCTATGTGTTGTTCATGTTCTTTAATGTTCTTCATAATCTCATAGACCAGCTTGTGTCCCTTAATGTTGCATTTGTTTAACAGCTTGTTAAAGGTCAATCAACTTCATATTTTTAAACGTTATATATTTTAATTTCTTCTGTGGTGTCATTCATTACCCAGCTATGATTATGCCTATATTGCATCCGCCTTATCACGTTGTTCATGTTTACTATTTTGTTGATTAACTAAGATGTTGTTGGATGTATGTCCTTTTTCCTCTTGTGCTATAATAAACAAAAATATCCATGCCGTACATGCATTAGCCCTTTTACTCTATAATGCACTTTAATTTCCATAAGTGTTACATTCTCCAAACTCGTTATCTTTCAAAAAGGTAAAGTTTTCGTACTCCTTGGTACTGCTATATATTGTGATTTATCCATCGTCTTTGTAGGAGAGATGAATTCATGACACATCATTTACTTCAAATTAATAATGTTTTCTCCAGGTTCTCAAGTATTAAATGATTTATCATGTCCCCTCCATTTTACAAGTACATAATCCATTACCTTCTATAGTCTTAAAAATCTTTTCAAGTTTGTACACGTCATCTTGTTTGTCGGACACAGATAGCTCTTTGTGGTAAAACATGCCTTATGTGTCCTCTCTATTCAACTCCTCAGGATTGTAAAGTATCGGATATCTTAGAATTACTTGCCTAGCATTACAAATTTTAGCGGTCAAACTGGAAAGGTAGCCCTTTGTAAATATTGTTGTATATTTTGTAATTCTGAATGTTTCACCAATTTTAAATTTGGTTTGACACACACACACACACACACACACACACACACACACACACACACACACACACACACACACACACATATATATACACACACACATGTATATACCTTTTTCCTTCCGTGCTTGCCTCAACTGGAGTCAAGTCTATTGATGTGTGATGAGTGTCGTTGTACCTATGAATTAGCTCTGGTAAAATATCAGCTCCATTTTCCTCTTTCGTTTTGTGTTAAATCTACGTTCGAGTCTTCAGAGATTTGTTCTAAAAATCCTTCTTGTACAGATGGTTTTTTGCCTGAGTAAGTTAAAAAGATTTTCAATGGTTTCCTTGTGCAGCAGATCCTTATCTTTTCTGTTGGAAAACTCTTGTCCCTCATCGAACTGCATCTTTTCTGACTTTCTTTCTTTGAAGCCTTCTCTGAAAACCTTGTGTATGTCATCTCCCTTTCTAGACTTTGCTCTCTCAGCCAAAGCGTGTTGTTAGAATACATGTGTCATTATCAAGATGTATATGTAACCTCCATTGTATTTTTAATATGCTTGCACGTCAAGAAAGTCTGCCTACCATCGGTCATCCATGTTTGAGTTACATACACCCTTCTGTGTGGAAATTGTCTTCTAATTTGCTTGTGTAAGGAGTAGGCATATTATTCAGTTAAGCATATTAGTTTTGTACCATTTAATTTGTTGCCACAATTCGTTCTTAAATGTTTAAGCAACTGAACGTTCAGGATCGTAGTAAAGATCCATTAAATATTGTTCTTTGTCAACCATTTTCAAACGATTGAATGATCTCAGGCTTATGTCCAATTATGCCATCCCTCTTGTTTATTCAAAAACAGCTACTTCTTACACTCAGCCAGCATATATATATATATATATATATATATATATATATATATATATATATATATATATATTTATTGAATTTATATTATGTGTCCATGAGGCAAGTTGTACTTTAGTCATTGTGTAAGTACCAAATTTACTGCATTTGAGTTCAAATTCAGACTTGTTTACATAACAATTAGTACTTAGATTGGAATGTTCCATGGCTTATGTGAGAAAAAGTCACGTACACAGAGGTAATTTTCCATTAGAGTTACTCATATTCTAGAACATTATGTCACGTGACTTATGTTTATATTTTGAGATTTTAGTGGACAATATTTCATTCTTGTTCAAATGGTCAGTATATGAAGAATCATTTTAATAATCAGATGTTTATAGTTGTGTTGTGAAAATTCAGAGTAAATTCAGAGAGAGGAATTTTTTATTTTAAATATTCATTGGAATTACCAAAAGTGCTAATTCTCATATTGGATTAATACTCGACTTTGGAATTTATGTGAATTTATTCAAAGATATTCTGGATTACATAATTCAGGCATATCATAACATTCAAGACTACTGACACATTCCGACACTCAAGGCTACTGGAATTCATTCGGAACATTCATTCTTTAGGAATTCTGATTAGGACATTTAGGATTATTGGATTATTTGGATTTTAATTCACGTTACTGTAAGTGTCTTTTGAATTGTCACTTTAATTGTCTATAAATAAATTGCTTGTTGATTTTACTTACATTGCTGGTGTCACTTTCTTTCTGTTACATTATTTTAAGACATAGAGTCGTAACAATATATATAGATGGAGAAAGAACATAAGAACATTATAATTTATAACACAGGTTAGATAATTGTTTTAATTTGTCCTCTACGGAGATTCGAATCCGGGTCCTTAAGCTGTATGATAATATTCTTTCTCCATATATTATTTCAATTCATATTATCTTGCATCCTCCTGTCGGATCCTTAATGACGATGAATAATATTAGACGTAGACGTATGGCATCTGGACCAGTTTTCTTTTCTCCTGACATAAGAGGATAGTCCATTACAGTGCTTTTATTGTAGCGATATCGTTCCCTTCAAGCAGACTAGAGTTCTGCAACTTTAGCCACGACCAACGTATCAGCACTACACATGAGTTTTTAAAATACTTCCGACATATTTTACTAGTTTCAAAAGTACAAAATTCGCAATATTAACAGCAAATAGCTTAGACATTATAGATAAATATAAGAACATATGGTTCATATGAGTACCTAACGGATTCAATGTGTTATCACCACACAAAGTTCCTGGACTACCACTGTATTGTTTAGTTTGGTATAGTATTTTACGGCACAGCAACACAAATAAGTTATTTAGTGTCAGTGCAATTGAAGTAAAGTCTCTTTCCAAAGGAAACACATCACGGTAAGCGAACTCGGATGATCCAGTGGTAGGGGACTGTCCTTGGTCCAACATGTATATTACTATGCTAAACAAAAAGGTTAATTTAACAATATTTGATGCACCGTTAAGAAAACTGTACAAAGTTTGGGAAACGTAACGTTATATAAATTACTCTCCTGAAAAGCTTGTACAAGTGCTATTACACAGAAAGGATATTACAAGTGCAGTATGACGACAGTGAATCTGTAATGCTGATTATACCTATCAGGATATGAGTTGCAGGATTTGCGAACATATCGTTATCTGTTTATAGTAGTATAGCAGTGGTGATAGTAATATGGATACTAGTACCGGAATAGTGCTAGAAAGTATTAGTTATGGTGAGTGGGGGATCGGGTAATATCATATAATGGTTCTCACTAGTGAACTCTCTCTCATACATTGGAGAGAGAGAGAGAGAGAGAGAGAGAGAGAGAGAGAGAGAGAGAGAGAGAGGTCTTTGCTATACAAAACAGGAACAAGGATGTTGCTATGTCACAAATTTAAACATAAATTTTCATGACAATCAGAGTTGTCAAGTAGCCCTCAACTGATCTTCTCGTCAGGTCTATTGTTTAGTAATAGCTGGTGAAAATGTCATCCCCCTCTGAAATTGATACACTTTATTATATCCCTATTTAGAAGTGGCAATCATGCCTGGAGTTGGAAGGGAAAATTTTGTATGTTTTTGTTGTATCAACTATGCTAGCTCATGCGAAAGGGAAACTTGGAAATTTAAAAAAAAATTCATGAAAGACTGTATTAAATAATGCCAATTTTCTGCCCCGCTCACAATAACAGGTACTGGACTCAAGCTTGATACTGATATGGGCTAAACTCATAAAAATGTGAATTCCTTTTAATGCACGACTTCTCAAGAGACAAGGTTAGTAACTAACAAATTACAGTGGCAAATCTAGACCTCGGTTTTGTTTTAATGGCATTTGCGATGACAGTGGCAGTTATCAATTAGGACAAAGGCAGAAAAAGAAGAAAATGGTCGTGAAAGTGCAACACCAACAAGAAAAAATAAATCATGGATATGAATTTAGAGGCACTTAATGCTCGGATGACTTTTTATTTGTGTCAAGGCGACCTTATTGGAACAAATAATACGTACAGAATCTATTATGGCCCAACAATCAACGCATAATTCTGATAAAGACATGGACAATGGAGCCAATCAAAGTCGACGGAGACAAGAGCTAAACAGAAACATAGAACAATCATTGCCGATAACATCAAAAACTCATTCAACAAAGGCAAAGGATGTATTGTTTTTTATCCTATGTTTTGCATTGACGATATCAGCCACACTTATTTCCTCAAACGTTCTAACTAGAGGTCGACATTATTTTGTTCCTGATGCGGCGATAAATATTTTGATATCTATCCTATCTTTCTCAGGCATCATCTGCCTTGTTCTAATGATTATTGTTAACGCCAGTGAAGGACGAAACAAATTTAGATCTCAAACCGATGATCATAATGGGAAGAGACACACATCTGGATCCACTGAAAAGATTATCGTGTTCTATATCTTTGCGTTTGGAACACTGTGTCACATTCTTTTGAGGATTGTTAAGATATCTGATTGTATTCAAAAAGGAGACACCGAAGAAATATTTTCCCTAATAATGTATTTGTCATTGGCCCTATTCAGCGTGGTTCAACTGTTATTTTTTCGGAAATATAACGGAAAAAGATGCACTGGCCTGAAATCTCAAATTCCTATTATTTTCGTTGTCTGCGCAAATGTCTGTGTATGCTTTAGTGCTTTAACACAAGAAACTTTTGACGCATTAGATGAATTAGGATCTGATAATAATCACAAGCGAGAATTAAATAGTTCTGGAACGTTTTCGGATCACATTCGATGTCACAACTCAAGTTTAGTGAGGGATATTGAGCCAGTGAGTAATTTCCTGTATCCGTTTATAATAGAATTTTCATTATTGGCAATTGAATTTGTGTGGTTTATTTGGGCAATACCACATGACGAATGTGTTAAGTCTGCCGACATCTCTATGAAGATATATAGCAGCACAAACAGTGAACACATACCACTACTAAATGGCACCAGAGATTCCATCTGTAGAAAGATGTCTAAATGTGGCTGTTCGTTGATGATCTCACTAATAATTTGTGTTTCTACTGTGACTGTAACATTTATTACCTATTTTAAAGAAAGCATAAACCTCCTGCATTCGACATTTGTAGTCATGGAGCTAATCTTTTCGGTTTTGCTATTCTCTTCGTGTGGGGTTGGATTTTTACTAGTTGTATCAGAAGAAGATCACGCAAAAGAAGAGACATCTATTTTAGGAAATTCCTTGTGCTTTTTTCTTACTGTTGGTAGTGTTTCTGTATACCATATGTTTTCCATTATATCATCCATAACACTTATATGTAACGATGAGAAGATTGCATCATCTTCATTAATTTATCTCTCACTTGTCACTGAGATATTCCACCTCCTAGCTGCTTACCTTCAAACCCTGTTTTTGGGTCAATGTTCAAGGAAGGCTTTCTATGGATTTGATCAAAGACAACTATTCATTCTCAGAATCTGTGTTTTTGTTGCCATTGCAAACGGCAGTATGTGGATTGAGAACAGTTTCTTGCCTTTTCAAAAGGTAGACGATAACCACCTTATCAATGTAACAGATTCTGAATTTTACGGTGTGACAGGGTGGGTACTTATGAGCAAAATTCTATTTCCTTTCTGTATATATTTCAGGTTGGAATCAGTCCTTAGGTGTTTAGAAATCATAAAGAGAATCTGAGAGGACATGTCATGCATAAACAAGATAAACGATGTAGTGTAACATTGCGAACTGGGAGATATTCCTAATCATTAGGCAAAGAAATATATTGTACTATTTTGTGCTCTATTGGAAGAATTTAAAAATGTATGTATGCAAAATGCTAAGTTATATCAGAATATTATTTATCAGCACCAGGGTTAAGACATGATGCTAACCTGAAGTTAACTGGTGTTCAATTATATCTATGACAGATTATGATATCTTCCTCATGATAGAATCTGGAATAAGGAGCGGGATATCAAAGATCCCTAAAATATATACAAAGCTAACCACGCAAATTATGCTAATGAAAATAATCAACTAAGGAATGATGATGAATATGATAAATCAAATCAAAGGAACTTTATTACATATTTGTGTTTGTAGAGAGCAACCAAACGTTTGAAAAATACATTTAAATTGATAAATAATGCTGCATACGGCATGAAAATGGGCAAGGTAAAAAAAAGGTCAAAGCTGAATTATGTGAAGGAGATGAATCTCAGAAAGTAGATTAGTAATTATAGATAAAGATTATGTTCTTTTGTCACTGAAAAGCAAAAGAATAAACCTTTCTAGACCTCTCTATAGTGGATTTACAGGAGTTTTGGATTGTAAGAATTTAATGTACAGTCAATATTACCTTAACATGAAACAAGTGTATGAATAAGAAAAGACATTATTGATGACTGATGTTGATTCGTTGTGCTCAACAGATTATTTATTTTACAAAGATCGAAATAGCAACATAAAGTGTTTTGATACTAGTGACTATAAAAAATATAACATTTATAACACTAACATAAAAGGTCCAAGATAGCTTAAAGACAAATGAAATGAAATATCCCAATAAAATAGTTTCTTGGATTGAGATCCAAATTATATTTGTTCAAAAACAGATAGAACAGAAAAGAAAGCATGTAAAGAAATCCAAATATGTTATTATTAATACATTAAGGTTAGACATGTTAAAACATTGTTTACTAGACCATAATATAATTTAATGAGAAATATATTTATTAAGATGATACGTTTATGAAATATATTCAATAACAGTAAACAAAAAGGAAACAAATACTGGCCCTTTTTTATGGCCACTATTCTCTTCTATAACTTGATAACTACACTGGTCCTTCCGATTTCATTCAAGTTCTTCTCTTTTGCCTACCCTTAATGCTGCAACAATTTCTATTTGCTATTTTTCTGGAACCGCAATATATACTAAATATACATTCCATTCATTAATTTTTTTTATCTTTGGGAAAAAACCCCACATCAATGTACCTAATATTTTCCCTAAAATCTGTTCGAGTACATACAATTTATATGTGTGGGCAGGTACACAAACATATATTCCCGAATGTCTTCCCTGAATGATAACTTGGTTAGGTAGATTGTATTTTTCTTTATATCATCTAAATTAGCACCGTCATCAATTAAAAACAAAGTATTTGTAGCAAATAATTTTATTAAAATTCTAACCAAATATATGTTTTTTTTTTGATCAATATACAAAACATTTATATATGTACGTATATATTTTCTGTAAAAGGTTTTATTATACATATAATTTGGACAAAACATAACAAGATAATAAAAACATTTATATTCAGTTTACAAAAAATCCAAAGAAAACTTTTTTTCCCACTATTGGTTATCACACGTATGATCTTACTAAATGTTTTCATTTAGTGATTCCATTTAAATATCTGATAATAAGTTTTTATAAGCATAAACAAAATTATCAGCTTCCCCGTTAAATGTGCATTTAACTTCAGTCAAGTTTTGTTACTGGCATAAACAATTCTGTTTTGTTCATAAAATCAAGAAATTCTTCCCATATCATCAGATTATGTGTTTTGAACCTTTATATTCCCATGCAACACTTAATGCCTAAATATGAAAGTTATTTGTTTAAAAAGAGCTGATAAATGATACCTTGATGTAGATATTGTATTTTGATTAAAAATCTCAAATGTTTGGAAAATTATAAACATGTAGCATATCATATATTTTTGTTAATTTCTTTATATATTTCTTTTATATATTAATTTATAATCTTTGATAGTATATTATTTTAGATTTGTGTTTATAGCATCAAAATTCCCCACTCCATGATGTACTTTTTTTATTTTCGTTATAAAATCATCTGTACAGTTGTATAATGCTAACCTAAACATAATAGTTGGCAAGTTTCTTATCTTGTTCATGTAACCATTATTATTTTCTTTCCTTTTTTATCTTACTTTTACTCTTATTATAACTTCATATCAACGGAGTTCACAACGCCTTATTCCTTCATTACATTTCCTAGTGTATCATTCCTATTTGTAACCTTGCATAGTATGCAATTATTTGCTAGTTAGCTTGTGTTTTGTTTATTTTCTCACTTAGCTTGATTTTTTAATTGTTTTAAATAAGATACGAGTTGAATGTTCAGGAAAATGATTAATCTGTCTGCTGTAAAATAAGAATACATTTTGTAATCAGTACTTCCGCTTTCAATATTTCTGCTGCATCTGCCAATTTTGTCTAAACGGAAAGTTCTGTTGAAGGGTACATGGTACAGTTGTCCATGTTTTTTCAAACAGGTCAATATCTAATGAGATGCTAAATCGTTTTCGATGCACAATAAACTGAACAGCTTCCTTGTCATTTTCCCTTATCTGTACTTTCTGCAATGACAATCTAGATATAAACCTTCTTAGTTTTTCATTCATAATTCCATGTTCTACTTTTGTGTTCTAACTTCACCAGGAAACCAGGGATCCTTATGTATATCAGAGAAAGATTGGAATCATTAACGACTTTAAGCTTATCGGTGCCCATTGTAACGCAATACTTTTAATAAAAAATCCTGCCAGCACGTTAATATACTAGGTTTGTTCAATCACCTTTAACTTTTAGATTGAAAGACATAAAAAGTGAACCAGGATCAATTAACACATTTGACTTAATTTTGGAATATATACTTGGAACACATCCCAGTTTTGGCTGTACTGGGAACATGATTCGTATAATGATATGTTGAATTAATATGATTGATATCTTGCGGGATTGGTTTTGTGTTTTTGGTTGAATATATTTTCCAGTCTTCAATTCACTTTAAAAATTATACCCATTAGTAAAACAGTTGCACCAACAAATATAGTCACCTACAATATTCATACAAACATTATTATTATTATTATTATTATTATTATTACAAGGTCTCAATTCGGTCTTGGGGAATTATAATATTTGTACCTCTTTCTTTTTTCAAAGCTTACTGTTTAAAGCAGCTGCTTGCATCAAATAATTCACCCTTCTGCTAACCAGTCTTTTTTCTAAACTTCTTTTAGTGTTTTAATTATATTAATTGAAATTTCGTATTTTTTCCAACGTTTGTCCTTTAATTGTTGGTCGGCCTTGTGACCGTCAACATCAAATAATTGCCATAATACCCTGACACAAGTACATAAAAATCCTGCAAAAGCTGACAAAACATTTCACTCACAATTGAAACCATCTATTTAACATATTACTCACTATTGAAACCATCTATTTAACATATCACTCACAATTGAAACCATCTATTTAACATATCACTCACAATTGAAACCATCTATTTAACATATCACTCACAATTAAAACCATCTATTTAACTAATATTAATATTGCCTATTGGATCAATTGTAAAGTTATCGGGTTAGTTTCTAACAGGTCTGCCTTAAAAGAAAATAATAACATAAAGTTTTATTTATTCCATTTACTTTAGATCTATCTTTCGACAGTTCCAAACTTGTTAAATGTATTTTACCACATTATTCCCAACAACTAATATTTTTAAAAGTCAACTACAACCCCACTAAATATTATTAAATTAAATATAAATGTAGACATTGTTTAATTCTGGTTCTTGATAGGTAGTAGGAAAAGCCTTGTTACAATTTTTTTATATAGCATGGAATTTTAATATAGCTTATCAAATCTAATTGTTCTTGTGTTTAACCAGGAAATAACATATCAAAATATCACATGAATCTATAAAAAAATCGATCCCTTTCAAATCTGTTGCCTATTCATAGTTGACTACCATTATCTGACGTGGTAATTAAAGGCAATGTTTTTGTTGGTAAATTTACAAAACAAATCCACCAGGTACTTCCTTTCCATTTGCACGTTGGTGTTGTAAATCTGTGTAAGATATATATATATATATATATATATATATATATATATATATATATATATATATATATATATATATATATATTTTTTTTTTCTTTGCTAATTGTGTATCCTTAGTAACCAGTGGACTAACATGATTCATATTTTCTCGTTGAAGAACATTCTTTACTTCATGTTTAGCATCAGACTGTGCTGCTTTAAACATCATTGTTATCATTTGACAATAAACCTGTGAGGTATCATTATTGAGTTGATCAATCTTATCTGTTTTATCCATTATAGATAAATTATACGTCACCTTCACTGAATTTATGTCCTTTTCATTTAAAATTTCCTGTCGACTCCGGACAGAGAGGAAACATTGGTGGACCTCCCCCCCAGCGACCGAATGTTTGTGCTATGAGAAACATGCGGAAACAGGGCGCCGGGAGTTCCAAGTGCATAGACCACCTGGGGTGGGTGGTGAGAGTGAGAGGGGTAGGGTGGGGGCGCCAAATCTCCCTTTCAGATCTACTCTTACTTTCAGTCGTGCTTGCTATACATTGGGACATGTTCAGGCAGTGAGCATGTACACAATAAACACAATAATTGCGGATGCATATTGACTTCCAACTGGAATGATAACAAGTTCATGCGCTCTGGAAAATGAAGTTTAATAAATATAAAAGTTTTTTCCTATGTCGACCTGACACAGACCCACATATCTGTGCAAACCTACTGATCGATCGATACGATGCATGCTGAGCGTGTTTGGTACAGACCGGCAGAGGTAAGAATGGTATTTACTGCACTGAAACATAAACGTAAATTATTATTTCTGGTGCATGTAGGCTTCGAATTTAAAACTGCTAATTTGGTATTCCCTGCACGCAACAACAGATTTTTCCAATCATATTTTCATAGTCTAAAAGTGACAGAAATAATGCTTTCATGATGTATGTGACACTGCGCCTCTTTGGAAGAAGCAGTATTTTATGTGTAGACGACGTTTGTATACGATCCAAAATCTATATATTTGGCCTTTATGACTATTTAGAAATTAAATTAAAAATGTATCTATTGTTTTAATGAACATAGCCAACAGAGTTAACTTGATAGTTACAAAACAAAAATCTTTAAAAAAACCAAACAAATAAACCAACAAACAAACAGGGACCATACACACGAAACCTGCTGCATAGTGCGATTTGATCTTCATAATATTGAGAAATGAATTAAAAAGGTATAGATATGAGAGAGAGAGAGAGAGAGAGAGAGAGAGAGAGAGAGAGAGAGATAGAGAGAGAATCACTGTGTCCATGCATTTGTTTGAACTTATTTGATTTGCTGATACTTTCTTTGTATCATATGCTACATACGCGTTTTGCTAAGAGTCGACGGAAAGAACAAGTTAGATATGGTTATTATGACCATATAGGTATCAAGTTATATATTTATCTCTTGTACGTAGGCGACACATCTTACCGAGAAGTATTCTGGCGTCATATGAAATAGCTCTTTTTCCTCAACAAAGAACAAAACATGATTGCAGTTTTGTGTTTGTTTATACCCCCTCTCCTCCCTCCCCCCTTTAATGATTTCCAAATATGTTTAGGTATACCTTGTAAACGGCACTTTTAATACATTATTGGGTACATCATGCTTAGGAAATGGCATATTACTGCCTTTTGCAAGGACATACCGAGGCACCCAACACGGGCTGGTCTGGACGGGTATCGAACCATCAACCTAGGATTACGACTCTGACGCTCAAAAAACTGAGCAACTGTGGTTTCCGAACTCAGAAAAGATTGGGATTTATAAACGTTTGATTAGGTGCATCTAAGAATATCGATAGGCGGGCGTGAGTGAAAACGCGTAAATGGTTCCAGCCTGGGCATGCGAGCATGTGTATTTTATACCAAATCAATCATCTAAGAGTTAATGGGTATTTGATAAATGAATAAAAAGCAAAACCGTTATAAATTAAGCATACGATGCATCATATACTGAGTGTTGGTAATACCACATTGTCATTTTACTTAGGAAATGCAGTATACTCATTACAAATTTCCTTGTCCACGTTAACTTGACACAATCTTACATTTGTACGCAACCATCGTAGCACAACCATATGATATTTTTCATGAGTCACATCGTTTGGTACTGTCCAATTGTGATGTTGTCTGCATTCCTGAAACATAATTAAATCCTCTATTCATGATGCATTTAGTTATGAATTATGACCGGTAAAATCGCTTCATATGAAATTAAAAAAAAAAAAAAAAAAAAAAAAATTAAAATAATTGTGCAGCATTTGACGACTGACCGGAGGAAGCAATACATCATATGGAGACGGCACTTTGTGTTAGATACAAAAAATCTATCATTTTCATATTGAAAGTTTCATGGTTTTAAAGGTGATTTAATTCTCTAGAATATTTCTGGAACAAGTAGTATCCACTTATTTCTTGTCTGACCTTTCCCTTTTTCTAAATTCTGGTAACCCACGTTCAGGCTGTCCTCAGAATTTAACTATTTTCCACGGATTTGTGTTACCAAGTGCTATATTGATCAATAACGACATAATTGTTGGACTGTTGCACTTTCAAGGAAATGTTTCTTCAGCTTTGCTAATAAATGAATTCAACAGTCTAAAGATAAACATTGTTTAGTACTGCCTAGTAGTGACAAGTATGGTATTTACTATATGTAGTACCGCCTAGTAACAAGTATGGTATTTACTATATTTAGAACCACTTAGTAGTGACACGTACGATATTTACTATATTTAGTACTGCCTAGTAGTGACAAGTATGGTATTTATTATATTTAAAACCGCCTAGTAGTGACAAGTATGGTATTTACTATATTTAAAACCGCCTAGTAGTGACAAGTATGGTATTTACTATATTTAGTACCGCATAGTAACAAGTATGGTATTTACTATATCAGAATAGACCGAAGATGCATTTTTGTTTCCTTTACTCTATAAAAAAAGAGTTGATATATGGATTTATGCATGCGTGGAATGAGAAACGAAAAGGCTTGTACTGGACTCTACGACTAATGGAGGGTTGTTTTGTTTCATTCGCAGATGAAAACTAATATCCACATCTATCTTTTAGGTATAAAAATACAGCCTTTAAATATGAAAATACAGTCTTTAAATATGAAATACAACCTTTAAGTATGAAATACAACCTTTAAGTATGAAATACATCCTTTAAGTATTCAAGTATGAAAATACAGCCTTTAAGTATGACAATACAGCCTTTAAGTATAAAACACGGCCTTTAAGTATGAAAATAAAGCCTTTAAGTATTAAAGTATGAAAATACAGCATTTAAGTATGAAAATATAGCCGTTAAGTATGAAAATACAGCCTTTAAGTATTCAAGTATGAAAATACCATTTGACCATTTGTATCAGAAGGTTTAACTGGATTGCTTTACTTTTGAAATATATTTCTCAACTTTAAAAAAATATCACTAAGGTTTACTTTGTAGTTTTTCTGTTTGATTCAAAATGTCATAAAATCGTGAAATTAAACTTGTGTTTAATACAAACAAGCTGAAATCGCATTTAAAGAAAGTCAGCCTTAGACGCACGAAGGTGTTTCCCTATCTAAAAATAGATCTTGACTCTGCGTGATATGGTGAAGTGAGAGCTCAAAGTGCTAGGCTCAGCACTCTCTTCAAAGCGCATACTCTGTTCTCTAACCAAGGGAGGTAACCCGCTCTGAGGACTATGTAGTCCGGGGCGCAAAATCGCGAGAGTGAATGTTGATGCTTCACATTAACTTCTGTGATAATAAAAGACTATTTACTGCTGTCGCCAATGGGACGAAATAGTTCTAATGCATAGGAATATATTCTCCTAGAAGTAAAACAGCTTTGATCCGCTATTTTAGAGCAATAAAAAGCGATTTATTTGTGTGTGTAAGGGATTGTTGAGGTCATCTGAAGATAGTACCGACTGTCAGCTTGTTATAATGTTACTCTCTCTCTCTCTCTCTCTCTCTCTCTCTCTCTCTCTCTCGTAAAACAAAATAATTAAAGGATGAGCCTTATACCTATTTATTTCATGGTTAAGATACTGGGCCGACATTGATATCTATCAACATATGTTGATAATATTATCGGCAAATAAAGTGCAGAGGATCTAACAAAGAGATTACATTCGTTTAAATTATGATGGATATATAGTAGAAGAAAAGTGATCATTTTAGACATGAATAAGTCTCCAATATAAAATTTTGTAGTGTATCTGTTTATGTTAAGTCAAGTAAATGGTATGAAATCCATTGGGGTTTTTCTTGATTTGCCATGAGTAATGCTAGGAAAACCTGTTTTCGTTAAAGGAAAACTACACACACACTCATTAGTTCTTATCAAATAATACGTCCTTTTAATCTCTACCAATTTGTAATACGTTTCTGAAACCACTCAACAATCCTTATAGAAACTGAACAATTTATTACGTTACCGAATATTATTCACCTATATATTCCTTATAAAGTATACAGCATGCCAGAAATATACAGACAAGGTGGAACCCAACATTAAAAGCTGCACAAAACTCTAGGCCATAAAGTACAACCCCATTTAGATTAGTTTGGAAATACAACTGTTTTTTATGAATGCGTTTCTGTCAGAATTAATAGAATTGTCTTCATGTCTAAAATCAAAATACTTAACAGATTAAAATCTGAAGGGTACTGTGTCCGTAAAGGTCCCTAGACAGCGTATATTTATAACTTATGCAGTCTGAAAGGAATTGTGTCACACAGACCCAGTTTGGAGGCATAACTTAATTTTCATTCTAAGACGCATTGTTAGTGTAATTCTTAGGTTCAAAGGTGTCTTAATTTGAGCACAGACACCATCTTTTAGAAGTGTTCAAAATTCTGGAAATGTGTCAAATGTTTTAATTCTAAGACGTATTGTTGGTGTAATTTTTTTTGCAATAGTGAAGAGGAATTGGAATTAGAGCGAATAAATTATTCTTACCACCTGTTAGTACTAAAATGTTGACCATAGGAACCCAGTATTTGTATGCGAAATATTCCCATCACAATATACAATAAAAAAGATTTAGTGGTCTAAAACTGCAGCTCAGACAGAAAGGATGAACGCAAATGTTCAGCAATTTTGAAAATGAAAATCCTGAAAAGTAGCTTATTCTGACCCAGTCTTTGTTTAAAACATGCTCATCGTTAGTTCCACCCTCAGCAGAAGTTTGGTTACAATAGGTTTCTAGTTATCAGAATAGCATGAATACAAATTGTAAACAATTGTTAATGAATTCTGGAATGTAATGTACATATGTTCATCTCAATATGTACACACGGTTAAAGTTTTAAAAATATAAACAAGCTTGTTATCAAGGATTATTCTTGTGATTTATAAACTATTTTCATTTTCATTGAAGATTCTCCGAATATCTAATAACACTAATATATAATCATAGGTATCGTTTTTTTCCCAAGCATTTGGATCATTTATATTGTGATCAGTTTTCTAAGTCAATTTCCGTGTCCATTGTCAAGTTCCAATCAACACATCAAACAATAAAATCATTCTGGAAATCCGTTATATTTTTCTTCATATTGTCATAAAATTGTGGCTTGTCGGTACATGCCCTTCCCTTGAATTCTTAAGACAACCATCAAATAGTTGTCTATTTTATATCCTTTTTAATAGGTTTATCTTGTATCAACATTATGTTTGAATAAAATGAATGCACTACTATTATTCTTATATGAACTAAAAACTACCTTTTCAGCTTTATCATAATAACTCCTGTTCGTTAATTATATGAATATGTTGTACACAGATTATATTGTATTTGTTTGTTTCATATAACAAAAAGCATCCCCTCTTTTCTTACTGTAGCTTTACTACTACAATTTTTGTGAAAATAGTATTATATGGATATGCGTGCATAATAAAACTTAATGTGAAGTCAGTATAAAACTATATGCCTGTATCAAAGACAAAATATCAATGTGACTAGCTATCTTATTACTCATACAGACAATATCAAATTTAAGAAACAAATGAATATCATTTCTCAGAAACGGGCACAGAATAACCTGTGTAGCAGTATAACACTTACATAAATCAACAACAACCACAACACAAGCATAAACAGTTTATCAACTTGATGTCTCCCCATGGTCAGTACTAACTCAACACCTGAGTGTTATTCAACATCAACAAATCTATTAACAGAGAACATTGTATAGAAAGTATATATAATTTATAATAGCATCCCTCAAAAATAAGACCTGATAAATTAATAACAATGATTGCCAGGATATATACCTAAGAAATAGAGGATCTTACATAAGCGCTCATTTCAAATGAAATTTATGAAAGGAGTCGAATACTTTATATGTTCTGCGAGTTTTGGCGACCAAACAATTGAAATGTTTCGACGAGTTCCACTCATTTCATTTCAAGTTGCCACAAATGTAAGATTCTATTTATCGTATGACGAAATATACAAGTTTTATTTAACAAAATTGCAGAATGGTGTAATGAAAAGGCTTTGAAATACATCTGGATATCTCGGTAGTTATGCCTATCTTCTGCATGACATTATGACATCATTCGTGACGTCATGATATGTTATTACACCTGTTACATATGTGGAAATTATGACATGAGTATATTTAAGTAAATAGCACAGAAGTCACGTGATCAGTAAATATATGGATCTTCCATACTGCACGCTTTATAAAACAATTTAGTCAACCGGAAGCTTGTCTAAATATTGGAACAGAGTTGATCATCGGAAAAAGACCAAGATCCCCAATGTTTTTGACTGATTTCGATCCATACTCCGTAACGAAAACAATACTCTGTAAATTGCTCTCCAACTGTGTTAGATGTCCAACTAATTGCGCTGTTTTGCTTTCAGTATTTTCCAACTGTCCTTTTGATACAGATTTTTTGTTTCGGTGTGTTTCTTTGGTGATGTCCGATTGGAACTCTTCTATCTGTTTTTTCCACAGCATTTATAAAGCCCCTTAATTCTTTTTCTTCTTTTGCGGTGGATAATTGTTTCACTACAGGTTCAAGTTCTCCACTTCTTAGTTCTTCCGTCGTAATCGTCAATCATATATTCTGCTTATCTTACCTGGTCATCAAACTGCTCATTTGTCTCTATTATTTGCATCTGTTTTTTTTTATTGGATACTTGTATTTGCTGTTTTAAAAGAAGAGTTGGTACAAGCGGATATTATATTTCGGAGATGCAAAGCAATTTCTTTCTTTCCTTTTTTTCTTTTCTTTTTTTGTTTCTTTCTCCACGGTCGAGTCTTGATGCTTTTCTTCAAGAGTTATTACCCTTCTATCACCTTCCTTTGTCAAGCCTTGTTTAATTAAGATGTTCCTACCAATTTTATCTGCTATGGAGCTTGGTGCTAGCATATATTTGATGTTGTCTTTCTTCCAAATTTGAACTAATTTTTCAGCGAGTTTTCATAATAGAGTGTTTTTGTTTGCATTGCTAAGGTTGTTTCTTTCCAAGTTGTCCTGTAATTCATTCATGCAAAGGCCTTCTATTATGTCTTCGTTGTACTTATCAAAAATTTCGAGTGAAAAACTAGTATCTTTGCTTGGAGCAACATCTTTAAAACGTGATTGACTTTAATCTGAATAACCACTAGCAATACCTACAGTATCATCAACTTTCAATTGATGTGTATCTAACACGTCATCATATTCATATCTAAGATTTTCAAATTATTTCATTTTAAAATCCATACCACCCTCTTTTGTGCTATTGTATCAGCAAAGAAAGGAATAATTCACAACTTGATAAGAGTTGGGATTTTATAGAAGACAAAAATAGTAATTTGGTAGTACCACCAAAGTTGAATTGCTCGATTTCTTCAGACTTGGAAGAGTACAAATGGGAATTTAAGATAGTTACTGAGAATGGAACATGCAAAGAGATAACTGGTTCTAACTTGACTAAACAAGAGTTGGAAAAAAAAAGGAAAAGAAACAAACCCAGACGGAGGACGTGTGAAATCTGTGTAAAAGCTAAAGTTGCTAAAATTTGCAAATCATTGTCAGATGTTGTAATTTGCACTGAGACACCAATAATTAGCAAAATTATTCCAAGCAACAACTTGGGGAGTTTACAAAATGATTTGAAAGTTGATTGTTAGGCATCAAACGGAATTAGATACTTCAGTGGATTTGTATCATTTAAGCTAGGTGTACCTCTATCTACAATGAGAGCTAGTTTGATAACTTTCAAAAGTATAGATTTAAAAAGGCCAACTGAAAATGAAAGAATCTGAAAATACTGAAAAAACAAATACTTAACAAATAAAATATCTACTGGTCGCTTTGTTGTTGATGCATTTGTCCCTTTAACCACACTTGTTACATCGTTATCATTAACGGAGTGGTTGATTAACATGCAATGAATTATAACATGGAAACTGGATTAGTCAATACTATTCAAGACTTCCTTAATGATGAAGTTAGCCATCAATAATGATTCAACTTTTTTTCCTTGTGTTCTTCTACCTCCTTCCTTGATGGCATTTTAGCATTGTTTGCTATGTTTTCGCTAGTCCTCATGTAGTGAGTATATATTCAGTGAAAACAATTTGTTTTTGGGATAACGTGATGAATATGAAGGCCATCACCACTCACACCTTTTGGTTTTTTGAAGTTTTCATTAGAAGTAAATAGATGGGACATACATTATCTATTATGTATCTAGTATTTCTCCAGTGAAAACATCCTTTTTTATTCCGGATAAGTTAAATTAAACGAAGAAGACGGAACAAGATAATCTATATCCAAATAATCATTTCTTCTCTCTATTTTGATACTATTTGTTGTTCACTCTTTGTTTTGTTCTCCATCTTTTTCTGTGTCCGTTATGACAAGATTTGTTTAACCAATTTATGTTTTTCTCTTCTCCATATTTTGAACATGTCATGGAATCCATGTCTTTTTTTTACCAAGTTACGTTTTAAAATAGTTTGCACTACTCAAAGTAACATTATAAGTCACCTTGCAATGAACCTGTCTTCCAATTCAAATTTTCATTGATCTAACCTTACAAACTTCATTACGATTAGGTTGAAGATAGCGAAGACAAAAAGCAAGATGAATCTAAGGTTTGCAAAGAATCAAATAAAATTACTTTACAAAAGCCGAAAAATCGACATAGAGTTGAACCTAGAATATAAATTCGAGAACGTTGCCAGAAGACTAAACAGATTAAGTCGAACGTTTAAAGAAAGAACAAGAAGAGTCCAAAATGGGGACACATCAAAGTGTGCCTGTGGCACACGGACATGAAGTTTCCCGGTACATCACAAGATGCTGAAATCACACCACGTGAAAGAAACGAACCAAATCAAAGAACATAATCTATTATTTGACAGGTGGTGCTGTAGTTGTTTTGATTATCCTGCTCATTTGGTCAAAATTGTAAGTTGTTTCTTCGCAGAGTCTTCAACATCTAGTTGTAAAAGATATTGGATTTAGCAATGATCAACCAATAAAATCACAGAAACAAATTCTAACCATGTCAGTATCTTACAAACTAATACCAGAAATGCTTTAGCAGATCTTTAAGTCTACGCGCCAGTTTTTGTTAATAAATGTGTAGCAAAATGTCGAGCGAAACAAAAAACATTATCAGCACAATTCACCACGCAGCATTTAGCTCTGTTCTTACTGTTGCCTTCATAGTGTTTTTAAAAAAAAGCTATTGAGGTTTACAATCGGTCCACCATCAACAATGATATTGAGAAGCTATAAAGCTGATCATTCCAGTTTCTTTCAGTCAATTCACAATCGACTACCTGATAGCAAATGGACTTTTACCTGAACAAACTGTTACTATTCTTGATAGATATATGAACGAGAGAGGCATCGTGTTCTCAGCCATTGGCTGAGTGTACATCTGCAACAACAGCATAGTTGAATCCCATTCTTCCTCCTTGGCAACAACGTATTAAAAATAGATGAAAAAAGTATTTGATCGCATGAGAAAGAAATACAGAATATCTTACGGTTTTAAATTCATTAGAAGCATGTCTGGAAATAGTTTAGCTGGTGTAGGTGTTTCAGCTGATGTATAGTGCTTTTCGGGAATATCTACTGGTATAGTTGTTTAACATACCTTCAACGGATTGGCACATCAGTCATAAAAACTGTTTCAAAAGCTTAGAATGATGAGATAATTAGTAAATACATGTTCAAACATGATGAAATAATAATATTTGCCATCACCAAGTTGAACAGTAACGATGAAATGGTATGCAAAGCGACAAAAAAGTAATCAACCATGAAGAGTTTATCTTCATCATCAAAGAGTACAGCAGATACAAAGAGATAAAAAACAAGCACTTAAAAAAGCATGGCATGCAGAAGAAAAAAAGAAAAATAAGACCTTGGAACAACTTACAGGAACGTAGGCAGTAAAAAAAAAAGAAACTTTAATGGCGGCAGCTTGTGCTGATCTCCTTTTGGAGGACCTTGTTGCAACAGGCAACGACGAAGGCGCAATTCCTGGTTTCGCTAATATTTCCGAACCAGCAGCCTACCTGAAGCAAGAGAACTATGTTATATGTTCTCCATGAAAACGAAACATATAATCCATTGGGTGACAGGAACGGAAACCTCACTATTTTATAACAGAACATAGATTCTGTTCTTCGTCACTATAATATTTCCGACGAACATAAAAACTCTATATTTTTCTATATCAATGGCAACAATGAAACAATCATTATTTAAATTCCAGATGGTTATTAAAACCTTGAAACATATATGGAAAAAGTCAAAGAGGGAAAACTGTAAATGGTGAATATGAAGAAAGTATTGATATCGAATGTTTGACACAAAACTTAAAAGTTCAAATAACTTTGAGAAATAATACTTAGTGTACATAATCAATTACAATTAGAAATTGCTAAGATCCAATAGCTAGAGCACTTTACATGTGCCTGGTGTTAGATTTTCAATCAATGCCTGTAACATATGCTTTCCATGTAAAGTTAATGGTGTAAGTTAGATATAGAATGATTGGATCAGTAACTGTTAAAGGTCATTGTGATTATACTTTGGAGATGCCACGCAACTTTGGTTTTCATTGAGACAAAAACAGATAAAACAAATGCTCACTAGGTGAAATAACTACTAGTGTTTTGAACCTCATCAATACCGGTATTACCAGTTTAGCAGATCCAATATAACATTTGATGTGGCTAATATATAGTTTAGACAAAAACAAGCTGATACACAAATGTGTAAGACTCTTAATGATAGCAATTTGAACTATATCATAAGTTGACAATAATTTAAAACATATTGAACAGACTGCTAATGAAAAAGGTAGCAAAAGTTCAAAAATTCATCAACAGATTGATGACTAAAGAAAAAAGATTTTAGATACACATGAATTGTTCAGACAGAGATTTGATACTATATCCACTGCTATACAAGCCTTGCAAACAGTAAGATAAAGAGAAGATGTACCTAATGTTAGCAAAACTATACAACCTACTGACCAGATGATAAACAAAAATATAGATTCTTTGGAGATTAACATGAAAAAAATGTAAAACAAACCTCTGGACAGCTATGGTCTCAACCAGAACAATTACAGAAATACTTGAATTATTAAATCCAAGAGGACGATCAAGAAATTAAATAGCTAATGAATGATTTTAGCACACAAATTACCGATTTGAACAAGAAGATAACAGCTAGCAATATAATATTGTCGGAGTTGCAGAAAAAAGAAAGATTTAACAGAGATAAACAAACGATAGATACAAAAAAAAAAAAATGTGCATGAGAGCAGCAAGGCTCGATCTAGCTTACTACTTATCTATTACAGATTATGAGTGATAAGATCAAAACTGTAACAGCTCTTATATTTGCTGAATGTTCGAACAAACTACACACTGAGGTTGAACAACCCAAAACAAATACAATGAATATGCAGATAGAAAATTAGTTCAAAACAACAGTGTGGTACAAGCTATTGATGAAAAAGACAAATGGATGAAACGAATGAGAGAAGATTTAAATAATTTTAAGCGAACTTGTACAACAAATGCAGATGCTTTCTAAACTAAAGTGGATACAACAATTCTCTCATTGATGCAGTTTAAACTGAAATAAGCAAAAGATAGCGACTTTCAAAACTTAAGCGAACACAGTAACGGGCATAAAAAGCACTGTATCGTGTGTTCGAATGGATGAGTTAAACACGATAAATCAATAAAAAAACAAAAAGGAGTTTGATGAGAAAACGTATGAATGCCTCTATGCATATTAATTTACGATTTTTGCATTATTCCGAGTAAGGAAAATCCGGATGGCGTCAAAATAAATGTGGAGCAAAAGTACATATGTTCAAAAAAGTAAAGATATCTAGTTTTCAAACTCTTTATCAATATCAAGAAACGAAAGAGTTAAATGGTTTCGGAAACTCTTTAGATCAACCCCCCACCCAACCCCCCCCCCCCCCCAAAAAAAAAAAAAAAAAAATTGGAAACTTATGAATTTAAAGATGACCCATCAAGTTTTGCTGAATATGTCATTCAAATAAAAGATCTGGCTTATATACAATTTTGGTAAATTTCTAAATTGAACCTAAATCAGACCTAATTTATGTTGACTCTTATACAGGAATACAGCAAAATACATAAATATTTTCTATACACAATTTATCCACAAAGGAATCTAACCTTTAAAGTGTAAAACAATCACAGACATATTATTTTGAACAGACAAATATCTTATTTATTTTAATTGAAGCATAATTTTAAAAGTACCATTTCATATTATTAGTGATCCAGATGCGTTTCCCATCAATAGAAACAGTAGCAAAATTTGTTAGTCGTAAATTGATGGCATATGTATATTTGTCTATTAAGGGAACACCTCACCGAAGGCGTCTCTACTTAGCACAGTAAATAACCGCAGCAGCAGTTATGACTGCAGGACCGACAGCTCCCGGTCTAGCGTTTATTGGAATTAACTATCTGTTTCAGTTATTTGATCCAGATCGAACTTATGAAAATAGAAGCAGACATGTCAATTTAATGTTAGAGTACAATAGACAAACTGAAGAGTTAAATGAAAGCAGATCAAAGATAATTGACTACTTGAACGAAAGATTGAGAACATGGTTTGGTGACTCAGTACATAAACAGCCTTAAACACTCCTTGCGTCTACTCATAGTGTTGTTGTAAAATTTGAAAATCCACTGGAGCCAAAACTAAATCATTTGTATCATCCTTCTAATAATCAAGTGAAATACAAATAAATGTTCATTGCACTTTTGTTGCGTGTTAGTCTGCATGTACATGTTTCTTGGAAAGGTTCCGACGTTTTTGTAAAAATGAAGAACATTTTTTAGCACAATAAATGGCAACGTACGGTAAATACATAACTCCTAACAAGCAGGAACATTACGGCAAGGAGTGAAATACCTCCCTCAGTCCAACACATCATTGTGTCATATGTAGACAGAGCAGCATAAAACACGACGAAGCATTTCACATAGGAATACTAGTGTTAAGTCCACATTATCAGGTAGTTTCTTCGTCTCATATGATATAATATTGAACGGAGCTGCTGTAAGCATACTCTTTTCAAGTTAAATACTTACAGCATTATTCTGGCATTCAAACGTTTGTGCTTACCTGTTTATGTTAAAACAACCATAAGTGAGCAAGGCATCATGAGGGAACAATTTAGAAAGTTGAGATCTGGAACTGGTAATGTGCAAAATGAAGGCACAGAAGCTGTACAGTTTGTGGTGCATAACAAAAATTTAGAATACCACTTGACTTCCAGACACTAATATACTATTGTCAGTTTGTGCTCATCCTCGGATTTTAAATTAACCTTAAAAAAGCAGCTGCGGTGATTGAAGGAAGCAACCAAGACGATAAACTGGAAAAAATTTGCCTCAAGTACGATACGATTACATCTGAATTATTTGCTCAATCAGTTATTGATAAGTACAAACATGGAATTGATCCCCTTTACGACTACATGTAGATAGACATCGATATAGCAGCCAATACAACTTTAAACAGCCTCACATTTAATTCTCTCAGGATGAGTTTAAGGAGTATTTTCATAATGTGCAAAAGAGTGCAGAAAGTGATCCTTAAATGTTGTACTGCTCATTAATAGAAAACATGTCGGTAACAATTGAAGGTCGGCCAAACATGATTGATTCCCAGGGTTTCCAAATCATGGAAATGTTTGCAGATTTCAGTAAGTAGCCAAAACACACATACATTAGTAAGGAAAGTGGTAATAATTTTTACACTAACATTATTTCAACCTGCATTGATTTGAGAAAAACACTATGTAATTATTCGGAATAATCAACCAAATCAATTATGCTTTAGACATCAATAAATGTATTTGAAAGAACCTTATAACATGATAATCCGTGGAGTAACTAATTGTGAAAAGACTATGTTTGCACTAAATATGATAGAGACTGAAAACAAAAACGTTTCCAATTATATCGCTATAATCTGTCCAAGTTGTCTGTGCAACACCTTACGTCAGAAAGTGGTTACTCAAAGATAACAAGGTGATCGTGATAGATCCTGACGATAAACTGGATGAGTGGCTAGTGCTACACGTTGATAGATGTCAAGATACAAATACTTTGTTTCTAATCGATGATTGTGGGATATTAAATGATGACATATCAAACGAAAGCAATTGACCTAACCAAACTAACGTTTGGTGGTAGACATTTTGAAATATCTGTGTCAGTGATCGTGCAAAGTTCAACTATGTGATCCGATAAACTGGATGAGTGGTTAGTGCTACTCGTTGATAGATGTCAGGATGCAAATACTTTGTTTCTAATTGATGATTGTGGGATATTAAATGATGACATATCAAACGAAAGCAATTGACCTAACCAAACTAACCTTTGGTGGTAGACACTTTGAAATATCTGTGTCAGTGAACGTGCAAAAGTCAACTATGTGATCAAAGATTTTAGAGAAAATGCACGTTTTGTTTAACGTCTTCTATACACGGAGGCAAAAGCAATGTACCTTATCTTCACTTATGATGTAGAATGAGATATTGTAGATTTTAAACAGCACAAAAGAAATAAACTTTTAACGAAACTTGAATTTCCTTTTCAATACAGATAACTGGCCTGACCATATGTATGGCAACCTGTTTTTGTTAGCCACTTAAACAAAAAACATTTATCATTATAAGAACTCTGTGTTACTTTGTTGATTTTTATGCTAAACATCTCATGAATATGTGATCTGAGCACTTCTGTTCAAAAAAGACAAAGTTTATTTTCATCTGAACCCACAAAACTCTCTGACTGGTACACCAGTTAGATGATCTTTGTAAATTACAGGAACTTTCTTATTCGTCTGTGGTAAAATCCACCATAGATCGGTTTGGTTAATTCGATGTAAACCATTTGAATGCAATCAGTAGCTGTGTACCTGTGTAAACGATCTGTGTGAACCATTTCTGAGCTGAGTTGAAGTATATACAGCACCCTGATGGAATGAGTTTAGATGTTTGCATTGTCCAGCTTTGCCGTTGTTTCATAGGAACACCTTGCCTTTGGCAACGAGGTTTCGAAGTTGGTCCTTGTTCCAAAGGGACTACGACGTCGAGAATATATTTGATTGGTGCATAACACTACTACAATTCTGTGGTATGAAGAACACGGACACTTCGTGTTTGGTACAACAATACCTTCAAAATGACAATAAACAACATAAGGAACTTTTAATTGACTCTGATAATTTTACGATTTACAAATGAGCCTTTCTTTAGGCATTATATCTATCGACTTGGTTACAAATACACAAATTATTTTGTGTTTTGAAAGCGTTTCTGGCCTACAGAGAAAATTAAGGAATTTGTAACAAATATATTTCTTCCCATCTTGCTTTTTTAATTGTGATGACACGACTTTGGATATGTCTTTTAATCCAACGTAATTGTACGTCGTGTCACTGTAGTTGAGGTCTACCGAAAGTAGAACATCCTTGTAGCTAGGACCAAAGCTTAAATCAAATATGATCAGCATGCCAACGTGTATGACTTTCTCTATGATAGCTATTCTGACCGGTTGAGTGTGGTTTCTATCAACTGCGCTATCTCTTCCAAGGTTTCATACACATTTACAGAAATATCAAATTCTATTTACAGTTCTAAGATATTTTTCTTTTGCACCGGACACTTAAAAAACCAGTGACTGTATCCTTCTAAATTGTATTTTGCTTGTCTATGAGCATTTTGGGTGGCAGTATTTAAAACTGACTCGATAGCGTAAAAGAATAACTTGCCATCCGTATATTTTTGCATTGACACAAACTTGTTTGTGTTCAACCCATTCAGGAAAATCTGTATATGACTTTCCTTTGAACAGTTTATACCTATTTGTGGGCAACGTTAAATATTCAGTCCTGTCTAACACCCATTTTGTACTTTTTTCCGTCCAAATTTGGTAGGTACAAGGTCAACTAAGCGTTCTATGACATTATGTATTTCACCTCTGTTCATTTTGTTCATAGGTCTTATTTTGTGGTCAAATTCACTGTACTCATCTTTTTCTCTTCCTTGGTTCTTACTGTTTGTTATCAGTTTGAAACAAATTAAATAATTTTTCGATTCATATTTAATAGTTGTGTCCGTTGATAGTATGTGTTCACTATAAACACGTATCCTATATGAGCGAGTGTTCACTCATATCAGATATCCGTTGTGAGCATGTGTAGGCATGACTTGAGAATACCCTGAATAATGAAAAAACAAAAAATTAGTTTAGTTTATGCTATGATATTTTTATAATCACTTTAATTCTTAGTTGTCAAACGAGAAGCTCAAAAGAGTTACGCCCAATGTTCTATAGATAGTTTGTGTGTGTTTTAGAATTACATTCCATGCGGTATGTATTTCCGATAAGATTCTGTAGCACAGATAAAGATATTAAAATTTCTGACTTCACATCAAAACTATTTGGATTTGGATTGGGAAACATGACTAATCTGGCTATAGGAAGCATAAAGTGTGATAGGTTGATGGCATTATTTCCTATTAAACTGCACACAGATTTACATATGCGATAAAAAAAAAAAAAAGAATTACACCAGACTTAATGCACAGACTGGATGAAAAAAAATCAATCTCTTAATATCAGTCATTTGTGTCATGAAACAATGTGTGTGAACATTGACCATTTAGTTTTGAAACCCATTTCTATCAATAGAGAGAGGGAGATGACTGTGATACGAGGGACTATGTACAAAATGCCACAAATCCATCTGTTTAATATAGTGGATCCTATTGAAGGTAAATCTTCAATCCTCTTGCCATATTTAGTTTCTTTCTAATATTATATAACAATCTGCCCTTTGCATAATTCCTCTCCTCCTGATATTTCTCATACTGTCTGAAGAAGTGCTCTCTTTTTACATCTATTATGTTTGTATGCTTTCTTATTTTTGTAGAATGTCTTATCATTAATATTTGTCTTCTATTCAACTGCATAGCCACACTGGAATTTGCTGGTATGGGGCACCCAGAAGCTCGGCACAGTTTCACTATAGACTCCCTAGGGCCATTATTGATGTAATGACATTGTGCATGTACATTCCTCATGAATATTACTTTTCGAGGTAAACTTCTTCAAATTACTTTATTTACACTTTCAGACTTTTTGTGTATTAGTTTTGAGATATGTCTTATGAATTGTCATTTTCCCCAGCCAGCGGTTAACAAACCTTTGTATCATTGATTCGGTATGTGTAGAGTTTACTATTCTAAATGTACCAGGCAAATATGAGCTTTTAACTACCCAGTTTTCATTTTCACCAGTGCAAACATATGACTTTGTCTTGCAAAAGGAATGATCACCCTGAGAACATAGCACTATGACATCTATTGCTTTTGGCATGGTCCTCATTATCATAGAAGTGTCCCCATAGTTTAACTGAAAGGCTGCATTAAACTCTGCATGATAACACTTGCTCAGTTCTATCGCAAAATTGTGTCTCATCCTGTCTGGACTCCTATCACACATGGGATATGTTCTCTTGTCTTATTACATAATCTTATAGGTGGATATTTCATGTATGCATATCGGAATAGCAGACAGACGTGAATTAAAGAAAACAGGAGAGAAACTATTATAATCCCTGCATTTATTGACTTATCTACAGCTATAATATGCGAACATGGTAAACATTCTTGAAATACAATATTCATTTTTTTTCATCTATATTCATTACTTAAGCGTTCATTATCATCATTTAGTGCGCTTAGAATACCGCCCAAGTTAGTATTGCACATACTTGGTGTCTAAGGTTGTCAATACACAAAAAAGCCAGAAGTGTATGCTTGGTATAGGTATCGGACCACTAATGTTTTTACAGCCAGGGAACCAGTCCTCTTGTAGGGGAATACAAAATAGAGTACTAAATCTTTTGAGATGCGCCCATTGGCTAATAAATGGATTCAATGTTTTCTGTTATTAATTTCACAAACTTCAACCTTTGTACTATAGTGGACAACACAATATTTACTTTTATTTTGATATCCTCTATTTATTTTGCCACCGACTAAATACCATATGGTGTGGGGCTACGTTATTAGGTACAGACGAGTGAACTATTATTTAAAGCAGCACGAGGCTCAAAACAATGCTGCGTAGCACCTCTTTTCCAAGGGTTAAAAAAATTCTCTAACTCAAATGAATGTAAACTTGTGTGTTTTTTTATGCTAATCAAATGAAGAACTTACTTTTATTTTTTAATATTTTAACTTAGGTTTTATTGGAAATGAATTATTGGTCCAATACCTATATATACATATATATGTTCTCGTACCAATACACTATTTGGCTGGAATTTAGAGAGTTGTGCAAGTGTTCTATACATGTTTTCCTACGTTACGCTGGTTGGTGATGACTTAGAAATTGACTAGTGTGCTAGAGGTGTTCTAGTATAAGGATACAAGGATGTTGAAATCTATTTTATTCACTAAACTGTTCTTGCTCTGTCTATATCTATGTACCCCTTTGCTAAGGCTAAGAATTCCGACTTATCACATTGCGATACATTTCCAAAGTGGTACGCGGAATGTTCGTCCCCAACGTCGCAAGAAGTCAGTCATCTAGGTTTGTGATCCAAAAAAGGTAAATTCGTCCTTTTGAACATAATTGAAATCAATAAAATGAAAACTTTAAGTTTACACGATTCGTTCATATCAGAACATCACACTAAAAGTGGACATTGACAGGGCATATTTCTGTTTGTTAAATATGAATGGAGGAGGAGGGGGTACATCGTGGCATTTTAGCGAAATCAAGCTCAAGTGCACTCAGTGCAGACTCTATAAAGTTCTGAACATTGCCTCGTACAATGATATAATTCTCATGTGTGTATGTGTGTTTCTTTGTGTGTATCTTTGTGTGTATATGTGTGTGTGTATGAGAGAGAGAGAGAGAGAGAGAGAGAGAGAGAGTGAGAGAGAGAGAAGCGAGGTTCGGTGTATTTGAAATTGCCAGGCCAATGAACTCAAACATCAGCTTCTCTGAATGTTAAGTCATGTTTGATTTAAAAGCTACAAGACAAAACTTACCTTCATTCTCGCATATCCAGTATTATACAAAATTGTCATGGAGCAGTGAGAAAGACTCAGATAATCTGTTTATGTGCAGGCCATGCAATCAGATGTAATATTTCGCAGCTGTAGATACTTTGTAATCTTATGTTTTGATCCATATGAATGTCGTATCCATTATAAGAAAGAGATGGTACTGCTTAGAGTGTTACTTGAAGTCAAATAAAACTCATATATCTTATCAGTTGTGGCAGTTGAGGAAACCAAACATCTTTATTATGTTGTTTGTTTTGTTGTTGTTGTTGTTTTTTTGTTTTTTTTTGTTTTGCTTTGGTCCGGAATAAAATATATCCGACAGGGTTGCGATTAAAATCAGTGTCCTGTTCAGCTAATCTCAGAGTCTAAGACAAAGACCGACCGACTCAGTCAACTTGATGCATTTTATGTTATTGCTAGATCAAAAGGAGGACACAAATACTCTATCAATGCAAAACCTTAAACCTATAAAACTGTGGAGCCCCTTTCCTAAAACAAATGAAAAGCTGCCCCCAAGTACCCCAAAAGGATGTATCAATTCGGCATTGGCGTGTTCTTAGCGATAATATGCTAAAGCAGCGCTTATTAAACGTGGAACAAACTCTGCTTTTAGTGCACACTCTCTCGATGTTTTCGCCTATATGTTTTGCAGATAACCGTAAATGTGCTACACGATGAGTAAAGAACATGTACGCAGTGATAGTGACATTCTCCTTCGCTTCCAGGGCAACCATATCCTGCCTCAGCCAATGGAAGATCTAAGAAAGCAAATGGTTATTTGAAATAGATTTCAGCTATATTTGTTTCTTATTGAGGTAATAATTAATTCCGTACATTCCTTAATATTTGTTACCTGGATAATTAGGAGGAAAGGGGACAGAATAATAAATATGACATACTAGATGACTACAATGGTGTCAGTACCGCGTTACTTATGAATATTATGGTAATTTATCCTTCGGCAAAACCGCAATACCTTTCGGCGTGAAAAAATGTTAACGTTTGGGTCAAGAAGATTGCTTATTAAGACGAGGAAAACGCCTCGTTGAAAAATCTTAATGAGCTGATAAAAACTGCCAAGTCTTTCGAATGAAAAAAAAAAGATATTATCTTACCGTTGAGGTTCATACTTTTCAGTAGCGCAACGCACTTTCAATCTTTTCAAGATAAAATTTAATCTCAAAACCAAGGAAAATGATAAAAGACAAGCACACCATCCGTAATATATGCCAGAGACTGCTGTGCTTTCAATTTGCCTCTGAAGATAACGATTCAAAAGAAAAAAGAGAATAAGTATTTTGCAACATCACTTAACAACGCACCTGTAACTACGTTTCGTATAAATTAAAACAAATACACTAATTTATAATAAACTTCTATCAGGTAAGTTCATATATTACTAGATTAAGACTCTGCTAAGAACTGTCAGCACACAATGAAGACAAGATTGTCAATGTGACTGGATACATCAGATAGATTGTAGTATTTGAAAATTAATTACAAAATGATGATGTTCATGATTATGAAACAATAATAAGTGGTGATTTTAATGTAGACTTCTTAAACAAACCTCATCAGAAGTGCGGTGATTGTTTGAAATCTATTAATTTCATTCAGGTTATAAACAGCCCAAGAATAATCACAAAAGACAGTTATACATTAAGTAGCTATATACACAAACACATAAACTAGAAAATGCAAGAGAAGTTTGTGTACCTGTGTTAGCAATAACTGATCACATTCTCGTGTGCCACCAGACATATGCCGAAACTTACTATTAACCAACATCGTGAAATAAAACAGAGATTTTCGCAATAGTTATGAAGACAATTCCTTTAATGAATTGCCTGTAAATACTTGTTAAGATATTGTAAATATTCTAGGTGTCAATACTGTTTTAGATGCAGGGTACAAACCTTTGTCCGCCTATTAGACAATTATACTTCTTGTAAAACAAAATATTTTGAACATGTGCTTGAGCCAAAATGGATGACCAAAGAGACAAAAGAAGCAAGACACAAACGAAATACATTTCATAGAATACAGGACTGGGAAAACTATAACAAATGTCGAAGCATATCTAGAAGCCTAATACATAAAGCTAAGAAAAACTATTATAACCAATCTATTGAGAGACCTACTAGTACGCGCACATCATGGCAATATATAAACGAAATTAAATTCCTTCCTGAAAATTCATATGCCTACCCAGCTGTACTATAATAGAGATTGATCTTCAAGTGTACATAGCATAGCAGATATTCTCAACCATTACTTCATGAACATAACAAATAATTATATCTGGGAGAACAACGAGACCATTGATCACAACACATTCCTCAGTTATGTAAATCCTTAACTTCCAACTTATCCTTCTTTTGAATTTTCTATAGTTATTGTAAGTAAGCATGATATATCTTTTGTGCCTCATTGATAAGAGTGTCCATTTTTCAAGACCAATTGAAATAAGCAAATTTAACCCCAATACGTACAAATGGCTTGAAGTAGGACCCAGGAAACTACAAACTACAGACCCATTCCAATTCTCCCTGCATTATGTACTTGTATCGATAAACAGATTGCTATGCAAGTGTACAATTATTTCAATACCTTCTCACTCTTTCTCAAAAAACAGCAAGATTTTCGCAAGGATCATTCATGATAAACACCTTTAACTAAACTCTAAGACAGATGGATGTAGGAAACAGACAAGGGGCACTTCACTGGTGTATTATTTCTAGACTTCGGGAAGACTTTTTATTTGGTTGATCATGATGTTTTATTATCTAAGTTCAAAATGCCATAAATTTCATACTAATACAACAAACTTGTTTTCATCTCTTTTACGTGACAGAACACAAGAAGGCAGTACCAGAAATGTGCTACTACAATCTAGAGCCATGAAAATTAAGCATTGTGTTCCCGAGGGATCTATTTTTGGCCAATTGCTCTTTCTTATATTCATCAACGATCTTCCTCTATGGATAGAGCTAACTAAAACACATAATGTAAGTATAGCAGCTTCAAAGTGGTGATGTAATTACTGTGAAAGCTTTGCTAGACTCCATTATAAGAAATATTGAGATCTGGTCAGAGCAAAATAGAATAGTTATACATTAAACAAAGCATAATGTATGGTAATATCCTAATCTAAGAAGTATTCCACTTCTGAGAAACTTGTACATTTTGAAATAAAAGTTTAACTCATTGAAACTGTCAAGGATGAGAAACTTTAAAGAGTGATATTTGAAAATAATTTCAAGTGGGGTAAACATATTGACTATGTCTGTAGATATCCACTAAGTAAAATAACTTTGCTAAGTAAAATTTAGAAATAACTACCCATACAAACTCTAATATTTTACTACAATGCCTATATTTGGCCAGTTATTGACTTTTATTTGACAATAAGGGTAAACTCTCCCGATGAGTCAGTTAGAAAGACTAAACAAGGAACAAATGAGAGTAGCTCGCCTAATTCTGGATGCTCCATTTGACACACCGTCACCTATTCTTTTCCATGAACTGAAAACGGTTCAAACAAATCACAGAATACACTTTCAAAAATCGGTATTTGTCTACAAATGTGTAAATTGCAATATATCTTAGTACATAAGACTATTTGATGAAAATCATGGGCCATCTTCTTTACGTTCGACCTGACATGACCATGTGAACTTTCCAAAACCAAATACTAAACAATTTAGATTTAGTTTTAAATATTTTGGAGCAAGGATATGTAATTATTTCAGTTATGTTAGTCACATATGTTTAAAGTTTTCAAGAAAAGAGTTTGATTGATTCAAATATTAAATTAATTTTTTTTGTAAAATTCCTCTTTCTTTTTTCAATTGTTTTGCCTTTGTGCATGCTAATCTATGATTTTGCTTAAGCATGATGGATATCTTCAGAATAATGTAAAGATATAGCACTTAATTGTTACCTTGTTAAATAGTGTGACTATTTTTTTTCCTACACATATTTCGTTAGTACGATACATGTATGAAGATTGTTAGAAACTAGCTGAAGGGCTCAAGGGAGACAGATACATTTGTGTTCTAACTGCCTACCCTCGTTAAATACAGAATTATTATTATTATTATTATCATTATTATTATCAATCAGAAAGACATTTGAAGATCGCTTTATAAGACGAAGAAAACGCATTTCTAAAATGTACATCAGATAAATGTAAAGCCGCTGTTAAGCCATCACAGAGGCTTATTTGAACAAGATGTACAGTAAGAGTAAATTTAACGAACCGGGTATATACGAGCTTTGAATGACATTAAAATTATATTTTGAAACTGTCTGCAATTTTTATTCTAATCTAAGCAACAACTAAAAATTCTCAAGAGAAAGAGGGAGTTATTACCGAGAGAAACTCGAAAGCTATTTTTATATGTCTAAAGATAGCTTAGTCTCTCACGCGTTGGGAA
Source organism: Margaritifera margaritifera (assembly GCA_029931535.1). NCBI lineage: Eukaryota > Metazoa > Mollusca > Bivalvia > Unionida > Margaritiferidae > Margaritifera > Margaritifera margaritifera. The sequence goes on along the minus strand of JAQPZY010001290.1, from coordinate 169,102 downwards.
CTGTTATAATAGCCAAAGGACAGTCTGTCCGTTAGTATGAAGCTGAATGCACTGACTATACCTGTGCTCAGGCTACAGCTGGTAATTCAAATTTTTTGACGGCAGTTACTGACACACGTCTGACAAATATAATGACAATAACAACCATGTTCGGGATGAAAATACATTTTGGATATTCAACTCAAGCCAATAGAAACAAAAAATACGAGAGGTACAACATGCACCAATCAAATAAAATTACAACAAAATTACACACAGTTAGAAATATCACTGAAATAGAGGACATACATATTTCAAGCGAGAACACACATACCTATCAAAGTAGATGTACTGGTTGACATGACAAATGGGAAAGAAATGAAATCAGTATGGCTGTATCTAATCGTTTTGAAGAAGACAACCGATTATTGTGCTAGTTTTAAACACAGTAGAACGGTATTATATCTTCATCGTAACGCATATAAGAAAATTACACGGTCAGGAACCAATTCTTCTTCAAAAGAGATGATTTCATTCCATACCAATAATAATGCTCGGTATATAACATTCGAGGATATATGAGGCCACTTCCTGACTAGATTAGCTTGTGAGTACCTTTCAGTCCGGTGGTACGTGCACCTGGCTTTATTGCTAGAAGTCTTTGTGTCGATATTTCCTGGCTACTATGCTTTATTGTTTCGTATTTCATGATGACGTGAAGAATGCATTTCTACCGCTCAAAAGAATGCATCTGTGTAAATGTCTGAGGGAAAATGTCAAGTCAAGGAACAAATGTAGCAGTTGTGAGTGTATTGGTGGATTTGCTGTCTATCCATACTTGTCGGGCCCTTTTCATTGGACTGTATGTGGGCATGACTTAAGAGCAAGTTGTTCTTGGTTAGAACCCCAGGCGACATCTACACCCTCTCCTTTTCTATTACATGTATATGTACAGGTGAATGCTTAATGTTGAATTTTAACAAACCCTCTTATGAGTCTAATATAACAGAAACCCATGCATTCAAATATGTGAATACAGACCAGGCAAGGGAGCATCTCAAAGTGTTCTTTATGAGCCGGTGGCCTATATATACGAATAAAATTACATTGATTCTGTATAAATGGGACCGTTTGCAAACGATCTTTGTGATCAGTTGGTCTTTATGTGCAGGTTTTGGCGAGCGAAATTTCGACTAATTATTTTTCCTCGTGGCATCAAGTGCGAAGAGCAGATAACGTGAATTCAGCTTCAGGGGAGAAACATCAATGCGAATATATTTAGAAGATAACAACATCTGACAAACATCACTGCAGATTTAAACATTTGATCAGTCACAACATTATAGAATGGCATAATGCATTTGTTACAACAACAGCAAGAAAAAAAGACGATAATAATAATAATAATAATAATGTATAGAATATATTTGCGACAACAATCATAATATTAAATACGACACAAGATTCAGATACGACAGACATTTTGGGACTTTAAAGTAAAATTATCGTTCCAAATGGTAAGATTGTAAGCAAATATATGGTCAAAGGTTATCACATTCTGAAACATATCTTCCGGAAAAAATGACAAAATTAAATTTAAATTTAAATCAAGTAAGGAGTAAATTTCCTCTTGCAAGATAAATTCGCAAACATACCCATTACGGCAAGCATCATAACCATAATTACCAACACGGTCAGTTTCATCTTTGCTGCTCAAAGTTCTACGCTGAACTATTGTGGTACGATTTATGACTCTACATTATAGCGCACTGGTATTATATAAACAATTCGAAAGGTTATCAGTAAAGTTCAATTGTATGCGTGTCTTGATGTGCACAGACGGTACTATAAATATTGTCAAGATTTTCTCCACACAGAGACTGAGTCCATATTTGGCAATTGTTTGATAAACAGTTACAAATTCTCATGGATTGTGAAGAACGTACACTTTTGTTGTAAACATAACTTTTTGAATGTAAATTTGATTGTCCAGAGTACTCTGATTTCAATATGCAAGAAGATGAAATCTTCAAATGAAAGAGTTTAGTTATTTGATTTCGCCTTAAGTGCATTGTCTAGGTGCCTAATTCAAAATATTTTAAATGGGTTGAAAACTACGAACAATGTTTGACAGACTCGTGCTATTCGGATTTACTTCTTTAATAGCAAAATGAAATTTAAACGAAGGGTAGAGTCCACCGCAAGAAAGATAATATATTAAAATCTTTCCTCGAACTCCGCAACTACATACCAGTTATGCTCCATGAATTATTTGTTAAATATCTTTACGACAATCCTCATTCTTTTCTTATTTTTGTAGTATGTAAGTAAGTAAATATTTATTCAGAATAAAAGTATGCCTATGACACATAGATTCTGTGGAATAACATAAGCAACATAGTCAAAAATCTCCAGATAGCACATATTAGGGGAAAAACTGCGTTTAAGTAAATTATTAAAATAAAAAAATAAATAAAATATACTTCATATTGACAATTACATATATACATGTATATATATATATATATATATATATATATATATATATATATATATATAGTAATGTTATCAGAAAAAGTATGCATCATGACACAATACAACATTGAAGACACTTCACAATTATTTCTTAAATTCATTGCGTGCTATAAGTAGGTTGCGAGAGATTTAAATATTGATGGGTCTTTACTTCTACCATAATTGTCAAATACATACAAATTATTTATAGCAATATTCAATTTAGATCTAAGTTTTTTATACTGTCTTCCTCGATTGATATTTGTTAATATCTTTCCTATTTGTTTACAACAACTTATTTTGCACAGATCATTCAGCTGATATTTAGGATTAAATACCGGTCACAATACCATATAGTCAACCGAAAGAGTCTTGATAATATCTTCGAATAAGTTGAGGATTTCCTCAAATCTGAGATATTGCTTAATTCTTTTTAGAAAAAAAAAAGATTGCTAGGTGTACAAATTTTAAAATTTACATCATTTTTACTAACTTTACATCAGACTAATATAATAATATTTTCAAAAGCATCATAAGCAACACAATATAAAATGTCAATTTGATGAAAGGTTTAGAGAGAAACCGGGGCCTGCTCGCAGTCTACTCAAATTTGTAATAAAGGAAAGTTTGAGTTGATCAACGAGCCATACTATCATACCTGTAGCCATTGTAGATATGGTCCTTATATGTAAAAGCCCTGAATTATCATTTGGCACAACTCTGTCTGTCTCTGTCTCTCCTTACCTCTCTCCCTATCTCTATCTGTCTCTGTCTCTCTCTAGATGAAAAGATTATTTGCAGTGTTTGAAGCATATAGAAGTTTAAGCAGGACTACTGGGTTAGTTATAATTTTATTTCCGTAAGCGGATTAATAATGTCACTGTGTATACCACAGTTTATATAGCCCAGAAGATTGCCACGAACAGAGTGGAATACTGAATCAGGGAACACATATCTCCTGTATTTCAACTGTTTTACACCAAAATGATTGCCTGTTTCCACATCTTTATTATGAGAATATACGAATGTCCATATTCTATCAGAGAGACGATACTCATTTTTCGATTCTCCAAATATACTGTGTCTTGAAATGTCTGCATTGTTTCTCATTCGCCAATATCTACAAAAAACATAGCAATTTTTTACACGAGGATATAGCCTAGTTTCTTGAGTGAAAGAAGAGCTATATCGTCAGCTTGAGTAGGACACACAATGACTGTCAACAAGTGGTAAATCCAACTTTTAATTTAAACAGGTTATTTAATTATTGCTATGTTACAGGACACAGAATGAAAGTCACCCAAGCAATATAATGCAATTTCTGAATCTCTCTGGGATGTACAATTAATTCTTCCTGCTGTAAAATTGCATAACGTTGTTGGTCCACGATTTGAATTGCACACAGGCTGACCTGGTTTACTGTTCATGTTTTTGCAATTTTTCACGATAGTATACGCTGTCACCATATCACCTTATTTGAAATCAACCGCTGTAGCATACGTAACAGCTATGTGTGTATTTGCAAAATCTAAAAACTTGCTGTTAAATTCTGTCAAATATTTTATTACTTGGGTGTCAAATTATCTGGTAGTGGCAATATATTCGTGAAATCATTCTAACAAATAACCAAGAGATATCTCATGTATCAATTTGGGAACTTTGGAAGGATTAATCCCGGTAATTTCATTGTGACAAAAGGGTAGTTCTGGACCCACTTTAGAAGGCATCCCAGATATGATCTTGTGAATCCTGTCAGTGGCAACGCTTTTTCTTGTCTAGTGTGTATCTCCTTACTGTTGTTGTCGAACGACCCTTGTCACTGAATGAAATGTATGTTTTCCACCGAATGTCTCTCTATTAATATTGACATTCCCTCTCTTATTAAATAATCCCCATGTCCAGTGAAAAAATCTGCAAATTCATCATAGCTTAAACAAAATCCATGTGCATGCAGCGCATCTAACAAATGTTTAAACCTATATTCCTTATGCATTTGTGCAACCAGACCTACATTCAAGGGCGTGAGGCAGGCCTTGCAGGTAGAAATAATGGTTTCTTGCAAAGACGTATATCTTATTTGGATTTTATGGCTTATTTTGAAGGTTTAGTGTAAGAACATTGCTCCACAGTTTTCTTGACCCCGTTATATAGCCACCCTTAGCTACCGCCAATAAATATGTATGCATCAATTGATTTGCTCTTCATTTCCCTCTTTCATTTGCCATCTTCTCTGTCCACCATCCGCAAAGCCTATTCAGTGTGCAAATGTCATGTAAATAATGATCACAGTCCTCGAACATCCGCCGTGTTTGTCAGGCGGAACAATAAAATTTATGAATTCAATTATTGACCTCGCGAAAGCGGGAACGGCGCTAAGACTGCAATGCGATTCCTGGAATCCTGTGATCTTGCTGAGAAGTATAACGTCGACATGTGCAAAAACTGAATAAAAGACTGAACGCGCTGACATTTCAAAGGTGTAAAGAACGGTATATATGGATTGTTATGTGGGAAAGTAAACTTAGTGCTATTGGCAGTAAAGTGTACAATGTAACATAATGATTTGCGGTTTACTGTTGGTTTCCATTGATACTGTTAAGGACTATGGGATGCACACGATGAAGTGACTTACTGAGGTCTGAGTATAGTCTGAAAATATGTGAGAAGCTGGATTAAATTAAAATCCATTTTATAGATCTATGTATTACTTTGTAATACATTCACTAGTTGGTTGTACCTCTGTCTGTGTTCCTGTCTATTAGTCTATCTAACAGACGAACCTCAATCATCTCTCACCCTCGATCACCAGCCATTTTCCTACTTGTACGAAATGGGCTGGAAATCGAGGGGGCACTGTACGTCACTAAGCGGGTAGAATCAATGTGTCTATTGGAATTAGATTCTCCCTTAAATTCCGGTAGACGTTATTGAATTGTCTCGAAATTTTTCTGCCATTTTTCAAATTAGCTTCTATTTGATTTGTTCTATCGTACGCAATTTTTCGACCTACTTGTATGTGTGTGCGCGTGTGTGTGGGTGCGTGTTGCAAAGAAATGAACGGCATAGACCAATTAAATTGTGGCACGCTTGCCCTTCTCGACAGCCTATGACTTTTCATGCCAATGTCAATGTTATGACTTGAAGAGCGGACTTCTTGGTCTAAAGAAGAGTGACTACTGAATGACTTCACTTTAATTCTGGACAAAACGGTTTTGTTAATGTACAACTGCGTTCAATGTTTATCATATTTTATTTTGAGTCACATGTTGTGAAATTTGATCTGTCCGAAAAGGCACGTGTATTCATTATCTTTTCAGAGTGTAATAGCCGAAAGAAATCTGACAACGCCAGAGGCAGCTGGAATGTTGAGTTTCTCTTTTTCCTGTGATATCTTACAAATTATGCAGTGTGCAAAATCTGTCGAAAGCCTTTTCTTATAAGGTTCACTAATGACTAATTTCAACAGACTTTCCATAACATATGCAAAAAGTGACCGGAAAACCAAAGCAGAAATATTTTAATGTATTCGAAAGAACTAAAACCTAAACACTGATTTGATAAAGCTCTTTACCGTGTGTCACAAATCACTTTTGCAGGAAGAAGAATTCGAAAATTTTATACCGGATAAATAAATTCGAAAACAAATAACATGGCTGCTGCCAAATACATTAAATGCACAATTTGTTTAGATGTAAATTTAATCATGAGCGTATACCTCATAATTTTGTTTAGTTGTACATGAGATCATCCGAGCGACTGCGTTTATGTAAATATCGCCGATATCATGGGTCTACTTTTGTAATCTCAAGTGAAGGCTGGCATTAAAATGACTACATCCTAAACATACAGATATTAGACTGTACGATTTAGTGTGCATTGACTTATATTTATATGCAACTTCTTTAAAGGAAAGTTGTGGCCTTAAACTGAAATTAAAATTCAATAGCTGTACTTGATCAAGCACTTTGGAGGATGAAAAATGGACGGAGAGATAACCATATATGTTTACTCAATTATATATCAGACGCTAAAGTAATATAAATGTTATATTAAATTATTGTGTTGGCTTCAAAAATCAATATTGGACGTGTTTTAATTTTAAACATGTAAATAACAAGTAAACATATCAACCTTTAACATAAACTACAGCCTATATTTGTAACTCTTTTAACACTTAACATTTTTACTGAGTGAAAATGATAGTGGAATGAAATATAAGTACGAAAAGAACAATGCAGCTCTGAGGAGGTTTTACCAGTAACCCAATTTCCATAGCAAGGTTACCACCATTGAGTCGTACAACACGTAATATATTAAAGTGGAGGTTAAAAGATCCATGTTGTATGTGTGCGACTGGTGGGTGGATTATTATTTGCATAAATCGGGTCTTCGCTGCTCAGCTAAAAGTGTTATATATAAAGATTACTCACACAACACAGTATCATTCCAAGTCTGATGATATAGAGAACAGATTTAACAAAACTCTCCTCAAATTGTCCAGAACTGATGTGAATGAACATCAGTCTGATTGGAATGTTCATCAACCATTTGTTTTGATGGCATGTAGATCTGTCGATCATGAGCCGTGTGGTCGCAGCCAAAACTATCTCATGATAAAGAGAGAAGAGGTTACTCCCCTTGACATTATGCATGAAATACCTGCTACAAATTGGAAACAACTCATACACTTGTAAGAAAAAATGTGTCAGGTGCAATACTGACACAAAAGACTTGCATGATTAAATACTAAACTGGCAGTCTTTCAAACAAAACCAAGAGATTTATGTATACGTTCTGAAACCCATGGACGGACTATTATCAAAATGTATTTCTGGTGATGATTATTCAATATTCTTGAAAAATGCTCCGATGTAACTTACAAGGTAATACGGGACCCCGTGGGGATACTTCAAGTACTACATGACAGAATGCGACAGAGGAAAAGTAAAAGACTGGAAACGAATCTCATCAAACAGTTGAAAATTCTAACAGATATGGGGTAAACGGCACGGCTCCTGCCGTCTAAAATATGGGGTGGATTATGTTTGTCACATAGGAATCCTAGGTGGGAAAGATGTTTATCTTGGTCATAAAAACTCAGAGAGAGTGAGACACCCACCTGCTTGGCTTTCAGACTATGTAACAAATTTTCCATAGAATCAAATTAAATCTTATTTAACATGTATATGCAACACGTATATCATTTAGCGTATAGAGTCTATTTATTGGTCTATACAAATTGGCAAGATCAAGATCACTCCGTAAACTACAAGACAGGAGACCCAAATTCAGCAGTAGATAGTGAGCCTACAAGACGTCTGAACACAATTTGAGCTATTGGGTTGGTAGAATTAAGACATGGCAAATTTCCACCACCACTCTTTATTTTTGAACATAATTTAATCTCTCTCAAAATAGAAGTGGTTTTCTTCGGCAAGTAGCATCATTCCTGTACAATTTAGGTAGTTTTAAAATTTTGTTTGTTCATTCGTCAGCAAGAAATCTGAGAGTTTGAACGACCTATAGAGCGGACACCACCGGTGGTGGAAATATTCTCGACAACGCACTCTTCAACCAGTGTTCCTGAGACAGAGATGCGGTGAATATCAGCGTGAGAGTGCACAGATAATCATTATTTGGAGCAGGAAGCTCTGTCTTGTTTTAGATAATCAGAGTGTATTTGATATTTTGCAACACGTTATAATTTACATAGGCAATTATATTTTAAATTTACGAGACTATGCGAGAAGAAAGAGAGAGAGAGAGAGAAGGAGAGAGAAAGAGAGAGAGAGAGAGAGAGAGAGAGAGAGAGAGAGAGAGAAAGCAACACACACGATTAATCACAAGAAGCAATACATGCCTATATTACAAATAAATGAGGAGTATGCATGCATGCATTTTGTCTGTCGTTGTTAAACGATCACTAAATGGGACACATTGTGGTATTGATATTGAAATGAGCGGGAATAGAACAAGTGTCGTTCCTGCAATGTTAATGCAATTTATTTATTGCAGCCAGTTTTTAATACACACTACAGTCTGTGAGTGAAGTCTTGCTACTATAGGGACCGTCGAAATGATAAAGACCAACGCTATAATCAGTCGGAATTGGCAATATATACAAATGGTTATCTCCTCGAGAAAACATTTCACAATGCATTTTTTCAATGCATATGTGTGAGAATATTAAAGTGTGTAAGCTAGGTATGGGCAATATTGTATTTTGCATATTCTTTAAATTCTTTCCTACCAGAGATGATTCGAACTTGCCAATGTTGCCCACCTAAGATGCGTAGCTACATCGGACTGGATGTATTTTGTTATCCCAAGGGTCTATCTGTTTACATGAAATACAGGCAAACAAGAAGTAGTGTCAATTCCTTACATTTGTGTGTTAAAAAAAGCGTTGGAAATATGCAAAAGCTTGAACGAGCATACCATAGATTCATAAAGAGAATCGAATGCAATCAGTAACGAAAGTGTTAAGCACACAACTGATTTACACACGAAATGCTAAAGACAAAATCCCTACCCACGAAATTGAATGCCATCTTATATTGAACTATTCATTACTTCTATTTACGTACAGCAACATCTTCAGTTATATATGTGGTGAGAAGCATTGTAAGTTCTGATTGATGTTTGGCCCTGACGTCATAAATTCCAGGTCTCTAATACATGTATTCGGAGATGAATGGTTTGCCATAGCAAACTATATCCACTTAAATTAAATGTTATTTCCCTTTGCTTTGGAAAAGGAATATGATAAGCAGTCTGGAAATAAATAAACAGATAAATAAATAACCCGTTGTCAAAAACAAATAGAGATGTAAATTAAAATGTACATAAAAATGAAGTTGCAAACAATTGTAAATAAATAAACAGTGAAAGAAACATTGCTTCAATAAAGTCATTGATCATACACACTATATTACTTATATCGTCTATCTCAGACGTTTTATATGTCATATTGGGCCTGTAATGAAGAAGAATTACAAAATATATCAGAATAAAGAGCACAAACTAAAGAATTTTGGAAGATCGGGCAAAAGGTTACATTACATTTTGCTCAGTTACGGAGCAGCAGCTTTTTGTAGACCCCGGGAGTCGTTGGAGAGTGGGTCTAGGCAGGCGTTGACGTTCACAGTAGCACAGCATCAGGTGGGTGACTATACGAACCTCATGAAAGAAATACGGGCTGCTGCAAGAACGGCCCGTGTCACGGTGGCCATAAGCAATGCCGAACAAAAAGGGGATCTTTTCCCAAGGTCTGCCCGAGGGCGGTGCCGATCTCATCAAAATGTTAGGCGAGGGTGCAGCCCAAGCTCTGTCATCTCTTCTTCCTCTAGCCTGACCAAGTCAGGAGGTCCCCCGAGTCGACCCCTCCTCAGGCCTATGAGCTTTAGCTGACCAGGTCGATGGTTATCTTCTTTCGTACGGGTCTTCCAATCAATCTACATGCTCCATAACTTTTTCTTTCGGGGCGCCAAAGTTCACGCAGGATAACTATGGAAAAAGGGGCGGACGGAATATTCCCATCGTACAAGGTGAGGGTCTTAGGTCAAATCGTATCTAGTGAGGTCAGTTATTCCAAGACGCATCAGGTGAATATTGACGGCTACTGGAAACATCGTCACAAATGTGTTGATTGGTGGTGTGTAGTCCTCAACCTCTTCTTCAGGATAGTCGCCACATTCAAAGGTAATGTCTTCATCGCTAGAGGACTCCTCCCCTACGCTGTCTTTCCGCTAACGCTTCACGTTGTCCATGGATACAGATGGTATCCCATAGACCCCTCTCGTCTCTAATATGTGTGTAGGTGATAGTCACCCACCTGATGCTACGCTACATTACCACCAAGGCCTGTCTAGACCCACCCTCCAACGACGCCCGGGTCTACCAACAACGTTGCTGCTCCGTGACTTAGCAAAATCTCATGCATGGTGAATTCAAACCCCGTACACACACCTAATACTATGCTACTATGACCGCCCTCCTCCCACCTCAGTCCACCCTTAACCCCCAAAGGCTCATGGGGTCATATATGGTGGTCTTAAAATCCCACTTTACTAGTCCTGAGAGTATTATTATTTTAGCAGGGAGAGAGCTAATCTAAATGTTTGCGCTTTAATAATACTCTTTAAGTTAAACTATACTTTGATGCGTTCATGCATTATCTGAGGCCGATATATATGTAGTTCGGTAGGTAGGAAGGTGTTTTTGTGTTGTTTTGTGTTGTTTCTTTTCATTTTTTCCTAGTTCAAACACTTGCTTAGAGTGCATGGATATGAATTAATAATTTTACCCTTAAGGAGACCGTAAGAAATCTTAGCTCCATATTTCAAGTGAAAATAAATAAATAAATAAATAAATAAATAAATAAATAAATAAATAAATAAATAAATAAATAAATAAATAAATAAATAAATAAAATCAATTTAGTCATAAATAGCGAACTAAAACGTATAATTTATGCGATGAGTGTGACGTCTAATACACTTAGTTTTTGCCCTACTTAGAATATATTTGTCATTGTCTTATCTGGAGGCACATGTAGGTGCGTATAGTGCAATGATAGGAGAAGCCACCAAGATCATCGCTCAGCGCATTTCCATGTATTTGTTACGACGATCATAATGATTACATAATAATTTACATATTGTTACCTGTCAACCAAGGAATACCATACTGAATTTAAGAATGTATGTATGTTCCTATGTCTTGATGCATGTATGTAGTGTAACAAATCTAGGGTACGTACTGTTTGTATTTAATACTCCTTTTATAGATTCGATAGGTTTTAGTAATTATTTGTTTGATTATGGGGAATCCGTCTTATAAAGACATTTTTCAAACTGAGTAATTATCCAGTTAGTAGGTATAGTCGCCATACTAAACCTTGTTCACGCTACTATGTAGTTGCCTTGGTTAGTTTCATACATTTATTACCATGAGGCTATTTTGGGATATTTTTACTCATAAGTGTTTAGTAATTAGAGATATGAGTAATAATAATAATAATAATAATAATAATAATAATAATAATAATAATAAGTGTCCGAGGCTTGTTTTGTGGTATGTGGCGTGACAATACCGAACTCCTGCTCAGAATTGCGTACTGATAAATCATACCAATATGAAGTAAAAGAAACCATGCAAGTATGACATTTGAGTATAAAAGTATCAACTCTGATGGGATGTTTTTGAATAAATAAACGATGGATAGATTGTTACTTGTTCGCGTAAATTTGTGCACATACGTACGAGTGCATTTATGTCTTTGTTGTTTCTTTTAATAAACAAAAATTCAAATCGTATTGCGACTTGGTTACGGGGTATGGATAGAAATTAACAATTGCAGAATAGCTAAACAGACTGTAATGTTCGTGCACGATTGCAAATCTATCTTTCTTATCGTAAGGACCGAATTAACAACCATAATTATTTATGCGAAAAATACGACATCTTCTGGTCAAACTTTTGATTCGATGAGGATATTATTAAACTGAAGTGCAAAAATATGCATCCTAGGCAGTTATAGAAAAACCCAGCAAGGCCGCCCTTTCAAGTGATTCCCGTGTATTTGTCACGATGATCAAAATAAGTATTTACTTATTGGTCCCTGTCGATATAATTGTAGGTCATAGAACACAAGGCAGAGACCTACCTTAAAATTGAACGCCTTCGATAGAAACCTGTCTAGAAAATGTAAAACAGTAACAAAGGGAAAGGAAAAGCAGCAGAAGCATGTATGTATGTATGTATGTATGTATGTATGTATGTATGTATGTATGTATGTATGTATGTATGTATGTATGTATGTATGTATGTATGTATGTATGTATGTATGTATGTATTTATGCATGTACCTAATTAATAAATGTGAAAGAGTCTCCACCACAGATAACCGGAGACTGTAACTTCATGAAACATTGAGCTACCAGACATGATTAACCTGGAGCCCTGCAATGTCTTTTTGGATACGTTAATGTAATGAAACCTGTCTGAATCACACAAGGTTGATGAGCTATCCTGTATTCCCCAAATAAACAGAGTGTATTTACTGTTTCTCAAGATAATCGGAGATATTCTTTGAGTTATACAAGAAAGGTTATATTGTTTTAACTCGAGGAAATGTGTCTGACATTAATCGAGGGAAAAGGCCACATACGAATGTTACTTTTGAATAGATGTATGTAAGTAAAGCAGCCTTACATTAAACTCACCCCGCCGGTTTTTTGCCTCAAACTGAAGCGGAACATCAGGTTGTGAACAATAATCTGTTAAAAAATGTCACAGTTGAACCATAGTTAGCATTTGTCCCTCAAAATATAGAATAATCTGAACAAAATTCCTTACGATATATCATAGACTCCCCACTGAAACTTTATGATGGCAAAATTGTAGATATCTTTGAATAAATGTGTGACAGATGTGCCGCATACGACATTAGTGATGAATTTCGTTATCTTTTTACGTCTTTCTAAATCAAGGAAACTTTATATTAGGAAACAATATCTTAGAAATAACTAAATATACACATTTTTCGTGATGCAATACGTCACAAAAATATTTATTACAATTCAATTCAATTATTTTATTCTCATTAGCATGTACATTCTCACAAAGTACAACTACAAATATTGCATGGGATCAAATGCTATACGTACTACTCTAAAGAATAGCAGTTTCGGTCACGCGCCTTAAAACTTCGAACCTACAACAACACAAAATCAGGTGTCAGTTAGATTCATGTTGAACTAATATACATGCAAACATCCACCCATCCATCCATCGATTCATGATATGCATACATACATATATACATACATACATATATTATCATATCAGTCATCTATCCAAATTGACCGTTATTGGCAATGCCTACTCTCTCTTCATAAATTACCTTTGTTCCAGTACGATCCATTTAACGAGACCAAATATTTCAAATCTACCGTCTCTTTAAGTCACAAATCAATTGCTTTAACAACTTGCTAGTATGTTACAGGATATATAGGAGATACGGTGCCAACTAAAGATGAAGTTCGAAACATGTAAAATGTAAAAACATTTATATTTAATACAACTATTGCACACGAAGAGAAAGGACTGAAGCTTGGTGTAAATTGATATGTAACTAAGCTCGACAGATGCCCGTATTTATTTTCTTTTAACAAATGAAAACGGCTTGATGTCTGGCAAGCTAGTATTTCCTACCAGCTTTCAAAGACCACTTGTAAATAATGACCGAACGTATTCATCAAAATCATCAACTTAATTTTCGGAAGTTTGACCATGTATGTACGTACACGTATGCTACCAACTCTTAGATGATCAGTAGAATATCATTCAATAGGCATGACAATTATCACAGTTAACAGTAGCAACAAGCACTCGACATAATAATAATAATAATAATAATAATAATAATAATAATCACAACAATATCTAAAAAAAAAACAATACAAAAATGACTCACTATCGTAAATCATACAACTCACGATACTTTGCTGTACTACTAGTTAAAGTTCAACTATAAGAAGAAATATCCCTTGTTGACAAATCAAAATTTCTATTTATCTAAAACAAATTTATTTAAAAGAATTTTAATGATTGAATCCATTTAGTCTCTTATATATTTAGAACTATTAAAAGTAATGAATATTAGATACTCAACTTTTCTGTGAATACAATTTTTAATGTGTCCACACACTACAGTGTTTCAATGTCCTGCAAGCTGGGTTGTATTTCAAGAACATAGCATCACTGTGCAGGCAAACATGTAAAGGTAGTGTATGCAAACCGAATGAAAAAATGAAAACTAAATGACGTGTTTATAATGACTTTGCACTGAAATTGTTTCTTTAAAAACGTTCCGAATTTCTTCATCTAACTTAAGCCTTTACTCTTGTAGCACCCACCACTGATCTACAACTCAGTATCGATGTCTCTTGCTACATTACAGAATGTGTTATAAATAAAACAGTATGCCACCATTTGACAGTATCCCAGCACGGCTGGCTGGGAAGAAATACACACTGATATGTGCATATTTTAAGATTTCAGATTCAACATTTAGTGATTAGTGCTTCTTTCTAAATCGCAAAATGATAATCAACAACGTTCTTGCTTACTTGCACATCAAACGATGAGTCTCAGGTTAGTGTACTATAATTAGATTCTGTTCAATGCTGGGATTCAAAGTTGGTAATCCATGTCATTACTTGGCAGGCTTGATGGGGTTTTTATGTTCCTTTCGTTTATAAAACAGTTTGTCATGATTACTGACAAGGTTTTGAGATACTGTTAATCCTCAGAAATGTATCTGATAATATGGATTCCGTTATTATACTTGAAAACATAGCGGCAGACGTTTGCATATTGGCGGAACTTTTTCTATGTTCTCTTATCGCGGATTGGCTAATTAGCTATTTAGGATTCATCTAATTCACTAGAATATGATATGATGTCATAGAACCTTGCAGAAAGCCAGTTTTAATACAGGGGGTATTGTGAAATTGACTTTGCAAATTGCAGTTGTTTACCGACGGCATCAAACGTGGATACTTTTAAAATGACGAAAATGACACGTTGCGCGGCTCGTTTTTGAGAAATATTACATTGTATGTGTCACTATAAAAATCTTGCCAGGTGAGATCTCGCCGTTTACATCCAGTTGTATCTATGCGGCGACAGCAATACAATGAAAATGGGTTTTAGGTTTGAGCCTACTATTGTGTACAATTTATCCATGCGTAGGACTCGCGGCGATGATGGGAACAGAAAAAGAACCGGGTCCTGTTGTTAAGACAGCCAAAGGCGTCAAAGATATCAAAAAGACCACGAGGGTAACCGGGGAGACTATTGGACGCTTGCCAGAGGCAATTGCTGGAATCAAAGAAAACACCGGAGAAATTGGAGAGGAAGTTGGTGCGATAGCAAAAGGCACCCAATCACTTGATGAAGATGTCAGAGAGGCAATTCTGCGTACTACACGACTACCGCCCGAGTACAGGTCGCAGCTTAAAGTTTAGGCCGACACTTTAAAGAAGCAGCTCGCCAGTCGATCTTCGTTAATCCCATGTCTGTTGCTCTCAACAGATCCTCCTACTGGAAATATGTCTTGTTGAAAGTACCATGAAAGGCACATGATAAATACACCGACACTATATGGTCTAAAATGGTAGATAGGGAGTTTGATAACAAGGCATATGCCACCGGTGATCAGTGAAAATTGTTTGGAAGCCTACTTACTGATTATAAAAAGAAAAACAGCGAAGAAGGCATGCCATTATGGGCAGAATATATGAGAGAGTGCATGCATCAACACGGCCCCGGCCCCGAACCCGGCCCCGAACCCGGCCCATCATACAAATACGGATCATCATATATAGACGCACCCGTAGACGAACCTGGACCTTCCTACCAAAGCCAACCTCCACGCGAACCTTTACCTACACCTCCACTGGAAAGATGTTCCCGAGCTCAAGATCAAAGACAGCAATAGCAACAGCTACAGCAACTGTAACATACACTTAGATCTCAAGAGCAGCAAACATTTGCACCCAAACAGGAACAACAAGATGTTGCCGAATTTCTAAGAGAACAAGAAGAAACGAACAGGCAGCTAGCGGAACAAAGACGTGCATATGAGCAACCTTCTACACCCATACCGGAACAGCAAAGCCATGTATCACCCAAACCCAAACATCTGCACCCACACTGGAACAACAAGAAGAAAGACTTCCATTTATACATCAACCATGACGTGTAGCACCCGCACCGGAACACCAACCAAAGAAACCACCGACAGGAACCGACCTTGGTGAACTGTGTGACCCTCACGACCTTGCGGATCGGTTGGAATCACTCGTGGGATAGGTTCGATCAGGCAACACCGCACTAGAAGTCATTAATCAGGCCGCATATATTTGCCAGCGGTTGCTCACCAACGACATCATGGACCCGGAAACGTTTCGCGCATTGATACATGAGCCTATTGAAGACATCGATGATGTATAACACGGATGATGAATTCTGAGGCGATTCTTTGCGAAATCAATGTTGTGATGCAGCTTGTTGTTGCAAACACAACCCTGAGCTTCACCTCGATGATTACAATCTCATCAACGAAAACAGAATTGTATGTGACGTTTTTCTACACCAATTCCGCACACTCGAGATAGCACTATCATCGTTGATAGTTTATCGCAATTGGACTAATATTCGATCGCGGCCATTTGGGGCTTCGGGGCTAATAACTCGTTCATGTTTTCGTCGGACTCGGGCGCAACCTGAAATGTTATTGAACTTCCCAAGGCGCATACTAGCTTGAATCATTAAATAATGAGATCCGACAGAAGAATACATTGGTGATCGCTACAGACTCACAGCTCTGCCATCTTCGATCGAATCTCCAACATACGCGGTTGATATTACACAGAGCGGTTCTCGGTTGGCCTGAAGATATTAATGAAATCCCCACAGATCAACGAATCTTACAGGTTGTATACAATTTCGCCCCAAACATTGTCAGGATTACCTCAACGATTCAGGTTACTCTGATCTGTGACGCCATCAGCGGTAGTTATGAAGCCTCAGCCTCAATATCTCAAGCGTGGAAGGGTTATATATTGTTTAGGTTTGCCCCAACTGAGGCCCCTGGTTTACTCCCGCGTCGCCCGTGTATCCTCCATGTCATAATGAACGGTTGGCACATATTTGTTTTACTCTTGTGAACCAGGACGGGCGCATGCTGGACCTGCGCGTGAAGACCTCGACAATACAACTGCACATTAGAGCTCGAGCTGATATTTAAATACAATGACAGCCTTACGTGCACGTGTGATACCAGTTAGTGTTGTCAACTCGGGAAAACCAGTTTATAAATTATGTCTCTGTCGCGGAAAACCACGTTTCATCTTATGTGATTTTATTATTTTTTAAAGCGAAATTCGTGTAGCATGATTCTTTATAGAATGCTGGCAGAATAGGATGGGTCTCTTTCTCTCTCTCTCTCTCATTTTCAACAAGCAAACAATAATTATTCCAGGATATATACATTTTAAAGTTTTTATTCCGGCAGCAGATAATAATAATAATAATAATAATAATAATAATAATTCACACAGTTCACATCAACAACATTTGCAGTAACATGAACAGGGACAGATATAACATGTCTGGTAATCAGAATCAAAAGAAAAAATTCAGAATAATGGAATTTTATAAATAGTACATTTTTTCTCCTTTTCTGGAAACAAAATACTCATTATTTAAGCATTAATATTATATCGAAATGTAAGGCAATACAACTACATTCATTCACTTTCTATAATCTATAAATAATGGAGTTGTTTATTATTATTATTATTATTATTATTATTATTATTATTATTATAAGTTGAAAGTTTTGATATTTATCGCATTCAAAAGTGTAGTATAAATCTGGCAATAATATTAAGTATAACAAAATGTTATTACTGGAAATTAAGAGATAATCTTCGCGTTTCTTCTAAAGTATTCATAATATGAGTACAAATTTGTATTTTACACAAATTTAGTCACATATAATTACCAAACTCAGTTTCTTATATGCTCAGGTTAGCCTACTCATGTTGCATTTATTTCTTAGTAACACTTATGCTGTTGAAATAATGTTTTTTTTTTTACAAACCTAAATACCTTATTAACAGATGGGAATGGCAGAATTTGAAACACTTTAGAAGGGAACAGTAAGAAAAAGGTCGTGAATGCGGGAAATTTCAGCTTGTAATGTTTCTTGCATGCCACAAAGCTGCAAATCCTCACATATCTATTAGGTCAGGAAACTTGCAGAGAAAACATTCATTAGAAATCATAAGAGATCACCACAGTTGATTGAAGGAATTTTCATATCTTGATACCTCCTGATGAAATATCTTGGTCCTGAGTTCAGGATATATCAGGAATCTTTTAAAGACAAGAAAATGCAGACTATTTCACCAGGATATCTGGATGTCACAAGATAGGACTGTGATATTTTTGTTCATGCGTCTGCCTGAAGAGATATTTTTGTAGAGGTACAGCACATGAAAGACATATATTTTGATAGTTCTGAAGTAGAGACATAAGTAGTTTACAAACACAAATGTATTTTCTTCCTCAAAAAGGTAGTAATTTATAGTGAACTATATTAGCCATTTTTATAAAAATGAACAACTATTGGTTACAACATACTTTTTAATTGTAGCATCTTTCAGATTTTACATCAAAGTGAAAACATCTTAACTACAGCATGTTGCAAATTTGTTTCTTCCAGATTGATATGATAAAGTTTTTACAGCATAAATGCAGTATTGCTTAATTTTTCCATGTCATTCATACTCATGTAAATTTAGGATGATTGTAGAGTGTACTTTCACTAATATAGTAGTACATTCTGTGACAATGAATTGTTGTGAAATTATAAAAGTCATGCAGTTGAGCATGACTGCAGCTTGCAAATTCAGCATGACAGCAATTCATCCTGGAATACAGAATTGTTGTGATATATTTAAATCCATTTAGCATGACTGCATCATGTATATTCAGCTTGATACCAGTCCATGCTGGCAACAAGCATTGGTTAGTGTTTATGCTGGAAATGTGCCGCAGTATTGCAGCATAGATGCAGTATCTGTCTAGCATAAGTACAGTATGTACTGCACTTTCAATGCATACTGCATTTCTGTAAGGGATATACCATGCTGAAATTGACTGCTCACCGATATAGACCTTTGTTATTTATATATATATCCTAGAGTAAGAGTCACAAGCCAATAACACTGATTAAGTTATTTGAGGTATGTAATTATTTGTATTGTTGTAATAATCTAATAATTAATTCCTGAGTAGTTAAATCTAATATTTTTTTTATTCCTCCAAGCAATCTGTCAATTTCAAGTAAGTCATATAATTCACGCTAGAAAATGAAGTAATTTGATTACTTATTAATAGTCTCCTGTCATTAATTTTATTGAATTAAAGTATATTTGTTTCAAGTAGTCATGTAAAAATGAGTAATTTTTAAGTCAAAACTAGTGTCCAGGTTGTAAAACTTTTACTTCAATAAGTAAAAGAATTACCAAGTAATTTCTTTCATTCCATCAAGTAGACTATCGTTTTCAAGTAAAACATGTAAGTAATTCATGCTTGAAAATTAGGTAATTTGATCAGTTAGTAATATATCTAACTAATGTATTTTGTGGAATTAAGTAATATATGTTAAAGAAAGTAATATCAAGTAAAAACGAGTGATTATCAAGTAAAAGCTAGCAATCAGGTAGTAAAACGTTTACTTAAATAACTAGTAAAAATAAATTAGTAAATAATTTTGTTGTTTGAGTGTTATTTAAAATTTATATTCACTCATTTAAGTTAGAAATTTAGTAAAGAGCATTACATTTTCAAAATGCACGTGATACAAAGATTCATTTCATTGCTCCTGTACAAGTGACTCAATCCAAATTTACATCTAACTATACTCTCGCAAAAACTAAGTCTGAAATTCTGCCTTTTATGTAAATGACTAAGTTATTAATTTCACCTAAATGTTGGCTAGGAAATAAACTAAGTCCAGATTCCTCATCTCATATAACAGATGCAAGTGATTAAGTTCTTAATTCCGCCTTGATGTTGGCTAGAAAATAAACCAGCAGCAACAGTTACAAATGAACTAGCTAAGAAAGACATGACCAATAAATTAAATCTGGTGCATGACATGAATAAAGCTTGCGGCAGCACAAAGAAGAAAATATTTAATGTCAATTTTAAAAATTTCATACGGGAAATAGCATACTAACAATTACATCTAGATTTTAAGCAAAGCACCTCTGTGTCAGGAGTATCTGGATTAGAATTGTCTGTTATCAGATTGCTGTGCAGTTTGAGATGTCTTGTCCGAAAACTTCTGATAGGTACATGGGACGATGCCATTAACTCTGTATGATTCGTTTAGGATCTCGGTCTTTGAAAATCGTTATGTCTTTGTTATATGGGACATGACCCTTATTGAAGCATGTAGGTTTCCAATTATTTCACCTTTCATGGTAACACGTCAAATATATATGCGCTGGTGAAGGGTTTCAGACCCCATTGTTATAAGCCTAGGGATAAGATTAAATGTGTTAGGAACAATTTTGAAATTAATTTAGAAACTGTTGATCTCTCTACATTCGATTATCAATGATACAGAAAAATGAGATCAATAATGAGCCAGCATGAGGGGTCATAAGTAGCAAAGGGGGTGGTGAGGCCAAGATTCCAGTTTCTGATTTACACCTCGTTGGCCACAGATGTGCAGCTCTAGTACAAAGCATATGCACTCTGTGGGGGATCTATGCTAGCAGTTGTGTAGAAGTTAGTTTATTATTGCACAGCTTTTTGGGAAGTGACGTTTCTAAAGGATTTTAAAACATACATTTAAATTTCAAATTTTCATTTAAAATGTAATAACAAATTTAAATTTCTAACATTTTTAAATTTTGTCAAAAGACTTGGCAAATTGTAGGAGTATGAATATAATGCTAACAACTGGAGTTTGAATTATGTTTCGAAAGTTTGAATAATACATTATTATTGTTATATTGTTTACCACTTTACAGTAATGCAAGCAGATGAGTGTTTTTCTAAGATGTTGTAATAAATAAAAGATCATCTAATTTTAGTCAAAATTATTCCTAATAAAGTTTTATTTTCAAATATCCCAGACCATAAAGAATATATCCATAAAGGAATTTGTTTTGTAAAGTAATATATTGTCAGAGCTCTATGACTAAACTCTTTTCTACGTCATATGAAACAACTTGAGCTGGTGCAATTTATTTTGTTTTCAAGCCTCTCTCTTAAATGCAGAATTATATAATATACAGATTTGTGATTGCTATTCTTATGATTATTTTTTTTACGTTCATGGATTGCATGTAAAATAATTCATTATAAACTAAATAACACTTAACTATATTATAAGCACTTTACACTGTACTGAAAGAGCTACAAATTTCACAATAAAAAGCCACAACACTAAATGTTTGGCTATACACATTGTTACGACTCTATGGTCTAAGAAAAATGTAACAGAAAGAAAGTGAAACCAACAAATCAAGTAAAAATCAACAAGCAATTTATTACTAGATAATTAAAATGAAAAATCAAAAAGTCACTTACAGTAATGTGTTTTGAAATCCTAATAATCCAATAAGAATGATTGTTCTAATCACAAGTCCTAAATATAGAATGTTCCGAATTCACGGCTGTGTCCTTGAATGTTATGATGTGCTAATGGTCTCCAAAGTCCTGATGTACTAGTAATCTTGATGTGCTGATGTCAAAATGAAGTATTCCAAAATCTCTGAATAAGTTCACATAAATTCCAAAATCATCAATTAAAAATCCAAAATCCAAAAGTTTATGAGCACTGTTATAATCCAATGAATATTTAAAATAATTCCTCTCTTAGAATTTGGAATGAATTTTCACAACTGTAATAGCTCTTTACAAGACTGATGGTAATGTCAAAACTGAATAAATGTCCACCAAACATGGCATATATAAAGATTGGTCACATGACAGAATGTTCTAGAATATGAGTCATCTTAATGGAATTCTAACTGTAAACAAAATTCAACCTTGACCTTCAAATTGAGAAAACATATTGATCAAAACAACCTAATTCAAGGACACTAGTTAAACATGTTTTTCCTGATAACATTAAGATTTAAGCAAATATTAAAGTGAAAAAACATTTATAATTTCCTAAAATATTTATAATATTATATAAACATCATACATAACACCTCCCCTCATAAAGAAAAAGAAAGATTTATGTAATAAAGCTTTCTTTTGAATATACATCTAATACTATAATAACCAAAATTACATAAGAACATGTTTTATGATACTGGACTTAATTACATCAAGCAATATTACATTTCTAGGCACGTGAGAGTGCATCTGCAATCACATTGTCTTTTCCCCTGATGTGTTTGATGTCAATGTTATATTCTTGCAATATCAAACTCCATCTCAACAATCTCCGATTTTTATCTTTCATTTTGTTGATGAAAGTAAGGGGATTGTGATCACTGTACACAATAATTGGAGAAAGAGCTGAGGTAACGTACACTTCAAAATGCTGTAAAGCCAATATCAAAGCCAAACATTCCTTCTCAATTGTGGAATAATTTTTCTGGTGCTTGTTTAGTTTTTTAGAAAAATAACACACAGGGTGATCCACACCACTTTTGTCTTCCTGAATCAATACTCCACCAACCCCTACATCACTTGCATCAACAGATAATTTAAATGATTGGCTAACATTTGGTGCAGAAAGAACTGGTGCATTCTTAAGCATGGCTTTTAACTTGTCAAAAGATTCCTGACACTTGTCAGACCAATGAAATTTGGTTTTCTTACTCAATAAACTTGTTAAAGGTTCAGCAATTTTGGAAAAATTGGAACAAAATTTCTGATAATATCCAGCCATACCTAGAAATCGCATCAGTTGCTTTTTACAAATTGGAACTTGAAATTCAGAGATAGCTTTGACCTTAGCTTCTATAGGTTTAACTTGACCTTGTCCCACAATATGTCCTAAAAATGTGACACAAGCATGGCAAAACTCACTTTTGCTCAAATTAATTGTCAGATTCGCATCACTGAGTCGATCGAAGAATTTTCGAATGGTTTCCAAATGATCTTCCCAGGTGTTGTTGTAGATAATGACGTCATCGATATAAGCGTCACAATTATCAAGACCAAATGTTATCATGTTCATCAGACGTTGAAACGTTGCAGGCGAATTTTTCATTCCAAACGGCATAACTTTATATTGATAAAGTCCATCTGGAGTAACAAATGCTGAAATTTCTTTTGCCCTTTCCGTCAGTGGAATTTGCCAGAATGCTTTTAAAAGATCAAACTTGGTGACATATTCCGCATTTCCAATTTTATCAATGCAATCGTCCATTCTTGGGATTGGAAATGAATCAGTTTTGGTGACACTGTTGACTTTTCTATAGTCAGTACACATACGGAATGTATTATCTGGCTTGGGAACAAGAATACATGGTGAACTCCAGTTACTTTTACTTGGTTCTATGAAATCATTCTCCAGTAAATACTGAATTTCTTTCTTCAGATAGTTCTGTTTGAGAGGATTCATCCTATAAGGATGCTGTTTCACAGGCGCAGAATCTACAATGTCAACGTCATGATAAATTTTACTTGTTCGTGTTGGAACATCAGGAAACAAGTGCTCATAGTCATGTAATAGCTGTTTTAGTTCATTTCTTTCCTGTTGTTGTAGATGTGAAAGTTTCTGGTCTAGGTTGTTCAATATTTCTGAATTCCGAAGATTGGTTATACCAGAGTCACTATAGTCTGATTGTACTCCATCGTTGATATCTTCACTGTGTGGGACAGGTACAACTAAATTAACAGAATAATTAGCTGAGCTATCTCTGTCAAAATATTCCTTTAACATATTTATATGACAAAGTTGTTTCTGTTTCCGTCTCCCAGGAGTGTTAATGATATAATTTAAGTCATTTACTTTCTTTTCAACGGTATAAGGACCATAAAATTTAACCTGAAGAGGATTCTGAGGTATGGGAAAGAGAGCCAGAACTTTTTCACCTGGTTTAAAACTCCTTTCCTGTGAATTTCTGTCATACCTTAATTTCATTTTTGACTGGGTAGTGTGAAGATTAGTTCTTGCTACTTCACAGGCCTTTGACAACTTGTATTTGAAATCAGAAACATAATCAAGATTAATCTTTGAATCTTCATTTGAAAGAAATTTCTCTTTCAATAATTTCAATGGTCCACGGACAGTATGACCAAAAACTAGTTCAAAGGGACTAAAACCCAACGACTCTTGAACTGATTCCCTAACAGCAAACAACAAGAAATGAACACCCTCATCCCAATCCTTTTCTGTATCAAAGCAATATGAACGAATCATATTCTTCAAAGTTTGATGAAATCTTTCCAAAGCACCTTGACTTTCAGGGTGATAGGCAGAAGATTTAAACTGTTGGATGCCTAATTCATGCATAACTTGTTGGAAAATTCCAGACATAAAATTTGACCCTTGATCCGACTGGACAGATTTGGGAAGGCCAACAAGTGTAAAAAACTTCACCAAAGCTTTCACAATAGTTTTACTTTTTATATTTCTCAGAGGAATTGCCTCTGGAAATCTTGTAGATGCACATATGATGGTCAACAAGTATTGGTTGCCTGACTTGGTTTTAGGTAAAGGACCAACACAGTCTACTATTATTCTACTAAATGGTTCATCAAATGCAGGAATAGGTTGCAGATGAGCCTTAGGTATCTTCTGATTGGGTTTTCCTACCATTTGACAAGTGTGACAAGATCTGCAGTATTTAGAAACATCACTTTTGAGTTTCGGCCAATAAAAATGATTCAAGATCTTGTGATAAGTCCTACGGACTCCTAAATGACCAGCCAAAGGAGTTTCATGGGCTAAATTAAGAATTTCCTGTCGATATGACTTAGGAACAACAATTTGATAGCTCACTGACCACTCGTCACCAGCAGGTACATCAGGTGGTCTCCATTTCCTCATAAGGACCCCATTTTTCACAAAGTAACACACTGGAACTTGTGTGGCTTCAGTTTCACTAATAGCCCTCTGAAACAAACAAGATATCTCGGGATCTTGCTCCTGTTCAACGACAAGGGATTGTCGTTTGTCATCCTGATTAGAACAAAGAGAATGAGTTGCCAAAAGAGGATCACTATGATCAATACCATTTGATTGATCAATACCTGAGGAAAAAGTGACCTCATCAAAAAACTGACCAATACATGTGTCAGCTAAAGGAATAATATCCTGATCAACATCACTCTCAAGAGCTCTTTTTGCCATAGCTCTAGTAACTGCACAAGCAGGGTATAAATCAGGGATTTCAGTTTCGACAGGATCAACTTTCTGATCCAAACAAGGCTTGTCAGTTACAAGTGGATTAACCACAACCTTATCTCCAGCTAGGTCATTGCCTAGTAATAAATGAACACCCTCTATGGGTAAAGAAGTCACTGCCCCAACAGTCACAGGTCCAGAAACTAAGTCTGATGCCAAATTTACACAATGAAGAGGAACATTTACAAAGCCGCACTCTACTCCCTGAACAAGAACACTTTCACTTGAAGAAGACTCCTCAGACAAAGGCAAAGTACCTGACAATAAAAGACTCTGAGAAGCTCCAGTGTCCCTTAATATTTTAATTGGGATCGGTTTGGCAGAATCACCAATAAGTGATATAGAACCTTCTGACATGAATGGTTCATAAGCCTCCAAAATAGAATCAGACTGGGGTTTGTTTGACCCAACAAATGTATTGCTTTCAATACAATACCGTGACCTTGACCTCGTAGAAATAAGAGCATTTGGAAAAGCTCTGTCTTTTCTCTGTTGCTTATTTTTCAACTTGAAGCAATCAGAAATAACGTGCCCTTTCGTTTTACAATAAGTGCACGTAGGAAGAGATAAGGATTTCTGATCAGTCTTATCAGATGTTTGATTCCTAACAGTTGTGCTGTTGTGAAATTTGGAAGTACTCGAATGAGATTGAAATGGTTTTTTACCAGAAAACTGCTGAGAGGACGACTTATTGCCAAATGAAATTTTGTGAGTCAAGGAATAATCATCAGCCATACGAGCAGCATTTTCCAAAGTTTCCACATTCTGCTCGTCAAGATAGGTTTTAACATCATTATGGATGCACCTCTTGAACTCTTCAATTAATACGAGCTGTCTGAGGTTATCATAAGCTTGATCAACTTTCTTGGCTGAGCACCACCTATCAAATAGTTGTTCTTTATCCCTTGGAAATTCGACATGAGTTTGTCCAGTTTCTGTTCTACAATTCCTAAACCTTTGTCGATATGCCTCTGGTACCAACTCATAAGCTTTCAAGATGTACTCCTTAACCACATCATAATCAATGCTTTGTTGCACTGACAGTGAAATGTAGACTTCACGAGCTTTGCCAATTAGTACACTTTGTAATAACAAAGTCCAATGCTCTCTGGGCCATTTCAAGTTTTCAGCTATTTTCTCGAAATGAAGAAAGTATTTATCTACTTCTTTTTCCTGAAAAGGGGGTACTAACCTAATATATCTAGTAACATCAAAACCTGGACTTGTGTTTAAAGGAGTGGAGTGTGCTCTGTTTGCCAGTTCTAATTCTCTTAACTTAAATTGCATTTCCCTTTCTTCTATTTGCATCTGCATCTGCATTTGTATTTGTCTATCTTCTTTCTCTCTCTCCATCTGCATTTGCCTCTCTTCTTTCTGCATTTTTATCTGCCTCTCTTCCTTCTGCATTTGTATCTGCCGCTCTTCTTTCTCTCTCTCCATCTGCCTCTCTTCTTTCTCTCTCTCCATCTGTATCTGCCTCTCTTCTTTCTCTCTCTCTATCTGCCTCTCTTCTTTCTCTCTCTCCATCTGTATCTGCCTCTCTTCTTTCTCTCTCTCTCTCTGAATCTGAAGCTTTGCCAATTCTAAATCAATCTGGTTCTTTAACTCTAATTCCCTTAATTTCCTGTCAGAACCAGATACAGGCTTTCTCTTCAAACTTAAAGCACTGCTATCAAAAATTCCCTTTCCTACTAAATACTGAATCAAAATAATCTTTATCTCCTGTTTTGTCAATGATACTTTTGCCTCAGATAGACTGTATTTTCTGGCAAGCTCGAGCAACTCATCCTTTCTCATGCACTCTAACCCCTCCTGGGTAGGTTTTGAAATGAAATTCTGAACATTAGATGCCATTGTAAATGCTTGTTGGTTTCACACACAAAAAATTTCTCTATTAAAAATCTTTGCCAAAGACAAAAAAAAATTCAGAGACAAAATCAATATGAATTTCAAAGATAAATTTAATATCTCTAATATGCTTTAAAGAAATTCAGATCCCAGAAGACGAGCCCCCAGTTTCTGTTACGACTCTATGGTCTAAGAAAAATGTAACAGAAAGAAAGTGAAACCAACAAATCAAGTAAAAATCAACAAGCAATTTATTACTAGATAATTAAAATGAAAAATCAAAAAGTCACTTACAGTAATGTGTTTTGAAATCCTAATAATCCAATAAGAATGATTGTTCTAATCACAAGTCCTAAATATAGAATGTTCCGAATTCACGGCTGTGTCCTTGAATGTTATGATGTGCTAATGGTCTCCAAAGTCCTGATGTACTAGTAATCTTGATGTGCTGATGTCAAAATGAAGTATTCCAAAATCTCTGAATAAGTTCACATAAATTCCAAAATCATCAATTAAAAATCCAAAATCCAAAAGTTTATGAGCACTGTTATAATCCAATGAATATTTAAAATAATTCCTCTCTTAGAATTTGGAATGAATTTTCACAACTGTAATAGCTCTTTACAAGACTGATGGTAATGTCAAAACTGAATAAATGTCCACCAAACATGGCATATATAAAGATTGGTCACATGACAGAATGTTCTAGAATATGAGTCATCTTAATGGAATTCTAACTGTAAACAAAATTCAACCTTGACCTTCAAATTGAGAAAACATATTGATCAAAACAACCTAATTCAAGGACACTAGTTAAACATGTTTTTCCTGATAACATTAAGATTTAAGCAAATATTAAAGTGAAGAAACATTTATAATTTCCTAAAATATTTATAATATTATATAAACATCATACATAACACCTCCCCTCATAAAGAAAAAGAAAGATTTATGTAATAAAGCTTTCTTTTGAATATACATCTAATACTATAATAACCAAAATTACATAAGAACATGTTTTATGATACTGGACTTAATTACATCAAGCAATATTACATTTCTAGGCACGTGAGAGTGCATCTGCAATCACATTGTCTTTTCCCCTGATGTGTTTGATGTCAATGTTATATTCTTGCAATATCAAACTCCATCTCAACAATCTCCGATTTTTATCTTTCATTTTGTTGATGAAAGTAAGGGGATTGTGATCACTGTACACAATAATTGGAGAAAGAGCTGAGGTAACATACACTTCAAAATGCTGTAAAGCCAATATCAAAGCCAAACATTCCTTCTCAATTGTGGAATAATTTTTCTGGTGCTTGTTTAGTTTTTTAGAAAAATAACACACAGGGTGATCCACACCACTTTTGTCTTCCTGAATCAATACTCCACCAACCCCTACATCACTTGCATCAACAGATAATTTAAATGATTGGCTAACATTTGGTGCAGAAAGAACTGGTGCATTCTTAAGCATGGCTTTTAACTTGTCAAAAGATTCCTGACACTTGTCAGACCAATGAAATTTGGTTTTCTTACTCAATAAACTTGTTAAAGGTTCAGCAATTTTGGAAAAATTGGAACAAAATTTCTGATAATATCCAGCCATACCTAGAAATCGCATCAGTTGCTTTTTACAAATTGGAACTTGAAATTCAGAGATAGCTTTGACCTTAGCTTCTATAGGTTTAACTTGACCTTGTCCCACAATATGTCCTAAAAATGTGACACAAGCATGGCAAAACTCACTTTTGCTCAAATTAATTGTCAGATTCGCATCACTGAGTCGATCGAAGAATTTTCGAATGGTTTCCAAATGTCCCAGGTGTTGTTGTAGTTATGACGTCATCGATATAACCGTCACAATTATCAAGACAAAAAGTTATCATGTTCATTCAGACGTTGAACGTTGCAGGCGAATTTTTCATTCCAAACGGCATAACTTTTTGATAAAGTATCTGGAGTACAAAATGCTGAAATTTCTTTTGCCCTGTCCGTCAGTGGAATTTGCCAGAATGCTTTTCAAATTTGGACATATTTTATTTGCAATTTTTCATATGCAATTCGAATAGCATCAGTTTTGGTGACCACTGTTGACTTTTCTATAGTGTTACTTTTACTTGGTTTATTGAAATCATTTCTCCAGTTTACTGAATTTCTTTCTTCAGATAGTTCTGTTTGAGAGGATTCATCCTATAAGGATGCTTGTTTCACAGCAGAATCTACAATGTTCATGATAAATTTTTACTTGTTCGTGTTGGAACATCTGGGAAACAAGTGTCATAGTCATGTAATAGCTGTTTTAGTTCATTTCTTTCCTGTTGTTGTAGATGTGAAAGTTTCTGGTCTAGGTTGTTCAATATTTCTGAATTCCGAAGATTGGTTATACCAGAGTCACTATAGTCTGATTGTACTCCATCGTTGATATCTTCACTGTGTGGGACAGGTACAACTAAATTAACAGAATAATTAGCTGAGCTATCTCTGTCAAAATATTCCTTTAACATATTTATATGACAAAGTTGTTTCTGTTTCCGTCTCCCAGGAGTGTTAATGATATAATTTAAGTCATTTACTTTCTTTTCAACGGTATAAGGACCATAAAATTTAACCTGAAGAGGATTCTGAGGTATGGGAAAGAGAGCCAGAACTTTTTCACCTGGTTTAAAACTCCTTTCCTGTGAATTTCTGTCATACCTTAATTTCATTTTTGACTGGGTAGTGTGAAGATTAGTTCTTGCTACTTCACAGGCCTTTGACAACTTGTATTTGAAATCAGAAACATAATCAAGATTAATCTTTGAATCTTCATTTGAAAGAAATTTCTCTTTCAATAATTTCAATGGTCCACGGACAGTATGACCAAAAACTAGTTCAAAGGGACTAAAACCCAACGACTCTTGAACTGATTCCCTAACAGCAAACAACAAGAAATGAACACCCTCATCCCAATCCTTTTCTGTATCAAAGCAATATGAACGAATCATATTCTTCAAAGTTTGATGAAATCTTTCCAAAGCACCTTGACTTTCAGGGTGATAGGCAGAAGATTTAAACTGTTGGATGCCTAATTCATGCATAACTTGTTGGAAAATTCCAGACATAAAATTTGACCCTTGATCCGACTGGACAGATTTGGGAAGGCCAACAAGTGTAAAAAAACTTCACCAAAGCTTTCACAATAGTTTTACTTTTTATATTTCTCAGAGGAATTGCCTCTGGAAATCTTGTAGATGCACATATGATGGTCAACAAGTATTGGTTGCCTGACTTGGTTTTAGGTAAAGGACCAACACAGTCTACTATTATTCTACTAAATGGTTCATCAAATGCAGGAATAGGTTGCAGATGAGCCTTAGGTATCTTCTGATTGGGTTTTCCTACCATTTGACAAGTGTGACAAGATCTGCAGTATTTAGAAACATCACTTTTGAGTTTCGGCCAATAAAAATGATTCAAGATCTTGTGATAAGTCCTACGGACTCCTAAATGACCAGCCAAAGGAGTTTCATGGGCTAAATTAAGAATTTCCTGTCGATATGACTTAGGAACAACAATTTGATAGCTCACTGACCACTCGTCACCAGCAGGTACATCAGGTGGTCTCCATTTCCTCATAAGGACCCCATTTTTCACAAAGTAACACACTGGAACTTGTGTGGCTTCAGTTTCACTAATAGCCCTCTGAAACAAACAAGATATCTCGGGATCTTGCTCCTGTTCAACGACAAGGGATTGTCGTTTGTCATCCTGATTAGAACAAAGAGAATGAGTTGCCAAAAGAGGATCACTATGATCAATACCATTTGATTGATCAATACCTGAGGAAAAAGTGACCTCATCAAAAAACTGACCAATACATGTGTCAGCTAAAGGAATAATATCCTGATCAACATCACTCTCAAGAGCTCTTTTTGCCATAGCTCTAGTAACTGCACAAGCAGGGTATAAATCAGGGATTTCAGTTTCGACAGGATCAACTTTCTGATCCAAACAAGGCTTGTCAGTTACAAGTGGATTAACCACAACCTTATCTCCAGCTAGGTCATTGCCTAGTAATAAATGAACACCCTCTATGGGTAAAGAAGTCACTGCCCCAACAGTCACAGGTCCAGAAACTAAGTCTGATGCCAAATTTACACAATGAAGAGGAACATTTACAAAGCCGCACTCTACTCCCTGAACAAGAACACTTTCACTTGAAGAAGACTCCTCAGACAAAGGCAAAGTACCTGACAATAAAAGACTCTGAGAAGCTCCAGTGTCCCTTAATATTTTAATTGGGATCGGTTTGGCAGAATCACCAATAAGTGATATAGAACCTTCTGACATGAATGGTTCATAAGCCTCCAAAATAGAATCAGACTGGGGTTTGTTTGACCCAACAAATGTATTGCTTTCAATACAATACCGTGACCTTGACCTCGTAGAAATAAGAGCATTTGGAAAAGCTCTGTCTTTTCTCTGTTGCTTATTTTTCAACTTGAAGCAATCAGAAATAACGTGCCCTTTCGTTTTACAATAAGTGCACGTAGGAAGAGATAAGGATTTCTGATCAGTCTTATCAGATGTTTGATTCCTAACAGTTGTGCTGTTGTGAAATTTGGAAGTACTCGAATGAGATTGAAATGGTTTTTTACCAGAAAACTGCTGAGAGGACGACTTATTGCCAAATGAAATTTTGTGAGTCAAGGAATAATCATCAGCCATACGAGCAGCATTTTCCAAAGTTTCCACATTCTGCTCGTCAAGATAGGTTTTAACATCATTATGGATGCACCTCTTGAACTCTTCAATTAATACGAGCTGTCTGAGGTTATCATAAGCTTGATCAACTTTCTTGGCTGAGCACCACCTATCAAATAGTTGTTCTTTATCCCTTGGAAATTCGACATGAGTTTGTCCAGTTTCTGTTCTACAATTCCTAAACCTTTGTCGATATGCCTCTGGTACCAACTCATAAGCTTTCAAGATGTACTCCTTAACCACATCATAATCAATGCTTTGTTGCACTGACAGTGAAATGTAGACTTCACGAGCTTTGCCAATTAGTACACTTTGTAATAACAAAGTCCAATGCTCTCTGGGCCATTTCAAGTTTTCAGCTATTTTCTCGAAATGAAGAAAGTATTTATCTACTTCTTTTTCCTGAAAAGGGGGTACTAACCTAATATATCTAGTAACATCAAAACCTGGACTTGTGTTTAAAGGAGTGGAGTGTGCTCTGTTTGCCAGTTCTAATTCTCTTAACTTAAATTGCATTTCCCTTTCTTCTATTTGCATCTGCATCTGCATTTGTATTTGTCTATCTTCTTTCTCTCTCTCCATCTGCATTTGCCTCTCTTCTTTCTGCATTTTTATCTGCCTCTCTTCCTTCTGCATTTGTATCTGCCGCTCTTCTTTCTCTCTCTCCATCTGCCTCTCTTCTTTCTCTCTCTCCATCTGTATCTGCCTCTCTTCTTTCTCTCTCTCTATCTGCCTCTCTTCTTTCTCTCTCTCCATCTGTATCTGCCTCTCTTCTTTCTCTCTCTCTCTCTGAATCTGAAGCTTTGCCAATTCTAAATCAATCTGGTTCTTTAACTCTAATTCCCTTAATTTCCTGTCAGAACCAGATACAGGCTTTCTCTTCAAACTTAAAGCACTGCTATCAAAAATTCCCTTTCCTACTAAATACTGAATCAAAATAATCTTTATCTCCTGTTTTGTCAATGATACTTTTGCCTCAGATAGACTGTATTTTCTGGCAAGCTCGAGCAACTCATCCTTTCTCATGCACTCTAACCCCTCCTGGGTAGGTTTTGAAATGAAATTCTGAACATTAGATGCCATTGTAAATGCTTGTTGGTTTCACACACAAAAAATTTCTCTATTAAAAATCTTTGCCAAAGACAAAAAAAAATTCAGAGACAAAATCAATATGAATTTCAAAGATAAATTTAATATCTCTAATATGCTTTAAAGAAATTCAGATCCCAGAAGACGAGGGCCCAGTTTCTGTTACGACTCTATGGTCTATGAAAAATGTAACAGAAAGAAAGTGAAACCAACAAATCAAGTAAAAATCAACAAGCAATTTATTACTAGATAATTAAAATGAAAAATCAAAAAGTCACTTACAGTAATGTGTTTTGAAATCCTAATAATCCAATAAGAATGATTGTTCTAATCACAAGTCCTAAATATAGAATGTTCCGAATTCACGGCTGTGTCCTTGAATGTTATGATGTGCTAATGGTCTCCAAAGTCCTGATGTACTAGTAATCTTGATGTACTGATGTCAAAATGAAGTATTCCAAAATCTCTGAATAAGTTCACATAAATTCCAAAATCATCAATTAAAAATCCAAAATCCAAAAGTTTATGAGCACTGTTATAATCCAATGAATATTTAAAATAATTCCTCTCTTAGAATTTGGAATGAATTTTCACAACTGTAATAGCTCTTTACAAGACTGATGGTAATGTCAAAACTGAATAAATGTCCACCAAACATGGCATATATAAAGATTGGTCACATGACAGAATGTTCTAGAATATGAGTCATCTTAATGGAATTCTAACTGTAAACAAAATTTAACCTTGACCTTCAAATTGAGAAAACATATTGATCAAAACAACCTAATTCAAGGACACTAGTTAAACATGTTTTTCCTGATAACATTAAGATTTAAGCAAATATTAAAGTGAAGAAACATTTATAATTTCCTAAAATATTTATAATATTATATAAACATCATACATAACACCTCCCCTCATAAAGAAAAAGAAAGATTTATATAATAAAGCTTTCTTTTGAATATACATCTAATACTACAATAACCAAAAATACATAAGAACATGTTTTATGATACTGGACTTAATTACATCAAGCAATATTACATTTCTAGGCACGTGAGAGTGCATCTGCAATCACATTGTCTTTTCCCCTGATGTGTTTGATGTCAATGTTATATTCTTGCAATATCAAACTCCATCTCAACAATCTCCGATTTTTATCTTTCATTTTGTTGATGAAAGTAAGGGGATTGTGATCACTGTACACAATAATTGGAGAAAGAGCTGAGGTAACATACACTTCAAAATGCTGTAAAGCCAATATCAAAGCCAAACATTCCTTCTCAATTGTGGAATAATTTTTCTGGTGCTTGTTTAGTTTTTTAGAAAAATAACACACAGGGTGATCCACACCACTTTTGTCTTCCTGAATCAATACTCCACCAACCCCTACATCACTTGCATCAACAGATAATTTAAATGATTGGCTAACATTTGGTGCAGAAAGAACTGGTGCATTCTTAAGCATGGCTTTTAACTTGTCAAAAGATTCCTGACACTTGTCAGACCAATGAAATTTGGTTTTCTTACTCAATAAACTTGTTAAAGGTTCAGCAATTTTGGAAAAATTGGAACAAAATTTCTGATAATATCCAGCCATACCTAGAAATCGCATCAGTTGCTTTTTACAAATTGGAACTTGAAATTCAGAGATAGCTTTGACCTTAGCTTCTATAGGTTTAACTTGACCTTGTCCCACAATATGTCCTAAAAATGTGACACAAGCATGGCAAAACTCACTTTTGCTCAAATTAATTGTCAGATTCGCATCACTGAGTCGATCGAAGAATTTTCGAATGGTTTCCAAATGATCTTCCCAGGTGTTGTTGTAGATAATGACGTCATCGATATAAGCGTCACAATTATCAAGACCAAATGTTATCATGTTCATCAGACGTTGAAACGTTGCAGGCGAATTTTTCATTCCAAACGGCATAACTTTATATTGATAAAGTCCATCTGGAGTAACAAATGCTGAAATTTCTTTTGCCCTTTCCGTCAGTGGAATTTGCCAGAATCCTTTTAAAAGATCAAACTTGGTGACATATTCCGCATTTCCAATTTTATCAATGCAATCGTCCATTCTTGGGATTGGAAATGAATCAGTTTTGGTGACACTGTTGACTTTTCTATAGTCAGTACACATACGGAATGTATTATCTGGCTTGGGAACAAGAATACATGGTGAACTCCAGTTACTTTTACTTGGTTCTATGAAATCATTCTCCAGTAAATACTGAATTTCTTTCTTCAGATAGTTCTGTTTGAGAGGATTCATCCTATAAGGATGCTGTTTCACAGGCGCAGAATCTACAATGTCAACGTCATGATAAATTTTACTTGTTCGTGTTGGAACATCAGGAAACAAGTGCTCATAGTCATGTAATAGCTGTTTTAGTTCATTTCTTTCCTGTTGTTGTAGATGTGAAAGTTTCTGGTCTAGGTTGTTCAATATTTCTGAATTCCGAAGATTGGTTATACCAGAGTCACTATAGTCTGATTGTACTCCATCGTTGATATCTTCACTGTGTGGGACAGGTACAACTAAATTAACAGAATAATTAGCTGAGCTATCTCTGTCAAAATATTCCTTTAACATATTTATATGACAAAGTTGTTTCTGTTTCCGTCTCCCAGGAGTGTTAATGATATAATTTAAGTCATTTACTTTCTTTTCAACGGTATAAGGACCATAAAATTTAACCTGAAGAGGATTCTGAGGTATGGGAAAGAGAGCCAGAACTTTTTCACCTGGTTTAAAACTCCTTTCCTGTGAATTTCTGTCATACCTTAATTTCATTTTTGACTGGGTAGTGTGAAGATTAGTTCTTGCTACTTCACAGGCCTTTGACAACTTGTATTTGAAATCAGAAACATAATCAAGATTAATCTTTGAATCTTCATTTGAAAGAAATTTCTCTTTCAATAATTTCAATGGTCCACGGACAGTATGACCAAAAACTAGTTCAAAGGGACTAAAACCCAACGACTCTTGAACTGATTCCCTAACAGCAAACAACAAGAAATGAACACCCTCATCCCAATCCTTTTCTGTATCAAAGCAATATGAACGAATCATATTCTTCAAAGTTTGATGAAATCTTTCCAAAGCACCTTGACTTTCAGGGTGATAGGCAGAAGATTTAAACTGTTGGATGCCTAATTCATGCATAACTTGTTGGAAAATTCCAGACATAAAATTTGACCCTTGATCCGACTGGACAGATTTGGGAAGGCCAACAAGTGTAAAAAACTTCACCAAAGCTTTCACAATAGTTTTAGTTTTTATATTTCTCAGAGGAATTGCCTCTGGAAATCTTGTAGATGCACACATGATGGTCAACAAGTATTGGTTGCCTGACTTGGTTTTAGGTAAAGGACCAACACAGTCTACTATTATTCTACTAAATGGTTCATCAAATGCAGGAATAGGTTGCAGATGAGCCTTAGGTATCTTCTGATCGGGTTTTCCTACCATTTGACAAGTGTGACAAGATCTGCAGTATTTAGAAACATCACTTTTGAGTTTCGGCCAATAAAAATGATTCAAGATCTTGTGATAAGTCCTACGGATTCCTAAATGACCAGCCAAAGGAGTTTCATGGGCTAAATTAAGAATTTCCTGTCGATATGACTTAGGAACAACAATTTGATAGCTAACTGACCACTCGTCACCAGCGGGTACATCAGGTGGTCTCCATTTCCTCATAAGGACCCCATTTTTCACAAAGTAACACACTGGAACTTGTGTGGCTTCAGTTTCACTAATAGCCCTCTGAAACAAACAAGATATCTCGGGATCTTGCTCCTGTTCAACGACAAGGGATTGTCGTTTGTCATCCTGATTAGAACAAAGAGAATGAGTTGCCAAAAGAGGATCACTATGATCAATACCATTTGTTTGATCAATACCTGAGGAAAAAGTGACCTCATCAAAAAACTGACCAATACATGTGTCAGCTAAAGGAATAATATCCTGATCAACATCACTCTCAAGAGCTCTTTTTGCCATAGCTCTAGTAACTGCACAAGCAGGGTATAAATCAGGGATTTCAGTTTCGACAGGATCAACTTTCTGATCCAAACAAGGCTTGTCAGTTACAAGTGGATTAACCACAACCTTATCTCCAGCTAGGTCATTGCCTAGTAATAAATGAACACCCTCTATGGGTAAAGAAGTCACTGCCCCAACAGTCACAGGTCCAGAAACTAAGTCTGATGCCAAATTTACACAATGAAGAGGAACATTTACAAAGCCGCACTCTACTCCTTGAACAAGAACACTTTCACTTGAAGAAGACTCCTCAGACAAAGGCAAAGTACCTGACAATAAAAGACTCCGAGAAGCTCCAGTGTCCCTTAATATTTTAATTGGGATCGGTTTGGCAGAATCACCAATAAGTGATATAGAACCTTCTGACATGAATGGTTCATAAGCCTCCAAAATAGAATCAGACTGGGGTTTGTTTGACCCAACAAATGTATTGCTTTCAATACAATACCGTGACCTTGACCTCGTAGAAATAAGAGCATTTGGAAAAGTTCTGTCTTTTCTCTGTTGCTTATTTTTCAACTTGAAGCAATCAGAAATAACGTGCCCTTTCGTTTTACAATAAGTGCACGTAGGAAGAGATAAGGATTTCTGATCAGTCTTATCAGATGTTTGATTCCTAACAGTTGTGCTGTTGTGAAATTTGGAAGTACTCGAATGAGATTGAAATGGTTTTTTACCAGAAAACTGCTGAGAGGACGACTTATTGCCAAATGAAATTTTGTGAGTCAAGGAATAATCATCAGCCATACGAGCAGCATTTTCCAAAGTTTCCACATTCTGCTCGTCAAGATAGGTTTTAACATCATTATGGATGCACCTCTTGAACTCTTCAATTAATACGAGCTGTCTGAGGTTATCATAAGCTTGATCAACTTTCTTGGCTGAGCACCACCTATCAAATAGTTGTTCTTTATCCCTTGGAAATTCGACATGAGTTTGTCCAGTTTCTGTTCTACAATTCCTAAACCTTTGTCGATATGCCTCTGGTACCAACTCATAAGCTTTCAAGATGTACTCCTTAACCACATCATAATCAATGCTTTGTTGCACTGACAGTGAAATGTAGACTTCACGAGCTTTGCCAATTAGTACACTTTGTAATAACAAAGTCCAATGCTCTCTGGGCCATTTCAAGTTTTCAGCTATTTTCTCGAAATGAAGAAAGTATTTATCTACTTCTTTTTCCTGAAAAGGGGGTACTAACCTAATATATCTAGTAACATCAAAACCTGGACTTGTGTTTAAAGGAGTGGAGTGTGCTCTGTTTGCCAGTTCTAATTCTCTTAACTTAAATTGCATTTCCCTTTCTTCTCTTTGCATCTGCATCTGCATTTGTATTTGTCTATCTTCTTTCTCTCTCTCCATCTGCATTTGCCTCTCTTCTTTCTGCATTTTTATCTGCCTCTCTTCCTTCTGCATTTGTATCTGCCTCTCTTCTTTCTCTCTCTCCATCTGCCTCTCTTCTTTCTCTCTCTCCATCTGTATCTGCCTCTCTTCTTTCTCTCTCTCTAGCTGCCTCTCTTCTTTCTCTCTCTCCATCTGTATCTGCCTCTCTTCTTTCTCTCTCTCTCTCTGAATCTGAAGCTTTGCCAATTCTAAATCAATCTGGTTCATTAACTCTAATTCCCTTAATTTCCTGTCAGAACCAGATACAGGCTTTCTCTTCAAACTTAAAGCACTGCTATCAAAAATTCCCTTTCCTACTAAATACTGAATCAAAATAATCTTTATCTCCTGTTTTGTCAATGATACTTTTGCCTCAGATAGACTGTATTTTCTGGCAAGCTCGAGCAACTCATCCTTTCTCATGCACTCTAACCCCTCCTGGGTAGGTTTTGAAATGAAATTCTGAACATTAGATGCCATTGTAAATGCTTGTTGGTTTCACACACAAAAAATTTCTCTATTAAAAATCTTTGCCAAAGACAAAAAAAAATTCAGAGACAAAATCAATATGAATTTCAAAGATAAATTAAAAATCTCTAATATGCTTTAAAGAAATTCAGATCCCAGAAGACGAGCCCCCAATTTCTGTTACGACTCTATGGTCTAAGAAAAATGTAACAGAAAGAAAGTGAAACCAACAAATCAAGTAAAAATCAACAAGCAATTTATTACTAGATAATTAAAATGAAAAATCAAAAAGTCACTTACATTAATGTGTTTTGAAATCCTAATAATCCAATAAGAATGATTGTTCTAATCACAAGTCCTAAATATAGAATGTTCCGAATTCACGGCTGTGTCCTTGAATGTTATGATGTGCTAATGGTCTCCAAAGTCCTGATGTACTAGTAATCTTGATGTGCTGATGTCAAAATGAAGTATTCCAAAATCTCTGAATAAGTTCACATAAATTCCAAAATCATCAATTAAAAATCCAAAATCCAAAGGTTTATGAGCACTGTTATAATCCAATGAATATTTAAAATAATTCCTCTCTTAGAATTTGGAATGAATTTTCACAACTGTAATAGCTCTTTACAAGACTGATGGTAATGTCAAAACTGAATAAATGTCCACCAAACATGGCATATATAAAGATTGGTCACATGACAGAATGTTCTAGAATACGAGTCATCTTAATGGAATTCTAACTGTAAACAAAATTCAACCTTGACCTTCAAATTGAGAAAACATATTGATCAAAACAATCTAATTCAAGGACACTAGTTAAACATGTTTTTCCTGAAAACATTAAGATTTAAGCAAATATTAAAGTGAAGAAACATTTATAATTTCCTAAAATATTTATAATATTATAAACATCATTCATAACAACATATAAAAGGGAACATGTTATCAGTGAATTACAATAAGCATACAAACGCACCATTACCACCAAAAACAGGATCACACCACATTTAACAAGAATAAGAGTAAGTCCAGATGTACTGATCTATCTTAGCCAAATACCATACTAGAAGAAACAATTACATTTATCATGAGAGTTTAGAAAATTATGTAAAAGTGTATATTTTCAAATAAGGTGTAGTTAAGTACAATACCACCTGCAAAAACAAATTTTTTTATGACACAGTACTTCAATTAATTGTCTGAAGCACTGTGCCTCTTAGGTTTAATGATGAAACTGATAATTCCCTATCTATGCATTGTATAAGTCACCTCCCTTTCTGGGAATGGATTGCCTCCCCATTAGAGGTATTTTACTAACAAGTGTATAGCTGAAGGAGCTCATTCATTAGTTTAAACTGAATGTATGGAAGTAGTTTCCAATGAATTCATATAAAATGATGCATTGCTATACAATAGAACCATATAGTGGGTTTATTTGGTTTAATGTTTTTGGGAGGTTTGCTGTTGTATAAATTGTAACTATTATCATCAAACAATGAATACAGAATTCATGTTTTTACTATGCATATTATCAAAATACCTACTGGGGAAAGGTAACTCCGAAGTTTGTGTCTAACGTTTTTAAGACTTCAATCTGTTCTCAGGGCGGGATAGATTTACAGACCCTATTAATAATGCTCAAAGAGATTAACCATTTAATGAGGCTGGGTGGGATATATATTTTAAAAAGTCTGACTGCCTAATAAATAAATCAATAAATAAATAAAAATAAATATATATATGAATATATATATATATATATATATATATATATATATATATATATATATATATATATATATACATATATATATGCACACACAAATATATATATATATATATATATATATATATATATATATATATATATTCTTGCTCTGATTTGTTGAAGCAAGAACTAATTCAACTCATTATATCCATCATATTAGTTGGAAAATATTGAGATAAAACGAGACATAAATGGAAAGAAAGTCACAGCTCCGCACCCCCCTCCCCAACATTCAATGGTTGGTCCCTAATGGGTCATGCAAGTATGGCTCCGTAATCATAAATCTAAAACTACTGAAAATCCCTGCCCTATATATAACCTTATACAAATTTACATCGTATAAAAAGACGATTTAGATATACATAATGCCTGGAAAACTTGAACAGTGGGAATTAATACACAAATCACTTACAAGAGTTACTTTTCACAGCATGTTTACATGACTTAATTTCCAATGGGGAAATACATGTAGATATTCACAATCAATTCACTATAGAAACTGCTAAATTTAAAT
Organism: Margaritifera margaritifera; assembly: GCA_029931535.1. Taxonomy (NCBI): domain Eukaryota; kingdom Metazoa; phylum Mollusca; class Bivalvia; order Unionida; family Margaritiferidae; genus Margaritifera; species Margaritifera margaritifera. The sequence goes on along the minus strand of JAQPZY010001290.1, from coordinate 127,761 downwards.
AAAAAAATAAATCTTGTAATAAAATGATCAAATCAATGTAAGGCATCACACAACTGACTCATTTCATCAAGTGCAAAGATGGTGATTGTGACAATAAACATCTTTGTATTTGTTTCAAAAGGATCTTTAATGAAGGTTTCAACTCTTCCTGGTAGACAATCTGATTATTGATTTGATTTTAGCATAGCGAGTTACTGAATTATGAAATTAAAAAAATCAATTGTCAAAGTTATTGTCCAGTTAAAAATGGGACACAACTCAGATTATGGTGGGAGCAAGTCAATGAACTTTATTTGATTACTTCCCCTAATTAAATGTCCTGTAATAATCTCAGTCAAAATCACCCATTTAACTGATTTGTCATTTTGAAGCCAAAGGGAAACAAATCTTGCATTTTCACAAAAATAAGCCAGTGAAGTGATTGCCAAAATTACCTGTACAGGTTAGACCCCTGACTGTTAATTGGGGCTTTACATATAATACAGCAGTAATAAACACCTCTGTCCAGTGCAGGTGTTAACGCAATCTTTTTGTCAACACAATTCAACTGTGTGAACATGATCGTGTGTCCATCATTGTCTTGCAATCAATCTATTTCATGGCTAAAAATGTCCTGAAAAGCATGGGTCGATTAATAGTTGGTATTTTAACAAGATTAAGATAACAACTATTATAAAGAGAACTAACCTGAATGTTGAATTCAGCGCATCACATATGTTCTGGCTTGTCTCTATGTTATATACAAGTGGTACTGCGATGTCAGCTGATGTCGTACACTCCATACTGACTAACGTTGATATAGTGTTTGCAGTATGTGCAAATAATGAAATGCTCCCCCTTGCTGATGTGCTTCACAAAGTCAAACTCCGTCAACCAGGAGTTCTGAAATTTAGTTTTGCTGAGCTTTACTCGCCTCCTTGATGGCTCATTGTTTCCTGAATCACAGATATGTTTTTGACATTTTGCCTTCAAAACTGAATCACACTTAAACACTATTCCGACTACTGATATAATCATGTTCAGCGTTTTATATATGGAGTAAAATCCGACTTCAAAGAAACATTGTCGCTGTTCACAAACTTGCCAATAATCTTTAGTAAAGATGGCTTAAACATTCTCATTCAAGGCAATGATGTCTAGTAACTTTTGTTCTTCAACACGCATCTATTTGATTTACCTATAACTTCAAATGAATTGGGTTGTTCCACTTTGTGAAGTTTACCTATGCAAATTAGCTTAATGGGCTCCCTTACAGAACTCTTCAAAGGACTCAACACATCACCCTAACTATTGTCAGTGAGTTAATTAATATGTGAAATACTGGTTGTTATAACCGTCCGCCTTACCTTTCGATTGCCTCAGTGATAATTAGCTGTATAGACTGTCTCAGGGATAGATAGTTTTGCATCAGCTCTAAGCACGACTGTTTAGTGTTTATTTATTTTTTAAAAAGATTGCTAAAAATCGTTTTTTTTCGAAACACGACCGTGTCAGGGGGTTTGGGAGTAAACAATCGTCGTGTTATGGCAGGTATGCAATAAAAGACACGGACTACAGATTTCTCCACTATACTTGATTGTTGTTGTTGTTATTGTTGTTGTTGTTGTTGTTGTTGTTGTTGTTGATTTTCTCAACCCGGTATTTCAGTCAGTATCAGGCATCCATGATGTTCCTCGTTTTACTTTGGCATATTTAATTCTCCTTTCCTATAGTCAGATTTCCTTGCTTTAGCTAATTTTCTATACTTGTTATCAGCATATTTTATGTTGCCCTGTGTTAAAAAGTGTGGTGCCTAACTTAAGGTCTGGCACCGTATTGTTTGTGATATTCAATATCTTTTTCAATTTGATCCAAGGACTTCAGTTTTCTCCTTCAAATAAGTTCCCTGATCATATTAAGTTTACGAATATAAAGTTGCTACCTTCGAATAGCATATATACAAAGGGCAATACTTCTTGCCCATTACCTCCCCTTGACACCGCTAGCTGTCCCCAGTTTGAAGCTTTCGCTGTTGAAAAGTCAACATCGTTCAGAGACCTCCCGAAAATCCACATCAATATAATCCTGAATTTCAACCATCCATCCACAAATTTGGATATTTTATGGTCAGTAAAGAATCTAACACATGTTGTATACATTATTTTTTCATTTTGATGTGAAATTGTCATATTTTGCGGATTTAGCTATTTCGAACCGAGTGCTTCAGTAAATGTTGTTGATGCGTGTTGTGATTCACATTAATCGCATTCTCTGCTTGTTTTCGCTCACTCTATTATCAACAGGTGTTGTTTTGGTGATATATTAAAATGTTTCGGTGCTTAATGTATTAAAAGTTTGTTCTTGTCATTTTAGAACTCAGGACAATAACTAAATGTGCCACATGCAAAAACTTTAAAGTTCACTACGATAATCAGGGCTCATGTCTTGCCTGCATTAAATGCACTTCTTCAGGGACATGCAATGTTTGCATGGCTTGATCCGAAGATATGTGGTCTACTGTTCTACGCAAAACAGCAAAAACTAGACAGAAAAAGACTAAGTCCAGCATCAACCAATTCGATGTGTTCAGCATTCCTCCTAGAACTGAATCAGTTGAGGGCTTATTGGAGGACGTTGTTCGGGTCCCTCCGCCAGTGAATATAAGACGGAAGATGGCTATCGGCCATGATAACATCAGCAGAAGTAGAGAAGCAAGATGCTGCAGTTTCGCCATCCCCACCATCTCCTAGTTCGTTGCATCACCTGAAGCAGCATGCAACAATACAGTTTCTAAAGTTGATGCAAATGTTGCCCCTACGTCCGTCTCATACCTCAAATGACAATCTTGATAGTATGGGGGAATGTCTCTCCATTTCTTGGCAGCCCACTGGGCATAAGTCCCTCGGTCTGCCTGACACTGTATGATGCAGTCAAGGCTGCCAACCAGACTGTCCAGCCGTCCGTCTAGCTACATATTCTGTCTCCCAACCGTAGATCGGCAAAGTCTGAAAACCGTACCAGGCCGATGAAGCCGGCCAATGTGGAAACGTACGGGGATCTTAGTGATAGATCAGTCTATTTTGTTGCTCAAACAACATGCTGGTACAGGATCCGCACAGGAAATTTTTGATAGATCTGTCTGTTTCACCTCTCCTATGACACGGCCGGTACTAGAGCTGTACTGGGATCTTAGTGATAGATCTGTCTATATCGTATCTTCTGTGGCACAGCCGGTTCAAACCGACCCATCAGTACGATCAATTGCACGGTAGACACCAGTACTGACCATGCTTCTGGCGAGCCAGCCATGAGTACCATGACGACAAATTCGTACTACGGATACGGCTTCACAGATATTCACGACATACCCATTGGGCCAGTACCGTGACTCGTAGAACGAGGATGGCAATGCCTCTTCCATGCTGCTGGGGATTTTTTATTTGGATTGAGATGTATAGACCAGGATACCCCACACAGTGAGTGTGAGGAAGCAACTGAAGATATATCCTACTCAAACCCAACAATGCAGGGGATGGAGTTTAGCTTCAAAACAGCTGTGGAGAAAATGTATCGGGTGTTGCCGGCTTTGGAATGCCCCCCCCCCCAATCAACCACGCAGGCCTATAAAGTCAAGACCTCAGTGGACTTAGAAGAGGAGAAGGAGTGTCCCTCCTTCCGCCTCTCCAGCAAGATTAGCAATCTGGACAATTCGTGGGCATTATTTTCAGAAAGAACTATACCAGTAGTTTGTTCTTCTAGTCGGTACAAAACACACCTTAGACTGACCTTCCGGCCCTTGATAAGAATTTTGCGGCCGTCAGTATAACTCCCCCTACTTTCTATAAAGTGGACAAACGTTTTGCACTCCACATCAAAGCTGGCAAGGAACATTGTTGCCATGTATTTTGTGTTAGATCTTGCGTCATTATCAATTTACCAGCTCGCCGATAAATCGGGTAACGATCATACATGGGAGTCCACAGCCCGAATTACCAGAGTAATTAACAGAGCAGGACATCATCCCATGGCGAATGCTCTGACTGCTTCTGCTAATCTTGATTTACTGCGATGAGATGCTTGCTTATGTAAAGCAGCTCTCAAACTGCACCACGACATGACCTTGAGGACGACACATTTTGGGTTTCCTCTACTCTTAGGAGCCAAGATCAAGGATGTGAGGAGACATGTAGCTCAAGAAGTTCCCCTACAACTTGCATCTCAGCCTCCACAACCCTATAAACCCATCAGTCTCATTTTAAAGGTGAGACAATCGGCGACAAGGAGACAAGGGATCGTTTACTGGACAAACATAAAACCACTCATGATCCCAATCAAATGTCAGGAGGCAGCAGCCCACTTAGTTTGGGAAGCAGCCTTATAGAGGGGGCAAGAAACAAGGTTTCTCGTACTCCAAACCTACTAACTGCCGCTGTTGACTTGCCACCCCGATAGTCCGCAGACAGCCTACTCCTGCACTTCGATCCTTGTTGAATCGCTCTATTCCCGCAAAACGAGTGGGCGATCTAAGTCATTTCAGAGGGGCTTCCGATTTCCTTCATTCAACCTCCTCCCCTCTCGTCCTGTCCACTAGTTACAGTAGTCCCATTAGACCAGAGAAGGCCAAAATTATGCAGCAGGAGACCTGGTCGTTAATTGACAAATGGGCGGTGGAGATTGTTCGTAAACCGCAATCTCCGGGGTTCTATTCAAGGCTCTTTCTAGTACGCAAAGCCAACGCCAAGCTCAGGCCAATTATCGACCTGAGCTTCCTTAATATATATATATATATATATATATATATATATATATATATATATATATATATATATATATCCGCCAAAGTGCAAAATAGAGGCGGCAAGATGATCAGAGTCTCTATCAAAAAGGAAACGTTTTCCATCAGTCTCGATCTGCCCAATGCATGCTTTCATGTCCTTGCACACTCGGCATCATGGAAATTCCTTTGATATGCTTATCACGGAAATATTTGTCAAGTCCGAGCTCTCCCAATTTGGTTTAAACATCCGTCCATGGGTTTTTACCAAGTGTATTCACCTACAGCAATGGTGGCATATTTGGGCGACGTTCTATTCTAGTTAAGGCAGAGCTGATCTCCTATCTACTTTAGGACATCTTGCTTTTCAAGTGAACTGGGAAAATCAGACCTCTCTGCATCCCAGCATTTTGTCCACCTCGGTATGGAGTCTATAACCAATCTCAATGTCGTACGAGTACCTCACGTTTGTATGATGCGTATCATCGAACTCGTAGAGTTCACTTTCAACAGGAAGTGGGTCATTGTGAGAGAGTTTGTGTACCTCCTCAGATATTTCAGTGCAGCAGCAGATCTGATTCCACTTGTGAGTCTTTTCGTGTGCCCTCTACAAATTTCAAGCTCAATGACATCCCTTTTTCAGACCGCTTAATCAAAATATTAGAATCACCAACGAGGTAATATCATTCCTGAGTTAGTGGTGTAACTACGGTTGACTCACGACAGGAAGTCCTCTCGAAAATCCCAAAGCGGAAGTTACAGTAAGTATGGATGCCAGTAAGTACGGTAGGGGAACCCACCTGTTGCCGGGCTTCGAGACTGCCATCGGAATGTGGAGGCCAACTTTGCGGGAAGGTTGTCCAAATTATTTCAAACAACTCGGTGGTGGTGATCTATCTCTCAGGCAAGAGGGTACCAAATCACCAGACCTGTGTATTTTGGTTTGGTAGTTCCTGCATTAGTGCTCCTAACTCAACATCACTGTACAAATCAGACACATTCAAGGCAGACTCAATGTTCTGGCTGACGCTTTGTCACGAAAGTGTCAGACCATTCATACCCAAAGGTCTATCAATCAATCGGCCTTTCATCGGATTTGCACACTATGGGGGCGACCAATGATCTATCTTTTTGCGACAAGGTGGAACCACAAAGTGGCCACCTTTGTCTCCCCATTCCCAGATCTAGAAGGTTGGGCCATGGACACACTTTCAATCAGTTGGGATTGTTTGTTGGCCTTTGCCTACCCACCCACGGTCTTAGTACCAAAAACCATTCAGGCATTGAGGGGTCAGAACTGCAAACTGAATATGAGTGCCCCCCCCCCCCCCCCCCCAACCTGATGGACGATGGAACAAGTCCTCGGTCCATAATCTACTCAGTCTGGCGATACATCTACACAGAAGATTCCAGCGAAGCTTAATCTTCTCAAGCATCCGAGGTCATAGTATTCCATCCCTGTCCATCCACACTCCTCCATCACGCCTGGCTCTTGTAAGAAGTACCTTGCGAAGGAAAAAAATCAAGGTTTCAATTGTGGAGAGAATCTGACGAGCAAGCAAGCCCTCCACATTGAAGGCCTATGAGAGAAAGTGGTGTATATTCAGGGACTTGTGCAAGACAATAACATTGTCCCTTTGAGTGCCTCAATCCCACAACTGGCTGATTTTTTTCTCTCAGGTTATACGAGGAGAAACGTTGGCCCCGATTACAATCAAAAGCTACTGTGTCATGATATCCGACACATTCAGGCAACATGGTATGCGAGCTATCGGTCATGATCAAGATCTATCAGACCTTCAAGCCAATTTTGACTGAATAGACCAAAGTCCCTCACCCTGTTTTCCGAAATGGAATCTCTTATGGGTTCTGACATGGCTCAATTCAGACAAATTTGAGTCTTTAACTAGAACCTCGATGAAGCTACTATCATACAAACCTTGTTTCCTGATAGCTTTAGCTTCAGCATGCAGGGTGAGCGAGTTACATGCGCTTTCAATGGATCCAAACTATCTTCAGCTCAGATTGGATGGTCCGCGGTCCTGATGATGCAACCAGGCTTTGTAGCCAAGAATAGATTGCCTTCAGCAGGCAATCAGAGAGTCTTCAAACACTCCCTCTCTTCGATAGATACGTCAATAGAAGTGTTCTTGCAAGATCCTGTCCACGCTCTCAAACATTATTTGAAGCGCACAGAGATACTTCTGGGAACAAGACAACGATTCTTCCTACAGGTCAAGATCGGGAAAGAAGACATTACCAATCGAGCCCTAGTTCATGGCTGAACTGGGTCATATGCTTAGCGTACTCCGAAGTTTCAAAAGATCAGAGCTGCTTCACGAAGATTTCATCTCAATGCAATGTTTCAAAATGAGACATAACATAAGTGGTTGGATGGCATGCGCAGTCATCCTTCTCAAGTTTCTATCACCTTGGTCTAGCTTTTCAGAGACAAGAATTGAATCTGGTTGATTAAGTGACTGTGGCCCAGTTATCCAACATACCAGGCTAACGTCAGCACAGCTTTGATTACGGGCATTTTCAGCACTTTCGCTGGATTCTCCCACAAATGTTGTCGGTAAAAAGAGTTCAATAACTCTCTTCTTAACCGGTTATAATTGTCACAGGCTACGTGACTGTCGGCTGTGCTGCGTCCAAGTTAGGAGAGCAAGTTATCTTTCATATAGGAAATCCAACCTTCCCTCGATAGAAGCCCGGCGTATAGGTAGGATGCTCAACATCTCCTCCTCCTTTTGCCCTAACGTTTCTGTGATCGGGGAACATATTTGAAGAAGAAAGCAACTTTTTAAAGTAAATTATGTTTCTCCGAAAATGCTTACCCGATCACATTGCTTTAACATCCTCCCACCACCCGGCCATGTGATCATACTCGTTGACCCATTGCTTAGCGTGAACTAGCGACACCTGGCGGTGTCAAGGGGAGGTAATATACAAGAGTTATTCCCCTTTGTATATATGATATAGACGGAAAGGACGTTTTTGTCTTTTTGAGGGCTAGATTTTGAGAGGTAGCAAACTTATATTCCTAACGTTAATCTGATCGGGTAAGTATTTTTAGAGAAACGTAATTTACCAAAAAAATTGCTTTTTCAGAGAGGGTGACCCCCAAATTGTCCAACTTTTTATCATAGATTTGCCCAAATTGTCGTTAATTATATTAATAGTTACTGCACATCTCCCTTCAAAGTTCCTGGAGTAGCTGACATTCTTAATTAAAGAAACACCTAGTGATCTATTAACAGCTTCACACTATTGTGTGTTTGTGTAAAGTCTCATTGCCATTAAAGCATTTTTATTTAACTTCATTTTCAGGATTTCTTGTAGTAATTGCTTGTTATTCTCATCCATTTGCAGATTTGTGACTTGGTTTGAACTGAGAAATTTGGAATTGAGCCACCAGTTATTTCTGTGACCGCCACCACAGACAATAGAGCATCTCCGGCATCGGGTGCAGTCGCTGTTAGTGTTGCATCTATAACATTGTGTAAGAAGAATTTGATTTTCTGTAAATTACCTCCATTTTCTTCCATCAATTTGTTTACTACTACGCTGCAGAGGGCCATAACGTGTTGACTAAGAACTTTTTGTGTCTGCTTCTTGCTTTCTCTTGATAAAGCACAAGGAAAGATAGCATCACTAAATACGGCTGATTTGCATTTATTAAACTGGTACTTTTGTAAATGAGTCGGATCTTGTAAACGTTAAACTAGCCATATGGGATACAATGTGTTATATCCTCTTTGAAATCCAAGGGCAGATTGTGCGCACCATCTGTAGTCAGAAACATAACAAGCAGTTCTTGAAGCGCGAAATGTGTCCCAATTTCACGTGCCACCTCAAACTTAGAATGAGGTGCTAGATATGCAATATTCACAGTAGTACACTCTTCATGACCATTAGGGCATACAACATCATATCCTTTTCATCTCAGCCAAGATCTAGTTCAACACAATATGTTTTTGCACACAGCTGCAATAATATACTTATGATGAGTCATTGTTTCACCAGCGACTCGGAGCGCTTGTGAAGATGCTTGTCCTGGTTTCTCTGCACTGACTATACGAACAAAATTGTAATGAGCATCAAATGCAACGTTGATAGGGACGGGTCTGTGCTGATATGAGTTTTAGTCATGTCATGCACCAGTTTAAGTTTCTAGGACATGTCCTTCTTATTTGATTCAGTTGTAACTTTTGCTGCTTTATTTGCAGTCCTTGGCATGCCGCATGGGCAGATTTTCGATCAAATTCATGGAGTGTTTGATTCTATAATGTGTGAAAGTATGCTTGTGTGTCACAGCAATGGCTCGGTGCAATGTCCAACGCCCATGTCCAGTAAAAATTTAACAGGACAGAGGAGGTATGGTATATGTGTGTACTCAGACAGCGAATCAAGAACATGTTTAACCCTGACAATTTTTGCTAAGACCAAAATGTTTCTCGTCAATCATCATTAGCAAAACTAAAAGTCTGCAAACCAAAGTTGCACAACAGTTCATCCGTCTCTTCATCTTCATACGTATATAAATGTATTAGTTCATGCAGGTATGCATACCTACCTACAATGTTACTATCTACCTGCCTAAATGCTGCTTATCGATCTTGCAGACCTACATTTTCTTAAATGTCTCGCCACTTCTCAGTCTCTTCGGATCACAACTTCAATTGGCTGGTCGAATATTTTTAAGGATACAAGGTAAGCACAATTGATCTTCTATAGTTAATTAAAGGATATATGTTGTCACAACAGGTGATACTAAACTTGCTACAAGTAATAATTCACAACACTTAACCCCAGTTAATACCTCCTTGTTATTATCTTCTTGACTGTGGTCATTTTTGAACAGGGTCAACAGTAATTACCTGACTTAAGTGATTGTATGGTAGGAAACACAGCAAAACATTTTGGAGCATAATCTAAAAAAGCTCTACAAAAATACGCTAAAGTGTGCATGATGCATAGTAACGTTTAGCTGTGATAACTCGTAAAGTATCATTAGTTACATAAGCTGACATTTTTGAAGTTTTTTTATTTTACATCACAAAAGAAAAAAAATATATATATATTAAAAGAAAAAAAAAGGAAGATTTGGTTATTTTTTCAGGCTGGGAAACATTTTGTAATGCACATTAGTTGTGGCTGGTCTTAGAGTCAATAATGTCATGAGATACAAACTGAAGGCTCCTAGCAATAAAAAGAGGGGTGTCACTTACAAATGTAGACGGAAGCAGATGTTCAAGATAATTGCAAAGCTCATAATAGTCGGTCGCATCCATGCCTACTCGAGAAAACTGATTGTAGAGCAGGTGACTAATTTATACAATTACATGTGTTTATTGATAGAAATGATTTTTGAAAGCTACTAAAACATATACACTTAATATAAACCTGAACAAAAACAACGATATAAGAGAGCTTTGCGTGGAGTTTTGCGAACTTAAGTCATATTTGGATATCCATCGTCTGGTTTTCATTTTTGCACATGACAAAGACTCACAGAACCCCGTAGCTCAAGACTAATTTAAACCCGGGCCGTATTGTTGAGACCCATAAATACCATTAAGATTGGAATCACGACAATTAGAGTACCACCAAGCTCCTCGGTATGAAGAAAAACAGTTACCAGAATAAGTGTCGTGGTCTCTATCCTGTGTCGAACACTGATACCCTGAGTGACCAGACAAACTATCACCACCTGATCCAGAATAACCATCCACCGATCGTCGGTAACTGTTCATCGAGCTGTCTGCAGAAAACAGGTACAACTTCGCAAAGAATATATGTCCGTTTGTTTGCCTTATATCCACGCAAAGTTCATATCATCCCTGTGCGGTAAGCATATGGAGTTGCTGGTTCCCCAACCAGAATGATTCTTCGAGGTTCCCAAATCCTACTCGGTGCTCAATCCAGCCACGAAAAAAATGCACTGATCCGTATACTCTTCTTTGAAATACGATCCAGCCGCCTATATCAGTATCCATGTCACATCACACTGAGAAACCCTCTGTACCTGACGGGTAAATGCTCGTTGTATTATGCCCAATCCGCTTTATGTCCAAGAAGTCTCTGGACAGAATTTTATTCAGAAGATCATCTTGACACCTTTTGATTTTATTCTTCTGGTTCTCCAATAAAACATTTGAGATATTTTCAAATACATCCTTTACTTTGTTATGAAGAAGCTGGGTTATTAAAACCACTAATGAATTGGTACTGGAGTTGTTTGTCCTTTGCTCTCCGATGTTCAAGATCTTCTTGAATTGTAGATAAGTCCAATTAAGGTAGGCAAATGAAGCAGAGAAATGGCCTAGAGCATGTTATGTGTTGTTGCAGATTCTATCAAAAACGTTTATCTTTTCCCAATGTAAGAGCAACCATTGGCCCAGGTATGTAAGTATTCTATACCTGTAGAATCTTGTAAATGTATGCATAGCAGGTAATGCTCGTTGACATAAAATGCAATACAATGTATTTGATGTACATACAGGTAATAATATATTTCTTCTAAGAAACGCATACTTCTTTGATAGAAAATCATAAATTTCTAGTAGCACATTAAGAGTTATAAACTGTCGAGTGTTTTAATAAAGAATGATCGAAAATCATATATTTCCGCTACTTTGTCTTTACTGCTGTATGTATGTATGTATGTATGTATGTATGTATGTATGTATGTATGTATGTATGTATGTATGTATGTATGTATGTATGTATGTATGTATGTATGTATGTATGTATTGTTACAACTAGGGGTAATGTAGCAAAAGAAAAGACTCAAACAAGCTTTCAAGATTTAAGATACAAATACTTAATTTCTTAAAATATTAAAATATTTCGACAAACAATCAAAGTAAAAGAATTAAAAATAACTTACAGTAGAATATCCTTAAAAGTCCTAAATTGTTCTAAAGTTCAATGATCCGGAAGTCAATCCAAATATTCCGAATGAAGTAGGTTCTGAATGAAACCTCCACTGTACTGATGTACTAACAAGAATCATTTATGTCCAAGTGTTATTAATTCCAAGTAATCGTTGTGAAAATGGAATATCACACAAGTTCTAGAAATGTTTCCGCTAATTCCAACGGACCTGAATAATTCTTAAAGTTGAAAGCAGTACTAATTCCAGATTGTACTGTATAATAATCTCTGAAGCAGAATATCCACACACAAAATGAACCAATCTCGTTAATGACCTCTCAGGCTGACAAACTTGCAATATGCCAGCAATTAAATTTAATTTTATAGACTCTGAGCTGCGTAGAACAGAATTAGTAAAACCAATTTAAACTGTATTGCGACTTAAAAACAATTTAATCCTTCTAGAAAACTGCCTTCTCCGAACCAATCAGAAACTAGATTATACGTGACACCGCTAAAGTACCTATGCACTGACGTTATTATCAGTCAACAAAGTATTGACTTCTTATTGAATATAGAATCCAGGTCAAAACATTGAATGCAGGTCAAAATGGTAATACATTTTAGCACTCTCTATTCACGTGATATGGCTCAAACTACAACCGACAATATTTCCCAAGACCAATGTACTGAGTCACATTGAAATACAGTATATGTACTTTCTGCAAGACGATAGCTGTTAGACTATTATAAAGAGATCATAAAACTATACCATTATTTAAAACAAAATGATACATAATTCCGTAACAGTATGTATGTATGTATGTATGTATGTATGTATGTATGTATCTATGTATGTATGTATGTATGTATGTATGTATAAGATAAATTGCACGGTCATCTGGGAGGATGTATTGGGTTGTATGACCCACACCCATGAATGAAGCAAGCGCACTTAAGAAAATGCATTATTAAAAATCATCTAAACTAAATCGAGGTTTAAACACTGTGCTAGCAAAATATGGTCTCCTTTTACATTGTTTACTTTACCAATTGCAAATGACAAGAATCAAATGTATATTCCATTTTTTGAAAGCGTGGGGTATACCCATACTCTAAGTGTGACTCCATTAGTATATGTTATAGTAAGAATAATATCAGCTCATTGAGAGAATATCGCAAAAATCAAATTGAAAATCTATTATTTTTGACGGTAGGTGGGCGTGTAGCGCTTAAGCATTATGTATAGGTTAACCACGAATACGATTTATGTTGAAATACGAATCAGAAATGTAATTAATTGCAAGAAGTTTATGATTTTTTCTTCATGAAAACCTATTGTACTCAAGTAATGAAAATGCACCGTTCTCTAGTAAAAATATAAATATCAGTGTTGAGTTTATAAGTAGAAGAATATAATTAATTAAAATACTAGAGTGTAATCTTCTACTGCACAATATATCATTGTACCAGTAAATCTTTTCTCCAATAAAATAAAAACAATATTATGGGTAAATTAGCTACTATAACAAGATATTGAAATTTATTGGGTCTTCTGGAAAATTTAAACTTACCTCAAGTACATATTACGGTAAATAAAGCAATTTTCAAGCAAAAGACGATGATTGTAAAGTATATCAGGATATTTGGGGCATTTTTAGTTATTATCCTACATATTTCACTCAGCACACATTCCTGCATTTCAAAACATGAACAAGAAATAAATTGTGATGAATATTTTCCTTTTTGCACAATTTTCACTTCAATTTTTGATTACCGTTATGAACCCTTTGGTGCAGACAAAATGTGATTGGTTAGAACAAAATCTACCTCAGAAACAACAATAACAATAGGAAAAGCAGCAACAACGCACAAATAATTACACGAACAAAGGAACCAATATGTCAGTATACATATAGATACATAGATATATATATATTTATCTCTCTCTCTCTTCATATATATATATATATATATATATATATATATATATATATATATATATATATATATGCTGGTAATGTCACCTATCGCCTAGCGCTCACACACTAGCGCCCTTACCTTTTGGACATTCATCCTAAAAAAGGATTGAACAAGGTTGAAGGTGCTCTTATATATGCACCAACCATTATATACTTCTATATCAACATCATGTATATATACTTCTATATCAACATCATGTATATATATAAACCTAGTATGATTTCATCTATAATGTTTGAATTAATACACAACTGTAGCAAAACATTCAAAATATGTGATCCAATCTTATGATCGAGCGACATTTATTAACCTTGACAAATTTATATGTTTCACACAGATGATCACTTACGAGGTAAATTTCAAAGCAGATTTTCAAGAGCTTTTTACAATCTAGGATGCAATAAACTTGATCGACGTCTACAGGATTTCATTTTTTGAATAATTGAAGGGTTTTCGTCAACCACTCTGGCAGATCAAAATGGAGCACGGATGAATGAAGTTTATATTTCTTCCTTATTTTAATCATAAATTTTAATAAACTATTTTTCTTCAGAAGTTACAACAAATTTGATTTGTTCATAGAAGTGTAATGTCAATATATGTATGCTCTATCTCTCTCTGGCTCTGCATGCTTTTATCTTCGGGTCATTTATATAAAATTTTAAGTTACATAAACAACAAAGTCCCCTCACTGAAATGAGCTAAATGGATAAAGCAGATTTTGTACATTTCATCAAATAAGGATTCCCTCTACTTATTTCTTAAAACGGCAAATGGAAACTTTCAGTCAGCGGATTTCTTTGAAGTAAAAATTTTAATAATGCCCTTTACAAAAAGATAAAACAAGTAGTTTCGAACGAAATTATGTTACCTAAAATCTCTGAGCTGAATCACTGTTCAGTGTATGTTATCAAGTCTTGATTCTGGAGCAATATGAATAATAAGAATCCGCAAGATTGCAGAATTTTGCAAAAAATTTTGGGACAGTGAAAACGATTTTGGGTTTCTTTCCCGATGCAGTACATGAAAACAGTTATGAATGACTGTGCTCTGCAATGTTAAGCGTACATAGAATATAAGTTAGATACTCACCATTTGATGCATCTTGTAGCGGTCGTTGTATTTCTTTCCTTAGTACACCTGTTTCTGAAATTTTAAATTTCATTTCCTTTTTTTCAGCTGTAGAAATGAGGCCTCCATGTCCCTCTAAGCAAACTCAGACGGTGTGGTGGTTTGTAACCGCTTGCCAACAACAAGAACGACAGCTAGTGAACACAGAATAATATACATAATTTAAGTATGTGTTGCAAGTGTTGAAAGATTTATGCTACTTAGTCGATACATTTTCTTATAAAGAAATATATGGAAAAGACGACTGAATATATATATCTATTGTTGTACTGAGGAATGTATTGTTTTTATTACTTCTCACCCACAACAATTATTACTGCTGCATACTTGCTGTGTACTGTTAACATTTGTCAAATTCATAGTGTTTATTTACCTCATTTTTGTGTGGAGATTTACGACTTTGCATTCAAATGCCGTAAAGCGAGCTTTGAAGCTTCGTATCAGAATACTAAAACCCTGTCGCATAAACTAACATGCATTAGCGTGGTAGACATCTCATTATACCCAGACAAGAAAGCAAAGGATAAAGGAGCAGTTGCTTATTCAAATACTATAGTGTGGTTGTAAGTGGCAGTCTTCTTGTAACGCTTTTGTTCTAATCATCCGTAAGCCACGATATGTATATAGATGACAAGGTCAAAAGAGAGGCGTGGGTTGGCTTACAATTCTCACGCTTTAGGATCAAGCGCTTGGATATTTTGATACCCTCAGTCAATTGTTTCTTCCTTCCGTCCGTTACAAATCTCCTCCGGGACCGCTTGGTGGAAATGTACAAACTTTGTAATTACATTGCCCCTATAATATCCAATTTTAACTTCCGTTTAAAAGCCGACATAGGTCGATTACACAAAATTGAAACCTTGAACCAGAAGAGCAACGGGAACGTATTGGATTAGCTGCCTCAAAATTCTCTGAGAGGACTGAATCACAAAGAATAGAAGCTCGTTTTCTTCTTCAAGTTTCCAAATGTTTGCAAGGGTTTTTCAGTTCTAGAGCTTTTGTGCAATTTCTGGTTCTTACGATTTGGGAAATATCTTTTAATTTGCACCATATAGCCATTATTGTGCTGAGGAGCCCTTAAATGCTAATACATACATACATACATACATACATACATACATACATACATACATACATACATACATACATACATACATATATACATACATACATACATATATATACAATCATTCTTAAATTTGAAACCACGTTATCTTTACTCTTTTGATTATAACTGTACAGTAGATGTTATCCTGGACAGAATTTTGGGTAACTATACATCAGCATTATTACCGTAACTTGATACGTTTAATTTTTTCAGTCAGTTTCAAAGGTCACCTGCCTACAAGTTAAACCCAAAAGAGTGTCCTTGTCAAATTGAAATACCTAATTTGCCAAAATATAAATAGTTCAAGGTAGACAGTTTTCTGCATTTTTAGTATGTACTCGAGTGATATTCTTTGATTAACAAAACTGTAGTAAATATATATTTTGCTTTCTTTATTGTGTTCGTAATTGTATTTTGTTTGTGTCGTCCGCCTCAATAAAGGAATCCGTAGATTTCAAAGCGTTTTCCGAGTTTATCTGACCTGCTAGTAGTTGTATGTGTCACTTGGGGGGTGGGGTGCAAAGTGACATCTTATCTTAAACGGTAAAGACTTTATAGGGAAAAGGGGAATTTAACATGGAGGGTACATTGTTACATTGTTAGAAGTGGTTGACGCAATAATGCAGGGAAAATGAGAAATGTAATGCTAAAATTTAACATTAGATTTCACATTGTCTGTATGAATTGTTAGAAGAGACTGATCTCAATAAAATAGGGACAATGAGAAATGTAATGTTAAAATTTGCAGATATTATCCAACACAACTTTTTATATACTATCCAACGCCCACTTTTGAATTAACATTACGCCGTAGGTTTACATTAATATGCTATTATAGGGTAAAACGGGAATTTAACATGGGAAAAATGTATGTGGTCAATATTTAAGGAGTAAACAATTTGTGGGGTCAAACACGACATGCGTAGTGATAAAATACGCCACATATACTATCCAACACACCGTGTGTACTGACGAATAACCCCACACATACTACCACACATGACGTGTGTAGTGACAAAAACCAAATCATCTATTATCCAACACCCCACATTATACTACGAACACGCAGTGTTTAGTGACCTGCTGCCTGGTGATTATATGCGTATATCCAAGAACTCTCTCTCTCTCTCTCTCTCTCTCTCTCTCTCTCTATATATATATATATATATATATATATATATATATATATATATATACACATATATATCATAATAATAATACATAACATAATAATCACAATAACACTAAAAGTAGTAGTACTCAAATTTCAAACAAAATTTAGTGGACATTAGCGGAGACTGTAAAAGATCCGGACAAAATGTAAATAATTTGGTCTAGACTAAAGGTTGTATTAAAATTCACATGTACAATATTTAATACCTTTCGATTATTTAATTAGGGGTAATGTCCTTTATATTATTTTCTGAGGAAGGCTGAAGATTTATTTATTATTGCTAGCTGTTGATAATTTATTTCTTTTCATTTTGTTTGTGTCTAATGATACTAATCTTAACTATGGCTAGATCACATGTGACAGATGTGCATGTAAGCTTGGCACTATATGTGGGTACATTAATGAAAATGTCTCATGCGGAAGGAAAATTTACGGATATTAGGTCAATCTGATATGCTCGTTGGGGTATGAAATACGGACTTGTTTCAAGTATTCAAGTTTTCCTTCCATAAGATATTTTAACAAATATAGTCGCAGGCTTGCACCTGTCACCTTTGCATCAAATACCTTATTCGTTTGTGATTGTGTACATGTATGCATGTATGTATATATATATATATATATATATATATATATATATATATATATATATGTATATATATATATATGTATGTATGCATACATGCACGCACGTACATACATGCATATATATATGTATGTATGCATACATGCACGCAGGTACATACATGGATACGTATGTGTATATGTATGCATTTATGTATGTATGCATTTATAGGGTTTAAAGACACATCAGCACATTCCTGGCTATAAATGCAGATTGAAAGTTATGTTCCGAAACTGTGAAGGTGTGTTTATGCTCTAATTCTTCCCATACTAACTCCAAATATTTTATATCATTTTGTACTTTTTCGTGGCATTATTTAGCGTATCTGAAAGGGCATTTTCACTATTAAATTATATGATCTTAAAACAAATTGGCACAATCATGTACTAAAACATATATAAATCTTTTGTTTTGGTGAAGTATTATAAACCAGTAAACGTGTCATACAGACCGATGTGAAGCGTCAGAGATTTAATGGCTCATGACACTTGATATTCACCTCAAAAAAGGTCTGCAATATAGTGTAGTCGCAGTGTAAAGTGAATGGACTGACAGACAAGGGTGATACTTCATGCCCTACCACATTCTTGTTGGAACAAACAATAGGGTATTTAACATTGTACACCACACTAAGATTGCTTTCACTGTCCAG
This sequence comes from Margaritifera margaritifera, assembly GCA_029931535.1. Taxonomy (NCBI): domain Eukaryota; kingdom Metazoa; phylum Mollusca; class Bivalvia; order Unionida; family Margaritiferidae; genus Margaritifera; species Margaritifera margaritifera. The sequence goes on along the minus strand of JAQPZY010001290.1, from coordinate 109,453 downwards.
TGGTGGGGTGGGAATATGGAGGTGCGAATTGGGGAGGAGGGAGTGGGATACAATTTATTAGAAATAATATTCCTGCAACCATTGCATTATGTTGTACAAACGTTTTGTTCAGCGAATATGTTAATATTGCAATATTGTATGGGGTAATTCTACTGGTACAAACCTACAAAAACCATTAAAGTTCGTAGGATCATACTTTGATACTCCATTCAACACCATTCTTGAAACAATGGAAATGGCTGAATGTTTATGAATACAGGAGCGTATATTTCTAAAAAAAAGGCAACAATGATGTCAAAGATACCTAAGAGTTTAGCTCCCTAGTATCTACATTATCTTTTTAATAAACCAGAAATGGGCAATACTTGTACTCCTAATCTGAGGTCCACTGTTTCAAATAACTACAATTTGCCAAGACCAAAAGAAAACGAACTCTTTAAAAGAAGTTGTCAGTATTCAGGTGCCCATGTATGAAATATTTAAAAGGGAATTAAACATTGCTAAAACTGCACAGTCCTTTCATGAAAGGATGATCATGAAAAAAAATGTATTGCATGGATGAAATATAGCAGTAACATATTCAATGTCCATCACTTTTTGTGAGTATTTCCATATAAAGTTATGCATACTCTGTCACATGCTCATCTTTATGTATTATTATTTTATCAGTTGAAGTGTGTAGACACAGGCGAAAACGTGTCTTTTGTATGTGTTTCTGTGTATATGTGCAGTTTTTATGTGTGAATTTGGCATTTATATACAAACATTTTTTGCAAAATTTGTACATAATAGAAGGCCTCAAGGTAGATTAGTTCTTAATAACTATTTGAGTCCCCCACCTAAAATAAGATGTTATTCTTCTTCTTATAAACAAAAGAGTATAAAACTGCTATTTATATACCATATACTGTGCAATTGAAATAACCCAACTATACTAGAAAGTTCCTTCCATACACAGAGATTTAGATTGGACCCGAAGTATAGAACTCTATGAATACTATGTCTTGTTTTAAACATCAGAAATATTTTGTAAATGGCAAATATCAGCTCGATGATGACCATCACCTTTCTTGTGCTGGGTATAGAGATGCATCAGCTGCATAACATCAAGTGAACATTTATTTCGCCTTTAATTGTCACAGAGTTTGTTTGTTTGTTTCTTTCTGTGTTTTCGTTTCTCCATATTTTTCTCTTGGTTACCTTTCTGGTAATTCTTTCCTTTGGTATCTGTCTTTCAATCACCTTTCATTCAGTATTTTTTAAATGTGTCTCCTTATTGGTTCTTTTCTGCATTTATTCAGGAGAAATTTCTTCTTTTGTTTTGAAGTTGATGTTCTTGAAGGTGATCAAGCTAGCAATTAAAAATTTTAATAATAGGCTTAACATAGACGTCATATAATTTTTCTTTAATTCTGTTTATAAAGAGTCTATGTTCTCAACTGGTAGAAAGTTACTCAGTACAGCCATGACGATAGAGATTTAGATATTTTCACTGATCTAGCATCCAAAGGAAATTCATAAGTTATCTTTACTTGTCTCTCATCTATCTTTTCTAACTCTTTCTCATTTATTGTCGTACCAGTTATATCTTTGTAAATGTTATTGGTATTCTAATTTTCAATTCTTGTTTGTACTCATCAGTGTCAGGGAAAAGAATGGTATTGTTGTTATTTTATACACATTATAATCCACTTTCAACTTCGTGCGCATTTAAATAGCTTGAAATACACCAAATCAGACACAATGTCTTAGCTTCACTTTTGTCTTCCATAATCTCAAGTATAACCTCTCTGAGTTTATGCTCCTTAACAAATTCAGTTAGAGCGTTTATGGTATGTTACCTTTGTTAGTGTACGTTCATTTGCCTTTGGGAATGAATCGTGTCTAACAAAAAAGGCAGGTGAAAAAAAAAATCAAAGTATTGAATTGGTATCCTTGTTATCTATCTTCTAGGATGGATCCAAAAATTCAGTTTTACAGTAACATTATTCTATTAAAACATTATTGCAATGAGTGGGCGGAGCCTTTCCGTTTGATGTCGTGCAAACACACTAGAATGGAGCGTCAAAAAACAACCTCTCTTTAGCATTCCATATACTCTCACAACCATATCTTCAAGGGTTACTGGCGACCTAAATATCAACATAGCGACTTGGATGTTAGATAGTGACATAAATATGCCTTCAAGAACTAGTCTGTGTCAAATATTATTTCGGTTTTCTCATTTTGTTCTTCTGAAAGATTGCTATAAATATCTAATTAAGTCCCAATACTGAACGAAAACATGAATCTGAATTAACAATTCGTAGATTATTGACGCAGTATTATATATATATTTATATATATCATATTATATATAAATCTGGACTGATACCATCTGAATGACAACAAGGATTGTTTGTTTTTTATAAAAAAATAAAATAAGAACAGAAACAAAACAAACATGTATTTAAAAACGTTAGCTACAATCATATTAGGTAATACTTATTTTTGCTTGCAGTACAACTCCTTTTATATCTCGTAAATTCTATGTTGTAAAGCAAGTTTTATCTGTGTGCAAAAATGAGTAGAAGAGTTACAGCTATTGTCCATAAAGAAAAGAAACACACATCTTGGATGAAAGAAGCGAGCAGAAAGTCAAAGTGTAAATTTGTTAAAGCGTGACCAGGGATATTCACAATCATATCATGAAATATTATTCAGAACAAGGAACTTAATTTCCAACTGTCACCATGAATAGAAGCCAAAATCATTTACACGCAAGCGGGAAAAGTACAATTTAAAGATTCCATTAGTTTTTTAGGTATGTCTTTGAGTAGAAGGCCTAAAACGTTTGGAATGACAGAAACGGTTAAAGGCTATTTTCCACATGTTTTCAATACCGAAGCAAATCATAACTTAGTGCTCACGCATTTGCATCAATTCCATGACTACGCCACAGACTGTATGCAAACAGAACAACGAGACAGCTTGCTATGGTTGGCTCATAGCCAACTTTTCAGACCTTTGTGATTTTGATTTTCAAGAAGAAATGTTGAAATATTGTCAATCCTATGTGGATATTTCACAACAATGTTGTGGACAATTTCGACAGTTATTTCTGGATAATGGTGGTGTCGATCCCTTGAAGGAAGCTTCGACCATTACCAAAGCGACGGGTTATTGTGCCTAAAGAAACTTATGCCCGAAAAACAAGCTAGCCATCATACAACCTCAATCCTATCAATATGTCAGCCTTCGATATGCAGCCAAAGCTTTGCGTTGGTTACATTACTAGTATGAAACGCAAGACAAGTGGTACAACATGCTAGAAACGGTGGGGGAAAGAAGATCTTACTTAGTTGCTTTTGGGATTTAGAAAACAAATAGATTGTTTAAGAATTTCACGGATGTTTATTTCATGTATGTCGGACCTGTTTTCCTCAACGAGACCTGAATAATCCTTTGTCAGAGACGACCATGGAAGAGCTATACGACAAAACATACAAACGGCGCCAAAGTTTGGAAAGTCTAGGAGACCAAGTTGTACAAATGTGAAAAACGACTACTATCGACATTCGAAAATAGATTCAGAATTTCGACGCATCTTTGAAGTGTAGGTTGTGGTGGTCACTCTGAAATTTTGACAGAACACATTGACGTGGAACACATTCGCCAGCACAAAGGTATGATCAAATATAAAGTTCTTCCATAGACGAACTTGTACCATCACGTGTTGCCTTGTCAGTGTCACGGAAAGTGAGGTTTTCTTTACGTCTTACGTGTTCTGAAACATGTAATCAACACGAAACTTGTCGCTACGATGACCAAGAATGCGCTTAGACAGGAACGTAGGTGAGTGTCGAATTGGTTCATGCTCTCAATCTAGGATACCGATTTATAAAAGTATACGAAATTTAAAACTTTCCTACCACACTCCAGAAAATAAAGATTAATTCAAAGAACGGTACCGATCCCAAGAAGGCATCACATTAGTACAGGTCGAACAAAACAAAGGAACATGATCAGTTGCTAAGTCATGTTGTATTACTTGTGGGGAAGAAGGGCTCAGCGTCCGATATTGCCAAGGACCGAACACTTGTTAGATCGAAGTCGATACTTTTGGCTCATCGCGAATAAAGAAAAACTCATCAAACACGTGGAACTCATACGTGAAGATTTGATCTTCGTGAATTACGAAGAAGTCCCAGAGCTTGATGCATCCGACGAGTTTGGCAGTGTCATTATGATTGCTTAAGTGGCACCCGATTCCCGTTTAAAATTGTATTCCATCTTGAAAGCTTTATGAGATCAATCCCTTTACATTGAAGACAAACGTTTAGGAGCTTGAACTGATAAACATCCAGACGATAGCATTTTTGAGGTTTACTAGTGATTAACCATACAAATTACGATTACCAGTACCGAGACAAAAAAGACAACTTCGTACCAAATGTAAATTTAGAGGACGTACCTTAAATTATCAAAGAAGCCTTAAAATCAGATCAAATCAAGACTTTCATGTCAAAACAGCGGATCCTCACAAAATGTTATGTTTGTCAAATCATCAAATCGTCAGTCGACCCTTGGAAAAAATGTTTCAGATTGTCTATGAGAATAGAGTACGACTTCCCGATCACAACACGTTACCGTACGGGCACGCAGACCTCCAGGATAAACAAGTAGAGAGTTACAGACAGAAATATAATTTGACCCAGGTATAGTGTGATGGGTCCAATGACTCCAAGTTCCATGAATTCGAGTGCAAACGGTGCAATGCACCAAACTGCTGTTGTGCTCTGCGACGTAAGCGATGCAACACGATCATATCGCTCTACTATCGAAAGCGATGCCGTTCGTGTGCCTATTTATGAATCTCATCGATGCACTCATCAGCCACTCAGGATACCACTAGCTTATTGAGTATTACAAATCAATGAAGAATACAAGTTTTAGTTTCCTGTGGTTTTCTCCGGGTATTTTGAGTTCAAAAGTCGATTCTCGAGGTTTACGAAAAGGCCCAAATATCTGGGTGGATTACCCACTATTAAAATTGAAGCCAGAGAAGGATTTGTCTACTCGAGAGAAGGAGATCAAGTGCTGTTTTTCAGTTGTTGTTTGATATTTCCCACATGGAAGTATAACGATTCAGCTTACCAGGAATAGTTCACATGGCCTCTGTGCTGTAACTACATTCCCCTGGTGAGTCCAGAATGCGAGCAAGAAAAGATATTTGGGAACCTACCTTTGGCGCAACGAGAACGTATTTACAAAGACTTTGTACATATTCAAGTGAAACGCAAGGAACAATTGCATCCGACATGGTATAGACGTTTAAATCATTGGTATCTGAATGCTATAAAAAGACTGATTACTTTGAAAATGTTCAAATGGTGAGACATTGATAAACTGCGAAAATGTTAAAAGACTCACCATGTCAAGGCTTCTGTCATCAGTGTTGCACCAAATTCCGTGGAAGGACGTCCATGGCACCGTTCAAGATTTAGTGGATTACCAATTACTTTTCAAAGAACTGATTCCACAAGTCGATATGATTTCTTTAACTTTTGGACGCCGTGTATCGTGTGTGTGCGTTACGGATTGAATTTCTTGGATATTATTTAACTGCAGATTCTTTGCAGCAAATGTATCACAAGTACATGCCAAGACATGACAGCGAAAACTGTACCTGTGCACGAAAACCTCATTGTGTTGAATACAACTTTTCTATCACCGTGTGAAGAAGACATCCGTCGTACTTTATCTACTTTTCACACTTTACCAAGAAGTGTGTGTCCCTTGTAATGTACACCAACATATTTACGACTGGGAGTATGTGCTTGACTGGAAACGTCTTGGATTTGATACTTGGAAGCAAAAGGTGACTGAATATACCAAATACGTTGTGTGTGTGACTTCCAAAAGAAAGAAAACATGAACTTTGTTTTTTTTTAAATATAAATAGTTTGTACCATGGAAGAGAACAATGTTTTTTATTTTTTTGTTGTACCATTAAATAAAAAACATGAACTTTGCTCTTTTGAATGTAAATAAAAAAATTTGTATCATGAAAATAAAGATGGCTTGTGTTCTTGGTGATTGTTTCAGAATATTTCAAACTTTTCGAGAGTTATGGCTGCATCCTCTGTTCTAAAAAGTGATTGACGAAACGTTACATCGTCAAAGTTGAAAGGCACTGTATCTTGGCCATTCCTTTAACATGCTCATTGCTGGATCAAGTGATTCAGGCAAAATCAAACTTGTCAAACGTTTGATCGAACACAGATCATCTTTGTTCGATCGTCCTCCACAACATATTGTGTTGTGCAAATATAACAAAAATCAACGAGAATATATTTCGTTTATAGAAAGAATTCCTCGCAAAAACGATGGGATCGTGTCTGACTCTTGTCAACTATATCTCATCTTCGATGATATGTCAGGAGGAGAAGAAGAAGAAATTAAACTTTGGTTTAAACGAAAAGACATTCATTGTACTGTCAGTATTATTTACATTACTCAAAATGTATTTCGACAAAGCATGATCAGTCTCAATGCTCATTACGACGTGTTGTTTAAAAGTTAAAGAGACAAATCTGAAATTCAGGTCATGACGTAACAAAAAGGAACACCTTGGCCGAATTATGCTTATGACGATGTCACTCAAATGCCACATTCGTATTTTCTCATCAATTTAAAACCTACAAATCCTGATTATTTGCGATTTCGTACGGATTTATTTCACGATTTTGTGAAGAAATATGTCAAGTCATTTGTACGTTGCTGTCCTCGTTTTCATCTGGAAAAATATATCTTTTATTTTTGTTCTTTGTGACAGTATTCAACATAACTTCCTTTCAATCTCATCCTTCTGCCAAATTGATTCGTGCACTGTATGCCAACAGTCGCGAAAAGAATGCATAAGTGCATTCACATTTCTTAAAAGGCACTCCAAAAGAAGTGTTACAATGGTTCGCTTTGACAGCACTTCAATTACTACATGGAATGATTCAGATTCCTCATCAAACAAATGGATTTAAAGAAAAAAAACATCAAGTAGCTTTGACACAACTAGCTGATCCAAGAATCGATACTCAGACCAAAACAATCTTCTTGCAACCAGGTGGAAGTGGACCTCTAGGTTGTGTCAGGATTCGTTCATTTTTGCGATGGGATCTAAATGCCGAAACTAAAAAGCTAAACATCATAAATCCTCCAGCCAACCCCCCCCCCAAAAAAAAAAAAAAAAAAAAAAATGAGAGTGGCAGTGAGTTCACACTCTAAGAAGAAGAAACCGCGAAATGAAACGATTATTCAAGAAAGAGATGTACTGCAGCTAGAACGCGCACGTACTTACTATATCATCGATCAGTGACCGTCTCCCATTCCACTGCTCCCTCGTTATTGATAATACCAGCGAAATCTGATTTAAGACGCGTGTTTCCTTATTTGATGAAAAAATGGAAACCCATCTCTAAATTAACTCCTTTGACCGCTTATATTACTCTAGCTGCTGCTGCAGCCCTAAAGGTGGCATCTCCTGAGAAAAAGTACAAGACCTGAACAGGCATGTTACAAGGTTTACTTGATTTTTCGAGACAATAACTGGCACGATGTAGTCGCATGAGAACATTATTACTGCCAAAAGTCAACTTGGTAAACCGTCTCAACAATCGGTGGAGACGCGTTCCGTTTTGAAAAAATGATGTGTTGGTTCAGTTTGACTTCAATTTTCCTCTGAAAAAAGATGTCTTCCTCTCCTCAATGATCACACCATCGTCGACATCCAAAGATGATGTCCGGAAAACATGGAAGAAAGGCTCTACCTCCTCGTTTACCCAAACATTGGAATGTCTTGGCAGTACTTACTAAAGCAAATACTATGATGCGAAAGCAAATCATTCAAAACGTAGCTGAAGAAATCACCGATACAGTGTGTGAATGTTGTTTTCAACCTCTTGAAAGGAATGGTTCCTTTGACTAAAAATACAGAAAAAGCGATTAGGACGAAATCTTCAAGTTCTTCGCCAAACGGTGAAAAAGAAAATTCCAGTCAGTCAAAAGAAAAATAGTTCTCGCTCAACAAGTAGGATCTCTACCCATCCTGATAGAACCGTTGTTAAAAGCGGCTGCTCCCTTATTAGAATCGATTGCTGGGCGTATTTTAGCAGGTGTGATGAGATCAATACAACACGGACAGACCTTTCTGGAAGGACATTACACTTGTACCCCTGAATTTTATAGAAGGACGAAAATTAAGTTTAGTTCCTTACAGTGGATGGAACACCATCGTTGGTACAAACAACGAATATGGCACTTACTTCCTAATCCTAATATCACTGTGATGTCACACTTACAACAAGAGTTACAATCGTTGATCGATCGTAAAGATTTGTCAGAAACGAAAAAAAAAATGCAATTGTACGGACAATTATTGCAACGTGTTAACTGTTTGAGCAGATGTACTTGTAGTCAGCAGTTGCTACACTCTTGCTCATGCCGATGGCAACGGAGAAATTAAAAGTTGTATCGTGCAGCCAAAACTGAAGTCAAAAGTCTACGTCTGCAAGACCTTCGACAATGGTTAAAAGAATAATCGACGTACACGTTACACAAACCCATTCGACGAAAATGTGCCAGAAGGCAAAGTAAAGTAGCAGGAATCGCTTTCTAAGAACTGAAAGAACGTATGTGGAAATATTTTACACATCAACATACTCTCTATTACTTCGACATGTTATCACGTCTTGTTAAAGCTTACAATCAGTCATACCACCGTAGCGTCGGATGTGCTCGAGATGAAATGTCACCTCAAAACGAAGTAACCTTGTTTGATTGATTGTTTTGAACGTCGAAGACCAGAGGAAAGAAAGAAGTTTTAAACACCGGCGATTGGGCGGTTCGCGTTGGAAAAACAAAACTCACTTTTGACAAAGGCTATTTACCCAACTGGATGACATAATTGTTTTCGTGCCCCATGACGAGTGCGTGATGTGACCCACCTGTTTATAGATTGGAAGAGATGAACAGTGAAATGTAAAAAGGAACTATTTACTTTCCTGAGTTACAACAAATGTCTAAGAAATACGACGACGTATACGATATATAAAGCATTCTCGATCGACGAATACATATTGTGGAAAAAAGAAAGAAAAATAAACACCCAACAAGCCACGGTATCGAATAAATTATAGCCCATTGAAAAAAGATATCCTCTGAGTTTCGATTCTAGGATTGCTGCTTCATAAGTCATCGACTATAAAATAATAAGTAGAAGTCACAAAGCATGTCGTTAAACGCTACATCCTCTTTTCCGGGTTCATCTCTCCAAGAGCTAGATAAACACAGTAGGTGTGGTGTGGAGAACATGTTCCTAAAAACTAATTCCTTTTTCTGTCAAAACTTTGTGGTGTATTGTGCCATTGAAGCTGTCTTTGGAAATTTGAGTTTGCAATAAGGAGAACACAAATTTTAGACTATTTTGCTCAGCAGGGTTATTTGTTATCTTCTTTTCAACCCTTCGTTGCAATATACTGACAGTAAAAACAACGGCAGCATCGCCATCAACAGTCATAACTGTTCCAATGACAGCGGGGGTCCTTTCGAACCCCTGGAAAGTAATCCACTGACATCGAGTGACTCCTCGGATACCAGAACCATCGACCTATAAATAATAATTTGCTTTAACATTACCAAGTGACAGTTCTATAAATCATGTTGTTTCACTGTCAAATTACCTCAGTTCATACAATTAGATCACTAAGATCAATGGGAAGCGACTTTGGTGTTAAAATAAGTATTTATCCCACTCAAGTCTTGAATATGGTTGAAGATTAAACTACCTTCGTCTTATAAATACTCAACGAACATGTGCAAGAACACTTGGACAAAAATGATCCTCCCTATTACGAAACCAAACAACAAGCACCAGCTAATCCCCGATTGAATATGTACACCATGAGAACACCTTCAGGATATTATTTTACTCCTCGACATCTGGTCGAAACGATTTGAACTGTTTTCAACGATAAGTCTGGCAAAGGACTGAACTAAACTCACCGAAGTATTTTGATCGAATACCATTCACCTTCCCATCGTCTCAAATTAGGTCTTTTCCGACGGCAAAACTCTGTCCATCACCTTTTCTCCCAGTTTGTTTGCTTTTAGGTGGAAACACAGCTCTCACCTCCACCAAAGACATCAACAACACCAACCGATTATGCAGGTATTTTCGAAATCCTATCGAATTGAACGAAGGATTGAATTTAATGCTTGCATCCTCTGATGTCGTCGAGTCCATCGTCGTGGAAAACAGCCGCTTCGCTGCTGAGTCATTCCTTTCAAAGTGATTCCGTCATGAAGGAGGAAATGCGTATCACGTTCACCGAATATTTTTATATCATCATTATCATTATGTCAGTAAATTTTGACAGTGCGAATATTAGTAGAAAAGAAGATCTTGGACAAAATATTCTATTCTCTAAAGGAAAAGTCACCGTGAAAATAAATCGTCGAAGATGCTTCGCCAGTGACATGTAACTGATGCATCCTGTGTACCGATGAGTAGCTCGACAAGGAGGACATGTTTAGGACATGTTAAAATTGTTTGTTCGTACGCTAGCACTGTCTTGAAAGCTATGGTCACTTGAGGATTACATGCTTTAAAAGATGTGACTTGGACGCAAAGAACATTTATTTCTCTAAAATGTACTCATCGACCAACAAAGTACCAAACAAGAGTTAACGAAAGAGGTAGAGAATGTGTTGATTTAGATAGGAAAAGAACTTCTCGATCGCAGAGAAAACACCCCTATAAAGTCGCTTTACACACATAGAAAATGATGCACCGAGATAGGTTCTTGCTAGTGCTCTAAGCTAAAATTCAATATGTTTGCAATGCCACCAATGATGGTTACGATGAAAGAATCCCAGTGGGTAGAAATTTATCCCGTATAGTTGTTGACCACATCAGCTCCTATGGAATTTGAAATCAAGGGACAAACAGATCTGAATAAGAGTCATATGTACCTGAAAGTCAAAGATCTCAAAACGAAGTGCGCCAATGTAGGGGTCGATGGCAGAATAGCTCCAGTAAAGAAATTCATGCATTCGTTGTTTAGCAAAGTGGATTTGTACTTGAATAACAAACTAGTCGGCATCAGCATGGACATTCACCCTTACTGCGCTTACCCCGAACATTTCTTCACGTACGAAAAATAAGCCAAGTACACGCATCTGGATGCATCATTCGTGTAGAAACCTCACATCTTGGCTACCTTCCCGGACACAGAAAGAAAATTGAATAAAGACGTAGGCTAGAAATGATAAACAGTTTTACTTAGACATGTGTTTGTAAGACAAATATGTGTTCAATATCGTGGATGTACTGTAACAGGGGCGTGCTTGAGCGTGCGTATGTTTATTTATCGACGGCTACATAGAATTTCTTTCGAGCAGTTTATTTATACACATAAAAACCCTGAAAATATAGATGAAGTTATCATTCATTAAAAAGAATATTTTTATCATGAGGATTCTCACCCAATTAGGCATTTCTTTAAATACTGATACATAGATATAGATAGCATATTTATTAATTTTGAATGCTTGAAAATAATTGGGAAGTACGCATGATCATTAGATTTAAATGAGCGTAAGAAAGTATGTGATCATGAGAAAGAAACGCATGTCATCTGATCGATTAAATTACGAATTACTGTCACGTTCTCACTAATTCCTAACCTTCTCTGAGATCAATAATACCTACGCATTTAGATGTACACAAAACGTTAAAACCATATAAAACATTATCTGGTGTTTTTCTTTATACTAATGGAATACATGGATCAGGTTATAATAAACTTTCCTTAATATACAAGAAAATGTCCAGTGCTTACCTAATAAATACATAGGGAACGATGACATAGATTAACTCGCAAGTAACAGAACCATCTTTGAACATTCTGAATTAATTCCAACTATAAAGATGCTGAAACTTTAACAGACAATGACAGAATTTACTATTTAGCATTAACTTAAGAAAGAATAAATAACTATGAGCAGTGCAAATGAAGACACTTACCCAGATAGGTTTTTTCCAAAGCAAAATGCAGCTCACGAGTGTCTTGATGTTATAACAATTCATCATCTCTACTGCTTGCCGGGCACTGAGGCACATGTGCGTGTAAGAGTTTTCTTTGTTCACTGCACGTGCTGCCCTGGTCAAATGAACAAAACCGGTTTGACAAGTTCTACTGGTCAATCTGACCAAGACTAGCCTAACTTTAGAAGAAAAGTGAATGTCTGTTTCAACTCATTGACTTTGAGAAATTGTAAATAAAAGCGATGAGAAAGAAGTTAAAGACCCCTAATATACAATACCATGGGAAACTTTAAAAACAATAATTAAAAATAAGACCTTTATTACAGTACGTCTGAGACTGTATCGACTAGTACTGTAATTCATTTGATGGTCAATATGAACTAGTACAAAATTATCATCGAAGAAGCCAGACTCTACGTACAGCGTTTGGAAGTCTTCCCTAAAGTGGGGCCGACACCAGGGAAACTCTGACCAGAACAACAACCAAGTATCCTCTATGACGAGCGGGAGTCAAACTCTTCGCCATCTGGACTCCGATCCAAGATTAAAGATCATGTCTTACAAGGTCAACTACAGCACTCAACCAAGTTATTGATCAAAAACCCTTTCTAGTTCCATCATGACAACCTGTCCAAGATTGAAGTCACCTAAGATGGCCTGGCGTAGTGTAATAGACCCTCTGAACATAACTTCGCCCAGAAAGATTACTTGAGCGTTGTCTTGACTATTTTTTGAAGACACGGGACAATTAGGAACCAACAGTAGCCACGGCATTTCGTACGACGATTATACAGAAGAGTATGCTTTAGGGGAATTGGTTTTAACTACAGACCAAAGCACCGACGAAGGACATTTCCACACAATAACATGAGGCCAACTTCGTGTGGAAATTCAGGTTGCACTGGCCCTCGAGAATACAGCGAATGTGATCTTCTATGCAGAATTTGATAATGCTCTGGAAATAAAGAGTCTAAGAGACGTGATCCTAGACTATTCAAAACATGGGACACGAGTCCGTGTTTTCGATCCAGAAGAAAAGTCACAAACCCAACTCCATGTAAAGATGAAGAAAAGAAACATATAGCGCGCGGTGTCATTGACACAAACAAAGAGGATGATGTTTGCCATCCAGTTGCCATCCAGAACAATAGTCACAGGCACTATGAGAAGAAGAAGAAGAAGAAAAAAAGATAAAGTCACAATGTCACGATGGCTAGAATAGAAACAACACATATTCTCCTATCTTGATCGCCACTAGGCTGAAAAAAATCACACTCCTGACCAGAGAACATTGTTATGGTTGTCAAATTGCTCGTTCTAGTCAAGTGCAGCATGATAAATGATGACGAGTCAAGAAGAAAAGTTGGAACAGTGTCTGGAAGAAGCATCGACCCTCATCCCAGAAGAGGAGACCTTAAACGAGTGGTATAAAGAGTTGAGTGACCATTACCTACCTCCACTGAGGTCTTCGGAAACGAATCTTGCAAAAGTGTTCTGAGAACCTCCGATCATCGACTTACTTGAAAGATCGTTTTAAAGAAAGGATCAAGTGTGAACTCATTACCTATCATTACCTGTGGAGAATGAATACCTGAGATTTTCATCGCCTTCTTACACCCAGTTTGTACAAAGTTTCTTGGAATCCAGCGATGTGAACTAAAGATGAACCACCTCATAAAAGGCCTAAAGACGATCGCGCTTATTCCATCAACAAGGACGACAGTCACAGCCCAGGAAACAATTTGGGAGCTGTTTACTTTCCGAACGACCAAAGTGTCGAACATTTTGATAGCTATGGATTACCTCTTCTGGAAAACGATATCATAGACGTTATGAGAAGAAATTATGTATCCACTGAATTCAATAATGTGAGATTACAAGGATCGTATTCGATAGTGTGTGGACAGTATTGTGTGTATTTTCTTTATCAACGCAGTCTTGTATTCCTATTAGAATATTTACTGACTTGTTTTGGAAGTGATTTCTCTTAAAACAATGCCAACATAGACATGTTTTTTAGAGCACAGTATAAATATGTTTTCTTTGGCACAGAAACGTGTTGTTCATCGATGGCAAAGTGACATTGGAAGTCTAGTACTACTTCTCAAAGTTGTCAACATTGTAAATATGTTCATGTTTAACATTTGTTTGTGTTTGGTATTTGTACTAGCCCTAGTCATCCCTCTTCAATCTTTGTTGATGTTTCAATTAGCGGTTCTCATAAAAAACAAAGGTTGATGTAGAAATAATGTAGTTGGCTGGCTTTTTGCAAGACAATTCTTTCGACTAACATTTTTGCTCCCGCCCCCATCTCCCCATCTCTCTCTCTCTCTCTCTCTATCTATCTATCTATCTATCTATCTATCTATCTATCTATCTATATATATATATATATATATATATATATATATATATATATATATATTTATCTATGTCACAACTTCAATGTACACTAGTTTTGCCGTTTTATAGCTTGGACAATTAAGGTCACAACCTTACAGTAAACTTTAGCTTAACGTCAAATTCTGACTTAGTTTGACAACGTGGCAAACTAACATAGGCACCATATCATTCAGTGCATTCAATCCAGGACGACAAAAAAAAAACCCATTTATTTATAACGATCTGAACTGACATTGAATAAGAAAGGTTAGTCAGAGTACTAAATCTAGGGTGTCAAATTAAAAAAACCCGTAAATTTGTAACAAACAGAAAAACCAAATCGGCCTCACTTGTCACTGGATATTTTTGCAATAAAACTTTCTGCCATTGTTTATCAAGCGACAATGTGTAACCGTTTACTGAGAGAATTTATTATAGGACGATACGAACGAAATCGATAGTACAAATTCTGAACTGTTTATATGTGTCTATGTCTTTCAAAACTAAAACTTAAACCCCACCTTTATATCTTGTATAATATTATATCAGTATGTTTGTGCATGTGTGTAAACCTTTGCTCTTCTTTAACTGCACATGTGATAGTGCATAAGATTGTTTGTGCATGCGCGAGCTCTCCTTCACGTTGATTGGTAGATGAGTGAGTGCTAGTCACTCAAAACGACATGTTGGATAGTAAGTGTGACGAGTTCTTTCGTGGATGACTGAGCGTTGGTCACTCAAAACAGCATGTTAAATAGTAAGTGTGGGGTGTTAGATAGTAAGCGGTGGGTGTTGGATAGTAAGCTGATGGCGTTGGATAGAAGCTAACTGGACTTTGATCGCTCCAAAAGGAGTATTGGTTAGTTGGTGCTGTTTTTAACATTACTTTTCCCATTGTACCTATACAGTCCCATTTGTCATATTTGTAAAATATAATTATAGCTACAAGGGGAAATCTCATGTTTATTTTTAGCATTACATTTCCTCTTGTACCTATACAATCAAATCATGTTAATCCCAAGGACTAATGTTAAATTCCCCTTGTACCTACATGGACCCAAAAATTGGGACCACGCTGGACCACTTGTTCTATAAAAAAAAATTATAAGAAAACGCTGGGCAAAGGATATATAAATATCTAAAAAGAAACACTTGGCTAGGCCAGTGGTCTTCAAACATTAATAATAAAAAAGTTGGCCAGTGGTCTTTAAAAACTTATTGAAAACCTCTAGACCAGTTGCCTTAGAAAATGTATGATATAAAATCTAGACTACTGTTCAACACAAATGTGTGAAAAAGAAAAAAAAAAAAAACACTAAACCAGTGGTTCTCAAAAGTTTATTTAACAAAAAGGAAAAAAAAATGCCTGTAGCCTGAGGATTAAGAATGGGGTGGCTGATGGTTTTTTAATTTTTTTTTTAAATGGTAGATGGCTAGATGATATTTAAAAAAAATTAAAGCTGATTAACTGGTTAAAAGTGGGTGAAAATGGCTAACCGGATAGTACTAGTATTTTAGCTCGGAACCCCTCATTATATAACAACTTGAGGCTTTGTGTGAAATTTATATTTTACGGTACACGCCTCCCCATTCCTCCCTCCCGGTCCCCCCCTCCACACACGCACACGTGTGAGGACCATGAAATATATACACATTTCGAGGACCAAAAGAAGCAATGAAAGTATCGGATAGAATATTTAATATAAGCTTAACTGCATTTGAGGATATACATGTATTACTTTATTTTTATTTATGGCTCTTTAAACACTATGCGGACTACTCTTACTTTACCATCATTATAAGGACCTCATTGTGAGGACCAATTACACACACTCAGAGACTACCACCAACCTGAGAACCTTCGCACTCTTTGTCTTCTGTTCTTGTTCAAAACTTCCAACAACATGAGAACACTTTGATCAAATAGCTTAGAAACTAATTTATCTGAAATTAAAAATATAAACAGACAAATACACAATCTCACCCATTGCTAAACAACCTTATGTCACCTCTAACTGTATGATTAGTATAAGGAAATATTTCTGAAAACTATATTTACACACTCTGAAATTACCACCAATTGGATAAATATAATAATCAATATAACCTTAGTATCAACTCAAGGAAGTGCAAAATACAAATTTCTAAATTGTCCATTCACCTATCAAAATATTTCGAGATTTTGTTTTCTTCAAACATTACGTTGTGACCGAAGCGATATTGCAGTTACTGTTTCGATGATAAAAGAGAACGTACCTGCGAGGGCTTCATTTTCAAAGTCAGAAAGTATTATCAGTTTCCTAAATGAGACAGGTTGTCTTTCAAAGAATAACAATATGAGGACCTAATGTCAATGTTATGCATCAAACTGATGACTTGTGCTAGAATTTCATGATGCGATTTACAACCATGAAAGAGAGAAAGAATGCTAGCGAGGAGGGTCCCACTAAATCGGATACTAAGTAAGTTTTTTATTTGCTTTAGAGCATGTATCTAGAGATTTTTCATAAAAACCAGAACTTATAGCTCACAATTATTTCATACATTTAAGAACCGGAATGAAGCATATACTCAAAGTTTATCATCAAAATTATGTTATGCATTCTATTACATTTAATCAATTTTACATATATTGTGCATATGTGCTCAGCCTATTAGATGGCATCAAGTTTACCCTCACCCCTAAACCCCAATCTGGAAGATTAAACTTTGAAGGTTTGCTCCAAATGTTTAGGCTACCATGTTTATATGCATAAGTTCAATCCTATCAGATAATAAACTTAATGAGACCCGTATTTGTAAGACATGTATGCTCTCACTGCAAACCAAATATTATGTCTAACATATTCACAACTTTAGAACAATTTGAACGAGAGTCTCTTGAACAGTAAGCAGCACATTTTACGCCCGGCCAGATTGTAATAGTCCTCTCTGTGGGCGCTAGTAAGGCATGGTTGACTCTCAAGATTACTGACCCAAGGGTCTGAATGACCTCGACATTTAGTCAAATTGTGTGGTTTTGAACTAATCTTAATGTGCAGAAACCATTCTTACCAGCCTTACCCTGACCATGACCTCTTACCATTAGATCCCAGAATATCTGGGGTTCTTTATTACTCTAAGTGCAAACCATCCACAAAGTTTGGTCAAGGAACGTCCTCTAGAACAAACGTTACGCTGAAAAACCAATGTTTCTCTAAGCTACACTGACCCTGACCTTTGACCATTTGACACCCAAACCAATAAGCCTGTTTATTCCTATAAGTGCAAGCCCTCCACAACCTTTTACACAAGGTGCATGGTCTAGAACTAATGTTAGTATGCAAACACCATTTTATTTTGCTAAGCTCAGACACAGTGATTTCGACGTTTGATCTTTTGACTTCCAAATCAACAGGTTTCTTTTTACCCAATGTGTAAATCATGCACAAAGTTTAGTCAAATTAGTATAGTCTATAACTGAAATTATTGTGCAGAAACCATTTTCACTTTTCACCCAGTGGCCTTGACCTTTGATGCCCAAATCAAAAGGTTTCTTGTTGACTCCAAGTGCATCATCAATCCATCAGCTGAAATTGTTTTGTAATATGGGCCAAATAAAGTATATAAAATGAATATATCTTTAAAACTAAGTGACATGCACTTTTCCTATAGAATCTAAGGACTTTTTCAAATTTTTTACCTTCAAAACAATTTCAAATTTTTTACCTTCAAAACAAATGTAATATGAGACTCTTCTTTTGATGATCATAAACATTATCTAATATAAAGCAAACAGTCACAAGACAAGACGAGACATCAATATTCAGAAAAGCTACTTGCATTGTAATGTATCATGAGAACAGAATCTTATCAAATGTTCACCTCATCCATAACAAGTGATAAAGTATGGAAGCTAAATTTAATGTGAATTCTTCAACAAATACACCATTTAAGCAAGTGCTGCGCCTGCTTCCATAAATTCCTTACATTAAAGTACATATATCCACCCACCCCACTTCAGACATGTACAACTTTAAATAAAGACTTAAAGGTTCACATTGCCACCACCATCGCCACTGGACAAGTGATATTTATGCAGGTCAGACAAATATTGAGTTTATTTTAGTGTTCAAATGCTTATATAACCTTGCTAAACAGACGCTCAGTTAGCTATACACCTTTGCCAAGTATCAATCTTGTCTGATATGGTGTTAATAAACTGAAAGCGAATAAATGAACACAACTTTATTACATGTTTTTTATATAAAGGAACATATTTTGAAATGTGTTGAATGTTTCATACTTATCACAAGCAACAAACTGATACCTGTTCTTCTGGTTATAAGTAAAATGTACACAGAGTGCAATAATCCTTTGTGCAATTGCTTTTCAAGACCTCCTCTTTCGAAGAGCCTTTTGCCTCATGCTGGTGGTCTTTCTAAGAAAGCACTTAAAACAAGTCTTTAGAAAAGTTGTTTAAGAAATGGTACATGGAACAAGCCTGAACTAAGTACGTTTATTTAATACAGAATGCTACAAATGTCAAACAGAAAGTCATATAAACACGGCTCTCGTGCAATTTTGTTCAATACGCTCTGCAGGGGAAGAGTTGTCAACTCCGCCAAATTTATCAGTATCGATTTGTTTTTACATTACTAAAGAGCAATCAAACTTACATATTTTACAAAAGATACTTAGAGACAAAGTTCAAATCAAATTGATATGTTTTCACTGGTACTCATTTTCTGTATGCACCAGAAAAATCTTCTTTCAATTGATGAATTACTCGAGACAAGTTCTTTTGATGAACGCAGGAACTTGGCCATGCCAAATTATTGCATCTCTAAATAAGTTCGATTTCATCCATAAATTTGAAGACAACAAATTTTCCGAACAGAACTGACAACATGCATTAGACGGACGAGATTCCGGTTGCTTACTCTCAGTACTGGGACACTTTTGATAGGTTTGCCATCCGGACTCTGAACTTTAGTGGTAAATCTTTCCAAACGGCACGTTCCTATTTCCGTTTACTTTTTTACTTTCAAAGGGTCTAAACTGTAAACAGACACCAGATAATATAGATATTTTGAATGAGGATAAAACATATTTTGAAAAGTGTTTGTCGGTAAAAAAAATTATTTTTTTACATATTTGGCAACATCACTCTTTTAAATAAAGAAGAAAAGAAACGTTGCATAGGTATAGAAAAGCCAGTGATTGAAAAGACTTTAAAATTTGAGAAGTATCAAATTGTCAATTAACTTAAAAGTTAATTATTAAATTATGAATTTAATTCTATCAAACAAGCATGATGGTAAAATTTCAAAACGAAACGGAAAGATATGCCCTGGCGACATTGGCATCTTGGAGTAGGGCCAGTGTCACCAAGGCCTATCCTACCGAACTTTTTTTTTGTTTTACACCGACTGACAGCTGACGAAATATGCAAAATACGTGATTATATATATATATATATATATATATATATATATATATATATATATATATATATATATATATATAATGACACAAAAATTGAAAACAGTTTCCCAACGTTTAGAGATAAACAAGCTCTTTGTCAGAGGAAGAGACAATTTACATCCACAAAACATAAAATAATAAAAAAAATAAAAAATAATAATAACAATAACAACAACAACAATAATAATAAACATAATAATAATAATAATGACTGTAATAACAATAATAATAATAATAATAATAATAATAATAATAATAATAATAATAATAATAATAAATAGATAATAATAATATTTACTTGGGTAAATATTATCGCAAACATAGCGAACGTCTGATAAACTGACGACTGGCTGTAGTTTCACTAAGATTGAAATAGGAAGGTTAGACTGCTTCATGATAGATAGATAGATAGATAGATAGATAGATAGATAGATAGATAGATGGACGGATGGATGGAAGGACGGACGGACGAATAGAATATATATATATATATATATATAGATAGATAGATAGATAGATAGATATATAGATAGATAGATAGATAGATAGATAGATAGATAGATAGATAGATAGATAGATAGATAGATAGATAGATAGATAGATACAGTTATGTTTCAAAATATGTAATACTAGTGAAGATGCCACCACCAGGAAAAAGACCAGCAGATGATGTGCACGATCCTAATGCAACTGCATTATTAACAAAATAAGCAGATCCGACTAAAGATCATGTGTTTGCAGGCGAAGTAGAAGAAGCACAAGGAGTTGAAACCCGATAGAATATCAAGAATTGGCATCTAATAGAGATGGTAATGTTGGAAAACTACACGTTAAACAACATAAAATAAAGGATGCCTAAGTCCGAAAATATGCCCGTGCATTTGAACATTATGTACAATGTCTATGAGATTGGTTAGGTCTTACACAAAAGTAGTGACTATGGGGTCAGAAGCATAAAAGAAACAACATACAAGATATTTTTTCGATCATGTGTATTGTATAATATTATAGCATACACTTTATTCATCAGTGCTATCACAAGATTTATAACATATTGGACTAAGTTGTAGAGCATATTCTATACTTTCTCACGGTTTCACTATCAAACATGTCATTCGTATTCAAGAAGAAATGAATTCAGCAAATGTCGCACACATAAACAGTAATTTTACACCACATGCCAAACTGAATATATTGATAGACAGTCACAATCACTTTTTTGTTCAGCAATGGTGAAATGCTGCCCTAGGATGGAAGCAAATTCGATGATGCAAATGCAAACATAAAGCCGTGTATTCAGACAAATTAACAAACGGCTCTGCTTAAACGATGTCATCTCGACCTAGGTTACGAATGGAGTTTCGTAAACATTGTTTGCGTAAGAAAAAGTACATACATAAACAGTGTTATGCAAGTTCAGTCATGAAGTGGGCTGTCAATGTGTATAACATTATACTTTGATTTAACCTATTTGTATTGTACACAGAATTAGAGAGAGAGAGAGAGAGAGAGAGAGAGAGAGAGAGAGAGAGAGAGAGACAGCTATACCATATAGTAATACTATAATAAAATCTACATGCATGTTGGAAAATAAATTACAAGAACAGTCATTTTTTCTAGGGACTGGGAGTACCGTTGAGAGGCTTCCGTTTCTATTATATCTTATTTAATTTATCTTGATGAAAACCAAGAAAATTTGCAAGCATAAATAATGTTTTCCTAAAATTAATTTGAAAAGAACGTTAAATAAATTGACATTTATCTATATTGTTTACTTTGAAAAAATCCTAGAGTTTTTAAAACAAATCTTGTACAGATGTGCATTTTCAAAATAAGGGAAGCATATTCTCTTCGTTGATTCCACAGAAATTGCACACAGATGTGCAATGAATTGTACATTTATATCAAAACATGTTGATTGCTACAATACGCATGAGAAACTTGCACCGAAAAGTTCTTAGTTTTGTATCCAGAGTAGATTTAAATGGGATCTCGTGTATAAACTTCCAGTTCAAATTATGGTTTTTGAATATGTTTTCCATTACTTCATGTAAACTATTGCCGAATCATTTTGCTTTATCTTATATTTATAAAGAAGATTACATGCTTTGTTACCTTTCCTGAGCTTGTCTTTTAAATGTTCCTGTTCATTTGCATTAAGTTTTTAAGAGTGGTCCTTTGAAACAGATTAAACTAGTATGTGATAATGTTTAAAAAAAACTGTCATATATTTTTTGAGTAATGGCTACATTTTTCACTGAAATATAACTATCTTTTTCCGTGAAGGAATATATATTGCATGTGCATTTCATTCCTTTTGCTATCCAATCTCGGTATACTAACATGTGTCTTCTGTGTATGATTTTATCTTTGTACCAGTGGCATTACTCCTTAGTCAGTGGTATAATTTTTTTTGTAATTGAACAAACACCATATCTAGACAAATGACCAAAGCTAACCTTGGGCGTAAGTATGTCATGCTAAATATATGTATAACCTAAGCAGTGCAAGAACATGGAGTATGTCCCGTCTAGGTGTAAAGTACACCAGTACCGGAGATACGATATACCTGCCAAAAAGGTGATTTCTTCGATTTAACTCGAACCGAATACGAAGAAGACGAATAAGACAGAACATTGCCATTCAAGAGAAGAAAAATCAGTTCAGTCAAGAGTGCTGCATCCTTTCCCAGTGACAGCTCTAGATAATTGATTAGATAGAACCACATCCACTTCAAGTGCATGTCATCACGGTGGAGCAGATAGCTATCTCATCCTTGACGGATCACAAGCATACACTTCATCAGCTTTTACACTAGACTTGATCCAGGCACAGTAAAAGTTGCAACAATTATAAACGATAGCATCGACTTAAGGAACCTTGATCCTAAGCCCGATCCAGATAAAGCATCAGACTCAGACACAGCTTCAACTCCACGTCAAGAATAAACAAGTAAGTTTATAAAATACCTTTTCAACAAGTTGTGTATCTTCCTAAAAGTTTCCAAACTATGGATCTTGCTATGAACAACTGTCCCCCTGGTCTGCTCAACCTGACCTGGTTCCTGGACAAGATTCAGAAACTCCGAAATATACATTATATGAACCAGTTAGCATTTCAAGACCAAGAAAAAGTCAATTGTTTTTCCTGGGAAAAGAAAGAACCATTTCTACAAACATTGGTAATAGGGTATAGATGCATCAGCGGCATAGCATGAATTGCACATTTATGTGCCTTTAATTTTCACAGAGTTTTGTTTCTTAGTTTGTTTTCTTTTTTTTCTCCATATTATATCTCGGCTTTTATTCCTTTTTTACATGTGTCTCCTTATTCGTTCTTGTCTGCATTTATTCAGGAGAAATTTCTTCATTCGTTTGAAGTTGATATTTTAGAAGGCGGCAAAACTTAAAACTTTTAAATGTAGGCCTGTAAAACAATTAGACGTCATATACGTTGTCATAAAGTGTCTATGTCATCAACTGGTAGAAATTTACTCAGCACAGCCATGATGATAACATTCGATAAAGATTAAGATATTTTGACAGATGTAACATTCACGGACAATTTATAAGTTAACTGTACTTACTTTTCATATATATTTTCTAACTCTTTCTCAGTTGTTGTCTTACCAGTTCTCTTTTTGTAAGTTCCATTGGCTATGTTAAGTTTAATTTCTTTCTTGTTCTCATCAGTCTAAGGAGAAGGCTGGTGATGTGGTACCTTCTACAAATTATAATCCAGTTTCTATTTCGTTCCTACTTAAATAGCTAGAAATTGCAGAAGACCGAGAACCGTTAAGATATTTTATTTAAATATTACAACATCCCAGAAAAATAAAATCGAAGAGGATCCAACTTTTGAAATAGAAGCAGACACAAGTGATGATTGATCAAATCAAGGATTTGAACATCCAGGAGAAACTATTGGTGTTTGTTCTGCAATAGCTGTTCCATGCAAGAGTATTTCAAATGTTACCTTAAAATTGATGATGAACTATACAAACTGATTGTAAATGATTTAAGCATTGAAACGGGATTTATCATTTTAACGTGAGGATAGGTTTTTATCAAAGATCATCATGAAAGATTGCTATCAACCTGCTAAATAGTAGATGTGCCGGAAATGTTTTGAAATGTTTGGTTCGGCATAAATATATATATATTAAAAAACACAACCTACTGTGTCAACGCCCACAATAACAGAACAATTTACGGCCGACTAGATGGAATCAGATACACACAACTTAGACAACGATTGGAACCTACTGTTACACAAAAGCAACAGATATAACAAACAACTGAAACATATCTTGTAGAAACAGAAAAAAATCATACACGATTATTATCAAAATTTAGATGGGGGATAATTTTCTAAACGTTTCGACCAAATAAGAAGTAGGAAGATAACTAGGAGGTGCAACAGAAGCCTTAAAAAACTTACGAGACCGAATTAATGAGGATTTTAAGAGTATTAAAATACATGCAAATAATATAGCTGCCATACAATTATACATTAAAGATAGGGAAGGAAGAAATGACAAAGAGAAGTGTTTGATTATTGTTTGAATTTAGTATCCATTTAGTTACAACAATTTGCATAACAGTACATCTAGCTCAAATACACCAAATCATACATTAAACATATTTGCTTCATTATTAATCATCTTCTTATCATCATTTTTGTCTTCCTTGACCTCCAGTTTAGCTTCTCTGATTTTATGCTAATTAACCAATTCAGTTGCAGTATTTATGGTATGTTACCTTTATTATAGGATGTTAATTTGCCTTTGAAAATGAATCGTGTCTAACAGAATGGCAGGTGCCAGAAATAAGTCAAAGTGTTGAATCGGTATCCTTGTTATCTATATTTTAAGGTTGATCCATTTTACATTCATATTTTTAAATGAAATCATTATGTTACTGAGTGGACGGAGCATTTTCACTTTATGTCGCACATACACACTTGAATGGAACATCAACAAACAAAAACACTTGTAACGATTCCATAGGATCTCACAACCATCCATTCAAGGATTACTTTACGCCTAAATATCAACATAGCGACTTGGATGTTAGGTATGGACATAAATATGCTTTCAAGAAATAGTCTGTGTCAAATATTCTCTCGGTTTTCTCATTTTCTTCATCTGGAAGATCAATATCAAGATCTAATTAGGTCCCTATACTGAAGGAAAACATGAATCCGAAAAATAACACTCGTGTATATATATATATATATATATATATATATATATATATATATATATATATATATATATATATATATATATATATATATATATATATATATATTCTAAATATGGTCTGATTCCAACTGAATGACGACAAGGATGGCGTTTTTTAATAAAGAAAGAAAAACTAAGATGTATTCAACAAAAGTTAGCCACAATCATATTTGGTAATACTTATTTTTGCTTGCAGTATAATTCCTGTTATATGTCGTGAATCCCATGTTGTAAAGAAGGATTTATCTGCGTACAATAACAGTAAAAGAGTTCCAGCTATTGTCCAGAAAAAAATAATTAGTGCATGAAAGATGCAAGCGGAAAGTCAAAATGAAAATCTTTTAAAACGTTACCGGAGAAATTCACAATCATATCCACATAAAAACTATATAAAAAAAAATACAATGAATCTGGTCAAAATATGCACTTGATCAATAATGATATGAGTGAAGCGGACAAATATATTCTAAATTATTACCATTAACTTGCATGTTACATTTATCTAATATTTGTTCCATTTGCAGTAGAAATATAACAATAATGAAAACAATTTCACGTTAAAACAATACATTATAGATAGCATAATTTCTAGTGTTACGGCTAAATTATGTCGAATGGTAAGCAAGAACCTTTTCGCTGGTTCTCTTTACAATCTTCTAAATATAGTATTGGATCAAGAAACTTAAAAATTGAATTATCTCTATCAAAATGAAGTTTATTATATAAAAGTATTTCGCAGAGGGCGAAATTCTAAGTAACAAAAACTTTAGTATTGTCGAATAATACACAATAACGCTTTGCAATCAAAATCATTTGAAATCCTGCAGAGGAAACCGTATGTGCCCAATTTAATACCAATCAAATTATAACAAGAGTTACTGCTCGATTTTAATCTGATAACCAAGGCCGATACTTATGTGAAATAACGATTGAGGATTCTTGCGTTTAAATGTATGCTACACATAATTTCAGAAGCTGTAAACTAAATGCATTTAATAACTTAAAGATAGCGAAAGCAAAATTTGAATTTTGCTAATACTGACACCATTTCAAAAGAAATAGACAATGATCCTATAATAATCTAAGATTTTCTTTATATATATATATATATATATATATATATATATATATATATATATATATATACCTACATTATGCGAGGGGAATTAATCGTAATTTAAAAGCATATTGAAGATTTGAAAGCACAGAATTATTTCTTAGAGTTACATCCAATGAATTTGCAATGACGTAAAATTTGCTTAAAAAGTGTTAGATTGTATGCATGTTAGAAAAGAAAGGTAAAAGAAAATGATCAGACAGACAATTACTTATTTAAAGATTAGTAATTCAGCAACTCTCAATCTTACGTTTCTTTTCGTGTCCGCGAACTCTTGAGTAAAAGATATTCCACTGCGAATACATTTACACAATCGACTATGAATGCCAAATACAGTGCAGAGTAAATGCGTTAGTACCAGGCCATTTGTAAGAGATTGACAATTTTACGATAATCTTCCCATATGTTGTTAAGGCATTTTTACATTTCAATGCTTTGTACGAGGTGAATCAAATATAAAGCAAATTGAGGCTGGATAATACCGAGCAATGAAATCTCTATTGGTGTATCATCAATTTGTTACTTAGATATTATTGTCATGAGCACGAGCAAACGCAATGTTTGAGTGAACCGATCATAAAATATGCTAATTTAGAAAAAGTAAAGTTTAGTGAAGAAACGTAAGATTGGGAGTTGCTGATTTAAAAGTAAGTTCAAAGACTTTAGTAGTTTATTTCTGACCTGTTTCCGAGCTGCGAAGACTTTTCGGACAAACAGGATATTAGAGCAGAAGAAAGCTTTGAGAAGATTCTACAAGTTTAACTTAGCTGTCCGCAGGCGACTTAGTCAACTGCTAGCTCATTGGAAACTGAGTTTTGTTGAAAACATGAGACAGAAAATGAGAAGAATAACTTTTTCAGGCTTCAAAGAGACAAAATATTTAGGGGTATATCGATCACTTTATGGCCAAAGACGTGACGTGCGTCCTCGATGATTAGCGTACCGAACTATCAATCAATGGGTTGCTGGTTTAAATTGTTGCCACATTTTATTTGGACTGTGGAGAGTGTATGAACAATATCATTTACCTCCATACCCGATGCATTAAATGGTATTCTTTTGTGTGCACATATGCCTTTAAGCACCAATCAATCATTGCAATTAACCGTTTGCCTGAGACTTAAAGGAAGACCCGTCTGCTTTCATATCTAGAGCATAAAACATTACAACACCCAGTGACGGAACCTCATTCTGGATTTATCAGAATAACATCTGAATGTGGATTTAAGATGTTTAGAAATTAGTTTGTCTGTTATCACTACACAGTCTTGAGTTGCTCATCAGGGTAACTATTTAATGGAAAGCAGTCATCTTCTTATGTATATTTTGCCTATAGCTTAGCACAATATTAACTCGTAAAAAGTGTATGTATCGAGGTAGACAGATAATCGAAGAATTATCTTTATGTGCTTTGGTACAGACCAACAGAAATGATCCACCACGACCCGTCGTATTGATATGTTTTCTTCGAAACTAACATTTTCTCATTAGTGAAGGGCAATATGAGCAAGAAAGGGTTATAGCGAAACCTCTAAAAGAAACCACCTTTAGGACTGGCTAAAATGGCTGTAATATAAAGGTGGCTGTTTTATGGAGGTTGTTTGTGTGTGTAATGTAATACGTCGGCCTTTGAAAAATGTGGTTATCTTGTAAAGGTGGCTGTCTCACAGCTGCGACTGTTAGAGCAGGGCTGACTGTAAATACATTGAGGACATGAATGTAGAAAAGATGTCATAGTTAAAAAGCGCAAGGCATGATTTCACACAAATCTTAAAATTATGTATTCATTTACAGGTGCATAAGAGGTTTCATTGAACAGCAAAACTGATTCACAACTTATAATTTGCCGCTCAGTCACCCAGAACAGAACAGAAATTTTATTCGGACTTAAACTATGAACTTTTTCATCCATCAGTATGAAGAAAATTATATACAAATATATATTAAAATATAAAAATATATCACACATTACAAAAGTAATGTAATCGTACATGGACTGTATATGAGCATTCATATACTCTATTCAGTATATGACTATAATAGACCTAGATTATGTAGTTGGGGCGGCCGCTACATGATCCCAACTGGCACGGAGCTTTAAGCTGGCACCATGAGGTGTCTAACAACGAGCTTCTTGTAGCGGTCGACAACATGAAGGTACGCGCCAATGTCGATATTATTTCGACAAGGATGCCCGCACAAGTGCAAAGGACGACCTAACAAAAACAGCCAACAAAGCATGTAGAGGGAATTTGGCTTGCCGCGCAATAACGGCACAAACCAACGCCATGCAAGAAAGACGCTGAGGATGACGAAGCCAACAAAACAGCACCAATCGTGGAAGCTATCGTGGTTAGGCTCACATACACATTCTTTTACACCGCCGGAAACTGGTTTAGGTGTCAGGGCTGGAGACTGCGAAAGCGAGCACAGTTGTGCTTATTATAATAAAATTAAACGCAGTGAGAATTGAGGCCATCGTGATGCCCTGCTCGCGAAAAATTGTTCGCAGCTTTTCGCCAAAGGTTGTATCCTCGCTGAAAACTTGGCTGATAACCTCCCGGATAGAGGTAATTTGGTTTCGAAGTCTTTCTCGTAACGTGTAAACCTCCTGGAAAAGATTATTGCGTTTCTCCTACTCAGCGGCAAGCTAGGCTTGCAGCTGCTCGCTCTCTGGTTCATATTAGGAGCGTTCTATGGATTGTTTTAGAGCGTTTATGTCGGCTTTTGTATCGTTGATTCTGGCGGCATAGTTTAGACGCGCTCATTTGTTTGTTTGCAGCGTCTTTTGTTGAGGTTCAGGAGTTCCCGCATTGAGACCCAATCGGACTTCTGCGCCGCCGCGTCCTTGACCGCCGTGTCCTCTGCCACCACAGGCTCGAATAGCTCAGCATATGTGTATCCCTCGTGTCCGCTGGCAACTCTTTTTTATACATTTTGCAGTTTTTCTGCTGTCGCTCGGCTGACAACTGGTCGCAGTCGTTCTGCCACCAGAAATGTGTCTACAACCCTGTCATAGGCCTCTCCTAGCTAGGAAATGAAGTACGGCACAGTTTTCCTCCGCGGATATACTCAAACCAATTGTTTTGCCCCCAGAGCATTAATTTACTATTTTGAACGATATTGTCGGCATAGACAGGTTTTGCATTGAAGCCTTTTTTCTTAAAACATATTCATAACCCTCGCATTGCGGATTTAATTCCCAGTTGCCATTAATTCGCTCCCACTGAAGGTTTGTAGCTGGCTTTCCAACGCAGGTTAACAAAGTTTTTGCTATTTCATCCGACAGTTCAAGGTCAATTACTGATACATCGACGTCCCCCACCCCCAGACCAGTCAAAGGCAAAACCTCTTTCAGTCGTGTTTGACTCAAGCAATTATGAGCGCTAATTGAAGAATGGGCACGTGCTCTCCACTATCACAGTGAGTATTGCTCAATATGGAAACAAACTCGACCCATTCCGCTCCAACCGCTGCGCATCTGGTATAAAGATAGCGCGTAGCACCGTTGTCGCGACTAGTAACCCAAGCACCATAGACCCAAATCAGCTGATTATTAGCAGATTCCCCAACCTCGGTAGAAACGGTGTCATTGTGCCCGGCATCTCCAGGTTTGCATTCACAATATCGCTTTGAGCGGCTGCACAGTAGCGCCGGTACTATAGTGAAATGCCTGGGCCGCGCCGTTGTCAAGAAGATAAGTGTCAAGCTCGAGGACAATGGACTGTCGTGTATCGACGACGCAGACATCTGGGGCGTCTATAATGATCTATGGCTTTTAAGGACCACTTCGATTTTATCATCATCCTCTTTCCTAGGAAAAGCATCAGCAAGGCGTATTATAGGCCGTTCAGCCGCCGAAAAATATATATTCGAGAGTATTTCTTATCAGCCCTGAGTGCCAGTATCTAAATGCACTGGCTTGTGCGCTCGCTAAAATGTTCGATGAAATCACCACGCTTTTTCTACTGGACATTTGTGCCCTTTTTTTCTGGCGTCGGGATTGAGGAAACGGTCCATAAAAAACTCGCCCATGTCAGCCACCATGCCAGCATTAGCATGTGAGTCATAATACAAAAGATAATGACGTTGCACGTAATTTCCGCTAGCAACTTCGTGGACAGCCCTCTTTTATTGCAAAGACAAAGGCTCATTTAGAGACAAGCTAAGAGAAAACGATATCGTTAAGGCCTCGCGTTGAGCCGAGGCCTATGAATTTCTTAAAAAGGAAAGTTTTGGCAGCCTCCTTCGGCTCCCAGGTCCGCCAGTATCCTACATGTTTTTTTGCAACTGCATTGGCGCGGGATGTGGTGGCTTGATGGGTTTTGCATTGCCAACCACGCCATAACATTTGTAGCCTTAGGTTACGTACTACTAGGAGTCAGGCTCTCAGTAAAACATGCCCAAAGCTTCATACGAACCATCACAGAAGCTGTGGCTAACATTGATATTGATGATCTACTACGTGGTCAGACTACCAAGCCGGAAATGCACAACGATAGCTAATAGCGAAACACTAGCACATCAGCGGGACCGCCTGATTAAGCTAGTGGCTTCTGAAGCCGCGAAAGAAAACATAGACCGGCCTCTTACATTTGCGGACCTAAAGGCTACGAGTGTTTAAGAGTTTGCAGAAATCTATACCATATACGAGACTATACTGTGGGACAGGATGATCGCTTCGCTGGAGTCGTCTCTGCTTGGCCTGAATACAGCAGTCGTGAACAGCTTTATGCCCATAGACAACCGCGAGCAACCCGAGAGGCATTTGAAACATGATCCGCTCATACAAAGCTCTTTGACAAGCATCATCAGTCGCCTTTGCTTCAGGTACGGCCCGGTACTGGTGCAAATTGCAGCTGGCATGATAGCATACAGGGATCCTTAAAAAGCAGAGTAAGCAAAGAACAAAAAATGAGTGCGACAGCGGAACTGCCAGTGAAAACAATGGGTGGGGCATCGGATGCGTCAGCCCAACAATCTCAGGAAGTTACACAAGTCACTAAGGTTAAACACCAAGGCAGAGTCGCTTCTGGTAAAAAGCCTGATGCAGGAATGAAACGACGCCGACACTCATTAATGGCTGCATAAGAGCGCGCTATGCCATTCTATGTTCACTGGGTAGGCCTAGATTTGGCGGCTAGTCTCGCGTACGCCGTGATAGAGTCATCAAATAGCAGCAGCCCGTCGGAACGACATATGCCACAGGTGCCATCAGCCGCTATTTGACACACGCCCGACCCTTTTCATAAGGAATAGTAGTGTGCAAGATGTCTACAGCACCATACACCAAAGACCTCGGAAACCTCCTTTACCATGGAAAAATACATGGCAGCCTTGAGGCTGGGTATATCATCATTGCCAAATGCTTGTTAAGACTGAAACCCGCCGACCTTGACCGCCTGGAATTCAAAGATACTTCAAAGGCTGTAGCCATCACAGCGCTGAGCTTTTCGACACAGGACATGCTAATTAAACAGGGCATCATTCCCGCTAATGACCTCTTATGGTCTCATGGTAGGATGAGCAATCATTAATGCCTCGCATTATCTGGCTTAAAATATCTATTCTCTTAGATAGATAGAAAAGAAGCCGAGAAGAAAGTGTCGGCCAAAACAAGGCTATTGAAAGAACTCCAAGCTGCGCAGGCGGAGTATCAACGTAAACGCAACAAGCGTATCGACTATCTCAATGAAAGAAAGCAAGATGAACAGCTGACTGAACAGGCTTACCAAGACGTTGAAGAAACAGGCTCAGTGACGACGAACCCAAGTTTACTGACTTCTACACGCTCGCGTCCGAACAGCAAAAACACGAGACGGTGTTTGTAATTGGATTGTTCGCCGCCGTGGGCTATGTTACCTATACATATTTTATAACTGGTAGGTGCAAGGATTTTGATGTTGTTGTTTCTTTATTATTATTATTACTATTATTATTATTATTATTATTATTAATACTTGTTTGTTTGTTCGGTGTGTTTTCTTTTGTTTTTGTTTTTGTTTTGTTACGCTGCAAACTTGGAGCGGCAGCTGCTAGCTTGCAGACCGTAAACGCGCGATGAATACTATGCTTCTGGCAGTATACTACAAACCGCGAAGTAACTGGAAGGGCATGGCAGCAGTCGAAAAGCTAGCAGAAGCCGACTAAATCTCACAAGATGTTGCCATGGCGAGGCTCAAGTTGCAGGCCATGTGGTAGATGTACCTGCAAGTACCGTGTGAAATTCCCCGGGACCGATTTGATGTTCCAGACCCTAACGAGGCGAACCAGATTGACTTCTTGCTCTTGCCGCTCGACAAGGATGGGCGATACACGTTTGAGTATGCGCCGACCGTTGTTGGTGTCGCCAGTTGTTACAACGGGGCCCAACACTTTGTCGCAAAATAGATTTCCAAACTTGCAAGTATCTACAAGCGTAGACCGCCAAAGAGGCCCAAACTGCTGATCCCGGCCAGGAATTTATGGGTGCTGTGTCGCAACACTTGGCTAAGCACAACGCACAGGTAAGGCGGGACCCAGGGGATGTTTCTTTCCTAGAGCGAGATTGCAAAGCCTAGCACTGAGTGATTTTGGAAGCTGCCTGTCGCTGTGGCGGCCCTAAACGGTGAGGTAAAACGCATATTAATGCCATTCGCGCGACGTCTCCGCGGTCAGCGACGGCCTGAAAAGGCAAAGCCTGCTCTCAAATTCCATCGTGCGGTACCTATATGCATATGGAGAGCTGAAAGGTGGGCAACATTGCAAACAGGTGCCTCAAAGGGTCGCTGCAAAACTCCAAACTTCTCAAGCATATCAGCCAGGTTCAAGTGCACTTTAATCCAAGGACAAAAGCTTGTTGAGGTAGTCCACGGCTATGGCTTGCTGTTGCAGCGCTTTGGCCTTGGCCTGAGCCATGATTCAGCAGTTGCCTTATGCCCTTGTGTTGACGACGTCTGCTGCGAACCACTTTTTCTTTCTGCTCAGTGAGGACCTCCAGGTACCGGCCGTGTTCTTCAACAGCCTTTAAAACGCCCTTGGCTTTTCGGCTCTCCTTTTCATTTGCCAAGTTGATGCTGTACATCTTTTTGGGCGGAGTTTGGTGCCATTGTACTCGCTCTTAAAATGTCGGATACATTTCTGTTGGCTGTGCTTCACAGCGAGTGCGCTTTTGGGTAGTCACTCGTGTCCTATAGGTGGTAGTTT
Source organism: Margaritifera margaritifera (assembly GCA_029931535.1). NCBI lineage: Eukaryota > Metazoa > Mollusca > Bivalvia > Unionida > Margaritiferidae > Margaritifera > Margaritifera margaritifera. The sequence goes on along the minus strand of JAQPZY010001290.1, from coordinate 75,976 downwards.
TCTCACATGTCCCGGATCAGGTCATCGGCCTCTATTCTGTGCATCAAGCTGTTGGTATCCCAAAGCGTCATGTTGGCCTTCCGTGAACTCCACCATCTCGCGCTCGAGGTTCTCGATTTAGGTTGTGCCGGCCTCTTTTCCGTATTATAACACCGGCTCCTTGTGTTATCCGTCGTAGCGGACGACTATGGAGTAAAATCCACATGGAACCTGCTCAGGATTGTATGCGTGTTGATTTTTATTCTGATCACCTGCAGGGCCTTCCACTGGTACGTATAGTCTTCATATATGATGTATCTAGTGCTGATAGTTCTGAAATGACTACATTTTTTTTCCTAGTTCCCGTAATGTCACGCTGTAAGTTTTCGTCTAATGCGACCTTCCAACAGGTCGGCCCAGCAAAAGATCTGTATGCATCGGTGGCAGACATGCTTGTTTCTTTGCATTTGTTGTAATGCCTCATCATGGGGCCAGGTTTCTTATTCAAGCATAGTAGCTCTTTTCGCTTTTGTCTTTAGGTTCCTGTGAGTAGCAATAGGTCAACAGTAAATGTACTTATGTTCTCTCTTATATGTTCCGTATACAATCCCTTTTACCAGCCAAAGAGGCTGAATAGAATTTCCGGTTTGAGGCGCTCGAACTTATTGAGGTCGCTCACCTTCACCGAAAAATCCATCCCCTCGAATTTTAGCTATCCCAGATGCTCGCGGTATTTACCTGACTGGTCAACGTTATCGTCAGAGCCGACAGAATTGCCCACTCAAAACACAGATTGTCGGTGTTTTTTTACGTTTATCACTGATCGTTGCAGAACGCACTTTGGCGTTGGCGTTGGAATGTAGCTCCTGTCTCGAAACGGACGGCACTGCAACACGCCTAAATCTAGTGTCTCGCAGTTGAATTGTGGCGTTGGCTTGGACTTCCAGCTGCTCGACCGCATCAACTAGCATGGCTACGATAGCGATGGTCTGAAAATAAGCGGCCACTTTAATGATTATTACTAGCTTAGTTTCTTCGTCGTAGACGTTCTGCTGACCTGGCAGTTTTCTCCACCTATGGAGTCAACAGAAGGCTTAGCTTTAGTCCCCCAAGTTCTCTTAGCTCCCTGTCGAGGACGCCCTGCGCACTTGGAGCCGTGGCATTAAGCCTGTAATTTTCTGGCACGGTGGGGCGGTAGTCTTTCACAATCACATCGACTCTACCCTGCTGTTCTACAAAGGCCGGTAGCCCTGCGTCTAGGAGCCGGAACTGGCATTTGGGCTGGAAGAAGAGGCTCAATGCTATTAGCCAGCTCGTTTAGGTACTCTGCCCAGGCTGCAAACTCCTCTTCTGGCTGTCGGACACTGAGCCTTGGAACTGGGATAGGAAGCTCAACCCTGCGTCTAGGAACCTGAATTGGTTGTATGTCTGGCTAAGGAGCCCCACGAGCCAGTACTGTGTCCAGTGGCTCATCATATTCACGTTGGGTTATCTGTCCTCTTCGAAGCTGGTAAGTTCATTTGTGTGGACACCTCCAGATCCCCTGCTATGATAAAACTAGTAGACGTATGAGGTAGACAACTCCCACCCCCATCAATTCCGAAAGTCAAAGGATTTTATACCTCCATGTGGCCTTACCGTCTTTTTATAATTAGTGTATATATATATATATATATTTTACAAAATATAATACAAGTTTTAACAGATAATTGTGAATGGGCTTGATCTTGATTTTGGAATGGACATACTGGTTTAGATTCTCGTTGCCAGTTTTTCATTCTTTCCGTGCCTGAGGCCTAAAGTATATTTAAATCAGGCTTGTCCTTCCCTTCTTTAGCAATACACTTTTCGGCTAGTTTCTTGGAGTCATTGCCATGGATCTGTGTAGTTTTGTCCCTTTCTTGTATGTATTTTTTGTGATGTTTTTGTTGTACACATGTTTTATCCCTTCGTTAACATAAATGTTAAGGGCTGGTATTTTTTGTTGTTGTGTTGATCAAACCTATAACGAGTTACTCATTACTCATGTAAGGTTAATATATATATATATATATATATATATATATATATATATATATATATATATATATATATATATATATATATATATATGGATAGAGAAAGAAAAAATGTGTACTGAGTGTCTGATTGATATGATGATATGTATATTTTTAGAATCACAATTGTTAGTATATGTATTTGATTTGTCCCCTTTTTAGTATGTGTTTTCCTGTAAGGTGTATGTAACTATGTTCCCATTTTCAAGGATTCCAGTGAGAGACTGTCTGTCTCGTGTGTCGCTATGGTAGCATAATCGCCCACAATCCATACCCCATATTTAAAAACATAATCTCATTGGCGATTTGTATTTACATCTAGATTTGTTACTCATTAAATCAAAATGAATCTGTGTTAGTGTTTCTCATTCTGTTTTATTTTTGTTAACAAATGAGTCTACGTTTCATTAATGTTATTTATCTGTTTGCGTATGCAGATTTACCAATATTCCACCTTGCATAAAAAGGTTCTTTTGCAAAAAAAAAAAAAAAAAAAAAAAAGACGAAGCTTCAAAACAGGCAATTTTGAAAATGGGTGGGGGTGGTCGTTCCTATTTTGTCAGCTGGTAGACATAGTATATAAAGACCATTTTAAATTGAAAAACCGTAAGAAGCTTGCGCATCGTTTTTAAGTTAGGAATATTTATAGTATGTGCAGTATTTTACTTATTAACATTTTTGCATTTGACATAGCACATTTTAGTACCATCTATTTGCGCTCGGTGTATAAGCCGGGTCCAATTGTAAACTAAAAAAAAAACAGAACTGCCGTCTCATAATGCGCCGGCAGATCTGAGTCTATGCATTTTGTTTGGAGTATTCAGTAGAACAAACAACATAGACCCTGACCAACCGACGCATTATGCAACGGCAGATCAGTGTCTATGTTATTTGTAGTTGGACTTGACTTATACTCGAGTATATACGGTACAATACACGCCATTTATAGTGGGCTTAAATGATCTGAGTACCTTAGATCTCAGGTTTATTACAGTACTGTGCTTGTCATTGTAGTTACATTTTACTACGTCGATATTACTATTTGCTATTACTTTCTTAAATTTAATAATGTGTTTCCAACTATTGAATAAAATGTCGTGTTCTATTCATTCTGCACCTCCCATTCGAAGATATAAAATTGAAAGCGTAAGGTTGAACACTGCAGAAAGTCCTTAAAAGCCCTAAAAAGAACCTGCATTTCTGGCATGCTGAAGAAAGGAATGGTTCCAGTCATACCAGTAACTGCTACTTAGTCCAACCCTAGCCCACCAGTGGCCAATATCGTCCAATTTTATTTCTATTTGGGTTATATTTGTTTTTCTTTTTTCATGCTTTTTGATTAAAATATATATATTTTTTGTGTTATTATCTGCATACCATAATATTGCCTTGTCCCTATATCTAAAGGCAATTTGTTTGATTTGTTTTTGTTTCCTGGGCGAATCTCTCTCTCTCTCTCTCTCTCTCTCTCTCTCTCTCTCTCTCTCTCTCTCTCTCTCTGTGCGTGTGTTCCCATGGATATTCTACAAAAGTCTGAGTTTATTTACGAACCGCTTCTTTTTCAGTTGTTAGGTTGGGTACGTTTAATCCTGGTCCACTTTACTTACATGCATCGTCTCTATCTTAATATGGTGGTTAATTGATCTAATTTATTGAACTACTCATTATAGTAGTCATCTGTATTCATGATGTACCAGAGGCTACTATAAATAATATGTTGTTTGAATAAAATCCCGTACAACATAACATGCATGCAGCACACACATCAACATTTCAACCAATACATTCTCCATTTTCTTTGCATATTAGTAATAGATCTCTTGGATCTGATAGTGTTGCTGATAATTTCCGTTGGCCGCTTAATCCAACATCCGAGGGCATATTTGATCTTTCTAGACAGTTCACATCTAATTAGCTGCCATTTTTAATCATTCAAGGACGCAATTAAGTATTATCACAGTACCAACAAGAGTGACGAGAAGCCACTCTCCGTTCAGCGAAAACTCGTGAAGCCAAAACGACATTGCCCAAGGCATTAGTCGCTTATGCCATGGCTTATCTACAAAATGTAATGATTAAACAAATTATTAACAAAAGTTTAAATTCCCAATTGTTCGAGGGAGGATTGGGGGAGGCTGGGGAATTGGGGAGTCTGTGGAGGGGATCGGCTAAAATCTCCTCATCCCCCTTCCTCCCCAACCCTGCTAATGCGCCTGCATATTTTGCAATCGCAGTAAATACCATATTATCTATGTATATTTATGAGAAAGTACATTCCATCACCCAATACTGAAACAGTGCAACTGTTGAAAGAGCTTCAATGTCGGTAAGTAACACAGCACTGTTGAGACTGCATCTGAAGACCTCAACAGATATAGCGCGCACTTGTTATTCTTTAACATGGTTCTACTCAATAACAGTGTGACAAAAATGAGTGATTCTATTGTTCTAATATGCTGCAGTCCATTGTAAAACATTTTGTGGGGCATGGTTGGTTTTTTATTTAATTATTTATTTTTTTTACTAATCAATCTTCCACATTACTGGCAGAGCAGTGGTCAAAACGTTATTTGCCTTGATTCGTTGTTTTGGTCTTTCCGGGAATATGTAGTTTTGATGGGACTTCGCCGGTATCACTACCTTCCTAGATGACTGACTCATACTCCAAGATTGTTTTACAATGATAAATAGGCAGTACGTTTGCATTGCTGGTGACGACAGCGTAAACTTTGAGGAAGAAAACTTCGATAGGAGTTAGCTTTTTGAACTATATTTGCTATTTGAATTGACCAGGATAAGTATTCTGAGAGTTGAACACCTGCGTATGGATTGATAAGGACTTGATGTAGTATTACATTGTCTAGAGTAAAGAAGTACTAAGATAGGTTTTTAAGCTCATTATGTAACATATCTTGGCATCAAAACGCATATCTAGTGTTTAGCTCATGACTACAGCTGCCTCAGGTCGTCTTGTAAATCCATATAATCTTGAAATGTGGGGGATTTGTGACATAAAATTAAGCAATTGTCCTGACCTGAGATTTTACAGAGTCCAGCAAATCAGTTGTATGGCACATGAATAACTAAAGAACCAGGACGGTAACCTGTGGTACTGCAAAGTCAACTGTTAACTCATCACAGGATTTACCTTCGAGTACTAATTTCATCGTCCGTTTAGGAAGCAATGTTTCGATTCGTGAATGAACTGTATCTAAAATGACATACTATAGACGTTTCTGCAGCAGTTTGGTGTGTGGTACAGTGTCGATCACCTCATGGAAGTCGAGAATAGGGGTAGCCTGATCTAATCCATGATTAAGTGAAGATTGTAACTTATTTCCTTTGAGAGACAGTATTTTATTGCGGACAGTGTGTTTTAGCACCTTAAACGACACCCATGATAGTCTTACGGGCTTCAATGTTACACAAGATGTCTGTTATCTGTTCTGAATACACATACATTCCCCGGCTCGTAATGAACAATAACTGCAGAGTGTCGTAACACCATATTTGGGATCTCATCAGGACCTGCAGTATTTGGTGGGGTTAGTTTCATAAGGATTTTACAAACTCTATATTGGCCTATCTACATATGTATTCGTTCTTTGATTAAATTATATCTTTCAATTTTACTATCATTTATCAGAGTAACGCCATCTTTTAGAGTTGACACTCCCATAATATCATGAGTTATTGGTATTCAGTTCTTTGAGCTATGTGGACGGCGGAAGTCTTGTCAATAAGATCTAGTTGGACTTTCTTGTCTTCCATCCTAATATTTACTATCATGGATTCCCAATTAATATCCGGACAGTTAAAATCATTTGCCACAGTGATGAGCTAAGGTCTGAGGCCATTATTAGATACCTTAATTGGTTATTTTTCAAGTTCAATTGTTCAGATATGCTGAGGTGAGACATGTAAAAGGCACCTACCCAAAGGTCATTATTTTGATACAGCTGAACCATAACCCAAATGTGTCAGTCTGTGACATAATCATCTTGTTCTGCGGATACTAATTCCTGATAAACTAAGACAAGTTCACCCCCTCCCTTAGTAATCGTATCATTCATATAGGTCATTCGTTCCTCTGGGAACACATCACTGGTTGAAATGTGATCCTGCTTTGGAGTTTTCACGGGCTTTATTCCTTTCAGACATGATTCGGAACCGATTACAATGACTGTTTTTAAGACCTTAATAGCCCCGCCAAATTAGTATTTCTTTTCAAGAACACTAAGCTAGTAACTGTAAATAAAATACTATAAGATAGGATAAGATTTGTTCAGTATAGATTAGAAATAAACACAGAAAAAAGTACATTTCCAATGCATTCCCATATAAAAGATACTAAGCATAACACAAAAGGTAAACGAATTATTATTCACTTATTTCCATTGTGGACCTTAATAGCAGATCACATGCCACCCGGCAGGCATTAAAAATAGAAATATTGAAACTCATATCCACACATATAAATTTCAGGGCAATCACAGCATAGCACTATAAGTAAAATTATATAAATATTAGTACATATAGTGTAGATCCAAAATAAAGTACAAAAAAGTCATTATGATTAGTTTATTAATGTAGGGAAGGAGCTGCGGTGAATACTTACCTTTTCTGAGAAAAAAAACAAGTCTTGCATTGGACTTTTTTTTTTACAGTACAATGCACATTTTCATCAGTTTCTCAGTTAAACGTTGATAAATATCAGCATTAACAAATCAAACGATGTTGTTTTTCTTATGCAAACCATTACATGCACTATTTAAACTATTTCGGCTTTCTATTGTTCCAAACTGGATATATTCAGTTTTGTCTAAATGAATGGATACTTTGTTATCAATTAACCACTGACTCACCAGTGCCAGGTCTTTGCTTGAATGGTTCTCGCATAAACCATTATCTCTGTCTGAAGAAAATAAATATGACAGAATCATCAGCATACAGTAGTAGTTTGGTCCAAACAGTTCCAGGTGTATCATTAACATACTGTGAAACGCTTTAAATCCGCGGAGTTCCAATTTTCATGGTTTTCGTGCGTGAGCCAGACCACGAATTTAAAGTCACAAAGAAATAACAACAAAGCCGACATTCACCACCCCCCACTACCCATCTGTCATATGCAATGGAAAATCATCACCTGTTTCTTTCTCTGTTTAATACCACGACTATCTATAGTGCTGAAAATGTGAAATATACAAAACGATAAGTATATGCATGACGAGGAACACTGAAATTGATTGATAACAATTTAATTCAAATGCAAAACTTCATGAACATGAAAACTCGTGTAATATTGTAATGACTCTACTTGACGTACAATATAGTAATATAAACATATTTACCCACTGTCCGTGTCCTTTTCTATTTCTAAAAGCACATAATATTCCCATTTATCAATACATGTTTACACAACTAACTGCCAAATAAACAATCATCAGATTAGTCTTTCTTTATCAAAGCCCATTTGAATCCGGTCTCTCCGAAGTGCTACTTTGTCATGTGTGCAGATAAGTCACTTTGCCTGAATTGGCTTAAGGGTAGATGTTTTTAGGTCAACCTAGACCTGATTTGAATGTACATCTCCACTCTCCTCCAGTTCATTTTTCTGATCAACCACCTGTGTTGAATACCACTCATGAAATCGGGATTTTTGTCCCTCCTTGAAAAAGTTGTTAACAGTTAAATCTAAGGGTTGCAACTTATCCGTGCATGTGGCTGGCACAAACATTGGTATAATTCCGTTTTCCTTTAAATGAAACATCAGCCTTTCTCCTCGATGCGCTTTGAAAACTTCAAAGACTGCTACGGCCTTTTGATTATATTGAGTAAGTGGAAGCAAGTTACATACAAAGTTCACATAGGGTATCATAATTCGGTCAACAAACTAAATCATGGAATTAACTGTGCTATCTCTGTCAAAATACTCCTTCAACATATATATATATATATATATATATATATATGAACAAGTTATTTATGTTTCCGCCTCCCAGGAGTGTTGATGATATAACTTAAGCCATTTAAGTTCTTTTCAACTGTAGAAGGTCCATACAATTTAACCAGAAGAGGATCCTGAGGTATGGTCAAGAGAGTCAGAACTTGATGACCAGGCTGAAAACTCCTTTCCTTTGTATTTTCTGTCATACCTTAATTTAATTTTTAACCGAGTAGAGTGAAAATTAGTTCTTGCGACTTCACAAACCTTTGACAACTTCTATTTGAAATTAGAGAGATACCCAAGAAGATTAGTCTTTGAATCTTCATTTGAAAGAAGTTTCTCTTTCAACAACATCAATGGTGCACGGACAGTATGTTAAAAAACCAGTTCGAAAAAACTAAAACCCAATGACGCTTGAACTGATTCCCTAACTGCAAACATCAGCAAATAAACATCATCATCCCAATCCTTTCCTGTATCAAAGCAATAGGACCGAATCATATTCTTCAAAGTTTGATGAAATTTTTCCAAACCCCCTTGCCTTTCATGGTGATAAGCAGACAGAAGATTTTACCTGTTGGATGCATTATTCATGCACAACTTGCTGGAAAATTCCACGCACAAAATTGGACATTTGATCCGACTGGACAGATTTGGGAAGGCCAACAAGTGTAGAAAAAAAACTTTACCAAAGCTTTTACAATGGTTTAGTTTTCATATTTCTCAAAGGAATTGCCTCTGTAAATCTGGAAGAGTCACACATTATGGTCAACATGTATTGTTTCCCTGACTGGGTCTTAGGTAGGGGACCGACATAATCCACCATTATTCTGCTAAATGGTTCGTCAAATGCAGGAATATGTTGCAGAAAAGCCTTAGGTATCTTCTGATTGGGTTTTCCTACCGTTTGACAAGTGTGACAAGATCTACAGTATTTAGATGCATCACTTTTGCGTGTCGGCCAATGAAAATGATTTAAGATCTTGTGATAAGTCTTATAGACTCCTAAATTGAAAAGACAAACAAATCATCTGATATGTATACACACATGTGTAGTTCAGCTGAGTGGTTAAGAAGCTCATTGGGACGGACGGTCGAATGGACAGTACCAAGTCAAGATGGGGGTAAAAACAAAGAGCGTTACAGTGTAGCAGTGGTAGTAGTAGTTTGGTTTTGTTTTCGTGTTTTACGGCAAATCAATACATGTTGGTTATTAAGTGCAGAGACAATTGGAGCAAAGTGCTTTGCCGAAGGACACACCACGGTAGCCCTTCTAGGCTGATCCGATGGTAGAATTCGAATACACAGACTTTCTGTCTCGAGCTCGGCTCGTAACTACTGCTTCACTGCTGCACTGCCTCCTTAAGTCGCCTTATACGACATGCCGGAGGCCATATCGGGCCAATTCTACATCCTCAAATTCGGTGGAGGAAGGGATGGGGGAAGGGTGGGGGATGGGGAATAGTAGTAATACTAGTAGTAGTAGATGTAAATGTAATAGAAAACAACTACGGAAATGGTTCGACGGTTGAATTTCATTTTTTATAAATGATCGGCTACTTCGATAGAGTGATGGGTAGTATGGTATGATACAAAAGTAAGGTCAATAAAGGTAATAATAGGAGCTATTGTCAATCATTTGGGAAAATAGTATCTCTGATTTTCTTCAATTCGTTTGAATACATATACGATTTGTTTTCTGTACTACGTTATCATTGCATTGTATGGTACACAAAACTAACGTGATATTTTAATGAGTTCTTAATCACAAATTGAAATATATCGTTTTTGTACCACAAGCTAAAATATATCTTATAATTAGTGGGGAAAAGAAAGGTATGTCTTCATTATATACCAATCTTGCTCCTTAATCAATAGACAGAATAGTAAACTCACTCTTCAAACCCCCCAGCCCTCTGAGCCCCCCCCCCCCCCATCTCACTTCGTAAGTTCCTCTCGTGTGTATAATTTTGGGAAGACCAAATGTGTGATAAATTACGTTTGTGACATTTCGTAAACTATTTTATGTTATCCAATCAGAAAGTAAGTGCGATTGAGCGAAGCAGCGTACTGGGCTTTAAACATTGTAAACATGATTGTACGGGGGACATTACTCGTATAGACCTTCACAGTGGACAGTTCTTCCATATTTACCTCCCCCTGTCCGCTACGTGTCTTTACTCGCGTTGGCCCTTAAGGTGCTGATTACAAGTACTGATTCTATATATGTCATCAGACAACAATTAAGTTTCATATATAGTCGCTACATTTCTGTGTCAGTATATAACTTTCCACTGTGTCCAAATCCGAATAAATCATATGTTGATCTAAAGTATCTTCAAAGATGAAATCGCGGTGAAGGTCATGTCATAGGTTAACGGGCATTCTTTTGAGAGTCTGGACTGTAAACAAAGCAACGTGCAATGGGTCACAGATTTCACTTCCTGATCAGCACCAATGCCTCAGTACTCACTGTGCACTGTCGCCAAAATACACACAGACAACCACAGCATAATGCTCATATTCTAACGAAAAAACAATTTCCTTTAAATCAACACCATGAATGCCTAAATCTAATGCATGCATCACCACCAAAATGAGAGAGGAAAAAATGCTCTAAAAATAGACTGGGACCACATTCGTGGGTACTGAACCTTAAGTAATAATTGTGACCTGAGTCCATATGCCTGTCACGAGAAAGACTGAATAAAACAGGATACGCCTCAAACACTTCCATATTCCTTCATTTCACTAAGTCAACTTTATTTCTGCATAAATCTTCGAATACGTACTCTCAAACACTAGAGTAAACAGTTACATTAAAATTTAAGTAAACAAAAAAAAAAAAAAAAAAAAAAAAAAAAAAAAAAAAAAATACATATTAATCAGGACACCTGTGTTCACAAAATTAAGGTCCTTATTTCTGAAAATTATCTCACAGAAACATTGGGAAATTACTGTCCATTTCATTGAAATGAAGTAAGAACTTTCATTTAAAAGAAGCCAAATTTGAACTTACAGAGGAATTCTAACAATCTAAAAAATTATCTGTAAAAGAAAAAGAGACTGAAATCGCCCAAGTAAGTGGAAAACCAAACATTTGATACATTTGATGGTTTCGTTGTTTACCTGTTTGATATATAATCACAAATCAAACCTTATGGGCATTATGGTTACTTTCCTCCTCTTCTTGAAAATTTAAAGACAAACACTGACTGTAATAGAATATTTGAAATGTCAGCTAATTTGTATAATATAAGTAGTTTCAGTAAAGAAATAACATGTTTATTTCATAATGTTATAATAAGTAAATAAGTAAATAGTCCCCTTTATAATTAATTAGGAAATAATCATACAGATGTAACCAAAGTCGTTGACAGGCAAAATCGTTTATAGTTTTAGGGAATTTTCAAATTTGACATTCATCGATATAGTGAATAGAATTGTATTTATTTATTGATTAATTATTGTAATTATTTGTTGACAGTAATACTTTTTTAATTCATTCATTTGTGTTTTTATTGATTTCTATATGTAATTCAGTTATTCACCTACTTATGTGATATATGAGAATTATCAAACTTCACTATACGTTAGCGAAAAAGAAGGTACGAAATGTATTACTTATTTTGGCTGGCATCACTATTAGGGGCACACAAAATTAATTGAAAATTTTCTTTTGAAGACAGTTTGATAAAATTAGTTAAATAATTCAAAATTTAGAACTATGAAATAAAAATAACTAAGGAAATTATTAATGATTCCATGAGGTATAGCCACTGGATAACAAACTAATTATACGAAATTACACGGGAAAAGGTTTAAATTATAACAATATTTTAAGTACTCAATTCACCAAATACTTTTTTCACAGCGATGCGCGGTTAATTTAAATGCTTGTGCAAATGAATGATATTTACAGTAACTGTTTACGAACATAGCTTCCACAGTATCGAGCACTGTGCGATATGAATACCGTAATGGCGGACTGTAACGTGATACAAGCATGGCAGCGCCCATTAAAGCCGTAATGGGAAGGTCTATATAAGCGAACGGTGGCGAGTCAAATATCTTCGGCAAAGAAAACAATTTATATGCCTGAAGAGTAGAGTAGTTTCCATTTATTCCTCTAGCTCACAAACTACTAATTTTTCATGATTTAAGTATGACTTTCGTGGCACATATAAGCAAGCATTGAGTGGCATGATGGGACAAAAAAAAGAAAAATGTTTAAGCAATAATTTTATTTTTCACACTTGAGTATACAAAATTTACGATACTTTAATCTAAACTCAATCAACTTTTATAGATAAAAATACAATATGCAATCTAAAATATTTGCATATGAAAGAAGTCCAACCCTGGGCTGCAAACTGCTTTTTATTTACACTCCGATACAAATTATGCTGAATTGCTTGGTTTTTGGACTGAATACGGTGTGCTACAACATCGATGAATAATAATGATCATTTCATAAAATATCAATTTTCTCAAACTAGTAAACACAAGTACAGATGTACCATTTCGACCGATAACTAGTTCATAAAATTAAAACATCAGAAAACCTGACAGTACCTCACAATGTATCTTAATTGCAAAGGAAGTAATGTTTTGCCATTATGTCAGTTTCTGATTACTGGCGAGAGTTAGAATCTTTGGCTTGTCAAAGTAAACAGAAAGATGAACCGTGGTGAGCGTTGGCAGTCTAACTAAATGAACCTACTTCCACTGTGTTGCAGGTGCTTCGCCTGAGACTGAATTTGTTTTTTGTTGTTGTTTTTTTTTGCTAATTTTTTTTATGTCGTATGAATGATCTGTGATATGTGATGCGAATGATTTCAATTTTTCCAAACAAATAAATCAGACAGTCCTGTCAAAAGAAAGTGATTAAATCATAAGCAACAATGTAAGAATCGTTGATCACGCCTTGCGAAGGATAAACTAATGCATGTTACAAAATACGAACTATTTATTTACTCAAGATAAACCGCAATTGTCTCTCTCAAACACTGAAATTCAGTGCAAAGTTAGTTTATCCATGTGTGAAATCTTTTCAGCTCGATCACAGGAAAAACTAAGAGTGAAGGAGGCATCTTGTAATATTCAACATCACATCACGTTTACTCAGTTTATTGATTTATTTAATTTATTTTCAGAAGGAATCATAATGTTTTGCGATGAAAATAATGACTGACCACATCACTTCTACTGCAGGTTTAAATTCAATAATTTAGCAAAACCTTCGAAAACCCCGATTTTGCAATGTGATTCTTATCCTAACGTTTCTTTATTTTACTTTTCTCCACTCTACTTGAATGCACTACCCGCATTTATTTTAAATCTGGAGAAAAGGACTCTTATGAATATATCCCAAGTATGTAGCTATTTCAAATGAAGATAGTGTACAGAAAAGGGAAAAATATGTTGATCTTTTGGACTGGCAATTTCAAATGAAGATAGTGTACAGAAAAGGGAAAAATATGTTGATCTTTTGGACTGGCAATTTCAAATGAAGATAGTGTACAGAAAAGGGAAAAATATGTTGATCTTTTGGACTGTGGCAATTTAAAATCAACATAGTGTTCAGTCAATTAAAAATATGTTTATATTTTAGACTGTGGCAATTTAAAATCAACATACTATACAGAATAGGGACATATATGTTGATCTTTTGGACTGTGGAAATTTAAAATGAAAATAGTGTTCAGAAAAGGGAAAAATATGTTCGTCTTTTGGACTGTGGCAATCTCAAAATCAAGAGAGTGTACAGAAAAGGGAGAAATATGTTCATCTTTCGGACTGTTGAAATTTAAAATTGAGATTGTGTACGGAAAAGGGAAAAAAACATGTTTGATTTTTGTGATAAAGCGAATATAGTGTAGAAATAAACCGTTTGAACTAGGTGACCTTATCAGCTATCAGTCATGTCGTCTCTTATAGAATTAATTGATTTGGGTAAACAACTTGGATAGGAGAGAGAAGATCTAAGAAATTGTTCAGGAAGAGCAAGCCCAGGAAAGGGATGAAAGGGCGAGGGAAAGGGAAGCAGAAAGGGAAAGGGTGGTAGCAAAAAGGGAAGCAGAGGAAAGAAGGGTAGAATTAGAAAAGCGGGCAATGTTAGAGATCATGGAAGCAGAGGAGAGAAATAAGCAGATATATTATGATAGGCAGGTTGAGTTGTTAACAGCTAGAAAAGGAGAAAGTGATTCTTCCTCTAGCAAGTTAAGAGGTCCCAAATTACCCCCCTTTGACGATGTAAAAGAGGTATCGTTAAAGGTCGAGAGGTCGCTGTATTACGTGACACGGGTTGTACAGGAGTGGTTATTAAGCGCAGTCTCGTGAGAGATCACCAAATGCTCAGTTGGGAAACTTTGTGTATGCTACTCGATCAGACGATCGATCGTGTCTCCGTTGCACGAATTGAGATCGATACTCCTTTCTTAACCGGAACGGTTGACTCCCTCTTTATGGATAACCTTATTTACGATCTAACGATAGGTAATGTTGAAGGCTCTCGTCTTTCAACCATGGCGGATTTTAGAGTACCTTTAGCTCAAGCGGTCGAAACGCGAGTGCAAACGCGACGAGAGAAAAATGCGTTTCAGAAATTGAAAGTCCCCGAGTCTGTGACTGGAATTTCGCTGGACGAATTCATATAAGTGCAAGAGTGCGACGAGTCTGTGAAATCGACGGCAGAGAAAATCGCGTCCAGCGCCATTAAACACTGCAAGGGAGGTGTCAGTTCGAACTTTGTTCCTAAAAATGGATTAATCTATAATGAATTTACAACTCGGGAGAGTAGGAAATATTGGCAACTAGTCGTTCCGCAGACGTATAGATCCAAAGTACTCATGGTGGCGCACGAGTCTAGCATGGCGGGCGACCTGGGCACGAGGAAGACCACCAGCAGGGTGTTAGTTGAATTCTACAGGCCTGTGTTAATAGTGACGTCACATAGTTTTGTTGATCTTGTGACGTGTGCGAAATGACTGTTTCTAAGGGGATACTGAACGTAGTATGTGTGGCGGTCGTTGAAGATGACTTAGTGTAGACCCTGAAACAGAAATTCCCCTTGAGTACCCCTTGAGCGTCGAGAAGGAAACGATAGAACAAGTGAATGAGAGTGCGGAGTTACAAAAAGATCAGCGTCAGCTCATCAACGGGGTCTTGGGAGAATATTCTGACGTATGTAAAGACAGACCAGGTCGTACGACATCAGTAGAAGACAAAATTAAATTGAATACGTCTGAGCCAATTAGGATAAAAGGCTACCCGGTACCTTTTAACGCAAGGGAGGCTGTGGACGAAGAAGTAAGCAAAATGCTAGACTTATGGGTGATCGAACCCTCCAACTCGCCATATTCATCCCCAGTCGTTCTAGTCAGGAAAAAGGATGTGACAAACCCGTTTTTACATTGACTTCCGTCAATTAAACAAAGTCACAGTGTTCGATGCGGAACCAATGCCAGATATGGAGGGTCTATTTGCGAAACTGTCGGGCCACCGATACATTTCGAAATTGGATCTGTCCAAGGGATATTGGCAAGTACCCATCGGTGAGGAGTCCCGTGCGTTGACGGCATTAGCGACCCAAAAGGGGATGTACCAGCTTATAGTTAAGCCATTCGGTTTGGTAGGTGCCAGTGGCCCTTGTTGTCGCTTGATGCGCAAATTGCAAAAACGTTTGGTAAGTGTTAATAGCTTCGTGGACGACACTTTTTTGCACACAGACACTTGTCACGAACACGTTTCCGTTTTGACGGAACTGTTCGACAGACTCCGCAAAGCGAACCTTACGGTGAGGCCCACTACATGCAGTATAGGATATTCAGATTTAGAATGCTTGGGTCATATTGTATGTGGATTAGTACAAGTAAAACCCCACCCGAGCAGGTAGAAGCAATTAGAAACTCACTTAATCCAGACAATAAGACGCAGGTTCGTTTGCTTCTAGGTTTAGTAGGATTCTATAGGAAGTTTATACCATATTTTGCAGCAATAGCTAGTCAATTATCTGATTTGACAAGGAAGGGGCAACCATAAAAAGTGTAATGGGGACAAATCACAAGAAAGAGCTTTTTGTACGCTCAAACAAAGGCTGATCAGTGCACCTATCTTGAAGCTTACCGATGTAAGCAAATCGTTCATTTTAAGAATAGATGCCTCTGACGCTGGGTTAGGAGCAGTTTTGGTGCAGGAACAAGACATGATCAAGTTACCCGTGGCCTATGCGAGCAGAAAATTGCTGCCTAGGAAGCAAAACTACTCCGTAATAGAGAAAGAGTGTCTGGCCGTAGTGTAGAGGAATGGGCAACTTTCACGCTTATCTTTTTGGGAGAGAATTGCATGGTATAGCTAACTTCATATAACATGCGATACGATTATCAACAGCAGTATAATTTGATTATCTCAGTTATGGCCTTTAGGTGACTGAGCTAATAATCAATCAGTTTATTTTTCTCTTATTCTCTACGTTTCTGAGCCAGTAAGCATATAAGTCAATCAGGAAACTTGTTTTCCGAAATGGATTTCAGCAAGGGTGAAGGGCATGACGTGTAATTTGTACAAAGAACGTATGTGAAAGAAAGTAAAAAATATATTTGAAAATACATTCTAACAAAACATACCATGGAATGCTAGCTTGATGAATGTAATTTATTAAATAAATACTTCATATTTTTCTTTCCTTGATCAATCGACGCAAACATTTTTTCCGTGGAATGTAACCTGTTCAACGTAGTAAATTACTTTTCATCAGCTGTCTTTACATGCGTATATGAGCACGATACAGAGAGAAAGGTAGAAAATAGGTATTATTAATACTGACTCCATGCTCCCTAGATAAAACTGATTGTAGGTATCAGCTATCGACAAGGGCAAAACACAAGTGTATTATACTTCATATTTCCTCTAAATTTGAACTAAATAAAATGTAAACCCCTGATTAGATCTGCGAAATCTATTTGTAACATTTTAGATGATTTTTGTTATATTCACCCGTAAAGAAAACATTTAGATATGTCACAAAGTAAGAAGAAAGTTTTGCTCGCACACCGTTATATTCGTAATCTTATTAAAAAGAATGTTATTACAATTAAATCAGTGGCCTATTCTTTTTATACGGATACTTTTGAGTGATTATGAACATATTTGTTTGTAACGATTTAGATTCGTTTTTAAATTCACCACACAGCACTAACGTAAAATGCTAATCACATTGTTTAATGATTGAGATGATTAAAGCAACAACAAAACAACATCAACAATATCAGCAACTTCAATGACGACAATAACAAGAAAAAAAAAGGATGAGAAAGATAAAACATAGTCATCTTCATCAAACAGCAGTTTTTTTTATACAAATGATATTATTTCTCAATTCAAAAACCCTAAATATAAACACACCTAAGTTGCGTATAATTTTGATATTTTCTGAATTTACAAGTTCAAAAAATTTAAATATATTTGGTCTTTTCCAATAATACTTATCTATATACTTAATCCTTAAATCTTCGTTAGCTGCCCCTACCTCGCCCCCTGCGGGCTCGGGGATGCAGGATAGGCCCAGTGCGTCCTTCTGCAGGCCGTAAGACGCGACTGAATGAAGGCAATCCGTTTGCCGTGGTCATGAAAACAGTGTGATACACAATATATTGAACGCTATAAGAGAAAAACCAGTTCAATCCCGCCCACCAAAATCAGTATTTACCCTAGATGCATAATAACTGGTACAGTTCAGTCCCAAAAAAAGTTAAGAGCAAATAAAGCTTTTGTCATGTCATTGCTGATTTTATCTTTTCCCATATGTTTCTAATTTTATCTGCCTTTGCAGAGGAATAGAGATGTACAGATGAAGCTGAATACTTTTATCGAACCTGCTAAACTTGATATTTTCTACACGTGCATGTATGGAAGGAATACAATTGTTTGCACGACAGGAGTATATGTATTTCTTTATGAGTATTAGACATAAGTTGATAACGTTATGTTCAGCCGGAATATCAACAACAAGAAGCACGGAACTTTATTTTAATTAATCTGAATATCATATTTATCTCTTAATAATAATCTAAAGTTCAAGAGTAAAGGGTGTAATAATATTTCTGGATGTTGAATACAGAAAGAATAAAGATGTATTACTGAAATTTTCATCTTAAAAATCTATAATTGGTGTAAATTATCTGATGGACAATTTCGTATTCAAAGCTCTGAAGTCCTGTATCATGGCTTAGAATCAAGAATTTCAAACCATTCAATAAAAACGATATATCAATATTAGCAATTTTTGAAATCTGCATAAGTAAAAGTATTGCTATTGGCATTGAGTAAAGTTATTAGTGTGGCACACCATTTTGTTTATTATATAAAATACAGTTTTACCATTTATATTTATGAACATGTTATGCCCCAATGATATAAATAAAATATCTTCTGGGGTTGTGGTGAAGTACTCATTCAGTTCTGCCATTCATAAGCAAAATGTTTTTCCAGAATCTTGTGAATGTTGATATTATCTGAAGGCCTTATTTTTCTAGAGGAGGACTTTATCACCTCCAAATTCTGCTATATCAAGAATGAGACCTTTCCAAGACTAATGATTAAGAGGCTCGAAACTTTTTTTTTAACAACGACAATTTAAATGCTCTACTAAAATGTAGAATGTGTAGCATTTTAATCAAACATCTTGATGATTATACACGAGAATGAATCGCTTCTCTTATTATTAATTTCCCTTTCAAACACTAGTATTTTTAGTGGACCAAATTCCTTTTGTAAACCATGACAACTTGTTGAAATAAAATTATACAACATTGTCAGCATTCAATATTAAGTAGTAGATGTGAAATACACATTTTGTCCCCATCAACCCCAATACCGCCAAGAGCGCCTTAAATTGTTGCTTTTGGTAACTGATCCCCTCCGGGTTGGTCCAAACTTTCACAGATGTTTGGGACCAGCATCCATGTAAATTAGCAGTTTGGGCCAACCTACACCAAAATAGGTGCGCCAAAACTTTTAGGAGCTTCTACTGTTGCTCTTGGATCCTGCCACCCCACCTCCCTCCACCACACTCACACACATAACTTTTAGGAGCTTACACCGATGACCTTGGACTCACCGCCATACGAGGATAAGTGTCGCTGAATAGCTCAGCAGCGGGGATCAGGGGTCGTGAGGCGGGGGCCATTCCTGAGGAGGGGTGGGGGCAAAATCGGCCGGGGTGTGTGTGACCGAACCAAACGTAATTTTGAGTTATCCTTCGCCATTTGCACCCTCTCCATGCTCAGACCACCCACCCCCACCCCGTCGGTCCTTGCACGACATAAAACTATACTTATTTCCAGAGACCACAAAGAAGTGGCTCTAAGGGCCCAAGGCACGGCCCTACCACTTGCTCACTTTTAAATGACCTACTTAGTTCTTCGAAAGATTACATCGCTATGATAAACAATCAACTGGATGTCTACTCATCCAGTTAAAACTAGGGTAGCGCTATTCACGCGGAATATTAATGAACATACAACCGGAGGTTTACTCACCTTGGTTTTGGTCTTATACAAGTGATTAACTTATCTTAAAATATACTCTACGGACTGAGATTTCACGTTTTTAGCTCAACACTCAAGAGTATTACTCTCCTCCTGGGGCTAAATTAAATTCTGGAGCTCTGTATTGTAGGCATGTCAGCTTTGGTGTTCCTGTAGCTTGTATTAGGGAGTCGCTGGCAATATTTAGTGTTAGAATCTCTGTCCTGGAAACATTTTGATCTATTAATCGAGCTTATCTAACCACTCTAGCTAACTAACAATGCAAGTATGGAATCAATTTGGCATGGTGCGAGTTGACATTCATCAAAATACAAGTGATTTACGAGTGTCCGGTCACCAAACACTTAAGGGTAATCCGCCGGTCGCTAGTTTGACTCACTCCTGAAATTTCTAGGATGACTTAACCCTAGATTCTCCAATAGGGGTTGTTGTCGATTGTGTGTATTACAGTAAATAGAAACTTCATACCACCCAATATGATTCAGACAGTAAAAATACTTCAGTTGTTAGTCTTCATGCCTAACAGGTTAAGTGTGGGTAAATGGGCTTTTGCAAATTTTTTTAATAGTTACATTTTTTTCGCCTGTTAGGCAGCATCGTATGTCAGATGCAAGCTGGGGCAAGGCCTCGAGTCAGAAAGCTCTGCAGGTTCTGTCGTTTCAGATTATGAATTTACAGTAGGTTTTTCATTATCTCCTCTCGAACTTTGGCTTTTCCGAAAACTATTAATTTGTTTTGTGGTCACTTTAACAATAACAAACTGAAGTGTATGCCGTGTACCTGTTAGACCGTATTTCATTTTTCATGACTGTGTATTTGTCGAGTTCGTTTAGAATATGCTGAGCTCTTCTTCGGTGACAGTGTTGTCTCATAGATCCTTAAATATATTCTCTGCGATTGTGTTCAGCTTGTTTCAGCCATGACACGAATTTCGTCGTGCCTTTTTAGCTTTCAGTGAGAATCGTCAGCTAATAAAATCTTCTGGAATGGAAATCAGACCACAACTTCAAGCCGTTATCTCAAGGACAATCACTGTTGGGGCAGCAGTGATTATTGACAATATTCCGATTCCTGCCACACCGGTGCCCAGAGACACAGCCATTAGTATGGTATAAATTCCATCCAACTCGTTTACTGCACGCTTGTACTTTTGTAGAGGGCGCGCAGCTGTTAACCCTCAACCCGTAACGAATTTTTGGATATATCAACATTATAATTCTTCTACAAGCAGCATGATGTGAAATTTTAATTCGTTAGAGGATTTGGTTAGATTTTGACCATACACCGTTCACTGATCTTTTATTTTTGCAGTTTTTGCATTCAAGACGGTGGCCAAGTCAAAAAAGCTGACAGCTTTTTCGATATCCCCCAGAATCCCTATTAGTATTATTACCAAGAGTCAGAAATACCGTGACACCTGGCAACTGTGACAAGTCGGCCTTTTGGCCAAATACTGTGTTGTGGAAGAGTGCCTCTTTTTAAAAAAAAATTGATGGTTTGTTTATCTTGGTGATGAGTGATTGAGTGATTTACTTACTACGAAAATGATACGGATGTGAGCTCTTTATGTTCAAATATCACGTTGCTATTGTGGTAGCCATCACGTCGCGGAGGTAGTACTTCTGACCATCTTTTCAACAGCGTGGGAAAAATTATTTGTACTTGCATGCGGGTTGGCTTGGGGTGTTCTGGGTTGCCCTTGTGCTCTATGTCAATCTGCTTTGTATCCTCGTTCGACCCCAATCTGAATCGGATCGTGTTAAACTCATGGAGGTGCAGAACCTAGTTGTAAATTGGTTAACTGATGCCCGCTGTCATTTTGTGCCCGTATGACTCCTTTCACATGGATTAAAAGTGCTGCGCACGATCGGTTGCCATGACGCCAATGGAATTTAATAAAGTAGAATCCAACGCCTGGGACGGTGACAGTGTCGTTATTGTTACTGAGGACAAAAGCGCCAACGTTTTGAAAATCTTGTGTTCAATTCCATGGTAGTAGCTAGATGCATTTGGCTCAGTAGTCCTGCTGACCGATGTGATATTGCTAGCCGTTGAGAACACTACCGCGATATCTGGTATCCACTGATGAACGCCGTCCCAGTACACATAACGATGGTTATCTGCTAAACCAAAGGTGTAGGCTACGGGAAACCCGCGTTGCCAAGTCGAGAAGACTTTCCATGGAGAAGGTGCTAGTATGTACGGCATGGTTGCAACATTAGCTGGTACGTCTGGTACCCGGTTGGTGACAAACTTCAGTGTGGCGGCAACCGGAGAGTCGGCGGGGTCACTTACCTTTCTTTGTTCATCACCAGCGCATTGTGTCACTAGGCCTTTGAGACCCTCAAAGCATCACCATCGTCAATATACTTTCTGATATTTTCTACGGATACATCGCCGTCATTTAGTGCGCCATTGACGTTGAAAAAAGCAACGTGCCCGGCTGCAACGCCGGCTGGCTTGGTGAAGAGCACAGATACTTCCACTCACGAGTTTTTAAGGTTCCCCGTTCCATCGGATAATATTATAAGGTAATCTGGGTCTGCGTTAACCACGCAGTTGCTTTCAGGTGCGAAGTCAGTCTGTGTTGCTTACTGGGAGATAATACCCTGTGAGGTGCTGTCTCTTTGATCAGAAGAGCGTCCAAAGACGTCTACAGGCATAGGATGTGCGCCGCATACAAATCAAATAATTTCGTCTTATGTACAGAGCTGCCAATGTTAGAGTTCACAATAAGTATGCGGCAATACTGGTACGTCGCAGTAGGCAAAAGTTTGATAATGCACATGAAGTTTTCTGGGGCACCCCTGAACTTATCGGACTCGTACAGAGTTTTCCATGGCGGGAGTTGTTCAAGACGAAAATTTGGTCGTCGCCAAACAGTGCACGCATGGAGAATTTCCATGTTTTCACTTTGAATAGAAAATCCACTTGTATCAAAGCATCCTTTCTTTCACTCTGAGCAGCCCATTTGTTAACAGTTGGGTGAAATACATGAACGACTGGGTGGATGGCGGCATCGGAACTCGCTGTAACATTTAAGCCGCCATTTCCATCATTTGAGAGTAGCGTTGGGACAAATCCAACGTTGTGTTTGACCATATGGATTTTTAAGTATGTTTTCGTTGCCCCGTCTTAGGGCTCGGTGGGGAATGCCATTGACACGATCTTGTTAAGGCTCATGTTTAGGACGCCTGTCATGTTATCGCCGGTCTTAAGAATCCTGTGTGCGTCGAGGCTGTCGACATATCTTTTCCTGGCGGTATTTGTGGCTGTGGGATCAGCCCAGCTAGAACAGAAGCCCGGGCAATCTGAACAGCTTGAGACTGACCAAAAGGCACACCAGAATCTCTCAGTGTACCATCGGCGTTAAAGACAGCCATATTGCAGACTACTACATTGGGAGGTGCAGCACGCGCTTCGGGCGGCAAAGTCTTGCACGGCTGTGTCGAGGGCTGGTAGCGCTTCCTTTGTCTGACTTACGGCGGCCGCCTTGATACCATCCGGGTCTGCGACTCAGCCCAGTGCTGCGACGGCCGCGGGTGCTGCCCTGACTATGGCTTTAAAGATTTCACCCAACCGCTACCATAGAGTACACGAATGACCGGCTGATGGGAGTCAGTGACTCCAACTCGGATGAGGTGTCGCGTATTTTTCATTGCTGACAGCGGTTTTCCGCTACGGATAGTGGCTGTAGAAGCGTGGTTCTCTAATATATTTATAGCGGAGGACGGTCTGGGACCTAAAGGCTAATTGTAAGTGTTTTGTCGAGGAGGTCAAGCCAGATGCCATCATAAGCGGCCTGCGTAAAGCGCAGTTTATTGATGCGGGACATTTTGTAAGGCAAGCAGACGGGCAAGGGTGGTTGAGACGGCCGAGGCCCTTGTCCGGGGTGAAACTGTAGAGCAAGTAGCCAGGGTTAGCCTTGTCGTCGGTGCTCGGATCCATCTAGGAGCTGCCCACCTCGTCGCATGTCAGATACATTTATGGTTGTCATCTCCATTATGCCTGGTTTGGCCTTGCAGCCCTGGCCTAAAATGGCACAGGCTAGGTTTTTGTTATGTTGACTCGGTAGGCGGCGAAACTGATATATATATATATATATATATATATATATATATATATATATATATATATATATCTATATATATATATATATATATAGCTGCTGAAAGGGTTGGCTTATTAGCACGAATACTAATGTTGGTGCCATCACCCTTCAGGGCTGTAATATGCCGCTGGACTTCTTGGTTAATGGCGTCTATTGCGTAGGTGCCGTTTTACATGCATACGGTTTTTTTTAATATGGCTCCACTGTTGGCGGAAAAGAGGTATTGCTCGACAAAAGGCCGCCTAGAGGCCAGGAGCGGATGTTGGGCAGCTGTACTATACTCGGAGAGACGCCAGCGCAATCTCGAGGTCGCGCCCATTGGGGCCCACAATTGGCGTCGGGAAGATGATACCAAACGCCGTTTTTTGTTAACTCAATGTCGCTGGCTCGTAAAGTGCGTCATGAAAGCCAAACTGGTTCTGAGCTGCCAAAACGCTAGTTGTTCCGTTAGTGTTTCGGCCTTTTTATGACAGGTTCTCGTTTTACAATGCTAGCAGCGATTTATAATAAGCTTACAGCAATTTACTACAGGCCGCGAAGTTACCAGAAGGGCGTGGTAGCGGTCAAAAAGCTGGCAGAAGACGCCAGATTGCCACTAGATTGTGCCAGACAGATTTACCTGCAGGCACCACATACAATTCCCCTGCCGCTGTTTCGTGTTTCCTTGATCGCGCTCAAACTCAGTTGGCTACAGAATGCCTCTATTGGAAAGATCTGTGTTTCTTCCAAACGCTCCCGGCAGCTCATATATCCATACGGGTAGATGTCTTTCTTCTTGAGCAAAACTTCATATTTTTAAAAGTGCCGGCTGGTGAGCCTAAGTTTTCATTTAGGAGGTTGTTTGTCAGGGTGTGAAATCTGCTAGTCATAAAGTGGAGACTATCAATAAACATTGACTGCCCAGTGAGAACGCCATCATGTACTTTTCCATGTTCTCTGGGATGGCGCTGATGTTCTTCATCGATCCCGTTCAGATAGACTCCATGATTAGGTGACCGTCTTAGCCGCGCAGGGTATGAATAGCAACTGGCACCTTCATTTCTTTTCTGGGTTATGCACAGCTTAGGTTTAATGCTTTGTGGGCAGATCGGCGGTATTTGCCTGTGATATGGCAGTGGTCTTGCACCCTGTCGGTCCCCAGCGACTCGCTGCAGATGTGGATGTCTTCTGCTTCCAGAAAGGCCCTCCGGCTGGATTTTGAAACACCTCCCAGATCTCCTATATCTCACGCTCGACGCTCTGGATGAAAGTACTGGCAGCCTCCTTGCCTCTGTATAAGACATATTCATTGGAGACTCCATCGCAGCGGACGACCATGTAACAGAAGCTACATGGAATCTTGCATCCGGCGGTGGTAGTTCTGGAACGACAGGGTGTTCTTGCGCTTCATACGTGCTTCTTATCACTGCATTTTGCTTTGCCTCTATACCAATCTGCTTACGATGTGTATCCACACATAGTGGTTTTTGTCGCTCTGGGCCAGTAGCACTATGTCCAGAGCGTAGCGGCTAGAGTCCATCTCAGTTTTTCGTGAAAGTCACTGTCGGAGACGTTTGTCTCGCCCAGGTGATGGCTCTACTTCCCTTGTTGGTCAACTTTTCTATCGACTGCTGGATACAATGCAGACAGGATGGCCCACTTAACAGCAGCTGTTGTCGGTGGTTTCCACATTACTAACAAATAGCGTCGAAATGCACATTGGCGTTGAAATATAGCTCCGGCCTAAAATGGGCGAAACTACCACACGTCGAGATTGATAAATCAATCAATCAGACAAAATCTTGCAAAGATTGAGTTTCAATGCAAAATTTATTGGCATGTCATCAGTCCACCCCAAAAACCAATTGACAGATAAAGTGGGTTTTTTATGTTGCTGGACTGTTACTTTAGTCTTTCTAGCTGAATAACTAACGATGCTGAATATGTAAGATGTTCCCATTGTCTTTGAATTACCACAAAGCTTTCGCATTGTAACTGCAAACGTACATTTTTTGCAGGTAATTAGTGTCGGATTGGAACATATTTTATTATGTTTTGTTTTGTTTTTTTTGGTCTTTCTCATTGGTCTGAAATACTTATTTCTTTCATGATCTCGACAAAACATGTGAGGTCCTTTAGGTAAGCAAATTGTGATTTTTGAAACCAACGCAACCGCCAGCGTGCTAATTAAATAAATTATGTCTTACATGTATTACTTGACCAGTCTCGAAGAAATTTAAAAGGTGATTTTTTCCGACTTTTATTATCTTGCAATAAACTCTGAATTTAAAGTATTGTATATAAATCTTTCACAGGCCATGGCAGTACACATAATGTTGATGATGACTAGAGTATCGGTTGTTACTTTAGTGATGTTCTGTGTCTCTTCTCTGCCGATTAGGAAAACGGACTCGAATTCAAAGACCGCTGGTGAGTTCTTACTCATATGTTTTAGACAGCATTGCTATTTTGCTATTTATCAGTCCGGCCATCTATCTATCTATCTATCTATCTATCTATCTATCTATCTATCTATCTATCTATCTATCTATCTATCTATCTATCTATCTATCTATCTATCTATCTATCTATCTTATTATTGTTATTATTATCATTATTATTATTACTATTATTATTATTATTATTATTATTATTATTATTATTATTATTATTTTTATTTTTATTTTATTTTTTAAAATTTTTTTTTACAATAGTAACTGTAAGAGAAGTGTCAGTTGAGAAGCTAGGACAGATGTCGATCATAAGCCTTGGGATGCCAGCGAAGAAAATGCTTCGATTTGAGCTAAACGGAGAAGAGGTTGAACTTGACCTTCAGCTGAACAGTCTTATCAGAGATGATGTGAATGTATATATGACTGAGAACGGCGTCACAAAGCTGATGAAAAAATCAAAAAATGAGAAAGAAGTGAGTTTTTCACGAGTGAGAGATACAGACAGAGAGAGAGAACAGAATGATGTTATGCTACATGTCAGTATTGATAACCCGAAATAATGTAAATCTACAACTGGTTTATTCAAAAGTAATGCCGCAGCCCCGTGCTTACCGTAAGTATACGTAAGAAATATTCATCGTCAGCACTTGCGTGTGTCTGCACAAGTTTCATATTTCTCGTTAATGCAGAAAATTGCATTCTTAATATATGTTAACTTCTGATTGAGTGACAGATCTATTTACATTTTCCTCAATGCCTCTTCCAGTTTTAGTCGTAACTAAACTTAAAACATGTTGCCTTATCTAATGACTTGAATGACTTGAAACACGTAAATTGGAGAACTCATGACCTTACTTACTCAGGTACTTGGTGCTGGTTTGGTAACTTGATTGGGTTAATCTCGCTGAGGTTGACTCCGGAGGTCAATCCTCAAAATATTTCGGAATTAGCACAGTGGACTGGTCCAATGTAAAGCCGTCAATGCTGAATGATGATACTGTATAGGCAATGTAGTGTCAAGCACATTAAATCTGCAGTAACTGTCGGAAGCGTGTTTTGATGCAAGTGTCACGAAACCTTGTACTGGCGCTTGTTTCAATACTGGTTCTGATTTAGTTGTTTGCATTGTACTGTTCTTTCCTTTCTAGTATCAGTCTCTTCTTCGTACTGCTCTCTTGTCAGATCGTTTTGTCCAATTAGTTGACAGTCTTAGGCGCAAAGTAGGATTCGTCTACTAGTAGCTGAATATACTTCGGCATTGGATCAAATATAGCTGCAGACCTGGAGATAGCTATGACCAGTTCAGTCTCATCTATAGTAGCATTATCATCCGCACTTGTAGTCAGATACACTTGGACGTTCATGGGGATGGTCGTAATACTTTCAGATACTCCATCAATAACTCTACAGATATCAATACCTACTGATGGGTGTGGCACAACTTCAGGGGCGGAAACGACAGTTTCCCAAAAATCCCCACGTGAATGACTGCTCGTATATGTTGCTCCTGAGTAAACAACTCCAAGTCATGGCATGGTTAATGTACGTACATTGTTGCATTTGTACATATTTTAACAGTGACATACTCTTCCCCAAATGTTACGTTTGCCAAGTTGTCCGGCCCTAGTTGAGTAGAAACTTCCCCTTTAAATCAGCAAGTTTCTGTGTTTGTAGCATGGGTAAGGCAATGACTCTGTTTTATAGGTAATGTCAATATTGGCAGTTAGATTGATAATTGAGTTACGGACCAGGAAGTTCTCCACTCTGATAAGTACATGGTTAAACGAATTCTTGTTCATTGATCTGCAACCTTGCGCCTATTCCATGATAACGGGGTACTGGCGATCTGATGATTCAAAATGATGTAAATAGGAAATTGATTCACCTTTGCGATTTGTTTATACTCAAACACACCAGTGTGTGTATCTATGCATACATATTGCCTACCTTGCATTTGGGCCAATTCATGGGTGTTAACAGCAGTCCATTCATATCCCAGACCTAAGTGGCACCTTTTAAATAATGCCATTTGTTGTTTAGTTGGTACAGATTGTTTCGTGTTTGCGTTGACATCCCAAAATTTGATACCAGTATCTGGAACGCTGTCTTGACATCTTATCCTCATCAGTTTCCTCAGGCAGCCCACGGGAAAATGATTCAGCATTTTGGCATGGCATATGGACACCGTCCAGGCTTTGCATGCATAAAGCAGGGTCGGCAATACAATGTCTTTTATAGACCTTCAGTTTTGTTTGCAGACACGATGCCTCTGCGCTCCCACACATTTGCCCATAGTCTGTCAAAGGCCACACTTGCTTTGGAAATTCTGGCGTTGGTTTCAATATCGATGTGGACTATACGTGACAGTGTTCTGCCGAGGTAGATGAACCTGTCCACTGCCAGAAGGGTTTGGCCATTGACAGTAATAATAGACTCTACGTAAGGCTTTCCTGGTGCAGGTTGGTGCATCACCTCTGTCTTCTAGATGATGATTGTGAGACCAAAATAATAGCTGAGGGGAAATGGGCCATACTCTTTTGCATACCAGAGTCGGATTTATTATTCAGGGATCAGTCGTCAGTAAATACGACATCACGAACAGTAACCTCTTGTAACTTCGTCTTCGCCGGTAGTCTCCTCAGATTGAAGAACATTCCATCAGTCCAGTATCTGACGTCTATCCCAGTGTCATAGTCACGGAAGGCATCTGTAGTCATAACAGAGAACATCATACTGAAAAGGGTTGGGGCCAACACGCAGTGTTGCTTGGTTCCATTGGTACTTGGGAATGGTTCAGATGACTCACCATCGTCCACTGCGCGAGCGAGCTGTCACCATGGAATTGCCGAACCATTACGATGAATTTCTCTAGGCAAACAAATTTTGACATCATCTTCAAGAAGCCCCAGTGACTGACTGAGTCAAAGGCGTTTTTCAGTGAGCAAAAATCATGTATATGTTGGAGTTCTGTTCCTGGCATTTCTCCTGGCGTTGACGAGTTTCAAGAACGATGTCCTTTTCTGAAGCCACACGCACTCTCAGACAGGAGCCCTTCCTCAATGTGATAGACAAGGCGATTCAGCAGATCTCTGGCGAAGATGTTGCCGGGTATTGACAGCATGGAGATGTCCCGATCGTTGTCGCAGGATTGTGTGTTGCCTTTCCGTTTGTACAAAGGGATGATGGATGCATCCTTGCACTTTTGGGGCATACTTCCTTGAGTCCACATTGATTGGAAGAATTCAGTCAGTTTGTGAACTATGTGTGAGCCTCCGGCTTTGTAGACTTTTGCTGGCATAGAATCTGAGCCAGGTGCTTTGCCGTTTGATGGCAGATCAATTGTTTTCTCAGTTTCAGTTAGTGTTTGCAGATCAGCAAGAGATATGTTGATTTCCATTTTTGGCAATCGATCAATCGCCTACTCACTGATAGGTGATTGCTGATTGAGGATGCTGTTGAAGTGTTCTGCCCATCTTCGTAGTATCTTTTCTTTGTCAGTGAGCAGTGTTGTACCGTCATCACTCAGTATTGGAGATGTTTCTTATGACTGTGGCCCATAGATTGTATTCAAAGTATCATACAAGTTCGTTATGTTATTCCTGTCTGCGTAGGACTGAATTTCATTTGCCTTGTTGCTCAGCCATGAGTCTTGAAACTCTCTGAGTTTGCACTGACAGTCCTCCTAATGTTGTTGAATGCTGCCTTCTTAGATGATGAAGTGATGTCTTCTAAACATGTCATTCAGAGCTGATGTTTCTCATTTAGTACTCTCTGTGTGTCAGTATCGTTCACATTAGGCCAATCTTGATGTTTACGTATGGTAGGCTCAAATGTTTTGAATGCAGCCGAGTACACAGAGTCTCTATAGGAAGCCGACTTTTTCCTCGATGTTCTGATAGTTCGCATCAAATGTTACTAGTTGGCTTCACAGTGTTGATTCAGCAAACGTCTTTTCCACATTATCCTGATTCAATTTGGAGATAGTGAGATTTTTTGGCGCTATTTTGCCTTGTGGTATTCTGCTAGGCTGAATCCGGATATATAGCTTGTGGATTATAGACCTGTGTTCAATCCAGCATTCTGCACGTCTCATGGCCTTCGTCACTTGGACATCCTGCCTGTCTCTTCTCCTGACGATGACATAGTCAATGAGATGCTAGTGCTTGGAGTTCGGGCGCATCCAGGACGTCTTGTTGCGTTTTTGCACGTGGAAGACTGTGTTCGTGATTAGGAGGCCGTGGTCAGCGTATTTCTTCAGTAGGAGGAGACCATTGTTGTTGAATTTGCAAAAGTAATTTTTGCCCATGATGCCTGACCATGTTTGGTAATATGCGCCAACTCTAACATTGAAGAAACCAAGGATAATAAGCCTTCGACACTTATGCGATAAGAGGCCTTCATAAAATTTGTCCTTGATCTCATCTGAGTTGGTCACGCTGGGTGCGTATTTGCTGTGTTTAAGAGGGAGCTAAGTTTATTTAAAATGACTTTAAAATGAATACAAATTGGGCTATAGAGGAGATTTAAATTGATTTTATAAAACTCTAGAATGAATATAAATTCCGATTTAGAGGGGATTTAAAATGATTACAAAAATGGTTATATCATTAATAAAATTGAATTTTAAAGAGTTTCTCGAGAACTTTTAAAACGACTAAAATTGATTTTAAATGACTAAAATGAAGAAAACAAATGTGTTTTAGAGGGGATTTAAATTAATTAGAAATGACTCAAAAATATAAATCATTTCGGAGGTTTCTCTGGGGTCTCAAAAATGAATTTAAAAATCAAGTGTGTCCAAATGAGTTCCAAATGAATATAAATAGATTAGAAAATGTATTTTAGAGGTTGTCTGTGAATGCTTTAAAATGAATAAAAAACGCATTTTAGTGTACTGAAAAGTATAAATACAATATATTATTTATAATATATTATATACTTTTTATAATATATAATATATTATTTATAATATATAATATATTATATTTATTAAAAAGATAAGGCTGGATGAAATAATGACAATTTGGGCAATGTATTGTGTATTTTAAAGTGGTCTCTCTCTCTCTCTTTTATTTTGTATTCTGTAGCTAATTCATCTTCATATTGAAACATATTGAAATTTCGAGTTAATCTTGATTTTGCTTAAAGAATGTCTGAATAATGTATAGTATAGCTCCTAATTATACTATATATTACTTAGAAGTTTTCTATTACCACTATAACACAAGTAATCTGAATAAACTTATTATAAAAATTAGTTTTAAAAACACAAAATTGATTAAACTAGAAAATAAAATCGGACAGAAAAAGTATATCAGATTTTTACAAAATCTGGTGTTCGGTAATTTTAATATCTTGAGGGTTACTCCAGTCAGTCACCTTGGTCGTGGATATATAGTGTTCAAATCTTCCTGTACACCTCCTTCTGTATGTTCCTTTAATTGTATGTTGACTAACATATTTCCGTATCAGTTATAGGAGTTACAGCTCCTACTGGATTTTTCATCTTATTGGACACCATTAGTCTTGCGTCAGCATCACCAATTTCTTGTCATGTAGATGGTTCAGTTGGTCCAGGAATATGCGAAGCTCAAGGGTATAGAACTCGGATTTGTAGCTCAATAATTGTCTATTGACTGTGAACGAGACAACGATCTTTGCTAGTTCCAGGTATGTTAATATTACAAGCAGGAGTGGTAGCAAAATTAGTATGACTAGCACAATCTGGATGATGATTACCTGTACAGGAGGATTAGGCACATTGAAGTAGCTTGACTTACTGACTGGTTGTTATTTGTGTATTGATGCTTATACGGGTAAATCACGTGACCGTCAGTGGCATTAGTACAAACTTCACACAAAATTTAAAAAATAGACAAGCGGAACGAGTATCACTGATGAGTGACAGTGCTGTCAGTATATCGGAAAATGCCAGTGACTTGGGAAAATGGCGACAAGCTTCAAGGTTTTAAAGTAAAAAACCAAGCGAAGTATAATGACACAAAATAGGAGGAGGGGTCAGTAAGGTCCTAGGAAACGAAATGAATCCCTATTACAACGCACCCCTCCCCTAATGTTTGTTCATTCTGCTTACGGTTAGTTTTTTAATTCAATCTACGATTTAGTTTGTGAACTGCCATTTGATCATTTTCCTCGAATATAATCATGCATCTGGTATATTAAATTTGACTGTGATAGCTACAAACAATTTTTATATAAAATAAAACCAATCCGGCGGACGCTGTTAAAGCTTTGTAGAAAGAATACAAATAATTCGGTCCTTTTTCGGCTTCGTAAAAGAACGTACTGAAGCTTACTTCAAAACGACTCAGTGTCACCCTGGCGATTGACGACATCACCATGATTTTAGACAAATAATTAAAGTCGTATTGGGGGTACGTTCTCCCATCATTCCAAATCGTTTTGGATATAGTCTTGTGGTACATATGAATTATGAATGCAAGATTTTACGATCAACGATACATTTATATATGTAAGATTCAGCAAACCACGTGAAAATTAGATAAGACCATAAGGGTACGGGTTCGAATATTATTCAAACCAAGCCTGGTTAGCCGAGTTGGTGTTTTTCTGGGGAAGACAATTTTATCCGAATTGGCTCAATATGACATGTGTTAATGTGCCTAGAAACAATAATCAATCACTAAGAAAACAATACGCACAAACTTGTCCGCATCAGGTGCCAGTCTCATTTTTATTTTTGGCTGCCATT
Source organism: Margaritifera margaritifera (assembly GCA_029931535.1). Classification (NCBI taxonomy): domain Eukaryota; kingdom Metazoa; phylum Mollusca; class Bivalvia; order Unionida; family Margaritiferidae; genus Margaritifera; species Margaritifera margaritifera. The sequence goes on along the minus strand of JAQPZY010001290.1, from coordinate 43,168 downwards.
TAAAGTGTGAGGCCATGAATTACCGATTTAATCAGATGTTTCCCATGATATACAACATTTCGATTTGATGTGTGTGTATGTGTGTGTGTGTGTGTGTGTGTGTGTGTTGTTGTTGTTTTTGGTATGTGTGTATGTGTGTTTGTGTTCGTGTTTCTGAAACGATACCTTTCTTGATATTACAAAAAAATGTGATAATCTAAATAATGTCTAAATGATATATCTCGTTCAATATTTTTCTAAAGCCTTTGAAATGTGTCGTTTTATATTAAAATTGAACCTCGAAAGATTCTCAGGGAGTACAAATAGTAAACTGCAAGCGTTACTTGGTTCATTTCCAAGTTTTACTAATAATTTATATCCAGCTTGTGTTGCAACTCTGGTGTAATTTTAACAGGCACATTATATACCGACTTATATTTCTTTACTTTTACACAATTCAATTTATAAAATGAATTATACTTTTGGATTAACAATGTGAAATTACAAGGAGAACAAGAAAGAAATTGGTTTATATAACATTTCTTAGCACATTTGCAATTTATTTGTGTATAGCAAGCTGACAACAGCAAAGAACAAGATCTGTCGTCGTATAATGGAGTGATAGATCAGGGTTCATGTTCGTTGTATTAACAATTTTAGAAGTTTATACAGGGAACGGTGATTTACCACGAACAGAAAATCCCCTACAGAATCGTAATATAACAATGCTGACAGGCGTTTCCACGGCTGACAGACTGACCCCAGTATATAAGTGAATGATAGTACTACATGTAAAATGGTGTCCTTCTTTCTTTAATAAATAAAGGAAATATGTTAGATTGAGTCGTCTTAAAAACTGACAGTCAATTATCGTTTGAGACGGACTACATCGGGGTCACACTGAGCAAATGGTAGGTTTTATACACGGGTGCATGCGGTACAGCAACATTAGTTTGGTTCGACTCTATAATTATTTATGGATGAATAATTTACTTTTCAGGTATACGGCTACTATAATTATTTACGGATGAATAATTTACCTTTCAGGTATACGGCTACTATAATTATTTACGGATGAATAATTTACCTTTCAGGTATACGGCTACTATCAGGAAGAGAAGACTAATGCTACGGTGATGGTGAAATGCGATAGATTAGAATGGAGATGTCAGCCGGTAATTTAATTCACAATTGTTGAATGTGTGGTAAAACCTTTAATGGAGTTTTGGTTGTGACTACAAGAGCTTCTATTTGAAAAATCATGAAATTTATAAGCTTTATGACATGGTTTGGTTTGGTTTGGTTTGGTTTCGTGGGTTTAACGCCATTTTTCAGACCCCGGGAAGAAACAGCAACCCAAGTGGAAGCTACTGGCAAGCTTTCTCAAATACCCACGTGGGCCGAGCCGAGATTCGAAAACAAGCGATATGAGGTGAGACATGGGTGATCTGTAAAGGCTACTCTGCCACCCGGGGCCACTTTATGACATTGACATTTCGCAACGAACTTTGAAACAAAGAAGAACTATGAATGTTTGTATGAATGTATGCATTCCTGCATGCATACATATATTTATCTTTGTAGGTAGGTATGTAGGTATTTAAGTATGTAAATGTGTATCGAGAGAGAGAGAGAGAGAGAGAGAGAGAGAGAGAGAGGGAGAGGAATAGAGGTGTTCATATAAAATTAACTGTTGTCAATGAAGACCTACGCGCCTCTTTTCAGGATTGATCAGCGTTATATGAATACTTGCCATAATGAATGTCATTATATGGCACATTTTATGATATATCTTTCTTGACCTGACATGGGTTGTTTGCTTTAGGTTGGCACATTTATGTTAAACGGCAAAATATATCAGCTTGAGACAACCGGCAGCCTCCCAGAAGCTACACACTTTGTGACTGAAATACATCGAGATGACCGGGACGCCTATATGCACGGAGACGCACAACAGATACCTGGTAGTTTAATCAATCTTTAATTTTCGTTATATTTTGAATGCAGTGTTTTCTGTACCAACGAACACAGTGACATTGAAATTATATTGTACACTGTATTTACAAACCTTAAATGTTCTTTTTTGTCTTTCTCTGTTAGTTAGGTTCGTACTTTCTTCCTTTCCTATTACAGTTGAAATTCATTATCTCTTTTTAAATGTTAAGTACTGTCTGGTCAAATTATATGATATATGTACTGGGTATGCGACGTCAGTTGTAATATATTTCTAATGCTGTATGTATTTTGTCATCGATTTGAATCGTCATGCTGTATGTATGACGTGTATCTTCTAAAACTTGAATTAAAAAAGTATATGACCTACTGTAACAAAGTGCCTGTACTACTCCCTGGCTAATATAAGTTATTATACCCTTGAACCCATAATCTGAGAACTACTCTTGATTTTTTGTTAAAGTTCGAAATGTATCAATCTAGTTTTTGAAACGTTATGTAGAAGTTAGGTATGGTTATTACACAGGTCTACAACAAGCGTTATGCAGGAGGTGAGTAGGGTTATTAGAGAGGTCTGAAATAAAATATTATGTAGAGGCTGAGTACGGTTATTAAACAGGTCTGAAACAAAACATTATGTAGAAGCTGGGTTGAATTTTTAGAGGTGTCTGAAACAAAACATTATGTAGATGTTGGGTTGCATTTTAAGAGATGTCTGAAATAAAACATTATGTAGAAGCTGGGTTGAATTTTTAGAGATGTCTGAAACAAAACATTATGTAGACGTTGGGTTGGATTTCAAGAGATGTCTGAAACAAAACATTATGTAGAAGCTCTGTTGAAATTTTAGAGAGGTCTAAAACAAAACAATATATAGAAACTGGGTTGAATTTTTAGAGAGGTCTAAAACAAAACATTATGTAGAAACTGGGTTGAATTTGTGCAGGATTTTTCAGAGCGGTCTAAAACAAAACAGTATGTAGAAGCTAAGTAGTGTATTATTAGAGAGATCTAAAACAAAACGTCAGATAGAACTTGGGTAGGGTTATTATTAAAAAATTTCTCGTTCATTTTCTGACCCTTGGTACAGAACAACCAGTTTTATTATAAATTACAATAATATTTATTTATTTATTTGTTTCTTTATAATGATGCTATATTTGTAATAATCATAATAATAATAATCTAAATAATAATATTGTTATTATTATTATTATTATTATTCAGAATATCATCAGTCATCGGGTCAAAACATTGGAAACAAGAATAAAAACGCCGGTACTAACGAAAACCGTGGAAGAGTGAAACGGGCGATACCAGCAGGTGTAGACATATTTGGCGATAAGGGGAATTTAACATTACGCCGCTATTTTTTGCGGTACTTGAGGGACAATAGGAAATTAACATTAGGCCACCATTTCTCGGGTTTATAGCAACAAGGGGAAATCCTATGTAAGAAATGTCCATAGGTTTATCTTTTATAAATCCTGTATGAAGCCCAAGAGGGGAGTTTTAGAATTTTGGCTATCCTAAATTTCAGATTCTCACTAAAAATTGCTTCAAATGTTACTGGCAGCAAATTGTATTTCAAACATATTTAGTATCAAGTCAGGCAAACTTTCATTCATCAGTTTTGGCGACAAATGTTATAAATCAGCCAAACCTAGCACTGACTTGACCTTGGCTTAATCAGTGCACGGTGGGATCTTATTGCGCTTGAGATGAGAGCTATATTATGCTACATTTTCAAATCAATGTAGAATTTGACGTGAGACAGATTTGGTGCTTAAATTGTTGTTAAAAATTTTATAATTCTGCTAGCCTACACTGACTTTACCTTGGCTTACCCAATGTTACATATGTCATCCTAGATTTAAGACAAGGGACGAAAATGTCAACAATGAACTCTGTTTGAGAACAGAGTTATTTTGTTACATTTTGAAACTAACGACTTTGACTTGTATGAAATTAACATAAGATTGCAACATTTTATATTCAGGTTTTGAAAACGGCACAATTAAACTGTATGCGTCATATGATGAGAGAAATGTGGCCATTGAAGAGCCAGGATAGAGAGAAGAAGAAACACAAAAGCGGTTTTACATGTCTTTTTCAGTTAGACATTTTGACTACGGCAAGTCATCGTGACACACATAAGCATGAATCACACAGATTGGTAATGATTAAGTAGTATATGGCTTTTCGAATGACTCTTTATAAATTTCCGACCAGAGGGGGAGAGAGAGAGAGAGAATGAAGTCCATACTTTAAAAAAAATTCAAATGGCCCTTTTCACAGCCCGCCTAGCTACCTTGGAAAAGAGATCCTCCTCAATGAATTTCTAAATGAAACAAAAATCACATCCCGTCATTATAAAATGTGTGTGTCTGTGTTTGATTGTCTTATCTATACTTTATAAAATCAAGACATAGAGACACTTCCGTTTTCTTTGTAGGTTTTCTTGAATAAAAATCATAATGAAATTTCAAAAACACATCACAAAAGTCCGTCTTTCGTCTTTTTTCAGTGTCTATCTTTTTGAATGTCTTCACTGGCATTGGTTCTTTATTGCGTCAGTACATGTTCTACTATTGGCAGAAAATGTTGTCACAAAAGATATTCAATGTCCAGTGAGGCAGATATTTATTGATTCATTCAGACAATTTGTTACAAAGTTTGCCAAATCTAAATTTTGTAGATTGCAAAACGGACAAATTAAATATTGCAGTCATACATTTTAATTATTTCATAACAACTGCTGCCCCATTTGTTTGCTTGATGGTTTTTGACGAATCCTAGATAGTTTAGAAAGCATTGACTGACATAGACTTACACAATGTTATTTTGATGGTTCTAGATTTCATCGCTGAGTGAAAATGTTTCTATTTAATGAGAACTTCACAATGGTTACAGTGTCAAACGAAGTCAGAATTTGGCCTGTATGAAACCCAAGTAGAATTTAGAATTTTGGAATTCTGTTTATCTGTTTTATCAATTCACTGGCAGAAAATGTTTTTACAAAAATATTAAATGTCAAGTGAGTGAGATTTTGTTCTTCAGTCAGTTTATTACAGATACTTAAGTTTTATATCCTAGATTTAGGACACACTGACTGACCTTTGCTCACCAAATACAAATTCCTAGCTATGATGATATATTTAACATGTATATGGTTATGCCTACTCTATTTTTAAAGACCGGTAGGAAGGCTGACCTTGCAACATTAAATCATTTTGTTTCGTCAAAAAAGCAAGCAATTCACTCCCCTTCCCATTTTGCTAGAGAGAAAGTAAACCTTTTGTTTGAAAACGGCAGAACCAAAGAACATTAGACATGAAATGTTTTGTGCTTGTCAAGAAAAGAATTTATTCTGTCTGTCTGTAAAAATCTAGAGTGACAATAATCACCCTACATTTTAGTCCACTCTTTGATTTTATCTAACGTCAGATCATTTCGTAACACATTAAACTTGTAATATAATGTTTTGTGCCAAACAAAAAGATTGGAAGAGAGAAAGGTAGAGAGAGAGAGAGAGAGAGAGAGAGAGAGAGAGAGAGAGAGAGAGTGAAAATATGAGAAAATGTGTGCACAAAAATAAGTTAACACTCTTGTAATTTCTAAATCAACATGTTTTTTTCACTAAGGCCCGCTAACTTAAACATCAGCAAAGGAGGAGGGTATCAGAGGGCAGGAGAAAGGTACGTAATTAAGTAGGTAAGTCTGTAAGTAGCTAGGTTCGGGGGTCAGTAGATAGATAGATAGATAAAGAGATAATAAGTCATCCACCAAATAGGAGAGATTGTACCCTCAATCGTGTCAACTATAGGCCTGACATTTGTATGTGTTTGAGAGAGAGAGAGAGAGAGAGAGAGAGAGAGAGAGAGAGAGAGAGAGAGAAAGAAAGAGAGAGAGAGAGAGAAAGATAGAGAGAGAGAGCCCTTTTAGCTCTCTCTCTCTCGTAGTAGGCAGCCGTACCAATTATCACTATCACTAAAGCAACTTGGCGTGGAAAAAAGTTTTAGGCAGTTATAGCTGATGTTGTCAATTAAATATTTTTTTGAAAACCCAAAGCATTTTTTGAGAGCTAACCTAGATCTCTTGGAAAAGAGATTCTACTCAAGTGACTGCCAAGTTGCACAAAAACCATATCCTTTCATTATATAATATGTGTGTGTATTTGAATAGTTTATCTATTTATAAAGAACACAAATCAATACATACAGATACTTACATTTTGGTATATTCTTATGACTGTGAAGAACAATGAAAGTTCAAAACACATCACAAAAGTCCATTGTTTCTTTTTCTTTTACTGTTTTTCTTTTTTGAATTTCTTCACTGTTTGGGTTTTTCTGCTGTTTCTTCTGCTTGTCTTCCTTTAAATGTATTTTCTGAAATGGACTTTTATGTTTCTTTTCCTCCTTCTTCTTCTGAAATGTTCTCCTTTTTATCTTTTTTCGCTTTCTTGGGACACTTTGTAGACGAATGTCCTTATTCTTGACAATGATAATAGGTATCTTTATGTTTATCGGTATTTTCCTCTGTGCTACATGTTCCTTTTGTTTGAGGTTTCTCTTGACATGCATCACAAGTATGTTATTACTCTGTAAATCTCTGACCAGAAGTGATAGCTGTTGAGGTTCATCCATCTTCACAGATTGAAACTGCATAAGTGTAGTCTGTTTGGTAGATGGTGTCACTATGATGACATAAGTCGTAGCATGGTAAGTCTTAAAGAGTTTAGCCATAAAACATAAAATAAACACTTCTGTCTTAAGGCTTGTTCGATCTGTGTTATTTTTATTATTATTATTATTTAGATAATTCAGATAGCGTTCGTTTATGCCCCAGACTTTTTTCCGAGGGTTGAAAAACAATTTGATGATCTGACAAACGTAACAGTTTGTGAGGATCCCATGTTTCGATGCGAAAGTCTTTTATCTTGACATGACTTCATGCGACCATTTTGTATTTTCTAAGCTGCTAACTTTTACAGCACCCAGTTTATAGAACACGGTGATTACAATAAATAAAAAACAAACAAGATCGGCGTAAGATCGGTGTACTTTGACATCAAAGTAGGGAGTTCCAGAAAAGGTTACGAGTGCTTACACACACAATACCCACAAACATACTTATATACTATCACACAAGATGGATACGAGGTTTAAGTTTCTTCACTAAATTGTGTGCTATTGCAACAGTAAAAGTCAGTTTCTTCACTACATTTGCGGTGGGATGCATCAGGAGTAGCGTATGTACTGAGAGTAATGGACATTACAGAAATTTAAATATAGTACTATATTTCTCTCTCTGGACTCCGACCTCACGTAATTAAATAAATAGATGGAATAATTTCGAGGAATTCAAAAAACCCATCTGTCATTATATCCAGTCCTCTAAAAATACTGGACCAGTCAGATCTGAAGTATTGTTTAGCAAATTAAACAATATTAGACCGAACAGACAAAAGGAACCAACAAACAATAATCTACTATCCCACTAAATTGTGTACTACTGCAACAGCAAAAATTTTTTTATTCACCAAAATGATGACTATTTTAATAGTACAAGTCAAGGATTTTTTCATTCAATTGTGTGCTACTGCAACAGTAGAAGTCAGTCTCTTCACTAAATGGCGTGTTACTTCTTTGTGCGTTTTCTTATCTTCTTTGCAAGTAGTTTTGCTGGCAGTACCAGCTTCACCTCCTTCTTCATATTTGCCAGCTTTTGACTTTTTTTACAACGCCAAAAAAGAAACAGAACAGACATTTGCTCAAACAAGAAGAGGAAAAGAGAAAGCAACAAGAGGAGAAAAGGGAAGCTGTGAACAGTGAACAGAAGACAAATAGTGAAAACAAAACAGTTAGTGCGATACAATACATTTTGACAGAGTTAAAACACTTTAGAGAAATGTATCAAAGGTCTTTGGAGAAACCTAGGAGAAAAACACATATAACGGCAACAGCGACCACTACCGGTATTACTACCAAAGCAGGAGTAGAACTTGGACTTGGAAAAGGTGTTAAAAAGTTGTAGCTGACGTTCTTTGTTTATTAAAACCCAATGGCCCAATGTCCCTTTTCAGGGTAATCCAATTTTCATCAAAACAGTGACACTATTCAACGATTGGCAATCTATCTGTCTTATGTTTCTGTATGCCTATGCCTTCCACCAAAAAATTAAACAAAATAAAACATTAAGCATCTAATCGCTCTTGCATGATAGCATATAATCATGTTTAAGGGTATAATGTGTGTAAGCACTCCTACCCTTGTTTGGGTGTGGTAGACTTTTCTACAGACAGGAAGAAAAATTATTTTCTTACCAAGTACAACATACTCCATGTACAATGCAAAACTTCGATTTAGTTAAATTATTTGCCATTTGAAAAGTAATGGAATTCCCTTCTTTGATACAAAAGTACAACACCATTTACTATTTTAGTATCACACAAATTTTGTTTGTTTTCTATACAGGGTAATCATAGCGTTCTGTCAACTAGGATACCACAAAATGTCGCAGGTTAGCAAATACAAGATGTGTTATGCATCGTTTTACTGTTGCAGTAGCATGCACTTCAGTGAAAAAAACTGACTTTTACTGTTGCAGCAGTACCCAATTTAGTGAAAATCTTACTTTAAATGTTACAGTAGCACACACATTAGTGAAAAAATAACTGACTTTTACTGTTTGAGTAGTATGCAAATTTACTGCATTTTATTTCTCGCAGTAGGTAACATTTTAGTGAAAGAAAACGGACTTTTACTTATCCAGTAGCACCCAATTTACTGTTCCAATAACACACATCTTTGTGAAGAAACTGACTTTAACTGTTGCAGTAGGACGCAATTTAGTGAAGAAAAAAAAAGTGATTATTACTGTTCCACGAGTACACATTTTGGTGGGGAAAAAATAATTATCTGATGTTGCAGGAGCATACAAATTTAGGGAAAAAAGTGACTTGAACTCTTTCATTAGTATACAATTTAGTGAACAGAGTACATTTCATTGAAGAAACTGACGTATACTGTTGCAGTCGTATACAATTTAGGGACGAAACATACTTTTATTGTTACAGTAGCACACATTGAAGTGAAAAGAACTTGTCCTTTTGCAGTAGCACACAATTTAGTGAAGAAACTGACTTTTAATGTGGCAGTAGCATTCAATGTGATGAACAAATTACATTTTACTGTTGCATTAGCACACACTTTAGTGCAATAAACTGACTATTACTGATCCAGTAGCACCCATTTTATGAAGGAACTGAATATTACAGCATTAGTAGCATGCAATATTAGTGAAACAATCTGACATTTACTGTTGCAGTAGCACACATTTTAGTGTGAAAAAAAACTGACTTTTACTGTTATAATTGCACCCAACTTAGTGAAGAAACTGACTTTTACTGTTGAAGTACCACACATGTTAGTGAGGAAATTAACTTGTACTGTTGCAGTAACATGCAATTTAGTGACGACACAGACTTTTACTGCAACAGTAGCACACATTTTAGTAAACAAACTGACTTTTAATGTTGCAGTAACACACAATGTAGTGGCAAAAAACTGACTTTCACTTTACAATCGCACCCATTTTAGTGAAGAAATTGACTTTTACTGTTGCAGTACCACACGTGTTAGTGAGGAAATTATCTTTTACTGTTGAAGTAACATGCAATTTAGTTAAGAAACAAACTTTTACTGCACCAGTAGCACACATTTTAGTGAACACACTGACTTTTCATGTTGCAGTAGCAGACAATTTAGTTTGAGTTTTGTTTTACAATAGCACACATTTTAGTGACGAAACTAACTTTTACTGTTGCAATAAAACACATTTTAGTAAAGCAACTGACTTTGACTGTTGCAGTAGCACACACACAGTTGAGAACACAAATTGACTTTTACTCTTGCAGTATTACACAATGTAGTGAAAAAAAACTGATTATTACTGTTCCAATCGGCATCATTTTAGTGAGAAAAGAAAACAGATTTTTAATGTTGCAGTAATATACAAATGTCGTGAAGAAACTGAATTTACTGGTACTTTAGCATGCAATTTAGTAACGAAATTGACTTTTACTGTTGCAGTAGCACATATTTTAGCGAAGAAGGTAACTTTGAGTGTTGCAGTGGCACACATTGTAAAGAAGGAGCTGATGTTTACTGGTACACTGGCATACAATGTAGTGAAGAAACATACTTTAACTGTTTCAGTAGCACACTTGTTAGTGAAAAAACTGACTTTTTGCCTTCTGCAGTAACAAACAGTTTAGAGACGAAGTGACTCTTTCTTTTACAATAGCACACATTTTAATGAGAACAAAAACAAACAGAGGAGAAATAAATATAGTACTATATTTGAATTTCTGTATGGTCCATTACTCTAAGTACATTCACTACTCCAGACGCATTCCATGACAAATATATTGAAGAAACTGACTTTTACTGTTCCAGTAGCACACAATTTAGAGACGAAACTTAAACCTTTTATCACTCTTGTGTGATGGTATATAGGTATGTTTGTGGGCATAGTGCTTGTAATCACTCCTACCCTTCGCTGGAACTCCCTACTTTGACATAAAAGTACACCAAATTTTACGCGCGACTTGTTTGTTTTTGATACAGTGTAATCATAGCGTTCTGTAAACTGCGTGCTGCAAAAGTTCGCCGGTTAGAAGATACAAAACGTGTACTTAAAGTCATGTCAAGATCAAGACTTTTGTGTCAAACGGTGGACCCTTACAAAATTTTACGTTTGTCAGAAAATCAAATCGGCAATCAACCCTTGGAAAAAGCGTATCAGATTGTCTACCAGAAACGACTGCAACATTGCGATCACAGCACAATACCTTACGGGCCCACTAATCTCTGGCATACAAAATGAGACAGTTTCAAGACAGAAATAGTATTCTGAGTACAGACGCTGACCAAGAATGATGAATTTGACATAGACACAGTGTGATGGATATACTAACTCCAAGTTCAATGAAATTGAGTGCGATGCTGTACCTTCCAAGCAAAGCGATGCTGTACTATTTGACAGCAACAATGCAGGTGCATGACCTTGCTCCACTAAAACATACTCTGAATGTCATCATTGTGTCTTCCATTTCTGTGGCATTGAACCACGTCCACCTCTAGGGGTTTTACCTTATTATTGTTATTGTGCCAGACGATTGACCACGTGCAAAGAAGATGGTCTAACTATCTGACCGGTTCGGGTGTCAAATCTTTAGCCAAAACAGGATTTGTCTGCATGGGAGCAGGAGATAAAGTACATTGTTTCCCTCGTGGCCAAAACTCCACAAATTGTGTAAATGTCTAAACTCAACTTCCCGTAGATATAGCAGATAGTCTCTGCACCGTTACTGGGTTCGTATGCGTGGAAAAATCGGGATTCCTGGAGACGACATGTAGTTCATCAATAGTCGGTCGAGACGACATTACCTAAGGGTTCTCATCATGTGTACTTTATAAGGGAGGATTCGTCGTTTACCTTTGGAGCTGCGAGAAAGCCTTTACAGAGACTTTCTACAGATCCAAGTGAAAGGCAAATAAACCTTTCACTATTTACGCTGGGACATAATTATGAGCGAATAAAGGACTTTTGTTATGTGCTTTGAAATTTCATTGTGATTCCTGTTCGCGAGAATATACCAAACAACTTAAGTGTCTTTATGTACTTTTGTTTGTATGCATAAAAGATTCACACACACACACACACAATTTTATAATGGAGGGTTTTGATTTTGGTTTCAGTTGAAAACCACTGGAGTTGTATATATTTTCCAATAGATCTAGCCGGGCTCTGAACGGGTCTCTTAAGTATGTGTGTGTGTGTATATGTGTGTGTATGTGTGTGTGTGTGTGTTCTTCTTTCCATCCTGTCATATCAGAGATTTACACAGAGTCATTCAAAATACGCTTTCAACAAGAATTCGAGATGGATTTGGTTTTTGTTGCAATTGGCAATCATTTGAGTAGTATCTCTTTTCCAAGAGATGGAGGTGGATTGTGTAAATTGACGTTGAGTTTTGAATAAAAGAAATTATGGACTCGATAACATTAGGTGTAACTGTCTTACACCTTTTCGCACATCCATGTTGCGGTGGTAGTATCTTGAAACAATTTAGAAAAAGATGAGAAATCAATCGCTGACTCTTCTTGTGGTTATGACGCCATAAATTACTCTTGTAAAGATTTCTACCAGATTATATATGTAGATAATTGTGTGTGTACTGTTGGATATTGTGGTCTACAGCAAAATGTTGACTTAAAAACAATGGTGTTGACTTTTTTTATTTGTTCTCTTTTTGTTGTTGTATTCTATACTGGCTTGATAGTGACTGGTATTGCACATGTTCTGCCTGTAACATAGGTGGCAATTATTAGGACAGAAAAAATCTGAACTCTACTTAGGCTTCATACAGGGTTCATAAAGAATATATGATTGTGTTTGTAAAAGGTAAGCCAGTTCCCTTTTCCTAAGTGTGTGTGTGTGCGTGTGTGTTTGTGTGTGTGTGTGTGCTTACTCTTCTCTCCATTCTCTTCAATGTCTATATAAATTTACTCTTTTTACTTTCCTTTCGCTCCCTGTGTGCTTGTATTGCTATGTTTGTATGAATTATGAGGGTGGTAGGCGAATGGTAGTTTTGTTTAAAAAGGGGGTGTGAACTTTTTTGAAACATTTCTCACCAAAACTGATCAATGAAAATTTGCCGGACTTGATATTAAATGGTTGAAATACAACTTACTGGCGGTAGCATACGTATTAATTTCTAGCGCGCATCTTAAATTTAGTATAGCATAAAATTCACACACACCTCTTGGGCTTCATACAGGAGTTATAAAGGATAAACCCTGGACATTTCTAAGATAGGATTCACGCATGTCGCTATACAGTCACTACAATGGTAGCCTAATGTTAATTTCCCCTTGTCCCTATAGAACTTCAGCTCCCCCCATAAAAAAAATATATCGGCCTATTGTTAATTTCCCGTTTGGCCATTATACTCCTTAGGTCCGTTTCGCATAAGATTATTGTTTGTGTCCAGAATGTCATTCCCATATCAAATTCCGTTTCGGTTCAGAGTGTCATGCCCATGTTAAGTTCTGTTTTGAATCAAGATTCCACAGACACTCTTTAACATAGGATTCCCGTCCTATACTACAAAAATCGTATCTCCATACAGGCTAAATTCGATAATTTGAAAATATTGCAAAATATATCTGGTCTCAAAAACATTTCATATGTGACATTTTCACTCCTCGTCTTATATCTAGGACAAAACAATTTAACATTGGGTTAGTGTAGGCTGGAAGAATTGTAAAATTTGTTGCTAAAAATGTAAGAACTAAATCTGGCTCACACCAAATTCTGCATTTCTTCTACTATGTAGAGAAAATAACCCTGGTCTCAATATCAATATTTTCACTCAGCGCATTGATTACGTTAAAAGATCAAGTCAGTGCTAAGGTTGGAAGATGTATAACATTTGTAAGAAGCTGGTGAATTAAATTTGGCTAACTAGATCCTCAGTATGTTTGAGATACAGTTTGCTGCCAATAATATATGTATCAATTTGTAGTGCGAATTTTTCATTTGGGATAACCAAAATTCTCAAACTCCCCGTCCTGGGCTTCATACAGGATTTATAAAGAAAATACCTATGGACATTTCTCACATAGGATTTCCCCTTGTCGCTATAAACTCACAAAAATGGTTTACCTAATGTTACTTTACCCTTGTTGCCATACTGCCGCAACCCCCCCCCCCAAAAAAAAAAAAAAAAAATATAAAAAAAATAAAGGAACAACAATGTCTGCCTAATGTTAAATTCCAATAGATCCTGTAATCTACAGACCCTTTTTAACTTAGAATTCCCGTTTGAGGATAAAGTGCCCCACTTTACTACTGTTGTGTAAAACCATATTCAATGATCCTTAATATATAGACTTGTACTCTCGTCATAATTTATAGGTTTCTAGCTTTGCATGGCAGCATGACCACAGCCTTGACGATGATCCGACAGTACTACTCGGTTATATGTAATGAGGTAAGGTACGCTAATCGTTGTCGAATTAACGCTGCAGATTATTAACAATGACAATTATGAAATAAATAAGAAAGTCAAGTGTATAAATTCATCAACTAAAGGTGAAAAGTAAGATATCCAGGATATTTCAACATTTATGGGATCCTTAGAATTAGGGATAGCTTTGGCTGCTCGATGTCAAAAACAGGTTTCAAAACCCCTGAAGCTGTGTGCACAAGTGATACGAATGATTTCAAACAAGCACTGTATGCACGTGAAACAAGAGCTTTTCAACAAACACTAGGTGTAGATTAGATATGTTGTTTCAAATAAGCAGTGGTTTCAAGTAGTATATGTGGTCTCAAATTAGATGATTTCAAGCAAGCACTGTGTGCAAGTTGCACATGTGATTTCAAGCAAACACTTGGTGCAAGTGACAGAGGTAGTTTCGCATCGGCAATGGTGCAAGTGATATAAGTGGTTTCGAACAACCACGATCTGTAAGTGACGTGGGTGATTTCAAAAAAGCGCTTTGTGCAAGTGACACGCGTGGTAGAATAAAACAAAAACACTCTGGGAAAGTGACGTAAGAGGTGTCACAAAATACTGTATACAAAATAAAGCGGTGAATTTACACCAACACTGGGTTTTTAAGTGACATGGGTGGGTTCAGCAAGCATGCTGTGCAAGTGACAGCTGTCATTTCAAACAACATTGGCTACTTGAAATCTGATCAGGAGCAGCCAGTATGAAGTAAAGAGGCATATGATACAGACCAGCTATCGGAAACATAAGTTACAGGATCATAAGATTTGGGATTTGTTTCTAATAGGCATCACTGCACTAATTACGTTCCATAAAAATATATTTCATTTTGTATATTTTGCTATGAAATCCAGTACATTAGTTATAATATGAGATGCAACAATACTATACTCTTTACGCTAAGCAAAACCTCTGACACATCATATTAAAACTTTAACATAGATTATGTTGTATTTTCAAGTAAAAGTTGGATTTGTATAAAATAGCTTGAATTTTTAGTCCAAGTGACCTTTCTGGAATAGGCTTAATCACAACGTAACTGTTTGTTTTGTAATCCTATGCAAAAGCCACGAGGCTGCATTCGATAAACAGTTTAGTTTCTTCTTAGGTTTTAGTGCTGCTTTCTATCTAATTCTAAAATTTTTCACTGAGCAGAAATCCCCCGAAAACAAAATCAGACAAAACATTATATGATTTTCTTAGGGGCTATAGTACAACGCATTCGACAAGTTAGTTCAGCACATAATACACTTTAGCATTTTCCAAAGCAAATTCATTCAAGTGCCCTTTTGAAGATATTTATTTCATCATGGTTACAGATGATCATACTTATGTATGTGCAAAATAAAAACTGAGTAATACCAGCGCTATTGCTTAATCTGATTAAATAGGAA
This sequence comes from Margaritifera margaritifera, assembly GCA_029931535.1. Lineage (NCBI taxonomy): Eukaryota > Metazoa > Mollusca > Bivalvia > Unionida > Margaritiferidae > Margaritifera > Margaritifera margaritifera. Next base: position 27,754 of record JAQPZY010001290.1, on the reverse strand, counting down.
AACATGGTCCTAGTAGATAGCTGAAAACGGTGTATTTAAATCGACCCAATTTTCATGTTACTATTAAATACACAATGCAAAAGCAAGGGACATATTGAAATTTAGAATTGAATTGACCGATGTTGAATAGTTTTTATATACTTCTAAGAGTGGGACCGGCATAAAGTGAAGTTGTTTCCATTGGCATTATGCTCATATAATGTTGGCATACCTCTATTCTACTTTCATGTACTGTGACTGAAATTTCCTTACATGTGGTAATTTTGGAAACTATGTACTATCTAAATCAGACAGCTGATAAAAATGGCTACTCAAACGTGCCCAGGATAACCAGTGAGAAAAACCTGGGAAATTCATTTTCTTAAACAATCAAACCCTATGCAAAGTACAAAGCTCTAGAGCGGAACCAATAGCAATCAAGCTATTCATTTTTCAAGTCTTTCTTTTAGCGCAAGGTAAATTCGTTTACGTTTGGCGGTTTTTTAATGGTTTTATATTTTTGAGGTAGAAATAAAACGTAGTTTCCATACAGGTACAATGTCGAAGATAACTTATACCACACAGCACGTGACCCTATTTCGATGTCATTCTCACCCTTCCCTGAAAAGTAATAAATCTTGGCTCATGGAAACTTTACGTTGCCTATGTGTATATTTTTCAATGACCATCTGCGACAGAATGTTTGCGTTGAGAGAAGGGAATGCCTGTCTGAAATGTGCGACTTTTGAAACAAAAGGGCTATAATGAGTCACTTCTGTATACTGTCGCCATTATTTTTGGATTGAATGAACATACGAAATCATTCATTTTGCTTCTCCCTCTATCTGCAATTGTATTGCACTTTTATTGTGATTCATTTTGACTTGTTACTTGTTACTGATACTTTTCCTTTTGTAATGAAATACAAATTCGCTTATTATATATCAGTGCTATTTTTCATTATTATATATTTTCAGATATACAACTTATATTAAGTTTTCCGCTTTTTTGCTTCTTTTCTTCTTGAATGTGCTGACATTATAAGATCGATCTTGAATATCAACAAGTGAAAAATGCTAACAGCTCAGGTATTGACATTCGAATATACTTTAAGGGAATTCACATAGCCATGGTAAGCTATTTCTCTTCATCACCATTTGTCTATTACAATGTCAGCCATTTCCTTCCGTTTTCTATCCCTCAGTATTCAGCTCATAGCTCTTTCTCAGTTTTGTTTCGATTCATTTATTCATGTATTTATCACTGCATACACACACACACGTATATATATATATATATATATATATATATATATATATATATATATATATATATAGAGAGAGAGAGAGAGAGAGAGAGAGAGAGAGAGAGAGAGAGAGAGAGATAGCAGCTGTATCCAATGATGTTTAACATGACTGTTTATGCTTCTGACTACTGTTCAATCAGAAAAATTAATGAAAGATTTAATTTCGTTTATACATTTTATTTTGTCTTGTGCTACAAATATGCCCGAAATTAAATCCCCAACAATAATCAGTATTGATTGTTGGCTGTTAAGGTAAATAGTGCAACCCCACGAACGTGTATACCTATACAATCGTCAATTTACTTGAAAACCACAAAATTGTTATCTGAAACAAATATTTTTAATTCTATATATCAATATATCTACTTACGTTTGCAACGTTATGTACACATTTTAACATGTTGTATATTAATAGATTAATAGACAGAGAGAGAGAGAGAGAGGGAAAGATGGTGGATGTTTCTCCTAACCTTTCATTTTTAAATCGGCACTTTTGGCTAGTTTACAAATTTCGTGATTGAGGTGCTTTGTTGTCATGCATTTAGGGTATTATGGCTTACGTCCATTTACTACCTTTCCATTAACAAGGTTTACAACATGCCTTACCGAATTATTGAGCAATTTAAAGTCATATAAAAGATAATACAATTATGTGCTTCTATTGCTCAGGATTCCACTGGTGCACCATGGTCATATCAATCGGTAGATTCATCTAAAGCCGTAGAATCATCTAAAGCCTTAGACCTATTTTCACCTTGGCAGAAACGATTTCGTATTTCTAATAATCTCCAGTATGATTACGCCGTGGCAGTGACTGTGTGAGTATATATGGAACGCCATATCGTTCAAAATAGATGAGAATGCGTAATCGAGATCGATGAACAGAAATTAAAAGCGCGTGGGAGAGATTGTAGGATGGACTGGCAAAATCATAGGGCGAGCTAGAAATATCGTAGGTCGAGTTGGCTAGATCGTAGCGTGAACTGGAGAGATCAAAGTGTGAGCAGGAGAGGGTGACCTAGAGAGAATTAGCAGGAGAGATCGTAAGTGCGCTGCAGAGATCGTACATAAATTACGGTCTTCAAACAATATTAGAAAGTGACTCTATCATTTCACATAAGTACATTCAGATATCATACATCTATGCATAATCGTTCTTAACATTGCCTTTACAATGGTTGAGTATCGTTCTAAGTTGGATTATATAGAAAACGAATGACCAATCATGCTGAAAACTGAAAGATAACAACTTGATGAAGTATGTCTAGCATATATACAATGAACTCGAATTTCTTTGTCTATCCATGGGTATATTTTTTTCTTTAAAAAAAAAAAATGCAAAAGTTACTTCCATGGCTCATTGTCGCAAATGCACGTGCGTTTTATGCAATGCCTTTTTGTTTCCCCCTTTTTGTAGAAAAAGTAAGATATTAAATACTGCCTTTTCATTAAACGTCCTTCCGTTTTCCCAAACATTGGTACGCAGTATAGGAGAGCTCTATCGGGGTGTTTTTCATGAAGTAAGGCTGTTTTGTTTGGGTGACATTAGCTTCATAGCGACCTCTGAAGGTCACATGATTAGATTAGAACCTTAAGATGGAAGTTCTAATTTTTGTGAGGTCGATTTACTATGGGGACGTGAGTTGGGCCACTATGAGGCAATTGTTGAGGATGGGCCTGGGGGTCGATGTGCAAGTACTATGGGGCTCATGGGAACTTAACATTATGAATGTCACTATGTGAGTGTATGTAAATTTAACATTACCTTTGGGTAGCTATAAAATCTATTAGTATAGAGATGGCGAGTTCTAAGCTATCCTCTTGCATATGGAATAATTTATTAAAGCTTCAAAAGTGGTATCGTAGAAACAGAGTGTAGTAGAAACAAAATGACTCTGAAACATTAAAAGATATTGGAACGGCATTGTTATTACGCCAACATACATTAAACTGACAAAATTATCATTGCTCTTCCCGATTTTAAACACAAACTTAATGAAGATAGAATGGGTAACCTATAACCCACCATCTTTATAATATAAGCATTCACATTCCAAATATCATGTGTAGCCTAGTAAAGTTACCGTACACCTACGCAAGTTGTTCACATTCAAAATACAACGTGTGACATAATGGTTTACAAATACTCGCAAACTAGTTATTCACACTCCACATACAAGGTGTGGACTAGTGGTGTTCAAGTACACCGATACGAGGATTACAAACTGAGTAACATCTCTACCACGGGAATGTTGCTCCGAAGGTACCACGAGTATATGGTGTAATATGTCTGTCAATAAACCTGAATGAATTAGGTAATCCTTGGTTAACTCAGCAATATATACAGGTATAATTAGCTTCATGAACTATTCAAATATTAGTTTGCAGAGTGGTCCAATCTTGAAATACAAAAACCTTGTAAACTGAAAATAAAGGTACAAAAGGAAATACAAGTAGGCTTCCTATGTTTTGTGATTAGACGAATGCAATGCAAAAATGACACAAGACTTAAATCTATTTCAGTCCGTATAAATGATAACCGAAACGTATGAAACTCTTAATTCATTGTTTCGGTTTTGCCTCCATAAGATAGAATAACTTTCCGATATTAACAATTTACTTTTTGTAATGACCTCTTGTTTTGCACATATTGCTTGATGTATCTTAAGGTCTATTTATCACTTTCATGAGTCAGTCAAATAACTTTTCCAGATGATTTAAAGGTCGTTTCTCCTTTCTGAGCAATGTTTGGAACGTAAGACATAAAGTCTTCTAATTGTTGCTTAGTATTTTCTAATTCATCCCCAAGTGTATCTATCTCATCGAATTAGTGTTTCAACGCATCACCTAAAATGTCACAACAATGATTGCAGAAAGAGTCTTGATGTACGATCGTTGAGCAGGTTTGTAACTTTGTACCTGGGTTTGATGAAACGTATTCTTTTTACTCCATTCCTGCTTTTTCCTTGAGTATAAGCATCAAGCTATTATCACTAGAAAATTTAATTAACTCTGACATTCTCATAGAGTTTTATTGCTATATTTATTAAGGAATATTTATCTGACTTTCAGTATCATCAATAGGTATATCCGTGTTATCTTCATTATTCAGATTATACATGTATTTAATTGGGCCTACTAATATGTTGTAAAGATGATTCTTCAGGTAAAACATCTTCTCTTTTTCCATCTCCTCCTGCTTCTATGCATGCTTTAGCCTCTTGTTGAATTGTTTCAGTAAGTACAATATTATTTGAACTGGTAACTTCTTCAGGAACCGCAATTATACCTGTAAGTGTAATGGTATTTCTTTCTTATTCTTATAAATGCCTCTAATTGTTTAGTATCTAAATAGCTAGGGGATACTAAACTCCTTTATGATTTTGTAGCAAGAATTATATGGAAAACCAACATTTTGCAAGTATTACGTCTGTTTCTGTCTTTTTCAAGTTCAGAAGATACCTTTAATAGCAAGGATAGTTTAACATTTTGGGTGACGTCTGTTACATTTTTGATGACATCTACCATTTCAACATATCTCTTTTACAATAGACGCAACCATCATGTTCATGTTTTACATTGGTATTTGCCTGATTTGAAACATGTCGTTCATTTTAAATTGCCCATGTTACAGAAGCAAATTAGTAGATGTATTGTCGTATTGTAATGTATTTATACTGTCAACTAAATAGCGTTAGCCATCAACATACAGACACTTTATTAATTCTGATAGTTTACATATCGTGATTGTACGACCAGATTAGTGTCATTTGTTGATTGTTGACTTTGTGATGAAACAGGCAGTCATTGTAGGTTTTAAATTTTAAATTCTATTTGACCATACATATTTCATCCCTTTGCAAATTACTTCTCATCGTGCTCAGTTTTGATCGAATACAACATTGATTTAAAACAAACAACATTTTCTTCTTGGAATGCCTTAAAGTTTATTTTTTAAAACGTCCTGTATCTATTTGTTTGAGGGATATTATAGATGCTCTCTTTGGGATAGTATCCTGTATCGTAAAACTGTATGTTCTCTTTCATGTCTTCATAAAATTAATTTGTTTAGTATAGCGAATCAGTTTCAGGCAGTTTCATTCAATCAGCTTATTTGTTTTTGAACTTGTTATAGATTTCGTACATTATCCATTCGGATAGCTATAACACTGTAGAGCCACCATAGATCGGTTTGGTAAATTTGATCTTTTGGTTTTTCATACTCTCAAGGACTAAGTTCTCATCAAGTATTTTCTCTCTGCAAATAATAAATCCTTTTGTTGCAATTTCCATACTTCGTTTCATCAGTACATATTTTAAACAGATGTCCTCTTCCTCAAAGTCTCTATCTGTTTCCACAACACTGTTTTCGTCATCAATTTGAAGAAGTCTTTTTAAAACAAGGTTTCTTGTCTCAAGCAAGCACTGAGCTCGATGTTTGTCTTTAACCACGGATGTTGATTGAAACAAAAATAACTCTATTCACTTGGTCAATTTCTCACACAACTTCATGTATAATTTTAAGTTTCCGTATTGCATTACATATTTTTTCTCATCTTCCATGTACACTTTAATGTAGGTAGTGTTGCTGTAGTTATTTTTGTTTTCTTTTTAATGGATAACTTTTGCAAGGGAGATCTCTTTCGACTTGGACAAGGTCTTCGGGGGCTAACAGATGGTCCTTGAAGTAATCACGCAATTATATAGGTATTTCCAAATTCACTGCTAAAATGTACCCAGTATTACTATACATCTATTTTTTTTCTTTTTCCCATCTGAAGTCTTTCGCTGGTAAACGTTTCAGACATAGCCTAGTCATACAAGTTATGTGTATAGATTCATGATGAATGATTTAGGTTTTGTATGATCGAACTCACCGTTATCTTTCCTTGCTTTAGCGCTCTTTGACGTCACACTATCTTCAACATAATATAGATTTCTCGTTTCCCACATATTTAATCTTTCAAAGTAGTAAAGTTTCAATGTGTTCTTTCTGAAAAGTTTCAAATCTTGTTTCTTGTCTTCTAACATTTTGGAAAAACCTTGATATTTTGATAGCGAACATTTTGACATTTGTGTGCTAAAGTTTGCTAATTCTTTCTCTTTTTCTCATATATTTTGATTTTAGCACTGAAGAATTTCAATATTGTTTGTGAATTAATTCGTTGTAAATCTTCGAAACAACGTATTTGAATAGTTCTTCCACATCAACAGAGGAAGACTACAACATAATATCGAATGAGCTTAACATTTTGATTGAAAAACTTGAAGTATTATACAAACAAATTGATTTCATAAAAGAAAACTTTAATCAACAAGCTGTTTTAGATGAAATACACGATAAAGAGTTCGTAAAGGAGTTAAAAGAGGTTGTTAAGGATTTTGAAACCAATCTGAAAAAAATGACGAGTGGTAAAACAAGCAATATGAAGAAAACAGAAGAAGATTTTAAATCTATGTCATGGTCAACAAACATTTATATACTTGTAACGATCTTCGTTGTGTATAAAGCTGTTGAGTCAAACTCTAAGTAAGTAGAAGCTAAAACAGTAGACCCACAAGCAGAAACAATGAAAGGAAACGTAAGTTTCGTTAGTCAACTACCACAATAACCACATCCCCGAGATATTATGAAATGTTAAACGATTTAACGTAAAAACTGAGTCAAATGAACGCCGTCATTAACGACTTGTATTTCGCAACAATCGATACGGCTTTCATCGTGTTATACAGTATCCTTTTGTATTTCAAAATTGGACCATCCTACAAACTAACTTTAGAAGAGTTGATGAAGCTAACAATACCTGTATGAGTTGCTGAATTAACCAAGGACTATCTAACAATTTCAGGTGTGTTGCCAGACAGGATTCTACCATAGTTATTGTAGTTGCACGTTCGCTGCAAGTGTTGTCCTTGGGAAGGGCACTTTACTCAAATTGCCTTGGCACTAAATCACTTACTTCTGTTGCTGTGCCGTAAAACATCAAACCAAAACTACAAATAAATGTCATAATAGTGGTCCACCTATGTCCTAATGGTACATCGACCCCATCTCTCTCTCCCCCCCCCACCCCTCCAGCAAACAAACAACAAACAAAAAAAAAACAATTTTCACCCACCGGATTCAATCCGATCGTGTTAGTAAACAAAGTCACCCAGGACAACAGCCCGATACTATGAACAGGCACATTGAAGGCACCATGGTCCCCCACCACAACTTACGGAGTCCGGAAAAACGGAAGGAAGCAGAACAAAAAGGTCCATTTAAAATAGCTTCGTTTTTTCTGCAAAAAACGAGAAACAAATAGACACTACATGTAAAGCGTGTGCATTTGCGATATTGAGCTATGGAATTAGCTTATTTTAGTATATGTTGGAAAAATTATACCGATGAATAGACATATAAAATCTACATAACCAATCTTAGAATGACACTCAACCAATGTAGAGGCAATGTTAACAATTATATGCGGAATATAAATGCAAATAAAGAACATAATCCGTGATATTGTATTTGTACTGACATATATATATATATATATATATATATATATATATATATATATATATATATATATATTAGGTAATGTTCTTACATCTCGAAATGGTTGATTCATAATATAAATAAGTTTCCAAGTGACTTGTCTTCTCGTGCATGTCTTTCCTTTTATGGAAGTACCCTTAGGGACTGAGGTTAGTCATATAATGCACTTATATGAAATGATAAAGTCAGTGAGTTTTAGCTGGGTTCAGCAAAGGCAATTATTTGATCTTTCTGAAGACTCTAGTTTACACTTTCCTGATAGAAGTATGTATTATTGCATTCGCCTAAGAAACTAATTATCGATTACTCCGGCTCGTTCTCTCCCACTCATTCTCGATCCCTACTGCTTACTCTCTCCTGATCACTCTCGTCAGCTCGTCCTCTTCAGCTCACAAAACAATCACCCTAGCTCGCCCTACTATCGCTCCAGCTTATTCTATGATCTGTCCAGCTCTCTGCTCGATCTCTCTAGCTCACCCTACGATCTCTCTAGTTCATCCATCTTGAACGAGTTGATGTTCCATAAGTACCTAAATTCTTCTCCGTTGTTTTTCGATTGCTACTTAAACAACCGGTAATATATATTCTTATTCACAACTGTAATGAAATACTGATGGTAAGGTCCAAATTAAAAACTGTCCTCTAAACATGGTATATATATATAAAAAAGACAGGTCAAATGACAGAATATTCTAGAAAAGTATATGGTATATGTGACTTGTAGCAACAAAACCGTTCTTGAACTCAAATACTAATTAAACAACCTAATTCAAGGTCAATAGCCAAACATGTAAACCTTATACATAACATTACGTTTTGAGCAAATATTAAAGCCAAGAAACATGTATACTTTCTTACAATATTTATAATATTATATAAATGTCATACATAACAATATGTATCAATAAATATAAATATAAATATATATATATATATATATATATATATATATATATATATATATATATATATATATATATATATATATATAAGGACAAGATAACATTTTTAGGTTCTTATTTACACGCATTCAGGAATTAAATAGCCGTGGAAATATAATATACAGAAGTCAATTTTGTCAAGTACATAAAATTTTCTCTTTGATACAGGAAGAAGCTTAGTGGAACTTTGACAGGTAGGTATCTAGTTGCCTTTTCTTCTTATTTTTGTAACTATACATTTTTGCATTCGAAAACTTGAATATAATAAGGTTTCCTTAAACAGTGCGACGATAAATGTACATGAAATATATAATCCCTTTGTTGTCAAACACATTTTATAGTTTCAGTAAACTGCACCAACACACAATCCATTGAGCGCACAAGCTCTCTAACTCCCCCCCCCATATCTCTCTCTCTCTCTCTCTCTCTCTCTCTCTCTCTCTCTCTCTCTCTCCACAGCACTCATCTCATTTTGAGGACAAGAACAGACAATATCGTCCTTGCTGGTGTGTTCCTGGGAAAGTACTTTACTCTAGTTGCTTCGGAACAATATAACATTTCATGTGTTGATGTCCCTTACAAGATTATTAATTAATCAAGGAATAAATCAACGAATCTTGTGAGCTATGACAAATTTCAGGACCACCGGTCGATTTGAGGCCTGAGTGATGTTATGGCAATACATGACACAGGTCAGTCACGTTTGTGGGACCATGGACTGTAAAGGTCTACAAAAAGAACAACAGTTAGAGAATGTTAAGCACTTTTGCTATGAAATAACTCAGATGTGATCACTTGAATTTAAATTAAATGTTTAAATTAGCTTACATTATTTGAAGCAATAAAGCATGAACATTTTTTAAATTGCAGTTTTTTATTTGGAGAGAGAATTCTGTACAAATGAGGGAGCGCGGTGTTTGGGGAAAAATGAATTATGCTATGTATGATGCTTTATATACTTAAATTTTGTCTATGATTGTACGTTGTATGGTTATTTGAAATTACATACTTAACATTTGTCCAGTTGTTCACATAGTATTTCCCAACATGTCTTGTTGTGACATGGGTCAGGAAGGCAAGTGTTTTTCCAGTAGAATTACTCATATTCTGATGTGACATAGTTCATTTTATCATGTATATATACACACACACAGAGGCACACACAGATATATATATATATATATATATATATATATATATATATATATATATATATATATATGCAGAGTTTGGGAAATAATTTAATTCTTGTTCTAAAATTCCTGTTCTAAAGAGCAGCCTGAGGTTACAGTTGTGTTGTTGAAATCAGATATAATTTGAGAGGAATTATTTATTCGAAATATTCATTGGAATTACTAAAATGCTCATTGACTTTTGGATTAATACATGATTTTGGGATTTAACGCATTGAAATACATTCTGGATTACATATTTGTGGTACATCGGGACATTTAAGGCTAATTGAATTCATTTTGTTTGGACTAGTGATTAGGACATTTATGATTATTTCGATGTATCTCACAAATCGCAAGTGTCTTTTGAATTTTCACTTTAATTATCTGGAAATAAATTGCATGTTGATTTAACTTGATTTTATTGGTTTTACGTTCTATTTGTTACATATTTTAAGACCTAAAGTCGGAACAGAAATTAGGGGAATATATGGGATGTGCATTTCTTTAAATTACAATTTATATTAACTTTGATTCGGAAGTTTCATTGTCCCCGGCAAAGATTTTAATTGTATCCATTTGAGAAATCTTTAGTGAAACCAACAATCATTCACAATGTCATCTAATGTTGAAAACGTCTTTTTTAAAATCCTATTCATGCGGGCTTAGAGTCTATGAAGAAGGATGAGTTGCTTGAGCTTGACAGACTTTATGATCTTTCTAAAAAGTTAGTAGTTCGATGGAGGGAAATGAAGCCATGCATAACATGTTCTAGGTCAAGCCCCTCATTAAAATGTCTTGTTATGCTGGAGAGAAGGGAGATGGTGAAACTCCATCATTTAGTAAAGTATTAAGCTTACACATACCTTATGGCCAAATATTTTAGTGAAAACTCTTGTACTGCAGGGAAATCCTGGTTCGCATCTCTGTGTTTCTCGGATAGCCAGTATCATGCTTCTATTATAAAAGACAGAGTCTACCATCTTGCATTCGATGATGTTCATGAGCTGGACCATTTGTAAGTTATTTGTACAGGCTTGTTGGCTTGTTACATTGAAGCAGAATTTGCTGAGTTTTTCAAATCTAATGCTAATGCAGAAGCATAAAAGTACTAGTATATATGCTGTAGAGTGGTTGATTCCTTTCAGAGGAATATTAAAACATGTCGCCTTATTCTCAAAACCCGTTGATCTAAAAACTAACAGCATAGTTTCAAAATAGTTCAAGTACAAAACCCGCATTCAGGCTTAATCATTGAAAATCTGCATAGAATTTTAAAGATATGGATCATACCTTAAAGATGATCGCTGGCGAAATGTTAAGCAATACAAAATTTTTCTTCTTCTTTTAAATGGATATTGTTTACATATTTATAGGTTGGTGTAAGTTTCATTGCGCTATGATTTGTTAACTGTATAGTCCCGAATAAGGAACCTTGAATAGAAAACTCTTGGAAACAGATGCCTATCACTAACTGTGCATTAATTAATAGCTGAATAAGTATCATAAAAATAATGAAGCAATCTTGTGCAAATATAAGACCATTGATTGGTCTTATCTAATACATAGAGAGAAATGTATGTTGTTGAGTGAGCTTTTTCACTATGACAAAGTTCTTGATATCACATCAGCATTCAGCAACAAAGAGTCGGTGAGATCGATTTACGGCAGGTCGTAAATCGACTTCGCAGGCTCTTTGTTTCAGAATACTGATAATTTCCTAAAATTTAATAAAATTTTCGCTGATTTTATCTTTTTTTTCACATCGCCGTTTTTGCGATAATTAAAATTGTATCAACATATTTATTGCTTAATATTCATTGAAAGTCAAAAGTGGCAACCCCTTCATGTTACGTTCAAACTCTCCAATAGAATAAATATGACGCTTGAAAATAGAGATACCAACTGAAGTCAAATCGACGATGTAGCAAGATAATGTTGTTTTTTTAAATGAGAGTGGTAGCAAATAGCGATATTAGAACAGCTAACAGCCTTAAAAACTCCTGAAAATCCTTTAAGTCTGAAGATGCGGACCATGCATAGATTGCTGTGTGCAAACATTTGATAGAACAAAAGGGTAGAATTTGAGCCCAAGGATCAACCAGGGTCTTTGTATACAGAAAACATGTATAATCTGTATTTGGATATAATCATATATATACATCATGTACTCAAAACTACTACTAGCAGCTTTCTTTTAAAACGTGAACTAACAATTACCAAAGCAGAGAACACACTGCCAATGCTGAATAATGCTGACATAATAAAACAGCACGAGTCTTAACACATATATCAGGCCTGAATGAGTAATGTAATTAATGCTGCAAAATGGCAAGATTTGTAGACTTGAGGGCCTGACTTCAAGTTTCGTGTAAAAATGATAATACAGAGCCAGACATTATATCTGCAGCAAGTCAGTTTCACTAACCTGTAAAGAAACCGAAGTAACTTTTTTAATTTATTCTAACTTTACTCAAGGAACATCTACAGAATATCAAATTTGTTCTTAGGATTATGTGATAAGTAAGGCTTGAGAACACTGGACTTGCAATCAAGATTATAAAATCCGAATTAATTCAAAATTGCATTTTAGTTTTTAGAGAGTGAGTAAACGACTAGTCACTAAAAAATAACCATATTCACAAATTTGCATGTCATTTCATCATAGGCATGAAAAGATGTTCGTTGTACTAAAAATGCATTCCATTACATTTGAAGGTTACTTTTACTTATGTCAAAATTTTAATGCAAATTGCGTGAAGGTAGTAAAGAACTAAGAGTTTCAATTTGTACATTTTTGTGTAATAAAACTACCTAGTTGTCTTATCGTCAGTAAGTAACTCTGCTAGGCAAGCTTATCAGTCCAAGTGTGATTACTCAATGATTTCCACAAGGTCAGTTTTGGGACTGTCAATCAGCATTTCACTGGAATTTCAAATAACAAAAAATAAAGAAAGATCAATTTACAGCTGGCAGCAGAGAGGGGTACAGGTACAGGACCATCAAAAAGTTATTTTATATTTATTCAAAGCACCGGAACAAAATTGTCTTTTTGCATGGAATTTAAACTGATTTAAAATGACTCTAAAATAAATAAAGATTGTGTATTAGAGGGACTGAAACTAATTATAACTTACTCTAAAATGAATAAACATTGTGTTTGGAAGGGGATTTAATTTGACTGAAAACTTACTCTAAAATGAATAGAAATTGCGTCCAGACGGGATTAAAACTGTTTTAAAACTACTCTAGAATGAATACAAATTCTGTTTAAGAGGGGATTAAAATTTATATAATTTAACCTAGAACGAATAAAAATTGTGTTGAAGAGGAAACTTAAGTTCATTTAAAATGACTCTAAAATTAATACAAATTGTGCTTTAGATGAGATTTAGATTGATTTCAAATAACTTTAGAATGAATATAATTTGCGATTTAGAGGGGATTTAAAACGACTACATAAATGGTTATACAATGAAAAAAAATTGAATTTTAAAGGGTTCCTCGAGAACATTTTAAACGACCAAAAACTGATTTTAAATGACTCTAAAATGAAGAAAACAAATGTGTTTTAGAGGGGATTTAAATTAATTGGAAATGAATAAAAAATAATATAAATTGTTTGTAGGGTTTCTCTGGGGTATCAAAAAACGAATGTAGAAAAAATAAAGTGTGTCCAAATGAGTTCCAAAATGAATATAAATAGATTAGGAAATGTGTTTTGGAAGCTGTCTGTGAAGGCTCTAAAATAAATAAAAAAACTTATTTTAGTGTGCTGAAAAGTATAAATATAATATACAGTATATTATTGATACTATACAAAATATTAATTATAATATATAATATATTATATTTATAATTTTTCATTTTGGATGGTAGTCAAAACCAATTTTGGAAATAAATTTTGGATTGCAAAATACAACTTTGGAAATAAATTTTGAATGGAAAATTATATTTTTGATAAATTGTTTTTATCTTTGATGAAAAACAATTTGTATATGAAATAAATTTTTGGTAAAGGTTTGGATGAAAGAAATCGGATGGTTTGGCAAATAACTTCGGAAAAACTATTTTGTTGTTTTAGAATTATATATAATTTTAAAATAAATAATACAAAATCATTTAAAAATCACGAATAAAAAGATAAGGCTGGATGAAATAATGATAATTTGGGCAATGTACGGTGTATTTTAAAGCAGTACTTCTCTCTCTCTCTCTCTCTCTCTCTCTCTTATTTTGTTTTCCAAAGATAATTCATCTTCATATTTAAACTTGTAGGGATTTCGAGTTAATCTTCATTTTGCTCAAAAATTTCTGAATAATATATAGATATAGTATAGCTCCTAATTATATTATATATTATTCAGAAATTTTATATTACTATTATTTAAGTAATATGAATAAAAATAATTTAAAACAAGTTTTAAACACACAAAATGTTTCGAACGAGACAATAAAATCTTACAGTAAAAGAATACTCGTGATTTGAAAACATTATATGTGCTCTCAAAAGCATTTTCAGCTTGTGTTCTAAAATCAGTGTTTAATTTAATATACGGGACTAACCATGGAGCCTGTTCAGATTTTAAAAATCTATGCATATTAGATACATTTTTACTAAGATTTGTGTAGAGCGTTTTAAGTTTCTATAATGAACAACATATGTTTTTGTATTCATTAAATTATGGACTGATTGCTTCGTGATTAATACAATTACTTTCTATTTTATTCATTAATTGTTTTGATACTCACTTAACCATTACTTTTCTATTTTCATTTTTTCTGGTTCTAAAGGACACGAATTATGACATTCGTAAAGGCTTTCTGAATATTCTAAATCAACCTCTAATATACATCCATGATCATAATCATCCATAATTATCAGGAAACGCTTTAGGAAATGAATCAACATTTATCCATTTAAAATCAGATGCAGGTAAGAATTGCGTCATAGTCCATCAAAACCTAGCCATATAGATTATTGAGTCCTAAATACATTATCCAAATATTAGGTTTGGATTTATGATAATTAGGAACCATTGAATTGTTTGCCTCAGCAAGTCTTTTCAATACCATTGATATACAACTACCACCTCTTATGCTTTTTCAATGAAAAAGTGCATGTCATTATCAGTTAACAATTCTAATTTGACATTAGTTAACTTTAATGCAGCATCCAAACTATTGCAGGAAAACTAGAATAATGAGCAGGATCTAAATTATAATGTGTGATATTTCTAAAAGTTTCAATAACATCAGCCAGTAATAATACATCATAGTATTTAGCAAAGGTTTTAATATTGCATCGTAATTCCATACTTATTGAGCATGATTATACTCTTCATCTGAAATAACAGACTTATATAATAAAAAGTAAAAATCTTATCTGTCTTTTCAGGCAGTCTGGATTTTTTTAATTTTGCATAATCATCAACATAACCATTAACCATAGCATAACCATCAACATAATCATAAGGATAACCACCCATTTTAAATAAGATTTCAATTTGATTTTTTGAAGTAAATTTACTGGTCATTTTAAAATCCTCTTTTTTAAGGTTGGATGATAATGTGTCTAACGAACGTTTTAGAAATTAGACACCATCAATGAATTTCATCTGGCCAGCACTAAAACTAATATATTTCTCCGTATTATTACGAATACATGATATATTGCCTTCTGTTTTTGCAATAGCAGGCATGATTAGATGTCCATCGAATCCCCTTAAGTTATGTATAACACAGGCAATTTAGTTTTATTTGGCGCTAATTGTGGTTGTTCATAGCATTTATAGTGAACGGCACTAATATATATTCTCATAATTTATTGATGATTGACACATATGACAGATTTTAGCTTTTCCAACATCAGCATCATTATCATCCTTCCCTTTATATAATATTGGATCAGATGCAACATTATCACTTCTAGCAACAATATAAGAATAGATCCATGGTTGATGCTCTGTGATTTGTTTAGTATTATGCTCATTTTCATCATCATTAGGGCATGTTTGATTATGTTTTTCTAAGTCAGCATACGTAATGAAAGGAACTTTCATTTTTCCATGTCAACTATTCAAACATAATATATAACTTTCTTTGTAGGCAAACATTGTATGTTGGTTCTTTTCATCAATACACTCACACTCATTAATATGACGTGTAAGAGGGTTTCCTTGGAAAATATATGTAGGCATCTACTACATGCATGGTTTGCCTGTTTATATTTATCTGTATTATATACCAGATGTGAACGAGATTTAATTAAAACATAATGATTTGTTTGACCATCTGATATAAATAACAGATCAAATTCGTGTCTTCTGTTTTAATTTGGTGAAATTCTCAATGGACATAACCCCGCTTCCGAGCCAAAAACATTAACTGATATATCATTTTGTTTTTCAAATTTGTTTATACCAGTTTATTGGACTGGACAATTTCTATTATTACAAATCAAATTATCAATTTGTTACCCTTTCTGGATATTTTTAGCATAATGCTCCTAATATAGACCCATGAAAGCATTTGGTGTTTTCTCTATCCAAGCTATTTCATTTATTAAACGAATATATGGTTTCGCTTTGATATTTTCAATTGAATATATATAATATGATCCACTATCCACCAAGATCCCCTTTCTGTTATATCTTCTAGAATCAAATTGTGAATAGATTTAATATAATTTTTGCTTACGGCCACTTTTTTAATATAGATAAAGCTGTGATCGTAGAATATGATCTATCATGTTCAGCTTCATTGGCAGTTTCCCGAAAAAAATCGATTGCAGTAACAATGTTTACTTTATAAGAACAATGGATTTTTTATTTTATTTATTAAAATACTTGTAAAATGTGCTGTTTGGAAAATTAAATAATTGATATGCATCTTTTTATAAGGGTTGTTTTGTGGAATAATATGCATATATTCAGAAAGATATTTACCTACTGCAGCTTTGAATCATTGGGTTCGGTCTACCCATTAATTTATATGATTTATGTAATTGTTTGAACATCTCCTTAAGGTTTGGATGGTGAATATCATTTTCAATTGAATCATCATGAATTTGTTGTAATATATCCTGAGTTGTTCCTTGGATAGTTTATTTATAAAAGTATACCTCTTCTTTTGTTATTTCAAGATAGCATAATAAGCTTTAGCTTCAACTTTACGCAATATTTCATTACATTTACATAATATAGCACCAGGCGTAGCATACAGATCTAACATAATTGATGTTCTTTTCTTAGATTCCACCAATATAGGTTTAACATTTGTAGCTTCTTTTTAAGCTTTCAATTTGTATTTTAGATAAGCCATTTTTTCTTGGGGTTTTCTTTAATATTAATGTCTATATCAATTTCCGTAATTTGTTTAAGAATTTTTTTTATTTTGCAAATTTGTTGCTACCATTTTATATATATATATATATATATATATATATATATATATATATATATATATATATATATATATATATACATATATATATATAATTATAAAGTTTTTTAAAGTACTTTTTAAAAGGCTATAAACAAAAAAAATATATATTACTTTTAATTACAAACATTTTCTATATATTTAGTATATCTTTAGATGTTACCCATGAATTCAATTTAGATCCATGTTCTTTCCATTTAAGAAGCGCTTGATTTTGTTTTGTGTGTGCTTTTTGTTTTCCTTTTATAATCATGTTTTTAGTTTTTTTCAATTTTAACGATTTTTTGGTTTGTTTTTTGTAAATCACGTTAATAAAATATGGCTTCAATTTGTTCACCATTTAAATCATTAATTTGATAAAGAATTGGATTAGTATATCTAATATTTATTATTTTAATAAAGTTCTTCTGACCAATTTGACGCATAATCTTTCTCAAATTTATATTTTTTCTTAGACATTCTTACAATATCCCCTATTTTACATTTTGGATTTTTTTCCTTTCAAATTATAAATGAAACAAAAATGTACATGAGTTGTGTTGCCGCGTACAGCGTTATCCGGGTGTTTATAGTTTCAGCCATAGCTATTTCACAATACTGAGTTCGTTTCACCCACTGTTGCACCTACAAAGTGCCGGCGGTGAGAAACCCGATTACCTCGAGTTCTCTGGTCGTTGATTTGACTACAACCAGGCCCAAACTTCTCTATGTATAGTCACAATACAGATGAGTGTTGTCAGGGAGCTGTCCACTTCACGGGAGCAATCTTCAGCTGTAGAGGTATGTAAAA
This sequence comes from Margaritifera margaritifera, assembly GCA_029931535.1. Lineage (NCBI taxonomy): Eukaryota > Metazoa > Mollusca > Bivalvia > Unionida > Margaritiferidae > Margaritifera > Margaritifera margaritifera. The sequence goes on along the minus strand of JAQPZY010001290.1, from coordinate 9,579 downwards.
ATGAAAATGTATTCCCCCTTGCGTTCCGTTATATGTGATATACTTGTTCTATATATTGGATCTTTAGGAATTTATTCTAAATTGTATAGAAAGTCAGACCTATGTCAGCAACGCCATGCTATCAGATAGACTATAGTCTGTATCGAGTTAGCCATTTTTATAGCTGAACAGACACGTTCAGTTCAATTATATGTTGCATATATTAGATGATGAGTAGTATTCGAGTTCTTATAATCCTGTGCGATTATTCTTTCCGGAGACAGATTCATGTACGAACGTGGCTATTAAAATAATAAGTTTGTACGGTCGCTCTTATGAAATAATTTAATGCGTAACGAAGTCAATTCATTTTCTTGCATGTGTAATGCGTATCAATGTATTCGTACTTAACCGTGTCTCATGTATTGTGCGGCTTGGTCGCTGTTTTTTTAGCTGTTCACGGGGAGTTGTTGAACTCTGGGGATTTTGTGTAACACGCATGCTGCAGTTGATGGTGACGTTGGTTCGAAGGACGGGTCTGGTTTATTCATTGCGAGAGACCAAATGTTCTGGATCAGCAGGTCTGGGCGATAAGGAGGTTCTAGAGGGATCCTTCGGCAGACCGGGAGGTGCGGACTACGCGAGGCCGTTCCTTCACCATTGGACGAGAACTGTGGAATGGGAAACATTTCGTTCTCGTCGACTGGATGCCGGGACATAAATAACATCATATTTTTGCATTTTTGAATCAATTTAATTCAATGTCACTATATGAGTAAAAATGAATAATACATCCATTATACTTGTTGATGGACTATATATCAATCATACATCCATCATACTTGTTGCTGAATCCTATATCAATCATACTTGTCTATAAATGTCATTGTGATTATGTCATGTTGATAGATCAACCTTTGCTCATTGTAGATTTGGTCTATCGTGAGAATTTGTGAATGTGCTTCACACATTGATGCTGAAATGCATCTACTTTTAATGTCTTTGTATCCAATCTTTGACCACACTTGGCAATCATAAAGCGCTGATGGAATAAAAATCTTTTATATAGACCTTCAGTGCTTAAGGGATTATTGTACATTTCGTTTTCCCCGTCCCAATAAGGGAATAGAGTGATTTTCTTCCTTTTTGAACATGCCTTTTTTTTTTTTTCCGCAGCTCGCATCAGAGCTCATATGGATACCTACGTGTTTGCTAGTTCGGGAAATCGGAATAATGTTTGGACTGATTTTCCACTGGAAATTGTAGCCTTTCTTCTCTCTGTTCTGTTTGAAAAAAATTATGCAACTTTTATTCTCATTGATTTTAAAATTCCAGGTTACCGAACACAAGTGAGGGATATCAAGCATTGCTTGTAAATGAGCAAGGGTTTTCGCTATAAGAGTGATATTATCAGCTAACGCAGGGTTTCCAGAAGGAATTGATCCTGCGGTTATTCCTGACATGGAATCTTCCAGACACTTTAACATATCATTGATATATACCAGGTAAAGAAGCGTATCAAAAAACCACCTTGGAAAACACCTTGCCTGATTGGTATAGGTTCAGATTTAGCGTTCTTTAGTTACAGTGCTGTATATATTAGGGTATGATTCCTTATTTATAGTGAAGTGTTTGCCAGTAATTCCCAATAGGGCAAGCTTCATACAAAGTACCACGTGCCATACGATGTCAAACGTTTTCTTTATGTTCAAAAATCGACAGCGAATATATAGTTTCATGTAAGTTAAACGATGCCGTTATGCAACTCAATCTCTTTTGGAAGCCCTGCTATTGAGTATTAAGAAAAGTTTGCATTTTCGTTTCGTACTATGCATTAAATCTATTATATACACATTTTTCAAATATTTTGCACAAAACTGGTAGTAAGGATACAGCCCTCTAGTTGTCAGGATAATGTTTTACACTTTCCTCCGTCTTTGTTGATTGGTACAATTAGGCCGACTTTTCAGCCACATGGTATATTCATGCATTCATTGGTTTTCTGTTCTAATACAGATTCGAGTCATCCTTCTTCTCCGCTCTGCCCTTAGCATTGCTTTATGTTTCATGTTCGCATATGAGTTATTCTCCTTGAGATCGACCAGTTGCATGATTCTAGGCTTTCCTCTTGGTCGCTTTCCTTCCATTTTCCCTTCTATGACTTCTCTTAACAGGCTTTCGCCTCTTAAAATGTGTCCGATCCACTTCTTCTCCCTCTCGAGTTAAACATTCAATAACGTTCTCTTTTCATCGATCAATCTTAGGATCTCTTCATTTGTCTATCGGTTACTCCAACTAAGTTTCTCCATGCCCCTCCATATCCACATCTCAAATGCTTCTAGGCTTTTATTTTTCCTTTCTTAGCGTCCACATTTCTGAGCCATATAGCGCTACACTCCATACAATGGTTTTGACAATCGTTTTCTTCACGTCTTTGTTTATTTCTTGTGTTAGCAATTCTTCCTTCTTGTTGAATACATCTTTGGCAATTCTAATCCTTGTTTTTCCTTCATCTTGGCACCTTCCATCATCTGAGATCAAAGATCCTAAATATCTAAACTCTCTCATTTGTTTAACTCTTTCTCCGTCGATTGTAATATTCAGATCTTTACCTCCTTCTATGCAAACTCTCATGACCTTTGACTTTTTCACGCTGATCTTCATGTTGTATATCTTTCCATATTTGTTCAAGGTGTCCATCCACCATATCATATATGTTCATTATGTATACCAGCTATCTCTGGAGCTTTACGTAACTTAAGTTGTTTTATGGATGCTGATATTTCAGCAAAGGTAAAGTCTTCATTAAAAACAGGATCTTTAAGATCGGGTTTTTTTATTCGTTATAGAACTAGAGAGTGACCTATTCTCAGAGGTGTATAGGTGTTTCAAGTAGTTGGCAAATACGTTAGCCACCTGTTGTAGATTACGTGGCAAATACGTTAGCCATCTGTTGTAGATTACGTGGCAAATACGTTAGCCATCTGTTGTAGATTACGTGCTGTTTATCCATCACATTTTAGTTCGAAACAGCTTTTAGAGTTTCTGCCCATATTACGTTGTTTATCATATAATTTCTAGAGAAGTCTAATTCCTAACTCTGCTGCTTCGTCTAAAATCTTAAACACACTTTCTTCGTATGCAATAATAGTTTGCTCTTGAATTTTCCTAAATTATCTCTTGGCATCCTTGTATTATTTGTAGCCTACATACTTTAAGCCCCTGGGCCTCCCATTTTCAATCCATGTCCTTCTAAATCGTCTAGCTATTTCACGTGCTTTATGGACATCAGGTGACCAGTAAGGATTTGTATATGGATTATATGTCTTCTTAGGGATATTATTTAATGCAGCCTCTTTAATAAGAAGCACGAGTTTATTATTTAACTCTTCAGTTTGTGTCTGAGCTAATGGAATGGAATCTAATAATTTGTTTAATCTTTTTTCAACCTCTAGTTGGTAAGTTATAAGCCGTCCTATGTTAGCTGTATGCCATGAAGGAGAAGTGAAGATATAGAGAGCGGATCGGCATTCCTTGCGACTAGGACAGAGAGGTTGCTGTACAATATGTGACGATCTGATTCCAAACATGTATCCTGGTTTTCAAAGACATTGCAGTCATTTCGCATTAAAGCAATCTATTGCCAACAAGAATACGATCAAGAGATATTCTAAGTGACTCAAATGCATAACTAAATCAATTGTTCAGGTGTTTTGTTCAGGGCCACTAAGTTATTTTGTCAATAAAGTTTGTCAGCAATTGGCTTTTGTGCCTTGAACACTAAGAATAGAACCATTCATCAGATGTGGCATTAAAGTCACCCATTAGTATTACTTCACGGAAGCATAATATTAAAAACAGGGATTCTAGACAATAAATACATTCTTGGCAGAAAACAAAATTGTCATTGGCAGGAAAATAGGGCGCCAAAGACAAAAACTGGAATTTTTGAGGTCATGTTTAATTCAGTTCCTACGATTCTGTCGTTACCTCAATCTTGTTGTTTGACAGCATATGCAGATTTTTCTTGTACATTATTGAAAATGATGTCTTACAAAATATCTCTTCTATCTCTGAATTGTCACCGTTTAAAAACAAATACAAACCATAGAAATCTTTAGCATATTGTTCGGTATTCGAGCCTTGTTTTGTTGTTTTCATTGAAACAAACTTTTTATTAGGATATTCTTGTAGGCTTTATGCTCCGCTGGCTAGCACCGATCTATACCATGACACTACTTTTATATTGGAGAGTGTTAACAACTTGTCGATGAAGGATTGTTTAGGGAGTTGATTGAGTTCGTTGGCAAGTTGCTCAATATTTCCCTGAACAGGGGTTTGAGAGCATTGTGATTCAGGAGAGCAATAATCGTCAGCAGTACTGCGAAGGCTGTAAATATATTCGTCAAAGGTTTGGCTTGGATACGAAACATATATATTTGTATCGAAGCTTGAGATGACCCATCTGATTGTGCAATGAAAGGAACCAGGAATGAGTGGCCCATGCTCGTGATATGTTTTAGTCTGAGGACCGATCATGTTGCGATTCATGTATGTTTTTCTTTTTGTCATGAAACTGCACCAAATATGTTGATGTGTCACTATATATATCGTTAGGATCTTGTTAATTTCGTATCATGAAATAATAATTACAATCATTTAGCGATATTTAAATTATGCATTTACGAATGTATCACTCATATATCGATATTGAAATAACCAATTACAACATAGAACACTAGAGCCGAACAAATAAACCACCCTGTGACGCGGCAACGAAACCCGGGTACATTTTCGATCACATATACATACTGATATAAATCATACACAATTCCGTGACATTTATAGTGTACGGTTTTATCATAAAGTATCATATTTTCCTTCTCAGCTTCACCTTTTCTAACCCAAGTCAACATTATTTGAGAATTAAGCTGTTTTTTAGAATAGAAATATTAACTGATGTTTTCATTTCAGCATTTCCACCATTTTCATATGTCATCCATTTTTCTCATTAAAATTAAGTTATATTTATAAAATGTAATCCTATAAATTTTGTATCTATTGGGATCATAGTAGGTCTTATACTTATATTTCTATTCTTTGCTAATAATAATTCATATTCATGATCAGTAATTATTGTATGTATCTAGATCCTTTATTAATTTTTAATATCTGTTGAATCAAACTGAAGTTTTAAATTAATTTTACCAGCATATTAACAACATCAGAATCTGATTCAGGGTATTTTACATTTGTAATGGAATAGCCCCATGTCAGTGTTTAATGTAACTGTTTCACCACTTATTTTTAAATAGTTTTCTTGAGCATAATAACGAATTTGAGCACCCCCACTGATCTGCATACGTTTTATTAGTTACATCTTTCTCTTCTAGCAACATTTTTTATAAAATTATATACCACACGATCATCGATATTAAATTTAGTTAAAGCCTCATTACTTGTCCCGAATCTCACTATATTGTGTTTATCTGTTCTGAGTACAACTGTCAGATGCTACTATGTTAATCGGAATATTTGTATTATCACATTTTATTGCTTTTCAGTATTACCCAATTTTAATGTAAATTATTTTCCTGCTTTAGTGATATCATGACAGTTACGAGTTACTGATTCATGTTCTCCAGCTTTTAAAATCAAATCACCTGATATTAAATCACCAGTTTTCAATACATAACTTCCATCCAATTTTTGTATTTAGCCGTCAATATTTTTAAAAAATATCATTATCTGTATACTCTTTAATTTCATTGGTATGCGTCTTTAACTCTCCATCTGCATTCTTTTAAAATTATCTATATATGTTGCTTGATTATTAAAAAGTATCTATCATGGTCATCATTTAAAAAAAAAAAATTTCGTTCTAGTATGATCATAATTTTCAGGTTGCTTTAATTTTATAATTCTACTATTATTCATATCTAAATTGTGTTGTATCTCATTCCCACCAGGAGCCGAATCGACTCTATTTAAGTATGTTTAAACTTCTTTTTAAAGAAAGTAATTATATTTCTATTAACAAATTTATTAGTGTCAATATCAATGGGTTCTTTATCTTCAAGTGATCTTCTAAAAAAAATTGCATAGCTCATTGTATATTAGATAACTATATAATACATAACTATTGCAAAAGTTATATTGTACATATACAAAGCAAAAACTTTTAAAAGTTAGAATATTATATACTGAATTACAAATCTTTATTAAATCTTAAAACTTATCATTGAATAAATATATCTGTAAAATTGAGCAAATAAAATAATTATAATATTGTATTGTCTAAATGCAAAATCAATAAAGCACAAACAAATAATAAAATTAAAATAATTTACATTAGTGATAAATTAAATAGACATTATCTAATTATTTAAAATCCTCAATTGATACTTTCCACGGTAATTCATATTTTTTAATTGCTTTGGTTTTAATTGATGAAATATTAATATAAATATTGTTGTCTTTAAATAGAAAAACATATTCCAATTTTATAGATTTCATCTTCTTACTATTATATTGACTTTTTTTGCTAAATTAATGGCATCTGAAACTTCCTTATGTATTTTTGTTATTTATTCTCTGTTGAAGTTCTTATTATGTTTTGTTTCATAATTATCTAATATTTTTTCCTATGATATAAATTAATGTTTGTTTTTGGATTTTGCTCTAATTTTATTTTTATCATCATGATAATCAACATATTCAGGTAAAAACTTATATTCATGGCGTGATGCAGTATTTACAACATTAATCGGATTTTTTAAGTTTTTCTTTTTTGAAAGTATTAACCCAGTCAACATTTTGCTCAAGTTGATATAATATATCTTCATTTGATAATTTCCTTCATATTTTCTAAAATTCTTTTCCATATCATTTATTTATACCAAAAATATTTTCTACTTTAAATCTTTTTAAAATTTAATCTAATCTGAAAAATGTTTACCTGCTTCTGTACTTCTTAGTTCATTTTTATTATTATACTAAGCTCATCTTCCTTTAGATATTTTTATCCATCCATTGTAAACCATTTTTATTATTATTTCTATCGTATATTTCAATAAAATTATCACTTATATCTTATAGTAATAATTTTCAATTGTTCGGCTCCTCTATCGGCAATTTTCTCGATATATTAGATTGTAAAATTAATGTTTTTAGCTTGTTTTAAAACCTCCAGATCTTTTCGAATAACAGAAATTCTATAATACCAAAAACATAAATCATGTAGATTAACCGAGTTTCAAATATGTTTGGGTATCTTTTTTAATTTAAATGCGGTTCAGATTTAATTCACGTAAATAAACCAGCTGATTAATTTCCTATCTAATATTTTATTTTATTATTACCTAAATATACTATTTTTAATTGCACTAGATTATAAATAACCGGTGAATTTCGTACTTATTTTTTAAAATACTTTTTTACATCTTTTTTATATTGTAAGATAAAACTATATTTTTTTCTTAATTGATTTATTAACACAATTTTGTTTTGTTGCCACACGTATATTTTATTTTACATAAACATTTATTTTGTATTATCTAACTTAATAACATTTGTTTTCAAACCATATCTTAATTTTAAAATAGTAATTTTTAGTATATTCTTGTTCATTGTTATATAATATAATATTATGTTTAAAATATTTTCATCTACTTTTTTCATTATCTTCTTTACAAAATACATGATATCCATCATCCAATTGTAATTCATCTAGCTGTTGATTGTTTATTCTTAGCTTGCTATTTTGCAGCTGTCAATAATTCAAATTTGTCATTTCTTTAACGATAATAGTGGTATTTGTTCTAATTTTTATTGCTACATAAATGTAATACTTTGAAATAGTTTTGTTTAACAATTTTGCTATGTTTTGTTTTCATTTTATTTTGGTCTAATATTAAGTTTTTTAAATTGATAAGATAAAAAATTTTAGGTTGTATTTTTAAAAAAATATATTTCTAGTTACACATAAAATTGTTAAATTACTTAGTCGGTCAAATTTTGATGGTATTTTTTAAATTTATTTTTATTTGATCTGTTTTTTCTAATTTAACAAGTTGAAAAATACTGTGAATTATGTTTTTGCAACTTTTAGACAAATCCACCGTAGTCCAGTTGGATAATATGCTGATTTGTTATTGTATTTCATGGTCAATTAAACATCAGAACTGTAAAATGTTTCATTAATAATATTTTATGTAGTATTGTATTATTTTTCTTATTTTTCATATCTATTTTTTATGATATTAAATCCCATCTAAAACAGATTTTATATTCGTTCTAAATTCATTTTCAACCAATTTAAATCCAATTTTAATTCCATCTAAAGTTATTTTTAATCAATTTAAATCCCCTCTAAAACACAATTTTTATTCATTTTGTAGTCATTTTAAATCAATTTTTAATCATTTTACAAGTTCTCTAGAATCCCTCCAAAACTCAATTGGTATTTATTTTATAATAATATTTAATGACTATTTTAAATGCCCTTAAAAACACATTTTTTGCTCATTCTAGAGTAGTTTTAAATCAATTTAAATCCGCACTAAAACAAAATCTCTTTATTTTAGAGTAATTTTAAATCAGTTTAAATCTCCTTTAGAAATGAAAAATACAGTTGTTATGGGGTTCTGAATCGAAATAAAACGCCGATTCCTTTATTTTTGCATGCAAGGTGTAAAAATATTAAAACTTTTCGAAGCTGTGTTTAAAGTTTAATATAGATAAATAAACATATATATATATATATATATATATATATATATATATATATATATATATATATATATATATATATACACATTATACATACAAAATCTTTAGACATGGCATTCAAGTGTCATTTTATAGACGTCTTAAGTAATGAATTAATGGGGACTGATACAATAAATATGTACGCACCTAGAGAACCCTTACTGTTAAGTGACCATTAGCTTTTAACATATGACGTTGGACCATAAATTTAATTCTCAATACAATTTAGGTCAAACGATTATACATTTCTTTAAACAGCAAAATGTTCCATAAAGGAATTTGGATTGAAAGAGCGATGTGGAATGTCTTCTAATCGAACGTGTGCTTTAAAATCAGGGATATTCGAGATAAGTTCCATTCATGTTGTCTTTGTTTCCTTTTCTGCAGATTCGATATGATATATTTAAAGTAGAAATTCGAAAAGTTAAAATGCTGCGAAACCACAATATTTCATTCACGTTTTTTATTGTTCGAGTAATTTATGTTTAAGGGACAAGAAGCGTTTTATTTATTTATTTATTTCAGCCTTTCAGCAAGTCATGATCCCACAACTGGTTCTTGTTCGTATGGATACATAATGTCCGCATCGCTCCATAATGCAACGGGAATAAACCGACACACATTTTCCTCTTGCAGCATAAATTCCATGACACAATTCCTGTATCAACTGGGGTAATGTCTCGTCTTAAACTAATGCATTTGTTGCAAATTTGCTACTAAAGTACATATAATGTTGCAAATAAATATTGTATGGGACATTTTATAAGCTTTTGAGGATTCTGCAAAGATTATTTACCATGGCAAAGATCAGATGATAAAATGACCATTTGG